>CM024799.1:3589135-4824651 GCA_014281875.1 Nibea albiflora | reverse complement strand
GGGGAAGCTTTTAAAAACTCGGATGAATGACTGACGTTTTTGAAAATTAGCGAGTATTTCCCAAAAGAAGATACAATCTCTGGACTTAACTTGACACAAAGGCCCAAGGCTTTTTGAATAGATCATTATAACAAAAAACTCCTCTCTTGGCTTCATAATGAGGCTTTCGGGAAGCTGCTCTTTAGTCGCAGACTGAGGGGTGGAGACGGGGCGAGGATCGAAACCAGTTTCCCAGAGGTTTACTGACTCCTGACTTCAAAGGCCAGAAACAGTCACACTGTCACTGCTGCTCGAGGAGCCAAATCCTGAGGGATCATGAGAGTGTGTTTGTGTGCGCTCATTTCTAATAGCGGGGAATTACACCTCAAGACTGTTGATGATGTGAAAAAGGGGGCCACTTAAGGCAAAATGGCAAGTTTGCAATTGAATAAGTAACTACGGCTTGTTGCTCTTTTGTTTTCTTAGAACTTAAAAGATCAGTGTGTGCGATACAGCGGCCTCTAGGGGTGTAGTTGTGGATTGCAGCCCCCTGCACTGAAACGCAAAGATGAAACTATGATGAATAAAAACAAACGTGTGCATACCATTTCTGTCATATTCTGTAAATAGAGCTCATTAAATCTTCCACACTGGACCTAAATTGTAAACTTACACAGAGTGATTTTGATTTTGTGGTAGCAGTTCTGTTGCAAGGGTGTGCATATTTGCAAGTGAGATGAAAACAGATGCACTTAATCCAATAAAAAGGGTCTGAAAACAATCTCATTCAGTCTGACTGACAGTATTTCATTAGTATTTCAATTCAAGTCACTCCTTGACTGTGAAGTCGCTGCCTCCTTGCAAGCATTCAAATGTGATTCAAAGCTCCGTGAATAGTTTGCATACTCTTCGCAGCCAATACTGGCAGTTCAGTCCGCGGACTTGTTGCGGGTGGTTTGAGTGGGAGTTAAAGACTTCTCTTGCACCAACTTGTGCGAGTGTAGGTGTCCGTGAGCGTCTCTGTTTATGACCGAACGCATCTCACGGGGCATCCTGTGGGCAAGTTTGCATATGTGTGTGTAACGGCAAACAGATGTGAGCCGCGCACATGGAGGACTTGGCAGTGGACCGACGTGATGACTGTGTGTCTGCCTTCCCCGTCTGCCAGGAGCTCAGTAACGCTAGCTGGAAAATTTAGTATCACGGCGCTCAGTGTCTGCTCCCATTTACATTTATAGTATTTACTGGCGGCTAATGGTAAGAAGAAACACACCCACATGCCTGTTTGACATATAGCATTTACTGCCTTCTCAACTTTTATGGAAATATGTACACACACACACACGAAGTTCTGAGAAATGGGCCAATGACACATCCCAGCATTATACGGCATGCCGTCATACCAAATGCATGAGGGATTTGAGGCAGACGAAGACATGACTTGGATTTTGTTTTAGAGCTGTGTGCTACATCTTAGAGTATGTGCGTGCGTGTGTGTGTGTGTGTTTGTGCATGAGTGTGTGTGTGTGTGTGTGTGTGTGTGTTGCACCACTCCAGATAAGGCAGCTTCAGTTGCTGTTGGCCTTCGTCTGACCCACAGCTACATACTGCAGAGCATCTCATTCTTTATATTGACTCACAATAGTGATGATGGTCTCCAGTTCATATCGTCTCTTCAGCTTTACTCTGCAGTTCTCCTTCAGCTCTTTGAGTAGATTTATGACGTGTAAGTCACACGCTAACAATATGTGGTGAGTGGTGAGAGCAGCAGAACCAACATGATTTTAGCAGGAATTCAGCAATACGAATTGAATTATTTAATGTTTATATTGTGATATGAGACTATATATCACCCGGGATTTAAGTCATTGTAATATTCATGACATAAAATATTTATTTCATTGTTATGTATATGTTTTTTCTACTGCCTGCAGGTCATTAATGCCAGTTCTCCCTATTACACTTCTCACGTTTTGAGATAACGTGTGTACACACTCAGTTACAAGTGTACGGTGTAGTTCAGCTCATGGTTATCGAAGCTTTAGCTGATCAGAAGGGTTAATCGGTCGGGTAGCTGATTGATGAGACATCTGGCGTGCAGGTGACTTAAAATGAGATGTACTCGTTCTGTAGCCGGGCTGTAGTGGCCGTTCCAGGAACTGCAGTTTTTGGGCCTGTATTGCCCTAACAGCGGCTAACACAGCCTTGAGCCGCTAACCTCGAGCATAGATGAGAAGCGAGCTGCAGAAGTCCGCCTTAAGTGACATCACTTGAGTCAGTTTGTTCATTTGGTGGAGTTCCCCATTCGTAGACGTGCTGCTATAGCATGCTAGCGCGGCTAAAAAAGAACACATCGGTGACTCACTGCAGTGACATGACTTGTTAGCGTTTGCACTCGACACAAAGAAATCCCACATTATAACAATTGTAATTACTTCTAAGCTCTGGCTTTGTGGCTTTACACGGTCACTGACTGATGATCCTGTAATAGTCTACAATTGACATCACTCTTGGCCAGTCAGGGTTAGTGTGTGTGACTTGCCAGGCTATTGGTCAGCGTGTAAGTATGATAAATTGTGACAGTAATCAGTGTGATGGTCCAGGCTTGCAGCCAGTTAGTGCCATAGTAACAGCACTGCGTTCCCGCTTCGCCTTTGAACTGCTGCTATGCTGCTATAATGAGGGAATGTTCTTTTCTAAGCCTAACCCCAAGGAGGTTGTGCATGTGTGTGTGTGTGTGTGTGTGTGTGTGTGTGTATGCATGCGTTTGCATGGTGAGTCATATGTGCTGCAGCCATTGTCTTTGTACTTTTGACATGCTGGCCTGTAACCAGAGGCTTTATTGTTTTCCTTAGCCTCGAGGTGACAGAAACAAACCAGGAAGAAGTGTGTATGTGTGTCTGTGTGTGTGTGTGTGTGTGTGAGAATTTGTTGCCCTGGGGTAGATATTTTCCTTATATATATCTTCTCACATGACATCACTGTGTTCGTTCCACTTTGCAAGCTTTGGCCTACAAAGCTGGGCGGCCTGTCAAGAAATTCTTAGTGTGTATCTACGCACGTGTTTGTGTCTGTCTGTCTGTCTGTGTGTGTGTGTGTGTGTGTGTGTGTGTGATGACAGCTGAGACAGGTTAGCCCCCCCTTCCCCCTCGCTTACCTCCCCAACTTTCTGTTAAGTCCTGGTTTGACATTATTGGAGTCTAATAAGCTATACTGGAGTCGGCTCATGTCGTAAATCTTTGCCATTGTGCTGCCATATTACAGACAGATGTGCACTCACTCACACACACACACACACACACACACACTTTAGATACACCTTAACACAGCCTGCAGCTATATTTGGAAGGACTCCTTCCTTTCTCATGTTTACTTTGAATCAGTGCTGAGACCAACCTCAGTTTTTTAAGCTGGCTGAACAAACAGATCATCTCATCATTTCATCACATCGAGCCTTTTTTTTTAATGCAGCCTCTTAGTTTTACTTGTTTTATTCCGCTGTCTTTACTTTCGCTGCCTTCCTTCTGTCTTCTATTTCACTTGCTGATTCTTGATTTTAACCAAAAAAATGACCCACTTTGTTGTGTTGAGGCGGTAGCAACAAAAATGCTAACTGTATTCCTTTTTCCCTTCATTTTTCATCTCTGATTTTGTCCTCGAGCTCACCTGGACTGGGTCTTCCCTAAGTTAACTACTAGCTATTTTCCAACAAGTGATTTACTACATCTGGTTAAACCATTAAAACTTCAGACATACCTTAGCTATGAAAACATTGGTAATGAAATTGTTTGCGAGGAAACATCGTAGCTCTGTCCAATCAAGAGAACGTCAACAGGAAGTCACTTTAGCATCAAGAGCTATGATACAGCTGTCAGAAATGACAACTTTCAGGAGGCAGACAATATATTTAACTTAACTGCCAATCTTTTGTTTGCCGTGTTATTTTCATGTCTGTGCATGCAGAAAGGAAATATGTGACCGAGTTAGTAGGAGGCTATTTGTGCAGTTATTGCATGTTGACTTATGTTTTTAACATTTAATATAAAATTATCCCAATGACTTCATTATTAAACAGAATTTTATCAAGTGTCAGGTCAGATGCGTCGAGCTAATCCTGTGTTCTGTCTGTCTTGTGAGTTGGTTCTTTTATTTAGATGGCTAGCAGTGACGATTGGGAGTGAGTTGCTGTAAATATTCAGTTTGAAATTTCAGTAACAAGTTTGCTGCATCGTTATGTAAATCACCACTTAGTAAACACTTAAGAGCCGGTGCAACAAGCTCCTGGCCAGAGGGTGACGGTGGATGCTCTTCAAATTCGAGAGTTATCCAATTCGAGCACAGTCCTGAGCTTTTGTAAAAGTCTCTGCTGCTGTTTGTGTCTGCGTTCCTGCACATGGGCATGGATGCATGTGGATTCATGTATATAGGCTAACATCCCAGACTTCAAACTGTGCAACAGGGCTGCTTCTCATTAGGAAAGTCTAGACCTAAACCCGGGGCTTATAGCGGCAGAGCCACAGCCTCTCTGCTCTCTGCTTAAACCCACATCCTTGTATGCACTTGGCATACACTGAGGGTTTATGGGCAAGGGAATGAAAACTCCCGGTTGTGTGCGTTGATGTATCAAACAGATGAAATAAAATGTCAAGGAAAGAACCAGCCAAACACGAGCACACAGGGGACGGGAGGAGAGATAGTGTCGGTGTTTATCTACCAGGATTCTGCAGGGTGAAGATTCACAGAGTGGATAAAACTAAAGAGGTGTTGATTAAGAGATGAAAGATGAAAGAAGAGGAGAGGGAGAGTGCAAAGGCAGTCGGAGAAATACTGAGGGGGTGTGCCAGAGAGGTAAAAGCAAAGGACAAGTGGGACAGTTTTGGAGGTGATACGGAGCAGAAGGTGTAAACATGCTCCCGTCTCTGTGGATCAGGTTGTGCGTGACGCACTCGGACAGTAAGACTCATGAACATGTGCACACATTTGTACCCGGAGATGAAAAGGCAGCCGGACATTTGACCGTGAGCAGTGACTGGGGTCACAAACACAAGTCTAAGAATAGACACTTAAACACTGGGGAAGAAAATAACACAGTCACAGAGGATGTGTCGCGTGTGCGAGGGAGCGAGAGAGACGCATTTTTGTGTTTTTCATTTTCAGCGTCTTCATTTATTTGCAGGGCAAACCGGGCTTATAAACGAGCAGTCAAGTCACTTTTTAAAGCTGTGCTTTCATTAAGCCCTCGCTGTAATGAAACCCATAAGCTAAGCTGTTTAATATCAATTAAACCTTCATGTTTTGCTTTTAACTGTTGCTCCCACTAATTTTCCCTCTGTTGAGGTTGTGTAGAGCCACACGTTTAATGGATGAGGGGGTAGAGAGTTGAGGGAGAGGTGAGGGGAGTCCAGTTTTATGGTCTTGTTTGTATGTTGGGTTGTAAATACTCCTCTAACAGGCTTAAAGTGACAGCTGGTCCCGCAGACTGTCATAGCCGGTCTTGCTAAAACTGTACGGTACAGTAAAACACAGCGAAAGAGACAAGAGGATCTTTGAAAAGAGCAGTCATTCCTCAAATTCAAAAGTATGATTCGATGATCGTCTTTGCAGGCCGAGGCGGCACAAGTCTTCGTCATCGCCTTTATGGTTTTCAGTAAAGAGTTTAAACCCACAGTGCCTCACGCGCTAGTTTATGAAGAAGAGAAATACAGCAAGAACCAGACACTGAGTCAGGGTCCTAGAGGTAGGTGAAATCCGCTAATAGCAGGGATGAATTACATTACCAACATACATCATGGAAATCCTGATTAGAGGGTTGGTCAGGACCGATGGTCAGCAGAAATCAGTTGCATGAGGTGTTTTTGCAAATGCCTTAACCACCAGCGCGCAGAGCGATCTGAGCCGCGCTCACGTTTTGATCTTCAGCTCCACGTACAGTATACGGAAGGTGGAAAATATTGCAAAGACAGAAGGACTGGCCACATTTTGGTGTTTTATCAAAGGGTACTAAAAGAAAAGTGTTTGGACTTGAGCTGCACTCAACATTCCCAAGTTCCAGCTTGTCAAATGTGAGGATTGGCTGCCTTTCTTTGGGGTTTTTTATCGCTGGAAACTGAATTTCTTTGGAATATGGACTCATCCAGACACAGTTCGAAGCTTTAGTCTATTGTGCTGCAGTGACAGGGTGTTAACCAAATTATAATTGTGCTGTTAATCTGTTTTTGTTGTATTTTTGGTTTAGTTTGCACTGATGTCACTAGATTTGTGTTCTCACTTTAACATGTTTTTTTGTAGATCCATAAATAACAAATAATTCAAAGACATCGCCTTGGGCTCTGACTCTTTAGCGATTAATCGGTTAATTGAGAAAACCACGAGTCCCAGTAATAAAAATAATCATTAGCTGCAGCCCTAATTTGGATGATAACTCTGCACCACCTCAATTGGTCCCTGATTGGTGGAGATGTTGCAGAAGAGATGACGAACATTCACCACAAAGTCCGGATTTAGATGTGGTTTTTCTGCATGTGTGTATTCGGCGTATTCGTCTGCATGGCGGCGAGATAAGGAGGGGGTGAGTCAGTGGCGGTTCGGAACACGATGACTCTCCTCACCTTCTCCGTGACGATGGGCCATGGCGACAGGGGTTTGCGGTTAGAAACCCTAATCTGCTCCTCATATGACCCTCTGATGGACAGGGACAGCAGTCACACACACACACACACACACACACACACACAGACGCAGTCACACACAGACAGCACTCAGACTAGTTAGTCTGGCTTCAGCTCTCCAGTCTAAACATGCTCTTATATGGATTTCTGTTAAATTCTGGAGATCTCTACACTTTCTTTCATTATAAACAAAAGTCTCGCTGCCTACATGTAACCGCCCCGTGAGCACAAACATGTCTGAAAGACAGTATGTTTGGACATCCAGAAGACGTCTTTAGGGGAGCGAGAGTGAACGTTTTTTATACGTCTTCCTGTGACACTGTATATACTGTGTGTTACTGATGAAACTTCTTTTAAGATGCTGCTTTTGGCGGTCCAGACATTTCCAGAGAGGCTCGAATTGTTTAAGCTGTCCATGAGATTACTTGAAGACTTATGCCTGGTATGTTCCAGATGTTCATCTGCACTAAACAATCGAAACTGCCTGATTTGGTGTAAAAACTATTTATCCATTTGACCTTATTTATTATTTAACCAAAGTCAGTTGAAATCAAATTCTCATTTACGGTGTTGACCTGGCCAAGTGTCACCCACAGGTCAATACCACTGACAGAGAGCGGAGAGAGAGAATGGACGTCATATTTGTGACATCATCACAGCTTTCTGAGGAGCCGCGGTGAAGCTCAGAGTTTAGTGGCTCTGACTGCCACCATGTCGGCAGCTCTGCCTCTTCTGCCTCCCGGCTAATCTAAAAATGGGCAAAGTGGGCTGAATGATGCTTGGGTGCTCAGAGAGGACATCTGTAATGGCACCCGCTTGTCAAAGCGTCCACACAGTTAATTCAGCATAACTTTAAGCCTTAATATAATGTGAACAGATGAGTTGTATATAAATTAAACCTCAGTACAGTTGTCATGAACGAGGAAATTAGCTATAGAGACCAAAACTGTTTTTTGTACCAGGCTGTAAACATGTTTATTTCTGCTAACATGGGGACTTATGGACACTGACTCACTTCTGCAGCCAGCCTCAAGTGGACGTTTTACTTGAGTTTTACGTTTAGAGTTTACAATAAAAACAATATTAGTTCATTAGACCTGATTTTATATTGCAATGACTTCATCAACAATAATATTTATGTAGATATGCTGATATTTGAATATTTCCCAAAAGAAAACCTCACTCCATATTAAAAAAAGAACCTGTACCTGTACCTGTACTGTCAGTATGTGAATAATAAGCTTTATGTTTGTGTAAAGATGCCAGAAATAGATGCACAAGAATAAAAACAGGAGAAAAAAAACCTCTCTTCTGTACTATTTGTGTATCGGGCAGTTTTCTCCTCCTTTTTTCCTTTTTCCACTCTTGTGTCTGATTCACCCTCGGAAGTCTGTTTGTGTGTGTGTGTGGGTGTGTTTATGTGCAAACATTATGCTGTCATTTCACAACCTGTCATGTCACACCTGCCCACTAAACACACACATCTCGATTTAATTGGTGGCACGGCTGATGTCCCCGCGTTCGGCGCCTTGTGGGCAGACCCATTGTCTTGTCGCTTCGCCGCTTACATCCACGGTTGTCGCAGTTTGGTTTCACAAGTGTTTAAACACAATATGCCTTACGGAGGCACGTGTGTGTGTGTGTGTGTGTGTGAGCGAGTGAGTCTGTGTATTGCAATGTTTTGAGTGGCTGTTGCTGTTGGTGTAAAAGCACGCTGGTATCTGGGGAATGTCTGAGTCCAGAACTTTTTTTGGAACAGGTCATTCAGCGCTGACTGGCAGTGGGTCTGAGATTTGGTCAGGTTCTGGCTCCATGTTGTCTCGTTTTGGTCTATTTCTTTTCCTTTTTGGGCTCTGAGTGTGCCTGAACAGATGATAATTCCTTTGTCATATTAGGTATTTTTGTTCTGCCGTGCTCTGTCTGTAATGAGTCATAACGAAATGACACTCAAAGAATTTTAATTTTCTTTAAAAGAAAACAAAAGGAAAGCTGTACCGCGTGCGAAAAATCTAATTATCAGCTCAGGATTGGCAGATACTCCAACAGGATCCTGACTGATTTTACGCATCAAAGTCTGTTTGCTGTTGGGGAGCGCTCCTCTATAGGATGGCAGGGATCAGGGGCAAAAAAGGAGATCCAGATGTTGCATTGATGACCAAAGTTTAAAAGATACGTGAATCTAAGACGAGAGAAGCGGCCTATTTTTAGTCTTGATGCCTCATTCAGCCAGAGCTGCTGACAGGTTGCTTTAAATATGGCCTTCTCTCGGTGTGATGATTATTTATCTCCTAATGTTCTTGACAAATAGCGTGTAAACGATTGATGAGCCAGTTAATTTGTCACTGATCTGTTTAAAATGGAGCCCCGCTGCTCTGAACACAGAACCTTTCCTTGTGTCAGTATGATTTTTGGATGCGCTTGCTGTAAACTGGTTTGCCTTCGGGTCTGGACTGTAGGTGGGAGCTGGAATAAACTGTCGACTGACTGAATCCAGGTCAGCTGTCTTTGCGCATTACATTCGATTTATTCGTGTGTCCTTTTGTCTTCTGCGCGAGCGTGCGTGGGTTGGGTTTGGGGGTGAGGTGGAGGGGGGGCATGCGCGCGTGTGTGCGTGTGTCTGATGTCTGATTCGTGTGTCTCTGTGTGAATTAGCAGAATGCGGCCAAAAGCATGACATCACCCAAAATGTGCTTTTTGAATTAACAGCAATGCAGAGACCGGGTCATGGAGTGCTTCAGGCAAGGCAGGATGGACAGATGTGTGTGTGTGTGTGTGTGTGTGTGCGCGTGTGGGGGTGTTTGTTTTGGTTTGTGTGTAGGTGTGTTCTTATGCATGCTTGCATTCGTGTGTTTAGTTTAGAGGGTAGCGCAGAGATATATTTGACTGTATAATCGCGTGTGTGCACTCTTTGCTAATTGTGAGTATGGGTGCCCTAATGTGTGTGTGTGTGTCTGTGTGTGTCTGTGTGTGTGTGTGTGTGTGCGAATACTGCAGGTTTGGATGCCGATGCCAGCTTTCATCATCGTCTCATGTGGCCTACAGTGTTGTGTATTTACAGCATGTTTTTTCTGCCCTCTGCAGTGGAACAGCAGGATCTCTGTTTGTCTGCGTGTGTGTGTGTGTGTGTGTGTGTGTGACCAAGACTGTATGTTAGCCTTATAAGGCCAACCAGGAAACATTTAAGGATAAGAAAAGCTGTGAGTCACTGTTTTCCCTCATCTGCTCAGAAGCACAAAAACATCCTCTTCTCTGCCCTCACCACCTTCCCCCATGGAGGGATTGTGTGTGTGTGTGTATAGGTGTGTGTGTGTGTGTGTGTGTGTGGTGTGTGTGTCCATGTGTCCTGCAGTCTTCGGGGTTACTGTCTTATCTTATTTCTAATGAGGTGCTGAGCTATTCACACAGCCCGCTTTCCCAGGAGATGTGAAGAGCGCTGGGGGAACAGCTGGTGTAGCACTGAAGGTGCAGAACTGTGGAAGAAGCACTTGTGCCATCTTGGCCTGTAAAAGCAGGAGCGTGCAGCCAGTAAGTGAAGAGGAGGAATGAATTAAGTAAAGGAGGGAGGGAGTATGAGGAGAGTAGAAAGGGAATCGAAAAGCAAGAGAAATTATGTAACAAGCGAGAGCGAGAAGAAGGCAGAGTCTCGCTGGTGAAGGCCTCCTTCATTGTTTGTAGTACAATTTAGTGTTGTGCTCATTTGCTGTGTTACACTAAATAACGAGCGTATGTTCTGAGCGCAGTTTGATGGTAAATGTTAGTCTAGCTCAGCTCAGTCTCAGTTCATAGCCAATAATTAATAGAGCTACGTGTGACTCAACAATAACGAGTATTATGTACATAAGGAGGAGGTTGGAGTGATGTGTAATAATAATGGTGTATGATAGCAGAAGTGAGAAGTGTCCACAGCTGTATGATTATGCTGTTACAGCTAATAAATGACAGTGAAGTATAAATGAAGCAGCTGCTTCAAGGACGAGTTTAGTAGCTAACACTATGCTTCAGTAATGGATGAACACTATCAACTCATCTGTGTATTATTTTCTCAATGAATCGATCACGGTCGTGATTATAGTGATTTTTGGAGCGGTAGCTTCCTGTTATGATTTCTTGATGTGCGCACTTCACGTCTGGTTTAGTCTGAGACGTCTGTAACGCCCTTCAATGTCAGTTATTTTCATCCATGCTCACTCCTGCCTGCCGTGTGAACCTACAAAGACCATTAGACTTTGTTGCCTGGTAGGGAAAAGTAATAGAATACAGATTAATCACCCTCTGTCATAACATTAAGATGAATACCAACTACACAAATATAAATTAATACTCTCTTTGTGCCGTGTTTCCGCTCTCTGTTTACATTAAGAAAGCCTTCGCTGTGATTTTTATAAAACTGTCCCTATAGGCCCGGACCTGCCTGCGTGCAGCTTAGTCCTGTTCAGCTCTCACTGCTGTTCTGACCCGTAAAGACCAGTGCTATTATTCTGGGGCGTGCTCTATCAAGTCTGCAGACATGGTTTCATCATGAACAGCTGTATGTGTGTGTGTGTGTGTGTGTGTGAGTGTGTTTGCGTATGTGTGTGTGTGTGTGTCTCCAGAGTGAAGTGATTTGTGCTCTCGGCAGCCTGGGTCTCATCCAGACAATAAGTTTGGCAGACATAATGAGAGAACCCCCAAGTATCTGCCAGATACACACACACACACACACACACACACACACACACACACACACACACACACACACACACCCACATTCACGTCATACATCCTCACTCTGGTTCGTATTCATTTGTACTGTTTTGATAGCAAACATATGCTCTCTACGCATCTATCTCTTTGTCTTCATTTCGCTACATGAGTGAATATGTCCAAGGATACATCACCATGGAAACCAAAAACAACTAAACTACGAGGCGTGTTTGTGTATCTTCCCTCATTTTAGGGAAATTCCTCATCCATAGGTGTAAGAAAACAGTTATTTTACGCTTCCCACTGTAGAGTCTAAACAAACCATAACCGTTCCTTAATCCTGAATTGTGTCAGATATCTCCTCTGATCCTTCTCCAGCCTGTGTTTTGGCTCGTGTACAGACGTCTGGTCTGCATAGATTCTCCCCCCTTGTCTCTGCGTGGGACCTGGTGGTGCTTTTTTCGTGCAACCCAGGCCCCCCCAAAAACTCCAGACCTCCCTCTCAAGAAAGACCGATGGTCTTGTGCATCGAACATGGTCAACAGAAAGCCACTGCTGTGCTTTAAAAGTCAAATATTTAACTTGTGTTTTAAAGGGAACAGGCGGGGAAGAGGGAAAAGGGAGATACTGACAGGGTGATTTTAGGATTTAAGTGTTTTAGTCTGTTTGGCCACCATTTTCTGTGGAAATAATTTGATACTGATTTCAGATGAAATTTCCCTGGTGTGTTTTTTCTTTTTTTTTCTCTTGTGATGAGTCTTTTCGCCTGCACAATTTCTCCTCTTCCCGTTTTGGACGATCAGATCTCCGGCCAGGCCATCCTTCTCTCACTTTTTCTCAGCCTGACTTTCTCTGCAGCTGCAGCTGTAGCTGAAGTAGATGATAATTGTCAAAGTGTGGCCCGGGCTTGACAAGGACAGAGCTGTCTGCCAGTGTGAGTGTCTTCCTATCTGTCGGCACCTCTCTCTCTCTCTCTCTCTCTCAAAATGAAGGCGAGACAGTTGATTGATGCACAGCTGATGAACCAGCCCAGATACAGAATAAGTTTGACTCTATTTTGGAAGAGAACGTGACCGTGGAGTTCGTGTGCGTGCACACGTGTGTTTGGAGGCAACAGTTACTTAGAAGTCAGAGTAAATAATTCATGTGAGGATTTCACAAAGAAGCAGAGAAGTGGGTCAGAGCGGCAGCTAGTTTGTTGGACATTTAGAAAGATCGGAGTGTGGGCAGAGAGGGAAAGTGTGAGAAATAATTAAAGGATGCATGGATGGATGCATGGAGGGAGGAAGGAAAAAAAGAAAGACAGCAATCAATCCAGCGGCATCACATTTGCTGAATATGAAATCATCATACTGGAGTTGTTTTGTTTGCGTGCGTTTCTTTACGAGTGTCTGCGTTTGTGTTTCTCGGAGGAGAGTGATGTTGTTTAAAGCCCAGTAATCCCTCTTTTGTAGCTGCTGTTGTCTCCCATTGTAGAGCAGAAGTCAATACCCACGGAGCTACTCGTCCCCCTCTCTCATGGTTCTGTTTAGTATGTGCATAGCAGAGCCGAGCTCTCTGTTTTCTCTGTGTGATCTCAGTAGCAGCACTGCACGCCGTGCATCAAGCTGTGTCTGTGCATGTGTGTGTGTGCATGTGTATGCACAGTGAGAGGGCTAGTATAGACCTGTCGACCCTCCCTCGGGGTATGTGTGGGGTTCCTATTTGGGCCTTCTCCCACACAAAGACCCCACTTCCTCTGGGAGGCCCCCACCCTGCCCCCCCCTTTGCTGTGTACCCATCAACACACATGCACAACAACATGCACGTATTAACGTGTGCAAAGTACGCAACTAGTGGTGCCGAGCACGTTTGCACGCACGCATGCTCGAGCGTACTTTTAGTGGCTGGATTGGAGGTTGTGACAGAGGTGGCCTCCGGTGATTTAGAGCTTCCTGGTGAAGGTCAGGTTGAAGGAAAGACTTTTTTAGATGGAGGAGAAAGACAAGAAGGAGGGACGAAATGAGAGGATGGGAAGGAGACGGGAGGGGTGGGGAGAGGTTGTCACAAATAAAGGCAGGGAAACTCGGGGAACACAATCGACCACTCAACCTTCTTCCATTCACACAGACAGAGAGAAAAAAGAAAAACCTCTGAATAGAAAAAAGGAAGTGGAGGAAGCAAAGGATAAAGGAGGCAGATCAGGTTCCACTACAAATTGCATTATGATGCCCTTTGTTAAAACCTCACATAAAACTTAAGAGTTATTCTTCACTCGGTATTTGGTAATTTGTCTTAGCAATGAAACATGTAGCTGGAATTAAGAGGTTATGATAAGTTAACAAATGTTTATTTTTTGTTCATTTCTTCGCAGTATATATTAAAAATAAACCGACATTCTTCATGTCCAAATACACTCTAAGCCTAGCTCAGTAAGCTTCGGCTTGTTGATGTTTCACGCATTCTCGGCTAACTCGCCCGTAAAATACCGCCCCCCCCCAACACTTAGCTGCCATTAAATCATAGTAAGGCTTGAAAATACACATCAGAATGTGCGTGTTCGCCGGTGAATCATCTTTTTCTGTAATATGTATCAGTGGGACATGTGCAGGCACCGATAAGTGGGTGTACGCACAGGCATGTGTGTGTATGCGTGTGTGTGAGAGAGTTATAAACACCACTGGAGTTTGTTTACATGTTCGGTATCAATTTGGGGAAGCGGCGTTTACCGAGATATACACACAGATATTAAGAGTGTATATAGCAAGGAAGAAGGAGCGTGCATGTGCCATTACTATCCTATAATAGTCTATTTCTAACGGTCTGTCCAGATTTTAAGTGCAACTTGCCAGGAAGTGTAATTTCCTGCTTACCAGACTGATTCAGCAGCATCCAGCTGTCGTGTTTGCATAGGGAGAAAGGAGACAGAAAGATGAGGCGACCGTCTGTTTTTTCCATATGACCTCCTTAATAGTTGTTTTTCCAGGTGCCACAACCTTCCACCCCCACCTTGCCAGCCGCTCTCTCCCCCACCCACAAACCCACCAATCATTACTCCCCTCCTCTCCCCAGTTGCTCCTTTTCACACTTTTTTAAAGTAGGAAACTCTGGCTCCATGATTCCCCTGAGAACCCGCTGCAGATCATGTGTCCGCGATCTCAGTCGAAGTTGTAATAACCTTTCAGTGTTGTTCTTTCTTCCCGCGGTTATTCTGAAAATCCTGCGCCCCACAGGTACGAACTTACATAAACTATCAGATGTGTCTCTGTTTTCATAAACGCTTCAAATCAATATTTGACTACAAGACCTTGGCTATTTTTTTTTCAGTTAAAATATTCTAGATTTCTTAAATATCTTGGCCGTTTCAGCAGCAGCAGTGTTTGTATGTTTAAGATTAAGGTTGAGGCTAGATTGCACGTTTGCCTGGTTGTGGCTATAGTGGTGTGGCCTCACTGCACCACAGCTAATGCATGTATGCATATACAGTGCGCATGGGCATGCATGTGTAAGAGGGCGCAGCTCTGAGGAATGCCTTGCCCCTGCGGAGGGGGAGGGAGAAAAGAAATCAGTGCAATCGAAGACTGAAAGTAAGACATGGAGGCATCTGAAAGTAATTGATAGAGGGGAGAGAGAGATGTAGAGAATGGAAGGGAGAGGGACAGAGCAACAAGACTGAAAGAACTGTGTCCCTACACGTTAAAGCTTTTCACTTTTTATTAAGACGGCATTTAAATCACTCTACCAATCAGTGCTTGCTTGCAGGCTTGCAGCACAATGTGTTTACCCTCTGCTCAGGCCCTGTTAGTTCCTGGTATGTGGCGTGTTACCGGTGTTTTGCTTGACTTCTTTAAGTGTACAGAGCTGCCTTCCCAATATGAACCCCTCTGCGGAGGGTGTGCAAACTAAAAAGTTTTCATTTGGAAAAAGTTTCAAATCCTAAATCTAAAATCTGAAACATGTTTTGTTGTCTGTTAGCTTTCAGTTTTAAAACTTTTAGTTGGGTCTGTAGGTCAGAAAATCTGAGATGTTTTACAGCCCTGTGAGCAGTATTTGTTTTATTGAGGCTTATAATAAAGAGAGCAGGGATGGGCGTCTCAGTTGGAAACACATTTATGTCCTTTGCTCACACTGTAACCTCTTTTACTACTTGTTGTGTTTGGCGGTGTGTTCCTCTTTTTTAATTCTCGTATGTATGTTTGTGCTTCAGCGTTTTTTCTTCTTCTGAAACACAGGAAGCTGAAATAGAATAAGAATTAAACACAGTATGACAGAAAAATACATCTTTTTTTTTGCCTTTGCAAATATAATTTAGGCAACAGGTGTTCTCCCCTTACGACACACCTGCCTCACTTTTACTGAGCTGTGATTTCTCAGCTGGGTTAAAGAAATCTCTTTGTAGCTCTGCGGTGATGAAAGAGGGAGTCACATCCTTTTTTTTTTTTTTTTTTACTGCCTGTTTAACCTTGCACACTTCTATGTCTGCCTCCCTCCCATCTTTTTGATCTACATGCGTGTGTATGTTTGAGGCCGATGTGGCAGGAAGTTATTTGCGGTTTCGCAGGTTTCTCTGATGACAAAGAGGCTAAACCCCCTTATCAGCTGTAATCTGGATGATAGCTGGCGGGGAAGTGTCTTACTCACACACAATGTGTGTGCACACATGCACTCTTCGTGCACTTCACATTCACAACGATCCCCTTCTTGATAACTGTCTTAATGATTTACTTTCTCTTCCTCTTTCTTCCCTTTCCCTCTTTCTCACCCTCTCCCCTCCCCTCCCCTCCCTCCACCCCTCTCCTCTCTGCTGACTCGCAGGTGGTGTCCTCCTGTCAGAAACGCACAATTCCTCTGACACATGGCTGACAGCGGGAGACGGAAGGGGCGAGAGAGCGTACGGGACTAACATACACGCACAGAAAGAGGCAGAGCAGCAAAGAGGCAGGCGGCCATCTGCGGTCGGTCCCCTGCTAGTCAGCAGCTGTGTTGGAGTCAGCAAACAGTTCTCAGCTCCATCAGGACTTCAGACAGAAACCACAGAGCGGGATAAGGGGGTTCTTCCAACATCTCATTGCCCACGGGATGAGCGTGGCCTGGGGCAATGCTGAGGTCTTGCTGGCCTTGGATTAGGCCCCTGGGGCTGCTTCTTTGGAAGGATGGTGATATCCCAGCTGGATCTTCTGCCGTCGCCATCCTCCACGGCTGTCATTAGTGGCTAATGAGCTGCTGCTAGAGGAAACGGAGAAGGTTCCTGTGGAGAGAGGAGAAACAGTACAGCTGTTATTAAGAGGCCCGGAAATTTCAGACAAGGAATTCTTTGCCTCGGCAAGAGAGTGGAACCCTTTAAAGCTCTTTCATATGCAGGCATGAAAGGATACTGACTCTGGAATCTGTTGTTGTAGACATTTCTTTGCCAGTCTTCGCTAATTGTCAACATGGAGTTAAAGGGCATTTTTTTTCAGCCAGATGATTCAGTATTTTTGTCTCTCAACTGAAGACGTTTCAGCAAAAACATTATAACAATTCAGTAGGATATTTTGAAAGCTATATTGTTTTTGTTTTACACTTTGATATTGTTTTGCCCTTTCTATGCCCTGAAGGACATTGGTCACCATGGCAGCAGCCTATCGTGTAGTGGTGAGCAGTGTGAGCTGCTACAACAGTGTGGTAGTGGACCGGCGTACTCACTCCCACGCTGTGCACTACTGCTCCGGGCCATGTGGGGCGCTGTCCCAGGGACTGGACTGTACCGTCGCACACCGCGGCACGTGCTCCGAGCTGCTTGTTGCGCCTGACCCTGCATATGCCGACCCAAACAACTCACTCATACACTCCCATAACATGATTACTCAACAACTTCCAAACCATGGTAAAATTAGTGTTACCATGGATACGACTTATAACGGTGGTCTAGAGAGGGCAGGCAGCAGTGGCAATTTGTCCTTGGGGGAGGACAGCCCCACATGGCGCGGTAAAAAGACTCCCATTGTCGGAGGGTCCACTGGGAACCTGTGCTCCTCTGGCAGTCTGAAGGACATTACTGAAGAGGCCATCAACCTGGCCAGTGGTAAGCTCAAAGAGTTTTCTTTTGACAAGCTCCGACTCTCTTCTTCCAGCCATGTCACCTTCCGGAAAGGTCGTAAGGTCCGTCCTGACTCTTTCAGCCGTCGCTCCACCGACCTGGAGATCATCTACGGCCACTTCAGCTCCCAAATCACCACAAATGGAACGACGAATAGCATGACAAATGGCATGGGTACTTCTAATGATGAGAACCTGCCACCGTTTGTGCCAGGGAAAGGATCAGGCCTGGAGGAGACGAAGATAAAGGGCAGCACAGGCACCTTGTCAGCCATCACCAAAATGGGTGGTGGATCAACGAGCAGCCTATCAAGTATTGGGTCTTTGGATCAAAGTCTGAACACGGTGGCCTCCCTGTACCTCAATGCCCTCGGAGAGGAGAACCTGATCGCCCGTCTGCTGGAGAAGACACGAGCAGAGGCGGGCTCTGGGGGAGCAGGCGGGGAGGACATCCGTGCCTGCCTTGACATCCTGCTTAAATGTTCCGAAGACCTAAAGAAATGCACCGACATCATTAAGCAGTGCATCAGACGAAAAGCTGGTGGAGGGCCAGAGGATGGAGGAGCCAGTCCTGACAGTATGTATCGGGCCGTGATGACACGGCTCAGCACCTATTTGAAGAGACTACCTCTGGAGCTGGAGGGAATTGGAAGTTTGGGTGGCGGTGGACAGGCGGGTCAGGGTGCACCTGGAAGCGGGCACAGTGATCTGGCTGAGCTGGTCAACACTCTTCACTCCATCCAGCAGGGGCCGTACTCTCCCATTTTTGGCAATGAGCAACCTCCTCGCTATGAGGATGTGGTCCATTCACCTCCTATCCCAAAGACTGTTCCTCATTCTACGTCTTCTTCTTCCTCCTCAACTTCTTTCAAATCAGACTCCATCCATACCAAACCAGTCCAAAGCTCCCCATCCAGAGTCTCTCCACTCAGCAATGGACTACAACATCCACATCCTTCTTCTGTCACACAACACACACTCTCTCCCCCGCCCGTCACATGCTCTCCATCCAGATCCTCTCCGACACACTCTCCTTCCCCTCTTCGTACCTCCCCAACCCCACCGTACACTCACACACCTCCGGCATCCCCCATGGAGGCTCTTTATATCGAGGAGGAGGAAGCAGAAGTGGAGAAGACACCAGAACAAATCCCACAACAGACACACACTCCGGCCAGAGGGGTAAAAACTACCCCAAACAAAAACGGGACAACGTTGGGTCAACACATGCAGTTATCCCATCCACACACACACCATAACTCTTCGAGTACTTTACCAGCCAGCACTGGCTACAGCCCCACTTGGCCTTCCTCTGCCTCACAAACAGTCTCAGCACCCAAAGCTGTCTCACACAGGAATGACGACATTGACAAGCTGCTGATGGACTTAGAGAATCTGTCTCAGAGTATGAGCCACCCCAGAAACGCTGAGCCACCGCTTCCAGCCAAAACCAGGAAGAGGGAAGGAGGCCAGGGAATCACTTCCAGTGAGGCCCTCACCCAGCCCAAAATGGCCCAGTTCCATGTCCAGAAGCCAGAGAGCCATCTAGCCATGAATGGCCCCAGCTCCAGGACTCCCCAAAGCCTTACCCCTCCCCAGGGAGAGAACAGTGAAGCTGTGGTGGGTGAGGAGGAGGATGGGGCACTGCTCCTGAGGATCCTGGAGAGCATTGAGAGTTTTGCTCAGGAGCTGGTGGATTCTGGGGCAGGGAGCACAGGGAGTGCTGAGAGGAAGTGTGGAAAGGAGCGGGAGGTGATGAGGCTCCTGCAGGATACACTGGCAACCACAGGCAGAGCTGACACCCCTCTTGAGAGCCCGAACCCAGAAGCTCCTCCCACTGCTCCGCCCATACACACAGATGTAGTCCCAGCTATACCGCCAAAACACTCCCTTGCAAATACACCCGCAGTTTCACCTGCACCACCACCTACAACTGCAGCATCTGAAGCTGTGTGCAATGTTCCATCCGAACCTGCACCTAATCTTACACCTGATGCTGCCCCCAAACCTCTGCCTACACCCATACCTGAGCCTATAACTGAGGCTACAGAAGCAACAGAAGCCTCTACAGGTGAGACTGATCCAAAATCCATCCCTGCCCCTGAAACACCTGCACCTGCAAGCTTGCATTCCTCCGCACCACCAGCTGAACCTGCACCTGTGGCTGCACCCGAAGCACCAGCCCCTGCTGCGATCCCAGTTGCGGTAGCTGCAAGAGACGCCGTTGGTGACCCTGCTCCCGCGAGAGACACTGGTTCAACCCTCCTCATCCAGCAGACTCCAGAAGTGATTAGAGTAAGTGAAAGACACACCTGCATGATTACCCGTGTATCAACACACCATCTGAGATTTGATTTAGCGCAATCAGTTCTTACATTTAAAGCTCTTCTAGGAAATAGAGGAATGAGACTTCAATCACGTAATAAACTGCAGATCTCAGAGAGATTATTATTCTCTCTGTCATTATTGAGTCCAACTTTCTCTGGCTGAAAGACCGGCCTGCTGCTTTGTAGAAGACAATTGTCGCTTCTGGTATTTCTGTGTAAGGCACCATCTGTTGCAAATCAGCGTCTCGGTTTGAGCTGATATCAGCAGAAGTGGGACTCTTTTCTTTACTCAAGTCCCGCTTCATGGTTCTGGAGAATATTCGCATGCTGTGCAGCTTTGATTTAATTCCCGTTGTTGAACATTTTACTCTTGCCATGGCGTGACAAGCAAACAGACAGAGAGTCTGAAAGTGACTGACTAAGTGACAGACATACAGGAACCAAGAAACAGAGAGATTGACAGCATTAGACTGAGAACAGACAATATGAAAGACTGCTTTCAATACGTGTCATAAAAAAAACACCCAGGCGAGAATTTTATCGCTTTGACACAACAGGGTTGATGCCGGTGTAATTGATGGGCCGTGATGAATAGTATTCATTAGCTGCGATGAACACACTGATACAGTTTCCCTATCTGGGCTTGAATAAAAAGCTCGGCGCTCTGAATCATGGAACAGAATAGCTCATTGTGTAAGGAGTGGCTCTTTTGTTGACTCTTTCTGGTTTCTAACTTTGTGTTTTGAACCATGAATGTTTGTGCGAGTGTGTTTTTGCAGACGTGTGTGTGTGTGTGTGTGTGTGTTGGCTCTCCTTTCCACCCCTGGGGAATATTTAAAGGTAATTTAGGGTTGTGCTACAGAGCGAGGGCAAGGCAATTGGAGCGTGTGTTTCAGTGTGTGTGTGTGTGTGTGTGTGAGAGAGAGAGAATTGGTGTGTATAAGCTACTGACACTGTGAATAAACTTAGAAAAGGGGGGGGGGGGGGGGTCTCACATGTGGGGGTGTTCAACAACACATTGCCGATTTAATTAACCGTGCATGACAGACAAACACACATTAATACCTACAGAGAATATCAAGTCAAATCAGTTTTTATTTTAATGTTCCACTCTCCATGCCTCATATCCTTTAATTGTTTTTTATCCCTCACTAATTTGCTTGTTTTGCTCTCCCCGCCGTCCCTCCTTCTCCTCACCCGTCTCCCACTGCTGTTTGTTTACCGAGCTGTGTAACCTTATGCCCTGATGATATGTAGGGCACCTATTTATGAGGTTACCATGGTAGCTGCCACAGTCAGAACAGAACAGCCAGCACCCGAACACATCATTACGCGATCTCATTCCTCCTCCGTCCTCTGTCTGCCTGTCCATCCCTCTTTCCTGTCTGCCTCCACATTTCTTCATCAGCATCTCGCCATTCTTACGTCTGTCATTCTCTCTCTCTCTCTCTACCTTTCCCCCCCCCCCCCCCCCCCTTTCTTTTCTGCATTTGTTTTTCTATTTAGCGTCCGTCTTTCACCTGCAATCGAGGAGCCGGTCTACAATGACCACAGCCTCCCTTCCTGCCCTGTGATTGGCTGCTGTGTTATTTTGGGAGCGGTGAATAACAGTTGTTGCTGTGGGGAGGGCAGAGCAACCAAATGAGGGGTGCTGATTGGAGCACAGCAGGAGGGTGTGGGTGGGTGGGTGGGAGGTCAGGGTGAAGTGGGGTAGGGTGTTGGAGGGTGGAGGGGGGGCAACTGTTGGCACACTACGTGTTAACGGTATCGTTACCCTCCAACCCCCTCCCACCCCCTGGCAGAGCTAGGTGTGAGGGAGGCCTAAATCTGTCCACCCCTCGGTACTATGGCATCCCGCTAACAGACTCACTGTCGCCACAGTGTAAATGGACCTGCGTGTGTGAGTGTGTGAAGGTGTCCGTGTTTGTTTGTTTGTTTGTTTGTTTGTTGTGTATCCATCCGTGCTTTTTTTACATGTGTAGGTGCTCGTGCACGCTTACACATGTATTCTTGTATGTGCATACAGGTGCATTCGTATGAATCCCATCTGGTGAATGTGTGTTTGATCAAACGTGTGTGTGTGTGTGTGTGTGTGTGTGTGTGTGTTTGTTGGCCCGAGGGTAAGTTGACCCAGTGCTACTGTGGGTCACAGCTGAGTTTCGGAATAGCTTTCCGACACCCAATACTGACTCTGGCACTCTGGGAATTATGCTAATATCTCACAGTGCCATCCCCGCCTCCTGCCTCAGCTGCACATTAAACTGCCAATCAAACTATAAACAAGGCAAGCCCCCTCACACACAAGTGAGAAAATGCCCTCGCGCTCTCATACACAACAAGTTACGCACTCCACCTTGATTTGTAGCTGTGTTTCCCTTGGCACTGCCGTGGCTTTGATGGGAAGCTTCGCTAAGCCCCTCCGGGATGACACTGGCTTCAGTCAGTAGCATCCTCATCTACACGTGGGTGTGTGTGTGTGCGCGTGTGTGTGCTTATGCATGTGTTTATTGTTGATTCTGCTGCTGACAGACTAATACAAGGCTTTCTGCACCTGTCAGAGCACATCCATTAATCTCCATGGAGACAAGGAAGCGAGCTGATATAAATCAGAGGCTGGGCTGTGACAGTCAAACTGAGAGCAGCAGTGATGCTGCGAGGAAAGTTGGCTAAACGTGTCAGTGGTACCTGAAGTCATCGGCCTTCCTGACACAGCTGGTTCGCGTTCTTCTTCCCTTCTCCCTGTTTTTTTGGGAAATATCAGAACAGATATCTGAGAACAGATTCCCCTTCCCGTGAACTTGATCTGTATGTTTTTGTTTCGGCGGTGGGAGTGTCTCGGTACAGCCAACGGTGACATGATTTACACACACGCGTACACTCCTGGCTGCATCCAGAGCTGCCATCCTGATGGCTTAATTAACCCACTGTTGATTTGAGTGTTTTTGCCAACTGCTGTGGATGCGTTGCTAGGCTGGTCAGTTACAGCTCGAGTCAGGGTGTGTCTGAGGGCCCCCCCAGGAAACTGGTGTGTAGGTGGTGGAGATTCTTTTCACACTTAGTCAATTTCTGGGTTTGAATCATAATTGAGAAATCGTCTGCTGGAAAAGGAACGGTGACGTGTCCGTTGCCAAATTTAAGTGGAATTAATTTCCCCTTTTTAACAGCAATGTGACAACACACTGTGTGAGTAAATCGATTTTTTGTCAACCAAGCAACACGCTCTCTCTTAGTAACACTTTTCTCAGGTCCTCTTGTATGTGTGATTACACACAGCAAAAACCAGAAAATAAATGGCAACCAATCTAGAAATGAGGCTAAATGATGAGTGTGCTTGTAGTTGTAAAATCCATCTTGAAAGTGGAATGAGTTTGTGGATACACCTGCTTTCAGAGTCACACAGTTTGATATATTCTTATCTTAAAATAGCAGCGAAACAACAGTCTTCTTGTGTGAGTCAGTGTTCCTCTCTCTGACTTTTCCTGCCCATATTTTTTTAGCCAGCTGGGGAGAGGAACTTTTGACCTTCAGATCTGCTACTTTTTGGCACCGAGGGCCTTATATATATATATATACGTATATATATTTTTTTTTTTTTTAAAAAAAGGGATAAAGAAATAAGGAAGGATAGAAAGGAAATAACAGGAAAGCTGAATGAATGAATGTCTGTGTGAGGCGGGGGGGGGGGTCCGAAGTGTGGAAGTTTTTTGTTACTTGAGAAGTTGACTCAGAGAAAAGAGGAATTCATAGGGATTTAGACAAGAAGAGGAGTGAGAGTACAAAAAGAACAGAGATGAGAGAGAGACTGAGGGGCTGGGGGAGGGGGAGGAGTTAGCTGTCGGGGGCCCTGCGCCGTACAGTTGTTGGCTCTGGGCTGGCGGAGGATGACATCATTCCTCGGCTGCTTCCACAGGAAATAAGGTCACAGCGGGAACCTCGACCAAGCGGGGAAAGACGACTGTTTCAACCTGCACACAGATGAATGCATTTATTTATACATGCACACACACACACACACACTGACACATTCATACACACACAATGCGCTCCCAGACAGAGGCCTGTGTTGCTATGCGGGAGAGGAGTTTTCCAATACAGTTCATACCATCCAAGGTTAGCCTGGACAATGGAATATTCACCACCCAGCCCTTTGCTACACACACACACACACACACACACATAGAGAAATGTTAGAGTTCATTAACTTTGCACATTTGGCTGGGGGATGTTCACATACATACACACAACACTTTCAAGCAAGTGACATCATGATTTACCACTCCCAGTGCAGGCTGGGAAATCATCCAACTGCTGTTTCCAGTGCAGTGTGTTCTGCCGGAGTGTGTACGCTTGCACATATGCTTGTATGCGCGCACACACACACACACATATTCAAGCCTTTTTTTTTTTTTTTTTTTTTTTTTTACATCTGAAAAGTTTTTCGCTCAGTGGGAGGCACTGTAGCGTAACTCTTTTGGACCTCCATATGTGTCGCCATGGAAACCATCACAACAGGCTTATAAGCAGTAGATAGCTGGTGGGACTCCCCTGACCCAGAGTATCATGTGCGCAGTCTTGATTTTTCTGGTGGGAGCTCCCTTGCAGAATCATGGCACCAGGGGAGATCGAATGGAGACTGGACGTGTTTTAGGTTTATTTCAGAATACTGACTGCGATGATGTGGGTGTGGCTGGCTGTGTGTGTGTGTGTGTGTGTGCGTGTGTTTGTTTCCATGTGAAAGAGTTCCAATGTTCCAGAACTTTATGACTCGGTACAAACTTCACCCCCTCCGCCCACCCATCTCCCTACAGTCTCCCTGTTTAACCCACACCCTCTCTCCTTCCTTTGAACTCACCCTTCACCCAGCTCCACCCAAACTAGGCCAGGGGGTTTTCTCCAGAACTTGCGTCAGTGCTAAGACGCTCTCGCTAGTTAATCAAGACGAGCACGTCCAGAAAAAATATTTTCATGCCTTTGTCCTGAATTTAAATGCACCAAAGGTAACGAAAAACATGAATGTGATACAAGCTGCTTATAAAAAAGTTATTGCACTTGAATCAGCATATTAATTGCTGTGCAGCGTGTCACTAATGACAAACCTGCATGTTTTACTTGTATAGAAACGATATTTGAAGCTCAGGTTTACCCCTCTGTGAGCTGTGCGGTTTTCATCAGACAAACCTCTCGCTCTGTCAAGCAGCGGGATGTCAGGAATCTTGGCTTCTTGAGTAAGACGAGAAAAAAGCGGAGCGGAGAGGATCAAAGGCAGCAAGAACCAGCATCTTCTGTCAGATCCGGGCTCACCTGTGAGGCTTGAGCGTTGGATGGTTTAGACGTGGGAACAAGCAGAGAGCTGCTACCCTCTAGCGACTCCCAACCCCTGCTTTACCACAGGTTACTGTGCCGTCTCACAGGCCAACCTCGCTTCTGTTTTTGTTGGTGAAGAGGATCTACAGCTCCATCTGCAGGATGATCTGTGAACTGACACTGACACTTTCTGGATCTAATTTTAAAAAACACGGTTTCATTGCCCAAGTGTGTTTTCACATTATTCCTTGTCTTGAGCTGCTAGAGCAAAGGAAGTAAAGCGTCCTGTGTTGTAACAATGACACAATCTGTCATGATTGTAACATTGTGATGAAATAAAAGGGTGGTGCAAGATACCGGCTCTTTTTTAGAGGCTATTGTCTTTTGTTGTATGCTTGAATAATACGTTTTATTCAGTTTTGGGCATGGTGAAGGCACATTAAGATGGTTAGTTGGTGCCTCTAAATGCTCTGGAGGGTGGGATCATGCCTTATGCAACATACTTGCATGCCTGCTTTCTTCAGCGCTGTCTCCCACCAAGATTTTTTTTTATTAATATCAGTCTGCAAGTAAATGTGAAATGGTTCGTGCAGCGCCTGCTTCATAATGCTGACACATTCCTCCCTCCTTGCATTCCTGTCTATCTTTACTCTTCTCTCTGAAAAAGAGAGGTAACAGGAGCTGATGTGCTCCGCCATTGGCTGTGTGAAGTCTCCGACTGCACTCTCATGACAGCTCTCTCGCTGCAGCTCCAGGCGGAGGCCCATCACTATTGCTGATGAAGGATTAGCTCACTTACTCTAAATCTTAAGATAGCCAAGGGAAGGTAATGCAAAACTTGCCCCCGGTAGCCGTGTGTATAAATATAAAAGTCATCCTGCCAAATGAAGGCCTGGAGTTTGTTGTTATTAAAGATTACCTGATGACAGGCTGCTGTTCCTGCTGAGGGACATGATTTATTGGGCAGTTTTTTTTTGTGATGTAGCCGGGCATCTGTCCCAGAAATAGGCAATAAAGTGAAACATTACAAAGAAATCTATACATGTTTCTATGATCTTTCCTGTGATTATCAAAGCATTACTACTTGTGTATTTATGTGACACAGTTAGGGAGTTAGTGTGCATATTGGCTAGAAACTGGTATCTAATTTTGGGTTGTTGCAGCTTATGCTTATTAAACCTTTTAAACATTTAATTTAACTTAATTTCTTAATTTGATATAGCTTTGTGCATGCCATGCTATGCTAGGCTAACTGTCGCTGCTGGTGACTGCCAGAAATTCAATTAGAGAATTTCCTCAAATGTTCCCGTGTAGGAATTATGACACAGTAATTCATTTATGAAAGCAAATGAGTAAAATACACAACATCAGCACACAGTTGTCCGAACAGTGAATTAGAATGTCGTTTTAGCAATTAGCACAAAGTGCTTGCTGAAAAACTAAATTAGACTGATAATAATAAAGAACCTACATGCTCAAGGGCATTTGGGTTGTAGGTCACTGACAGTATTTGCAAAGTCGCCGATCTGACAAACTGGAGGATGTAAACAACAAGAGCTGACCTAGTTGTTTCTACTAGCAACAGAATCTTCAACTCAAGCCTCGACTCAACTCGAGAGGTGATGGCAGAGTATCTTTTCCACAGCACATTTGTGTTATTTGCTGACGTGAAATAAGAATATCACAACACACGAAAATGGTAAAGAAAATGTTCAACACTGGAGCGCTGGCTGATGTTGCACTTCTGAGCTTCTGATGTTTTTATCACAGTCCAGCCTCTCTCTTCCTCTCAAACAGCTACAGCAGCTGTGTCTTTAACCATTCCCATGTTGTCCTCCTCTGATTCGGAAGTGAGGCAGACCGTGGCCAGCACTGATTCACTTCATCTATCACGGAAGCAACACTTGAACTCGGCCCGTTCTCCTCAGTTTCAGGGAGGAGGTTCCCAAGGCGACTGTGTGTGTGTGTGTGTGTGTGTGTGTGTGCGCGCGCCTGTGTTCATGTGCGTGTGTGTCCTTCTTGAGAGGAAGTGAGACTGGGAATAAAGAATAGAGCGGCGATGTGAACTGCGTTTCCTGCTGTTGGCACGGTAACCTTGGGAGCATTCCACCCGCCACTCAATCCAGGGAAAGGGTTATCGCCATGGAGATGGCATTTGGCAGGCATAGCCTAAAGTGAGGGTGTGTATAATCACAGAGATGGGCGGGGGGGGGGGGACATCGCTTATTTCATGTGATATCAGGTTCAAGTTTAAACTTGATTTTCTCCCAGGTTTCACTGCAAGTATTAAAAATAACATGACATAAAAATATGAGGCTGACATACATAACACACACTTGCCAATGCCGTAATCGTGATCTGATTATCTAATGATCTAAAAAGATAAAACAAAAAATAAAAGCTGGTTAATAATTTTAGCATTTAGCTCATCCAAAGAGTAAAAAAAGCATCTAATCATATTACAAATAAAAATATATCTGACTGAGAGAAAGTTTGAAAGTTAAACAGTAAATGTTATTAATATGTTTAATATGAGCACCTGAATGCCTGATCATAACTCAAATTCTACTAAAATGGGTTTTCAGCAACTTTCCCAAACTAACATGGACGTGTGTGTGGTGTGCGTGTGTCGCCACGTGTGCATCCATGTATGTGTGTGAAGTCTGCCCAGTGCCTGAAGCAGAAATAAGCATGAAATCGGTTGCTATATATACACAGATAATTTTACACGCAGCAGACAGCCCCTTTTACTGAGCAGGTGTGTGTGAGTGTGTCTGTGTGTGTGTGTGTGTTTAGGAAGTTGTTATGTTCACACTATTCAACTTCTCTGGAGGACTGGAAGAATCGGTTCCTGTTAACTGAATCCATCGAGGCACTGGTGCACACCCACACACACCCACACACTCCCGCACAAGCGATCGAGCCGACAAATTAGACACACGTATGAATGCTTGTGTGCTAATTAAACCCTTTAGGGGGGCATGTGTGCACGTCCAGTGTGTATTTAACAGTTGGGTCGAAGGTGACAGTTGTTGTGGCACAACTGATCCTGCTGCTTCGGTCCCTCCGCTCTTCCCATCATGCATGCATTTGATCAGTGCCGTTAAGGCTGCTGACTCACCTGTTCCTGTGGCAGTGGGGTTGGATTAGGTTTGCACGGTGGGCGGAGGAAAGCACTTGTAGACATAACACTCAACACACTCTCACACACACCTGTTGCTCTGTCCCTAACCTCCCGTAACTTCCAACTGCTTTTTATCTCGCCCTGCCTGCTGGCCTGCTTCCTTTTTCTCTCCCTAACTGAGCATCACAGATAAAAGCAGTGTCTTCAAATCATTCAAATGACGTACTAGATCACATGTTGTGGATCCAATCAGCATTTTTTCTTCCTGGTAATTGAAATTGTATTCATGTCATTAAACAGTTTGAGTTTTGAATGAACAGATTTTGTTTCTTGAGGGAAATATCCGGTTCCGTAGCTGCTGAATGCTCCGCTAGTTCACCAGCTAGTTGGTGGACAAACTGTTTTGGTACTGGGTGGTGTTGTGGAGAAATAGCTGAAGTCAAAGGTCAACGGTGAGGTCAGCACAACAAACACACACCACAAATACTAAACGCCCAGAAGTAGCCAAAGAGAATGTCTTTACCCATGGAGGTGTTACTGTCAGCATATTCTAGTCTGGAGACACAGACGTCTGTTTCGCAGATTGGCACGTCAACGGCGAGCTATCTGTTATGTCTAGGAAGGCCGCAATAGGTCTCTCCGACCCCGGGCCACCACAGTGTTGAGACAGACTGGCACCTACTGTTCCCAATCAAAGCCAAACAATTAATACTGCCGCAGACCTCAAGGAAAACAGCCGCTGGAAACGGTTGTTTCTTTTTCCTTTTTCTTTACAATTCATGTTGAATTCCAGGTTTCCGTGGCTGTAGCATTTTATGTAGCACATTCACTCACAAGAAGTGACACACACACATCACTGCTGACTTTAAGGATCCCTCCCATTGGGAACAGTTTGTACCCCCGAGTTGTACACACGTCACCTGAGCGGACTGCAGCTACCGTCCCACATACTGTAGTAGAACACCTCAGAATCTTTAAATGAGTTGGCTCTCGCACCGTTCTCACAGCCTTCACATCTATGTAAGTCTGCCCTTTTTTATTTATCTTGCTTTTATGCCACCTTGAGTAACATATAGAGTCATTTAAACACTTAAAACTGGGGGGGATGAGAGGCAGGTTTTAGGACCAAGCAGAGACTTTTTTGCAGAGGGCAGAATTACACCGACTGTCAGTCAGGCAGGAAAAGAGCACGCAGCTGCCCAATGGCATCTGTTCTGGCTCTCGGCGCACACACGTATCTCTTTATACAGAGATTTATGATATCACAAGTGTATCGCTACAGTTGATGAGGCGGTGTAGAGGAAGTGGTGGGAACTAACTTTCAGTGATCAGGCTCAGCAGGGAGCGAGCGAGTGGAAAAGAAAGGGAGGGGTAATTCAACATGACATGAAAGGCTGGTGAGATGACAGTCCTCAGATTGTGCTCATTTGTTGATGGACACGCAGTAGTGATCGTATAATGTTTCCCCCTGCAGCACTGAGGTGAGAAGTGGTCAGAAAGCAGACAATGTGTGTCAGCGTGAGTGTGTGTGTGTGTGTGGGATCGGTATGTGACCTTGGCTTTAGTACAGAGTCCAGTTGTTCCAAAGAATTCAGCAGGGCGTACAGGGAGAGGAGTTACCCTAAAAGCCAAGGTGACTCACTTATTTTTCTCAAAAGTCGATCACATGAACATTTCGCATGTTTCTGGAGGGAGAGAGACGCTCATCTGTTACTCACACATGTTGTCAGCGATGCTCAGACATTAGGACGCAACGACAGCAAGAAGCTCCGATGGATGACACATCATGGAATATAGCAGAAAAGCAGGAGGATAAACTGAAAATAGGAAAGAACAAGGGCAGTTTTTTTAAGGCCACTTAAGTTTTAGCCCACTTTAAGTGGAAAAGAAGTTTCCACCCTACAGCAGTGATGTATTTCCACTTAAATAACCCTCAATTTCATGAGTTGCTAAACTCCTGCAGCACTAGAGGGCACTAGACTCTCTATCTGTGCTGCTCTGAAACTCAACCACAGTGGAATCTGTTTACTGCGCCAACAGATTCTGAGAAACTGACGGTTTCCTTTCCTTTGACAGTCAGCGGCAAGCATTGATATACATGGTACAGTACGTGTAAACAGTTATATGGCAGACATTTGGTGGAGTGTCTTCGTCTTGGAGGGATTTTAGCTGGGCACGTTTAAAATAGGTCACGCAGCGTCTGTCCTGAGGGATCCCCTCCTGCACTGTCAGGCTTCAGATTGGTGTTGCTTGGCACCGAAAGGGCACTGGCCTGGTATTACTGGATGAAAGCATAGACTGTGGGCTTTCTGACAGATGGACGATGTTGTATTGGCAATTTACAACTTCATGCAGTCACACTCTCTATTAATTTGCTAACAGCATATATGCTAAATTTACGAGATGGTGCAGATATGTTTAACAACGGATACATTTTTATTTTGCACCTACATATTAGAAGCATGAAGAAAAGCATGAAGACACAAGTTTCTGGTCCCTAGTTAACAACCTTTTCAAATATGTCTTTGTTTATATCATTGCGAACTGAATTCTGTCTCAGCAGAGCTGATGGTTAGTCGAGTGATCAATCAGTCGATCAACTAATCAGCAACTATCTTTGAGGCATCGTTCAAGGAAAAATGCCAAACATTCTCTGGTTTTAGCTTCTCCCCCTCTTTCTCTTATGTAATAGTGAATGTAGTAATTTATTGGGGACACAACAAGAAAACATCACCTTGGGCTATAAAATGTGTGATGGGTATTTTATAAATCAGTTCACCAAGAAATTCATTGACAGTTGAATCTGTCATGAAAATAATATTTTGGAAGCCCTAGTGTTGGCTGTAGAAGCAGTAGCTTAATGAATTATTCATAAACACTGAATAGGTGTTAGTTTCAGCTCTAATAAGGAATGACTCTTCTTTTTGAAGCTTTCAATGTTCACGAATGCTTCTGCTAGTCTCCTAGCACGTCCTGTGGAATAACTGCATGTCAACAGATATAACAACAGGTGCCTTGCCTGCTGATTCATCACTCCGTGTCAAACTGCCTCCACGAAAACGTTTCGGCTTATTCGCCCGTTCCACTCCACACGCCGACGCAAACTTCCCGTCTGCGGATTTCAGTCAGAAGTTTTAACTTCCCACCGGCTAACTTTAGTCAAAGGCAGAGACTGATGAGCACTCAGATCCTGCAAAACACTACGCATAGATATGCAACATGGCTGAACCCCCTCACCACCCCCCCTCACCCTAATGCTCAGGACAGCCGGTTTGCTGCGTGTGTGTGTGTGTGCGCGTGTATGTGTGTGTTGCCAGATCCCGGCATGGCTCATGTTTCTCAGTGCAGTTTGTCAGAGCCCAGCTTGGAGCAGCAGGCACCAGTGAGACTACACCAAATACATACATCCAGAGCTGACAAGGGGGACACCAGAGGTTTTTCTACCCCAGAAAGAAGCTGCTGTTTTTGCGGTTTGCGGTCAGCCAGAAAAACAGATCCAGTAACATGGTTCTGCCTTCCGGCCTGCAAAGTGGCACGGGAGTCTTAAGGAACATCTCTTTGCACAGGCACACTGCTGGATTACTGCTTTGGGAGCCTGTACATGCGAGTGGAGACAGGAGGAGAGAAATTTTGTGAGTGTGAGTCGTTGCCAAAGGGCATTTTGCCTGAAAATCACACACATGCTTTCCAGAGGTGTTTGATCTTTTTTTTTTTTGATTCCTGGATATCTGAGCTGTTAAGTGGACTTTTTCCACGTCAGTCCACTTGATTTTTTTTTTTGTTTGCTTGCCGGGCAAGCTGGTCCGTCGCCGTGTCAGTAGCCGCACCGGTGGCCGTGTCTGGTGGAGGGTTGCCTCTCTCGGCCCCCACCATGATGATCAAGGAGACGTCGTTACGCCGGGACCCTGACCTGAGGGGGGAGCTGGCCTTTCTGGCCAGGGGGTGTGACTTTGTTCTCCCCTCACGCTTCAAGAAAAGACTCAAGTCTTTCCAGCAGCAGCAGGTCAGTCGGTGCAATAAGCAGGGACGGACAGGGTGCGAGTTTGGATGTGCACAAAAATGCAAACTCATGACAAAAAAACTGACTCAAATCCTAATTTAAACCTCTTTCTCCATTGATTCTTTCACACACACGCTCTCTACACGCGTAAGCATACACACACACGTTCGTATATTACAAACACACACATACGGTACATTCATTTTGTTGCTCTCTCTACACACAGAGTGACATGCCACGGACGACAAACCATTCTGAGGCAGATACCAGCAGGTTATTAATAGGGCAGGAGGTGCAGGAATAGAGTGATAGAATGAACTCTGTGAAGGAGAGTGGGAGGGGGAGGACCGCTACAGCTGTCCTGCTCAGTACAGTATGGAGGCCCTCGAGAAGACACACACCAAACACACCAAACACCAGGGAGGTCCTGCTCAGACACACCGAGCAGTGCTCGTTAAACCCGGGCTTTCAGGTTGAACTTGAACTCGAACGCCAAACAATGGGCCTCGTCTCAGGTCTGATATGTCGTCTCACATCTGCTGTGAATCGTTGCCTTGTGAATTAGATAGAGGCATGCGTTGGTAATAAAGTAACTGTGTTCAGAGCTCCTCCTGAGGACATTTTCCTCCCTTTCTTTCCTGCTCGCCATTCCATTAGTAAAGAAGAGAATCTTAAAATGCTGAACTCATTGTGAAACATTAAATAGTTACACCAGTCCCTCCCAATCCTGCCATCATCATGCATTCAAGCAAACTACCCCTTCTTTGTAATCCACAGTGTTGTCCAATTATTTGATGTGCATATGTGCTTGATCAAACCATCGTAAGTAATCCAGTGCTGTTGTCATACGTATTGTTTAGTTTATCTTATTAGTTAAGGTTCCAGACTTGAGGACGAATTAAGTTAAGCCCAACGTAGTCCTGACTGTGCCACCTGGAGCTTATCTTGCCAACCATTTAAATCTGTCTTAAGTGCTGACTGTAAAACAAGTCTCTTGTTGTTTGTACGTATGTCTGACTCACCGGGAGTTTCCACCACATCTCCCTTACATGAGCCCTTTATCCTCATAAAGTGAAGTTGTGTCTTGTCTACAGTCCTGGGGAAAGTACTTCATTTCTTTACTTGCTTAATATGGAGTTCAAATATATACATTGGGCTCAGCAGCAAGTGTTCTGTCAGCTGATAATTGATGTGAACAATAAATCCCATCAAGCATGCCCGGACTGTGGTGCCTTTAGACATGAGCGTGTTTGTAAGATGTTGTAAGAGTTATTTTCTTTTTCTGCCTTTCCTTATAGATCTGGCTCACAAACCACAAGGGGAAAAAAAGATAAAATTAACAACGTTCTCGTTGTAAATTTTAGCTGATTAAATTGCAAATATGAGGTGTAGAATTACCAACCACGCTTATCCATTCCCACACACGATCTCCCTTACCTTCTCTCTTTTCAGGTCCAGTCCAAACCAGAGAAGAAACCAGGCACTCCTCCGCCAGCCCCCGCCCTAGCCACAGCCTCACCGGCCCCCACACCGCGCTCACCGAGCCCTCCTCCGGCTCCGGTGATCGTCACCCCTCCTCCCCCTGCCATCAACATTCCCAGGTTCTACTACCCCCGTGGGCTCCCTGCCATGGGCACGGTCGCCAACCACGACGCAGCCATCGCTACCATCGAGACGGCCTTCACTGAGTTTGAGGAGGAGAAGGCTGACATATATGAAATGGGGAAGATTGCGAAGGTCAGCAGCTGCAGCACCAGACATTTCAATGTTCCTTCTGTTTTTTTAATCTGAAGCCTTAAATTTGAGATCAGCATCAACATTTACCAGCAGTCGTTTTTTTTGAGATTATCAAGAAGGTTTTCGTGTTTCATCTTGAAGCTACCACACCGGATGATTCCATAAACAGTTCTTGGAAATCACTGCACACAGAGTGGTCTGGTTGATACTGTGCTGCTTTTATACCGCCACTCCCTTCTAAACAGTGTGATCACAGATTCAAGGAAACAAACACTGTGGTGAAGTACAGTACGCGATTGTTTTGCACGGTAAAGTAATGATGGCAGTGTTACTTGTGTTTCTCTACAGGCATGTGGGTGTCCACTTTACTGGAAGGCCCCCATGTTTTACTCAGCAGGTGGTGAGAGGACGGGCTTTGTCTCTGTTCACTCCTTTGTTGCAACTTGGAGGAAGTAAGACAGACCTCTTTGTTCATCGAAGTCTTAGAAATATGATCTCATACGTCTAATCAGGTTATGATATTAAACGTCTCCCAAAACCTCTCCTCTCCTCTCCTCTCCTCTCCTCTCCTCTCCTCTCCTCTCCTCTCCTCTCTCTCCTCTCCTCTCCTCTCCTCTCCTGCAGGTTGTTGCACAGTTGCCATGATGACTCATCAAGGTTTATTTACCTGCTGGCCAAACCCGGCTGTAACTACCTGGAGCAGGAGGACTTTATTCCTCTACTACAGGTGATGAGCGACTCAAAGCACCACAGAATCATGAAGCTCCATCTCAACAGTAAAACTCTGTTTTTATATCAGAACACGAGTAATAATAATATAATAGTATAATATGTAACATTCAAACAGTCACATTAGACATTCCTCTGCATTGAGTACTTTTTCCTCCTTTGTACATGCATACTTTTACACTTTAACTTCAGTAAATGATCTGAATACTTTGTTCCTCTGTGTAAATGTTTTTTTCTGTTGTCTGATCAGGACATAGTGGATACACACCCTGGACTCACATTTCTGAAGGACGCACCTGAATTTCATTCCCGCTACATAACAACGGTAAACAGCATGAGAAATATCAGCTGTCCTTTTTATGTTTTGTCGTACTAATATATTTTAGTGTAATTATAAGATCCATACCGTTCAGTCTCAAGCGTTGACTAGTCTCCTGAGTCAGCTGTGATGGAGCCACAGCGCCTTTCTTTGTTATCCAAGTATAATTAAAAACATACAGCAGAGCACAAACTGAGCCGACTGTTACATATTAATAATGTTGTCACACTTGATGTACTGAATGTCACAACTACACATAAGAAAGAAAACTACAGAGAGCTAAATTTTGCAAAAAATAACTGAAGATATTGATTTCGTTTCGTGAAATGAGTTTGGATCACATCAACAATGAACAATATCCCGAAAATGTACGTTCACTCAAGGTGTACTACTTTCTATTTTACTTATATAGTACCTTTTACTCCTTAAGTAAAATATCTGAATACTTCTGTCACCGCTGTGCAAAGCATCAAAGATCCAGCGTGTCAGATTTCGGGCGCCTTATTGACAGAATATGGACAGAATGAAGAATGAGCCTTTAATATCTATACACGCTGCAGGTCCTCTACAATGGAGTCTGCCATGATGAACCTCCATGTTTTTACAGTAGCCTTGAATGGACAAACTAAATACTGGCTCTAAATAGGGCCTTTCAGGTTTTTTGTGTGTCCCGTGGCCACCGTAGTTTCTCCTTTACGCTAGGGGAGTGAGGCAAGGGGGTTGCAATCAGCAACTACACCACTAGATGCCACTAAATCCTACACACCGGTCCTATAAATTTAAAAATAAAACAGTCAAAACCATCACAATCACATCGGCATTAAATATCAGTGACCATTCAGAATTTACTCTTACATTGTCAGCAGATTTGGCTCGGTGCACGTCTAGTAACCTTAGAAGAAGAGTGTGTGTATGTGCACATGTGTGCAGGGGCGTTAATGTGGATCGGGACAGCTGCAACACGTGCTTTAGAAGTCGAGGCTCTGCCGCGTAGAAGTGCAGAGATGCAGAGAAGTCCATGCCGTGGTGTGTCAGCATGCAATGACGTCACGGAAACACTGACGCCCCCCCGCCCCGACCCTCCACATGCCCATATTAAGACACTTCCTTCAGTTTAAGCCAGCTGACCCGCTACTGTATGAGACATTAGTAGCTCTGGGAGGTCCATGTACCAGGAAATGGGTGCTAATCCACTCTTTACTAAGCCGAAGTGTTGTGTTTCAGGGACATGGAGCACTGGATCTCATTGTTTCCATTGTATGCTAAAGGCCTGTCTCACTCATATTATGAATGAGGACAGAAATATCAGTCTGAGATGCTTCGTTGGTAGGTTTCCCTTATGGCAGGATGAGGAATATGTTTAATCAGTCAGGATGACAGGACAGGACCGACTGCCACTGTGATGTGAGCATACGGTATAAACTTTTTCAGAACCCAAGTTCTGTTCTCAAGATGTTAAGATTTTGTATTTTTACTCAGAAATTAACTTATTTTAAAATAGTTTTAAGTTGTGCTCTGATTTCTGTTTTGTATTTACGATGTTTTCGTGTGCTTTTACATTATAAATAAAGTGAAAACAAATAAAGCGACTGATTAAAAACAGGAGAGGCGAATGTCGACATAATTCTCTACTGTATTATTACGGAGCTCTTACGTGCAGTTCTATAATGACTTAAAGACTGGTTTCACTTAAGTGATAATCTTTTGCTTGCTCTCACTGTTGTGCAATTGTGTTGTTTCTGGCTTATGTGGTACTATTTTATATTTTTCTAATATAATTTGCTTGTGCTGATAAATACCATTTCACGTCATCCCAGGTGATCCAGCGGATATTCTACGTGGTGAACCGTTCGTGGACGGGTCGCATCACTATGATTGAGCTGCGCCGGAGCAACTTCCTACAGACCTTGGCCTTGCTGGAAGAGGAGGACGACATCAACCAGATCACTGACTACTTCTCCTACGAACACTTCTATGTCATCTACTGCAAGTTCTGGGAGCTGGACACCGACCATGACCTCTACATTGACCCCAAGGACCTGGCCAGATACAACGACCACGGTAAGGACGACTTAGAGAGCAGACGTCTTATTTACGGCAAATGTAATACATCCACACAAGACAAATATTTCAAAATCAAAAATAAAGAATTTATAGTCGATGACATGACAAGACAGAGGGCATCCTATTCTATACATCTTGTAAAGCCCCTTGAGGCAAATTTGTGGTATGCGGCTGGCTATATAAATAAAAGCTGCTCTTATTGATTTAATATGGATTCTGTGCCAGTAAAAAATCAGAAGCAGGCCGTCTTGGCACTGTCATTTACTTATTTTCCATTTCTCGGGCCCCCACTAGCTAACGCAAAACGCAACAGCTGTTTGTCTTCGGCTCAACGCTTTTATGCTGTCTGATGATGAATACGTTACACTGTTGACTGCATCTATGACCACTTTGGCAAAATTGAATTCACTACTTGCACAAGTGACCGTACTGTAATGCGCCATGGTTTACAACAGGCTTGGCATTCGTCTCTGTGTTTTTGAAATTTGCTTATTTTTCCCATTCTCTCCTCTGACAGCTTCTTCAAACAGAATCATAGAAAGATTGTTTTCAGGGGCCGTTACTCGGTAAGTGTGAACGCACACGTAAACAAACACAGAGGAGCTGATTGCTTCACAATAACGGCTGCATTGAATGCGAATGGCTCCGTCTCTCTCCTGTTTCCAGGGGTAACGCTGTGCAGAGAGAAGGCAGGATGAGCTACGCTGAGTTCGTCTGGTTCCTCATATCTGAAGAAGACAAGAAAAATCCCACCAGGTAATATACAGCCGCCTGGCTATGTGTGACTGAGCAGCAGTTTGAGCATATTTTCCTCTCAATGCGTCCAACAGATCCTCGCCAGATTCCGCAGGTTTCATTTGCAAATAAAGCCAGCTCTAAGAGCTGTACTGTGCTTACTTTGTCATTTCTCTCTCCAGTATAGAGTACTGGTTCCGCTGCATGGACACGGATGGCGACGGCGTCCTGTCCATGTTTGAGTTGGAGTATTTCTACGAGGAACAGTGCGAGAGGATGGAAAGGATGGGCATCGAACCTCTGCCCTTCCAGGATTTGCTCTGCCAGATGCTCGACCTAGTTAAACCTGAGAGTCAAGGTTAGTGCCAGTACTGGCTCACCTGGTGTTTATCTTGGAAAGCCGTCCTCCTTTTTACCTCTCTATCTGACCTTAACACGCGTGTACGTGTTTGTGTATGTGTTGTTTTCTTCAGGTAAGATAACCCTTGGTGATTTGAAGCGCTGCCGGATGGCCCACATATTCTTTGACACCTTCTTCAACTTGGAGAAATATCTGGACCACGAACAGAGAGACCCGTTTGCTGTGCAAAAGGTGTGAATTTGCATCTGATATGTGTAATATTGCAGGAGTCTGTCAATTTGAAGGGGAAAAGGGACGTTTATTCTTTGCTGCAATAGAGAAAATGAGTGATGAAATGTATTTTGCATGCCAGTGTCCTCAAACTTTTCAAAATATTACAGCATCTAGGCATCAAAATGTTCATTTTTTACATAGATTTTGTAAAATTCTCTGTAATATATTGTGCATATTTTGCATGCGCTTTTCCAGGACATTGATAGTGAAGGTCCAGAGCCATCTGATTGGGATAAATATGCCTCAGAGGAGTATGAGATACTGGTGGCAGAGGAGACTGCAAATGAACAGCTACACGAGGGGTACGACACACGCTCACACTCACATACTGCCTATCAATCTTTAATAATTCTCAGCAGCCTTCTGCGCATAAAAAACAATCTCACCCAGCTTTTATTAACCCAAAATTTGCTCGATTTTTGAGACAATATAAGTATGAGGCGTACGCATGAATTATTAACCAGTTGTACGATGCGTGTTTTGTTCCCAGGTCATTTGATGATGACTATGAATCTGAGGAGCTTCAAGTCCCTGGAGAGATCGGGAATAAAATGGAAAAACTGGTCATATCAGACCTGACAGCGTGAAGTTCCTTCCTTGGAATTCCTGGGCCTTTCTCTCTGGAAAACAAACCGGAACAAAGTGATCCGAGTGATGGAAGGTCACTTTGGATGGATGCATAAAAAAAATACATATATATGGATGTAAAGACAGAGAGAGGGAAACGACTTTGGCATCTGTTTATCGAAGACTCTGGAGTCTCCTCAGAAGTGACTGACTGAATCAGTTTGTGTGTTTGTGTGACTGTAAACCAGCACTGTTCTACGTCTGGTGCAATAACGCATCTGTATTGATACAGAAAAACAATGTCACTGCCTCCAGCTCATCGCTCCATCTGAGAGGTCAAAGCCAACAAAGGGGGCAGAAGTGTTTGATAAGCTCTAAAAGGAATAAAAACTGTTCAATAATGTAATAACCATTGTGAATCCTCTACTGACAATCCTGCCTGAAGACAATCACCTGAATTTTAATTGTCACTGTGCTAAAGGCTGACAGACAGGTCGACTGTCAGTTCCACATATAGATTCCTAGTTAGAGAAACAGGGAGACAGAAACAGGTAATCACAGTGATAGTTACTGCCACAGTCATCTGCTCAGTTATGACACATCCAGACAGACACTGCCATCATAAAACCTGCTGCCTGTGCAGCTTGTCACTGTGTTCTTTGTGAAAGAAGTAGTTAAACCTGCAGTCCCCTCAGGGGGGGAATCATCTAACAGCCCGTGTGGTCATAACAGCGCCTCTCTGTGGCCAGTCTGTGCTCCTGCATGCCATCGCTGTCGTGCACAGGGGTGCCTAATGGCTGGCCAATCTTTCCAAGAGGGAGTTCAGTTCACACTGCACAGCCTGAGCTGCTCTATTATTAGTGCAGCATTATCAGCGCTCCACCTCTGGACTCCCTCTGCAGTCATTTCTAAAACCCTGGAAAAAAAAAAGTCTCTGACTACATGGACTGAAATGTAACCAGACATTGACTTCATCGGGTTTAATTTTCAATCAGGTCACACAGGAAGGCGTATGCACATAAAATGATGCATGTTAGCAGACATATCAAACTCTCTGGTAGAGTTGGCCACACATTTCCACCTGTAACATTTGTAACGACGCAATAGATATGCATAAGAACTGTGAGTTGTTCCCGACAGCCTCTTTGCAATTCTCCAGCACATCTCACTGTATGTTTCCTCACATCCTCGTTGATTCTGTACAGCATCTGGTGATTACTTTGATCTGTTTTTGTCATTTATGCCAAAAAAAAAAAAGAGTCATGTTTCTGCGTAGGACTCTGTCATATACCATTTTGTTCATGAAACGTTCTGATGTCCATTCTCCCTGTAACACGTACCAAACGCACCACTAACGATGCCTCTTAAAGGGTCAGTTCAGACAAATTATGAAAGCATAAATTCTCACACCTCTCACTGTATCTCGCCTGCTGATGGCTTTGGTTCACCTGCCAACATTTTATCAAATCTGTCTTTGAGAGTTTTGCCTCAGCCCTATTTCAATAGAACTGAATGGGCTCATTCATTTAACTTGATTTTTCTGACCTTTAAGCGCCAACATTTTCTTTTCACCTTTATCGTGTCGAAATTGAGGCGGATGGGCAACCTGGGCAAATAAACTCCATCTTACTTGCACAGATAGATACACTAGGTGAGACTTTGCCTTTTTTTATTTTGACTGAACTGACCCTTTAACTCCATTATTTACTGTGCTGCGCTCGCAGGGACAGGTGCAAGTGTGTACACTGCCCTTACTGTAATAGCCAGGAGCATGTGTTTGCTTATAAATCACTGATAGAGGCGTGTGTTTTAGGAGCGTGTGATGTGTAGCTCTCAGTTTCGGGCTGTTTATATGTCGTACTTGTTGCCATGGGGATGTGTTCCCGGAGTCTGTCTGTCTGTTGGTGTGTGTGTGTGTGTGTGTGTGCGCGCTTGTATAACTCTTAATTAGGAATGGGACAGCTCTTGTCCTCACTGACTCCAAATTCACTGGCATATACCTCCTTTACTGGCACTTACTGTACACACACACACACACACACACACTATAGTTGCAACTGAAAGGGAGAAAGAGAGCTAGTGGATGCTTGAAGGCTTTAAGGACCTTGAGTTTCCCCCTTCTGCCCTATAGCCATTGTAAATGTGCCTGACTGTGTATTAAACTATATTATTATTATAATAACAGTAATAATAAGCCTTTATAGATATAACGGCTCTGAATTTTATTCTGTTCTTTGATGGTTTGTATTTGCTGTGCCACTGTGTGGCTCGGGATAGGGGGGTAAATTATGTTAGATGTGTGAGTGTTTGTGTGTTAGATGCACGGTGGATTTCATCAGCACGAAGAGGGGGAATCCTCTGGTGGACTCATCTGACAATCTCAAACACGTGGAAAAACCTCTAAGACTGACGTTTCACTGCTGTGGTCACACACACTCACACACACTCAAGGAGACGCGCTCATCCAGACAGTGTTTAGGAATGACTGTTGAAGACAACGAAACGTCTCCGGGTTGATCATTTTCTGGCTCTATGTAAAGTGTCCGGGTGCTCACAGGAGCAGCATCAGGCAAGGAGAGAAGCCATGCAAGACTTTTACTTTGAAATTATATCTCTACTGTGAGAGGTAGAGGGAAGACTTTTACTTTGAAATTATATCTCTACTGTGAGTTGTAGAGAGAGACTTTTACTTTGATGTACTTCCTCTGTGCAGAGGAGACTTGAGTAGGCTTAAGATGTTTTCAAATCCTGATGGTTATTATATCGGCATGGTTTTCTTTCTTTCTTTCTTTCTTTCTTTCTTTCTTTCTTTCTTTCTTTCTTTCTTTCTTTCTTTCTTTCTTTCTTTCTTTCTTTCTTTCTTTCTTTCTTTCTTTCTTTCTTTCTTTCTTTCTTTCTTTCTTTTCGCCCTGACCCCTGTTATTTGTTGCTTTTCTCTGAAGTTTAAATAAAGATGTTTCAAGAATATTAATTTCCCTTGAAGATTTTTTTTACCGTTACCCACGCTCACGCCCTCCTTCCGTCCCCTCGGACACACAAACATTTCTTTCACACGCCCACGTTCGTCATCGTTCCCTCCTTGTGTACACACACACTGTGTACTGTAAGTGTGTTTGTCTGCACTGGTGCTCAGCAGAGTGTACTTTACGGTCTTTTGAACTGCTGACTGTCGTGTCTGGGATTCTGACCTTTTTACCTGAAGGAAGAGTCTGCGCTGTGTAATCAGCAATAAAAAAAAAACTGACATTTTATCTGATGGTCTTTAAACATCTTCCCACCTGATATTGACACTGGGATACTTCAAAGGTAACTTGAAGTTCAAGGAGTTTGTTTTCTCCTCAAGTGCAGGAAATGATTTGATGGCAGTTGAGTTCATTAAGCATTCTCAGACCTGTAGCTGGCATACATGATGTAAGCAGCTCTGTACTGAATCACTGTGACTGCGGGCGTCACCGTTGTCATGACAAACATGGACCAAAACAGGAAGTGTCTGGTGAGTGTGGCACATTGTTGATTGTTCTTTTGACAGAGAACATTCAGGAGATTCCCAAGCTAAGTGCAGCCAGTGATCCCAAGCTGACTGATAATCACCCAGCTGTTGGATTTGACCTAATCTCATAGATATCCTCGTCATGTTGTACAATTAAACTGTCACATTCTACATGGACCCCAGAGTGGAATGCATACTGATACTGATTACAACAACTGGTTGCCTTTGTCTCATCTCTAATGGCGCTCACCCTCTGCTGGTGTTTGCCCTCGCTGTGGTGCTATTACTCTAAATATTCTGATGTTAATCATGTATCACCACAGTTTGTCTGTATTACATTTCTTGGAAATCAATCCAATACTGACATATATACTGAGATACACACTAAAGAAACCTCATGGTGGCACCAGAGGAAACATCAGGTGATCACCAAAGTCATTATGAATCATTGCCTGAACCACCAACACCTGTACCATAGTGCCAGTCTTTAGATGGTTCACAGGATGAATGAACTTTTTCACCTGTTGGGGGCACTACAGGAAAAGTAAGAGGATTAACCAAAGTCACCTGGATTTATCCTCTGGGTACCATGGATATCATTTTCTATATCTATGTATTAGTCCACCTCATAGTTGTCAAGACATTTCATCAGAAGCCAGAACTGTCAACCTGCAAATGGCAATTTCAAAGTCTAGAAATCATCAAAACTGGAGTGAATCTACCTTGGCTGATTGAAGTGTGGGAACCAGAATATGCGATGACATCCTCGAAACTAATCTACCCGAAATTCATCAGTCCAAATGTCAAAAACATGATCAAAACCAAAGTAAACTTATTTTATATGCAAAGGGCTCCTTTCAGCCTGCTGCAGCCATGGCCTCTACAGATCAGCTACAGGTTTAGCAGGACTAGCAGGTGAAAAGCGTTCACTAATCCTGTAAATATCGTCTACACGGATTGGTTCAAAATATGGTACAGGGCTGTGAATGTTTCACAGAAAACCATCCAGTAGTTGTTCAGATATTTACTGATTCTGCCATCCATAGAGCCATGCCAACAGCAGGCTCAAAGGACTTTGGACTGATGAATTTCAAGTAGCATAGTTTTGGCGAAGGCGTCGCATGTTTTGGTTCCCACACTTCCATCTGCCAGAGTAGATTGGCTCATCATCTCACATAAATGTAAGTTGTTTGTGTAGGACTTAAATGGACTTCTCTTGCATCTTTTCTCAGGGATGTAATTCATGGCAACCCAAGCATGACTGTAGGCAGGAGTTTCTGCTGGGGGTTTATTGTTCTGAATGCAAGAATTGTCCTGGGAATGGTGTAATAGTTGGCATGCCACCATGTTGTGATTTGTACATGAGCAATTTGCCTCCCATCGAAGGTCAGAGTTGACTGGTCATTGTTTGAAATGGCACTCTGCTTGTTTTTCACAAATGTCAGGGACAAAGCAATTACCCAACCAGATCGCAGTCCCACCTCCTTGAGTCACGGGCATTCCACTGCCATGATTGCCAACACCCACCACCTCTGTGGTGGTGTGACCCGGGTGGTGTGACGTCATGACTGGAAGGTGTCCTGTAAGTAGGAACACATGACATGATTGGCAGAGCGGGAACAAACGCAGATCTTCTCTGAACATGGTGCTTTAGATTAAAGTTGACTGGAAAACCCCCAGAAAGAGCGAGGGAGCAACTGGAACCAATTCATCTTATTAAAGAGAGTAAGAAGGAGACAGAGAGATGTGTCCGGGCACTGAAAGGTCTTGAATCAGACGGCGTGTCGTGCGTGTTGCAGACATACCAGTGATACCAGAAACATGAGCTTTTGATAAAGCTGCGTGGAAAAGTCCTGAAAAGATCGAGGAAGCAACTGGAAGCAATTCATCTTATCAAAGGGAGACAGAGAGATGTGCTTGGGCACAGAAAGATTTGAATTCAATGTCCTGCTTGTTCCAGACATACCAGATATATACCAAAAAAACACCCAAATATCAATATCAAACATTTAAAGCTAACGTGTGTAGGCATTTTAACCATGCTAACAGCGTGCCACTAGTGATGGGAGCAACAGTTGTCTGCCTGTTGGTCAGTCAACGTCTCTGCAAATGTCGCACTGATCAACACTCACGGTGCCCAGATGACCTCCCTGACATTTTCTCCACCAGAAGTTTGATCTGCACCATCAAGTATAACTTGACAACTTTAACGATTCTTTGTGTTCTTAGCGCGCTAACTTGCCAGGCTAAGATGTTAGACTTGGTAAACATCGCCTTATAAACTTTAAAATTCAGCTGGAAGCAGCTTCGGCCCCACAGAGCTGCTAGCATGCCTGTAGATTGTGATTATAGCATAGCAGTTTGAAACAGTTATGGTAAAAATTGTTGCATCCTCTGTGTAACCATCTCAGTATTCGTGGGTCTTCTATGTGGTCAGCCACAGTGTTTTTTTTTATACTACTACCAGATGGCACATCATACACATGTGGCTGTAATTAAGAATAACATTACACAAATATAACAATTTCTATTTTTTTTGTATATTCCACATAAAGTATCTAGGTCTGACCTTTTCGTTTATATGAAGGTATAATTTGCAACACTGACGCAACATAATGATTCATTATGTGTATTCCCAGTTCATTAAAGCTTTAAAAATTGGTTTATATTACCTCAAAAATCCTCTGCTGAGCAGTAAGCGGTACATTGCACATTTTTACTGCCAGAGCTGCCGCATGCGATACAAAAGCGAGGTTGAAAAAGACGAAAAGCAACACGAAGAAAGTACATTCAAATCTTTATAATTACGTTATGGTTTGTCTTTGCACAGCGTGCCATATTATCACATAAGCAGACAAAGGAAAAGGTATGTGGTCCTGATCATTTTCAAGTCATTTGTCATTTCAAAAGGAATATAACGTTATGCCATATGATGTCACATAACGTAATGCGGAGCATAAGGTAATTATGTGTTTTTATTGTAACAGGAGATGAGGGCGCTAATGACATCCCAAATCACACCCAGCTTCTTTTCATGTGTTTTTCCAGGCGCATGTACGTACACATATAAGCCCCCATCCACTTCAATGAGATACACAATTCAGGGCATGCACATACAAACACACACCCACCACAGAAATAGGTAAAGTGCGTGTTTGATGGTCCAACCAGCTGCCTTTGCAGAACTCTAAGAAAAATGAGATAGAGGGGGAGAGAGGGAGAGAGGGAGAGGGAAAGAGCGGCATGTCTGCTCTTGTTGGTGTGCAGAGGGCTTTGGGTTGACTCCTTTGAACTCATGATGAGCCAAATTCCATACTTGCATCTATGGGAGGAAGTATCTCCCTCACACACACACACACACACACATGCACACGCACGCTAAGGCATGCACGCACCATCATGTTCATCCCAGTCCTCTCTGCAGCCAGACGCCCGTTATCATCCGTCACCTGGTGTCTCAGACTGGCGTTTGAGTGAACATATGTGCACACACGCTCATGTAGACACAACATACACACTTAAATACATGCATAAACACACACACACGTGCATGTAAGAGCGGAGCGAGGGCATAATTAACATCTAGAAAACCACACCGAAGAGCTGGCAACGGTCCAACAATCTCTTTTCCAGCTTTCACCGCTCTGCTTTCTCTGTGCTATAAGAATATATGCTACATCCTATCATATGGCTGGACACATTCCACTTACTTCAAAGACCTCTGGTGAACTGCGTGTGCATGATTACAGGGAGGGCTTGCTTTAAAGGGCCTCAGAGAGAAAAAAATCTGAGAGGGGGAGAGAGAGAGAGAGAGAGACAGAACTAGAGAGAGAGAAAGCAGCTGGGTTGGTGGTAAACATCTGGTGGTTGTGGAGGCTTGGCTCTGACATACAGGGGAAATAGCTGCACCACTATTCCAGGATCTGCTCCCTCCAGTCTTTCCTCATCCACTCTCCTCCACAGATCTAATCTAATGTGACTGTCTGTCTGTGAAGGTCCAAATACGTCACATTGTTGCCCCACATTGTTAGCAGATTATCTGAATCAATACGTTTTTTGTTTTTTTTAAACTTTGCTAACAGTACACGGCTCCCAAATGGACACTGCTCTCTGTTGCAGAATCATGGGAACATCATCCTGATGTTGCGTTACAGCCCATGTTGCACAACGCTTCTCGATTATTTGAAAGTTTCGAAGCCCTTCCCTAACTCATCTGCTTCTCTTTACCTACATCTTCTCCTTGATTGATAGAGATTTAATAAAGACCAACAAGGCGTACAGATTGTAACAGAGATTAGCCTCATTAGTGTATTGCATTATAAAATATAAGATTACTTCAACACTTAAACCAACAGGGACAAGTGCTCATAAGAAAGCCTTCTGCTGATGAAGATCATGTAATATGACTGAAAGCTCCAGATCAGCTACTATACGAGGCGAGATTGTTGTGTGCTTTTTATAGATACTTGACGGCTTGTATGCACCCGAAACAGAAAGCTAAGGTTAGTTAACGTCCTTGATACTTCTTCGAAGGACCGCAGACAGAATCTCGTAATAAAATGCAACATCAACCATTTAAAGTATTTCTAAATATTTTCCTGCTCTTGTCACGCTGTACCTCATCGTCTACATACAAATGTCTATCCCTTAGTTTATAATTCCAGGCATTCCTAAAAGGACAAGAACATAGTTAAGATAATTAGGTTTTCGGTTGGGCTTTAATAACTTTCTCAGGTTATTTTGATTTTGATTGACAGACAGCTTGAATCTCTAAGTCGCTGGAAAAGTTTGTCGACCTTTCCTTGACCATCATGACACCTCAGTGGCTTTTATCTTCAGTTGTGTAACTGTGTAAATGTGTAACCATACAAACCCATGAAGAAGAGCGTGTTTTCTGGAAACATGTTAAGTAAAATATACAGATAAAAATTAAAAAACTAGTCAGAGGACCACAGATAGTGTAAATATTGAATCAAAGCTAAACTAACAGCTTATTATCAGCAAAGTCATGGTGAATAGTTAGTTTCAGCCTGAAGATGTACAGATCTGTACAGATGTTGCTGTGTTGTTTGAACTGAGGTGATCATTTAATCATTTAACATGTCCAGTCAAACCAGTGAGGGCAGTATTGCATGCTCAGTGGAGCAACAACTGCTTTATACTTCTTTCATCAATGCGATGGAGTACCTTGAATCTGATTATTTGAATGAACTCTTCAAGATTATAAACTGGATTATTGTTCTGATGATGTTACAGCTTAACGATTCAAACAAATGGACATCAACAACCAGTTGGAAAGTTTCTCTACTGAAATCCTGTTTCTTATCTCACTCGATGGACCCGATGGCAGTAAAATGGTTGGACGCTTCATGTTGACAACAGGTTATAAAGATAGAGATAGAGGTGCATTTTACTCTGTTGTGCTGAAGATGAATTTACAGAAAATGGGATCACGACATGCATCCTTATCACAGTCGAAAGAACGGTAAGTATTTCATACCATGTTTCAATGTTTCATCCACATTGCTCAGCCTGGAGTTTGACGCACACCAACCTGAAGAGAAGCTAAAAGACGAGATTACAAAAGAATCAAACAATTAAACATCAACGAGCCTGTATTGCAAATAAAATCTGGAAGCAACCCAGTTTGTTGAAGTGCTATCATGCACTAACTCTGCAGTTAGGGGGCTCCACAGTCATCCTGTCCCTGACCTGAGTGTTTTTCTGCCTGCCACATCAATTGTCTCACGAGGATGATTAGTGTTTATTGAACTGCACTGAATTGAATGTAATTCCTTACAGGCACACTGTCCTGATCCTCGTCCATTTTTTCTTCTTCTGCTGGCTTAGAGTTACACCAGTGGCTGTTTTCTTAGTGCATTTGCTGGAATGTGTGTGTGTGTGTGTCTGTGTAGGTGTGTGTGTGTGCCAGCAGCGAGAAATCTAGAACTCAGGGTGCAATGAGTGTATTTGGCAGAGTCTGCTTGCCTGAAAATACAAAAAGAAGGTTGGAGACAAACACGTGCTTAACCTGACTGACTGTCATTTTAACAGCTTTTTTTAATGTTATTTGTGCTCGTCTTTATGTTTCTCGTAGTCATGTGTTTGTTTAAAAAAAGAAAAGAAAGAGAAAAAACAACTTTATGAAAGGACCAACAACTAAATTGCTTTGTCATGTCTGCAGGATTCTTCACATTTTTCAGTCTGGGGCCAAATTTAAGAAATTGAGCTCTGGGACTGGCTGTCAGTGAGTCTAATGAGGGGAAAAAATATACTTCATGTCAAATATTTCTAAATTACACAACATCTGTTCTGTTTTAGTATTAAACTACACTAGAAATCATTTAGTTTAGTAGTTTTTTCCTTTCATCAAATGCTGGATCTGCGGGTGTGTAATGAAACTATTCGAATGATGTGTTTGGCAACAAGGCGCTTGGCAGGTTTGATGTTCTGTTCATGACATTACTTGTTGGCATTAATGTCCCGATTTCGAGCACCAACACGCCCAAATAATGTCCTCCCCCAGATAAAGCTGCTTGCTGTGTACATGCAATTGTGCTGTAATACATGCAGTTGTTGAGGAAGCTGAATGGATTGTTTCAGGTCAAGACACGATCTGTTTGCAGCGGAGCTCGCCTTGTGCGGGATACACAGGGACTTGTGCTGCCTGTCAATACATCTGTGCACTGAATTCAACACAGATCCTTTTGTTTTGGTGTAAATCAGATCTCTTGATGTTTCGGTCGTAAGCACCTGTAACCCTTGGACCTGTCAGCTGAGGGATGCCAGGTTCAATGCAGCCACCGGAGGAACTTTGGCCTGTTGTCTAAGTTGTTTTGTACACAGCTGGGACGGGAGCTTGAAGCCACATGATGCACTTAAAATCTGCTCCAGGCAGGCTCCTTAGCATGTCCCGCCTGTACTGTATATTGGAATAAAGTTTCTCATGAATGCATTTTGTTTTGTTGTCGTAGGTGACCGGTGGAAGCACGGTGACACGTGTCGGAGCAGGTCATTTGCTTTGGTGCGAAGATATTCTGTGTCAGAATGGAAGATAAAATGTAAACCAGCCGAGACTGGATTCAACCTGCATTTATCTGCAGATGAGTTCACCCACCTTGTAAGGGCTGATGTAACCCCTTAGGACAGACATTCATGTGAGACATGAAGATATGATCTTTAAAGTGTGTGAAGTGGTGAAGTTAAGCTCTTCTTTGCTGCCTCGTGACTGTTTTTCCACCTTTAGATGTTCACTATGACAATAAAATGCTTGCAGACAATTTGTTATATGAAACATAATTGTTAAAAGAGCTCCAGTTTCTGCTCTAAAGTCATAAATGAATCTATAACAGTCACCGCGTTTTATATATTGACACATCTAAATATATAATAATATAATATATAATAAGATGTGTTTCAGTTTCATTGCCTCAGTCGCAAAGGTGAGGCAGCAGTTCTGCTCTCTGTTTTGGCACTTTTATTTCAGTGCGCAGCCGTCATTACGGTACAAGGAGGCGGGCTCTGACCTACATGTGCATCGGGTTTTTGATTGACATGGCGGAGTCTCACAGTCCGCGTAGAGCCGTGCCAGCAGACAGTCAGGACCGGACCCTGGGAATAAAAAAAGGCGCAGCCCCCTCTATTTGAAGATTATTTTATTGCAGCGAGGTGAGTCGTTTTACACTTCTCTTAACGCTACGAAGCAACCCGCAAAAGAACGGGGAATGGAGGCCGACGGAGTCGATGTTGAAAAAGTTTTTTCGAAGTGCGTGCCTCTGTGTGAGTGTGTGTGAGTGTGCGGAGCCTGAGCGCTGACGCCGGCAGTCTGGGCCACTTGGCCAGCGCAAAGGAAAAAGGAAAACTGCTTGACTGTAGCGGAGGAGGTGGTGGAGAAGGGAAGGAGGAGAAGGAGGAGGGGGGGGGTGTTGAATCTAAACTTTTGAGCGATTTTCCTCGTTTATTTTGTAACAACAAGGCAAAAGCAAAACAGCGGGGGGGATTTACCGTGTGAGTTCTCACACTGGTCGAGTGAACGCGCCGTGGCTGTGCGTTTTTGGAGCTCGCTCTTTGTGGTCCCCCGATTTCTCAGCTTTCGCGAAAGAATGTGTTTTTGTCTCCGCGGACTTCAGATGGAGTGAGTGCGCAACAGGAGAAAAGCTTTTTCTCTCTGGCTCATTCGTGCAACGAAACGCAGCTGACGCGCTCCGACTTTGACTCTGGAAACAGTCTGTTTTGTTGTAGCAGCTCAAAATCAGGAAATGAGCACTTTTATAGCTGGAAAATAACTTGGAATGGAAGATGCTGAGGCAGTCAGATTTGACAGAGGGGGTTGCGAAATCATTGAATTGACCCTATAGGGGGTTATTTTGCAGTGGATAACCGTTAAAGGCGCTGCGTAAAAGCCGCTTTCCATAGAGTTTGTGTGCGGTTGCAGAATGCAGAAAAAAAAGGCTTTGGAGCAGAAAAAAAATCTCAACTCCAGCATATCCTAGCATTCCTTCCAGCCAGCCTCTCTCTCCCTCTCTCTCTCTCTCTCTCTCTCTCTCTCTCTCTCTCTCCCTCACCCTCACCCTCTCTCTCCCCCTCTCAGAAACGACTACGTGTCTGTGTTTGTGCAGGGAAGACAAATCTCTCTCTCTCTCTCTCTCTCTCTTCTCTCTCTCTCTCTCTCTCTCTCTCTCCTCTCTCCCTGTGATGCAGACGTGGAAATCAAACATTGGTCTCCTGCATGAAACGATCGATTATCTGCCTTCCACGTACCCACATTAAAAAAAAAAACCAAACAAACTTGACAACACTGTGTTAAAAAGAGCTCAAATTCATAAGTGGAGAGGAGACCAGGAGATGTGGCAGCAAAGAAAAAAAAAGGTCGGAAAATTGAAGATACAAAATGACTTGATGACTTGAGATCCAGATTTTGGTGGTTGTGCGCTTTTTTTCTTTTGAAAAATGTAATAACAGGACTGAGTGGTTAATTGTCGTGCTGTCAGGATTAGTGGTATAATTGGGGCTTTGATTTTGGAGAATCGCATATCCCCCCTTGCTGTGGGCTCTGGATCCAGTGGGTACGTTGGAGAATATATACTCAGGGAAAAAATAACCTAACACATCTCTCTCACACACGCGCACGCACGCTTACTTTTTGAGGATAGAGAGAGAGGAGAAGGAGAAATCCGATCCCAAATACATAACGTCAGATGACATTCCTTTTGGTGAAAAGCTGATGTGGCCATGTACGTTTTTTTTTTTCTGTGAAAAACTGATATCCGACTTTTTTTTTTCTCCCCCTTCTTCTTCTTCTTCTTCTTCTTTTTTTTGGTGAGTTTTTTTGGGAGGTGAAATGATTGGCTACCCGCTGGAAAGGTGTGTTTAGGCTTAGGTGAGAGGCAAAGGAATTGTCTCTGTGGTGCATGAATGAGCAATTTTATTTTGTTTCCACAAGTCAGAGGCGTCAGAGGGCATTAGCATCAAAGGTTTGGGCCACAGACAGCCAAGCCAAGGTATGGACATTGGACTAATTTATTCACTTTTACAGGGAATCCCTCTAGTGTAGTTTTCCACTTGAAAATCTTTTCTAAATCTGGAGCAGAGCTCAGATTTCAGCAGTTATCTGTTTGCTCTACAGCCTCAGGATGTTTCTTTTTGTTTCTTGGGTTTCACTCAAGGTTGTTTATCGAGGCCTACAGCATGTGTTGTGTGTGTTCCATGTGTAACAAGGTGCTGCAGCGTTCTGCAACTCATCAGGCCCCTTACAAAGTAAATGGAAATGAGGTGAAGAAGGTGGAGAAGCTGTGCATGTCTGAGAACCTGGGGAGCCTAAAAGTGCTGATCTGATCCTGAAGGATAAATCCAATCTGTATTTTCAAAGCAAGAGCTGTCTGTGTGTTTTTAATGGGTTAAGCTCTACACCCATATCCCTCTTAACACAAGCAGAATGAGGTTTATATCACTGGACCCTGTTCTCTGAAAGTTAAGCCTCTTTGGCTTCAACATTTATACACAATAAGAATGTAAACAAAGCTCATAGGCCGGCGTTTGCAAAAGTGTTGAAAGCCTTCGTGTGTTGTTCTGGCATTTTTTTTGCAAATTCAATCAAGAGGTCTGCACGAAAACTCTTGATTTCAGCATTTCTTAATGGCGCTCTTTTTTTGAGTCTTTTTGAGACTTTTTATATTTGTCTTTAATTGGCTGTGTGGAGAGCCAGGAATGTGGTGCTAGAGGATGTACAGCAGCGTAATGTAAGCAGGGACTTTCACTCCAACTGATGCAATCGCAAGCAAGTGAATTTCCTCTCCCTGTTTAAGACACTTTAAAATGCCTTTTTTAAAAACTGTGTTTTTCTTTCTTTCTTTTTTTAAATCAAAGACGCTGCATTTATGTAACAGAACAGAAAGAACAGTGTTTGGGCTGGAGTCAGGTTGAAGGAGGGTAGCCATTGTTGCGTTAGCCTTTCTCTGTCTTTCACGTGAATAGGCAAAGGGTTGAATAACGCTTTATATGAGTTAATTACCTGTGTGCTGCATCCATTCCTGCCCTGCCACACAGGTACAGCCCACTCGGTTGTGTTGATGGTGTGTCGCTCTTAGATTATAAAGTCAATTTCTTGTTCTTTCTTTGACAGACATGTTTTCCTGCTAAGTAACATGTTTCATCCTCCAGCAGGTGAAAATAAACACTACGATAAGACATCTAAGACTTCCAGACTCGATGACCCGGTTTGTGTTTTACTGGAAAGTGGAAGATGTTTTGCCTTTTAATATCCTGAGACAGGTTATTCTCAGAGCAATGAGGAAGTTGTTCCCATGTTTCATGAGGACTCGTGATGCCCAAGAGCATCTGTCTCCATCTAACCTCTAGACTAATCTGGGTTCTCCGCTTTCTACCCGCACGGGTTTGCGGTTCGCTGTTGGCCCAATAAAACCTTCAGGTACGCCTGGTTGAAATGGGGTCAGGGAAGGGGCATGGTGGTGTTAGCCATTGTGTGTTGGTGCATGTGTGACTGACTGGTAACCTAGAACATGTTATCCGAGGGGTAGTGTTACTGAGCAGTGCTTGTGTATCAGGAACAGAAGCTGGAGCAGCTATAGAGTTGCACAGACAAGACAATGCAGCTCTGGAAAGTGTGTGCGAGCATGTGAAAGAGAGGCGAGGAACAAGAGAAGAGGTTCAGGTACACCTCCTCGCCGTTTGTTTCTTTTTTAGGTTGGTTTTCAGGAATGAAAGCTTTTATAACTGTTCTGTACGGATGCTTTAGTGCAGGCTATAGCAGCCACAGCAAAAGCAGTGTGCATTGAGCTACAGTGTATGTATTCTGAAGGCACTGGTTTATATTTCTGAGAGAAATAAAGCCTTTATGCCATTAATGGGTCATTTTCTGTCAGGCAAAATTCACTTTGGAGATGGGATCAAGATACCAGCTCATTAAATATCAAATGAAAGATGATATAATACCAAATAACAAGCATGAACTAGTTTAGCTTCTCATATTTCAGATTTGCTACTTTTTTTTTGTGCAGTTTGTTTTTGTGAATCAAAGCTGAATATCTTTGGGTTTTGGACACATTGGGCTGCTATTTTCAGACATTTTGGAGACAAAAGTATTAAAAAATGATCGTCACATTAATCTATAATCAAAATAATTGTTGCTTGCAGCCTCAGTCAGATGATAGTGGTGATTTAGGTAATGAAACAGGTGCACAGGCCCTGGAAGCTTTAGAAAGTAAGCATCCATTTATCATCCTGATGTCTGCAAATAATCGTTCATAATTACCCTGTTAAGGGCTGTTTAAAAATGATCCTTTAGGCACTCCAATCTACCCATATTTGGAAGATTAGCTGGTATGCCGTTGCTATGTACAGCACGAAACTATGTCTGCAGTTTTCATAAAGTCAGTTATCAGTCAGACCATCTGTTTCTCCAAATCCAACAGGTGTGCTTGCCAGAAAGATAGCCGGCTTCAGCGTTACTGTAGCACAGGTGTGGTTAGGTCGAGCGAACGAGCCGCTTCCTGCTTTCCACTTTTTTCTTTGGAGGCGTTCCTGTTCGGTGAGGTCAAGGCGCCTACACCTGGAGAGTCTCCGCAGTTTTCCTCTTGTCCCCGTAACCACCTCCGTCCTGATGATGCACATGGTTTCTCCGCTTAAACGTTTGCTGTTGAAAACTGTCTCCCCTCCCGCGGCTGCTGTGACACATGATGGAGCGCAGAGGCGCTCCAGAGGGTACACCAACCTAAACATACATGACCTAATGTTTCATTTATATGAAAAACAAGTTTTATTATGCTGACAGAAATCCTCAGGCAATAAGGGAGTGATTCATTATTAGGGCTGCAAGTAACAGTTATTTTCATTCCTGATAAATCGGCTGTTTAAATGTCAGAAAACGCTTAAAAACATACAGCATGACCCACATAGCATTTTAAAATAGCATAGTCAAGACGTTTACTGTCATGTGTGACAAAGAAAACCAGCAAATCCTCACATGGACATAGAAAAATACTTTCTGTTGATCTAGTACACAAATAATAGGTTGTAGAGAACCTTCCAGGCCTGACATCATTGGATGTTGCCTCTGCAGTCACCTCCTCGCTCACTTTCGTGTGTATGAGTGACAAAATGTCTGGTTCGGTGACCCACCAGCTTCAATTTTTGGTAAGAGTAAACCTGCAGGCACTGTGTTATAGCAAATGAAAGCAAACAGATACCAAATAAGAGCCGCATGTAGGTGCAAAGTCCAGGAAAAACAACAACTTTATGTCCTATCTCATGACAGCAGCTGGTTATCTGCTGCTTGATGCTTTCACTTTCCATTTCCCAGCTTTTTCCTCTGTGACTGTGCAGCCTGTCTGGCTGTCTCTCTCTCCTGCGTGCTCTCTCCCTCCGTCTCTCCTTCGCTCCCGTATGAACGGCGGCTTTTTGTTGAAGTATCCCAGCATCTCATGTTTGCTTGGCACAGGGCTGTAATGTTTACCCTCCTCCTCTCTTTCTTTCTGCCTCTTTCCCTCCCATCCTCCCTCCTTCTCTTCCTCTCTCGTTCCTCAGAGCCCCCCCCCCACTTTTTTTTGTCTCCCTTGATAATTTCCTGCATTGTTGACAGTTGATTTAGAAGAAGATAAAAGAAGCCTTTCAACTTTTCTACTCCCTGTGTCCCTCCTCTCCTCCCCTCTCCTCTCCTCTCCTCTCCTCCCCTCTCCTCTCCTCTCCTCTCCTCCCCTCTCCTCTCCTCTCCTCTCCTCTCCTCTCCTCCCCTCTCCTCTCCTCCCCTCTCCTCTCCTCTCCTCTCCTCTCCTCTCCTCTCCTCTCCTCTCCTCTCCTCTCCTCTCCTCCCTCTCCTCTCCTCTCCTCTCCTCTCCTCTCCTCTCCTCTCCTCTCCTCTCCTCTCCTCTCCTCTCCTCTCCTCTCCTCTCCCATAATCCATAATGCCAAAGTCAAGTTTGTCTCTGGCTTTACAAGTTTAACTCCAAAATATCTTGACATTTGTAGAAAGTGACCCCCCCTGTGATTGACTATCATTGCTTGGCATTGAATCAAAGACTCTCCAAGGACCGGCACTGAAGGTCATTAAAGTTCTCAGCTACCTTGAACTTTTTGCTAACTAAACAGTAACAGCCTTGAAGGCATAGTTCAGTTTGAAGTGAACAGCGTCATAACAAGTCATTCATATATTTAACAGCTTGTGTAATAATAATTGATAGTAGGGCTGCAGCTAATGATTATTTGCATTGTTGATTATTGTGATTGATCAAAGAGGTTGTGAGGTTTCAGCACTAGTGTGGAGGTTGTAATGTTATCTGCTATTGATCCACACTGTGTGTGAATGTCAATCTCCCATCTGGATTTTCAGCTTCTCTCTCATATATGATAGTAAATTGATATGTTTTGGGTTTAGATCTGAATTTGGGCTTCTTAGGTGTCCATTTCATGTGTTTTATAAACCAAACAGTTATTAAATTAAGAGACTGTTCTGTGGATTGAATGATAATGAAAAAATCATCAATTATAAACAACTATCACTGAAAATGATAGGCAACATTGACTAAGTGAGTTTAGTATAGCAGAGCACAGCTCTCCGAGGAGACACAGTCGACTTTCTGTGCACATGTCAGCAATATTTGTGCAGCTTTGATACATTTGAATACGAAGCATTGTTTTGCGAATGATGCAACGCGTGACTTCACCGAGAGCTTTCACTTCTCCAGTTTGCGATGTGAGTCGTTGCTCGTCACCTGCTGTCATTTGAATGGTCTCGACAGCAGCTGGTGTGGCTGCAGCGGATACTGCAGCGAGAAGGGAAAGGGAAAGGCGCAGATGATGAAATCAAGGGGCTGCGGCAAATTTCTGAATGCAGAAAAGTGAGCTGTCACGTTTCTCATGTAGCTCCCGTCAGTGTTGTGGCTACACGCATGCAGGGGAGCGGGAATCGAGTTGAGGTGCGCAGCGCTCGGCTGTCCTGGTCGTGCCTTCGCACAGTTCCTCGGGGGTATCATCCATAGAAATAGCTTGTTGAAGAACTGCCTCCGGTCTGTGTGTGTGTGTGTGTGTGTGTGTGTGCGTGTGTGTGCGTGGTCAGCTGGCTGAAGGGATCAAGCAGGCACCTGTACACACACAAACGCACAGAACACCGACTTAACACTCATGCATGAAACATGCACACACACACAAAGTTAACTTTACGTGCCTGTATTAGCATGCCAGGCGTGTTGGTGTTGCTAGTTGGCAGGCCCATGGAAAGTTCCGCCAGTCGTTAATGGCTGTTTTTATGCCTGACTGTGAGCGTTAAGAGTGTGTATCTCAAGGGGCTAGAAGTGTGTGTGTGTGTGTGTGTGTTGAAATGAATCTGTAACTGGTTACATTTTCTGATTATTATGTGGCTGGAACTGGAATTGGAAGTGGTGCACGCAGACATTTTCAAGCACGCTTCCTTCTGTGTGTGACCGTCTAACTTTGTGTCTATGTGCTGCATGCGTGTGTCTGTGTGTGTGTGTGTGCATGTTGCACACTGTCACATGTTTGGTGGGTTTGCAGGGCCAGAGTTGAGGGTTCTGCTTAAGGAGGAAGTAGGTGCTTTTTAATGCAAAGCCACATGTTTTATTGCTTTCCCTTGTTAAACCACCCGCCTCCTTCCCCTCCACCACCTCCTCCTTCCTCCTCCTCCTTCCTCCTCCTCCTCCTCCTCTCTCCCCCCCTCCAGGGCATGCAGACACACTTCGACCCTTCCCTCCCCTCCTCTCACCTTGTGTTCCCCCACCCGTCTCGGCTCCACATACCTATCATTTCTCCTTTTTGTTCTTTTGCCACTCACAGCCCGTTTCCGCAATACATTTATAGTTTGTCAACTACATTGAAAGTGACATCATCAACATAACATGCAGGTTAATGACAACACCTGTAGTGTATCATTGGCTCTACCAAGTGTACAGGTGTCATCGTTTCAGAGGGGCTTTATTCACAAAAAATCTGTTTTTTTTAGGTTTACCTTTATCAGGCTTCTCCTTCACTTCACCCCTCCTTGCCCTAAAGCCGGACCCCCCACAAATCACTGAAACATCCCAAACACACATCCACCCACAGACCCAGGCAGGCAGAAACACACACACACACTACCGCACTCACACACCCACATCCCTGAACTAGTGTGTGAAATCCTGAGGCTGATTGAGGAGGAGGAATGCGACCTTGTGACCCCAGGCTGTGGGGAGGGGTGTTATAAGTGTGTGTGTGTGTGTGTGTGTGTGTGTGTGTGTGTGTGTGTGTGTGTGTTTGATGTTAGAGAGCAAGTGAGTGTATATACACTTTCCACTGGCTTGCTATTCCCGGCAGTGTCCTCTCACAATTTTCAGCTCATTTCAGTTTTCTTCGAACGGATTAGACTCTGCTGCCTCTCTTGACATGCAAACACACACACGCTCATACACACATGCACATTCATAAACATGACGCTAGTGAGGGAATCGGGCATGTAAAGAAGCGTTCATTCATGATTTGCTTGCTCTGTTGTGCATATAAATTCTGTGTGTGTGTGTGTGTGTGTGCACATCTCTCAGACTTGTTGTCTTGTCTATGAGAGCTGAGACAGGTTTCTCATGTAGGTGTGACTAAATAGTCTTTCTCTCTCAGCACCCACCCACCCACCTACATACACACACACATGCACACACACACACACACACCACCCACTGAGCAAGCCTTTTCATGGCCCATAAAACTGATGATCTGAATGTCTCTTGGTGGTTTGTCTGCGTCTACGTGCTCGTCCATCCGAGAATGTGAGTTTGTGCATCCGTCTGTGTCTGTGTCTGTGTGTGTGTGTGTGTGTGTGTGAGAAAGAGACAGAGAAGGGGGAGTAGAATTCACTTCTTGACTTGGCATAGCTGTCTTAATTAAGACTCATGGCATGCAGCCCTGATGGAGCTCAGCATTAGTGGCAGAGACATGCTGTGTGTGCAGGCCTGGACGGCAGCAGGTCCACTGGCACTGAATGTTGGCTTATTGTCTGGACTCGGTGGTTGTCCTCCTTCACCCCTCTTTGGTTGCCGCTTGTGATGTAGAGCTGATTGTCGGTCATTACATTGAAATGAGTGGTAATGCAAAGGTCTTTGAGCTGGAGAGATGTCAGGTAGATCTTGAGAGCAACTTTCCCAGCAGAGGTAAAATGACAAAAGTGGCCTCTATAAATATCTTTCAGTAATGATGCAGACTTGTGTTCACACATTTGATACTGTATGACAGTTATGCAACTGATTTTGTACATATTTTACTTGATATTCAGTTCCATACCATATTTGCTCTCAGTATCCTGGAGCACAAGTTGACATAAAAATCCAAACTTTCCTTTCTTTCCAAAGATGTTCTATGAAATAAGAGAAAGATGAGCAGCAACCCAAAAGGACTCCAGAGTTCAATTGATGATCGAGATAGCTGCAGATTTATCAATAAATCCACTAATCTTTGCAGCTGAATAACTTCAGGAACCTTGTGGTTAAAATCCATATTCTGTCCCATTTCATAAAAATAAAACATATAATCTCAAGTAAGTTTCTCTGATTTGCTACAAAAGAAATTTCTGAAACATTTTTTTAACTCCATGTGTGAATAATGTGATTAGGATGGTGTACAACTCCATAAACTTTACGGTAATATATTGAAACAGTCCCATTGGACAAATCATCCACATTTCTGCCGGCTGTCTTTCTGGACACATGCAGAACTGTACACACACACACACACTCACTGAAACACACATTTATTTATACTGTGACCAGCGCCTGATCTCTGAGTCTCATTCTGTGGTATGACTTCGGGTTTTGGGATTTGAATCCTGGGACACAGTAGCTGAAATGTTTATTGTCTATTGTACAGTTAAAGCCAAAAGTTTCACTTTTTTTTTAAACTCAGTGCAACCAGACACCAAATCATAAAATATGCTGACTGTGCATGCCAAGTTGCCCTTCATGAGGAACTCTACCATAAGTAAACTGCAGTCCTGTGGTGTTATGTTGTGGACGTTCAGCTGTAAGTTTACTGGCCGGAGTACAAGACTGAGAAGTATTGTCCGCTGCCTGCCAGGGTATACAGTGCATTGTGTGTATGTGTGTTTACGTATGTGTATGCATGCTTGTTTTTGTGGAATGGAGTTCAACCATGCCTGTGCGTCCATGCCGGTGTGTGTTTATGTGGGTGTGTGCCCGCCTGTGTCTGTGTGTCGATGTGCGCAGTGAGGAGGAAGTGGCTGTGTTTGTTTAAACTAAGCACGCTCAGCCATGTGGGACAATTTAGCGGGAATGAGAACCCCCCTGCACCCCCCCACCCCACCCACCCTCCAACCCCCTCCTCTCCACTCAGCCTTCCCCAAGCCTGCGCTGCTTTCCTCCCCCATCCCACCCCCGCCACCACCCCCCCCCCCCCCCCCCCCAAAAAAAACCTTCTGAATGGGCGGCTGTCTTTTGAAAGCTGAGGGGTTGTTTGGGAAGTAGGGTCCAATGGTGTGTGTGTGTGGGGGGGGGTGAGGATAGGAAGGAGGGCCTGGGGGCGGGGGACAGGGGCTCAGACAGGTTAAAGTTGGAGTATAGGATGAGATGAGGGAGTAGAGGAAGAGGAGGACGGCTGAGAGGAGGGTGCATAAAAATGTGAAAAAGTGTAACTAATGTTCACTGGCCGCTCGTCCTCTCTTCTGAAAACCATGCAACCATGAAAGTCATACGTAACACACACACACACACACACACACACACACGCTGCCTTATCTGAGCCGCCACTTGAAAAGGCTCCAGCTCTGACAGCAAAGCATCATATTTATTTACGCTTAAGGGCTGTATTACATGGAACCAACTGCATTTCATAGCAATAAACTAGAGACTGAGAGGAGGTGGTGGGTGGAGCTAATGCAGAGCTGGTGCTGCGTAGTGTCATGCTAGCATAATAGTGTCACGTCTGGGATGTAAATGAACGTCTGACGCGTGTGTGAATCCTCCAGAGAGCCCGATGAGTTTGCATCATTTTGTGTGTGTGTCCACGTGAGAAGAAGAGAAAAAGAGAGAATGTTTGAACCTGAGCTTGAGTTCATTCTGTCCTCATATCTCCATGGTGACAAGAGCAAAAAAATCACTTTGAAATAACATGTGTTTCCTGTGCTGACACATTATTATATTAAAAAAAAAAACCCAAAACAGTAACAGTAACTCTGCTTTTCTGTCTTTGTTAATGGTTTGTCTGTATGCCGGCGTGTCTCTGTGTTTGACTCTCACAGGAGGTTAAACAAAACATAATGTCATCTAGCTTTTTCAATTAAACCGCACTAAGCTTGCAGAACACAAGCGCACCTCAGGGCGTGCATGTCATAGGCAATTGGTCAATACGTTCAAAGATCAGTGGGATTCAGCGCTGCTGTGCCTGCAAAAAAGGAAAAAAAATAGTGCTCTGGGCTAAAGATTTCAAGAATTCCTCACTCTTTTAACGAGCTTTGAATGTTGTGACTTGGGAGACTTCAAACTGGATGACCCCAGCTCTTATGTAACATTATTAGCAAGTTATCCATGCCAAATCAGCACTCTGATCACTTGTGTGTGCATCTCCACACCCTGTCATACTACTACTGCACCAGTCAGCGCAAGATGGCTTTTTATGGTGTGTTTTCACACTCTAGGTCGAAAGTTGTGGATAATACCTGGTTTCTTTTTTTTAATCATCTCGTGCAGAGTTCCAAGTTAGCTGAGCTGGTATTTAATGGTTGAATCAGATATTACAAGAATTGCTACCTACGTGACGGAGCAACCGTCGTCTCCAGCGGAAAACAAAGTCGCAAAAAGGTACCAAAAGTGAGTCGAGTTGGGTAGAGACGGACCATACCATGCAGTGGAAACACAGTTTGAGTCTGCTGGCCTGTGGAGCTAACCTCCACGTGTGTGGCCAGGCTGAGCCTTGGAGAGCCAAGGTGTTAGGGAGGAGTTTGCCGTGAGCTCTCCTCAGCCTCAGTGCTCCTCTCTGGGCTGCGGAGTGTCCAGCCCTCAACCTCTCTGGATCTGATGGAGAAAAGTCTGTCCAACTGTGGTGGGGCAGGAGAAGAGAGGGGAGGGAGGGAGGGAGGGGAGGGTGGGATGAGAGGGAGAAAGAGAGAGGGAGAGACATGGAGGAGGAGAAGAAAAATCTGGAAGCCCTGCCATGAAGAAGGGTGAGTCATGTTCATGTGCTTGTGGGAGAACAGCCACTTCCTCTGTATTAAACACACAAACACCAACAAAATGCAGCGTCTTCTTAAGGCAGTCTGGCACATTGACAGGTAGGATGAAGATGAAGCTGTTCGTGGGCATCAGGATGGCAGCGGCGAGGCTGGATGGAAGTCGTGAAGGCAATGACACCACTTTTAATGATGATGATTAGGGCGGGGTGGGTTTGTGTTTGTGCCGGTCTGTAAACTATTTAGTTGCGTGTGTGGTCACCAGTTTGTGGAACCAGGCCTCGAACATCTGTACGTCCCTCAGTCAGAGGAAAAGAACGAGAGTCTGGCGGTTCTGGCGGATGTAATTGGTGGAAACGTCAGTGTCTGTGACTGGGATAAACGCTATCACAAAGTCACTTTGTCTCTCTGTGCGTCGCCTCTGTTTATACTCCCACTCCCACACAATGACCCACATTATTCCGCTTGATTATTTTCCTCCCTTCTGTTTCTTTTCCTCCTGCACAGGAGAGAGTATACATCTCCTTCTTTCCCTCCTCTCCTTTCCTCTGGAGTTACGTCGCTGCTACGTGGCAAGCATTGGGACTGTCAGCCCTCCACTGTGGGTTTACTGCCTGCTGGCCCCCGGCCCAACCACACACACACACATACACAAAATAACACACACACACGGCCAGCCCACAGTTGTACAGCTGCAGGAGGGAGGGCTCGCTGGCAGATGCACACATCTGCTGAAGCTAGCTAAGCTGTGCTGTCCTCATGTGAAGCTAACTGCTAACACAGAACTCCCAGTGCAACACAGAGCTGATTGTAAGCGCCCGGCCTTCATGAATAGCCAGGGAAATAAGTGGAAAGCATGTTTCAGACTCTCTTAGCTTGACTCCTTATTTGCCGGACTCATTGAATTATCTTCCTCTCTCAGTCCCGTGCACTCACACACACACACACACACACGCTCGCTGCCTGCTGTCTGTGGTATGACAGGCAGGACTAATGTTTGTTCTGGAGCAATAACACAATTAGGATTCCACACATTTCTCTCTCCACACACACTCAACATGCAGCCCCCTCGTTTTCCCCCCACCTCCCGGCTCACTCCCTTCTCCTCTTTCCTCTCCCCTTCCCTCCTGTCTTCTTTCCTTCCCCTCCTCCTTCTCCTCCTCCTTCCATCCTGCCTCTCTGCCCTTCTCTCAGTTAACAGATTGCTGTCAAATCCGCCTTGCATAGACGGGCAACAGATAATATTGATTTAATAACACCAAATTGCTTTGTTTTTGACAAGGGCTGTGCCAGTCGTGTGTGTGTGTGTGTGTGTAGGTGTACTTTATTCTTGGCACAGTTCTCCTGTTCGGTCCACTGCTCTTCCGTTTAGGGTTTGATGCAGGCGATCTTCCACTGTACACCAATTAACCTTTTTGTCTCCGTCTCACCCACACACACTGGAACAACTCTCCCACAGCTCCTGACCTGAGTGTAAAATAGCCATTTCCTCTTCATTTGTTCACAAGGAAAACTGATGCCTCACCTACCTCTCCCTCCCTCTCTTCCTCCCCTCCTTTCTCACCTTCTCTCCTTCTCTCTTCTTTTCTTTCTTTCTTTCTTTTCCCCGCACTCCCTCTACTGTCTCTTCACCTTTCATTCTCTCTGGCCCTGTTTTGTGTGCTAGTATGTGTTGAGGGTGTTGTCTTGATCCTGTATATGTTTGTGTGTCACAGTTATGTAACTGTAGTCTCTCCCTGGGAATGAGCCGCTGCTTTTTTGAGCTCCGCTTCTTACTTCCTCCCGCCCACTCGTGCTGCAGCAGCCTATAAAGGGCGCCGATGGCTTCCCGTCAGCCAGTGGGAGAGGGGAGCTGTGTTTTGACAGGGTAGAGGAATGTGATGAAGGCGGGGTCTTTCCAGGAAGTGGATGGCAATCAAGGCAGATCCTGGACTCTTTTTGGCTGGGCTACTTATTTGGCACCCTGGCAAAGAATGAGTGTCACACTTTGTGTGTGTGCGTGTGTGTGTGGCCGAGCTGATCAAAGCTGTTAGAGACTTTTGTTTTTTAATGTGTGCAAGAACACTCTGTTGTATTAAATGTATGTAAATGTCCATCTTTTGATTCATTTAAAGTCGTCTTAAGTCGGACATTGTGTGTGTTGACAAAGGGAACATGAACATAAGCATTGCTTTAAATGGCTCAGTAGGAGAGAGGAGGAGAAGGAGGGAGAGGCAGTGAGGCGAAGGCTGACTTGAAGTCACTGGGTCATCTGTTTCTGGCCTGTGTTCCTGGAAACCAGGGCCTGATGAGAGGATTGGATGGGTGGGTAGATGGATAGATGGGAGGATGACAGAGAGAAAGGCTTTGCCCAGGGTGCTCATTTTCTATGTGTGCTCGGAGGGTGAGGGATGGACGGGGAGAGAGAGAAGTGCTGAGCGTTTACTAGGCTGAGTCCGGACTTGTCGGTGCTCCGGCTGCACACAATGATCTGCAGAATGCCTGGCATTTAAAGGAAACAGGAAAAAGAGACGAGGAGAAAGACAGAACATTAAAGAGAGAGAGAGAGAGAATGGTTACAAAACACGTAATCCAGGACAAGAACGAATACACAGCAGTGTTTTATTTAATCTGGGATTAATTAAATGCAGTGTGACAGTTCGAGATTTCATCAGACACTGACATCAAGATTTGGGCTGTTCGTGCATTTCCTAGCACTGATAATAGCTCCTCATCTGCCTTGATTTATGTACAAGATGCAGCAAGCTAACCACAGTGTAACCTTGGAGACTCATTTGCATTTTGTAAATGTGGAGAAATGCTTGTTCATGCAGGGAATGTGGGACGTGGCGATGACAAAACTTCCAAAACTGCAACAGTGTCACGAAAACCAGACTTTGGAGAACTCCACAGAAGGGCTTTTGTGCAAGTGCTGCTAGTTTGAATCCCAGATTAGATTTTTTTTTCCCCCTTTGGGTTCTAGATTGTGTTTGCATTCTACGCTCAGTTTCTCAGGTTTGGCTTGTGAAACAGCCAGATAATCACACTTTCTTACTCGTGGAAGTTTCCTTTAGCAAGACTTAACTTCGAATTCATTTTGGGTGTCTTGACTAGAGCCCCAATTAAATAGGCAATAAACATCCATAATTACATCAGACATCTAAGCAATGTTGGCGTCAAAGGAACTCATTTTCAGTACTTTGTTTTACCCTACCTGCAGCCATTGAGTTGTTGAGAACAGTAGCGTTTTCATCGAGGAAATATAATACGATTGTTTGACACTGCAGGAAAAAGAGAACATGGATTAGTAACTTGTGGCGCTGCGATAAAATGGCCTAAAAAGAGAGCCGTTAAAAGTGAACTGAAAGCCATAGGCAGCAGCTGGTTGGCTGAGGCTTTTTGTTCGCCATCAGATGTGGTTTCTGGAGGTGCTGGATCTGTTTGGTGGGGGTGGAGGGTAAGGTGCTCTGAAGGCCTCAGTTCAGAGAGTTTAGAGGGGAGCTTGTTCATACATGGTTTGCAAGTTGAACGTGTGTGTGTGTGTGTGTGTGTGTGTGTGTGCGCTCGTATGTGTCCATTGCATTCCACTCCACCCGTTCCGAGATCTTCCTCGTCGATGACATATCATTACCACAATTACAGGGCAAGAGGACGTCGACCATAGACACACACGCGCACGCACGCACACACAGAGGCGTGCACACATAAATGCACTGCACAAATGTATGCACACACATATGTAAGCCAAATGCATGAAGGCAAATTGAAGAGCAAGCTCAAACTCTGAATTTTGTTTCAGACACGTTGCCTCTGTCCCTTCTCTTTCAGCCTCTCAATGGACACCCTCTCTCTCTCACACACACACACATACACAAACACATGCACACACACAGGCTGCATATGTGCAGAAAGCTGCCAGCCGACGTGGGAACCCGAAGAGGTTCCATCTTTTATAAATCCCCTCTCTGTCTTTCCTATATGTGTGTGTGTGTGTGTGTGTGTGTGTGTGTGTGTGTGTGTCCACGCTCCCCCCCAGAGTAAGCACAAGCACAGCATTCCTCTTTGCCTTCCTCTCCACCCTCCTTTCCCTCCCCCCTCTCTCCTTTTCTGCATCTCCCCCTTCTCCACTCCACCTCTCTCTCTCTCTCTCTCTTCTTGAAAAAGGTACTCACTCAATTTGAGTGTGTGTGTGTGTGTGTGTGTGTGTGTGTTAGAAAGAGGGTGAGTGAGAAAGAGAGAGCAGGTCTCTCCTAGAGACTGAATACCTTTTGTAAAAGGAGCTGGGCTTGAATGGGAGTGGTGTTGGTGGCAGTTTCCCACCATATTTAGAACCTACCCCCCTTTCTCCAAACACACACACACACACGCACACACACACACACACACACATGCATTGATGTGTTTGTGTGTGTGTATTACATGCCAGCACAGATTAAATTTGCCAGTTGATAAGATGGGTTTAAAAGGACTTGGATCAATCCCAGTCATGTTTGGCGTATACTGTGTTTGTGTGCATGTGTATTCCCGTGTTTATGTGTGTGTGTGTGTCCACTGCAGTGAATAGATAGTCATTCAGTTGTGAGCGCTGACACCTGAGAGCATTCCTCACTGCTTAACACACCCAGGACGGGGAAAATGATACCTACACTTATGTCTCTCTTTCTCTCTCTGTTATCTCTCTCCTACTGTGTCCCTGCATTTACAAATCAAAGCTGTACAGTGAGACGCACACTGTATGATGTGTGTTTCGCGAGTGTGGTTTCAGCCTGACGTGTTCATATGAGACTGCAGGTTAATGCTCTGTTAATTCTGTTGATCGATACTCATGGGTGTCAAACCACAGCCTTACAGAAGAACATGACACAAGCTCTAAAGTTCAGTTTCAGTTTCTCCACCTTGGCCTTTCGTGTTTCTCTTTTTTTGTTCGCTCAGATTCACTTTAAATAAAATCCCCGTCCCTGATTGAAACAGTGAAATTAGGAAGTTCCGCCAGATTCACAAAGCTGAGACAAGTGATGTGCGTTGACATGTTCAGACTGACAGCTTTGGTTAAACCTGCCATACCTTTTTTTAATAACTGAATTCTCAGTGTGAATATACTTGTGTTCTTTTTCTCCTCTAGGCTGTACCTCTTGAATCTCTTTAACCTCGATGCCACCACAAAACAAAAAAATTTCTTAAATCTGTCGTGCATGTTTGTGTTTGCTTCCCAGCTGTGTCTCGGTGAAAGCCGGGCAAAGCGAGAGGAATTGACGGTTAAGTTGAGCTCAAAACAAGATAGGCATTGGTGTCGGGGTTCTTGCTTCTCTGTTTTTGTGGTTACTGGTATTTAAAAATGGCAGAGATTTTTGCAAATCTTGTGTATGAGCAGTCAGCAAAGTTCAGTAGTCCAAACTCCACCCCGGTATTTTGCAGTCCAATGAAAATCAGTACCTTGGTTGCAGGGCAGTTTTTTTTGTGTGGTAGGAACCAAAATCAGAACCAGCTTGAAGTTCCTGAAAGAGTTCCCATGTTCCTGGAAAAAGTTGTTGCGCTGCATAAAAGAGTAAGGAGTCTTTCTCTCTCTCTCTCTCTGTTAGCAGCTATTAATACAGTGTGTAGCTGGGTTATGGTTTCTGCACTCAACATGTATGAGTACAGGAAACAGTGGTTCAGTTTTGGTCTGATTACGGTCAAACTCTTGCCCTGTTTGTTTTTGATGACATAACAAGCTCTGTATCTCTGCTCGGCACGTCGGCGTGTTTGTGTATGTGTCGGTTTGATATCAGCATATGCATAGTTGTGCGATGGCACATTAATCCTCTGTCAATGCAAATGCTAAAACAGCTCCAGACAAAGACGGAGACAAAACAGCTGAGACGCTGATACAGTCGAGCGATTTGCGATGAGATATTTCACATCTGGAGAGAGAACTTTTCTTTTCATACCATGTTTACCGTTGTACCAGACAAAAGAGAGGCTTCAGACACCCATTGATAGAAAAGCACTATCTAGCCTGTTTGGAACTCAGACGCATTCCTCAGACTAAAAAATAGCTGTTACTGACTCTTCTTGCAGATGAGGTCTTTGTGACTCTTAAAGTTCAGCATGCTTTCCAAGTTCCTAGACTTTTATAGATTCCCATCATCTCTACTGCCTGTACTAGCACTGCTTTCGGGGCGGGGGGGTGTTACATCTGAAATCTATGCTTATCTCTAGCTGTGATACATTGACTTTTAAGAATGGCTTGTTAAATCAATCAATTTTAGGATAAATCGAGTGTGGTGGGGGGGAAATAATGCCCGTGGATTACGCAGATGCAAACGCCAACGCTTATCACACAGCCTGTTGTGATTCTTACTCATATCTAAAAGTGCAGAAGGTCAAAAGGAGTTGGAATAATGTTATGAACATCGCTCTTGGCCCTGATGGCAAACTTCAGGGCTGCTATTCTAACGGAAATGGAACTTTACTGGAAAAAATTACTCAGCTTATGACTCATTAAAATATTAATATGTATGACAGCTTAACGAACATAGGCCTGAAGTTTCGCATTCGACAGACCTTTCTGAAATGAAATGCTACAAGTTTAGTTGATTTTACACTTTAAAGCATAAACTTTTAACATTTTGACAGATTTAAAGCTGCCATTAATATCAGTGGAAATTTTCAAACTGAATCAGATCTGCTGTTGCACCGTTTCACAATGACGATGCATGACGAAGCCTATGATGCAACCGATTTACCCAACTGCAGGAATTTAAAAAAGTAACTCATGCAGCCATGACCAGCCGGCTGTGCTTAAAGTAACCGGCCTGCTGTCCCCTCGCTTTATTTCCTCTTTACATCATCAAAAATAATCTCTGCGGTTTGAGGTGGGAGAGGAAGTGGACGCGTTATCAGTTTCGCAGCGTCATGCTTGCCTCGGAAACCTTTTTTCCAAGGCAAAAGTTAATCAGAGCATGGAGTCATGGTCTCGAGTGTTTTTGGAGTTTGGAGGTTGTACAAATGTGTGTGTAGGTGTGTGTGTGTTTGTATTTCTGTGGCTGTGTGAATGATGGAGAGAGGGAGAGAGAGAAAGGGAGAGGTGTGAAGCAGTTGACTGGAAGGAAGTCAGACAGTCTGTTAGGTGGTTGTGAATATCCAGTATGCTTCATCAGGATGGGCAAACTGGAGTCATTGGGCGTGTGTGTGTGTGAATGATGAATGGCTGTATGAGTAATGACTGTCGTGTTATGAGGTCAGAGCTGCCGCTGAATATCTAGGGCTTCTGTGTGTGTGTGTGTGTGTGTGTGCATTGCATCTCGGTGTGTGTTTTACTCTATGCATCTTTTATGTTAGAGAAGCAGTTTCCATGCTTACACAGGGCTTTCTGTCTAATGACACAGACACGTGTACATGCACACACGCACACACTCGCGCTCTTTCACACACATACCAGACACACACAAACATTCATACACCCGGACAAGTGGGTGATTGTTTTCTGTATTCAACATGGAATTTTTCAATTTAACATTTTATCCCTGCTGGGAATCAACACCTTATTCCTCCCACATTCCACAGTGGAACGGAAACCAGTGTGTGTGTGTGTGCATGTGCATGGTGATGTCTGAAGCTATCAACAGCAGCATCCATCTGGTAATGATTCCACTGGAAAACAAAGGTCATTATTCATACATCGATACATTAAATTTCCCCGTATATGTGCATTAAATCCTGTAGGAAATGCATGCAGCGCACCACCCCGGAGAACAGCTGCAAAACAAAAAAAAAGTGCATCTACATTTTCCCTGCAATCAACTTCCAGCATGACTGAGCCTTACAAGGGGAATGCTCACAAAATCAGATGTCTGAAGATAAATGGATAATGGTGCAGTTTTTTTTCTGCACTAAGTTGCTTCTGCACTGTGCAATTTCACACTTCAGTTACTCTAAATTACAGCGAAAGGTTAAGTGGATGCCAATGCCAGGGAAATGTATAACAATAGATAAGTGAGCTGAACACATTTGTCTTTATACTGGATTGATACTGTATAAGAACGCTTTAAAGGAAAGATATACAGGTTTAGCTTAGCATAAAGACAGAAAGTAGGTAGAATCAGCTAGCCAGGACTTGAAAGAAGCCAAGAATTAAACCCATTAAACTACAACTACAACGTTTTTACTCTTTTCTTCACGTTCATATTAAACAAACAAGTCATAATGTCTGAATTAGTGAGCTTTAGAGATGCTGGTAGGCAGATTTTTTTTATTTTTGGACAGAACGAGACTACCTGTTTAGCTAAGATAAGCGAATCATCTCCTGGCTTCACAGTAGCAGTGATCTTAAAAATCTGCCAAAAAAAAAGTGCGTCAAACTGTTTCTCTAAAGGGAGGCTGACTCAGAACAAATCCCACAAAAACATTTGGCTGTAATTCTATTTAGCCATGCGGACAGTTTGGGTCCTGATACATCTGCCTCAACTTTTTCATCAGTCCTGATGTTAACTGTTGACAGTAGGGTTCGCAGAGGTTTTCACCGACGCGTTCCAATGATGTGAGCCCCCTTTAAACACTATCTGCGTGGAGAGACGCTGCTAGAAGTAAGACACAATTTGTAATTTGTTCTGAATTCACCCTTTAGAAAAGTAGCAGCACAATACAATTTCCTAAGAGACATGATAGCTTATAATATACTACCTTTTGGGTGCTTATAGAACGAGGATTTTCCCTCATTTCCTGTGCATGGAACTGACTTCTTGTTGGCAACCTTCCCCAACTTTAGACGATATCACACTTGTGATTCAGGATGACGTGTATTCATGAGCTGTAAAAAGCAATTTCTTGATGAAAATGAATTTCTTCAGAAAATGAGGAGTTATTTTAGAAACACGGGGTTGTTGGAAGAGATTCATCGAACTGTCCTCCTCTTCATTCACTCTCTATTTATCATATAAACCGATCCTTCATTTACTTATTCCCTCTCTCTTCCTCCCTGCTTTCTTCTCTGTCTCGCTCTTCTCTTTTTCCTGGCAGAGCTGAGAGTGGTGTTACCATCTGTCTGTGATGTGTCCTGGACGCAACTGTGTGTGTGTGTGTGTGTGTGTGTGTGTCTGTGTGTGTTCAAGGCAGGATGGCCAGGCTGAGCTGGGAACGGGGCTCAAATGGAGAAAGAGGGAGAGTTTTAGAAGAAGAACAAAATAAAATCAAGAATAATCTGATGAGATGGAGTCAGAAAAGCAAAAAAGTAGAGACACAGAGGGTGATGTGTGTGTGTGTGTGTGTGTGTGTGTGCGCGCGTGTGTGTGTTTATGTTGCAACAGTATGAGCCACAGCTGTGTGATCTACTAACCCTTTCAAAGACCCCGTCAGTGCTAGAGGACGACCAGCTGAAAGAAAAGACATACAATGACACACAGCTGTTTTCAGAGGAACACTGTGAGTGTGTGTGTGTGTGTGGGGGGGGGTGTGTATTACTGATGTATGTGTCAGAGAAGGATATCAGTGATTTATTTCTTTTATCTACTTAAATGAACAGAAAATCCTTTTCTGTGTGTGTGTGTGTGTGTGTGTGTGTGTTAATAGCAGCTTATAGCCATTAGTCAGTGGCTCTTTAGCAGTGGTTTCACTCACCAGTGTTGCATTGAAACACCTACGTCATTCAGTAATCCACCTCTGGCAAAGACTCTGTGTATGTGTGTGCATGTAGCACTCTGGCTGAGGTTCTTTTGTGTATGTGCTCTACATGTACTGTATGCGTACGCGCGTGCATGTGAGCATGTATTCCCCCAGGAGACAGCCGCTGACGTACATGTACGGGTGTCATGTGTGCACGGCCGACACACTTTTTTTTTTTTTGCTGTTATTGTTGCCCTGCAGGTGAAGCGATGTTATTTTCCACTTAAGGTGAATGGTGAATGTCTTTTTTTTTTTAAGAGTCTTTTTTTTGTTTTTTCCTGCTATTATTGTGCAAGCAAAGAAATCATCACCAGGTTTATCTCTTTGAGTTGCTCTCCAAAGAGCGTCGGCACAGTTGATCCCAGAATCCCTCAGAAGACGTCCTATTCTTGCTGTGTCTTTGCAGGTTTATACGGTGTGCTAATCTGCTGTGTGCTGACTGTACAAAGCCGACAACAGGTGCACTTATATCTATTCACCCACCAAACTAAGACCTTATTCATCCAATATTTCTTTTTTCATTAATCCTCCGAACAGGATATTCAATATAATCCCTCCTGTATTTTACAAGACTATTGTTGATCACGAAGTGCTTTGAATCAGTCTCTCGCTCTCATCTCTGTTCTCTCTGATCTCTGATCTTTTTTTCTTTCATATTGACGTGATATGACTTGTTGTGTTTTTACCAAACTCGATATGCCTGTGCAAAGCCAGGCTAAGAGGACAAGACAGCACATTAGCAAAGTACTAATGTTAATCTGTTAGAAACACCGGAATAATGTCCTCTGCCATCTTTTCTCACCTGTGTTGACTCGGCCATTTATCTCTCTCTTTCCATCTCGGCCATTGTTCTGCCTGTGTGCGCCTTTTGTTCGAATAAACCCTTTGTTTCTATCTCCTTCTCCATAGTACGTGCAGTTCCTGTAAACGTATGGATATCTGTCGTGTTTCACGTACGCCTTCGGCGGTTTTAATCTAAGTGCTTATCGAAATTGGGATGCAAACCACATTAATACAGTAAACCCAGTGGAAACAGACTAATTTAATAAGAGCTCCTCAACAATGCAAAAAGGTTTTCATGCTTGCATGAAGTGGAAAATTGTTTTGTCAATGAGGAAATTGCGCGATTAACACTGATGGGAACACACTGGTAGGCTGGCGTAATGCTGGCCTCGTATTTCATTATACAACAGTAAAAGGAATAGTTTGACATTTTGGGAAATGCACTTATATGCTGAGAATTAGATAGAAGATTCTTTTTTATAAATCCCGCTCTGGGAATTCAGTTAGACTCTGGTACTAATCATTACACACACACAGGCCCGAAATTCACACATGCACTCGCCTATAGTGGAGAGATGTAGTAGGCGCTCCAGTTAGGGGTTCTATGCCTTCCTCGAGGGCAGCTGAAACCAAACTGTCACATCAATCTGTTCAATATGAAGCTACAGCTGTAAAGGAAAAGTCTGTTCGACTCAGGTTGCTACGTTCAGTGTGGAAAAGTGAGGGACACCTCACCAATCTGTGCTTTTTATGCTTCATTTCAAAGGCCTCGGCTACACTCATCACGCATGTGAAGGAGATGCAGAGTCAGTATGAGTAAAATGCAGCTGCATGGGACTTTGAAGATGCAGGGTCTCTTTGATAAACCTGAGAATAGCAAGTGACCTGATACGCCACAGAGGCTACCGTGGTGGATGACTGAACACTTACATTCATTTGCCAAAATAAATGATTGTCTTCGCTGCCAACAACGCCTCTTCTGGACGAACAGGAGCAGACAGTCACAGATCACCGGCAGCATCTCTTATCTTATTTTCTTGCTGATGTTTTGATTCATTATGTTCTGGAATGCTGTTTGATGGCTAAAGCACACAAGCACGCCGCTTCGTAACTTTTAATGTCATACATTTGTGTGGATCATGTGACAACAGTGGAAAATATTGGCTAGTCACTGTATATACCTAAACACGCCTGACGTCCCCTGTTCCTCATTCTCTCTATCTTTGTCTCTCTGTACTTTCCCAGGTAGGGCAGTTCAGTGAATTTCTCCATGAATGTACGTCACAATGATGATGACAGACCAGATTCCACTGGACTTGGCTCCGCCCCCCCTCCTGAACGGGGAGGTCCCTCTCATGCCTCACATGGTTAACGGCGACGCAGCGCAGCAGGTAAGCACGCACGTGCACGTCTGTCGTTTGTATTCAGTTAGCCTTGCAAATGCTTCTTTCAGCATTCCTGAATCCGCTCACACACACACACACACACACACACACACACCCTGGCCAGATGCACGCAAGAATACACATCAAACAGTCATACCGGCACTTCTCTTTGTTGTCATTTCGTCACATGGCTCGTGGGTTGTTGCCACAGGTAAATGAACAGCTGTTGCAGCGTTTGTCATAGAACAGGAACAACACAGAGCACTGACTCATGCACACTTGCATCACTCAGCCCTCTTTACGCAGCGTAGAACTGGCTCCATTGATGGATCCCAGGCCTTAGCTTAAATTACTTTGGAAAAGGATTTGACTGGATTCTCTGAGACTGACTGATCTTATCAGAAGCTGCAGAGCCAACTGGATCACCTTCAAAGTACACAGCCCCGCCCGAGCTCTGCACCGACAAAGGGAGGCGATGAATGTAATTAAAAGCATCGCAGTTAATTGGCCGGGGTCTAATCCTGTTGTCACAAATGTACTTTTACACTGCGTGCTTTTTGGTAGATGAGCGGTGACGATGGTGATATTTATGTATCACCCCCTTCCCTCATAGCCCAGAGGAAGCACGGTGGGAGTGGTTTGGCTGCGACACATAACAGTTAGGGAGGTTTTTGGCTGTAACACACAGCATTTAGGGAGCTCTTTTTATTGTAACACCCTGCAGTTTAAACTCGGCTCCCAGTGTGGAATCAGACCGATGATTATATAGATTTGACTGTGCATGCGTGTGTCCGTGTCGCTGTGTGTGTTTGTTTGTTTCTTGGTCTGTCTTACACTGTGTGTGTGTTTCTTTTTACCCTTTCGGTGTCTGTGTGGGCACACGAGTGTCTGTGTTGAGTCTGGGTACATACTTCTGTGTTTGTGTTTGTCTGCTTGCTTGTCTATTAGCTTTCCTGTCTGTCTATCTGTGTCTACCTGCCTACACCTGTTTGCGTGTGTTTATGTGCGCCTGCGAAAGCAAAGCAAAGACATCAAATACGTTGTTAGGGTGCAACGGAGGAGTATCATTCTACAACATCTACTGTGAAAGATATGTGATGCACAAAAAGCAAAAATGTTGCCAGTGCATCTAAGCTAGCTGTGACTTACTGGAATTTCCGACTGAGGTTTCTTTCATTTTCCTTTCTGAAAAAATGAAACGGGCTTCTGGAGTTTACTATCCATATCCTAAACAAAAGATAACTGTGTTTTATTACAGGGAAAAAAGATTATGAACGATATATTTAGTAATAATAGAGATGACTTTGCAAGATTTCAATTTTAATTTCATTAGAGAGCGATATACCACCATCATCCATGCAGCATACACGTGTGCACACGTTGTGTCACACAGAGCAGTGGAGGACACTTTTTTTATGCTCTCGTCTGTATTTGCATATTTGGTATTAAGGTAATCACTTCCCGACCCGGCTTACAATGTTTTGAACCTGATTCAAACAGTTTCTCCCCAGTGTCACAATAAAGCGCAACAATTTTGCTAATAGTTTCTCTGTTCCGTTCAGTGCAACAGTGTCACGAGTAAGAAATTCCATATTTCTCCTTTTTAGAAGCTTTTATTGGCAACATTCATTCACACTTCAGTGATGTTGTGTAGCTCACGTGTGCTTGTTTGTCTGGATGTTCTCCTGCTCCGTCCAGCCACACTTAGGCCTGACAAGCTGAACTCGTGGCACACAGAAATATTAAAATAAAGAATTGTGCTGCACAAAATGAAACATTTATGAACAGATGGAAAGAGCTGCATGCTTGGATTTTATACTTATTTGCAATGATTAAATCAGAAACTAAAAGAACACAAACAAAATGAAATAAATTACTCTTTCTGAATGAAGGACAAACCAAACTTGAATGTTCTGGTATCCCGAGAATGTTATGACTAAAAAATACGATTCTCATCTAGAAAAAAGATCAGAAGATGCTTCCACGTACACGATGAATCATCTCAAAACATAACAAATATGCTGCGTGACTGTGATCTTGGCACGTGTGGTGTTATACACAACATATGCTTACATATCCACACTTACTCCACGCGCACACCACATGGTCTGATGTGGGGGTTTTCTCAGTCCTTGGGAAACATGGGTCGCCCTGTACTATGCTGGGGTTCCCATAGCAACAGCAGCCGCTGCAGCAGACAGAGCAGGAAGTGTGTGTGCGTCCGTGCGTGCGCGTGTGTGTGTGTGTCTGAGGGAGAGAAGCAGGTTAGCGCTGAGATGGCAGACACTACAGGAGGAACACAGGATATGAGGATTTTACGACGGCACACCTGTAGAGCGTAGACAGGGCTGTGCTTGTGTGTGCATGCATGTGTGTGTGTGTGAGTACATGCGTGTGTCATGGAGGGTCACCTGTTTCATGTCTACAGCCATGTGTACACTCTGAACAATCTGTATGCGGAGAATATGACGGTAAGGTGCATGCACGCTCCCTCCCAGCGTATTCAGCAGACACCAGAATCTAAGCAGTGTCACATATTTTGGCTTCATTCCTGCGTGTGTGTAACCTGTCTGTATGTTTGTTTATTATAAACGCATCAGTCCGTGTGTGTGTGTGTGTGTGTGTGTGTATTTGTATGGAATGTTTTAGTAGTTTCCTGTAAGTCAGTGTGGTTAAAAGAGAAAAGCTTTCCTTGATTCAGGATGTGTGAGACAGCAGTATTGTCTCACCATTAGCTTATCTAATGCCTCACCGATGTGTGTGTGAACTCTCTGTGTCCGCCCTACTCCCGACTCCGATGGTTATTCTGTGTTATGTCACCTTTGCAATCCTATTGGCTGAGAGTCTGTCCTGCTCTGTGAGTGTTGAAGAGTGATTTTCCTCAATTCATTTCCTTTGTGTTTGCTAACTATGTGTTTTGTGTGTGTGTTTTGTGTGTGTGTGTGTTTGCACAGGTGATCCTGGTGCAGGTGAACCCGGGGGAGACGTTTACCATCCGGGCAGAGGACGGCTCACTGCAATGCATCCAGGGTCAGTCCCCTCAGTACATTATTACATTATCCTGTTAGCATGTGGCCTGGTGTCACTTTGAGATCGACTATTTCCCATCACTTTAATTACATGCTGGCTGCACCTGCTTAAACGATGTTTGTGGGTTGGAAACGCGATTTAATGATTTCACAAGAACTTAATTCATCGTCAACGTCGATCAAAAATGAAGCTCAACACAGGGAACAGCGCACGGGGGCTGTCATGCGTGTTTTACTGTGAGGTGGTTTAGGTGAAAGCTGACAGCGTATTTCCAGTTTTGACAAAGAACAATCGTGCGTTTATGTGCTAATGTTAAGAATGGGAATTGATTTACGACTCCAAGACAAGCCAGACACATTTTCAAAGCTTTATTTCGATGCAAATGATCATTTTCAATGACGCCCATCATCGTAATTTTTCAACGAATGCAAAGTTCAGATCAGCGAGCTCAGATCGAACATATAACTTTCCACCAGCGCATGAACGCATCATTTCAGTCTTCAAACTGTAATGTGACTTTTTAAAACTTAAGTCTACAACAAAACAATGTTTTTGCAGTAATGTCAAGAGTGTCTTGAGCGACGTTGGTGTGAAAAGCACGCAAGAAGCTCCAGAACAATCCTTAATTGTAGTGTTAGTCGATAATGCAGCAGTGAGGGTGAGGAAAAGGAAGTGAGAGGGAAATGCTTGGCTCTGAGCGTGTTATCTTCTAATTATAAAAACAGCAGTTGAAAGCATAGCCAGTGACAGACGGGATCAGAGTGGACAGCCATGGTCTCACTCTCTGGCTGCATCTGATATCAGTACATGAAAAGAACTGGAACTGTAAGCCACTTAAGGGGCTCTTAAAGACGGAAGGAGGTGGCAGTAACACGGGAATTCCCCCAACTCGCGTCTCACTTTGATGATGTCAGCAAGAGTAAGCTGTTACTCTGAAACTTTGAAAGGGTGCCTTTGTTTTCCTTCTCGATCTCGCTCCCTCTGTCTGTCTCTCGCTTCTTCTCTCACTCTTTTCTTTGCCCTCTGTGTGAAGGTTTTCTTTGAGTGAGCGCAGTTTTGGCTCAGACGCTGACTCCCCCTCTGGAAAAAAAAAGAAAGAAAAAAAAAGTCTATGTTGTAACTAATTACAGCCCGCCTCCTTTTCTCTGCCCGCCGTGTAATTCAATTTTTCCCTGAAATCAGAGGGATCGACCGAGGCAGACCTTAGAGGCACAGATAATGCCAGATTGCATCCGTCCAGCCTATCATGTACTGTTTCTAAGATGTGCAGATACGGTTGACAAAGACATTTTTCGATATGGATCAGTGACTTGTGGAAAGATGAATACAAGACGGATGAAAGGAAAGGTTTGCTGCGCACAGTGAATAGATGAACGGGTTACCAGACACTAGTTGAATTGACGTAGTTGGAGTCTGGCGGTTGTCTGTTTATTTGAGTGGGTGCATTTGTGCACTTGCATGCAAAATTTAGCATCGAGGGAACAGTGTGTATCCGCGGCTCCTCTTCTTTATTTTTGGTGCTTTTTACAACAGTCGATGACAGTTAATTGGACGGGTGGCTGAGCTCAGGGGTCATGTTTGAATGCACATATTATTAATGTGGAAGGCCGCACACGTACACACACAAACTCTCTCTCTCTCCCTCTCTGTGTCTGTCGCTCTCTCTCTGTCTCTCTCTGAAGGAGGTCACTGGGTTTAATGAGAGGTGGAGTGTGGCAGTGTGTTTCGAAGGCGAACCGACTCGCTCTTTAGACAAGAGACTCGGTGTGATTACTGAGACCTCAGAGCTCAGAGCGGGTTTTTTTGCGCATGCACGTGTGTTTGTGTGTATATGTGTGTGTATTTGTATGTAAGTGTGTGTGACAGAGAGCAAGATTACAGAGACCTCAGGGCACAACCAGGAACCAGCTTTTATATAAAGTAACCTCTGTTTAGCTGCTGCACTGCGGTGCATGCATGCAAACATGTGTACACACACACACACACACACACACACAGACAGACACAGATGCTTTGCCAAGGCAGAACCAGCCTGGAGACGTCGACAGAGCAGCCAAAAGAGATTCTTTCATATGAACCTTCAGCCTCCTTCCTGCTCGACTCCCTTCTCTCTCTCTCCCTCTTTTACTCCTCTCGACTTCTTTTCCTCCCACCTCTCTCCTTCTTTTCCACTCCTCTGTTTGTCTGCCTTGTACCTTGAAGCAAAACTGAAGCGGCAAAGAGATGATTGTATTTCTTGGATTGATGTTAAGTACTGCTCATTACCCACATGCCACTGGCTGAATTATGCTCTTTTATTTGGACTGAAAGTTTACATAGAATTTTATTATCCTCAACAAATTCCATAACCTCAGGGCACATTAAAACGCTGTTAGAGCCGCGCTGTGAACACTCAAATAATTCATGTTTGCCCTGAAATATAGAGAAGTTTCTTCGCTCTCTCTCTCATTTGCTGCTTTCTTACTGACTCTGTCGCTGTTATTTTCTTACTGTGACTTTATGGGTGTTCCTTTGTGCCACATCCAGTGAATCAGTGTATCTGAACCTAAAAATCCTTTCCTGTATCACACTCTTAATTAGCATGCACTGTGTGTGTGTGTGTGTGTCTGCATGTCTCCATCCTCTGTTTAAACAGACTGACCTCTCAGTGCTCCGGAGGTCAGCTTTGACTGACCCTCCCACCCTGACCCCCGCCAGTCCCAATCCCTCACCGTCTCACCGTGTTGCTCTCATGTATACACTCCTCTGCCTCCGGTTCCCCTCCCCCCTTCCTTTCTCTCTCTCTCTCTCTCTCTCTCTCTCCCACCTCCCCCACTAAGACCATTCCCCTGAGCTTTCCCACACTCACATCAAAGGACAAGACTCTAGAGGGTGTGTTAGAGCACCCTGCTATGGAATGTGAGTGTGTTAATACGTGCGTGTGTGTGTGTGTCTGTGTTGGTTTACTGTTGTTTGCTCTTTGTTGGACTTTTTTTTTATGAGGGATGATGAGGGCAGGGGGGGTGAAGCACAGGAAGCTGTGACCTGCCAGGGAGGATGTGACATCATGAGGCATGGGGAGGCCGCAGCCACAGGTCTCCTGCGCTTTGTTTGTTACCTTGGTTGAGACTGACTTTTGCGATATAATGCTGCCTCTGGTGGCCTCACCGGTGCCGTCATCAGCATCACAATAAAGCAGCGTAAGAAATGGATAATCGGAGACATATTTGCCTCGAACCTTCTTATTTTACCACCAATGCTGTTTATTTTGTACGTAGATAATGTCCGCAGTTAACCAGCCACACTGTGACTTTTTGATACAACACAAAAGCATTTGTTTCCACCATGGGAGCCTATGCTCGCCTCTCTTTGCCATTACTGCTGTCTCATGAGATGACCACAAAAGGACCCTTAGAACTCTTGAGTTTCTCGTGTGTTCCAATTTTTGTCCTGCGTTAGGAGAGATGCATGTTAATGACATATTCCTGGCCAACGCTCTGGCCTTCGATCTGCAACTACATTGTAGAATGGCTAACCATTGCCAGTAACTGCTGGCGTGGGTTGTATGCAGAGGGCTATGTGCAGAATGTACCTGACATTTAATTTGTAGATGCAAACGGTCCTTTTAAAAAAAAACTAAAAAAAAACATTTATTGCTTCTTCAAATTTTTTGTGCGTTGTTTTGTTTGTGGATATTAGAGAGAATTTTTTTGTTTTCCCTCTTCATTAAAATTTAATTGGAGTAGCCTCCTGAAACGAAGGTAGTGCCCCCCGATGAGGTTATCCTCAAATTAAAATGTGAAGATTCAAAATGAGTAATAATAAAATGAATAGCAGCATTATTACAAGTCAAAATGAAAACAGAAAATGAACAAATTTATTTAATAATTAAACTTATTAAAAGAGAAAATATGATTAGTATTAAATTGATTAGTTACCAACAATAGCTGAACTTTCTGTTTTGCATCTAACAAACCGTGCAGATGCACAATGCATGCACGATTAAGTCCTTTCTCATTGCTGCATTACTGCAGTGGCATGATGGGAAATGTAGTCCAGTTAGCTCAGGTTTTTTAACACTTTACAGTGCTCACGGTGGGCATTGCCAGTGTGAGCCTCAGTGACGTGGTCTCGGCACCAGCTGTGCGCACATGATTCATTGCATGTGTGTCATCTGGACGGAGCAGAGTGTGAATCATGTTGAGCTCTGTTTTGTGTTTTAGGGGCAGATGTGTGTTGTTTGTTTGCTCTGTCTTTCTTGTGTCTCCCTTATTGTTAGTCTCTCTCTCTCTCTCTCTCTCTCTCTCTCTCTCTCTCTCTCTCTCTCTCTCTCTCTCTCTCTCTCTCTCTCTCTCTCTCTCTCTCTCTCTCTCTCTCTCTCTCTCCCTTTCCCTCTCTCCCTCTTCCTCTGTGGGTGCATCCTAATTCTCTTATTTCATATCTGGCTGCCCCTGAAATCGATCCAGCCCTCACCGTCATTAAGGACATTCCACTTACCTTAGTTCAGCCCAGAGGAGCTTAGATGGAGGATACACAAGAGCACTACGGGCGGAAGTCTTTTATCTGACAGATGCTCCTCATTGAAAATGTGTCTGTAATTGGATGCTGAATTGAAGCCACATCACCCCGACACTGCAGTTTCGTCATAATTACTGATGTGGACAGACAAATAAAAAATATATATATTTTAGATTGTATTGTTTCCTTATTTAGCAGGTAGCTGAAGAGATGTGTGGTCCGGTTGATGACACTTTTTGTCTTCATAGAAATTGCTTGTATCGCAAAGTACAGTATTCTTGCTGTTGTCAATAGTAATTGTCTTTTGGCAACATTTCCACACCGTGATAGTGCAACAATCAATCACCGAGTTTCAGCCAGTTGCATTGGAGGCTATTTTTAAGCAAGGCTGCTAAATTCTTTCCACACATTTTGAGGAATCATCATACTCTGAGAAGATTAAATAATGGATTTATAGATGCAAGTCATGATCTGAACTGTCAATTCAGATGATTCCTTGATTCCCACCTCACTGCGTCTCTTCCTCCTTTGTGATGTGGGAACACTAAGAGAATTGGGCTGTACCCCCATGCCCCTCTGTTTCTTTATCATCCAGCCTGTCTATTCCTTCCTCTGTTTTCATTTCACTTCGTTTGTCCCTGCCTCAGTGCTCGTCTCAGTCGGGTGGACGATGCTCATAGCCCTCTTGCGGGTTTGTTCACTGCACCACTACACAAGCCGTGCTGAGGTTCTCTTTGTCTAGCTTTTTGCCACAGTGTGCACTTCTACACTCGGAGCCCTTTGATCTAATAGCTGGTTGAGAGAAATATGGTGGAAAGTCTTGCGGCCTGTGTTTACACCAAGCCAGATGGCTCTAAACAAGCTGGGGGAGAAGACACAAATACACTTTTCTTATAAGGGCTTAATTTTGGGGCCTGTCTTGTTGCTGCTTGGGATCATAGGGGGTTGTCTTGTTTCTCAGACTCACCTGTATGGGTCAGTCTGACAATGAAAAGGAGCAGGAGTGACAAGGATTTGCAGCATTCGAATTGGAATGAACATATTTTATATTTTATGTGTTATGATCCCTTATTTTGTAAGATGAAAAGCAGGTTTTATATTCTTCGTCCTGAATGCACAACGTGCAAAACGCGTGGACTTACGGCTGTGTGTCTTTCTGTTTGTGTGTCTTTGCGTCTGCGTAAATGGGTGTGACTAGACAAATAAATGAGTATATTGTTGTTGTTATGGCACTTGCTTTTAGCCCCAGGCGTAATGAATCCCATAAACGATTTAATATGTATTGCATATTTATGCAGTGCTTTAAATGGCCGGCGTTTGTGTCTGAGTGGCCTCTAAGTTCACATTTACATCGCCACTGTTGTAATTGGAACGGTTAAACGCTGCTGTTAAAACAATCCATGTCCAAAATGACAACTCTACATAAGCTGAGATGAACAGGCCTTCTGCACTTTGACAATGCATTTCTTCCCAGATATTCCAGCGGGTCTCTGTATGTTGTCTTTGGCATGATTAGTGGGTTTCACTGGACAATATTATTCACTATCTGTATCCCCAATACCTGCTCGTAACAAGCCAACCATCACATTTAAATCCCCCGGTCCTGTCACGCTGTCTGTCAGATCAGGAAACCGTGTCAAACATTTTTATTTATTGCGAGTGTTAAAGCTCAGGCGGTGAAGTTTCGTGTTTTGAAGAGCTAACGCCGCTGTACATTTTTTCTCTCTCCTCTCTGTTTATAATTGGTTCTAGTTGACGTCTGCTGAGTCTGTATTTGTGGAATATGCTTTGCTGCAAAAAAAAAGGGTAGTAATGGGATGGGTGGAGGTCGGGATCACATAATAGAAAAATCCTGTGTGTGTGTGTGTGTGTGTGTGTGTGTTTGGGTGCATGCATACATCTGAATGTGCTTGTGTGTCTGCAGTTTTAGCCAGCCTAACCCTGCAGAGGGTTTTCCTGCAAAGTGTTCATGCCCTCCGGCCAACTGTAAAACCATTTCTGGAGGTGCGTTCGGTGCGAGTGCATGTGTGTCTTAATTTTGTGTTATGTCCCATTGGATTTTGGGGAAATTGGTCACCATGGGAACGGACTCTCACTCCAGGTGGTGTGTAATGGAATGCGGTCCCTCTGGGCACATTGTGTGAGTGTCTGTACGTGTGTGTGTGTGTGTGGCATACCTGTATTTTTTCTCCACTCAAATGTACTTTGTAAGAAACAAAAGGACAGAGAGGATTGGTTTGGTTCAACTGGCACAGGGTAGTTAAGTGCTTGACTTTAGTGTGTGTGTGTGTGTGTGTGTGTGTGTAAGAGGCAGAGAGAGAGAGTTGATTGTTGTTGTATGCCCTGCCCAGAGCTCACTTTTAAACTCAATGCCCTCACACAGTAGGGCATGAGGAGGCAGAAGAAGGAAGGGAGGGAGGAAGAAATGAAGTGGAAATAAGACGATAGAATGAAGGTAAATAATGGGAGACAGAAAGAGAGTGAGAGAATCAGACGCTACATGTCTGGTCGTGTCTGTTGCCATGCATTCCGGGCGAGGCCACTTCCTCTATGTGATGACCCCAGCCACCCTTCTGCTGCTGACTTGGTCTTGGTCTGCAACTCCAGGGAAGGCTGCTTGTACTTGTGCTGTTGGGACTGGCCCACTTGGGGCAAAAGGAGGGGTGGGTGGGTGGGAGGGGTTAGAGCGGGGGGGGGAAGAGTGGGCAAAACTCTGCAGAATACTCTGTCTGTCTTCGTATGTAAGACTGTGTGAAAGTGGATGTGTGTGTGAACAGCAGCTGTGAAGCGGGAGTGCTTGCAGAATTTTCCAGAGAGAGAAAGAAAAGAGAGCTTTTCCAGGGATGAAATTCTTGGCTCCCTCGAAGCTCAGGGTACAGCTGGAGCACTTTCGCTCCCTCCGCCCTCATTCCCTCCTCCTCCTCCTCTCCCTGTCTTTCCGACCTCCTTCACTTCCTCCCTTGCTTCCCTGTCTCTCCTTCTTTCTACGTTTCTACCATGTAGTGTTTTTATCTTTTTTTTTTTTTTTCACCCTCGCAACACCAAGTTGAGTTTCGGCGATTGCCCCCTCTCCCCCCAAGCTGAAATGAAATGTCATCATAACACCCGAGGGTTCTTTTCACAACGCTGAATCCTCTCCACATGTTGCTCATGCAGATTCTCAGATTAGATTCAGTTAGATTGGATTAATTCTTATCGATCACATGGCTCTGCTGTAGCTGCAAGTGACGATGGGATGCATAAAACACAAGCAATAAAGCAAATGAACTTTGGTTCCTATTCTGCACAGCTGCATAGAATACACATGTGCTTGTTTACATCATGCGTGTTTAGATTTCACAGGGAAGCCCCTCTTTTTTTTTTTTTTTCCTTTTGCTCTGGGCTGATTGGATGTGGGGGGGAAGTGTGTGTTGGCCAGTGGGAGGGCCCAACCACGGAGGTCGAGGAATGATCGGAGGGAATGGTAGAGGGAAAAAGTCTGGTCCAAAAGAGAAGTTAGTTTGACATTCCTAGAAACTTCTTTCTCCCCGACTCACATGTACACACAATCTCTGCTATATTTGAACGCCTTAGCTTATCTGATCACCCACCAGCCATAGGACAGACACACACACACACTCATATAAACACATACACACACAAACAGTGGAATTCAGAGTTGGGGAGTAGGGGGAAAGTCCCAGCTAATCTAGGACTTCCAGTCTTGCCTTTGCCTTTCTTTCCACTGACATTCACACGACTTCTCTTCTCCTCTCCTCTCTCCTCCCTTCCTCTCTTTCTCCCTACACACACTTTCTCTAGTCTTTGTGGTGGACACAAACTCTGTGCTGTTCAGACTGTGACTCATATCCGAGGAATGCCCCACATTAACATGTGGAGAGATAGAAGGAGCGAAGTGAGGGGAGGATAGGGGGAGGAGAAGAGGGAGAAAAAGAGAGAGAGAAAGAGAGGAGTACTGCTGGATATGAACGCAGCAGGTTGTGCACAGAGGGGAAAGAATGTGTAAAAATGACTAAAAGCTTCTCTGTTCCTGTAGTGGGTCAAGGTTTGATCAGTTGTTGCGTCTTGAGGATTGAAGGGAGTGAGAAAAAGAAGGGCTGATTATTACACTCTGGATCTGTTTACCCGCCAACAGCTGTTGCACCTCTTTGCTCGCGCTCCCTCTCGTAGACATGTAGAGTTGATTAGCGAATGGATACAATGAGTCATCAGCGTCTGGATTGTGTATATTTGCGTGTGAACGTGCGTGCTCGCACATGTATGTCAGGAGTCTCCCTCTTTCCCGCGAGCATGCGCGTGCGCGCGCATGAATGGCAAGAGTGATAAGTGGAGTATGTCGCTCCATGCGGTGTGTGTTGCGTGGTTACCGACCCCAAAACAATTATATCTGCGAGCCCAAGAATAGCCTCATGGGATAATACTGGAAAAGAGCTAGCTTGCATGTGTGTGTGTGTGTGTGTGTGCCCGATTTAGTTGTTTGTTGTGTGCCCCTGATTTCTGTCAGTGTAAACTCTTTAAATGTCAGTGTGTTCCACAAGTCAGGTGAGTTTCCGTTCATGTCAGCATGACATTTTGGTTAGCGTGCAGGTATATCCAGGTGTTAATCTGGGGGCATTTGTCTGCGGTTTTGAAATTTGTTTGTCTTTGTGTGTGTGTGTGTGTGTGGCTGTGAAGGTATTTGTGCGTGTCTGTGTGTGTGTATGTTAAGATCTCAAGAACAAAGCATGGCTGGGCTCAGTGTCCCTCCAGACGTTACGTTGCTCTCCTCTGGAGCAGACCCAGCAGCAGAAGTAGGTCGGCCGACAGCGCCCCTCCTTTGGGTGGGGGAGAACCGGAGAGAGATCTGGGCTGGGTGGAGGTATGGGCTGGCACCCGGGCTACACACTGAACACTAAACAGTTCTAGGCTTGTACGCTCACAGACCATTTACACAGTGATCAGGACAGGATAAGATATAGATGTTAACAGCAGAATGTTCCAGAATGATTCGTGGCATTCAGTTTGACCAAAAGAGCAACCTCTTTAGCAGATAGTCACCCACTTGGGATGTCAATTAACCAATCTCTCGGCGATTTTAGAAGCCCGGCTTACTAATGATGATCCTAATGTGCTGAGTTTTGTCCACAAAGTGGGTGTATCACATTTGGGAGCAAGGCTCCCCCCTTGAAATTAAATCATTTAAGAAAATTTTAAAAAAAAAGAAAAGAAGGAAGACGAGTATTTGATTTATAATAACTTGCACATGTTTTTCACTGCTCTGGGGCTATTGAGTGTTAAACACTTGAAGCGCTGCCGCTGCTGCCGTCTTGGCCGTAAAATCTCCCTTGTAAAATAAAACATACTTTAGCTTGCTGGGGCTAACCTAGATAAATAAAGGCTACATAGAATAAATTATGTTTAGAAGATGCCAGAGCTTCTCAAATGTCTTTAGGAGCACCTGGAGACTGGTGCAGACCTGGAGAGATTGGCAGCTCTGAGAGGAAAGATTACTGACCTGGAGTATAAATCAAGCAACGCGCTAACAAAAAAACAACTTTGAATATTTGAAAACCTATTTGGATTTATGAAGTTAGGTGTTTCGCTAATGAAACGTTGCGTTTATTGACTGGATGTCAATAGCATGTTTATCTTTGTGTTTTCTTTGTTAAATTTATGGCATTTCTCTGTGATGAATCAGATGAGAAATGCATCCCAAAAGTTGATGTCCATAGTTATTTTATTGATTGAGACCGTAGAGAAGAAGCTGCAGAAGGTTACAATGGAACTTAATCCCCTCGCCAGCCAGGGATCACAACTACTGCTACTACCTCTGGGCAAACAACCAGAGCTGGAACTGAAGACTTCAGTGCACAAGTCTAGCAGTCCTGTTTGGCAGCAAACCATCAGTCTGGCTGTACCAACAGATACCCTACAACATTAGGCTTGGAGGGGGGCGATTTTTGCACAACCAAGGGTGGAAAGTTGTCTCCACTGTTGTTTCAAAATACTTGTTGTTTTTTTCATAATCTGTATGGAAAAGAGCGTGCTTAATTTGAAATATGAGCCCGAACCAGTGGGCTAGTAAAATACAGCGCTGGTTTTACAAGCCTCACAGCGATCGTTTTTTTTTCTTCAGCTGTCTCATATAGCGCTGATGATGAAGCCATCATGGCACTCATCATCAGCTGACATAAATACTTTCTCCTTGTTCCCTTACGACGCCGTTATGCAACTCTTAGCTTGGAGGCTAAAAGTTGCGGGGGGGGGTTCTCTCGTCCTGAGGAATGTGCTCACACATACCTGTGCGCACACACACACACACACACACACACATACATTATCTACATAGAGTAAGACCCAGTGTTCAAACGTAGCAACTTTCCAGCTTATGATTTACATTCCACAACAAATCTGGAGCTTACTCAAATTGCAGACTGTCGCGCAGTGAAGCACAGACTCAGGATCAGAGCTGTGGGTGTGTGTTTCTATACGCACGTATGCATAGGTGTTTGTTACGTGTATGTCCAGCACCTCAGCTGTGTGTTCTTTTGTACGCGCGCGCACATGCACGTGCTAGCCTCTGTGTCACTCTGCAGAGTGTTGGTGTCGAGGGCAGGGCGGCGCAGGAAGTCCTGACTTCCTCCTCCATCACTGAGCCTCACCCTGTCCATGATAAAGATGTCCGCCGGACTTGACTCACCGTAGATAGACCAAAGGGCTCTTTAGTGTGTGTAGTTATGTGTGTGTGTGTGCGCATGTAGTATCACATGCTTCACACCAAACTGGGATATTTTTGTATACATACACAGTCCGCTGTGCTATTTTAAAGTCGTCTCCCACATTTCCTGCAGCGGCCTATCTCTCTTCCACCCTCTATCTCTCTTTTTATCCTCTCCCTCCTCTGCTCTTTCTCTTGTTCACTACACTTCCCATCATGCTACACACTTCTCTGTCTCTCCCAGAGCTTCTTGTAGCTCTATCAGTTGACTAAAGATCTATGGGGATTTGATTCATATTTATATCTTTAGATATGACAATAGGCCATGCTCTTCGGTGTGTGTATGTGTGTGGTTGTGTGTATCTGTGTGTGGGTGTGTGTGTGTGTGTGTGTGTGTGTGTGTGTGTATTGGCCAGGCAGTAGAGGAAGCCGTCGTGGGAGTGTCTTGCTCTTGGAGCTCTGAGGACAGATAACATTACCCTGCTGATGCTTACATAACTTCCAGGCAACGCCACGTCACAACTGACCCAGACACACACACAGATGCACACACACAGGAGTACAAATACCCATCTAGATCAGACAGCTGCCTCCTGATGGGGGCTACAGTGATATGTGTGTGTGTGTGTGTGTGTCTGTTGGATTTTAGGGATAAGGTGAACACATTGACGCTCTGTTTTTTTTTTTTTGTCAGTCTGATTTTGGAAAATTCATATAGAGTCTAGTTGTTTTTGTATGTAGGTCAGCTCACAAACAGGCTCCTTTGGTCTGATACCAATACCACACACACACACACACACCCGCTTTCCCTGGAGGGTCTGCGTTTCCTTTCAATGTGGTGACCACATGTGCAGCGCTGAGATGAAGGGAACAGGAGAAAGTGTTTGACTTCTTTTTAAAACGCTCAATATTGCTCCGGTTTGATGGACAGAGCAACGAACGTACTCACAGAGCTGCTGTTCAAGAATCACGCTCACTGTCAGCACTTTTTGATTGATGGACAAGTATGAGTGTGTTTATGCAGTATGCACGAGTTAGTGCATTATTATGGATGTAAGTAATTGGGCGTATTTGAGCTCAGGACTCTCTCTCTCTCTCTCTCTGTCTCTCTCTCTGTGTGTTTGAGTGTGTGTGTTGTGCTTTGGGGGCCCAGTTGCAGCTGTCTTTGACAGCTGTATCATGGGAAACATCTGATGAAACGTTGCATCATCTCCTCTGTGTGTGTGTGTGTGTGTGTGTATGTATGTGAATATATGTACAGACAGCTGGGCAAAATCACAAGTTTCTTTTCTTTTCTTCTTCTTTTTTCTTTGAGTTGTGTGTATGAGAGTGTCTGCTCGTCCGCTGTGCGTGTATGTTGTAAAGTATACAGAAGCATAAGACAGGATGTTTACCATGGACAGGTGTGTGTATTTCTTGTGTAAATCTTGGGCCAAAAGAAGTTAAACTTTCTGAGGTGAGACTTAAACATTTGGTGTGTGTGTGTGTGTGTGCGAGATTAGCATGGAGATCTTGTTGCACTTCCTCCGCAGGACAGCAGTGGCTCTTCCACTCAACACCTGTCTGTCTTCCTCTCTTTTCCTTCTCTTTCCCACCGTGTGTCATTGTTGTGCCCCGTCTATATCTGTTGCAGTAGTTTGTCATCATTCCTGTGGTCATCTTGGTTGCTTCACACAAGCGGCTCTCAAACAAACATGTGCACACGTCACTGACCATCAAATGAACCTCTGACCACGGACCTTCCGTTTATTTTAGTCACCTTCGCATTGGGAATGCAAAGTCATAGATGCGGTATTTCGACAACTTTTGTGCGCCGTACCTAAAGTGATACCAAAAAATCTGTGATTGTGATTGATCGTCTTCGACACTGGACTTTAGAGGTGATATATGTAGCATTTAAAAATTGGCAATCGATCATCAAGACTTTTACATTAGCATAAATATAAAAACACTGATTAAAATAGTAGGACTGCCACTTGTCCTGCACAAACTGGGCTAAAGTCACTGCTGGCTCTCAGAGCAGGGTGTTATGGTGGAAATCAATATCACGATCTTGTCAGTCCTTTTTCCTCTTGTATCTTTGTAGGAAAATCATAGTCCGATAATCTGTTTGAAGCATAGTGCAGCTATAATATGACACCATGATTTTGTCATCATATGATATATTTTTTAACCTGCTAATAATCTTGCCTGAGGTTTTCTTTATTTGTGGCCATTTCAGGTTCATTTTTTGACAACTATACCAAGTTTTCCGATTTGAACAGGATCAAAGTGAAAATGAGTATTCCTCATGTAGCCTGATTCCCCCCCGGATGCCCCTCAAAGGCCCAAATTACTCACACTAATACCCTTCAGTTGCTCAGGTAGTACAGTGATGTCATCCCACATGCAGGATATGACCCCATAACTGATCTCTGACCCGAACTCTCCGGCAGTCGGAAGTGGAAGAAGCAACAGATGGAAGATGAGAAGGCGGGGGGGGAGCGGAGTTTGTTAGCTGTGTTGTCTGGGATTCCTGCAGGATTAGACAGAGGAAGTTGTGACTCTATTTGTGGTTCTTAAAGGGCAAAGCTGGAGGCAAAACCCAGAGAGTGACGTTACCACAATGAGGATCACGGACCACACTCACTGTTATATGCACGTGCACACACAAGAGCATAATAACAGGCACTTGAATGCACACGTTCGGCTGCTTGATTATCCTGAGCTTTTCCTAAATGGCAAACAGTCCAATGGTATATGACTTACAGCAGTGTGTATGTGTGTGTGTGTGTGTGTGTGTGTGTGTGTGTGTGTGTGTGTGAAGGGTAGCAGGACAAAGAGTGTCTTGTATTTTGGGGAGGGGTTGGGGGGTAGTTGGGCCTGTTGGGTCCAGTCTTGGGGGCCGGGGATGGGAATGTTCCCTCTGTGAGTGTGAGTGTGTGTGTGTGTGAGAGAGAGTAGAGGAATGCTGCTGTTTGCTGAGTGAAGAGCACAGAGGCAGCAGAGACTGTCCAAACACACGTCTGTTTGTCAAGAGTGTGTGTGTGTGTGAGAGAGAGAGAGATAGGGAGAGAGAGGGGGTGACTGAGACAGAGTGTGTATTTGGGACAGTGTGAGCAAGCGGGAAAGTCTGTTATGAGCAGTGATGGAAAGGGGTTTAGCTAGGAGGAGCTCTGTGTTTGTGGTGTGGTGTATCCGTGTGTGTGTGTGTGTGTGTGTGTTCTCCCCATGCTATGACCTTCTACAATCAATGAGGACTTTCATATCCACTCCTAGTCTCCATGGTAGGGGAGCAGACAGGACTGAAAGAGGCCTGTCTCTTCATACCTGTGACCTACGCACTACACACACACACACACACACCAGCCCACACTGCAGACTTTGCTCAGGTCGTGTTTGTGCGTGTCTTGGTGTGTGTCCATGCGTGTTTGTGTGCGTGTGTGTTTACTGTACCGTTACCTGTTTGTTTGAGAGGTCAGGGAGTGTGGGTGAGGGATGGAAGGATGGAAGGAAAGAGCGGGAAAATCCTGTGAGGGCGATTCAAAGAGGGGGAGAAAAAGAAGGAGAGAATGACAGTGCACAAACAGATAGGATGAAGTCAGAAAAGGGGGGAAAGGATGGAGTGAGTAATAATGAATGAAAGGAGGGAGTGAAGGATGTGAGTAATGGGTGAAGGGAGGGAGAAAGGAAGGAATTCCTGAAAGGTAGGGATGAAAGGATGGAGGAACAGGAGCGTAAGAACGATGGAAGGAAAAGCTGGATCAAGTGAGTAAGACCAGAAGGTACAGAGATGGATGGAGGGAAGGGTAGCTTAAAAAGTGAGACACAGGAACGGACTGTGAGGGGAAAGATGGCGAGAGAAGTCTAAAAGGTCGGCTCGCATAAATTCCAAAAGAAAGAAAACATTATTACACCGCTGAGAAAAGGCTTTGTTTTTTTTTTGTAACGTGGGTGAAACACCAGAGTTTAGAATATTCAGCTGACATTCAACAGGTGTTAACATGGACAGAAACTATCAGTATCATACTTGTGTTTGTAGGTAGTAAGGGCCCCTGCGTGTGTGTGTGTGTGTGTGCGCGCGCTGTGATTTATTCTGAGGCCAGGCCTGCCTCCACTGCGTCCCAACGGGGTCCCAATGACTTTACCAGCCGCAGACCTCCATCACAGAGAGAGACGGAGAGATGGAGAGATTTGAGGAAGGAGTGTGTGTGTGTGTGTGTGTGTGTGTGTGTGTGTGTGTGTGTGTGTGTGTGTGTGTGAGCGGGGGGTTGGGTATGGATAGTGGAAAAGTCAACATCATTTTCAGTCTGCTAATTCTATTAGATTCTCTTGCTTCTCCTCCGGAGCGGAGGTTTTCTTTTGCCCTCGCGTGTCGTACATCCGTCTGTCCGTGATGCAGACATCATCATCATCATCATCATCATCATCTCCAAAGAGCTTTGAGTCTGTTTGTACGAAAATAAATGAAAAGACTGGCTCACACACTCACTTTTTTGAGGTCATGCAAGTGGATTTAAATCATCCAAAGTCATCCAAGTTAAGCAACTGTTGATTTTTCACGATACACTGACGAGGATCCAACACTAAGCTCACGAGCAAATGAGAAACACACCAAGAAACACGGGCTAAGCACAGTTCTGAGTAAAGAAGTGTGTTGATTTGTAGATAGTAGACTCTATATACTCTACTTTACGGCCCTTAAGGGTATTTTCACACCGGTAATGTGACTTCAATGTGTGTGGCTGTGTTTGTGTCCCTGCATGTGCACCGCTGATTGATGAATGTAAATGAGAATTTACCTTAGCATGAGCTGCCCGGTTAAATAAATAATTATTCTCCTCCCCTGCAGGTCCTGCTGAGGTTCCCATGATGTCCCCAAACGGGTCGATCCCCCCCATCCACGTACCGCCGGGATACATCTCTCAGGTTAGTTTGTGTTAGACGTGTGTTTTTTTGTATTTATTTTCATCGGTCATGTGTTTGTGTGGAGTCGGACACAGAGGAAGACCGTTTGCATTTCATTAGACGGTGGTTTCTTTTCTAAAATCCAAATAAAAACAAGCTCCCGGTGCTGTCATTTGATCTAATACTGACTCTTAAAATCTTAAAAATTCAACATGTCTCCAAGACACAAAAATATTCAGTATATTTATTCAATTTGGTGTCAGTTCACTGGAGCCATGTGAGCAGTCTGTCTTCTGGTCTGTTTCAACATACTGATGCTTGTTTCTGGAAAATTCCTGAAATTCAGTAAGGAAAATTAAATTACGTATTTTCAGCCAAAAAAAAGAAAAGTACAGTTGCGCAGCATGAGAGTACAGCGTTTGCAAATCGTACGTGTCTGTGGCTGAAAACTTTCTGACTTAGACGGTGTTTGTCTTTGAATCAGACGTGGGTTAAGTGGTCATCATTAAAGAATGGCGGGCATTAATATGATGTAACTCAGACTATTTGTGGAAGGAACGCGCCAGGCATTACACCCATCCTGGCTGTTGTAGTTTTTGAAAGAGTAGTAACCAAGGCAGCTTTCTGCACCAACATCACCGAGCAGGAATGTGCTGCATTTTCGGTGTCGGTGGGCACTCGTTTTTTCCCCGACTTTCTCATATGTGTGTGTGTGTGTGTGTGTGTGAGAGAGAGAGAATGTGCGTGAGATGTCTTTACGAGAACAGAACAATGAGGAAAAAGAGTGAGGATCTTATCTGCGGACTGCTTCAGATTGGTCATTGTGAATTAGGTGAATTTGGGTTAGTCATGTGGAGAGCACAAAGATTAGTGGATCAATGTGATTCAACGGTCTGTCCTCATAAGTATAGCAGTACAATCTCATCTGTTGTCTGCGGGTGGTGGGATTGTGTTCCTATGCCAATGGAAGTCAGGTCATTGGCTCACCGTGGGTGTGTGTTTGTGTTTGCATGCGTGCGGGTGTGTGTGTGTGTTAGTAGGGCCTGAGCCAAGTGAGAGCGGGAAACACTGTCACTCTTACATAAACAGGCCTGATAGCAGAGTCAGGCACTGGGTGGGTAGGTTTTTGTGGGGTGAGGGGTGGATGGAGAGAGGGAGAACTGCGGTGGTGGAAAGCCGTGCATTGACAGATGGATTTTGCACATGTGTGTGTGTGTGTCCTCAGTGGTTTGATCTAATGGCTGCATTGTGATGGTGTGTGTGGACCATGTGCATGCTTATTGGGAATATGTGCGTGTTTTCTTGCCAGTAAATGTTGCGTGGGCATGTCACATCCACATGTACTCATTCAGGGACTTTGCCCTTGTTTTCCTGTTAACATTCTGTTTTTCTCCTCTGGAGCAGAGGAGGGGATGAGGGGGCAGATTGGGGGGCCCTCCTCTTCCTCCTCTTCTCCCCCTCTGTGTTTTTCTCACTGGGATTAGTTCTGTAACCCTCTTCCTCCCCTCCTGAACCTCTTTGATACCCCCTCTTCTTTCTTTCTGTCTGTCTTATTCTGGCAAAGAGTGTGTTGCCTCTCCATGTGTGTGTGTGTGTGGGAGGGGGTTTTGGGGTAGTGTTATTTGGTATTTGGTGTGTGTGTGTGTGTGACTATGTGTGTGTTGTTGTTGTTGTTGTTAGGGACCAGGAGATGACTTCCCCTCTCTGCAGGGAGTGTGTGTTTGCTCTCTGCTTGGAATGCAGGCCTGTGAAAGTGTCTGAATAGTTGGAATGTGTGTGTGTGTGTGTGTGTGTGTGTGTGTGTGTGTGTGTCCATGAATGTGAAAGTGAATACATCTATGGAATCTATGTTAATTTGAGGCAGTTGTTTGAATCTTGTTGTTATTGAAATCTGCAGACCATCTGATGACAACATTGCAGCGCTTGTTTTCAGCGCTTAAAGGCCCGACGCCTCCCGTTAACACAATGTCTCGGTTGTTAAATAAATTATGCAGCTCGTTTCTCTATGGGGACATGCACCATTCAGCAGACACAGTTTGACAGCATCATCTTTTTAAGAGCAGGTGCTCTAGCATCTCACATCTTTAACTTGGCCTAAACCAGCCATAAAGGTTAATAAAACTCAATTTAGGACTAGTTTCACAGTTTGTGACGTTGTTACCAACACTGAGACAAGAAGATTGATACCACCAGTTACCAGTCAGTTAGCTTAGCTTAGCACAAAGACTGAAAACAGGGGTATAGGGCTAGCCTGGAGTTGCCTCACAGCCTCGCGATGACCCTGTAAAACTCTAGATTGACTTCAGTTTTTGTTAAACAAACTTGCACATGTTAATTAGTGAGCTTTAGTGGTGCTGGTAGCCTGATTTGTTCCCTTTGGACAGAGCCAGACATTTTTCTACTCTATATGCTAAATTAATCAGCTGCCTGTAGCATTGTATTTATATATTCTAATTAAGTCGATAAGCATTTTTGTGTTAAACTATTCCTTTCAGCCATGTCAGACATTTTCTATACATAAAATTTACAGCCTGAAACTTGCGTCCGATTCCTGAACCACCTTGAGCGAGTGCTATCCAGGCAAAACTGCCACTCAGCAATGTATGAAGCCATCGCAGACTGTTTGCACTTTACTGACCTCCCATGATTTGTGGGTACTAAAAGTTTAAATTTCTCAAACACACACATCGCGCTGCCATTTGGTGCTGTCAATGTGTGACATTCCCAAGTGTGCTGTTAACTTTGAAATTCCAGAAACGTGTTTTTATTCCTCTTGTACTCACCTCCCTTTCTCTTCTCAGGTGCTGGAGGATACCACAGGGGTCCGCCGGGTGGTGGTGACCCCCCAGTCTCCAGAGTGCTACCCTCCCTCCTACTCTCCAGCCCTCTCCCCCACACACCACTTGCCCCCCTACCTGGCTCACCCTCACTTCATCCCCAATTCTCATTCTTTCTATCCCCCTGTCAGCCCCGGGGATCTGCCCCCCCATCAGTACTACCAGCACCACCTTCCCCCCATGTACGGCGATCCAGGTACTGACATGCTGACTGGACTTCATGGGTTTTATGTGGAATTAAAAATCCAATTATTAATCCAATTAAAAAAATTGCTTTGCACAGATTTTTAGCCTGACATAAATTCTTTCGTCTTCTCTTCTTTTCTCTCCTCCAGAAATCATCCCAGTTTATGGGATGTCTAACTACATTGGCAGAGAGGAGACGTACAGTAAGCCACAGCCTAAAAAGACAAAGGAACAGAGACTAGAGCGACAGAACCGGCTTAATTCCCCTCCCTCCACTGTCTATAAGGCCAGCCTGGGGACAGCACACAACGGATACAGGTAACCACGAAATGTGTCACTGTAGGGCCTTTGTTGCTCAAAGGGGCGAAATACAAGGTGGAACCACAGTCTACTGGGAAAACTATGTTGTGCTTCAAATGTCCTTAAAAATCAGCTAGTTAATAGTTTGCTATAACATTTGTCTCTCCAAAAGCTTTCTTTATGGTTGATTTTATTAGGTTTTATTGAGATCTTCATCGAGTCCTCAACATGTTGCACTGAAAGTTAGTTTTTGTCAAGTGTTTCGGTGACTGTTATTGACCATGACTTGACTGATCTACAGTATTTGTTGTTTGTCATAATAAATTCAGTCTTTATGCCGTTAGTTACATTCATTCAGCTGACTGAAATGCCCCAGCATCCCTGGCCTCGTGTACTTTACATAAAGAGAACTGCGAGACACTGAAAGTACAGATCTTATATCTGGTGGAAAACAAGAGCTCTGGTTTTAGATCGCTCCTCATTTTCTGCATAAATCTGAGTTGATATTAGGCTAGAAAAGGTTCAATCATCCCCACTTATTTATTTGCTTTTTAACAGCCCGAGCGGTCATTCAATGCGGTCAAAACATATTCCTGGTCACAAATATGCACTGATATTCAAAGTTTTGGCTTGCACGATCACATTTTTTTCTTTCTCTGTGACTAACAATAAATGTTGCAATTTTGTTTGGGATGTAGCAACAAATCACACGCCCCATCGCTCGGGTCAGTGGGGTCAGGGGGAGGAGTCAGCAGTCCAGGAGGGAAGAAGCCAGAGAGACGCCTCCGCAGCAGTCCACGAAACAGTGAACCAGAGACACACACACAAGGTAGGACGCACGCACACACAGACACAAAGCTGTAAGAGAGACTGGCACACACGCAGCAGTTCGCACGTCAGATAACACCTTCAGCAAATCAAACTGAAGCAGACTGCAGGTGCAACCAACAGCAAGCAGACAACCTTGGTCTGTGCTGTGCTATTCTTTAATTTCACGTTGTTATTGGTCAGAAAACATCAACCTTTGTCGCATATCTCAATATGTAATAAAAGCACTTCATATCTCTTTGTGGAAGAATAACTTCTATCCTCGCTGACCTCTCTGTGTGACTGGCTTTGTCCTCTTGAACCTCCGTGCCCCCTCTGCATTCAAGCAGGCTAGATAAAACACACCTTTCGTTCCCCGCTTTCTTTCTTTTTTTTCTCACAGAGAAAAAAAAAAGAATGGATGTATGCAGCCTCGCTGAGGTGAAGGGATCTGGGACGGGGGGGTTGGAGGGATGGAGGTGGGAAGGTGGTAAGAGGTTGTCTGGGTAACCACATAGCTGAACCCGTCCCTGAGCGCTATCGTTTTACCCTTGCTACAATACCGGCCTTGTTGGTGGAGGCTGAGCCACAGGGGGGTGGGTGAGCGGGAGGGGAGACAGGGGGGCGGAGGGGGAAGTCACATACCTGTAGAGTCCTGCTTCAGATGAAGGAAACCTTTGAGCTTCGAGATTTAGACACCCCAGCTCAGCCTTATCGCGCACACACTCGCACACACGCGCACACACACACATAAAGAAGTGTCCTTTGACACGTCAGATGTATGTCTGAGTTATTAAAAAGAGCCAGAGGATCTCTATTATGCTCATACTCGCATAACGTAAAGGTTATCTGAAGAGGTGATGATGGAAAAACATAAAGAGACGCATAAATCCATCTACTCCCTCGTTGTAACTGTCAAACTCTTCTTAAAATTTACCCTCCCCATAAAACGTGGGTCTATTCTTTCACAGCGTGGTGTCAGATCAGAGGAATATTACATCTGGTGAAATGTGGGAATCTGTGTATTTCCCAGAAACCCATGAGATGGGTGTAAAATGTGAACATAACTCAAATGAACTTATGTCCTACATATAACTAGTACTACTATATAACGAGTCTGAAAAGTTTGTCATCATGCAGTGACAGAATAGTTTTGTATTTTGGTTGCTTTACCCAGATTACCAGCAGAACGTATTTCCTTACCTACCTTGAGCTGTATCTTGTGGATGTAGAGATTTCTGCCTCCACCATAATGCATAATAATAATCGAAGTCACTGGAATTCTGTTTGTTCTGCTCACAGCACTGGTAACAACATTTAAAAAGACTCAGCACCAACAACTCTTTCAAGGAAAATGTCGGAGTTACTGTGAACTATTTATTCAATTTCTTTCAATAAATTGGTACTTAAATAAAATAGTTCACTACAAGCTGAGATCATTAGCTGATTAAACAATTTGCTGATTTAATAGAAGAAACCATCATTTGTATGCAAATACTACATATACTAACATACTAATATTTGTTTCTCTGAGTCGGTAATGAAATTAATCACTGGTAGCATTGGTAAGTTGTCAAGAGTAATTTAAAAGACACGCTGTTGCTGTGAAGTTCCGTTCACATCCACGCAGAATGCATTGCTTTGTGGTGGAGGCAGACTCCTTTGCACTTGAGATTTATGTCTAAAAACATGCAGATAAAACAAAAATATCAGCATGAGCAGATGCCGCCAGCGAGTGGTGAGAAAACACGTCATGACCGTGTCACTGCTTACACAGTGAAATGCATTTAAACCTGCACACATGCACTCGTTGACAGTGCAGCGTGCGTGCAAGTCTGGCCATCTGCAAATGCAAAACACGCACATACAGAAGAGATGGTGACTGCACTGCAGTGGGAGAGACTGCACAGCTTCTCAGAGCGCGCACACACACACACAGCAGACAGACAGAGAACACATAACAGAGAAGATAAGTGCCAAAGCAGGAAAAGGAAAGCAAGGTCGACCGCTCGGCTTATGAGTTTCGCAGTTTCGTGTGGCACAGGCTATAGTGCTCTAACAACGGTAACACACATGACAGACAGGAGCATGTCAACATGTTGTCGGTCGTCTGTTCTGGTCTGCCAGGGTCTCAGTACTGGGCTGGAGATCAGGCTGAGTCAGCTAAATTTACCACACAACACACACACGCGCGCGCCCGCGCAGAGAGACACCAAACACACACACATGCACAAACACCCCGTGACTGGGCTTCCTGTAAAACAATCAGAGCATGAGGGTCCAGAGGATTGGCGGGAGGTAAGGGGGCAAACAGAGAGAGAGGGAGAGAGAGAGAGAGAGAGAGAGGAGGAATGCAGGGTTTGAAGGACAGATGACAGAGATGGATGGATGGTTTGTAAAGAGAGAAAAAAAAACAGAACTCCTACATCACAAGGAATGGAGAGATGGAAAGGGAGAGAGACAGAGTTAAAGAGCAGAGTACAAACATTCCGACAAAGTTGCTGCTTGGCCCGGCGCATCCAAGTATGGTCCAACTCAGAATACCACACACACACACACACACACACACACACAGCCGCCTACGCTTTGCCCTTGATGCCCTTGCTGTGAGTGTGTGTGAGTGTGTATGTGTGGCTATTGCCCCAGTGCCAGTAAGGCAGCAGGCTGACTTGGCGAGGACAGTGTCCGTTCTCCAGTAAAGCTCTACAGGCCCTTTTCTTCAGAACCGAGCTGCTCGCTGAGCAGAAACAGATGTGGGCCCCGTCCCCTCTGTTCCTCCATCTTGGCTCTGCATCATCACCACCGCAGATCCTGTCTCTTACTCAGAGAAACTGGGATTTCAGCAGAAACAGATGGGCCAGCATGCTCGGGCTCCTCCATCTTTGGTTCTACGTCATTGCCAAGTGTTGTGATTTCAGGAGAAACCAGATGTGCGCAGTGACTGTTGTGTCCACCATGTTGGCTCTGTTGAAAGAAATATGAGAAAAATAATGGTCATAGATATTACATCGGTCTTCTCTTGTGGAAACATATCTATTATGTAGAGGGAAAATGTAACATAAGTTAAAGTACTAAATAAATAGTCTTTTTTCTTGTTGTTGCACAATCGTCTTAGCAAGGAAAATAAAAGATAACGTTTCATGTATTTTTCTTCATTGCTAAACATAATTACATCGGGCCAAGATGGATGTTTTGAAACGAGGAAAACCCTACAGGAAATTCATCTCCGGAGAGTTCTTGGAACGCTGACGATGAAACTTTTTTATCATATTTATTTGAAATTAATTGTACTTCTGGAATATTCATAAAAAAAAGACAAGTTGGTGAACAACAACGCCGGTCATCAAAGTTTTATTAACCTGAACAAGAACAGATTCACCTTTGAGCTTTAGTATGCCTGGCAGACTGTGAGAAGTTAATCACTATTTCTTTAAGCTTGCCACAAGATATTTCTTGCGCCGCCCTTAAAACAAAGCTAACTGTCTGTGAGAACCAGCCGATGTGGCCGCGAGTGACAATGAGAGGATAACGTTGTAAAACGACAGTAAAACATTGTTATAACATATCTAGTGTAGCAGTAGCAACAGTAGAGAGCTAGAAAGTCTCAGTGTATCAGTGACAGAAATATCCGCTTAAGTTGGCTAACATTCGCTAACGTTTGCCTGCATAAACTGTCATACCAGGCCAGGTTAGACTATTGCAGCAAAACTAATTTATATTGTAATGATGTAGTTATTTACCAATGCTTTATCAATCAGAAGGCTGATCCATAACTGTTTAAAGCAGATGACATTGTCTCTTGTATCAGCGATGTGAGTTTCGTTGTAGTGCTGTGCTACTTTTTGACCCTGACAAAGTTTCCTACTAATTAAGTTACAGTGAAGCCGGTTTTAGAACAATGGCGGCGGTAAAAAGGAGGCTTATAAAAGCACAATGTCCTTTAATGTTTTGGTGAAGTCACCCTCATTAGCTCTAGTGACCTTTGACCGAGTCATGAGTCATGACTCAGCCCTTATATTAACATCGAAACTCTTCTCCCGGCTCCTCCTGCTGCTGTAACTCTCGTAATATGACTTGAAATGTGTGAACACGCTCCCACCCTTTTCCTTACCGGACTGTTTTGATGTGGATCACCATGGCGATAATCTAGAGCCCCCCACCACAACCCACCACACCACACACTCCAACCCCTTCCCACAAACCCAAATAGGGCCATGTTTGTAAGGGCAAGACAGAGGGCAGTGGGGTGGAAGCGAGAGACCAGAAGAGGGAACGTTAAGAGAAAAAAAAAACGGAGAAGAGACAAGACATGATAAGAAATTGGGAAATTAAAAAGTCAAAACGGAGGGATGCACAGAAAACAGAGAGAACAAGGGATGGCTTTACCAGCAGAGGAATGTCTTTCCCGCTGATATCATGTAACAGGACTTGTGGGATTAGAATAGGAGGCTGTTCTCGCCAAACACAACGAGGAGACCAGACATTTCCCCATTCTGCTGAATGAACCTTATGATACATGCGATAAACCCACTACACTATCAAACTACAGCGCCCGACCGCACTGTATTGACCAGAACTGGGTTGCATAATAGTTGAGGTGTTTGAGTGGAGTAAAACTGAGTTTGGCCTAAACTAATTAAGTAATTGAATAGACAAAAAAAACACATTTTAAGTGAGTTTTTGGAGGTTGTTGTGAAGGCGATTGCTGGAAACGGTGAGATATGCATGGAAGATACAGTTCCTACATGTCACAAATAAGCCAGTCTGAGGTTATGGAAAATTTAGATGCAACAACATGACATAAGCCCCCTTTTTAAGATGTGTACCTTGATGGTAATTTAACTTAAGCACCCAAATCACTGGAATTCAGTGAGAGTGCCAGCCAGCATTGTGTTTCTTTGCATGTAAATTAATGACACTTCTGTCTGCATGACAGAAATCCATCGCTTACCAGGTCGACAAGGGCAGCAAAGTTAAAGGTTCGTGCATGCGCGGGCCTCTTGAGTCATATCACAGATCATATGACAGTCGAGATGTAGATTTTTAAATTTAGGCAACAAGTCAGCGAACCTCAGTTGTCGTGTTAGATAAAATGCACCACACCTGATGTGTTTTATCTGCAGTAATGTGAGCTGCGGTCAGTCTGTATCTCTGTCACTCCATCCATCTGTTCTCGTGTCTTTGTATCACCGTTTGTCTGTTTGTTAGCTCCATTTCTATTCCACTGTCACTCTCTCTGTCTGCCCCTGCTGTCTGTCTGACTGTGAATTTGTCTTCCACTCTGTCTGCCAGTCTGCAGTCACTCTCTCAAGACTTCTTTTTTTTTGGGCTGAGCAGGGTCGAATGGGGTCAGGGTTCTGAGAAACTCATCCCCCATAATCCCTCACTGCCTGGCTAGGTTGCTGCACTGTTTGCAGCACGTACACACTTGCATAAACACACGTGCATGCATGTGCTCACATTCATTCTCTTCTTGGAAAAGTGGGGAGAGTTTTCCTGTCGCTTGGCAGTTGAGGCACTCATCTCTCTCTCTCTCTCTCTCTCCTCGGTGAGATGGCTGCCGTGGACAGGATCTCTCTGTCTCTCTGTCTGTCTACATTTACATGCACGTATGAAACCCGGTTATTGAGAGCAATCAGGTTCAGGCAGGGAGTCTGAGAATGCAATTACATGTGTTTATACTCAGACTGATTTATTTTAGTCAGGGTTAAGTTGGATTTTGGACACAAGGACGCAGGACCAGTGATGTGTCTTATGCATTCTGCTATGCGTCTTCTATAGTCATGCACACCTTTAGTAACCGTGGCTTATCCAAGCTTTCTCTTGCAGAAATGAAGCTGTATTAACCGAATTCTTCAAATCCCTTGCCCTGATTAGAAAAAAAACTGGGTTTCTCATTTACATAAAGTCCAATAAATCAGGCTACTGCAGAAACACAATAACAACCGGGGCTCCTATTTTCATGTCCGTCTCTCCCTCTCTGTTTTTAAATTGTCATTTAAATTTTTTTCCTCCCTCCTCTGTGTCCTTATTTGCTTTTGCTTTCTTGCGCTACTTGTCCGTTTTTCTGGGCCAGTCTCTCACTCCGTCTCTCCCTCTCTAATCCCCTTTATAAACGATCAGGGCTCTGGCCATGAGAACCAAACCTTCACCATGACAACCACAATTTCAGGCATGTCCCAACGACTTCTCTGCTGTGTGTGCGTGTGTGTGTGTGTGTGTGTGTGTGTGTGTGTAACCCAGCTGTTGAACAGATGGAATGCTCACTATGCAGCAGATGATAATAGCATGGAATTCAAGGTCTGAGCCCCTTTCCACCTCCACTTTCCTCTCCTCTCTCCTCCTCCTCCTCCTCCTCCTCCTCCTCCTCCTCCTCCTCCTCCCTCCTCCTCCTCCTCCTCCTCTCTGTCCCTGCTCCTTCCCCTCTGTCCTCTTCTGTCTGTCCTCCCTCTCATCTCCACATCTCTCCCCTTTCCTTCCAGCTGAGTGTCTGTTACTTTGCTTTGTTCTCCTTGATTAGAGGCTTCTAAAGATGGGTATCATATCTCACTTTGTTCCTGTAGGGCGTCACACACATGCACACACACACACACACCCTGTGGCCCGGTATGTGTGTGGAGAGGGGGCTGAGTGAACGGCCGTTGCCACATTTTTAACATTTTTTTCTCCAGGCCTTAAAGGTCTTTTTCTGTCTCAGTGCAGACAGACTGCATCTAAGTACCACAGGCCGTCATGCAGGAGGAATGCAACCTCCTCACTGTCAAAGTGACTCAGTTTTACTGGAGTTCTATTTGTAAGTGACACCATTAATTCTGAAGCTTGTAGGCGTACGACATTATAAAAGAACGTAAAGTGTGTAGGTGTACGACACACGGGTTTTATTGCAAACCTGTCCCTGTATTTGAGGAAATCAGAGATGGATCGACAGAATAAAGTATTTATGTGAACGTGTGCTTCCAAACAATCCTACTTTTGTCCATGGAGCAGAGTTACAGTGTGCAGAAGGTGTCCAGGGTAAAAAGTGCAATTCATTTTCTGTTTGAGGTGACTAGAATTTGGAGCCTTTAAAATAGGCACGAAACTCTCCTGGTTGAGTCATTGATGCAAAAAATGAGCAACTATTTAAAAAAATATCAAAGCTAAAGCCTGTGGAGATGTTTCAGCGACGTCAACTACGACTCCCAAGGAGAATTTTGGTGAGAAACATCCAATTACAGAGCTTAAAATAGTTTGGTGTGCACCGCTAACGGAGCTAAAAATGATGCTTTGTAGAAACCTGATAAAACATTTAGCAGTTGAATGGATAGGGTGACAGTTTGGGGAAATATTCATATTTTTTGAGAGTTAGATGAGAGGATACCGTTCACATGCCTGTACGCTAAAGCTAAGCTTAGCACCAATAGTGGAAACGGGGAAGAGACGAATAGTCTATGTAGTCTTGTCACTTTGGGGTTTCCAGGCCTCCAGGAAGTTTGTGGCCTCAGCATCAGTCACTTATCGAGGTGACTCTGGTGGTTCCATGTTGGGGAAATTCCAGGGCTCCATCGAAAGTGAAATGGAAATTTACAGAGGGGTAAAAATAGTTTCAAGAACCAGTTAACTCCACGACAACAACAACAAGAAGGCAGTGATTACTACGAGTACTACATCAAGATCGGCTGTGCACATCTGCTCTGCGCCTTCTGATGATGTCACCAAAGTTTATGTAATCCTTGCCTCACATCCTCCTAAGCCCTCTCCTCCCTCTCTCCTTTCATCCCTCCCTTTCTCCTCCTCTCTCTGTTGATCCCTGGCTCGCTCTTTGTCTTTCAATTTCCTTGTGTTTTTGTACCTAATCTCTTATCCAGACTCCTCTCGCCTGTCCTCCCTCTCTCTCTCTCTCTCTCTCTCTCTCTCTCTCTGTTTCTCTCTCTCAGTCTCAGCAGTCTGTCCTTCAGTGTCTATCGTTCTTCCTCTAAGTCCCCCTCTCGCCTGGTTTTGCCTCTGCTCGCTGCTCCCCCCCACCCACCACCCCACCCTCGTCAATTCCTCTTCTTTTTCCTGCTATCCGCTGCGCTCCCTCACTCCGTCTGGCTGTCTTCAGTAATCAAACACAGGCGGTCAGACACAGACAGGATGTGAGGTCAGACAAGGAGAGGAAGTGAGGGTGCGTGGGCAGCACATAAACAGAAAAAAGGGGAGGTGAGGGACAGTAAGGACACAGGAGTGTGTGTGTGGAGTTGACACTGGGAAGAGAGTCGGCTTCTCTTTCAGCCGTCAGCATCAGCTCTTTGTGGTTCTTCTCTATATTAAACACTTAAGCAGCTGGACTCAACAACCACAGCGAGTCATAACACCGAGCTGTGAGGTAAAGCAAGTAGTGTTTTTCAAACTTTATTACGGGTCTCCTGAAATATTAAATAAATCTCTTACTTCTGCTGCGAGTCTGCGAGTCTGTGTAGTCTACGTAGCCGTTAGATTTGAGGTTATTCAAGTTCATATTTAACTTGAACATGCTGCCACTTTGGGTTCTGATTCCAAATTACAGAGAAGCATAAATAATAGAATTTTTCATTTTGGGAAAAATGCTTATCTACTTTCTTTTCTTTTCTTTAAATGAGAACATTGACGGCACTCTCATATCTTTACATTAAATATGAGCTTAGCATTGCACAAAGACTGGAAACATGGTGAGAGGGTTAGGGTTAGTCTGGGCCTGGCCAATTTCAACAAAATCCTGGCCACAATTAAAATAATTTCACTCAAAAGTAGCGAGGAGTTCATTTTCAAGTGGAGGAAAAGTTTTAAACTAATCGGTGTAACCAAAGTTAGGTTTATTTAGTATATTTAACGTCGGAAGGTAAAGTGAAACCCAATTTCCGCAGAAAGTAATGAGAGATTTGAATCTAACTCAAGGTCCAGCTTTTTCTAGAGAGCTTCCAAATGCAGTGCAAGCTGCAGTTGAGGGAGTTCACTCAGGAGGGATTGTCTTTTCAATGATAAACCGAATTTATTAACTAAATGAAAGAAGTACTGCAATGAATCCAAGGAGTCGTTTAAAAAGAAACAAGCGTAAGAAAGGCATTGTTGCATTCTGATAATTCTTTTTTTTTTACAAGCTACTGGACATTAAAAGACATCACCAAATTTAATGGACTGTTTATGAGCTCATTTCCTCAAAGAAATGTGATCGCAGCACCTGCCTCTGTCTGTGACAACACGTGGAAATGGACAAAATGTTCATTTTTACGGTCGGAGCAGAAAAACAAAAATTAATTTCTCCCCGTTTCCAGCGAACAGTGAACCTCAAGGGAAGCTGCTCGTCATCCGTGCCTATTGTTTGATTATAACCATCTGTTGTTTGCCGAACGTGACAGCTGAAATGACGCCGTGATGGAATTCCTCTCCTCTCTTCTTGTCTTAACCGTGTTAGCTGCAGCAGACAAGTAACTACAGGACCGCAGCATTGAAACAGGCCGTATTCTCCTTTTCCACTCGGCTGTGATGAGTGGGGAGGAATAAGCCGGGTTGGCCTGTTAAGTTCACAGAGCTGGTCGTGTCTGGAGACGTGTGTCTGCGTGCGCCTTTTATTCCTCAAAAGTTCAGTTTTATTCAAGTAGATCAAAGGGGACGAGTGCAAAGAGAAAGAAGAGCTAATGAGCCGACGTGTCGAGCAGTGATGCAGAGTGTGTACTTCACCTGTTGAACTCTATCCACACTGCCAACACACACACACACACGCACAAGCACGTGCACACAGTAGCTTATCCCCCCCACCCCCCGCGCCCTTAATAGCACCCATCACCAATCTCATGTAACCTGATACTGGTACTTTGGCAACGCACACACTCGCTTCCTCTCTCATGCGCTTGCTTTTTTATTCAGTCTACACACACACACACACACACACACAGAGGTCAAGTTGAGGTTGTGCTTCCATGACATCACTGTTGCCATGACTCATAAGTGTACCCCCAGGCACAGGGCCCTCTCCTCACACAGAACCTGTCCACACACACACTCCAAAGCACACACACACACACAATCTCTCATTCATCACTTGCTCAAAATATACAGTGATATTCCAAACACAGACTACCTCGCACACAGGTATACTGTGTGTACTCCTGTACCACACTCATCAGACTCCTTGTATTGTTGACCCTCACACACACACATACACACACAAACACACATCCTGTGTGATTTACAGTGGTCAGACTCAGATGGAGAAAGCAGGCCTCCTCTGGTCGGAAAAACCTCAACTGCGGGGATCACACAGGGGGGAAAGACTTCCATTACCCACATGTGTGTACACACACTCACTAACTTGCACTCACCCTCCTAACAACCCCAAGTGTCCAATAAATCACCTTTAGTCTCATCATATCACTGGAGCAGACCTGTGCGTGGGTGTGCGTACGTGTGCATATGTTTATGCTACATATTCATGTGTGTGTGTGTGTCCTTCCAGCCCAAAGAGGCTTTCCTGCTCCTCATAACAAAGTCAGCTGGTAGAGTCGAAAGAAAATCTGTATTTTTAAGGCCTAATAAGTGAACTTTAGGAACTTTAGGGCTGTAACTCCTGATTATTTTCATTATGGAGTGATGTTTTCATTACGTTTTCAATTGATTGATCAATAATTTCGCCTACAAATTGAGAAAAATGATGTGTTAGACCTGACCAATAGTCTTATCTAATCATAGTGATTACTAACCCTACTGTGGCGTAAAGAGTTAACAGTTGCTCCTCTAAACACTGGGTCTGGTTTGTAGCATATCGTATGGCTAAGTGAAATAAAAATTACTACTTAGAGCAATATCTGAATCCCATTTTCTTCGCAGTTCAGATAAGCTCCATTATTTTGCAGCTCTTTTTTTTTTATTCATTACAATGTCATGGATAACAAGCTGTACTGCAGGGCTATAACAACACGGCTGACGTCAGGTCAGGTCAGGCTGTGGATAAATATTCACAGGTGTAGAGACAATTGATTGAACATGATACACGGATGATGATGATTAGGATAATGATTTCTATGAACTGATGCATTTAAAGGTAATCAACAGTTGCTATGTTCAGAACAGAATAGTCGCAGTGGAATATGAGTCATATCTTTTTTTTTTTTTTTCTTGGGTGATCCCCATTTTATTTGCTCGAGGTCAGGAATTCGTGACTAATGCCTTTCTGTGGAACGCCGGATAATTTACTGTTTTTTTCCAGCGGCTGTGCTCATCATGACTTGATGAGATGAAATAGGCGTTTGCTGAAGAAAACAAGTGTTGCGTCATACACCATTAGACAACACTTTATTTTAGTATTTACGTCTGTTTTTACTCTGTTTTGGGCTATTTCTGTATCTTTCTCCACGGATGACTGAATTACTATTTGGTGAGAACATTTTCACGGGAAATATTAGGGGACGATGCGAGAGCTGCAGTGTATTTTTAGCTGACTTTTCAACTCTATAATTTCTCAGTCTAGATGCGTGGAACCTTGGCTGGCCTTGGACAATGATAAGCCATAGATTTCTAGCTATCACAATAACATGGCATGTGGTAATTAAAAACTCATATCCTTGTCAATCAGCAGCCACGTTTTCAGCAGCGCCGGCAGGATTGCTAACGCACATCTGTTTTGAAGCTCGGGATTGTGGAATGCCACGTTTTTTTAATTTAAATATAAAAGTCACGAGTCAGGAGTGTAAGGGATTATTCACATGGATTATAATTATGACTAGACGTGCGGCATAAATACCAACTTTGATCTCTCTTCTCCTGTCACACCTGCAGTGCCAGTCTCTCTCTCTTTTTTACGTCTTGTAATTGACTTTTGATAATTACGTTTTTTTTCTCCTCTGCCTGTCTCCTTAGATCATGATTCAGAGGGGAAGCGTGTTCAAGACATGCTGTCAACGATCGACAAACCACAGGTTGGTATGCACACCTCCTCCCTCGGCTCCACGCGCACACACATACGCAGGACACACAGAATCCGACTCCCTCGTAACCACTTTCATCAATCATCTCTTGTCTGATGCCGTCATAGCTGGCATGGGTTTTGATGTCTTTTCCATATTTTCCTCCTGTCTCTCTGATTAACACAAAAATCAGATGCACACGCTGACATAATATAATCATATCTCTAGTGACACATGTATGCACAGTATCTCTCATTTTAGAGTCATTTCCAGGGATCTACTGACAGCCTCAGGGAAGCAAAGGTATCGTTTGAGCTCTGCTCACCTTGGCCACATGAGGGCAGCATCTGCTCATCCATGCCATTCCCTTCCCATGATGCCTTTATCAGCTAAAAACACTGTAAACACAAACAGCCCCCCCCCACCATGGGGAATGTGAATGAATGAGCTTTGGCCGTGCAGACATGGTTTGGTAGAGAGGAATTGCTCACTCCCAGTTAAAGCAGTTTGGTCAGCAGCCTGTGCAATTGGATCATTTGATATCTTTGAGCTTATGACAGGGGTTGAAATGGAGAAGAATGAACGGAGTGATGAAAGAGAGAGAGAATGGAGTGTAAAGACATGAAATGAAGCGGTTAGATCAGAGTTTTCTGAGCGCTTCAGGAGATCCGACGGGGCGATTTAAACGCTCTCATAACGTCAAATCGCCTCTTCACTGGCACAGATTACAGTCGATGCTGAAAAGAAAAGGGAAAGGAGACGTGTGTTCTGTCACTTTTAACCTTTATCTTAATGTATTTTTATAAGAGACTGTAATTTGGTTTAGAGATGTGTGCATATATGCAGGGACGGACAATGAGTTTTACAGTCCTGCCTGCAAAAGCAAAAGTGCCTCGTGATCGATTCAGCTGTGTTCCACACAGGCACGCGATTCTCCATTTAAACATGTCCACAAAACGACCTTGTTCCTCTGCTTGTGTTTGCTTTCATAGAAATACGAGAAACCGTGCTTAAGGGGGTAATTTTCTTCTCAGTTCTCAGAATTCCATTTTTTCTGTTTGCGCTTGAAGAAAGATGTAGCTGCACCTCTTTTTCACCTTAACGGCCCGGGAGCTCATAATAGCGCCGGCTGCATTTACATGCACACAGTTTTATTATGGCCGACCTCAGTAAGACATTACACCAATTAAAATGTTAATGCGGGTTGCGTATTGGACATTAATATTCATATTTCCTTCGGTATGGTACATAGTCTGATCACGGTCCTCACATTATGTGACAACTGTGTGTCACTTTGTGTAAATCTTCAGTGGTGGGCACAGTCTATAAAATAACACCTAAATTGTGGGGACACACTCGACTCTGTTATGGGAAAGGAAACATCCGTTACCAGGGATACTGAGCGGCGCTTTGCTCATTCATCTTTTGAGTCACCATATATTTCACTACTGTTAGCCCGTAGAGTGTTTTCAATCCTTTATGAAAAGGTCAAATCAGAAAGAAAACTCAGATTCACCTTTCTGCTTTACAACTAACCCCTCTGTGATGGTGCTAATGGATACGTCCTTGGGGCTGAAAGAAAATATCATCCGCATGGTGGAATGTCCACAAAAATGTGTTTTTTTTTTCTAAGTTTGTGACCTAAAAAGTGTTTGGAAATAACAAAAGAGCGTCTATTCAGCCGAACTGCTTTGGTAGACAAGCAGATTGATTGTTGTTGGTCATAAACTGTGACGGATACTCACAGTTGGATTTGGAGATTTTGTTTGTCTCTGCTTTACTCTGTCTTCATGCCTCATTTCTGCATCTTGTTGTTTTTAGTTTTCCTGTTTCTTTTCATCCTGGTTGGTTTGGTTATATTTTGCACATCAATCTGTTGCATTCATCATCAGGTTGTGTGGAAGCCTTGGCGTCATTTGCATGTATGTGCAGTGTCTATACAAGCAAAGTGATTGACAGATTGAAAACGCGTTCTCAGTTGTGAATGCACAGCCAGCAGAGACGTTCTCAGGCATGTGGATACAGTTGTGATCCCATAAAAGCTAATCATTATGATCAAAACTCTCAATAAAAACAGCATTCATGACTGGCCTTCCGTTTTCTCCTGTCTGTCTGTCTGTCTGTCTTCCTCATAGACTGTCTAGGCATGGTTGTGGTTTGCAGTGCCCTCAAGGCACATTCATCGCCTATTCAGTGGATGTGGAGTCTGGAATAGCAGCAGACTGTGCTAAATCACGCTAAATTGGCTCACCCACCATGTGCCACAACTAAAACTCCCATAAACATGCACACACTTGCAGGCATACAGACAGGCACGCAGTTAAACACACAAACATGAAGGCTTCTTTCTCCTACGTGTTCATTTTAATTTTCTGGTGCGTTCCGGAAAGAGCAGGGGAATCTGGAGTGGCGGCTTCAATGTATGACACATTTCTTTAGTGGGATATTCACACACACACACACACACAGCCAAATACACAAGAAGAAAGATACAGATTTAAAATGTTTACACTTTTTTTACAGAACAATTTTGCCTACTTATTTCTGTGGATGAAAATGTTAAATATTAGATTAATTATCATTTCTGTTAACCACTGCATGCATGGCGTGCATGGGTAACTGTGCTTGGCTTCAAAACATCCAGTAAAAATGTTTGCGTGCGTTTCACAGGTGTCCAATGTGCAGGCGCGGGCTGCACGGCTGTCCTGGGCACCCCCGGCAGGGCTGGTGAACAGGCATAGTAACGGGATGCCTGTGTCCTGCTCCTTCGAGGTCTCTCTTTCAGATAAGGGACGAGACGGAAAGTATCGCCTTATATACAGGTAGGAAACACACTCCGCACTTAAAGGAATCCACTTCGAGGAGACGAGGAGGCTGATGTGACTTGCTTTGTTTCTGCGTGTGTGTTTCAGTGGTGAAGAATTGGAGTACCATCTGAAAGACTTAAGGCCAGCGACAGACTACCACGTACGGTAAGGATTTTGCCGTTTTGTTACATTCCTGCGCTCTGTACGTTCTTGGGCTTTCCCCTGTGTGCAGAATCCAGCCGTGTTTTTGAACAGTTGATGTCTCGTGTGTTTGCTTCAGGGTGTCTGCCATGTACAACTCGGTCCGAGGCTCGTGTTCAGAGGCCGGCTCGTTCACCACACACTGCAGCATCCCAGACATCCCGTTACCCCCAAAACTCTCCAACCGCAGCAAGAGCACTCTCACCTTACAGTGGAAGGTACAGGCACAGATATCTTCACCGTTATGATGCTTCTGTTAGTTCTGATGGCACATTTAAAATGAGCTTATCACAAATCAGTCTCGCGCCGGCGAAGGAGACCCGGTGTTCTTTATGTTTAATCTAATGTGTCTGTGTCAACAACACTTCATCTGCACAGTGATAGACTTGGCAGGAAGTCAGCGGTATGTTCTGCTTCACCTGGTTTATCTTCTTGCGTGACTTTATCAGCCCCGAAGCACCTAATAGAGAAACATTCTTGCGTCGTTGCGCAATGCCGTCAGGGTGCATCCTGCAGCCCTCTCTGACCTCTTCTGCACAAGTCATTTTTATCCACTCTTACTGTCACTGATAAAGAGTGACATCAGTCACCCAGACAGGATATGAGGCCAGTCATACAAACACGACAGGTATTTTGTCTGTCTCTGTGTCAGATTCTTTTATCCTCAGCTAATCTCTCCCGTCTTTCTCTCGTCTCTCGTCTCTCGTCTCGCCTCGCTCTGGCCAATTTCCCTGTCGGCCCTCAGCCCCCAGGCGACAACGGATCCAAAATCACAAACTACCTGCTCGAGTGGGATGAGGTAAGTCTGCCTCTCGCTTTTAAGGTCCATTATCTGTCATGATCTGCCCTCATTGCAACAAAAAGACGCTTAAACCTATCACAGACGTCACCGGGCGGATGTTACCATTAGCTCCACAGACGAGATGTAATAAGTCTGTAAATTATGCCCCACCAGTCCTTGTCAGACCCGTCTTTTATTCTCCTTAGTCGTACTTTTTCACCCTGTCATGATTTTATTCTTCGTCTGTTTTATACTTTTCTTTTAATCTCTTTTTTAATCATTCTCTTACCCACCCTGTTCTCATCGTGTCTTACTTTATACTCTCTTATAATCTGCATCTTTCTCTCCTCTCTGCAGGGAAAGAAGAACAGTGTTTTCAGAGAATGTTACTTTGGGAACCTGAGACACTGTAAGCTGACACGACTGTACCCCGCCTGTGGCTACACGTTCAGAGTGGCCGCACACAACGACATAGGCACAAGGTACTGTTACCTCTGACTGAATGCACCACGGTAATACACGATCCTATACCGCACAGAAGGCTCCTTCTTGTTCAAATGCTGTAGGGTTAATTAAAAGCATGGCAGGTATCATCGTTAGCCCCAACATATTCTACATGTGATATGAGTCATCTCCCTCTCTCCTTTTCCCTCTCCACCTCCTCTTTGTCATTATGTCGGGGAGCATCTCGCCTGCAGTCATTAGGGTGACAGAGAGAAGGGAGGAGGTGATAGAGGGCGGTGAGAGTGAGGGAGGAGATATTAGCTCTCTGGCTGAACTCAAAGTGGCCTTAATGCATCCTTCAGCTTGATTTCCTCTTTGAAGCCACGGACTCGCATACACACACCTACAGACAGTAGTAGTGGGCTTTTGATTACTTGCTATTTTTCAAACTTTGGGGGGGAAAAAAAAGTTTTACAACCTCTCAGACCTCTTCTGCTGGTCATACATTTAAATTCTTTCCCTCCCGTAACTCTCCGATTAGCCTGCTCCCCTCACCTTCGTCTTCTCCGTCTGGCTCCTGACATGTATATCCTCTTTTATCGTGTCACAGCTCTTCTTCTGCTTCTTAGTATTTCCACTGGGAGCTCCCTTGCCCCCAGCCTCACCTGCAGTCCCTTCAAATGAGGACTGATGTCAGCGTCCTTTTCTTGTTCACGTTTTCCACGTTTCTCCTTCCACTTTTCAAAAACGCTCCCCCTCTCCATCTCTGCTGAATTTGTCATTTACGATGCACAGCCTCCCGTCGCCCTGCACGCTGCTGTCCCCTTTTCCCTCAAAAGTAATGATCCAACAAGTCAATAACTTGCTTCAGCATTTTAAATAAAAACAACAGCGTGAACGAAATGGAAATGTGCTTGTGTTTCGTGCAGTGGCTTCAGCACAGAGGTGGTGTTTTACACCACAGGCACCCTGCCTGCTCTGCCTCTGGCACCGCGGCTGGTCAGGGCCGGGGTGTCCTGGGTGACCCTGGAGTGGGGGCGTCCTGAGGGCAGTCCGAGCGAGGAGCAGCTCAAATACACACTTGAGATCCAGGAGGACAACAGCGTGAGTACCGCATAATTGTAGACACGCATCATCATATGAAATCGCTCCGGTTCTTTTCCATTACATTAAAAACAGCCGTCATAGATTTGAATGTGACATGAGGCGGGAGGTAAATAATGAAATAATCCACCAGAAAAAAAAATCATGAAACCTTAATTTGGTTTCGTGAAACTTACTATTCCACCGAGCTCTGCGCTGTCAGTCATTTTACTCCCATAGCAAGAGAAAGGAGGAGAATAAGAAATCTCCACCAGGAAACTCTGTAGTTTAAAAAAAAAACACATTATGAGAAAAATATTCAAAGTTACATGCATTATGTATCTGAAAATAGTTTGGGTAAATGTACAGCAGATGCAGAGAGCAGTAAATTCTGTAACGCGCAAGCACACGCGCGGAAACACACCATATGATTCAGCGCGTAAATAAGGGAAGGACTGCTTCACTCCCTCACGCTCATAATGCAAGAGTCAGCACTTATTGCATCCATATGCTCAGAAATGTACACTGATGCAAATAGATGCTGAAAGAAACACACACACACACACACACACACACACACACAGACTACTGACAGTGTATCACCCACAGGGAACAGACTTTCATCCAAAGTACACTGGAGAAAACTTGACCTGTACTGTACAAGGCCTGAAGAGGAGTACACAGTATAAATTCAGGGTAAGTAACAACGTGACTGTGTTTGTCTCTGCACGTGTGGCCTGTGTGTGTGTGTGTGTGTGTGTTTATGTGGACTGTCTAAAGGATATTTGCATAGAAATGGTGACGGTAAGAATCTGGATGTTCCCAGTCTGTGCTAAGCTAAGCTAAGCTTTTGTCTGTAGCTTCATATTTGTTGTACAGATGTGAGAGTGGTATTCATCCCCTTTATCTGGCTCTGAAATTTCATGTTCTGTGTTATACTTGATGAATTTCCCGTCCGTGTCCGCGATGTTTTCTTTTCCGTCAAATGTAAATAACGTTTCCAGAGATACCAGCATATCCAGATGTCTTCCCGTAATAAGGCAACGTCCATAAAGCTAAAAAGGAATACAGCGTTTTACCACCAGACAATTGGCTGTGAAACAAGGCAAATCACCAGCCATTTAGCAAGAAGGGAACACTGTCCATCTCTAAAAGCTGTGATGGATATTCCTAATGTGAGGACATTGAGAAACATAATGTACTGACAGCAGATCTCTGAAAGTGTGTTTGCTTGTATGTTAATGCACTCACTTGTCTGTGTGTGTGTGTGTGCGCGCCTTGTTATCTACAATGGTACAATGATCTCAAACAACACCTCTCAACACATGTGTACATGTCCTCACTCACACCGTCACATCGGGCGGTAGACGTTTCAAGACACAAACGCGCGCGTGCACACACACCTCAGTGTTTTTTTGTGATGTTCATCTGGTGTAAACATCTGGGAACAAAGTGAATTGATTGTCCATTGGATGGGGTAATGGAGGGAGTAAAGTGAAGAGAAATGAAGGCAGGGGAGTCAGGAGAACTGCGAAAAAGGGGTAGAGAGTAATGGGTCCTATTAATCAGGACAGTTCTTTTACTTCTTGATAGATTTCTCTGTATGTTCCCTTCTCTCATCTAAACGCGCTCACTGTGTTGAGTCTTGCACTCCATCTTTACTCATTTATTTGTTCTTGTATCCCCCTTTTTCCTTACTTCCACACCTCCACATCCTTCCTCTGTGTCGTGTCACCATCTTTCCTCTCCCTTTCATCCGCCTCCTCTCTGTCCATTTTCTCTTGTTCACCTCACCTCACCTGTTTTCTTTTAACCCGCGCTTCTTTCCATTTGACTTTTCCTGCAGCTCATAGCATCGAACATGGAGGGGAAGAGTAGTCCCAGTGAAGTGTTGGTGTGCACCACCAACCCAGACAAACCGGGCCCTCCATCTACACCCTGTGTCACCGCAGCGACACCCTACGGATTTACAGTCACATGGGGTAAAGATACGCACATACATACACTACATCTGTGTAACTGCATAAACGTGACCACAATTTTTACATTACCCACTTATTAAATCTATTATTTTCACTACCAGAAAGTCAGGGCTTCACAGTTTTATAAATTTGTCATTTGAATAATAGAATCAGTTTCTAGCATATCTCTGTGACACATGAACCTTTTGGGGCTCTGGCTATAAATCCAAATTCACCCAGTTGAAATTTGTCAATTAGTTGGAGGAGGGCTTGATTGGTGCGAACACTCCGCTCGGAAAACAACTTAAATCTAGAAGAGCATGTGCAAAATAAAATGAAAATGAAAAGTGGGAAATCATTGACGAACCGCTTGCCTGCAGCAGCCATAAAAGCCATCACATCTGCCATCATCAATCTGTGAGCACCGCAGGAGTCAGGGCAGCCTGTCCTTTCTCAAATGTTGTTATCATGGCACGGGGCACACTGTATGTCTCCTGATCCCCCATTCGGATAATCGATTTGACTGTAATAGCTGTAAACACAATACATTTTTAGAGTGCTTAACAATTACCGGTACATTTAGTGTAGTTTCTACGCAGCTTGATCATTTTAACGTGATACAGCTGTGCGGCATTCCCTCGCTGTGTGCTGTATTTCTGTTTAGGTGTTTATTTATTAAATCAGTGCTACCCAGGGGTGTGCTTAACCGTATAGCTGTGCCGATACAGTAAGTATGAAATGAGGCACAGCTAAGTCGGTTGTTTCCAGCGGTGTTTGCTTTAAGTTCAATCTATATTAGGTAAGATAAGACAGACTTCAATGATCCCACACTGGGGAAATTCATCATCTCTAATGGTGGATCTTTTTTAGAGTTACCATCACAGCGTCTCTCTTAAAGTTTCTTTAAAGCAGTCTACGTACAGATCAATACAGAGATAATAGGAACTAAAGGCAGCTCCCGCGCTACTGAGACATTTGGCAGCAGTTTGATAACTGTGATCTCTGGGAATTATTTTTGTTTGGCTGAAGGCAAATAATCTGTCCCTGCCCCTGACAGTTTATTATTAGTTATTGTATGTATTCTTTGATGAGGATTTGAAATGCCATGAAAACTAATGACTCAATAATACTGGGCTACAGGTTTTTGACACTTTTACCCGAAGCCGTAAAAAAGGCCCTTTGGAAAATTTGACATGTTGCTTTTTTTTTTTTTTATGATTATTTTTTTGGGCCATTTTATGCCTTTAATGATGCAGCTGAAGATGGACAGGAAACAGGGGGCAGAGAGAGGGGGAGTGACACGCAGTAAATAGGCGTCCGATGCGGGAGTCGAACCGGAGCCGCTGCAGCGAGGACTGTAGCCTCCATACATGGGGCGGTCCCTTAACCCGCTACGCCACGGGCCACCCCGACATGTTGCTTTTGTTATTCTCCACCACATAATGTTAAGGTGTGATTATTAACCCAAACTAAACCGTGTATTCCTCCAACAGATCCTCCCCAGGACAACGGGGGCTCAGAGGCTCTCACATACCTGCTAGAGATCTCAGAGGGATGCTCTGAAGGTACGTCCATCCATCCTTCCATCCATCAGTCCACTTTCCCATATGCACATAATCTCTATGCGTCCATTATATTAATTTACTCTCCTTGTAGCAGGGGCATAATTTCTTCTGCCTGTTTTCTTTCACATCAAAGAGAGAGTTATTCATTTAGCTGTTCGCCGTGGAGACTGGTGTTGCATGTCAAAGAACAGAAGATTAGAATATCAAAAGCACGTTCTTCTTTCATAGATAATGAGAGCATTTTTGTGATGGGGGATCCTCTGTAATTAACTCAGCAACACCTTCAACTACAGGTCCAGTGGATTGATCTAATTAAGCTAAATTGATGTTGGTTAATTTACCTCCTGCCCTGATGGTCTGAAAGTATCGCAGCTGTGTTTTCGTTCGATTAAAATATTATAGGAGCATCTAAAAATCTTAACTGTCTCAATTGGACCTGACATGGCTTCAGATGCAGTGTTAAAAATATATTCACGGCCGAATAAGCAGCAATAAAAGTTTAAGTTTGACAAGCTCAGATGAGCTGCCAATCATTGATCATCATCTTCTGATCTGTTGTTTTTCACCTCACCTCTCACCCTCGATGAACTCTTACGCCCCCGCCTTATGTGCCACTGCGCTTGCTGTGATTCATTATTTCATCATTAAATGTGTTTTGTGTGTGTATGTTGACTGCACTGAAACGCCGTCTTCTTAACGCGGAGCACTTGTTGTCAGAGTATGTAAATAACTCGAGTGTATGCGTTATAATGAGCATATATTTTGCAAAATTGCTATTGCTTTCCATGCCGTGGTGTAAACAAGACCTATATTTGCATAGCACAAGTGTTGTTGCGCAGGAAGAACAACGCTTTTCACTTGCCCACGTAATCCATCGACGGAACAAAGATACTTTCATAAAGAGGTGCACACGCAACAATTAGGTTAACGGGATCCTTTTTTTTTTTTCTTTTAGAATTTAAGTAGGTCAGCTTCAGCGTGCGTATGAAACAGCAGGACATTCAGGGACTGTAATTAACGTGTATTTGTCAGCTGTTATGTAATTGCGTGTTTTGTCTGTGTGTGTGTGTGTGTGCAGCGAGCCAGTGGGAGGTAGCGTACAGTGGTCCAGCAACAGAATGTGTGTGCGAGCGCCTGACACCTGGGACCTTCTACCACCTACGTGTGTGTAGCATCACCACCGGAGGACACAGCCCTGTAAGACACACACGCACACGCACACGCACACACACGGCAAAAACTTTTACAGTTCTTGATATAAGAGTGTGACAACGGTGATGCATCGGTGAAATATGTGGGAAAGTCCACAGTCTGCACGCACATAATCAACAAAGTACCCAAGTATAATCAACTTTTCTGCCTGCGATTAATCAAACTGATCTATGATTGCAGTTCCGTCTCTTATGTTTTGGTTTTCTGTTTGTATCACTCCTGAAGTGCACCGTTAGCGTTCCGGTCCGTACATTAAGCGTCCCACCGGGGCCCTGCCAGCCGCTGAGGATTGTGGGTAAAGCCAAACACAAGGAAGTGCAGTTAGAATGGGGTGAGTGCGGACATACACGTACACCGTGTTTAGCTTTATTTACCAGAATGTATTTGAATTTTTTTTTAAAAGTAAGGTGGCTAAATCACCTTCTGGCTGCTTAATATGCTTCCCTGGCCAACTCTAATGTAGCTTTGGTCAACCATGTTTCAGCCTAATTGAGCCCTAATTTAGCCCATTAAATGCCTAACCTAGCCTCATATCTGACTTGACTCTCCTAATGTCGGCTCATTATTGCAGATTAGTACTGTTATCTGTTGGCAGGCAAAAGTCTTCCAGCCTGAAACGCAGAGGAAGTTCTTGTTTTAACCAGTTTAATATAGCTGGCCACAGGCCTAATCAGCTCACATTCAGTCAGCGATGCAGCAATTACTGGCTCGAGCTGAAGGTCAGACATGATGTATTGGAGGGTTTTCCCCACTGTCTCCATCATTTATTACTTTAACCAACCCGAAACTGAAAGTGAAGCAGCTGGTGGAGGAAAGAATCCCTTGGAAATGACAGAGAAATATACGTAGTGAACTGCTCTGTAAACACATGACATATACAACTAAACCTAATACTGAGTAAGTCTTTAAAAAAAATGGTATTTCCATCACACATGGGTTTGATTTCATGTCGCAGTTTGATTGTAATTGCTCTCTCTGTCCCCCAAAGACCCCCCTGTATCTGAGGGAGTGTGTGAGGAGTGTGTGTTCAGTCTGGAGATGAGCGAGGGGGACGCCAAGCCAGCAGAGGTCTACCATGGGTCAGAGCTGCAATGCACCGTCGGCAGCCTGCTACCTGGTGCAACATACAGTTTCCGATTGAGGGCCGCCAACGAGGCCGGGGTGAGAAATTCACATGCGTGCACGGCAGGAGTACAACCAATAACAAGAAACAGAAAAGCCATCAACTGGCTGGCTTCACCAGCCAAGACCACACACTCCACAAAAAATGCTTCCTTGATGGAACATTTCAAGTTGCTATGCATCTCAACAAGTCAGCTTTTCAAAATGTATAAATTTTAATTTTACGCTTGACCAGCATGAAATTTCTGTGTTTAATGGCTCCCAGGGCCATGAAATCCACTCAGCACATGGACTACAAAAACTGTGGAGCCTCTTCATATGATTCAGATTTAAAAAAAAAAAAAAAGTAATTCAACTTCAAATGGGTTTTGTAGTAGCCACACACACACACACACACACACACACACATACACATACACAGACAAAGGCCCTATTAGGTCAGAGTGTCCCAGACAGACTAACAGCGTGCGTGTTTGGATGCAGAATTGTTCTCGGTCCCAACCTGATACATCTGATTGCTTTGATCATCCACATACTCAAGTGAACTAGCACTCAGACTGGCTGATGAGATGCAGACACAAACACATCACACACACGCTTAAAAATAGGAAGAACACATGCAGAGGCCAGCAAAAAAAACAAAACAAAACCCAGCAGAGGCGCTCATGCAAAAAAACACACAAGAACCACGTGTACGCAAATACACAGGCGGCCCGGTGTGATGTGTTCTGCCTCTTCCTGCTCACAACACGTGGCTCATCACGAGTGCGCTGTCTCTTTCTTTGTTTCAGTTCGGAGCGTACTCCGAGCCGACAGAGGTGACGACTGCGGCGGGCCCTCCTGGCCAGTGCGGGGCGCCACTCATCACTCTCACTAATAACACCTGCGTAACGCTCAACTGGGAGGTGAGACAAAGACAGTTTTACAGTTTTATGAGCATGGGCAGACAGAGAGAAAGTAGCCACGCTCTTTACAGACACCGTGCCACGAAAGGTCCTCGTGTTCTCTCAAATCAATTCCGTGTATTGGGTTTGTGCAGAGCTGTATAATTCAAACTTAAACATTTCCTTGAGCTATTGTGCAAAGCTATTGTAGGAGACTTCTAGGTCAGGTGAATAGGTTTCTTAGCAACCATCATTCCTCAGTATGAATATTATAGGGTATCTCTGTTCTTTAGTTCTTACTGACCTACAAACCTGCTGCTTTAAATTTGTCCACCTGGGCTGCTGTGGATGAGTAGACCCAGGAGACTGCTGTTCATAGCTGTCCAACCCCCCAGGATGATCCAAACTGTAAGACGGTGCTGTGTCTTGAATTGAATAAAGCATGTCCCTACTAGTCTAGCCCTAGTTTCCCTTCGGCCCACTTTATCGTGGCACTATATTTCCAGGTCTATGGCTGTATTTTCTCTAATTTGAAGTTCCTATTGATTGTGTTGCAGAGTCCCGAGGGTTCGGGTACAGACATCTCCGAGTATCGCTTGGAGTGGGCGAGGGAAGACGAACCCATGGAGCTCATCTACTGCGGATCCGCCACACAGTGTGAACTGTCAGACCTGACGCCTGCCACAGACTACTGCTGCAGGCTACAGGTAACACACACACACACACACGGGCACACACATCTTCATGTACAGGCACACGGGGATGTTTGCTTTACAAGTCATAAGAAAGCACATAAACTATACCGTACAAGAGCACAGACATGCAAAAACACATGAGCACAGGTGCGGGCATGGCGGAGACTCAGTCAGGACACACACACACACAAAAAAACAGTTTCATGCAAATGTCAGGTAAGGGAGCTTAAAAAGCAAGAAATAGACCCAGACAGACAGACTCCGGTGAAAGGTTAATGATAATTGATACTATTTGCTCTGACTCTTAATTTGGTGCATAAATAAGTGCTCGCTTTCATTTTCTCTAACACACACATACCCACACCCAAACACACGCATACACACACTCTTTCTTGCCTTCTGCCCTGATGCACCCTCTGAAGCTATGAATCCAATAACAGCATGTTTTATGGCTCACTTCTTTATGGGCTCATTTATAGTTTAGAGGACAAGAGCAAGGTCATCCGAATGTCCCGATCAATGTGTGTGTGTGTGTGTTTATATGCGACCCATCTTTGCGTGTTTGCGCGCATCGGGCAGTGTGCACGTGTGTGTTCATATGTGTAATAATGGGACAGATGTGCCTCTCAGGAGGACTGCAAGAACACAACACACATAGAGGCATCGGCTCGGTTGAACTCTCTCTGACTCCTTGTGTCCTGCACCTTTATAAATCAGCGCAGGCTCACCTGATGTAGCACTGTTTCAAACCCGCAGAGCTTGATGTACACTTGTTTTACGATAACATTAAATAGCCAGACACTCACGCGATGATAAGGTAAATTAAGAGGTCCTCACATTTCTTTATGTTTTTCAAGCTGCGCCAAAACATCTTTGACACCGGATGATAAATCAGAAATATAATTTTTCCTGCCTCAGACCCTCAAAGCGTGTTTCGTAATTTACTGCTGAGATTAAGTAGTAAGTCAAACTTTTCTGCAAGCACACGCTGTGAACTGCAAATCAAGCCCTCCACCTTGATGTGCACTCCCTCACGATGATGTTGTCGGGCTATTCCTGGAAAGTGGCCGTGGTATGTTTTCATGCTAAAAAAGCAATAAAAAAAAGCACTCCACATGTTCACCTTTTTACAGCAATTACCGACAGCCTGTTTTTTTCTGGTTACATTTAATAGACACAAAGTGCATGTTTTCTTTCCTTGCAAATTAAAAGAAATGCAAGGAACGATTTGTTAATTCTTCTCTAATTTTAGTTTAAGCTTTTAAAGTCTGGCAGATGTCTTCTTCAAAAGCTGCTAGACGTTGTTCTGTTTTCCACCTCGCTGAGTTTCTGTGAGGCAATGAAGCAGGTTATTTTAATAGAGGGTACCTGAGGTGAATATCAATGTGTGCCACACATCACGAGAATAAGATGTTCTAATGTTCTTTCACAACTAATTTGAATTCTTCTCCCTCTTCCTGGTTTCTTGTCTTCTTCCATCCTCCATGTCCTTCTTTCCTTTCTCATGCTCTGTCTCCTGCCAACTCATTTCACCTTTGTTTCCTTCCCCCTTTACTGTTAACCTTTATCTATCTGTCATGCCTTTTGTCTTTTCACCCATCCTCTTCTTTTTCTCCCTCTTCTCACCTCTCTTCTATGCCTTTCTTCTCCTCCGTCTCTTAACCCTCTCTGCTTTTTTTGTTTTCAACTCAGGCTGTGAATCAGGCAGGCGCTGGTCCTTACAGCGAGCAGGTGAGTTTCCGGACCCCAGCAACAAATCCAGACCAGGTCTCCTCCCTCTGCCTCCTGGACCTCCCGGTCTCCACGGAGTCAGGTCATTCCCCGTCTACCTGCCTCCTCCTGAAGTGGGACGAGCCGAACAGCAACGGGGCAGAGATCACCTGCTACGTCATCACCCTGGACGACCAGACCATCACTGTGGAATCAGGGACAAGTCATCTTGTCACAGACCTGCAGCCAGACAGTGAATACAGGTACTTTATTATGATGAACAACAGCCCACGTTAGCTTTCCGTAGCTTAACTTTAACTCGAATGAGCCACCAAACAAACATTCACAGCGTAAATGTGCTCTGCTAATGTCAGTTTGCAAACTGTATCGGTAATTATCTGTCGTAACACACCTTCTTTCCTTTAATAATAAAAACGTATTAACAATACATGGACAATATTAATGTAGGTCACTTTTGAGTCTTTCTTAAGAGACAGATTATAAAATTAATAGCTGAAATTGGCATAGAGGTTTTGAAATTTTTATGAAATTATGAAACTTTTAGTCCCCGAGGAGGTCAAGTTCCCAAAATGCTGGATCCTACATTTCCCATAATACAACTTTTATTAGAACCTGCCTGCCAGGTAAAAAGTTTATCGAACTCCATGGCCAGAGTCTCCGATGTGTTGCTGAGACTTTTAAAAAAAGGGCAATTGCAGGGTGCTGTTTAGCCTTTAGGTCCTTGCTGTGGCGGCTCAGGGTTCGAATCCTCTCTCTCTTTCCAGTCACTCTTCAAGTTGTCTCAGACAAATAAAGCTCAAAAAGGCCAGATGTTGTTTTTTAGGCTTTGAGTTTTTTAGGCTTTGTATGATCTTGAAAGGCAGTAAACAATTACTTGGCTCTCACAATCAGGAGCTACTGTCCCCGTAAGCAATTCTGTGATTACCCGATTGTGTGATTGTGAAGTGAGTTCTTTGAATTGAGGGAGAAAAAAAACACACGGAGAGGGTGTCCAGTGTTGGGGAGGGGACGGAGGGGAGGGAGGGGGGGGTGTGTGTGTGTGAAGAGGCAGAGTGACACGCCATTGTTTTCACTCACTGAGGTTGTTTTTGTCCCGATGTCACTGCGCTCTCTTGCATAATAGCTGTGACTGAGGCAAAACACTGTGCATGTGTATGCACATGTATGCATGCCTGTGTGTGTGTGTGTGTGTGTGTGTGTGTGTGTGTGTGTGTGTGTGTGTGTGTGTGTGTGTGTGTGTGTGTGTGTGTGTGTGTGTGTGTGTGTGTGTGTGTGTGTGTGTGTGTGTGTGATTCTGCCTGTGGGAGTTTTGCTGTGTGTGTGCCAGTGATGGTAATTCTGGTTGTTATTTACAGCAAATGGGGTTTACTTCAAATAATATTATTATTCTGATAATATTTGTGTATGGCTTTGTGAAGGAGCACAGCATATATGTTGTGTGCTTTAAAACAGGTCTGTTGATTTTACACGTTAAAAAGTCTTCAATCATACACCTTGAACCACCTGCACTTAAAGAATGATTTAGACTTTTTAATGTATTTTCTAATCCAAAGCTTCGTAACCTTTAGTCTCTAAAGATTGTGCAACATCTGAAGTATAAAAAGAGATTCTTCAAATACAAGATCTCACAGTCAACCTCATGCATCTTCCCTTAATGCCTTCACGGTCCATTAAGAAAGTTAAAAGGTATTTAAGTCTGTAGAGACACATTAAGAGGATAATTGCCACACGCACACATCACAGAAGACAGATTCACTGAAGCTGCCCTGCTGAGACAGTGCTCTTTTAAACTGACATGAAAATCATAAAATGCCACCTACTTACATTAAGGAGACGCTGCGCTGCGTGTTTACATTAACTTAATTATTGTTACTAAAATGAAGCTACAATTATGCAGGAGATATGGTTATTTATTACTTTCTTATATCACATTTTTGCTCAGATAAAAAACATATTCTCTCAGTTTTCTTCATGTCATGATTAAACAAAACGCCGTGAAACAAATATTGCATCTTCTCTCTCTAACTTTGATATGTAAATCCCCGCATGGCTAAATGCAATCCCTCATCATCAGAAGCTAAGCTTTCATATATTTGATTCCTCTCCTCTTCTTCTCTGCCTCCCCATCATCTTTTATCTGTATGCTTAATTAGCCCGTGGATGAAAGTTGCCCTTTCTCCCCTGTCTTCACTTAGCTGCATGAATTATAATGAAAGGTTACAGTTACTGAGAATCTGCAAATGAATGTCAGACGGTAGATGCTGGCTCACCGAGGGCTACTGATATGGATGCTAATCAGCTGATCAGACATTGGCGGAGAACCGTTGCGGAAGGGAGGGGGGGATTCCTAGAAAAGAGGCAGCAGGGGAGTTGGGAAAAGAAAAATCAATATCAGTTTAATTAGCGGTAGATCTGTGCATCCTTCTGTATGTTAGCAGTACATAAGGCATACACACACAGCCAGAATCTGTAAAGAAAGAAACTGAGTTCTTTTCAAACTGTAATCATGTGAAACATGCAGTAATCAACAAAGGGACCACAGAGGGTCAAAGCTAATACACCAATGCTACAGAGTAACAGCATTTAAGCTGATACTATTTTAGTGATTTAACCTTGCAAACATTCAAAAAAGTTCTGTCTCAGAGGTTCACCATGTAACATCCTGTCCTCCTCCCTTCACTGCAGCGTACAGATCCAGGCGGTGAATGCCATCGGCTCCAGTCCGCTGAGTCCACCCCTGTTGGTGAGGACACGCCCTCTCCCTCCGGCCCCGCCCCCCCTCGAATGCTCAGCGGCTGGCCCTCAGAGCCTGAAGCTGAAGTGGGGCGAGAATGCCAGCAACACACACACCCGCGCCCTGCTCGCCGACGACATGGTCTACACACTACAGATGGAGGATAAGAACCACAGGTGGAGTACACACACACACACACGCACATGCACACACGCTCTTACATAATTGTTTACCTCATGAGATACTGGGAAGGGATACAGCTTCCTGTATTCTGTATCAGCACAACAACGAGTGTTGTTCACATTGTGCACTTGTTGTTGTATGTGCTGCAAGTCAGTCAAAGTAAACTCCAGCTGTCATGTCAGAACAAGCTGTACATGGCGGAAATCAATGCCATAATACTAATATCATCATACATTTCATCATATATATCTCAAAACGTAGCATACATATTATAGAATGGTTGAAACAATGAAGTGAATGCACTTCTAAACTCTGCATATCTAAAAGAAAAAGCCGAAATGACTAACATAGTTCATTATTAATTGCAGCTTTCTCAGCAGAATTAATTTTGACAGCAAGATTTAATAAAATCAACTCAACATGTTCACATTCTTATGAAGTAATTCCACTTAATTGCATAATGAATTAAGTCCGAGCCCCAGCTTACGCTGTTTACAATCAGCAGTCAACCTTCATCTGCTTCAAAGAGTGAGAGCCGGTACATGAATATGGTTCTAAATGTGTTATTCTTGGGTTTGTAGACAGTTTTTGGCCAACTCTTCAACACTATGCACATATCATGTCGAGACAAGACGAGATCAGTGTCCACTTTAAGGACGGAGCCTCAGCTCTAACTGCGATGTTCCCCTCAGAGGATGTGCTCTCTCTGCCTCTTGGCCCTCGGCTCCACCTTTCAATTCCTCAACCCACAGCTAGTCAATACAGCAAATCAGGACCTAGGAGGTCAATACTACACACAAACCACAGACACACACACACACACTGGCTTTTTGGTGTGTGTGAGCAGTAACCAGATGTATCAGTGAGTAGTCACGTTGAAGGTATCTGGAGCCAGCCGGGATGGAGCCTCCAACAATACACCCTCGGTTTAACTGACTGGTCAGACAAGAGTGGCCAAGACAACGAACATGGCCGCTGACAGAGAGATGGAGGGCGTTTTTGTTAATGTAGCACAGAAATAGGAAGCAGACTAAAGCAACAGGCAGCGAAGAAGCACGTTCATCTGCCTGCCCACCTGTCAGATTGTTTCACTCCCTCTCTCCATCCAGCCCTCTACCGTTCTGGTTGGCCACCTATCAGTGTTTGAATTAAGGCTTGGCCGGCAACAAGTTGGCACCCATGGAACGGTCCAGAGTGCAGCGGGCAACAGATGGGGCAGACTATGATCTGTTAACCTCTCCGTCACACACAAACACAGAGGCATGCACGTAAGCACAAACACACTCCCTGTTGGGCAAATTAACACGGTCTACACAGACAGATATTAAAACAGGCCGCGATGTTCTGCCGTTCTTTTAATGCCGCTGCTCTTCTTTGTCCTCGTGGAAACAATAGAACGTTGCCCGCCGTGTTTATGAAATCAATACGAGCTCGCCACCGCTATTTAGCGACACATAAATGATACACTTGTGTCAAATTTCTGTCCACGTTTTCTGTGCTCTGGATAAAATCACTCACACTGGCTAAGTGGCTCTGTGTCATTGTATTTAGGGGAGAAGGGGGCCAGGGTTTGTTTGTGTCCCACGGTAGCTTTTTGTTTTGTCCAAAAATAGCCTTAAATTGTTCACTGATTTATCATTAGGCCGGCCTGGTAAACCTCATTTCTGTCCACAAGTCCACATTTCCCTTGCTGCTCTCATGGTAGATGTTTAGGAGTGGCTGATTTAAGCGGGATTGTTTTTCCAAATTGCTACACGCTCCTTAGAAAATGAAAACTTAAAAGGTCTTGCTAGTCAGTTAAAAAATATATTTCCAGGAGGGGCAAACAACTTAAAAAGTTCTTATAGAAAGGTTTTTAATCACAGTTTATGAATTGGAAATAGAAGAATTATATGAAGGAAAGGAGCGCTTTTTATTTGGAGATTTCAGGGTGAACGTTTCATTAAGGGATTGAGCGTAGACGGAGCGTCGTGGGTTGAGTAATGGCTATTGTGGGATCTACCTACTTCGTAACACATGTTGTTTTTTGATTCCGCTTTAGTCCTTACTGTATTTTTAGTGTTTCGTTACACCCATTTCCAGAATAATTCAGCAGCAGCGTCTCCACACAGCCCAGATTCACAAATATTAATTCACTTTCCCTCTTCTTCATCTCACTCATTTCCGCCGTGAGTAAACTGTCCATAAACTCCATAATTGACTGAATCGCTTCATAATGACGGCGTGTAATTCCTGACCGATCCACCTTAATTGCCTTTGCTTAGAATTCATTACTTGCAGCTACCAGTGGTTATGACGGAGTGTTTAGGTCTAATAGTGGCTGCATTAGTGGTGCTTCTACATTTGTTGGGCTGCGTGTGTAAGTGTGTCTTTGTGTGTGTGTGTGTGCAGAGGGCTGTCAACAGATGAATCCTCCTTTGCTTTCTCATCACACTCTGTTAGAATGACTTAGCGGGACTTTTTTTTATTTTTATCATTGATTAAATCACCACGGCAACCAAAAGCTTCATTGCTTATCATAATGCATCGGGGGAGGTTGGAGGGGCTTTTTAATAATAACATATTGAATAGCCAGCTGCAGTTTCTACAAATATAGTTTCAGATTTTCGACAATAAATTTCATCAGCGTCATCTTTTTTTTAACCAAACAGCATTACTGTGTTTTCATGTTTTTGACTTTGACTGTATCCGGTCCGGTCTCTCGTGGCCTCTCGCTTTGTCTCTGGCCAATCTAATCCATATTTATTATAATTGGAAAAGTGACTTCATCTGTGGAGGACCTCTGGAGAAATGTGGACCCCGCTTCCATAAACGTCCTCCCACTTACTCTCTTTGTTTTCCTCCCGTCACCCTGACCCTGTGTAAGATCATGAAGACGTCTGTTTTTCACATTATTCATTCTCGTGTCTTTTCTTCCTCCATCCCTCGCTCTCCCGGCGCTCTTTCCCCATATTTATCTACATGTATGCAGACTTATTGCTCACGCTGTGTCCTCCCTCTCTTTTTTCTTTGCCCTTTTTTTTCTCCTCGCCCTGCCTCTACCTCTTTAAGCTAGATGAGTTTCTTTCACTTTCTTCTCATCTATATTACCCAGAATACCTCCTGGCAGGGGTATTGGGAGTGCGAGGGCGCCATGGCAACACGGGCAGTGCAGTTCGAGGAAGGTTTCAAACATTTGACACAATGGATTTTTAAGATGAATGCAGGTGCAAGAGCAGGCACGAGGGGCTAAGCAGGGGTGCAGTCGCCGCCGCTCATAACAATTATGCATTCATATGTCAGTCGTTATGCCTGTCCACCCTTTCATCCATCCTCTATCTACTTTTCTGTCCTCCTTTCTTAAATTCAGCTCTTTCATCTTTGCATCTGTCCAACAGTTCTTCTTCATTTCTCCATCAGTATCAGTCCCGTTTGTTTCTTCATTCGTCCACGTTCCTCGTTTCTCTATCCTTCATCCTTGTATACGGACATTTTCTTTTCTTTTTCATGTACACCCATTTGTTTGGTTTTTTTCCGCACTGCCAGCCAGCATGCAATTCATCCACTTTAAAAACAAGCTGTTTCTCTATCTCTGCCTCTAATGCTTATCGATATGTACCCACACATATATCCATATCAGGCAATAATTGCTGGCTGTTTCAGAGCTTATAACGAATTTACACAAACGTGCACATCTTATGAGCTACACACACTAATGTCTGCATGTTGAATTGCCAAAGTGATCAGATAAGTTTAGATGCATTGCTAAGACTTCTTCTTATATGACTTATGACATTATGTAACGGTCTTTCAAGGTAGCGCTCGCTTTCAGAAGCGCAGCAGCAGGAATGTGTTCTGAGATGTTATGCCAAGATAAATGTTAGCTTTTCTGTAGCTGTGAACGATTTCATGCTCTATGAAACAGCGTTGTGTTCGAATCAAAAGCCGCGGTGTCTTTTTTTTTTGTTTGTCGGTTTGTTTTTTAAGATGTTGACATCTTACAGAACAATAATGAAACGCAGGAGAAAAAAAAGCACAAAGAAATCCGATACTGACATTCTTATGAATAAGTACAGAAGAAATGATAAACAACAAACGGAACACAATAACACATCCTCGCTTGCTTGTCTGCTCCTAACCTCTCTCTCCCTCTCTCTCTCTCTCTCCTCCTCTTCTGCTCCTTGTTATGGTTAATTGGTCGGCTGTTTGGCTCTGGACCGAAGGTGCAGTTCGTCTCATTAACTGTGGCCTGTTGGTTTTGTGTGTGTGTCCGTGTCGGCTGAGTGTTAATTACTTTGATGATGGAAACTTATGATAATGGAAAAAGTGATGTATTTACTGCGTATACGTAAAAATGACTAATTTCATGGCCGCGGGGTTGTTAGAGCTGAGAGTAAACAAGGAGTAAACAAGGGGGGAACTTGGATACATGCAGCATTTACACTGCCGCCGCTGAACTTATCCTACCGGCAGCGGGTGTCTGCGTGTGTGTTAACAGTAAGGCCTGGCAGCGAGGCAGAGAATTAACAACATCGTATATCAGCCGGAGAAACACATCACATCTCTGTAGTGCGGATACATAAAGAGCTCATCCGGAGTTATAGCCTTCTACTAAACCGTGACCTCTCTCATCTCCTCGTTCTCTCTCACTCTCTCGTCTCTTTCCTCTTACAGCAGATCCTCCATCATTGTCTACACCCTTTATAATTACCACTCACCTCTCCTTCCCTCCTCCATTTCTCCTTTCCGACTTTTCTTCCTCCATCACTGCCTCCTATCTTCTCACTTACCCCCATCACCTTTTGTCTTTCTCCCTCTTCCCCCCCTCGCCTCCCTCTCCTCGCTCAGACTTTCACCTTATTGTGCTGAAAAGCTGATAGCGCAGATAAATAACCCCCCTTTTTTTTCTCCCCAGCTCAAATCCCCATTTCTCCCTGACTCACTCATTTGCTCACTTATCATCTCTCCTCCAGTCCATCAATCTGTCCATCTAGCCAGCCAGAAACTTTTCGGGGGCTCGTTTTCATCAGATTTGCGGCCATGGCAGTCAGTATTCCTCCCGCGTGTTCATAAATCACCACTACCTTTGTCGAGATTTACTCTCGTCCCTTCTTGACAGCATCCCTGTTTCTTTTCAAGGTCTCAACTACTTATTTCTCACAACAGTCCCACTTCGCCATATGTTAAGCCTATGCTGATGCAGCCTTTTTTTTTTTTTTTAGAATTACTGGCCATCTTGAGGTGAATAAACCTCTTAGTGATACATTTAGGTCAGCAACATGACCCGAAAGTCAGGTACGTTTAACTGGCAATGCCTGCGGCGATGAGTCACAGAAAGTCCGGGAATAATGAATCAGTCCCATCGCGAACACAGTGTGAATCAGTCCTGAAAACTGGTTTGGTGATTAGTGCAACCCAAGTATCGATGTCTCTCTGCTCTTTTCGTCCAAGTTTTTTGACTGTGAGTTGCTCCATCACCACATCTCTCCCTTCCTCTAATCTAATCACCATTACTCCTTTCTCTCACCTTCACCTCTCTCTCTTCACCCACTTTCTCTTCTTGTCCTCTCTCTTCAACCCTCGTTCTCATTTACAGATTTCTCTCTAAATTCGTGATTCGCCGTCTCTAACTTCATTCTTCATTCATTATGTCTGTCTCCGTCCAGGTTTGTGACGATCTACCGCGGTCCCAGCCACACCTACAAGGTCCAGAGATTGATGGAGTCCAGCAGCTACAGCTTCAGAATACAGGCCATCAGCGATGCCGGGGAGGGTCCTTTCTCTGACACACACACTTTCTGCACCACCAAGTCTGTGCCCCCTGCCCTCAAAGGTAATTGAATGCAACTGTGCAACTTATTTTAATTCATGAATGCATTTATCTCCATTTATGTTATAACAAAGTCAAGTTTGAGCTTTTGAAGGGCCGTTGCAGGCTCCAGCGGTTTAGGAGTTATATTGGGAGGTGAAAATAAGGCGATTCGTTTGTTTTGTTTGACTGCTAGAGATGGCATGTTTACCGGCACCTTACTTGATTATTGCCTCCAATATGTGGTGTTTGCTGTAAGCCTAGAGGCGGTGGCTTATTATAGCTATAATCATCACAGTAAAGAGTATCCTCTCAGGTGATATAACCGGAACATATTACAGTATGACTGTGAGGCAGTGAACGTCCAGCACAACATTGACATATCCATAAATGGGAAAATAACAGCGTTAAGGGTCCAAACAGCTTCTGTGAAACTGTCAGCGGTGCATGTGAACTGTCCGGAAGGTCGCCTGCAAATCAGCTTTCAGTCAGGACAATAAAGCTATTAATTAATAAGTCCTGGGGTGGAGTTTAATAAATGTATGCACGTATTTAGCACAACAATTAATGCAACATTTGGATGTGTTGTTATCTCTGGTATAACATTACATTATCCGCCAAGGTTAGTCTAAACTGTCATTAAAATGGCTGCGAGCATTAAAGCATAGATAGATATAGAGAGAGATGGATGTTGGTTACATTTGGATGAATGGATTCAGGTGGATTTGTTTTTCGGGCTTCCCAAATGTATAGCTAAGTATGAAATCCTGTCACAATCACGTTCTGATGCCATTTATTCCCACAGCTCCCAGAGTGCACCAGCTGGAAGGGAATGTGTGTGAGATCACATGGGAGACCATCCAACCAATGAGAGGAGATCCTGTGAGCTATGTGCTCCAGGTGCTGGTGGGACGCGAGTCGGAATACAAACAGGTTCGTCGCACACACAAACACACACACACACACACACACACACATACACACACACACACAGGTACGTGTGTACGACTACTGCGAGGATGTTTTCTGAACTGAAGAAATATCAGTTTGCGTTGATGGGGAGCGTAATACAGAGCGTCCACACACAGATGAAACACACACACACACACTTTTTCACACACTCACTATGTCTTCCCCGTACTGCAAGATACGGCAATCTGAAATTGAACTATTGAAGGTAATATGCAGTGCCAGCAGAATTCATCGAATGGTATTGAAGGATTTTAATGAGAATCACAACAGAGAAACAAGTGAAGAAAAGATTTAGGCCGCACTTGGATATATGGGATTAGCTGGCTGGCAGCTGGAGCGATGAGCCGACGGGTAGACTGCAGACAAAAAGACATTTGTCTTCAGGGTCGTTTCACTCTCTGTTATTGAATTACTGAATGGTTAGAGGGAAGAACTGCGGATACTCACCAGTGGACAAAAACGCAGCTGTGTATATGCGGCGATGTGTGATGCGTATTTGCTCAATTCATTATGTGTACACACATCAGCTGTCAGTGCAGATCTGTAGTGTGTGTCTCAGTCTCACGATGAGAAGAACAGCGAGCGGCTGCGCCCGTGCACTACTTTTTCCTTTCAGCAATTTCATAAACAAACAAGAATTCTGAAGGCTAGAGCTAAAACTCAATAGGCTTTTGTGTAAAACGCCTGCAGACCTCGAGTCTACCTGCTGCATTGAAATAGAATGAAAATGAAAAATATTTGCCAGACACAAAAACCATTTCACTGTTCATGATCAACGATAATTGATTTTTTTCTAACTTGATTGTATTTATACTGCCCGATATTACAAATTAGATTTTGCTCGAGTGAAAGCATACGGCATCGTCTGTCCTTACACCGACAATTCAATCAGAAAGACTTCAGGAAAAATGAGAAGGAAAATTGAAGAAACCTCTACGAGGACAGACAGACATGCAAGAACTGTTGTGTGCACAGAGCAGCAGATAAACAGTAAAATTACAGACTGGACAATCAGGATGACAAAATTCTACATACGAATATGGATCGGTGGAGGACATCAAGCAACTTCCAAAGTCACACGACCTCCTTTTCAACACGGAGACCTGAAGAGAGGACAGAGTCGCAGAGGGAGTGAGAGACGAGGACAGCACGTACACAGGGGAAAGAGAAGAGAGACTGAATCTCCTGGAGGCCGAAGAGTCAGATCCAAAACATCTGGAATGTGGAACCGATGGCAGGGACAGAGGGAGAGAGGTCTCATGACCGACGATTGATCCAGCACAGAGAAGCCTGAGTGGAGAGAGGACACGAGGAGAAAACAGAGAGCGGCAGTGGTTTTCAGAAAGTTTAAAGTCTTCTCACCAGCATGACAAACGTGGACCATAAGAACAACGCCTAATGGACACATTGAAATTGAGACAGACTTGCATGTGTTCTTGATCCGGTATCATATATTCTGGCTCAGGGGTGATCTTGCTCTCTTTCTGTTCCTCTCATACAGAGAAGCATTTGCCATTTTGCTATCTGGGTAAATCTAGGGATAAGAACTTAACCCGGGGATAAGCATTAATCACATTGGATGAAACCAGGACTCTCTTTCAAGTTGCTCCGGGCGCTTCTCACTGTGGTACAGCCACGATGCCGCATGTGTTTTGTCATAATTTGACTTGAGCTGGTTTCCTTTGTAAATTGATGCCTGCTTGCTGAGAGTGTCACCATGCCCATGCGATGAAAACAAGCAATCATATGCCACTGTGACCGCAGCGAGGATGCCAACCAGCTCATCTCACTCACTACACCTTCAGTAAAATAAACTAGCACTATGTTTCGTTGAATAAATCTCTTCCAGATATTACTTCTGTTTGTTAATCTGAGTGTGTTTGTAAAACTTTGTCCTGTCCCGTCTTTTTCTTCCCTCGCAGGTTTTTAAGGGAGAGGAGGGCGCGTTCCAAATCTCTGGTCTCCAGGGCAACACAGACTATCGTTTCCGCGTGGGCGCCTGCCGCCGTTGCCAGGATACGTGCCAGGAACTGTGCGGACCACTGAGCCCGTCCTCCTTGTTCACGCTGCGTCGCCAGGAGACGGCGTCGTCGGGAGAGCTGTGCGCCGTGGAAACGGGCAAAGGGGCGGGCCTGATCTCCAGCGACGAGCGCTTCGCCGCGCTCATCGTGTGCATGTTCGCGGGCTTCTCCATCCTCATCGCCTGCTTGCTACAGTACTTCTTCATGAAGTGAGGGAATTTTAACTATCTATAGGATAGAAAGAGAAAGCAAAAATCACAGAGTCTATGAAAGAACCGAATGAAATCAAAAAAACACTTGAGATATACTTCTACGGCTATGTATGGTTATTTTTTTGTTTTGTTTTTTTGTTTTTTTTTTAGTCAAAGTACCGATTCTGGCTTTCCTCACCTTGTTCCTGTTGTCTTCGGCCTTCACTTTGTATGGTCTCATTTCTCTCTATGTCTCTATTGTCTTTGTATCATTGTCTGTCTCATTTGTTAAGGATTTCTGTCGAGGGAAGCCTTGTCTTAGCTGTACCTCGGTTGGGAAAGAAAACTGATAATCAAGCCTTAAAATAGCTGTGAGCAAAGCAGTTGCTCCTCAGACTGACTTGCATGTTTTTATTTTGTATCTTTTTAAAACATATTCGATTAGAGAACGTGTATATTTCTTGACGGTCATTGCCTTACTTTTTTTTGTTTTGTTTTTCAATGTGTAATTTTTTTTTTTTTTTTGCTGCAGTCTTTATTCATTTCAGCCATATTCCAATGTAGGCTATCAAAGCTTTAGCCACTCATACCTTATTATTCCGTTTGTTACTACTCTACAGGCTGTCGGTCAATTCATGCAATCTGCACCTGCTCTCACACGTGGACTGACAAAGACACAACGCGCACGCACGTGTGCAAATTGCGTGTATAAGCAAACACACACGCAAGCGCGTACAATTACACTCATGCAATGACAGTGAGAAACACACACATTTCCTCCAATCACATATCCGCTCAGCTTTTAACATTCAATCACTCACTCATTCAGCTACCAAAGTGATGCAATTCATGTGTGGTGTAAGATGCTGCTATCCTGTGATTTTGTTATATCTAAGAAAGAATGGAAAACCAGTAATCTAATATATATATATATATATATATATATATATATATATATATATATATATATATATATATATATATATATATATATATATAAAACAAATATATATTATGCTATAGAAGTGATGTAATATAAGTGATGGCAATGTAAGGTCTGAACTACAGTGTAAAAGGGGAGGAGACTACTCTAGGTGCTCACAAACAGCAGCTCTGAGGTCAGTTCTGCAGCTCGTGCAGCTGGTTGAAGGAGCCCTTAAAGACTGGTCTTGGATCAGATTATGAACCCTTGTAGGCATGTGAATGTTGGGCATAAACTGGCTTTGGCGTTGAGAAAGCCGGGCTGGGATTGTGATTGGCTGCTTAAACTTACCAGGAAAGGGCCTGGGCTGAGTATCTGATTGGCCCCTCAGGTCAGTCCTTCCATGTTCTACCATCTCAAGTACCATTGCTAAAGCCGATATGTAATACATGCCCATAGCGTCACAGACCCAGAGGTGCTAACAGCCTGCCAGCTAGCCGCTATTCTCAGAGCTGTGTGTGTTAACCAGGAAAGCCATTAGGAGTTAGCTTGAGCTTTAGCCCCCCACCCACGCCCCCACACACTCTCTCCCTGCCATTTAGCCTGCCGCCAGCCAGAGCAACGCTGAAGCTGTAGTTTCTCCTTCCACAGTCTGTGAATCGATTTACATTTGATACATTTGAAGACTCTTCTCCTCTTTTTCCTCTCCTGCCCATAATTATCTGTAATTACCTTTTGCTCTGGCTGCGCCTCTCTTGCTTTCGATCCATCCCATCCTTCTGCTCATGCACTACTCCCTCTCTTTCTCTCTCCTTCTTTTCTCTCTCTCTCTCTCTCTCTATTAAAAAGTGCTTTATTGACATGTAATCAGAGTAGTAGCAAGTCTGTGGTCTCTCCTCAGACGGACATGTTCTCTGGGGTCTTGAACTAATGTTCACTAACCAAACAAGCCTTTGACAGAACACAACTCAACAGAACAGGGCATTCTGACACATGTAACGCCCCCCCTCCCTGACCTCCCACCTGACTCCTGAACCCCCCTCACCCCCAACCCAAAAAAACAAAGCCAAGGTACAGCTCAATATATATACACATATATATATACCCTGATGATCCAAAGAAGTCACCCTGACCTGCATGATTATCATGTGACATGTCTACTGTTGTCAGGTGGGGTGTGTGAGGGAAGAAGGATTGGGTGGGAACAGGGGGTATGGAAGAGGAGTGGGGCAGTATTTCAGCCCCGCCGCTCAACTCTGATTGGCAGCCTGTAACGTACCTCAGGGATAAGGCCTTACAGAGGGGAGATCTAACCGTGCCCCCCCCCATCGCTGTCACCATCGTCATCATAATAGCCTCTCTTCCTCTGTTTCTCTCTCCCCTTCTTTTATCTCTTTTCTTTCTTTCTTTTTTTTTTTTTTTGATGCTGTATCTTGTCCTCTGTCTATGCTGTGCCTTGCTCCTGTATGTCAGTAAGCAAAGTGGTTTACTAGCTCAAAATACCTTTGCCAAAGTTGATGGGAAAGTTAAGGTAGAGTTCTTTTCTAGGTTTTATTTATACTATATATTTGCATACAGTACTTTACATGCCAATTACAGTGCAATCTTCATTTATTTATTGTTTAAAGATTAAGAGACAAGTGTAGTTATATACTAATTTTTTTCCTTGTAGCATGTTTTTTTTTCTTTTTAATTTTTTTTTTTTTTTTAATGGATGTATGTTAGATTGTATGATTAAGGCCAGCATTCCTGATCTCAGTAACCCTTTAAGTATTTCTCTTATAGCTGTTGGGAACCTGTAGCTCATCAGTCCATGCATTGCAGTTATCATTGCCGTTTCAAACATGTAACCAAATGCCTATGTGTTGTTTTTTTTTTTTTTTCATCTCCTGTTACGGCCATGCACAGCCGAGCAGTTCTTGTAATGCTTAGAGAGACATGTAGCAAAGCCGGGCCTTAGGGTCAAGTCATCTGTATTGGGATAAATGTCGCTGCCTTTGGCTTTTTTTTTTAAAAATCTGATTAGTGTTATAATGAAGCTTCTGATATCTTTTTACTGTTTTATTGCCAAAGTGCAGGCTTCTCGTGTCCACTAGATGTTGCGTTTGCAGTCGTCTAAAGGGTTCTGTGATGTTCTTCTGTAACGACACAGCATTACGATTATTATTATTGTTATTATTATTCTCTCAAAAGGAAAAAAAAAACATTAACTTGATCTGTGATTATGCTTCTTTTCATATTATCTTTTATTATTTTGTTTTGTAAAGCAAAATGTGCCATTTTGAGTGAGATGTGTAGCCCCCTTTTGGAGAGTCACACAACCTGATTTCAAACAGAAAGTTTAAAAAAAGAAAAAAAGGCAAAAACAATCATACGATGATTTCAGGCAGATGATGACAATAATAATATTGACGATTCCTTGTTCAGGCTAGTGCTGGTATAGCAGTAGTGAGTATTTTATATCCAGTATTTTGCTAAGAGATGATATACAGAGATATCTATAGAGCTATAGAATGAGATGGTAATACATTATGACTAACAGAGTTGAAGCACTTTTTTTATGCCGAGCATTAGTCTTGATGAGGTTAATATGAGCGAGAGGAGACGCGCGGTCCCTTCGCTCTGTTCCAAACACTACTGCCAACGCCGTCTGTTACATTCATTGGCATTATTCTGTCGTTGGCGTCACTGTGACATTGGCATTACTGGAGCATGGTTCTGTGCTTCTCAAATGGCACCCTGCTCCCTGCAGAATGCAAACTACGGCAACAAAGGAAGTACAGTTCATAGGGAGTACGGTGCCTCTCTCAGACGTGCTCGTGGTGTCTACCTAGCCTGTTGCATTGTAGTCGACAGGTGACGCGTGAGGTGTCCTGTCCTTTTGAACCCTTGATGTTATGTTGCCCACCCACAGCCCACCCTTTCCCACCCCTCCCCTTCCCCCCCTTTTCAAGCCTTATTGCCCCAGTGGGAGAGCAGAGGTTCGCCTTGTGTGTTGGTCGAGCTCAGGCCAGTCGTGTTAGTGTTGTATAGTCCGAGGTTAGCGCGGTGTTAACTGAAAGGCTGTGCGTTCGTGGGCAGGGTACTCCCTTTATGTGCTTTGTTGTTTTGTTATTTTTTAAAATGCTGGTGATTTTTATAGAGGCCCCCCCCCACCCACCCAACCAACCCCACCCATCCAACCAACCCTGCAGGTCCTGCACATTTTGGCGGGTATGTCAAGAATGAGAGACAATTGGTTTGCCCAGCAGCCCCACGTCTGTGCCTTCTGATCAGTTTATTTTCTTCTTTTTCATTTTTTTTTTTGTTTGTTTGTTTGTTTGTTTTGTACGTTTTACAGTAAGTAGAGATTTTGACTGAGAATTTGGCGATTTGACAAACATACAGAGACTCACAGGTATTTAACTATTTTTTAAGAGAGACAAAAAAAAAGAAACATATTTTTACCTCACGATTTAAAAACAAACATTCCAATGTTGTCATGGTCTACGAATTGAAAAAAAAAGAAAGAAAAGAAATTCATGCATTTCTTCTTGTATTGTAAATGTTAGACAATTTCATATGCATTATATAAAAGAAAACTGCCATATCAATTTTAATGTATAGATTTTTGCAAATACTACCCTATGTATGTAAGACGTAACTGTATCGGTAGCGTATATATAATATATTTATGCCCAATAAATGTTTTGATTTTTTTTCTGACTTTGATTCCACCTGTAGGTTTTTATTGTGTGTGTCATTATTCATCAGGACCTTTACACACTTACGCTGCTCTACATATAGTAAACTGATTTACTGGGCTATACGGCCTATTCGTTACAGTCATTTGTCTTGCAGTAAACAGAGAAGAAGGTGTAAGATTGCTTCCAGTAGTCACATTTAAACCAAAAATCCAGAAGCTGACAAAAGGATGAAATGTTCGCAGTGCATGCGCCTTCACGTGAGGGGGGAGACGGAAAATTCCACGACACCGGCAGCTGCCTCAGCAGGTCAGTGGGGAAGTGCCACTACGAGCTGCCACGAACTGAGCCAGCCCCCTTTCTCTGTGTTTGTGTGTGCTTGATGTAACTGCTATGAACCAACAATCCTGCTGTCATCAAGCACAGCTTTATGTGCTGCTATAAACATAGCTGAGCCATAATCAATATCTACAATATTAGGCCTTTAAATTATGATTAACGTTCTGAATTATCTTTCAAAAGAATTCTTTGCGGTGGGAACGTCTGAAATGTCACAGAGACTTGTTTTTTTTTTGTCTGCGTGTGCGAGTATGTGTGTCAGTTTTTAACTGGACTATCGTGTGTGTCTGCGTGAAGGAGTGTCAGCCCCAGATTCACTCTCTGGTGGCCTTGATAGTGTTTAGTTTAGTTTATAACACACACACTATTATCCCCTGCTGTCCCCTGCAGCGACCACAGAGAGACTGCTGCCCCTGCAGCGACCCAAGGACAACGGGGGAATATTGGTCTTTTAACCTTTTGTGCCATCATTTTGTGTCGCCTGTACAGCGGGTTGGTTTAAAGAGCTGCACAGTCTGAATGATTAAATAGGTGAGAGCAAAACAACACTTCTCACCTTTATCTTTTTTTAATTAGAATAATATAACAAATGACTGTTTTTGGAAAGTTCACCGCAAGCAGTGGCCATGTGATAATTTATTCTTCCAGACAGTGAGCTGCAGCATGAATAAAGCTGAAGGATAAAGCACTCAGGGAGTATTAAATGGGTCTGGTGGTGTGTGCTGTAGATCACTGGGCAAGAAGCACAATTCAAGTGGCTGAATGTGGTATGATCTGTGGTAGAGGCACGGTATTATCTCTAGTTTACCAAGAACAACAGTGTGATCTACAAAAAAAAGATCACAAAATCAATCAGCTGCTGTCTTGGTGGCAAAATACAAAGTAGAAAAACTGTATTCTCCTTTTGGGGCTGTGTAATCTAAAGTTGGGGCGCAAGTCTGCAAGTCAATAACTCAAGGATGTGCAGAACACTGAAGAGCACACAACCTGTGCAACTTTTGGGCTACAGCAAAAAGCAAACAAAAAAACAGGCAGTGTTCCGAATAAGAAGAAGACGAGCCAATCGAATCATCAAACTTGAATAGCTGAATGGAAGAAAGTCGAAAACTTGATCTGGAAACAGGCTGCTGGTTTGTGGGTGAAGGAGAATCATCAGAACACCATAACATGACACATAAATCACTCACTTTAAAGTACTCTTTTTTTTAACAATGGTCAAGGGCTGACAAATTCCCCAAATCTCAATTCACTTGAACATCTGTCGGAGAAACAAGTCGGATCCTTGGTGGCCACAAGAACGCTGGGAGAGCAGTGGAATCCATGCCTCAGTGGGTCAGGGTTGTTTTGGCCTCTGCAATATGAAGCAGGTGGTCATAATGTTATGGCTGATTGGCGTGTATTAAATATGTCTATACACAGCCTTGATCTAAGCCCGGCGGGGCACCGTAGGGATTCTGTACCACCACAGACTGTCCGATAATTGTGTGTCTGTCTGTGAAACACTCGCAGCTCTTTGCTGAATCCACACGCTGAATAAATTCCAGCTCCTGCGAGGGTGCACGAGCACGTGCACGGCGTACACGCATATTTCTGCACACCAGCTGCATGTGCAGGCATACTTCCATGTAGATGGAGTTTGATGTGGGCTCTTCCATTTTCAACCTCCTCCTCTGTGTCAAAAGAAAATGTTTTCACTTTCTCCCGCACAGCCCACGTCTGAATAAACTAATGTGACTCACGGATTAAACCTCTCTTCGTTCACCTTTTGTTTTATTGTCTATTTTCATTGCACGATTATTTTAATAGGGACCTCTTGTCCTCATTCCTGTTATTGCACACCTCTTCTTCTCTTCACCTGTCATCCACCCACCATCTTCTATAAGATACCATCGCAGCTTTTTTCCCCTTTCCCCTTTATCACCTTGTCACCGCGCTCACACTCTCACATACATTTTTATGTTATTTTTAAAAAATATTTTTCAGCACGTTTCAAAGACCTCTGCTGAACATTTCGTACGCGGACAGTTATCTCGCAGACACACATGTGTGTTGATCAGGTGGGTTACCTCAAAGGTGTCTGCCGGGTGCCTGGAACCACGTGTGGCATCTGGGGGGCGATCTGTCGTCTTTGTAGCTGTTTTAGGTGATGGAGTAGTGCCGTGCCTCCTGGCCACACAAACACAACGCCAGCTGAGATGACAGAGAACGCGCTGCTGTGCGAAGATTGCAATCTCCCGACTGGTGTTACACCCCGCTAACACTAACATTATATAATGGATTATTGAAAGGTCACCTGGGGAGAAGATTGCAGGCCTTGTCAGGGTGTGGCATGTGTCCCTCAGTCCACTCTCAGTGGTGTGCACTTTATTTCAGTGATGTTTGATGAGGGTGGAAGGGCAGTGTTAAGAGGTTTGTTAGTTTCACACAGCTCTCTGTTTGCTATTAGGATCTCACACCTGTTGGAAACAAAACATTACCTGATTGTCGAGTGTGTGCCAGCTTGAATGAAAAATGTGAATATTGTTTGCGAAAGAAAAACAAAGATGAACTTTAGTTTTTGTTTTTTTTACTTTACAAGACTTTATCATCAACAGATACATTACCCAGCAGGAGATATTCACAGACATCTTCAGGAAAAAAATGTACTCTTTTAATTAGTATATATCCTGTAGATTAATAAATAGTAGTAGTAGTGACATCAGTATGTACAGAGATACATTCTTCAGTGCCAGGAGGCCATGTTTTGAAATCCAGTGCAGATTAGGGGAGGCTGCTGCGGTGATTTGAACTGCTGACCATCTGAGCGTACAGCATTGAGTGTAGAGCATTACAAAGCAACTATTTACAAGTTAAAGCAAGCATAACATCATCACTTATAGACGGTTCACTGATCTTCTTTAAAAAGATTGCATGATACACTTTACAATATGAAAATTTTTCCATCTGTTGCATTGTCTCATACATAAAGGAGCTGCTGTCTGAAAACATTTTTTTGTCAAGGTTGGCACCTTTGGTACGTCACACCATCATGCACTGCAGTCACCCATGAAAATGAGTTTCCACTGGGCACCCATGCAGCCTCATCGTGTCTCATTTGAATTTAAAAATCAGACTTCTAGCAAATTGAGAAACAAGACAAGACATACATAATTGAACTTTTTTCTTCTTTTTTTTTTGCATGTTTGATTGAAACATTGAAGATGTTTTGGGATTGAGGAACGATTGGTGCCAAAGATGGCCCGTGACTGCTGACTATACTCTTGAAAATTACTCAACCTTCCCACCTGTTTTCATCACCTTTCAAAGGTGGACATTTCTCAAAGTAGCGTACCGAGTCTCGTGACAGAAAACAGAATGACAAATCTGCTACATGTTTTACGTAACTGGACCCACAGTTGAGCACGTTCTGATGCCCTATCCTGCGCGTTGTTGAAGGTGGCTGACATCAGTACACCTGAGATGGCTGAAATCTCAAATGTTTCATGGCGTACAGTTCACAGGACTCAGAAAACAGAGACATTTATGGCCATTGACATGTTTTTCTTTTCTTTTTTTTACAGCTTTCTTTGTCTTATGAACCAAACTGATAAATGTGCTGCACCGTACCCTCTGAAAAACCCTCCTAATGTGCAGTGTTATTTTTTTTTTTGAATGATGAATGACGTATAATTACAAAAATGAAAGACATAAAGATATCTATATATCTCGGAAACGTTTGCATTCTGTAAAGTCTCTAAAAACATGCTCGCTTCGTGGCTCTCGTGTACCGAACTCTGACGTTGATGTTGAAACGCAGTGCTGTGCAGGACACAGCTACACAGGAATAACTGTCCTCTTCATTTCAGGGACTGTACTTGAACCACACGTGGACCTTTCTCAGCAGCATCAACACAGCATGGACTTGAAATTCCAATAAACAGGGCATTAGCATGTCAGAAAAAAAGATTAACAGTAACACAGAACTTTTACATCTCCACACTCTCCCATACACATTCCACACATCACATTCAAAAGCATGACACACGATTCACACACACAAATACTACTGCTCTCTCTCTCTCTCTCTTTCTTTCACACACACAATACAGACACGCACACTGCACCTCTGCCCCTCTGTGAAGGAGTACAGATGTGCCACAAGTTCTACAGTGCTTTCTTTGTCATCCAGAATATGAATACAATATAAGGCAATAGTATATTTCAAAGATACTCATATGTGTGTGGGTGTGTGTGTGTGTGTGTGTGTGTGTGTGCGCGCGTATTTATGGGCCTGCGCGGCCCTGGTGTATGTTGTTCACGTTTGGATCAATACAAGCACTTCAGACTGGTGTGTATTTTGCACTCGAGCTTTTCAAAATGCTGCTGAGTGTGTCGTATGAATAGCACTTGCTGAAATCATCCAACAAGAAAATTAAAGTGTTTGAGGGGGAAAAAATCGAAGTTCTATCGGTGCATGTTGACAAAATGAAAAGAGGCCTGCAGCTTTTTTGTGGCTTGCGCATTTCTCATCCTCTTTTGTCACATACAGGACGGCCTGACAGAAATGATAGTCTCTAGCTCAGCGTTATCAGCTTATGGTTGATTGTTTCGCACACTGTCCTGACGTGTCGACAGTCTTGCGTTTAGAAGCTGACCGTGGATTCCGTCCAGCCGTTCGAGCCGTCACCCTTCACGGTGCTGGCCGTGCGTCCTCGTTGCGGTTGGCCGTCGGTCAGGCCGAAGAGGCGCGCCGCTGCGCCTCTGTATTTCCAGGACATGGTGTTATAGAGGATGGGGTTGATGGCGGCACTCAGGTAGAAGAGAACCACGGACACCAAGCTGCAGTACTCGGACAACACGGACAGCAGCGGGGACGGTGCGTCCAGAAAGCGGAACTGCAGGTAGCGACCCACGTGGAACGGCAGCCAGCAAAGGACGAAGGCCAGCACCACCACCACTGGAGGAGGAGAGGGGGGAGTAATGGACAAGGGATGAAGAGAGAATGAAGAAAGTTGCAAATAAGCTTTTGTACTAAACCTTATTCTGTCTGGCATAATGTAGGCTGAAGTTAGAACTCAGATCTTAGTCTACTCCCGCATATGTCCACCCCCTTCTCGACAAGTTATATGTGTGCGTAATTTGCGCGCTCTCTAAACTTACCCAGCATCTTGATGGTCTGTCTGTTGCTTTTGTCCCGGTGAGCCACGCGGGAGTTGATGTTTGTCTCTCTGTGTCTCTGCCACAGCCGACGGCCTATGAGGCTGTAGAGCACCGTGAGACAGAACACCGGCATGAAGAAGAAAACAGAGCTCAACCACACCATGGCGCCCATCAAGCCTGACTCCACTGCGTAGTGGGTCATCTTACATTCCCGGGTGTCCTCCAAGACGACGTCTGTCTCATTCATTCCTGAACTGAAATTTGTCGACCACATGCTGTCACGCTCCACTCCCACCATGACAAACACAGGTCCCGCGCTCAACAGAGACACTGTCCAGAGTAGAAGTATGAGGGCGCGCACACGCCTTTTGGTGACCAGGGCCTTGGCGCGCAGGGGGAAACAGATCGCCAGGTAGCGCTCCACTGACAGCGCGGTGATGCTCAGGATGGTGGAGTATGTGCATGACTCTGACACGAACTGAAAGAGCTTGCAGAGCGCGTCCCCAAACCGCCAGGGCCTGTACCTCCACATACGGTAGAGGTCCAGTGGCATGCAGAAGAAGATGAGCAGGTCGGATACGGCCATGCTACATAGGTACAGGTTAGTGGTGGTGCGCATGTCTCGATACTTGCTGACTACCAAAATGGTCATGACATTCCCGACCACCCCGACCAGAAACAGCAGCGTGCAGGCGATGGTGATGGCAGTGAGGAGAGGGATTGAGAAGTAATTGGTCGGCCAGCCGAGGTCAGCGTGCCATGTGGCGTTGTCGGTCTCTTCCCAGCTGCAGTTATGGGAGAGGCACTCCGAGAGATTGAGCCAAGAGGGCATGCTGTCGCCGCGCGGTTATTCACGGGGCCGAGCCTGACCCATACTGATACAGGCACCTCGGGTCTGGGACTCCTCAAGCCCCCTGGTGCTACCCTGTCCTCCCATCATTACTGGTTGAACTGCAGAGGTAAAGTTGGTGCGCGTAAAACCAAGATCCAAGAAGCGTAACCCTGTCCACGGTGAGGCTGAAAAAAGTCACAGTTCTGAGCGGACAAATCACGCTTGAAATCCTCCAGGGGACAGATAGCCCTCTCCAAAGTCTAACACAAACATGAGGCTATTTTAGGTCGATCCAAATTATCCGCTTCATCTGCAACACGTACTCTAGAGTGGCCCAACTGTGTTTGGGGCTGAGAGTACTTGTTTTAAAAGAAGAGTGGGCGTTATAATTACCACACAAATAACATGCTGGATATTTGTAAGCTAGATGAAATTAATGCGGAGGTGTATTCCAATCAAAACAGATGCGGCAGGGGAAAACACGCACAGCACAAACATCTACTATCTAACAATGATTCAAGACAAAAAAAAATCTAACTTGGAGACAAGTTATGTCCTTCATCCTTTCTGTTTGTGAGCGCCACCAGCAGCTGAGTGCTTTGGTGAAAATAAAGCATGAGAATCCTTCAAAGAGTCCCAGAGAGTTCCCATCACGGGCAGCGCATCCCTGCGTTTGAGCGTCGGGGAAAAAAACAAAACAGTGGCTCTGTGGACGAGTTGCACCGGGCATCGGTGGTGTGGTGGTGAGTCACAGGCACGGTCGTAATGATGCAGCAGCAGCAGCAGCAGCGGTGAACATCTGTCCGGGGATCAGGTACCGGAGCACCGGAACTCAGCCAAACACAAACGGATAAACAACAACCAGGGTGAAAACAAAGACCGTGTGACGGAACGGAGAGAGTTTTATAAAAGTCACAAGCACCACGAAGAAACGACGCATTGTCAACACAGTAATACAAAGTGGACTTCAAATCATTTAAGTAGAATAAAGTAGGCGAGACATTCACTAGGGCTTCCCCTATCTGCTCCTCTTGTTATGATGCATACCCATTATATGGATCCTGATTCCCAGTGCGCAAAAACAGGTGAAGTGGTGATGCTCAGAAGAGGGTGATGTGGGGGTCTGCCTTGAAACCAGTGCTGCAACGCCGCCTACAGGTGCTTTTAAGGCAGTGTCGCATTGAGGAAGAATCGAAATGGGAGCCTGACCTGCTCCAGAAGTGTGGCAGCTCCATCCTGCAAGGAGGTGAGTAGATGTGATATTTCGCCCACAGGGATCAGTTCAGATATTAGAATACAATTATAAGATCCAATCTGCCTTTTGCTCCTAAAAATAATCAGCATATTGAGTTTTTCTAATGAGCCACTGAAGTTTTAAAAGTGCAGTTTTTGCCTGGTGCAATATCTAATCTCTGATGTTTGATATCTCAGAACTGCACAGTGCTCGCGTAGAATCGTATAACTCCACGGTCACAGAGCATCAAACCGCATTAGAGCTACTCTGAAGCCCAGATTTAATTCAAAGCTCAGTTTGCCCACAGCAGAATGAGAAGAGGGGCCGTGATGTGGCACTCATGAGCGTGCACCATCCCTCTTTCAAAGAGTGTTTGTGAATGAGCGGCATGTGTCCAATCTTCCCGCTGAGGAGATTTAGACAAGCAAAGTACATTATACACACATGCATGTGGAGAATATCCCATTAAAACTGCTGCATACGGTATGATGAGGTTAGAGCAGAGTCGCTCTAGTGATTTAGCAACAACTGCTACTAGAATTAATATGTCATCCCCTCATAACTGGCAAGATAATTGGCTTCCGCCAAAGGCAACAAATGGAAACTGCAGAAAATGTGAAGTTGAGAAAATAAGGTTTCGAGGTTTGAAGTTTTTTAACCACAGTGTTTCATTTTATGCCCCTAAAAGCTGATTATTAGTCACTTTCATTGACTTTACATGAAGCCCATTCAGCTGCAAAGTTTGGACGAGGTTAAATGCACAGAAACTTGCTTCTTTAATTTAAAGATATCATTTAAAGTTAGTCATGTAGATTTCAGTAGTGGAATGGTGCAGTGGATAGCGCTGTCGCCTCACAGGTTCCTGCTCCACCTGGGTCCTTTCTGGGTGGTGTAACCTCTCCTTTGCCTTGCAGTTTGCATGTTCTCTCTGTGTCTGTGTGGGCTCTCTCTGGCTTCCTCCCACAGTTAATACATTAATGGAGTTATTAGGTTAATCGGTGGCTGTAAATTGCCCGTAGGTGTGAGCGGGAAAGGTTGTTTGGATCTATGTGTCATCCCAGTAATAAAGCGGTGACTTCGCCAGGGTGTACCCTGCCTCTCGCTCAGTGCCAGCTGGGATAGGCTCCAGCCTCTCACACACAGCACTTACTCTGCTAATCTAGGCAAACTTCCTTTAGTTGATCTCTATCTTTTATCTTACTCTTGATCTTTTTGGTCAGACTTAACTTCAGCATTATTTGTGTGGTATGACAAACACAGTTACTGAGCTTGTACACCAGATCTTTATCTATTTACACTTTTATTGAATCTCCCCCAAATTTACTTGTTTCTATGGCATAATAATGTTTATATGACTACAGTGTAACTCATTTATGATTGAATATGGACTTTTAGGGTGTTGGTCAGGATGAGCACATCATTATCTGCACAAAGTCAACGTTGACAGCTTTAAACTGTTTAAGATTAACAAACGCTGCAGACTTTATTTTCTTATTGAAGTAAATGGCTGATTTCAATGTAAGTTTCAGGCTCAATGCACGTGGAATATATTATGTTATATATATATATTTCTATTTTTATTGCACTGATGTGATCATCGTGGTTCAAATATTGTTATCTCTCTGCCCTTTGCACTGTGTTTACCAGTAGATACCATTATGTTTATGGTCACTGAATCATGATGTGTGTGTGTGTATGTGTGTGTGTGTGAGAGAGAGAGAGAGAGAGAGAGAGAGAGAGAGAGAGATGAAAAGAGAAAGACAGAGCAGGAGGGATCCTAATAGCGGAAAGAACACGAGAAGGACACTTGTCAGGACACTTCTGTCCTTTACATCCTTTTCATCATATCTGGTATGTATGTCTATGTAATATGATGTCAGTGTGTATCTGGACTATGTGTGTGTGATTGCATGTGATGGGCTTTTCAGTGGGCCTCTGCTCATAACAACTGTGGTAATGGCCATAATAGCCAAACAACAAGCTGAAATCACCACTATGTACACGCAGAAAATGCTAAAATTGGACTGTTTCTGGAACAACAGGAGGTAATAACAGGTATCTTCACTGAACTGAACTGTCATGGCTGTGTTTCAGTCTGAGGGGAGATTTTTCTGTGTGTTTTTTATGGCTGTCACCGATGTATGTATATGAAACCCCTCGAGTTTCCAGGAGTTCGTCTCTGTGTGTTTGACCCTTTTATTACTTTACTGCTGTGTATTCTCTACATGTACCGCTTTACTGTTTCCATGCAGGCGTGTGCGTGTGGCTCTGCAGTGTGTTTGGTAAAAAACATTTAAGTGTTTTGGTTATGATTGTGTCTGAACTATGCCTCGTGGGTGTGGTAGTAGAACGCGGGGTAAAGTCCCTGTCATAAGCACACACACACACACACACACACACACACCCGCCCGCCCGCATTTGATCGCCGTGTGTGTATATTTATATGTGAGAGCCGCAGTACATCCCTTAATCCACAAGATGGAGGAAGAGATCTCTTTTGATTTGCACTTGAACCTGTGTGTGTGTGTGTGTGTGTGTGTGTGTGTGTGTGTGTGTGTGTGTGTGTGGCTGCCAAACTGCTGGATGGTTTTATGGTACAGGTGTGATATGAGGGTAGAGAGAGCTCTGTCAGCTGGGTACACACACATTAATAATAACACATGTACACACACACACACAGGTTTAAGTAAACTAAGTAAGGCTTTAGTGGAAATAACTCAACCAAATTCCTGCTGTTGTTGTTTTACAGTCCCAGTCCTTTTGTTTTTAAAGCTGATGTTTCAATTTGTTTTATTGCTTATGCAAACACATAAAGACTCAACTTATATACATGACAAACTATAAGCAGGGGCAGTATCCCCCCTCTGCTCCCCCCTGAAGGACTCCTCCTACTTCAACAAAACTCCAGAACTTGTTTTTACCCAATGAGAAAGGCCTGTGGGAGGAATGAGTTCCTGTGATTGGTCTAGAGTTAAAGAGTCCCCTCCCTTCCTGAGGAGTTGGAGAGAGTTCACTGTTAGTTTTTCACAGCCACACATACTCAGTTACAGAACAGAAAGAGAGAGCGCACAGGACTAGCTGTCCACTGTCTGCCGCTGCACAGATCTTTGTGGAGAGAGAGTGTGTGTGTCTCAGAGCTGCCGTCCTTTCAGTGAAGCCAAGTGGATTGATCACTTACCAACATGTGGGCTGAATGTCCACAAAGAGAGCAGGTTGGTAACGTCTCCCTCTGCCTCTCTTACTTCTCTCTCTGTCTGCTGTGTTCTATTTGTGTCCACGGGCTGGGGAGCATGTATACGTCTCTGTGACACTTCTTAGGTTTGGGTTGTCAGTGGGATCACGGAGAAGAATGTGCAGTATGTTTGAGTCTGCGATTATACTCACTGCTCCTGTAGGTAGGAAGAAAACAGTGGGACAATGTGCAGCTGGGTCTGCTTATGCTGGAAATGTGTGTGTTTATGCGAAGATCCTTGGATCTTAGATGGGTGTGGAGACGAGCCTCTCGGTCCTTCAGTATTGAGGTAAAACTGCAACAGGCAGTGTGTTTGGCTGCACAGGTGTGTGTGTGCGTGCGGGCCGGCTGGCCTCATTCTCACACCCTGTTGTGAGAGTTAGTTGCTGCAGCTGGAATGTCATGGGAAGACTGGAGATATTTTGCTTCTCTGTCTCTGCTCCTCTCTCATACCGACCCCCCCTCCTCCCCTCCTCCCCTCCTCTCTCTCTCCCTCTGCACTCTTCTTCTGTTGTCTTTGCAACTGATACATACGATCCTGACCTCTGGCATTCAGTAGTCTTCCCTTTGCACTGTGTAGCAGGAGCATGACCTCGATACACTTCTGTTGTGTTGACACCGCACACACACAAACACACACACACACACAGTTGACTTCTTTACTGTTATTCCTGCCCGAGGCTTTAAGTGTGTGCATGTGGTGCTAGGCTATGCTATGCTGCGCATTGTGGGAGATACGCATCAATCATTAATCTGGACAGTGGCTGAAGTTGAACTATTTTAGTCCCCAGTCACCCACAATTCTTGAGTTAAAGACATAAAGTTTTATGTAACGAGAGCAGTGTTCTTTTTCTCACGGAAGGTTGGAAGGATTTGAAATATTTCTGCTCTGTCAGGCAGACTTCTACTGTAAATTTATTCCAGATGTTGACTACACTCATATGTTCCTGCTATATGCTGAACCCCTGTCAAAATCCCACAAGCCCTGTTTTGAGTCCACCACAGCCTGAAAAATGAGAATTTGTGGCTTATTGAAACATTATTTTTAGCATTGTACACATGTCAACAGACATTCTGGAGCTTTCATTGTCAATCTGCGTCGTAACACTGCTCGTTGCTCATATTGGAAGGGTTGGTGGTTAACCGAATGCTTAACGGGAACAGATTTCAGTCAGTGCTTTCTCTGCTATGACCCCGCTGTAGATTACTGGTTTAAATTGACAAATGAGAGAGCTCTCGGGCTGCGGGAGATAAAAGAGCTGCAAAAATAGAAGCCATTTATTTACATCCAGAAAGATGTCACTGTGCCATTTGGAGCACAGACCATCATTAGCGCCTTTTGGTTTGCCAGTGTATCTGAACGGCGTCTATTTTTGAATCGGAGCCGTTATAATTGGCCTGTACACAAGCATGATTCATGTCCTATGTTGTGAATTTCCAGCTCTCCACAACAATCAGGTGACAGTATTTTCTTTCAAAATTCCTGCACAGGGGTTAGTTCAGTTTTAGTTTTTTGTCTGATTTGTAAAGGTTCTGAAATATCTGCCTCCACCCTCCCAAATAAATGGAGGTAGATATAATTTTCTTTGTGTCATGTTTTCCCAGAAACAATGATTTCATTACTCTGGATAATCCACAGTCTGACTGAAGTTAAGAAAGTAGTGCCACAAAACTTTTCACAGCCTGGTATGTCGATAAACTGGTACGCTGTTTCTAAAGAGAGAAAGTAATGTAGCTGCCGAGCAAAGCTGGAATTCCATTCAGTACCATAACACCGGGCAACCAAAACTATCTTCATGGTTAAATATCACTGGAGATGGTAACGTCTTTCAGTCGAGAGCGCTTCAGTCCTGCTGCTGTGATGGTCACGTGTCTCTCTTTAGCGGTCAGTAAAGTTGTAGTTTAGTAGTTTCCAGGCTCTAACTTGGCTGCTTTGGTTGGGCTGAGTCAGGCTTGGCTGAAAGAGTGAGAGTGAGAGAGAGAGAGAGCAGTTCCATCACTCCTTCAGTACAATGATGCCTTGTGTTACCGCCAGCAGAACGCCACTGTGGCGATGATGACGATTGCCCCCTCTATTTTTCTGGCTTCTACTTTATGTCTTGCTTTCTCTGCCTTCTCTGACCACCCTTATCCCCCTATCCATGGTGTGAAGGATTAGATAATAGGCAGCTTTAGTGTGGGCCGGGAAAGAGAGGTGTCACAGACCTCTCTTGTTGCGTCTCTGCTCGTTCCTCCCTCCATCTTCTCTCTCTCTCTCTCTCCCTCTCTCTCTCTCTCTCTCTTTTTGTACCATCTGCGCCATGAGGAGCTTGGCACCACGCTATCTGTAAATGCCAAGCTAGATTTATTTTATCTTTACTGTGTGTGTATCGGTGTGTGTGTGTGTGTGTGTGTATGGTATCTTTAAAATGGTTTAAAACATTCACTGTTTGCCGTACAGTACTTTGTAAATTCTTATCACATCCAAGAATAGATAATGGAGCCCAGAAATGATCTTTTCTTAACAATCAGCAATCAGTGACAGCCCCTCCGCTGGCATTGACACGGATGTTGAGCCTCTTTCCAGTGTTCTCTTCGATAATTTGACACTTTTCCAACACAAAAGACGGAGTATGTGCTGCCGTCTAGAATACACAGACGTGCACATCACTGTAAATGCCATTTTAGGTAACACTGAAGCACCTATGATAGCTTTTTATCAATACACGTGTAGGAGTGAGGCTACGGGGATCACTGATAAACATGTTTGGCACAGAGGTGATGAAGAGCAGTTCTGAAAGTATGACTAAAAATAAGAGGTGACAATGCTGGCCACGAGTCTAAAAATGATATAGGGGAATTCTGATTTGGTGTACTGTGCTCTGTCATATCTTGAGTCAGAGAGTTCCCGTGTTGTGCAGAAAGATCAGCCCCCTTTTTATGGAAGTATAACATGTATTTAGCACATGTGTGTCGTTTACACATTATTTACAGATATATTCTGATATCCCAGACATGTAAATGGATTTAAATTAAACAATTCAACTATTTTAATTTTTTTTAAAATTACATTTTGCTCTGAATCATTCATTTGAACAACATAAAGTTGCAAAATGGTGTGATGAAATCAAAAAAATGAATCCGCTGGAATTAAAAAACAGTCATTTCTCAGCCCGAATGTAAAATTTACACTCACATATGTCAGCATTATACTACTGCATCCCAAAAAACTTGGCAATACCTGTAACAGGGAGAGAAAGCGCACAAAACTGAGAGTGGAATGTAGGCATGCTGCATGAATCACCCTTAAATGAGAAAAAAATGGTATCAGCTGTCTACCTTGGACCCCTCGACCACCAAGATGCCTTAAAAATATCTTATAATCTCTAGGTGATGACAATGCCACTGTTTTCCCGTTGAAGACATTAAGGATGCGGTTTGCATGTCATGCAGCGAGTGTAACTGGTTTCCCAGCAGCAGCCACAGCAGGGCGAGTTCCCACCTTTTAAAACTAGATCAAACTACTCACATCACCCCCGTGCTGCCTGCTTTCCTGTAACCTGAAGCACTCCCCGTGCCCGTGAGATGCTAAAGCACCCAAATCCCCTTTGTATCCAGAATTAGTGAAATCAGTTTCGAAAAACATGACTCCAGCATGTGTGATCATTTTACATGTGGACCAATGGCGGAGCATTCCCACACACGCCATAAAAGTTTTGCAGTGAAATGAGAGTTTGAAACAAGCAACTTCCTGCCAAAACCTAACAACAAGCAACTGATAAGGATGATTTTTTTTTTTTAAATCTGTTATTAGACACGGCCAAACTGACCTCATCTCTGTTCCCCTGTGTCCCCGCTACTGAAACACGACTACGAACAAGACAAAAGCCCAAACTAGAGCATGTCTCTTCTTCTTTTATTGCAAATCCTCAGAGAGAAATGTTTTATATTTATTAGGTTCATATTTCTTATCTTATGTATTTATGTCACAATAAAGGGCACACGGAAGAAAAGTAGGAAGTGTAAACGTGGCACACGCGTATTAAACGAAACAAATTCACCTCGTCCTGCTGCTTCTTCCTCCAGCTGTCTCAGACATGAATGGGTGTAAACCGGTGTGGGAGATGAATGAATAACGGTATATTGATTGTGGATTAATATTCAGTTGTCTCCAACAATGATTTAACTTTTTGTTCCTCTTCCTAATCGATGCCCATTTCTAAGTTATAATTAAAGTCTATATTAATAAATTATTAACACATGCTTTGACCAATTTGGTGAGTCACTGGTCAGGTCCTTCTCATAAATCATGTAGTCATAAATATTTATAGGTCATTAAAGGTCACAGGTTTCTTAGTCACTGTAATTATTCATTCATTTTTAGTCTTGGTAACATAAACATAACTATGTCTTCATTAGTGTAAACAAGAATTGTATGACTGTTGGACAGGCTAGGCTAAGCTAATTGTGTCCTGGTTCTACCTTCGCATTTAGCGGCCAGACTCACCTGTGCAAATAACAGAGCAAGTAAGCACATTTCCAGTATTTCAGGCTTTGTGCGAGGCTAAGCTAATCAGCTGCCAACAGGTAGTCAGAGTTCAAACTGCGAGCACTCGGACAGTTAGCATATTTAATGAGGTAAGGTTAAATGTGTCAGTGTTTGGCATCCCAAAATGTGTTCCAAGAAAAAGTGAAGGTACTCATAAATTATGCGTAAATGATTCATCCATTCATCATTTTCATGAAGCCTTTAATTAAATCTTAAAGGATGCCTCATTATAAGGTTTTAGACACACTTCCATCCCAAAACGCTAAATTTGAGTTAAATATCACATCCCCACTAACGGATGTGGTCTAATTAAAATTTATGAAGTTTGATTCCTGCAGAAAAGGGCAGTAATATGCTTTTAATGGCGCTCTGGGGCAGGGTGAGAGACTAAATTTCCCATGTGTCACATGTTGAAAAGACTGAGTGCCCACTTTGCTTTTATGACGACCATTTTTTTGCACTCTCTTTGCCACACTCGGCTGAACCGCTGCCGCTCTGCGCCCACTCAACATTCTTTCATTTCTTCAATACGTTGATTCCGGCTAATTGACATTCGAGACAGATGCTAGCACATGAAGGAAAAGGCGAACGCGCTTAGCTATTTCTGTTGATATTAATATACAAGCAGTTGCATACAGGCTGTTGGAGCTATCGCCATGACAACAGGACAGGAAACAGGAAGTTGGCAGTGTTTCTTTGGAATGGGTTAGAGAGATAACGCCTGTAACCTCCATTGTATTCTCCTCATCACTCCTCTGCTCTCCCGTCAGGTTTCATACTGTGGACATGGATGCTATAAGCAGTGCCTTGCGTACGTGTGTGTGTGTGTGTTCGACATCCGAGTCCACACATACATGCGGACATTCAAACCACATTCACCCTTTGGCATTTAACCCCTGTGGGTCAAGTCTGCTGGGCGGGTCATGGTTATTCTTGGAGCAGGGAGAGGAACTGTCAGAAATTCTTCTTCTGGAAGGTCACATGCAAAAATTCAACACTGATGCATCCTGTGTCTAACTTGACTAGTCAAGTCATTTCTGATGATTTAAACTAAATATTAACTTTAGGACATTTTGATATAGAATCTTTATGTAGCAATCATTTATTTTAGTATTTATTTAGCTGTTTGACAGTTGACAGATCCGTGCACGCTTGATACCGTATAGTCAAACACAAGTCGTTGAGGTCCAGTTGCAAAATTTCCACATGATCAAGTCTAAAAACTCCTCAACTGCTCAAACAAAACCTATTTCTGCGTTTACCTTTGATGTATAACTGAGGCCTTCATACGTTTTGTGTGCAGGCCATGCAGACATTCTCACTGTTCACTGGTAAACAAGCTTTGTTTAACTTTTCATTCATAGTTGTGCATCTTGAACCACGGCCTTCTTTTGCTGTCGGATTAACTTTACAATTATCCTGCCAGACGTTTTCAGATGTTTGTTTTGTGCTTCAGACCTTTGTATTCTGAGCACAGTTTGGCCGGCGCTGTAAGAGTTTACAACTCTTTCAAATGTCCGTCTGCTTCATTGAAAATATAGATAGATAGTACAGATACAGTTAATGAATGTATAAGAAATGAAGCAATAAATAGTTGTTCGGTCTGGATTCAAACCAGTGCTGCAAACTAGTGTGTATTTAGACATTACACCATTCACATGTTGCGTGCGGTATCCTTTCCCACACTGTTGTCCCTCTGTACAAAATGTGACGAAGCAAAGGGAGTTATTTAGAGACAAGGCTGGCTCAGCAATGGACGAGCATACTCTGCTTGGGAATGTGGAAACATTGATTTTATAAATAGTCTCAAAGATCTTATTTTCTTTCTGTACAAGGTCGGCAAATTAAAATTGAATTGTGTTCTGACAACGATGGAACCACAGAATCAGCGTCATTAATGAACAAAATAATCTGAATCATTATTTGCTTCTTGCATAAATATCCATTCAGGGAAAAAAAAAACAATGAGAAAATGATCGAATGAATGAAGAGAGTGAAGAGTTTCACAGGGACAACAGGAAGCACACATGCAGACATGCAGTCACTGGGGACTGATGACTCTTCTGACTGCGTGAGCGTGTTGGATCTTGTTCAGTAGAGTGGGAATGTTTACTGTCAAGCTGTTGGTGGACGTGTTCACGCGCTACTTACTTATCATGAACATTTTTAGCTCCAAACAGAAGGAAGTAACACTTTGCAGATATTCTTGGGCTGGCTTTTTAAAAAATTGATATTCAGATGTTGAAGTTAGGTAAATGAAGCTAGTCAGTTTAAGATTTTAAAGTTAAACCTCTCAGGAGTTGTCTTATTTATTTTGGCTCTAGTGACCATCCGTCCATTTTCTGTAACCGTCTATCCTTATCAAGGTCACAGGAGGCTGCAGCCCATCCCAAAGGAGTCACCTGATCGTCACAGGGGTGACACATTAAGAAACAATCAACTTTCTTCTTTGTGATTGTTCCCATCCTGCCTTGCCTCAGGGAAAATGTTGCAGAAACCTGATGAATCAACAAAACCTCAACCTCCCTGTGGACCATAAGCTAAGAAGAAAGAGCCGCTTGCTGTTTTTCCTGTTGAACTGTTGATGGTTGCTTCAATTGTTCCACTTGTAACTTATTGTACATCAATTAATCATTTCTGAATTTCCAGTAAACCCCTTCGTTCGTTGTCCAAAAAGGGATTTTATTGTATAAGAGACTTAACGCCCTCTCGAGTAACCTTAATTACATCCTAACCTACTGAAAAATAAACCTGCAGTAATGAAGTGCATAAAATAATCATCAATCCATTATTACATTTTCAGAATCTGTCCGCTGAATGAACTGTTCTCTCATTTCCCTTCCTTTCCTCTCTTCCCCTCTCCTCCTCCTCCTGAGTCTTATTTTGTTATGCTTTGTCTAGACTCAGAGGGCGGTTTGCTAACAAAGCCACATGTGTATGGGGTAGTATTGGATGACTCAGCATAACGCTTGCTGGTATTTTGTTTGTATAGAGTTCTCTTTTTTTTGTGTTTTTTTTTTTCTTTTCTGGTCTCCGAAGGTGGAATGCTTTTAAAATGCCGAATACCGTAGCCAGTGTTGCTGCGTCACTGTTATTCTCCACACCAGCCTCTATCCTGTCTTAGTTATGCAGGATTTTACAGTTGAATGCTCTGTTCGCCAAAATGAAGAAAGTGAAGAGCATCATTTTTCTAACAGGTTTAGCAGGTTTTTGATTGCAATATGTGTTTATTATTGAGTTAAACTGAGCCTGTGTGTGCTCAGTGGTGGATGGTGGTGAAACTAAAACTGAGAACTGAGCGTTTCTGCGTAGTCCTTTGTTCTGGATAAACATCTACTAAACGTGTAGCCACTTTATGTTTACATATTATTGTATTATAATATTTGCCTAAAAGATGTAGAGATGCTGTTTTTGACTATACAGTACACTGTATGCAAACTGTGTTTAGTCTGTGTATGCATGAACACTAGTAACTGGTGTTGTGTTAATGTGGAAATACTACACAAATGTGGGTGACGTCATTTTTTAAACTCATTTTGGGCCCCCAGCATTTTTCACTACGCCGCTCAATGACTAACGTCCCCTCCTATGGGTGTAGTTGATTCAGTCATTCCTAGTTGCAGCATTGACAAAATATGCTCCATACCACAGAATGTATGAAGCAAGATTCGGTAAGTCTGTCGCAATCAATGAAAGAAACAAGACTGAAGGTTTGAGAAGATCAGACTTCACTGACTGAGAGCCTGCAAGTGGAGGATCCAGGTGGAGGTGTGGATTCAATGTGACTTCTTGTTCCTCATGAGATACAAGACACTTCTGTCACTGCTGTGCATGATGACGACAATGACGACGTGATGTTGATTTAGCAATACTGCGGTTTACAGCAGTATCCCCTCCCACTCTGCTGTCTCTCTGTACTCCTTTATTTGGAATCATTCTAATGTTTATCGCGTGTCCTGATGTGTGTGGTGTAATTTCTTCATTTAGTTAGATCCTTGTCCTAATGGTATATGCTCTTGGTATATTGCATTGATGTTGACCAACGAAACTATGCTGAGACTCCATTGTTTTTGGTCTTATGTGTGAGGAAGTAACAGAAATATTCATCTGCAGGGTGTGAGTACATGATAGGTCATCATACTCATGTGATGAGATGATTTGATTAGGGCGGAGAGGTGTGTCAAGTAATCTCTGAGGTCACAGACGTGCTGAGTGACAGATGTTTTATCCAGCAATAATTTCAAAGAAATGTACCGACACTAAAGTGCTAGAGTTGAAGGGTGGTAACACAAAATCATTCACTGACCCACAGGCCTGATGTGGTATTAGAAAGACAAACAAAACATCCATGCATGAGGCAGGATGATTATCTTCTTATAATTAAAAGTCTCAATCAAAATATCCTGGAGAATGGAGATTATTATTTTAAGCCAAGGATATTGGATGTTTACACTGGTGGCCTCTTGTGACCTTAAAAACCTGTTTGAGATGTGCACAATATAAAAGTTTATGAACACCGGAAGGTTAAAAGTTTAATAAAATTCATTCACCATTCACACACTTTATGTATTCAGTATGTAATGTTTTTCTCCTCCAGGTTCGCCCTGCTCTTGGGGCTAACTGCTAAGCATGCTGGGTAAGGCTCCACCCACGACCAGTAACCTCAACCTGGTGAACTCGGAAGTTTTGGACAACACGGCGGTCCCTGACGGACGCAACTGCATCAATATGGCCGACCTTGTGGAGAGCCTGGATACCAGAGAGCTGGACATGGGAGAGGGAGAAGAGATCGACTATGACGGGAATTCCATAGGTGTGATTTTCTCCTGATTACAAGATGATGCATTGATCATAAACAAGATTTATGTGGCCATATAAGCCCAAAGCAGTAAATTTGTGACTATCCTCTGTGGCTTGTACCCAGGAAATAGGAAAGTCAAGAGCTAGTGGTCTGTTCAGGCTAAAGGAAAGGAGAAAATCATGTATCGTATATGAAAAATTCTGGAAATAATTCAGCTGGTGAGCTTTCAAACTGCTATCTAACATCCCTAAGAGGATGTAAGAGTAAGAGGGTGGATTTTTCCTTTACATAATTTAGATCTTACAAACTCTATCCTAGAATAACCAGATACATTTGACCTCATGCAGAAAACGAGCAAAGCATGAAAATCTTGAACAAAGGCCGACTTTTTTTCGCCGATGCATCCTACTCACTCCCAAGCAGCCTGAACAACTCCTACATGCACAGGCAGGAAAAACCACGCTCACCACCCGCCTCTCTCTTCCTTCCCAGGTGACTGTCGTATCCAGTTTTCGGCGGTGTATAACACGGTGGGCTTTAAGGAGGCCAGTGCTAAGGTCTACCTCCCCACTGTGCCCATCACTGCTCGGATCCTGGAGGTGGAGAGGTTCACCACCGCGCAAGACCGCTTCAACCTGTCACACCACAGGAGTGTGAACAAGGTACACACACACAATATTTCTGGAAATATTTTGCAAAGATATTATTACCCACCGTCCCTGCACTCCTTACTTTTGGTTGTTTTTTATTGTGAGAAATACCTGTATTAGATGAAAATGTTTGCTTTTAGAATAACAATTCCTGAAGCAACTAAAAGTATTATCTCTAATATTTGCACTAATTTCACATAACAATGTGAAATGACTAAGAATAAACATTTCTTCTTGCTTGTTTTATGTGGACATAGAGAAGTGTGTCTGTCCTGAGGGCATATAGACGAGTCAGAGGGGTCAGCTCCTTTAGAGCTGAGGTGGTATCATGTCATGACGCGCGTACTCTTCCTGGGTGAATGCACACAAACCCCGTCGCCTTGTGCGTGTTTGTCTGTGTGTGTAGTCTCTGCCAGCAGTGTTTCGGATTGAGCTGAAACACGGTGAGTTTACCTGGGTGATCAAGAGGAAGGAGAAACATTTCATGGAGCTCCACAGAGAGCTGAGGACGTACAAGACGTTCATGAGGATACCACTGCCGTCACGCAGGTCGGTACCCAAACGCCCACCCAACACACACACGCATAGATTTACACCCCCACACTGACACCCACATGTGCCAGCAGACATATGTGTGTATGTATACACAATGTTTTTTTGAGATGCCACAATGCAAACAGATTGATTAATACACACATACAGTAGTGCACACGTGCATATGTGTGCATAATGTGTGAATAACATACTGCTAACCATCAGATGAGAAGATTAATACTGCTCTTACCCGGAAATGGTCATCTTAGCTTAGTTTAGCATAAAAACAGCAAACAAGAGGAAACACCGAGCAGACACCGAGATGTCTAGTTTTATGAGGAACTCTATATTTGAATAATTTATTGACAACCAGCTGCCCGGCTGGTTATGTGGGGTTTGTTTTTATGAGCTTTCATTTGGGAAAGTAAATGTCAAAGTAAATAAAAACAAATCTCCAAATACATAAAGCAAACAGAATTATCTAAGGCTGTTCAAATAGTGACTACGAGACTAGACTAAGAGAAACCGTCACGGAATAGCGCATTTTTCTCGTTATAAATGGACTCGGATGCCTTTTCTGCCAGCTTTGCGTGAATGCAACAGTTGCCAAGCAACCAGGATAACTCCAGGAAGGTTCATTTGTCATTTTTACATTCTCCTGTTTGTGTGTGTGGATGAAAAAGAAAAAAAAAAACCAAGACACAACATGCTGATTGGTAACATTTTAGAAGTAGTGATGGGCCGTTGCCCCCTGGTTCTAGTCTTTATGCTAAGCTAAGCTAATTACCCTCAGATACAGCGTTCAGATGCAACAGTGTCAATCATCTCAAACTACACATTTCAGAATATTAATCTACTACCATAACAGCGTTTGCATAGTGTTATTTGACCTCCCTTTGTTTTCTGCTCACCATTATTTTTCTGCCTCTCGTCTTTCTCTCTCTGTTGATGTACACTCTTGAAAACAAAAGATTGTTGCCCGTGGATTTTAAGAGGATTAACTTCCGCCCCGCTCCCTGTTTTTCTCTCCTCGCGTGTGTTCTTTTGCTTCTGAAATAATAAGTATGTTTTTAGTTTAGTTAAATCATTAATTATGCCACTCTGCATTCCTGGTTGAGTCAGCCTGAAACCTGTCAATTTATTCAGGCTTTTAAATTTTCCTGTTTAAACACCCACTGGCAGGAAGTTACATAAGAAATAATGTGTTTTCGTTGAAATTAACAGCTGAAACTTGGTTTCTTAGCTTTGGGCACGAGGATCAGCCTTCATCCAAAGGCTGTGTGCCTTTGACCTTAAAGTTCGAGGACAAACACGGTAAACAGACCGGAGCTTCTAATGCGACATCTCCATTTCCTTCCTCTCCCTCTCAGCCACACAGTGAGGAGAAGGACGGTGAGGAAGAGCGAAGTGAGGGAGATGCCATCCCTGCCGAGGGGAGGGGGCGACGACCTGGTGCGAGATGAACAGGTTTCCAGCAGGAGGGTACGCCTCAGCCGTGACTGCTGCCTTGTTGCCTGTTTTCTCATTGGAAACTGCACATATCTTAACTTTATGGCAAGGAGCTCTCCTGTTGCCATGGCATTTAACTTTTTGCCAGCATACATATCCTCTGCATGTGTGTGTGTGTGTGTGTGCTTGTCAGTGTTTATATGCATGGATTTTCTCATTAAAATACTCACAGTGGCCAAAATATAGTGTGTGTGTGTGTGTGTTTTTACAGAGACAATTAGAAGACTATTTGAACAAGCTGCTGAGGATGGCCATGTACCGCAAATATCACCATACTGTGAGTAATCATACTAAGCCCCGAGCTGTGTCACTTTAACATAATCTCATAATGACTGCCTGCTAATGTTGCGTATGTTATGTGTGAGTGTCACATGTCGTAGAAGCAAATATTATTAACGGCCTTTTTCAGCATTTCACTGCACTCGGCCCTCATGGTGAAGCCGTGTTTACCTGTAGCACTGTGGCTGCTTTATGTTGACACATGCAAAGAGTTAAGTCTGTAAGATGATTCTTTTTTCTGGAAATGACATATTTGTCACCAAAACAAATGTGGAGGTGACTAGGCCATCTTATATTTGAACTACTGATATACTAAACTTCACCTTTACTCTCACTTACTGTACCTTTTGAGCTGGAATGATTCTTAAAGCAGGCCGTGACTGAGTTTATTCATAGCACTGTGACTGTTACGCACCGACGTGCATCAGCCTGACGCATTCTGAGTTCATGTGTGAGGTGACAACACGTGTTGAGATAATTTAAGATGAGTCACGTTGCCTCCAGGTGGGTGGTATGCGTGGTTGTAATGGATCCCGGCTCACGGTCACCTGTTGCCGTGTACGTTGTGCATCAAATGTTTTTGTTCTGTTCTATAGAGTCTCTTTCTGTCTGTTCTTAGATGGAGTTCATTGATGTCAGCCAGCTGTCATTTATTCATGACTTGGGACCCAAAGGACTGTGAGCATTTTCCCTTTTATTGACTCCTTTATTCTTCTTGCCATCTGTAAAAATAGTTCTATTAGTCGTGTGTGGCCCGACAAACAGTTCACATAGTAGAAAAGTTATTAACAGATTTTATTGTCTCTTCCAGGGAGGGGATGATCTATAAGCGTTCAGGCGGACATCGTATCCCTGGCATGAACTGCTGTGGTCACAGCCAGGCCTGCTACCGCTGGTCCAAACGGTGATTACTCCTGTCTTTGTGTGTCTCCTTCTTCCCCTCTGTGTACTACAGCGAGTCTCTTGCCATGAAGTTGCTGCAGTTTACGGGTGAAACTCCTGAAAGTCTCGTGGTGGAAAGACAGATTAGCATTTTTTCAACTGGCAAACTCGCCCAAAATGTAGGAGTGACAAATTCTATGTACATTTTTCTGGCAGGAAGCTGTTTGAGTGTGGGTGTTCAAAACACAGCGACCACTCATTGCATATTTAAAGACAGGGATGCCAACATCTGAACACCTGTTAGTTTTGGCCATCGTGTGACTTCTTTGCTAGTTCGCTAACAGGATCTCAGTAGCATCTTCAAACCAGCTGCACTGGCACACACTTGCCCCTCGCGTCATCTGTTTGTTCTTTCTGTTCTTTCCCTTTCTCTCTTTCTCGCAGCCAAATTATTATGTGAGCAGTTTTTTATGATTATTTTCTGAAGAACACAAAAAAAATCCCACACATTTGAAACGCTCGGCACGTCCACCTACATCCCCATGTTGCTTTTCTTCCTACATCCTTTTCTCAAAACAAGAAATGAAACAACAAAATGGTCCGCAGAGCTTTACACAGACACACATCATAATTTCTGATGGCGATGATGATGATGATGGCGAGAACTGTGTGTGTGTGTTGTGTGTGTGTTGTGTAGCTGGCTGGTGGTGAAGGACTCATGCCTGCTGTACATGAAGCCAGACTCAGGGGCCATCTCCTTTGTCCTGCTGTTGGATAAAGAGTTCAGCATCAAGATGGACTCCAAAGACACAGAGACCAAACACGGAGTCCGGATTGAGAGCCTCTCCAGGTTTGTAGCAGGTCACATCTATTTTGAGTAAATCCTCGCGTTGGATTATGAAGCAAATGTTACTTAAACACCAGTTTAAAAAAGAAATTCATCCCCTAGACTCCTGCTGTTTGATAAAATTAGTTTAAATCTTCCAAAGGCATGACGAGGTTGTACGGTTTTCCTTCACCATGCCTCATTCAGTTCCCCAAACAATGATTTCCTAAAGTAAAAGCAACTTTCAAGAGACTTCCTACAACTCCCAACAACAACAGCAACAACAACCTGCATCCATTTGTGGGTTTTGTTGTGTAGGTGGAGAGTTCTATAGCAAGAATAAACATGGAGAAACTTTCATGTCTCCCTTTGCTAAAAAATGTGTTGCATTTCATTCAGGTTTACTGATTCTGCTTTGCTGAAAGCCATATTTTTTATACTAACTAGATCATTTTATATGGCTCAAAGCATTTCTTTACAACTTGCACTGAAAATCTCAACCGGTGCTCTAAAAAAATGAATAAAAGATCCTCCGTGGTCTCACAGCTGCACTGATGAAATCTCTTATCAGTCTGCTCTTACAGAACTGTTTAGAGAAAACTCAGCGTCTGCTTTTGTAAACGGGTCTGGACTGTGTGGTAAACTAAGGCGCAAATGAAACCACAGTATTGCCCAATTTTTTTGGCACTAATATGTTTTCCGGCCGTAGCCAATAAATGAAGTAGTCCTCATGTATCCGTGTGAGTACGTGCACAGGCATGCGGCGTGTGTTTACTTCACTGTATCTGTGTGTGCATCCCCCCCGTCAGGACCCTGGTGTTTAAGTGCAGCAGCTACAGGCACGCGCGCTGGTGGGGTCAAAGCATCGAGAGCTTCGTGAGGAGCCACGCGAAAGCTTTCCTGCGAGATCACCGATTCGGATCGTTTGCACAAGAGCAGGAAAACATCCCTGCCAAATGGTAACTATGCTGGGACAAAGTGTGGAAATGTCAAATGCAAATAAAAACACATTAGTAGATACACCGAGTAATAAAAAATGCAAAGGTAGGTTATGAGGGGAAGAAAGCTTTGCGTTAGTTTCAAACACACCTTTTTTAACACACCTACATCATATTCCATTTACAATTTCTTTTTGACGAAGTATTCCCTCCAAAGTAAACTGCACATTGGGGAGTAAAATTAAAAATACACATATTTTCACACGTCTTATTTTTTTTTCTCTCTGCCTTCCTCTTTTTGCCTTTCACTGGTAACTATGGAAATGTATGAGAGGACTGAGCAGTCAACTCTCTTTCAGATCTCTCTCTCTTTTTTTTGCATTCTCTCCCCCTTAGCTGGCAGATTCTGTGATATTGAACCGTTCATGTGATAATGTCATTACGCTGTCTTTATACTCAGCGCGGACGGTTGTGGTTCTGTGATCTAATGGAAACGCAGTTATGTCGTGATGACACAGCTATGGGCGTAACCAAGGTGCCTGTAATGTTCAGAAAAGTGGGGAAGTAAACAGACTCCTTCGGTTACTCATCTTTTTTTTTTTGTTGTTCTGCTGTTGGCCTAGTTCCTCCTGTTGCTCTGACGAAGCAGACAGCTTTAAAAGGCAGCAGCGGTATCAAGACGTATCGTTTTGTATGAAGTGTTTGTTTACCCTTGTGTGCGTGCGTGCGCATGTGTCAACACAAGCACATGTGACAGTGATGTCTGTTTGCACAGTTACTCAGAGTGACCGTAACTTGTCTTTGCAGGTATGTGAACGGAAAGACTTACATGGAGGACGTGGCTGACGCCTTGGAGGAGGCTAAAGAAGAAATATTCATCACTGACTGGTGGTGAGTATCATTGTAAAGCTGACTGATGGCAACACTTTTGGTGGAGGTGTCGCTCATATTAATGGACTCAACCAGGGGCCTGTATCATATACAGACTTCTAATACAATAGTCAAGACAGAACGCGTAACATAAAGTTAATTGAACATTCATTAAGGGTTAGCAACCTTGCTTATGTTTACATTATGTAGGATGCACCACATATGCAACACATTATGTGTCATCTTGAGGTCTAACAAACATGTTTGGTGTATTTCCTCATAAAACTACTGAAGCATATCACTGTCACATCATACAAGTAGAAATATAGCCGAATGAAATGTGCTAATTTATTATTATAACATGAAAGGTTTCACAACATGATCTTTGCATGTTGTAACTGAGTGGATGAGGAATGGCGTGCTGAGAATACAGCTAATTTACACGACTTGCTGAAGCTCTGCTTCATGCTTGGACTTGAGACATGGTGAAATCCGGTTGTTACCTCAAGTTTGAGCCCTGCATCGTTTACATCCACGTGTGGTTGCTTCTTCTCTGCCCTTCCCCCCGACAATTTTGTAAATGTGCCAGGCTCAGCTTCCACTTCCATAAAATTTATAGACAGAAGACAAAAAGACGGCAACAAAAACATCAACCACATGTGCTTGCGAGTATGTTCACATCCACATCACCACTATTCCTTATTCTGGACTCCCATTCATGATCAATTCTTTGTCTATAAATCCCTTCATGGTCTCGCCCCTCCATATATCTCAGAGTTTCTCACCCCCTGCAGCATCAGTAGACTCCCCGGACTGTCACACTGTGACATGTTTACTGTGCCTCATTCACACAAACAAAAAGGCCGGGGACAGTAACGCGCCTCGGCTCTGGAATATTCTCCGGGATGCCATTAGGTGGGCTGAGTCTGCTGATGATTTTAAGACCTGCTTTTATTCTCTGGCTTTTAACTGTGTTTAAACTATTTTCTATTTTTTATTCTGTTCTGTCTGCCTTTGGGAAGCAACTCGGTTTGCTTTTAAAAGTGCTATATGAATGAAATCAACCTGAAACTGTACCAGCGTACTGCTTGACAGCAAGTGTAAGTGCAAACAACACAATGGCCTAATTTGAATACGCCCAGGCTATGTTTTGTGGTTGATTACTTTGGTTCGGTGTACGGTAAAGTTGCTGCCTGCCAGTGCCCGAGTGGTCTAAGGTGTATCCCATCATGCACAGTTATGTACGTCAACAACAAAAGTTCCAAATCCTGCAGCAGTATTTGATAGTAACATGTCAGTGGCGTGGTTAGCACCAGCTAAACGTAATATTGAATAGTTGTAATGGTTTATTTCAGTAGTTCAGATAAACACACTGATCATCGTGAGACTCCTGCCAACGAATGAGCTGACAACACTGACACCCTGATACCCGGTTAGTGTAGTGCATGCTGTTACACATTACATTATGTATTACCCACAAGTTGTGGCTTTCTGGCAGGCAATACAATAGTACTGGCTCCAATTACAGCCTCATCGACACACACCCAGAATAGAAATACACTGTCAGAAAGATACAGTCTGTCTGCACTTCTACACTGCTGCAGCGCACCCTCCACGTAGCTCTCGCTGTCTCTTCTTAATTTATTGTCTTCCTTTTTCACGTCCTGTTTCTCACATAAGACCTGATTATGCAAGCTGTCAGATAACCTGAAAGTTATAGCTCGCTGTGCGCTTGCATGTTAGTTTGGCTCTTGTATACACGTCAGTTGCAGACGTGTGAAAACTTCAGCCGCACCTAAACTTTATTGTACCCTGGGGGATAAACGGCATTGCAATGATGCAAATCTAACCTAAATGTCAATAAACGGCCCGGCTGCTTTGCATTATGGGGGACTTAGCCTTGTGTTTTATCCGTTCACTCTTCCACATCATCACTCTACCCTTCAGATCTGAAATGGTTTTTGTATGGGCTGTTCTAATGACAAAGAAACACTACACACTGTCTCCAGACAATATTCCTCACAGTGTAATTTCAAATATAACAGTTTATGGTCCCTGGTTGGTAAATGTGCGACTGTTTGACGTGGCTGAAATCCCCGAGTTCCAAAGCAGTAATCACTGGGCTTATAGTCTGAACCAATGGGTTGTCTGTGAGCCTGTGTAATATGAGCCAGTGGCATTGTAGACATGGAAGCTCGGGATGTCAATGTGAGTGACTCATGAGACTGTATCATTAAGTCGTGTCTGTCATGTGCACTGTGTAGAAAGTGTGATGGCTCTAAAGGGTGGATGTAAACATTCATTTTCTACATTTTTCTAAGTAACGATGACGCATTCGGTTGTTTTCTGATTCTGATGGCCTAAATGAAAGGTGTCATTTTCTCTTTTGATCTCTTTCTCCCCCCCTGTGTCTCTCTGCATCTGTTTCTGTCTCTCTTTGTCGCCAGGCTGAGTCCAGAGATATTCTTGAAGAGACCTGTCGTGGAGGGCAACAGGTGGAGGCTCGACTGTACCCTCAAACGCAAAGCAGTAAGTAGGGCATGAGAGCGTGTGAGAGAGAAACAACCCACAGGCCAAGTACTGAACATTAAATACTCTGTACACACATCCTGGAATGAAGATAGACATACAACTCCCACAAATGTCTTTTTCAGTTTACAACACATTCCATCAAAAAGAGAGAAGAACGTGCTTTTACAACTTAGACACCGTGGGCATGCCCACATTAACACACAGGAGGAAATAATCCTTATGTAGACCAGAATTTGTTGCATCCACAGAAAGTAATGTGATCTGCTGTTGCATTTTTCATTTGCAAATTATAAGAACATTACACCCTTTGAGTATGCATGCTTCATAGTCTGGGACGTAGACGATGATAAATGAAATAATTTGCAGAAAGTAACTTACCCACCTATTTATGCTGAGCAATCTCTGTAATGTGAATTCATTTTGGAGCAAGAAACACACAGGTATTTATGCCAACTTTTTCTATCAACATAACTCTCTGCCTGCCGGTATCTTCATCTTTGGTTTCTTCAATACCTGGATATATAAATACCATGAGTACATTTTGAGCAGTTTTTGCATTTCTTTTATTTATTAATTTCTTTGTACATTGCGCAGCAGTGAGACGTGTTGAATGGCAGCAAACGTGTTCTTAATATTGTTTTGTTCCTTCTGTCTCTCTACAGCAACAGGGCGTTCGCATCTTTGTGATGTTGTATAAGGAGGTGGAGCTCGCGCTGGGCATCAACTCCGGCTACAGCAAGAGAACCCTCATGCACCTGCACCCCAACATCAAGGTAACTGAAGGATTATGGGTAGTGAACGAGGAGGCAGGCTTGTCTCTAGTTTTGAGAGACTGATTGTCATATTCGTGGCTCAGGTGATGCGTCATCCAGACCACGTCTCCTCCTCCGTCTATCTGTGGGCGCATCACGAGAAGATTGTCGTCATTGACCAATCGGTGGCGTTCGTGGGCGGGATTGACCTGGCGTACGGCCGCTGGGATGACAGAGAACACCGGCTGACGGATGTTGGCAGCGTGACTCGTTCCGTGGCCCTGGAGCAGGTCGGACACACAAACGCACACACACACACACACACAACTAGTTAAAATGTCTTGGCTACAGCTTGGAGTTATTGGCAATTAATGTGGCTGACAAATGGTTCAAATGTGAAGAGAAGGAGAGGAGATAGAGGAAGTCATTTCATTCAAACTCACACAGGGGCAGCCTTAAGAGGCTTCTTAATGTTTGTGACACACATATGGTACACACACACGTCCTTCAGAGTCGATATATTTATTTCCTTAGAGATAAGGAAGATTTTGCCCTGTTGGCGCGGCTCAAGGACATGATGACAGTTGCTTTTTCTCTTCTTTAGTCACTCGGTGATCCTTTGAAAGCAAATGTGAAAACAAATTCCTTCTGACAAGATTTCCATTCGAATGCAGTCCCTTGTCCCTTGAGAATTTATTCTTATGCTTCGGTGAAGCCCTGAGTTTTCCCTGAGTGACTGTGGAGGCTGAATTTCTACCTCTTCTGTGATAAATCCCATGAAACTGTCACGAAATCTCTCCAGTCAGACGACGAACCGCTCCAGAATTACCATAAAGTTGAAGCAACATCTCTCTAAAGCACAAACTGAACCGTATCGCCTTCATAAAGCTTCATGAAGGGATTTATTGTCAGGGGTTGCACTAGCCTGCATTAGTTTGAGCTAGGTGTAGCTAATCAAACAGCATCTGAGCTGACAGCCTCTGTTGCTTCCACGTTCACAGGCCGCCGCCAACAACGCTCCATCCACTAAGAGCGCGCCCTCCGCCGACGCCGTCTCCACGAGCAACGGACAAGGGACCCCGCCCAGTGATCCAACGGACTTGCCCAAGCTGAAGGGGATTGGGCGCAATAGGAAGTCTCGCTTCAGTCTGTACAGACACCTGCACAAGCACAGTCTGCAGCACGCGGACAGCGTCAGCAGTGTGGACAGCGCAGGTGCGTGAGAGAGTGTGTGTGAGAATGTTGGAATATGAAGTGGGAGGACTTTGTTATGAAAGCGTTACATACATGTACTGTAAACGTACTGTTTGTGCAGGGAGTGGTTCCGTGCAGAGCCTGAAGACGGGCGTCGGAGAGTTACAGGGTAACACGCGCTTCTGGCATGGAAAAGACTACTGCAACTTTGTCTACAAGGACTGGATCCAGTTGGAGAAACCTTTTGATGGTCTCGTGCACACACACACACTCTCACACACACTCTCAGATTACCCTATTGCTAGGTCTGAAATCGTTTTTTGTATACAAAGCCATACTTAATATTAAATTTAGTCTAATGACTTTTCTTTGACACCAGCTTGATGGAAACAAACAGTCATCTGGAAAACTAGTGGAACCGAATACCAATAAACGCTTATTTGTTCCATGTTTTTCTCTCCCTCTCTCTCTGCCCCTCTGTGCTCCTTTCCCCTGTCCAACTGCATCCTCGCCTCATCTCTCTTTCTTCCTGCCTTCACCTGTGCAGACTTCATCGACAGGTACCAAACTCCCAGAATGCCCTGGCATGACATCGCCTCAGTGGTTCATGGCAGAGCTGCTCGGGATGTGGCCAGACACTTTATTCAACGCTGGAACTTCACTAAGGTACTGTACAAACATACTGTGTACACGAACCAACACGCACAACACAAGGATGTAGAGCTGGTTTAAAACCTAAAGCTAAACTCATTAACTGGGATTTAATGAGCTGATTGCAGACAGTTGATTGTCCAAAGTAGTAGCTAACTAATGTAAAATTTAAATGGGGCAAAGTCACAATTTGTCAGCTTAAAAAAATAGAATTTGACAATAAACACTAAGCTGGCAAAATCTTTGGAAATGTGTGACTGCAACACTGGAAAAAACACCTTCATCCTCACGCTCAGGCTTTCAGTGGCATCAGCTTTCCCCCTCTCTTTCTCCTGTTTTTACTCTTTCCATTCCTCCCCTGACTCTATATTTATCCTCTCGCTGCCTTAATTCTCCAGATCATGAAGCCAAAGTATCGCTCTCTGTCTTATCCATTCCTGCTGCCCAAGTCTCACTCCACTGCCAATGAGCTCAAATACCAAGTCCCTGACTGTGTCGACGCCAAAGTGCAGGTAAGAGATCTGAATGTACCACTTTCACTCAACCATACTCGGTAAACAACACATAATGTGGGAAAAAAGTTTTTTCTTTCTTTCTTAGTAATTATACAAAATGAGAACCAACTGTTCACCAAACCCCGAAAAGAACCGCTGCTTTAAAATTAAAGGAACAGCGTAACCTCCCACTATCCTGTCACATTTTCCACATCCTGGTCTGCAAGCACAGCTGGAAAAAGATAAAAGAGACACGCTGAAAGGTTTTTTTTTAAACAGAACTGACCTCTGAATGAAATGCTTGACTAAAATAAGAAGTGCATGAAGGCCCCATCACAATGTGTCCTTTTGTTTTGTTCCCGTTTCTTCCCCTCTGTGTGCGCTGTGTGCTAGGTTTGATCAGATTACTTCAAAATGTAATCAGTTACTGAATAAATAATCTAATCTAAATAACTCTAATTAGAAAACAATGCGTGCTTGTTTATGATGGTGACTGCTTAAAGATGTACTCACACCATCCTGATTGCTGATTACTTATGCAGCCATGCTTTGCTGGAACTGCTGTCAACTCACCTCTTCCATGTTTAGTTCTTATGTATGTATTCTATACTGGAAAAGACTCGCCGCACACATTCCTGTGGTTACATGAACTGATGCGTGATGCGCCCTCTTTTAATAATCCTGTTTCTTTGTCTTCGAGGTGCTACGGTCATCAGCAGATTGGTCGGCGGGCATAAAGTACCACGAGGAGTCCATCCACAACGCCTACATCCAGGTCATCGCTAAGAGCAAACACTACATCTACATCGAGGTACACTGACAGTGCGGCCGGGAAATGAAGACAAAGGACAAATGTTGTGATGTGAAATTGTTTTGAGGTTTGCTCATGAAGTCTGTATTGAAATAGCTCCACCGAGATTCGCTTTTACGTCAGCCGTTTTCTCATTGTACTTTGCGATCTCGTCGTGGGATGAAATGCTTCTCTGCTCCGCGCCGAAACAGTTCTGATCGTCTCTCATGCGGTTGGTGTCTTTCCCTTCCAGAACCAGTTCTTCATCAGCTGTGCCGACAACAGGATGGTCTTCAACAAGATCGGAGACGCCATCATCGAAAGGATCATCAGAGCACACAAGTACTCCCCTTTGTTTGCTTAAAGCATACTCGTGGTCGTATGAGGGGAGATCTACTGCATGTCCTGATCCATGTGTGACACGTGTGTTTGCTCACAGGGAGGGTAAGAAGTACCGTGTCTACGTTGTCACCCCTCTGCTTCCTGGATTTGAAGGAGACATCACCACGGGGGGAGGGAACGCCCTCCAGGCCGTCATGCACTTCAACTACAGGTGACCCGCACGTCACTTTGATGTGTCTGAGTTTAATACTGAAAGAGGAAGAGTGAAGGGAAAGGAGAACGCTCATGCAGAAGTGTCATTCGAATTGGACTGTTATTTCTTTCAAGTTGATTCAACTCTAGTACAGACTTATGTAATATTCATGCACTTATTGATGGGTTTTAATCTCCCGCCTCCTCAGAACCATGATCAGAGGAGACCACTCCATCATCTCCCAGCTGAAAAGGGAGAGTAAGTACAAGAATTAACTAGAACATTAAGTATTTTGATGTCTGATATTAAGATTAGAGTTGTTAAAATGCTAATATATTATTAATTTCCTTCTCAATTCTTATATAACTGTTTTCTATGCCTCTCCTCTCCTCTCCTCTCCTCTCCTCTCCTCTCCTCTCCTCCACCCAGTGGACGACCAGTGGATGAACTACATCTCCTTCGCTGGTCTGCGGACTCACGCTGAGCTGGAGGGACGCCTGGTGACAGAGCTCATCTACGTCCACAGCAAGATGCTCATCGCTGACGACAACACAGTCATCATCGGTCGGTCTCCCGTCTGCTTTCGTCGCCTTCTGTCTCTCGTGTCGTTCTCACCAGCTACTATTTGAGGCAAATAGCCTCTCGTGCCTCGACACCATCGCAGTGTGATAATTCTAAAAATCTGGCTTCATCACTCGATCTGTCGCCATGTGTGCAGCAAAGCACACAAATGCTGTTTAAGTATGTGGTGAATGTAGATCTGCTGCGCCCTCTGCTGGCTCATAAGGTGCAGCACATGCCCTTGCTGCAGCAATGAACAAATGTGGAACAAATAAAAAGCCTCTAAATGCTCTCCCTCATCTTTTCTTTTCCTTTTAAGATATCACTGTAACTTTTCTCTCTAAATTTGCATTGACTGGATTGATAGCAAAAATATTAGCAAGTCAAATGGAGGCATTAGATTTTACTTTAAACGTGTTTAAAGAAGTCAGATTGAGTTCCCATCGTCTATGTTATGTTTCTTTCAGGTTCTGCTAACATCAACGACAGGAGCATGCTGGGTAAACGCGACAGCGAGGTGGCAGTGATTATTGAGGACTCGGAAAAGGTTGCCGCGGTGATGGACGGACAGGAGTATGAAGCTGGACCCTACGCACTTCAGCTTCGCCTCGAATGCTTCAGGTGTGTGTGTGTGTGAATGAGACAGAAAGAAAGAGACATATATCCTGATATTATGGATTATGAAGGCAAAACAGAAGCACAGGAGTGTAATCATCTGACAAAGTTAAAATCCTTCTTTCTCTCTGAACAGGACTATCCTAGGAGGCCACACCGACACCAGTATTGACCTGTCTGACCCCATCAGTGATCGCTTCTATAAGGAGGTGTGGATGACCACAGCTGGCCGCAATGCCACCATTTATGAGAAGGTATGGGTAGACATAAAACTCAATCATCAGCTGAGGAGTTAGCACATGTGCCAGATGGTGTTCAGTTCAGAACTGAAAGCTCTGCATCCAGTCAAATGAAGCCGTACGCGTGTGTGTTTTCCTGCAGGTGTTTCGCTGCCTTCCCTCGTCCCTGGTGAGGAACATGGCCGAGCTGGAGCAGTACCAGTCCAAACCAGGGTTGGCCCAGACTGACAAGGCTCGCGCTCAGGAGGAGCTGCGCAAAATCCGTGGCTTCCTGGTCCAGTTTCCTCTGGACTTCCTGTCTGAGCAGAACCTCATGCCCTCTGTTGGAACGAAGGAGGCCATGGTCCCAACTGAGATCTGGACATAAAGGACGTGTTACCACCGCCAGCCGCTTACACACTCATCTGAAACTGAGCATCTCGAGTGAAGCATCTGGATTGTGTGGTTGTCATTGCGGATTTGGAAGAGATCGCCCTCAATCCAGAGATGAGAGGCAGTTTCATGGGGATTGATATGACCGCTGGGCATTGACAAATCTATCAGATATGTTTCTACTGAAAGAACACTAAACTGTACAGCTTATTCGGGTGAGCGCGCCAAGTTTTGGGACGTATGAAGAACAAAAAGAAATCACACTCATGGACAGCATTTATGAGTGCATCGTGACTGCAAGCTGTGGAGATGGGGAAAAAAAGGCACAAGAACTTTGGGTTTTGGGAATCAAACTCGGGGCACTTAGACCTTTGGACTGTTGGATAAAACTCACAAGACAGCGAGGATTTCTAAGGGACCAGGGCGAGGCGGGAGTAAAAGTTTTGACAATGATGCTAAGAAACATTCAGCTACCGACACTTCAGTATCACAAAACACAGATGCGTGTGTTTTACTGCGTTCGTGACGTGTGCTCGTGAGGTGCATTAGTGCTACGTATGCTGTTTATGAGCTCACAGGCTGATTTGGAGCTCACAAATCCAAAACATGTGCTCAGAGACAATTTTACTGGTCCAGCAGCGGTGCATGATTAACTAACTGTGCTCAAACCTTGTTAATATGATTGCTATTGTGCATGTACCAATCAAGACATCGGACTTCCTGTTTCGTGACAGAGATCAGACACACGGTCTGAACTTTCCTGCTGTCTTTCCTGAGTGTTTGGCTAAATTATTTTCTGAAGGATAAGTAGAAACATGTCATGGCTGAAGGAGTATGATCGAAGGCCACAGTGTAAAACAGAACATCAGAAGGTGGACGAGACAATCGGCCCATAAATAATTCAAAGTAGTCATTTCATCTTTGCTCAGCAGATGGTGCTAGCTTCTTAGAAATGCAGTTTGTTCACGGCTATGAGAGGTCAGAGTGGGCCATCTTCAGTCACTGTCGGTGCTGTAAATCACGAGACTGAAGTATATTATTAATATGGCATGTGGCAGTTTTATTGGAAATGCTGTGTGTGCAATCAGCACGAAGCGAAGCAGGATATTAAGCACAGAGGGAATTCTTTGGAAACACATAAGGAACGTGATAGAGGCTTATGTGAAGGAGAACAGGTTCCTCAGAACTCTCCATTATTATCTCGTAGAGTTGTGGTTTGTGGTTCCTTTAATTAGAGCCAGGTGTTATTTACGGCACGTCATACAAGGTTCATTGGAAACGACAACGGAAGCTTACATTAATAAGGAACTGACTTGTGTGTGATGCTTCAGGCAGTCCTCGTTCACATCTCTCACGTGACCAGATTCCTCCGAATTCTCAGCAACTACTTTCGTGGGAAAACTTGCGTGGACATGTATTCGTGAGCCGCAGGTAACTCTGTCTCTATGTAGGTATCATACAAACATTTAGTCAAATTTAGTGGCTCGCAGTGAGATTCTGGGTCAAAAGTTTCTTCTTCCTTGTGGCAGAGGAAGAATATTTTCCTTCATTGTTTCCACTTACATCGGCTGTCATTTCCTCGACCATAATGAGGATAGGCATATCATCTCACTCCTTTCCCAGTGGATGAACTTACGTCTCCTTCGCTTGCCTTCTCGCTTCGTCTTGTGTACAGAAGTTGTCCCAGCTGTTTTTCTCTCAGTCTTGTGGCGACAGATTTCTATTAAGCGCATAAAAAAGTCTTTGAAATGATGTAAATGATGAAAATAAAAAAATAAATAATAAAAAACAGTATTTTCCATACAGCATGCAGCTGATGTCACAGGCAAAGCCTTCATATGGAGATACAGTTTGACATTGCTTGTTATGTCTCCAGTTTCCTGGGAGTTCCAATGTTTGTTTGTTTTTTTGATGGAGGTTAAAAATAAAATTCACATTCTCAAAGCCGAGAAAAGCAAGGTAACAGCCCGTATCTGTCATGGGGAAATTAGGATTTTATAGAGATTGTTATGGTATTGTCATAATTGGTATGTGTGTTTTTAATTTTTTATGTCTGTCAACAGTATCACGGTGTGTTGTTTAAACACGAGCCTCCTCGAATGTGAAGTTAAAGAACCACTCCTCAAGAATCCAGCCGCGTTCACTTGTTTCATTTCCAATGAAAGAGCTACAAATCCTTCGTGGCAATCACTGGGATTCATTTAACAGAAGAAGACAATAATTCTTCTAATTATTAGGAACTGCTGATGAAACAATGATTCTCTTTTTTAATGGGACCAGGGATCTGATGAATGTTGAAGTTACAGTGAAGTGATAATGTTTGGAGACTTTATGCTCTTTGTTTTTACAAAGGCAAAAAAACAAAACGTTTTTGTTTACCCTTGCTGTATTATTTATGGATTATGAATCATTTAACGTTCTTTTTTAAAATGTACGGCATGGTTGTATAGATGGTTGTGGATTTGTAACTAAGCCCTCATCATCAGTCTTTTCTGTCATCTGTCTGTAACCTTTGGCCTCAGTTTAGCTGTTCTTGCTTCCACTTTGTTTCCGTACAACATCCTCTTTTTACAGTTGAAAGCATTTCTGATTTTGTCTGTTCCTTTAATAAAATGTAACTCATAATTTAAAATGGTTAACACATACAATTATCTATCTTTTCTTATTAATCCAGAAATCAGGTATTCTGTGATTGCAGGTAGCCATACTTCATAATCTCATATGTATGAAATATTTATATTTGAGATTTTGCATATGCGGCATCTCGCATATCTACACATCTCTCTGGAGCCAAACAAAATGTTTTTTGGCCAACTGTAAGTTTGTTATGCAACAAACATGGTTAACCTGTTTACCAAGTCACAACCTTCATGCAATAACTTGTTAATTCTTAACACGTTCTAATCTCGTTGTGAGGGCAGACTGTTTTGGCAAAGTCTTTGGTCGCAGGCCGTCGGAGCTGACGCAGTATTAGATTTTCACTCCACGTTTATCGTAGCCAAAATAATTCATAGAGTGATATTTTCGCATTATCTATAGAAATTTGAAGAAAAGGAAATCCTTTTCAACTTTTATTGTGTTTTTTTTTTGTGTGTGTGTATTTTTTGGAGAGTCTGTAACCAGAACTGAACAAATATGAAAAGAACTCAAAGGAAATGATTTAAGAGGTGCTGGGTGCTTTACATGATATTATCCTATGTGTATTAATGACATGAAGTCAATATTGTATTTGTAGAATATCCTGGTTGTCGTCAATCAGTGTAAACATCTCTAACGCCGTGATAAAGAGCAGAATTGCACAATAGCTAAAATGATGCGGGCAGATGGCAGTTTCAAACGAACATGAAGCTGTTGCTTCACGTCCACTGTCAGTGCCAGTTGTTTTGTTTTTTTAATTGTCCGTGTCATAAATCACAGAATTGAACTGTTAAATTGTTAGGATTATTAGTGTCCTGTGTCAGCAAGACAAAGAAAGGGGTTAAAGAAAATCCGAGACATGACATTGGGCAAGAGGTGGGCTCCACCTTGGGCAAATGGCCAGTTCATCTTCTGGCAGTTTAGAGGTGCCACTGTTAACCTGCAGGTCTTTGAACTGCTGGAGGAAGTTGGCAAACCTGGTGAGGCGAGGTATACGGCGCATGGGAAATTCTTTGGAAACACATCAGGAAACGGCGCACAGTTACTCACAGTTCAGCATGAAATTAGTTAAACACACAAACTGCATCATGGAAAATGCATGCACCATTACGAAGAGCTAACTTTCTAAGGAACAAGCACGAGATTGACTTCAGGAAATCAAGCCATTATATCCATTCCAATTTTTCATGACTTTGTCAATCAGGGTTGATTTCATGTCATTCTTTTCTGCTGTGTTTTCTGTTTTATAGATGGACTATTTGCCATGGGCCCCAGTTTAAAGTATCACAGCCTATCACAGGTAAGACTGTAGTGCTGAGGAGCTTCAGACTATGAAACTCTGTCCAATCTGTGCAAAAACCGCAAGAGTTTAAAATAGTGTGTCATGTGTGGTTGACATGCAGTCAGAGCATGATCAGGAGATGGTGGGTGTGAGGCAAAAAACTGTAATATTTCAGAGGCTAAGAATATCTTTGAGAAGAAATAAGTTAACATTTTGCTGCGATGGTTGTTTCTCACAGTACCTTTTTCTCGGGGTGGACAGGAACTTCAGTCAGTAGTTCAGTACGTTAAATATGTTGGTAAGATGAGGGCTATTATATTTGACTATTCTGTGTCTTGTCCGTGACTTTTAGGAAGTGCACTGCTAAATTGCTGAAGTGGCTATTTAGACAAATTTTATGCCGTTGTTTGAGATGGACAAAGCCTGAGAAATCATAAACTTCCTACTGAGATTTATTTTGGATTTTTTAATGCTTTAATGTCATTCGCTCAAATTAATCTGGATGATTTTCTCAAATATATAGTATTGATAAATATTTTCACTGCAATTATCTCAAGTGCAGTGCAAAAGCTATGATAAAGGATAAAGAACTGCATCAGCAGATTCACTTTAAGTTCAGAAGTGTGTGAAAGTGTGAGAGAGTGTGAAACGTGCGTGCAGAGGTCAAGTACATCTTGAACAAGTTGCCAGTTCATCAGAGGGCTGACACACAGAAACCAAATCACACCAACTGGCGATTTGGAGTCACTGATGGGCCGTTAACGTGCATGTCTTCGAGGCGAGGTACAGCACGCACACGGGAGAAAACAGTTACATGCAGTACTCACAGTAAATTGTAAATTTCACACAGTGATGAGGCAGCTGTTGTTTTCATAGCATGTAACAGGGATTCTGTGGAAGCAAACACACCTCACACACACTAATTAAGCAGACAGTGAATGGGAATTAAGGGAATTAAGCCTCTGGCTTCTAAGGAAGTTTTAAGTTTAGATTAGGGCTGTCAATCAACCAGTGTGTTTTCTGTTTTATAGATGGACTATTTGCCATGTGGATAAGACACCATTCTGTCATTTCTGTCTTTGGTGACTTTGTGTCTGTCTGTTTGTGTTCCTGATGATTTTTATCTTTTCATTTTCAACTTTCAATATTTTTTTATATATTTCATAAAATCTTCACTAATCTACACTTTTAAAGCCGCGGGCCTCAAATGAAGCGGAGAAATGAGAATTTACATGTTTTACACTTTGTATTTGAGCAGGATCAAAAATAGTGTTTTGAATGGGTTTCAGTGTGCACAATAATGTGCAAAGGAGTACTGTAAGAACAGCTCTGTTTTAGTCCATGTTGTTCACAATGTGCTAAAAAAAACATTTTAAAAAATGTGCACTCCAAAAATGCTCAACCTTGTATAGATCATCAACAACATACATGAAAAAAGGATAAAATACGTTAAACGCAAAAGCCAAATACACAAATCTGTGCAAAGAGGCATCAAAGGGTTAATACATCAGACCGTTATCCAGATTTTAAAATAGCATTTCATGCATGATTAACATGCAGTCAGAGCGTGATCAGGACATGGTGGGTGTGGGGAAAGCAAAGCACCAATGTAATCATATTTGAGGTGAGGAGAAGAGACATGTCAACATTTCGCTGCGATGGTTGTTTCTTACAGTAGTTTCACTCGGGGGTCAACAGGAACCTCAGTCAGTAGTTGAGTATGTTAAATGTGGAGGTAGGATGAGGGTTTGCCCCTGACTTTCAGGAAGTGCAGCAATAAATCGCTGAAGTGGCTGTTTAGACTAAATCTAATGCTGTTGTTCAAGAGGGACACAATAGCAGCCGCCCTGCAGCACCTTGTAAATCATGAACTTCCAGTTGACATTCATTCTGACTGCGTCATTAAGGTGAATTTCATCATGTTTGTGTGTCAGTTATGTTTTGACACTTCTGTCTGTCTAGCTTGTTCTGTGTCTGTGCATGCACACTGGGAACAAAGTGGTTCCTTGTATGTGTAATCACGCCTGACCTATAAAAGTGATTCTGAATGAGCTGTAAGTGGTGAATAAGAAGCTGTGGGGAAGTTTATATGAATGTAAATGGAATGTTTCAAACTAAGAATGACACAAAATGATGATTTTTCTCCGAATAAACCAGTAAAATAAGAAGCCTCGTGTCTTTGGATGTCATACATGGTGACATATGCATGCATGCGTTCATAAAACGTCGCAGGTCTGTGGTACAATACAGTACAGTGTCTTATGAGGTTCGTTGGAAAGGAAAAAAAAAAAGTTTGGGAGTCCCTGCTGCCTCAGCAAACTCCGCCCAGTAACAGGCGTGGTTTGCTGAGGCAGAGGGCAATGCGCTCCTCTGCCTCCCTCCCTCTCTCTGTACATTCACTGGCTGTCACAGCAGCGGCTACAACACCAACAGTATCAGCAACCCACTCTCCGCGTCGCTTCACCTTTCTCTGTACCGTCTACATCCCCGCAGACATGGACCTGGAGGTGCTGACGTACAAGGCGCACTCGCTTCTCACCCACCCCGCGTTTGCACTCTAGCTGTGCGCTCCCGGGCCCGAGGCACGCAGCCCCTGCTGCTGTCCATAAGGAGACTGTTGTTATTTTGTCGCTGAGACATCACTGTTGTAGGACAGAAGAGACTGAGCAGCAAGAGGGGACCACACAGTCGTGACAGCAAAGAGGCCGATTCAGGATATCGTGGAAACTGAGAGCGGCTTTTGGTCTCATCCATCATGGCGAGTGACTCTCCAGCTCGGAGTCTGGATGAAATCGACCTGTCCGCTCTGAGGGTGAGATGATGAGTGACATTTAATTTTTTTTTCTTTCTAAATTTTTTCCAATGTAGCCTCATCTGAAAGAAACTGCTGTGTGCGTGCGCGTCGTGCGTCCGTCCCGTGCGTGCGCGCGTTTCTCCTTCTCCTTTGCACCTGACAGCGCTTTCCCTGAATAGCAACCGGCTTGGAGAGCAGAGGAGGCTGCGAGAGGCGGATGTGTGGACGCCAGGCCGCCACAATGTGTCAAATTATAGATCAAATTATATTTAGATATTAACTATAGCCGGGGCAGCTGCGTCGTGCATCTGAAGCCAAGTGAGGAACAGGAAGGTTGATGGTGTGTGATGCTGAGTTGAGGTTGTAGCTGGGATTCTGCTGACCTGGATAGAGTTGGGGGGTGGGTGGGGGGGTTCACTGGGCCAGCCGATTATAGGCCCATCAGCCTTGTTTCAGACAGCAGTGGAATTTTAACCTATTTCTCCCACACACTGCTGATTGTGTTTGCTTGCGTGTTGGAGAGCGAGGCTGGAACAGTTCCTTGATTTCAGACCCAAGTTGTTATTTTTCTTGAATTCTTCCTGCTGAATGGTAAACTAGCTTCCCCCCCTCCTATTTTTGGAGCTATTTACTCTGTGTGTGTGTGTGTGTGTGTGTTGGTGTGTGACAGAGAGAGAGAGCGTGCCAACCTACCTGTAGTCAGTGTAGTCCATACTCTCAAATCAAAGCTGGAGCTTTGCATGCTGCAATAGCCAGTTCTTTTGTTCAACCCGGCGTGTGCTGCAAACCAAACACACTCACAGACAGACAGACAGACAGACAGACAGACAGCCTCCTGCGCTTGTGTTAATGCGTGGATACCCATGTTTTCGCTTCGCTGGGCATGCTGTGCGCTATTCTCAGTGTGTGTCTCTAATGTGTGGGTGTCTGTCGGGCTGACACACGAGGGAGGGATGCTGCACATGAGAGAAAGGGCTTCAGTCACAGACCTGTTTGCTGCTCTCAGAGAGGAAACCACATCACAGACGCACAATGCAGTTGTTGTCTGCCTGCCTGTATTTACCTGTATTTCCTTGTCTGCTTGATTGTGCCCGTTTCTATATCCTGCCTGTCTCTTTCTCTCTGTTCTTGTCTGTGCGTCTGCTTCAGTCACATCTGCTCAGCCATCCACCCGTGTGCTGTTCCTCTTCCTTTTTTTTTGTTTTGTTTTTAGCAATTTTATGGCCTGTTTTTTTCCAGCTTCTTGTTCGTCTGACTGACTGAATGCACCTTCCTGTCTGTCTGTTCCTAAGCATTATCTCTCCCTGCCCTTTGCCTGCATGAAGAGTAACGTTCACAGGGGTAGGTGAGTGAATTGTCGACAACAGACGTTACTTTTGAGGTTTACACCCACAGTGCACAGCGTGCCATTGGGATAGAGCAAGATAGGAGGAGGAGGAGGAGGAGGAGGAGGAGGAGGTATGGAATGCAAAGGAGAACATGAAAGAAGATGAAGGGGAGGAGAGGGAGAATGAGGCAGAGGAGGAGATGAAGAGGAATGAGGAGGGACGTGTCTTCACATTGGGAGTCAGCCCATGCATGTCCTGTTGCTACGTGATGTCAACCACATGAGACTCTGAGGCAGCCACGAAGTCACGCACAAATGCTGACGTTCGTTTTTTTTTTTTTTTTTACCGTGTCACGTATGTACATTTATATGCGTGTCTCATCAACAACCATCATGTGACACCTTTCTTTTATTTATACGTTTCATATGCACACACTCGCAGCTTATTGAGAAAGATCACAAAAGTTTATTTGGCTATTGTCCCTCCAGTGTGACATCTTAAAGAATTATATGCTTTGGTAGAATTTGATTCGTGAGAAGAATTAGGCTTTAAAAAGTTTATAATGTCGTTAAACAGACCGGCTGATGGATCATTTGTGATTTTTTTCCTGCGCAGCCAAGCTTGTCGAGACTTGTGTTTGAATATTTCCCAGTGTTCACCTAACACTGGCTTCGATAAGAAGTTGGAACCAGCCAAAACAACATTTACGACCGTAAAGACAGTTAAGAGGAAGTCTAACAGTAAAACCTGCTGGAGCCCCGTGTAAGAGCCCCGTGAAGCTCTTCTCTATCCTCCACACAGACTTGTAGCCCGTGTCCTTGGGTAACGCGTAAAGAACAGGAGAACATGAATGAATCCGTCAACGTATCTGGACCGGACCTGTGTGTGTGTTTACAACACACACCCTTTCTGTCTCGCTTTCTCTTTATTTGCTGTTCTGCTTCTGTTCCTCCACATTTTTCCGTCTTTTGATCTTGTGTTTTGAAATACCATGACCCCCCCCCCCCCCGAGTGTACAGTCAATCACTGGACTGGCTAGACAGGAAGTAGGTCAGCTGGCTCTGGTGAGGTGAGGAGGGGTGGTGTGTGTGTGTGTGTGTGTGTGTGTGAGATTATAATACTGGAAAGGGTGTTGGTGACGCTGGGGGTTTGTGTTTTTTTTGTGTGTGTGCATGGGGTGATGGGAGGTGGGGGTAGGTTCAGGGGGGCAGAGCTTACTCTTGCTCTCAGCTGCTCTGAGGCACACTGACCATCGTGCACACACACACACACAGATACAAAGAGACAGACAGGACGGAGTGGGAAGTATGGAGAAGTGGCTTTTCATGTTTGCTGTCTCTGCACTTTCCCCTCTTTTTCTCCGTCTTTCTCCGTCACTCTCTTTTCTCTCTCTCGTCACGCGTTCAACCACTCGCTAGCACCTGTACGGCTGCCACGTGTTTCTCTCGACCGAGAGAGGCCAAAGTTAGAGGCAGGCCAAGAGATGTTGCTGCTCTTCCCCGTCTTGTTGTGACTCACAATAATATCAAAAGAGGAATATCTGTGTTCTTTGTTCCACACAGACAGTGATTTTTATGTAAAGCGATACGCACACGTGCACACACACACACGCAGGTCACAGGCGTCAGAGGCACGGGTTCATCCAGTCAGCTGACGAGAGCAACAGATGGTAAACCAGCAGGAAGTATAGCCTCAGCACACACACTCACACACACACTCACATGCGCACACACTGCCAATGGACTAATATGCTGTGCTGGGACTCAGGTGTGAAATCTGAGATGAAAGAGAGAAAAGGTGAGGATGAAGGGAGAGTGACACGGTCAGAAAGAGACGGCGAGCGAGGCGCGGAGGGAGAGAGAGCCGGAGCAATGGATTCAGGGAGAGAAACAGGACGTGTGAAGATGAAGCTCAGGGAGACTTAGAGGGACAATGAGAGACAGAGAAAGCAGAGAGAGGAGAAGAAGAAGAAGAAAGAGACAGAGGCTGTGCTCAGGCTAAAAGGTGGAGATGTGACCAGTGACTAAAGTAGTCCAAAGCAAAGACCCCTCTCCAGATCTCCTCCCTCCCTCCTTCCTTCTCCATCTCTGTTGCCCAGTAAGGCCGCATTCCTCGGCCCCTCACCATGGACGCCATAGTAACGGGGCCACAGTAGTGCCCAAGGCTTACACAGAGCTTATTCATGAATAGTCTATATACTGTATGGCAGTCTGTCGCTGAGAAATGCCCCTCTCCCTCCCACCCTCCTTTCTACCGCCTGCCTGCTTCTAGTTGACCTATTTTCTCCCCCCCAAGTCACTGATGAAGTCTTTAATTCTCTGTTAGACTTCTAGAAGCACTAAGATGCGGAACTCAGCTCTGTATATGTAAAAACATGATCTTCCATATTTGAAATCAGTCAAATTAAATTAGCATTCTTTGACGTTCATTGTCCTTTTTCGGTGCCAGCCTAGCCTACAGCATACCCAGTCCAGGAATGTCATGTTGTGTGAAACGTTCAGGTTGAGGACGGAAAATCCTCTCATGCACAGGAAGTGATGTAGTTTATGTTTCCAGTGAAAACAGCAGCAGTTTGTAGCACGGTTTCTGAGCAGGCATGAAATTCAAGGAAAGACATCGCAGCGTTAGCTACACTCAGCTGCTCACATCACTACTTGATTTCCAGATGATTTCTTGGAAGCGTGCGGAGCGCAAAGAACGCCGCAATTATCAAAAAATGGTAAACACTCAGAAGCTGTGATCTTCAGTTGTAGTGGATTATGTTTTGGCATGCTTTAAAGACATTTAAGGAAACATGAATATGCACACAGCCACACTTGAACTCTTCCCTTTCTTGCCTCTCATACACAAAGTAAACACACGCACACACTTGATCTGACGTGCTTGAAGGAATCATGTGCGCGTAAACAAGCCCATAGTAGGAGCTGAATCCCTCCGTTGTGCCTGACTCACGTGATGCAGAGCAGAGGAAGGCGAGAAAGATGGATTGCAATGACAGAGGGAGATAGCGGTGGGCAAAAAATGGAGAAGAAAAGGTGAACGATGAGGGGGACGGAGGGATGACAGGAGAAGATGTGAGATGACAAGTTGGCAGAGATGGATGGAAGGCGAGAGGCGAGGACACGGACGGGTTCATTAGCATCGCAGAACAAACTCTGCGGCATGTATCGTCTTCAGCGGGCTGTAAATCTGTGATTAAGAGTTGACTCCTGTTAATGTACTCTACATGTCTGGGTGAGACGTGCTGGGAATTAGGCTACCACAGCATCTCCTTGTAAAAGCAAGCAGCGGTGAGCCATGTTGTTAAGTGTAAGTGGTTTTATATGAGGCAGACCCGGCCCCAGCATGACTCCTATCATCCTCTTACGGTCTCTAATTCAATCCATCTCACTTCTCTGTAATTCACTTTCTATAGACACTAACTGCACTCACCTGGCTACTGTCTAGTGCCCAGAAAATATGCTTTAGAAACTCCATCTGCATGGTCTAGAGAAGAACCAGCCAGTTTCAAAGGAACAATCATTAGTTTTCCAGCATTAGCATTAATTTGGAGTCAAAACAGTGAGCTGCTGGAAAGTAGGTTGACGATGACAGTGAATCGACACAGTGAGGTTTTAAAACCAAAACAAGGGGCCGAAAGACGCTAAAATGCTCTGTAGAGTTGGAGGAAGCTGCAGTGTTGGTTCATAATGCTCCGTGCCTCCGTCACCGTGAGCAATTAATAATTTGTTAATTATTAAGAGTGACTTAACAATTATTAGCTATTGATGAGTGAGACTTAGAGTAAAGTCCAAATGTTTAACTCAGGTCTGAGTCTGATTGATGTAGTCATAACTTCTCTGCGAGACATGTCTGGAAATTCATTCATTTTGCTTTTTAGCTGTCAGAATGCAAAATGGACAATTTAATTGAACAACCTGAGCAGATGAGAAATTAGAAATTAGAAATTTGACAACAGATATTTTGGGGCAAACTGAAAATCTTTAGAACACACTGTAAATATGCTAATGTTAAAATGATTTAGACTCTTAGTTGAACTATTTTTGTAATAAATAAATGAAATGAAGTTATTTAGGGAACAAATGCCAAACATTTGCTGCTTTTCTCTGTTTTATAAAAATCTAAATTTGGTTTTGGACAGTTGGTGAGACAGTCTGCAATTTCAGTTCATCGCATGTAGTATCAATGTGGAGTAGGTCCAAATGTTCTTTTCATCACTCGACGTGGACACAAAGAAAAAACTGCCCTGTTCTGTTCTTGTGTCTATAATGAGTACACTTTCTGTTGTTTACCTTGTGAAAGGCGTTCCTGTGAAATCCATGTGATGCTTGCGATTAGAAATCTTTTGTCTCAAACTCGAGACTTGAGAATACTCAAAATCATAACAGATATTCATCTCATGCCAACAACCTGCTGACTAAAAACTCAAATATGATCGTTTGGCAGGTCTTCTGAAGGTGTGGTTCTGTGCGCACATTCAGAGCACTTCATTTCGAAGAGTTATCTGGGGAATGGAGGTAAATGGACTCACCTGAAATGCTCCTGAGATTTTGGTGGGTGACCGATTAATAATGAATATGAACGGCTGAGCTTCAGTTGTCGATTCAAAGAGATTTAACACACAGATTAAAAAATTCAAAGCATGAGGAACCCGCATATGTGCTTTATCTTGGTCTGTGTTTGTCACGTCACGCCGCGCGTCTGGCCACAAAATTCTGTTTAATTTCATGAAATAAATCGGCCTGTCTCATCTCGAAGCTTAAATGGGTCAAGTTGACCCACAACACAATAGAAGGATTAGTGAAAGAACTATCCGCAGATAACCATTACCAGCTATTGTTGTTTATCAGGAGATCAGTCACACTTCTGGTTGCATTGTTCACCCACAAACATTTCATTTGTCACCAGTTGTGGTGCAGTGTGTCGGGGAAATTTTGACTTGCAATGCTTATGTATGCATTACAGTCATTACAGTCATATGATTGCCTCCCTTAATGTGGTTTTGCTGATAAATATGTTTTGATTAATTTGTTTCCACGGTTAAGGTCAGAGCTAGCTTTTGGTTGAGTAAGAGTTAAGGTCAGGAATTTAACAGAGAGGATTAAGGATAGGTTGAGAAATGAAAGAATGAATGCAGTCTGTAAAAAGTCCTCACACGTGTTGTAAAGTGGCTTTCACAAGAACTGCAGGCCTGCACTCTAAAAGCCATTATTTCTAATGGGCTATGCTGCTCATGGACCAATATCCCCTGTTCAAAGAAAAGAGTGGATCCAGTGCTGCATCCATCTCAGGGCCCAAAGTTAATCCTACTCAATCCTGCTTTTGCACAGAACCATTTCATGTCAGGAAGAAAAGGCAAGGGAGGAAGCGAAAGAAACATTATGGGGACAAAAACATCTGTAGATGTCAGTAGGAAAGCTCTGCTCTGGTGTCTTCTACCAGCTGAAATAAATAAAAATAGAATAGGATGCCATCTCGTACCAATGAATGTTATCAAAGTTGTACTGGAAGCTACTGTTGAAAGATAACATTGCTCTTGGTCTGACTTTTAGATAAGTGGTGAGTGGGCTTGAACCATCTGTCTCAAAGGCACTTATGATAAGCTATTGTTGTATGGAAGCTTTGCGAGTCAAACTTTACAGATGTTCCGATAGTTTGAAGGAAGTCGTGCTTATTTGTCGGTTTGGAAAATCCCCATATGTGTGAAAAACTGCACCATCATCGGGGCTAATATAAACCTCTGCACAGAAACTGACAGCGTGAAGGGATGATATCGCTTTTACGTCGCATCTCAAAGGCTTGAACCTCCTTACTTCCCCTCTGCACTTTTGTGTACAAGCTATATTTAAAGCGTTACTGTTCTCCAGTGGCATCAGACGCGCCGTGATTCATCGGCCACCGGTGATGTCATGTGGCAGTCATGTGACTCTGGCACAAGCTCAAACACAAAATGAGAAAAAGGGAAGAAAAGGGCAAAATTGCTCCAGTCATCGGGAACTCTAAACCACCGACGCGCACGCACGCATGTACACACACATGCATGCAGATGTACTGACAAAGTCTGCCGCACACTGCGAGCTCATTCTGCAAGTGGCCTATAAAATATGAATGATATCGTGCTATATTTTTATCAGCGAGCCTAAGGACATGTATGAACTGGAGCAGCAAAAAAACGCTCTGTTTCTCTAGCCACAGCACTCACTCTGTATGCTGTGCATGGAGGAGAGCCTCATGCATACCTACATCATGTCTTCCAGTGCTTTGTGGTGCCTCTACGCATTTACAGCATGTGCCAGTGTGTGTGCGTGTGTGTGTGTGTCTGTGTGTGTCTGTGTGTGTCTGTGTGTGTGTGTGTGCATGGGATCTTTTTTTATTATCTGAACGTTTCTCTTGTGTAAAAACAGAAAGAGAAAAAGAGTGCATCCTCAGATGTGTCCTGGGAGTTTCTGTCAGAACTTTATATGCAGCTCTGAGAGTTAATTCACCCAGCTGCCAAACACAAACACACACACACACTCAGAGAGAGAGAGAAAGGAAGTGAGGGGAGGAAAGCTCTACCTGCTGAAGGCCTGATAGCGAGGCAAACAGTCATACCGTTGCACAATGTTGCTGTCTGCTCTGTGGAAAGAGGCTTGCAGTCTTTCTCTGACACTCTTTTTTCGCACATACACACGCGTTTAGTTTAGACACACACACACACACACTTCATTTTGTGCCCACTCATACTCGTTAGAACATTTGAACACTAGCCCTTGTGTAGGAGTGTGCTTTTGGCACAGTGTGTTAGTGTGTGTGTGTGTGTGTGTGTGTATGGTTATGAGAGTGTGAGAGAGCGAGACAGCGGGAGGATGTACTTGAGACATAGTGAGAGAATGAGTTTGGCGGCATTTGCGTGCGCATGTGTCTGCAGTGCACAGCCGAGAAAGAGGGGTGAAGAACGACAGGAAAAGGAAGGAGAGAGCAAGAAAAGCACAAGGCCCTGTCTTCAGAAGCAGCTGACAGGTTGACAGGTCTGCTGAGACCCGCAGAAACAAACATATAGAGACAGAGAGAGGGAAAAGTGAGAGAGAGAGAGCAGTAGAAAAAGGGAAGGTAAACTTTTACAAAGCTGCATGCACCTTGAACATGTACACAGTATTGTGCTCGTGCACCCAAAATACACAAAATCTTTCTTCATCCAGCCATAATCCTGTCTCTTCCCTCTGTATGCACCGAGCCGCACACAGATCTCAGATCTTTGCCAGCAAAGATCAACCGAAAATTCGCAGACGTGAAGAAAAGAGGCAAAGTGAGAAAAGAGAGGAAGAGAAAGCAACAAAAAGAAACTGATAAAAAAAAAAGAGTGCACAGACTGTGAACGAAGGATGCATGAGCGAGAAGTGACAAGGTTAGCGGAGAGAGACGGGAATGGAAATAGAGAGAGTGTGTGTGTGTGTGTGTGTGTGTGGCTTTTCAGAAAGGAAATCTAAAGATGCTTTATTGAGAGGGGAATTGTCTGTGAAAAGTGGGTATCGTGTAATATCGTCTGTTCTCCGGCTTTGCGTGAGTCCCAGCGCAGAGCTACACAATACTGCAGTTTATTCTGGTGAATCAGCAACGAAATAAGCCTCTAGCTCTGCCTCCAGTGGAAGATCTCATTTTAAAACATCTTCTTTGGCTTGTCCCTAGATGATATTGTAGAGCCATTTTCAAAAAGGGGATGAAAAATGACAGAAATGACTTTGGATAATGGCTTATTTTTAGCTGACCTAGTAGAATCGGCAGTAAGTTCGGGGAAATCCACATTACAAGCAGTTTATAGCGAGAATAGAGCCACCTCACTCTACAAAAAACGCAGAGATTTCATTATTAGACCATTTACAATGTGGGATTGTTGATAAAAGACACTATGAATATGGAATTCTTGAGTGAATGAGGGCCAAACACCAGCTGTGACTTCTTCACAAGCACCCCTGGCAGAAAGAACGAGGTACAAAGATGAAGACAGTTAAGACTAATGCATGCAAACCACTCGTCTGCAACATTTACAAAACTTTTTAATAGCGAGAAGGTTGCACGGGGAGAAAAGGAGGCATGGGAGAAGGTGGTTGAAGGGCCTCGCTGTTACCGGGACTCTGCTGGAATGAGAAGAGCGTTGGAAAGAGCGAACTCGCTCTGGACTCTGTCAGGAATGAAGGAGGGAAAGAGAGAAAGTGTAGATAAAAGGGTGAGAGAGAGAGACATAGATGGACTTCGGCTGGTTGGAGAACGTGAAAGAGAGAGAGAGAGAGAGAGAGAGAGAAGGAAGGAGAGGGTGAATACCAGCTATTGTTGGAATGCCGTAGCAACACGCGGCAGAGTCGAGGGGGGAGGTGTGTGTGTGTGTGTGTGCAGAGGTCAGTGAGTTTTATGCTCTGTTCGAGTCGCTCATTGTCATGAGATGCGTCGAGTTCTGTGTTGGCAACCAGGCGACTATGGGCTTAAATTATGAGCTAGTCTGGACACAAGCCTAAAACAATCCAGTACTGCATTTCAGGCCAATGTATTAACACCCCGGCGAGCTCAGCTGATGGAGCAAGACATCAACCCTGCTCGGGTCAGAGCTTTGAGCTGATGATGGCCCCGTGTTAAAAGTTAAAGGTCCAACGTGTAAGATTTAGGGGACTCTGTTACAGATCATGTCTTCTTCACAGCAGAGCAGAGAGGGTGAGGCGAGATGGTTGCAACCTGTCAACTAAATACCTACACACTGAGCATTTAAGGCATCACTGAAGCACATATATGTTGATGTAATGTAATGTATTCAAGGTTCTATAATCCATTCTAATGATCTGCTATGTTTCCTTTGTCTTTCCAGGATCCTGTTGGCATCTTTGAGCTTGTGGAGTCCGTGGGAAATGGCACCTATGGGCAGGTATTCAAGGTAAGATACACACGAAAAAGACTTTGATACACATTAGTCAATTTTTCTGATAGCACGCTCCACTATCTTATCGGCTTCTGCTCATTCTTTCCAAGGAGCCTATGTGGAATAAAGAATAGAAACGTGCACCGTGACTGAAGGAGACACAGAATGCCGAGATAAAAGCAGGCGCGCAAGTTTCAGGGAAATGGAGCGAATGTAAAAGAGTCTTAAATGTAGGGAGGAGAGGCAGAAACTGGGGCACGTTAAAGTGCTTTTAGGAGAATTTCCTTCCCCTTCTCCTCTTTGCTCTGTCTCTCCTCCTCTGCTGCATTTGCATTTCTTCCTCTGCCTCTGCACAAGATTCATAATTAGATTAGGCATTTCAGAGGGAGACACTTTTCTGTGACACACAGGAAGTGCTCGTGCTCAGTTGGCCTGTCGTTGTGACATAACTGGTTTAAGGTTTTCGCTGTCAGCTGGTCTCAGCTGTTCCCCGCTGTCATTTAAACACTATCTCTCTCGGCCCATGCCAATGTCTGAACTTCCTCTTCCTTCCATGATGGCCCCTTCAGTTCTCTGCTCCTTGCTTCCTTTTCCTGATTCTGCTGCTTCATCCTGCCACCCTGCAGGATGTGACACCACCTTTGTTCAATCATCTCTAGCTGCCGTAAACACGTGTTTGTCCGAATATGTGAAGGTACGGACCTGTGAAGCCCCCCCACCCCACGCCCCACCGTGAGGGCATCTAATTTATGTGTGTGAGAGTGTGCCTAATGGAGCAGAGAGTCAAGGTCAGCTGGTGATGAAGAAGAGGTGTTCTTACAGCTGATTGGGCCAGATGAGAGGTCAGGCGGAGGTCGGACATGCTTTCTCCACGCTTCTAGAAATAATCAGACATTCTTGTGTGTGTGTGTGTGTGTGTGTGTGTGTGTGTGTGTGCGTGTGTGGATGTGGACAGAAGGCAGGAAAAAACACAAAGGGAAAGGAGAATAGGAGAGTTATGTGTATCCATTTATTGCTGACTCTGCTGTCTTGGTGAAAGTCACGGCTCATTTACTGGCTGACATTCAGCCAGTCTGTTCCTATACATTACCGAGCCACAGAATGCCTGTGGCAACAGCACCGGCCTGTTGGGTCTGCAGCCCATACAGTTGATCCACTCTGGTTTCTGATTGGGTGTCATGTGGTGTATAATAATGACACAGCGTAGCCTCTACTGAAGCTGATTCTGTCTCTGCTGTTGGTTAACCGATCCAAATCTGAATTTTTAGTGAGTTTTTTAAGAAGAAAGTTGATTCTAATTAGCGCATTTCTTGTTTGTGGCTTGGTATTTATTCATGCTGTTTTTATTAGGTGCTAGATTTAATAAACTTTTGGCCTAGAAACCTGTGAGAATCTTCAGCCTGCTTTTTTCTGTCTTCTAGGAAACCAAATCTCTTTGGATTCTAGTTTGCTCAGACAAAACAAGCAATTAGAAGATGTCACCTTGAGCTGTTTTCTGATATCTTATCGACCAAATGTTCGTTTGAGAAAATAATCCGATCAGATGAATCAATCATGAAATGAATTATTAGCTGCAGCTGCAATCTTACGACAAAATAGTAGTACAAAAGCAAAAAAAAACAACCCTTGCTTCGTGGCACTCGATTTCAAATATTTCTGCGACGGTGCTGCAGGAGTGGAGACAGATGTAAAGTGGAAAAGACTGGATTCATACGCACAGATAAGGAGCAGAGTCACTCGAGCAAAAATGCCATCTATTTTAAATTCCTCATGCGGCCGAGGTCCCTCGTCTATAGGCAATGCGTCTGAAGAGGATCAACCTCTTGAGCAGGTAAATCTCTGAGTCACTGAGATGATAAATTGACCTTCAGCCTGCTGGGTATTAGTGAGCTGGAATTGCTCCGGGTCTGTGTGAACCATTTTTAAACACTTGTCATATCGACACACATAAGAATAGCGCGCTGTGTGTAGCGTCGGACTGCAGTATCTCCAGTTTGGATCGATGGATTCTTGTCAGTGTGCTGTGAAGTGAGCAGAGGTGGAGTTTCTTTGCTTAGATGGAAGGATTAGAGACAGGCAAGCTGTAAACATGGTTTTGATTCCAGAAATAAGTTTTGCTTGCTCGGTAGCCAGGGCTAAGTGCTCCACTTGCAGCTAACAAGTTGGTTCTTGATGTTGTCTTTCACAGCATTGTTTGCTGCAGCAGTTTAACCGAGCTATTCTTTATTTTGGCTGCTTGTTGAAGTTTATTGTCAAACGTATGTTTAGCACATATCAGTGTTTTTGGATTGTGTGAGAATCGCTCATTTCTGCAGAGGCTACCTTAAGGTGCCTGTTGGACAGAAGTGTCAAATGCATCAAATAAAAGCTACAAACAGGTACATTTCCTGAGCAGTTGACATTTGAGTGTTTTTTTTTAATTCAGTATTTTCCCTGCAGCGACTCTGAAGCCAGTCCACTGCACTCTGCTGCAGTACTTCTGACTCTGTGTACTGTGTGTAATGTGTAATGAAGCTAGAGATATGTAGTGTGCCCATGCATGCATCCTTGTATATGTGTGTGAGAGCGTAATGTTTTATGTCATCGGTGATAGAAGGCCCAGTAATGTGCCATGCAGCTGCAGCTCTGTGTGTCTGGGAGAAAGAGATAACAGGTTTATCAACAATTCCATTACCCCATCTAGTTAAATGATACAGATCTGCTCCACATTGCTCTTTCCTCTCTCTTTCTCCATCCTTCTCTTTTTCCATCTCACACACAAACACACACACACAATCTCGTCTCAATTAAAAAAAAAAAAAAATTGTCTTGAAAAGTTGTTGCCGGTTGTTGTTGTTTTTTTTTGTTGCAGCTTCCCTGTCAGCAAAAAATAGTTTGGCCAAGAACAGTGATAGACGAGTAGCCGCAGCGAAAAGATAATTTTAGCCTGACTTCTCTCTCTGCCTCCCTTTCTCATCTTACATCTCCGTGACGGTTCTGTTTCCCCGTTTTTTCTCCTCTGTCTATTCATCCCCCATCGCGTCTCCGTCCAGCTCCTCTGCACGTTTCTCTGATTAATATGTAATCACGTTTTTCTTCTTGTTTCCCCTGTTTTTTTGGGTTGACGCTTCCCTGGTGAGCTGTACTTAAGGGAGCAGGCTGGGCCTACAGTACGTGTATATATAGTTTCTACTGGCTGCTCTAAAAGGGCCATAAATAGAGAACACGGGTAATGCTGAATAATTAAACACATTCTCTCTCCACTTCTCTCCCTCTCTGTCTTCCTCTCTCTGTTTCCTCCTTTAGCCCCCCCCCCTCGCTCTCTCTCTCTAACCGTTGTAACTCTTTCTCATCATCTATCCATCTCCCTCATTGGTATTTCCTTCCTCCACTCTCCTCTCTCCAGCCCTCCCTCCTTCCCCTACTCGCTCTCTCTCTCTTTTTTTTTTTATCATGCTTCTGTTTCTGTCCTGTCTCACCCTTCTCTCTTCTGATGCCTGTGAATATTTGATGGGGCTTATGGGAATTGCAGTTCTCCGAATTGACGAAGCGCTCCAGTGCCACGGCAGGGGGCGGGAAAGAGGACCATCCACGGCCATCCATTGGCCATAACGCTCCCTCACGACTTATCGACTAGCTGGCTTATTGATTGGCTAATTGATTAATCACAGGTCCTCGTCATTCCCGCGGGACAAGTCATTTTTCTCCGTGATGGATGCAAGGACAAGTTGAGAGGGCAGCTAATCATATCCTGGTCACAAGAACACAAACACGCACATGCACATGACACGTGAAGGATGACACATTCGGCCCGTCATCTCATCGACTGTCTCCTCGGGTTTTGGCAGCAACAAAACATTTCCTGTGTTTGTGCGGGTTTGTGTGTGTGTGTGTGTGTGTGTGCGTGTGTGAATCTGTGTGTGCTGTTTCCACATTCGCGTACTTTCTTCACCGCGACTCTGCTGTCGCCGTGCAGCGACGAAGCAGGAGAGAGAGAAGGAGGGAGAAAAAAAAAAGGAGGCAACCAATCTTCTTCTCTGTGATGACAGAACACATCCACTCTGCTCCTCCTCAGGCAAAGTGCTCCACACACTCTTTAAATATTCACCAGTCACTCTGAGACACACACACACACACACACACAAAGCGACTGTTGGGGACCTGAGCCGTATGGGCTTTTATATGCTCACCCACTGTGACAGCGACTCTGTACAAAGAGCAGCTGTGTGGTTTCCATTTACTGCATTGTGCACGGTCTGCGTATAAACCAAAGCGTGTGAACGAGGATTTTGAAGGAGGACGTACATGTATGTGGTGACCTCTCTGTGCCCGTTTGCTTCATGTAGTCAGAAGTGAGTGTGTGTGTGTGTGTGCATTCGTGTGTGTCCCTCTGGAAAAATTCTTCTTCTTATCGTGGGATTCTTTCACACTGATGAACAGATCACACAGCACCGATATGGGGGCGTGTTCAGCTGCAGCCCTGCACGTTTGCTGATGTTATGATCATCTTCGGGGAGTTTCAGTGTGATAAGTAATAACACGCAGATCAGATGTGGATTAGGATTGGGGCTCAATCCGTTCATGTTTAATCTGGTCACCAATCCCCCTCTGTCTCTGTTCCCTTTGTGCCTCTTTATAGTTTTTACCTGCGGCGCCCCTTCCTGTTTTGCACTCCGGTCCATCTCTCCTCCATCCTCCTCCTGCCTCCTTCCCCCTCTCCTTCCCTCCTCTGCCCTCTTAAGAAACTGAATAAAACTTCAAAGTGTTTCTTTTCTCAAATCTTACTTCTCTGCTTGAAGTCACACTGCAAAGGACTACAGGAGATGTTTTTTTTTCTCTCTCTGCGTGGCAGCCACCCCTCCGCTCCACATACACATGTGCCTCCACACTGACACACAAAGGCGCATAGACGCTAAATATATATACAAACACCTCAGAGAAGCAGCATGAAGTGTGAAAGCCCGGCATAAGAGACTCCGAACGAGGATGGAAGATGAGGTGACGTCATTTATTCCTCCTTGTTTGATGTTCTAAACTCCTCCAGCGTGTGTTTCCCAGCAGGAGAGGAGATCAAACAAGGAAGCCTAATCCAGTGTGCATCTCTTTGAAAGTTGTCGCTGATTATGCCAAAACTGTAACTTCACAAACAAAACAACAAACTCTTATTTATGCCACATAAAAGTTCAGTTTTTAAGTGCTGCCTGCGCGAGTCACTCACACACTTTAGGTCGACTGATGATTTAGTGATTCATGAATCTTTCCGACACTGAGCAGCTCAGTAGGAACACACCTTTCAACCGCTACTCATTGCGCCTCTCTGTCTGTACAGTTGGCAATAAAATATATAGTTAAAGTTGCCAGTTTATTAGGTACAACTATAAAGTAATTTACTGTAATACAACAGCCCTGCAATAAATCTCCCCTTCATGAAGTTCATAATGTTGAAGTGTTTTGCTGAAGTGTCGATTCAACTGCACGGTCACCGCAGGATGTAGTTTGTGTTGCCGTCGAACTGTACAGTGTCACGCAGAAGTCAAACCGTTTTATTGCTACGCTGACGAACCCGCGCAGCTCTTCTCTGCACCGTGTGACTTTGTGTCACCGGTTACGGTCACCTACGAGAAGTCTGTAGCGCTTTACGGTGCTGACTATTTCACTGATGTTGGTGAAACTGGATGACATTTCAGGGGGGGGGGGGGGGGAAGGGGAAGGGTTTCTCTCTGATGTCCTCCAGCTTCAAAGTGTCCTGATGGGCAGGAAAGTCAAGTGCTGCAGACTGTAGCTGTTAGCCAATCATCAGATTTCATGAAATCGTGAAATTACGCACTGACAGAATGATGATGAAATGATTTTCTTTTAGGAAAGAATTGGAGATTGTGTGTGTCGCGATTGAGTAAAAGATTCATCACAAACCTGAACGAAGATGAAGAAGATCATCATAATCATTGGCAAGCAGCGCGGTCGGCCGAGCCCAGATACAGTACTTTTTTTTACTGTCGCTGTTAATTTACATACAGTATAAACATTCACCTCAATGCAGTAATTTAGCTCTGCTGGCAACGGCACTTCAGCCGTGCAGCCTGCACAATGGAAGAACATTACTCATTCTCAGCCTCCCCTAAAAAAAAATACACAGGTTAGTTATGCTTGCTGTATCAGTAAATTGTGATAAGGGGCTGACGTATGTGAATGAATAAGGAACGCAGTGCTGTGTGGAGGCATTAGTGCTAATGGAGATGCTGCCAAAAAGGTCTCAGCTTGGAGTGTCTGCGGGTGTTTATCTGTGTGTACCATAAGTGGATCTGTGTGTGTGTGTGTTTCCATATACAGCGCGCTGTCCCTCATGTAGCATTGTCGCAGTTGTTTACTGTTTGACACCGTGTCATTGGCCCTCTCCACTGCTGTATTTTCTCGTCGTTTGCCTACACACGCCGCCATGAAATCGTCCACACTCACACACACACGCGCTTGAGTCTCCCGAGTCCTTATGAATGAACTGTGAACCGTGACTGAGGTGGATGTCGCTTGTTACTGTGGGAACAGCAGATGCGCTCGATCCGCCCACATGCAACACACACACCGTGCGCGCACACACACCTGGCAGTGTGTGTTCATTAGCCTACATCCTCTCCTCTCTGTCTTCCCCAAGGCCACACGCCCCACTTACCCACAATGCACTCCTGCCACCCAGACCAGGGTCAATTAGCCATGCCTGATGTCAATAACAATTTCTCACTCTCTCTCTCACTCTACTGTATGTTTTCCAGTCAGATTCCCTGCTCTTTAATTGATAGTGTGCACTGTAAAGAGCTATTTAGACGAGTTTTTCCACCCACAGTGTGAATTACTGCTCATCAATAGTTAAGTCAATAAGGCATACCGGCTCTGACTCTCTCTATTATTCTCTAGTCCCTCTGCCCTCTCCTTTCTCCTATTCATTTGTTGTTTTTTCTCGCAGCTTTTAGCTTCTAATTTTTTCATTTTTCTTTTTGCCATCCCCGCGTCTCTCTTTATCTCCCAGTCATCTTTCCTGTCCTTCTCCACGCCCTCCCTCAGCTGTTTCTTCCTCTCACCTCTCAAGTCGGGTACAGTAAATCAGCCCGGCTGTTCGTTTGACCTCCAGAGCCACCGGAGCATGATGCCGATGTGCTGAACCTGCCTCTTTGCCTCTTCGCCGCAACCCTCCTCCCCCTCCGTGTAGTTGCTTTCCCTCAGTCATGCACACTGTTCTCCCACTCTCTTGCTCTTTCTTCCGCCAGCTGTGCGTGTTTTGTCTGCGTGTTCTGCAGATGTTGTAGAGTCAGTAGGAGCTCTTTCTTTCTTTCCGTCTAAAGACTTTTAGGCAGTTTGATTAGAAAGGAGCGGGCAGGTCAGTGGCTAACAAAGTGAATTAGCCAGTGAGTGCATTAGTGAGTTAACTCGGTGACTCAGTGAGGTAATGTGTTGGTTTGTGGATGGCTGTTGTGATTGGAGTTAACAGTATTGTCGGGGTGGGGGAGTGGGGGGGATCACACAGCTGTTTATATGGACAACATCAAGCTGAGCATCACAGTTCAGTACATCTGTTTGTACAAAAGTTAATCTGGGTCAGCCACAAATGCCTACCACACACACACACACACACACACGCACGTTCGCGAGTGGTTATCCTGTTAGGCTTGATTCATTTCCATCACGTCAGAGGATGTTTTATGCTTTTGCTGTTTTCTGACCTGACACACACACAAACACGCGCATGCACAGGCCCACAGATCCTCTTTATTTCATGTGATATGATGATGGACTTACCCAGCTTTGTGCACGGGCTCGGTCTCATGCTCATTTTCTAAGCACCACCACCGTCGGGAGTGACAGATGTGCTTTCGATGCCTGTGATCAAATTTGCGTATCCCTGACGCCAGATTAGTCTTAGTCTCCCATACGTTTGTGTGTCCGCTGCTTTGTTAATTGGCTTGTTGTATTGTGAGCAGGCAGGTTAATGAGCAGGCTGTATTTCAGACTGCTGATAGATTACAGTTTCAGCAGGTTTTAGCCGATAACACCGGTTCATTTAGAGTGGAATCAACACGGCGCTGTTGCAAAATTCAGCTTCTCCTCCCAGCGTATCTCCTCCTCCTTCCCCTTCACCCGTCAATAAAAGCCCTCTGGACTATTCTACAGATCATTGCTCTCATCTTTCTTCCTCTCATCTTTCCTCTCTCTTTCTTTCATCACCTCCACCTCTCTCCCTTTACTGCCTCCTGCTCCCACAAACTCTCTGCTTGTATGTTTCCCTCGTCTTCGCTGGCGCCTCTTATATCTTCCCACCTTTTAAATCTCTTCCTGTCTCAGTCTGTCTCTCACAGTTCCTTTCTCATGTGCGAGCCGCCTCGGGGTGCTTCTATATTTCCTGGGCAGTGCAGTAGTAGATTGGAATAGAGGCCTTTGTCACTCTTATTTACTGCCTCGCTGATTTCACAACTGCTTGTGTGCGCGTGTGTGTCGCTGTGTATGTGGGCACGTGTGAATGCGGAATGGTTGCAGGTGCTTGAACTGCAATGAGGTGTGTCTGGGAGTATTGCACCCTTATTTCTTTGGACTCCTTCAGGCAGAACTGTGTTTGTGTCATTTGTTAGCCGAAAGTAGCTTTAATTCTGGACCGCAGCGCCGACGCCAGATGAGCACACTGGGATTGTAAACCTTTCAGACTAGAACCAGTGGGTGTTGGTGGGAGGGTACGGACTGAAACTCCGGTTGTCTGAAATCCTTCAGCCCTAACGCAGCTGTAAGTACAGTCTGGTATGTGTGACTGTGTGTGACAACACCGGCCAATGTCCCTCTCTCTGACCCGCCTGTCACAGAGAGACTGAAAGGAAAATGTATGGAGTGAAAGCCCAGCGGCACCGTTCCCCTGTGATACTGTTACCATGCCGACAGGCCCTATGTCAGGGGAGCATGTTTAGATGCCATTCAGTCATTCTCGCTTGATGTCTGTGTGTGTGTGTGTGTGTGTGTCTGTGTGTGTGTGTGTGGATTACCATGACATCACAGATTAGGATTATGGTGTGACCCATTTCTTTTTAACAAAGAGTTGGCAAAACGAACTGGCAATCTGTTCATAGTGAGTATGTACGCGTGCATTCTGAAATATTGCACGTATGCTTTGAAATATATCTCCTCACCGCTTTTGTCTTCCCGTATCCTTTGACGGCAGAGGACTTCACCTTGTTCCCCCGGCAAAAGCAGAAATCATATTTGGTTGTTTGGTTCCTATTTTGGCAGTCAGCTCTGAAATGTCGCAACGTCCTCGAACACAACAACAGCAAGCAGAGCGGGCATTCCACCAGGAAACTGCAAAGCAGAAGTCGTTACATAGACGGCATTTGTTCTGTAAAAATATTTTATCATCACCGCATTTGTATTCAGGATGTTTCATCTCAGATAAGGTGGCCGACAACCTTTCTGTAACACAAAGGTAGTAAAATAGGGCTACTTGCAACTGCATCATCACGATGAGCGAGAAAACAAAACCCTTGAACGTAAAACTGGAGCAGTGTACGATCATGAACAGCTTAAGTAAGTTTGTCTGCAACTGTAAGTGTCTGCAAGGTGATTTTCAAGCTTAATGAATTAAATAAAAGATAGTGGTTCTCTAGAAAGTGGGATATCAATCTTCATATAGCATAGCTCTGAGAAGGACATTTGTAGTTAATGGGCTAAAACGTGCAGAGCCAACGGTGTAGGTGTTTAATTTTTGCTTAATGTAAAGGCTTCGAATAAAACGAGGATCAGTTTTTCAACAGCTCGTTCACTCGGCCTTTTTAAAAGTGAGAATCCGGACGGTTTCTTCTGACCTTGCAGCTTGGCCACACAGCGAGCGCACACACTGAGGACAGATGCACTGTGAAATTCAGCCCGCTCACTGAACTAGTCCTCTGCTCGTCCCCTCCCTCGTTTCTCAATCACCTCTTCCTCCTCTTCCTCCTCTCTCTCTCTATCTCACCCCCTCCTTCCATTCCTCACCCCTTCCCTTTAAGTAACAACTCCCCCATATCAGGACAATAGTCTCTTATTCTTGTTCTTCTGCCTCTCTGTTCAAAGTCTGTACGTGTGTGTGAGTGTTTGTATGTTTAAGTGTCGTGCCCACTGTACTCCGGCCAGCCAAGACTGTTGCTAGGCTACGACAGGAAGTGTCCTGCATAGTAAATGTGTCCGAGGTGGGGGGGGTCTGTGTAATTGACTTGGCAAGGGCACGGACGTGCACACAAACAAACAGTATACACGCACGCTGTGGAAGCATTTCTTCCTCGCTCACACGCACAGTACACACTCTCACACACACCTTCGCACACCTACATACACACACACACAAACACATGATATCTGCCCACAGGTTGTATTAAGGCGGCGGTTGGCAGGTTGGTCTCGCCTAAGTGGAGCTGCAAGCTGAGAATGATGAAGAGATGCTTTCCTCTGCAGCCTGTGGTGCTTGTGTGTGTGTGTGTCTGTGTGTGTGTGTGTGTGTGTGTGTGTGTGCATATGTGTGTGTTTGTTCCCTTCAATATACAGCTCCATATAGCAGCAGAAAAATCGTAAAAGTGAATCATTACACACACACACACACACACACACACACACACACACACACACACACGACTTCTTCTTCATTCTAACACACCCAGATACTTACACACCCTGCCGAGCACTCCGTGCAGGGACTGTTTAACTGCTGTTTTTACATTCGCTTGGCAGGTGCAATGAATCATAATTATGTGATGATGATAATTGCTGGAAATAGGTGCGCTTTGTGTCAGTGTGACACCTCCCTCATGGTGCACATGGAAGAGATGAGCGATGAGATGAGAGATGATCATAATATTGGACCTGAAATCTGTTTTGAATCTCTATCTTTCATTACAGTGATAAGTGCTCATCTGAATTAGAGCTGGATCACTTCAACAGGCCAAAATTGAAGGATATTAAAATGCTTGAATGGATGCAATTAGTGCGTGTGTACTTCTGACAGTAGTTTGATTGCTTTGCAACAAAGAACATAAACTACATAAGAATTAAATCATTTCATGGACACAGAATGTGTCGGTGTGCTTTGGTTTAGCCCCATGGTGCAACAGCCGCATGGCCGCTGCAGCTTCTTGCCCACTTCCTGTCTGCCTCTGCTTTTCAAAAGAGCACATAAGTATTTATACTAGCCCTGAAATACCTGACAGAAAATTAATTTTCATCTAATTTGATACGTGATAAATCACGTATTTGGGGGGAAAAAAGCACTCAAGCAAACAAGCTTAATATTTTTAGTTGTCACCTATATAATCGATACATTTCTAGGAATATAATCCCCAGATCAATCAGGTCTATCAACAGAAGAATAATCAGTGTTTTGTTTTTTTCTGGGTGAACCTCAGAAACTTCCTCCATTCCATTTTGATTCATAACTCGTACAGCAGTCCAAAAAATGTTAACCTGCGGGGACGCCAAGTAATGACTCCTCTGTGATGTGGCCGCCTGAAGGCTGATTGGAGATCAGTTTGCTGTCTCCAACACCGCACGGCCATCCAAGCAGAACAAACATAGTCAATTGTGTTATCGCTCAGACACACCTGGCCTGGCAGCATCACACTTCCTTGTGTGTGTGCGTGTGTGAGACAGTTCATATTTTGGTCAAAATACCTCTACAGGATTAAGGAGGGGAAAGAAATAGGATTGGACACGTGTGAAGATAAATTTCTACACCTAATTTGAAATGTTGCTGTGATGATTGAAGTTAATGCACAGCATGCTCACGATAATGACAGTTGGGAACTATTATACGAAGATCTTTGTGTGTGCGTGTATTCGGTGTGTGTGTTTGTTTTTGCTCTGTGGACACACTCCGGCTCATGTGGTTTGCAGAAAGCGCTAGATGCATCAGAGTTGCAGGGAGTCCTCGGGTTTGTGTCATATTTGCTTGTTGATCTGCAGCAGCTGAACTCTGCTTGCATTAGCGTTCGGCTCAGTCATGTTCACCGAGGACTTTTCACAGGCTGCTATTCTAGAGCTGCGAAGCATGTGAGAGAAGGAGACAGAAAATACAAGGTGACGGAGAAGTAGGCGAGACATCTAAGGGGGCGGAAGGGAGAAATAACAAGATCCATAAAGAGGAGATTGTGAGAATTTAAGAGGGTTAGATAATGAGAGAGTGAATCAGAGGGATAAGAGAGGGAGGCAGATTGAGAGGGAGAGTGAGGGAGGGAGAAAATGCAGATCTAGGTCAGGGAGGCAAAACAGTCGACGAGTGGAGGAAGGGATGAACAAGCCTGTGAGGCTCAAAGCTTCTCGTTATGAATGGGAAGGATCAGGGAGAGAGAGGGTGGGCCAGGCTGATGACAAAGAAAGACGGCAAAACAATTTCAATTTCAGTTTCACCGAGCATTTGATTAAGGGAATGGTTCAGCATTTCAGGAACACTTGTTTATATTTGCTCAGTTAATTTTGTAAGAAGGGGAAACAACACTCATGTCTGTGTGTCAAATATGGAGCCGGAGGCGATAAGCTTAGCTTAGCATCGAATAAAAACAGAAAGCATTAGGTAGACAGCTAGCTTGCTAAGATAGGTCTCTCCAAAGTTTCAAATGTATGGTCACAAAAGCCTCTGAAGCTCGCTAATGAAGATTTCGATTCCCTTTTTTAATCTCTACACGAACAGAAATATTTAACTGGAGTTACGTTTTACTGCTTCTTGACAAACAACAGTGACTCTGTGGAGCCTTGTTGTCACCGTGAGGTTCTTAAGCAACCACAGAAGTGCTACGCAGACGGATTAATGTCTGCCCGTGTGAACCGCTGAGTTTAACAGGCCTGTTTTTGAACATTAGAAGCCAGGCTAGCTCTTTTCCCCTTGTTTCTTCTTTGTCTTTATGCTAAGCTAGGCTAACCATGGCTCCATGATTACTGTGATACGCAGACACAAGATTGGCTTTGTTCTCTTTAAACTCTCAGCAAGAATTCCTCATTATTGGTTGAATGTTTGGTTTAAAATATCAGGCAGCAGTGAAAAACGCCTCTCACGAGTTGTGATAACATCTTCAGATTGATAGTCAAAACCAAATTAAGTTAATTTGTGATGATATGAAACAAAGAAAAAGGAAAACACTCACATTTTAGAAGCTGAGAATCAGCATAATGCAGATCACATTTTAGCTTAATAAATGACTAACACTTGATGCTTTCAGCATTTCATTTCATCATTTGTTCTACCATATTGTTTTAGCGTTGCACGCGTTATCCTGTCAACTGCTTTAGAGACACTATTTCAGTCGACATTCATATGACCAAGACACACCCCCATCCTATCTCTGAATTTGCAGCTAAATGAACAGGGAGATGACGAAGAAGGAGCGAGAGATAAAGATGAACCGACAGTGCTAATTCTTTTCTGTTGCTCCTTTCACACTCGGTCATTTAATAAGGTTGGATGGCATTACTGCACGAGGAGGGAAGGAGAGACGGAAGGAGTGAGGTTGTCAGGTGGCTCGGAGTAATGAATCTTTATCCCAGCTCTGATGATGTCCATGTCCAATATCTATTTGACACGTTCTCGCTCGCGCTCGCGTAGTCGCTCGCCAGCTCCCTCGATCATTCTCCGTCCCTCTCTTCATGTATCTGGGTGCACATGTGTGGGTGTCTTTCAAGAGTTCTTCTGTCTGTGTGAGTGGTGGAAATAAAGGGGGATCTTTTTGCATTTTATGTCTGTGTGTGTGTGTGTCTGTAAGTGTATGTGTGAGTTACTGGTTTGTAAGTGGCTGTAATTCCTTTGTTGGTCTCCAACAAAGCCGGCCCTTGTGCTCATGGAATTGGGGCAGTCTGATCCTAATGAGAAATCCCTGTTCAATCTTTCCAGCTCTTTTTCTCTCTTAGAATCTAGACTGTGTGTGTGTGTGTGTGTGTGTGTGTGCGTGTGAGAAAGAGAGAGAGAGAGACTGATCACAGTGTTCAGTCCAGTTGTGCTTAGTTTGCATTGTGCAGTGCGGGACTGTGACACAGTGAATTATCATATTAAAAACCCAAACTTTCTAACCTTAATCAGCGAGTTTAAAAGTTCTTTTAATGAGAAATTTAACTTCTGGCTTTAAATTCACCTCATCGGGGACCTCGGCTGATGCTATTCATCTACCGAGAGCCCGCTGAGTTTTGTTCCTATTTACAGATCAGAGAACATGAATGCTTCCTCTAAGCAAAACAGATTGTGGTGGGTTCAGATGCGGAAGTGGCGCGGTTGTTTAAAAATGTTAATGCACGTGTTTTTTTTTCTTAATTGATTCAATTAATTAAGTCTTTAATTTGAAATTAAACCCCCGGTCTTAAACACAATCGGTAAGAACATCACTTTTTGGCCTTAATCAAGACTTAATCATATAATTATGATCAGGTTTGCTACTTTGTGACGTGAGTGCAAAGGAACAAGTAAATAATTGCCTGAGCTGCCTGCATTATTGTGCAGTTAATAACTGTATATATCGAATAACCTCCAACTCACGAGCTATTCGTCAAGTATAAAGTGAGTTTTGGTGAGCTGGTGCATACGATGGATCTGTTGAGATGACATAAAAACAGAAGCAAAGAGAATGACTATTGAGCAGCGGCAGAGATGTTACTGTGAAATCACTCCTGCAAATGAACTGCAAAGCGAGGCAGCTGCCAACTTTGAGACGTAATACTACGCTTCTTTTTCTTATTGTAGCATTCCTCGCCACTGTTCTGGCTGAAGCGTTCATTATCGGGACGGCCCTTCGATTAAAGCCCTCAGGAGGTGCTTTCGAGCCAGACCATTAATGCCATCTGGTTTATAACAATTCCCCAGGAAAAACAGTCCTGCCCTTGTTTTGAGAGAGAGTGTGTGTGTGTGTGTCCTTGACTGTGTGTGTGTATGCATTTGTTTGTCTGTGCCACTGCTGCTAAGCGGTTCCTCTCAGACTGTAACATGCTAATCAGTTGAGCGCAGACAGGTGGAAGTAATAGCCATCAGTGGTTTTAACGTCTCTAGCCCTGTTAGCTTCATTAGCTAATCAAAGCCACAGATGCTCTGTTGCAAACGAACCACTTGGGCCTTCCATTCGCCCCTCAGCTCCTAATCTCCCAGTTTCCTCTCCTCATGGCTCCCCCAGGCATCTGCCTAGCCTTGATATTGCTCGGCACAGTCAGTTGTGTGGACTGGCATGTGTCTTGGTTTTGTTCGGTTGCCCGTCTTCTATCCTTCGCTATGCTGTCGAATTTTTGACTGCAATTTTCAGTGTTAGACCGAATGCTGCACCAACAAGTCAGCTCGCAGTGACATATACTGGGGTATCTTGTTGACCAAGCAGTTTAATGCAAGTCCTGTCATGTCCTAGATCTGAATCTGATCAGAGATGCTATATTTCTTGTTGATACCTGCCGTCAGCTACTAAACCGATTCCCAGCTAACAAGCAATACTAACTGTCAGTCACGTACAATCAAACTCAGTCCCTAAAGTAACTGATTACTTTAGTTTTTGGACTTTAACATTGCTTGTTGCTTTCTGTATTCAGTCATGAATATTGAATCAAGGGCCCTGCCTGTCCATCGGTTTGGGAATGATAGCAGCTTACCATCCAGCGTCTGTGTTGGATTGTCAGGTTACATATTTTATTTGTCACTTTATTGGACTGGATCACCTTTGGGAAGTCATGTCAACAACAGTTTTTATTTTTAGCACAGTGTTTGAATGATCGCGAAAGACGTAGAATTGTGCTGAATGTTCTGGAGAAAACTGTCAAATGGACATTTTTCTTCCTCACCTTCCAGTATTTTTTTTGTCTCACCATGTCTCTGACCATCTCTCCTTTCAGGGTCGCCATGTTAAGACGGGCCAGCTTGCCGCCATCAAGGTCATGGATGTCACCGGGGTAAGACAACACAACACGTACACGCATGCACTGACACACAGCAAATCATCTGGAGTGATTATACCACCGCCGACATGTCATCTAATTATGAACGATGAGTCAGTGTTTGCACGCATGTGTGTGTGTGTCTGTATTGCACGCACGTGCACATGTGATGTGACAGGGAGGAAATGAGGACAGGACTATTGCCATGGTAATATTAGCTGGAGGTATTAGGACAGCAGTGTGGTCTCAGGCGTGTCTGTAAAGCAGGAGGGAATCTCAGCTATATTTAGAGATCCTCTCACCCCTACGCCTCCCTGTCAGCGCTCAGCTGCCAGCAAAACAATGGAGGACTGCAGGAATGAAGCAACAAAGGAAAAGATGAATGAACGGATGGACAGGAGCAGGAATGAATGAGTAAGGAAGTGAAGACATGCAGGGGGATATGTGGGGATGAGTGAATGAGCACGTTGCCAGTAGGACAGAAGTGTGAACAGTGAATAAACAAATAAATGAAGTGTGAATAAATCTGCCTAAATACAATAAAAATGAATGGCTGTATTAATTAATGATTGAAAGATCGCTGACTAAATGAGCCGCCGCCACACAGAGTCAGCTTACTAAAACAAGCGATTTTGTTTTCATGGCTGATGAACACAAAATTGAAGTAATCAATGAATAATTTGCTGACATTGTGCATAATGAATAAGAAATTACAGTTTTAAGCATCCGACTGCCAGCGTAACGACTTGTTTCAAACAACCGCTTTTGGCTTTGTGGCAGTAACCGCCAAAAACGAAAGTAATTAAAAAGTAATGCTGTTGTTGTGAATATTTAGAGCCCAGCTGTGAGCCTTGCAACGACCGTCGCAATCGGAATTTAAATGGACTCGGGATGCTAATCGACAGCTTCATTCCCTTTGCTCTATCACCATCCTATTATGATGTGTGAGGGGTCACAAATGGAGGTCGTGGTTTAACGCCTGTTGATTTTTTTTTTGCTCTTCTCGTGTGTGTCAGGACGAGGAAGAGGAGATTAAAGCTGAAATTAACATGCTGAAGAAGTACAGTCATCACCGGAACATCGCCACCTACTACGGAGCTTTCGTCAAGAAGAACCCTCCCGGCGTAGATGACCAGCTATGGGTACGGCCTTATTTGTGTTTGTCTGTGCATGTTTTTGTGTGTGTGTGTGTGTGTTTGTAACTCTATGCAGTTGTGTGTGTGAAATGGAGTGTAACCTGCAGAGAAGATGGCTGCAGTCTCCTAGAAAAACACAGAGCCAGAAAGACATGACTCTCCATTTTTCATTGTTACTTTTATGTGAAAGAAGTGAGTGTGTAGTTTGGGACTGCAGGTTTGTCTTCACTGGACTATGTATACTTAACGTGTGTGTGTGTGTGTGTGTGTGTGTGTAAGAAACATAAAGCATATGAATGAGTGTGGGGCTGGCTACCTACTGCAATAAATCATGCGTTAACGCGATCTAAGGGAGCTCTCTACTCTCTGATACTGTAGCATTCATCACACAACAATGGGACGACACACACGCACACGCACACACACACACGCACATATGCATATACACACAACAGCCAGATCTACTGCCTGCATAATTCCCCCTGACTCAACAGCTGCCTGTTTTTCACGTGTGTGTGTGTTGGTGAGTGTGCAGCTATATATTTGCGGCGCTCTGACATGCATCCCCTCTTATTCTTATGCATATATGAGCGTGTTCCTTTTGTCTTCGCGTGTCTGAGCGCACTTGCTCAGCCCGCCTTGATGAGAGGGGTCGGATATTACTTGCCAACTTCCTCCTCACTCTGTAATCCAGAGTGATGATGAGGGGAGCTTGAAACAGAGCCAGGACTGACCAGCTGAACTTTTGCCTGCATTTCTGCAGGGATATAATGCAGGCATGGAGAGGAGAGGGGAGGAGAGGGGAGGAGAGGAGAGGAGAGGGGAGGGGAGGGGAGGGGAGGGGAGGGGAGGAGAGGAGAGGAGAGGAGAGGAGAGGAGAGGAGAGGAGAGGAGAGGAGAGGAGAGGAGAGGAGAGGAGAGGAGAGGAGGGGAGGGGAGGGGAGGAGGGAGAGAATGCACGAGACAGCTAAAGATGAAGAGAGGAGAGAGGGATGGACAGAATGGACACATTGTGTTTGGGTCAAGAGATGGACTTGATTCATTCATGTGATCTCGTGACCCAGTTCAGTCAGATTATACAGTAGTTTCTCAGTTTTTTGCGGAGTGTGTGTTTGTAAAGAGCGACTGTCAAGTGGCTGTCTGTTCATGTGTGTTGTGTGTGCGTGTCGCTCACTGTGTTACTAATGCTGTTACAGTGATGTGATTAACGGTTCTGTGTGTTTTCTTTATGTGTGTCGTGTTGAAGAACTGGATTTCTGAAGCAGGCAATAAAAACAATACTTGGGAATGATATTTATCCTGTGACAATATCTCAGATGATGTTTTAGTAAAGATACATTATATTACAGTTTCTGTTTAAGTTGATTTTCAACTAAATCTGCAATGATTTTAATGATGAATTAGCAAAAAGGCCACAAAAATGTGACAGTGATGTCAGTAAGTCGCTGTAGTGGAGTTACTGGTTCGTTTGGAACTGATCCTAGACCCGACAGTCAATAATGGACCTTGTATGTTTGTAGCTGGTCATGGAGTTCTGTGGAGCCGGCTCGGTGACAGACTTGATCAAGAACACCAAGGGCAATTCTCTGAGAGAGGAGTGGATCGCTTACGTCTGCCGAGAGATTCTCAGGGTAAGTCAGATCTGTCGTCCCACGCGGGTCACGTACACAAAAATGATTGCATGGAAATTTCGGAGAAACCAAGAGAAATCTGAACTGTGCCATTAAGAAGAAAGGAAAAAAAAGCTGAGCTGGGTGATGATTCATATTTGTTCACAAGAGAGTATTGTTTTCCATCCAGAGAGATGCAGGCACAATCGTGATGAGAACGAATTTAGTTTTTGCCAAAGAAGCAAGACAAGTCTGAATCAGAGAAACGTCATACCTTCACATTAAGCCAGAGGAACACGCCCATGAAATAACGACGTGCACATACTTCTGTTCCACATTAGCTTTGTTTTTCATATTCTGTGGTACCAACAAGTTTTAATGAAACTGAACACCTCAGTCTCAGGTCAAAACAAACAGCTGGACTGAATGGCTGCAGGCAAACCACGAGGCAACGGATCAAAACAGTTTGACAGTTTTAGCTCCGTTCACTTTCCAAGCAACAAATTGAGTTTATGACAACTCCGCCCCGCGAGCCGTCGGATCTGATAACTACTTGTTTTTTTTTATGTTGTTTGAATTAAAATCAGGGCTTACTTATAATACTTATTAATAAAATTAATGCATTTTAAAGCATTTTAGTATGTAAATTATAGGAAAAATGACATAGATGCATGCACTAGTTTTGTTTGTGTTCTTGTTTTATTGATGTGATCTCAAGCGACAAATTATATCTCCTCGCCGAATCTTATGCTCACACGTTTTGTGTCGACTATCCGGTTTTGTGCCGAAGGCTACAGGCTCAAACAGGGAGCAGCAATATCAGTGACACACAATGCTGCTCAGAACTCAGGCAACAACAGTTCCCTTCATCCACTTTTATTTCTTTCTTCACCCTTCATCTCTCATCTTATTTCGTGCTCTCTGCTTTCTCTCATCCCCGCTCATCTGTCCCTTTACATTTTGGCTCTCCACTTCTTCTTCTTTCTAACCCTTCTCCTGTCTTCCCTCTGTCCTTTTTAATGTTTTTGCTCTCCTGGCAGCTGTCTCACATTTCTCTGTGTTTTGTTTTCAGTCGCTTTTCAGTCAATACGAGCGGCTTAGAACGAGGATCATAAACACCTGACACACTGTACTTTGCTTAGATTTAATACACCAAAAATCCTATATATCTGTACAGAAAATAATAAACTTCAGGTGCTGTATTTTGCAAAATGCTGCTGCTAATACATACTACTATATATATATTTTTATAGCTGATGCTCATGCAAAACCAGCATTCTTTGTAAGGACGAGGTCAGAAGTCAGTGTCAGCTGCACAGTAGCAACCCCAGACCTGCTCGTCTTGCTCAAGGACACTTCATTTTTGGAAATGAGCTGTTTATGTAATAATGACCATGACTTGGCTCATTGCTGCAGTGGCGTTCCTTCACTGTGTGTGTGTGTGTGTCTCTGTCGCTGTCTGCAGGGTCTGACTCATCTCCATCAGCACAAGGTCATCCACAGAGACATCAAGGGACAGAACGTCCTGCTGACTGAGAACGCAGAGGTCAAACTAGGTCAGTCATCTAACCCCACTTAAACGACAAAACGGCTTTAGGATTGGGAGGGCAGGAGGAGGTATAAAGTTTCAGATGGCTCTGAGGTGTGTGTGTGTGTGTGTGTGTGTGTGTGTGTGTGTGTTTGTGTGTGTGTGAGGCGTTTCTTTCTTCTTTTATGCTGAATACCAGCCTACTCATCTCTCTGTAGCTCTGCCACTGTTTGTGCTGCAGATTGCTGAAGAAGGAACTATCCTCTCTCTTTCGCTCTCCCCTTAAAGCCCACTGGGGAGGGGATTATAAAGTGTGTGTGTGTGTGTGTGTTTATAAATCGGGCATGCTATTGCAGGTTGGGTAATTCGTTCCTGTTTAGAGTCCATTATCGAATTCAGTAAAGCCCACCGGTGTGCTTGAGCATCAGCACACACCCAAACAAGCACACAGACTGCAGACTATATCTTATCTGAGTTATTTTGTTTGTGTTTTTGCTCTGTAGTGGACTTTGGTGTTTCGGCCCAGTTGGACAGAACAGTAGGGAGGAGGAACACATTTATCGGGACACCATATTGGATGGCGCCGGAGGTTATCGCCTGTGACGAAAACCCCGACGCCACATACGACTTCAAGGTGCTTTGACAAACTTTCTGTCCGCTGAAGATGTCCGTCTCCTCTGCTCTTTTTTATTTGATCACCCCGAATATTTATGCGCCGTGTCTCGTCCTGTCATTACAGAGTGATTTATGGTCACTGGGAATCACAGCGATTGAGATGGCCGAAGGAGCACCACGTACGTACTCAGTCGATAACCTACACCTTTGCTACACGTCATTTCTTACTGCTGCTGCATTAGATCAGTGTTATCAGGAGTCAGGTCATTTTTCAGCCCAGGCCAGCGCGACTCATCTGCAGGCTTAGGAGCTGATATAAATTGGTTGTCAAATTGCTGTCTTCGTCTCCCTTTTCTTCCATTTTCATTCACATGATGGTTACGATTTAGATTCAGTAAAAAAGCAGCTTGTGACTGTTGATCTCAGTTATCACGAGGGACATTATTTAATTCTGTCAAGGTTGTTCAGGTCTAGTCTAGGATAGTACAATGCTGCATTTTGGAGGAAGACTTCAAAATGGGTGAGGTTATTTCACAAGTTGAATTTGAATGACTTATGATTTTTTTTGACGATCAAAGGTGTTATCGAAGAAGGCAAGACAAGTGTGTGCAAAGCTAATAGATTGTTAACAGTATTGACAGATGTATTGATCAGACGAGGGCCAACTCCAACCGGTTTTGACTGTATGCCATGATAATGTTTAGCACAATTGACTGGAAACATCCGCTCGCTCATGTTTGGTAACTCATCTGACTTTCTAGCACTGTGTGACATGCACCCGATGAGAGCTCTCTTCCTCATCCCGCGCAACCCGGCCCCCAGACTAAAGTCAAAGAAGTGGTAAGTGTGTCTTTTGATAATTGTGCAATTAAATAGTTTAAGAATTTAGAGCAATGCTGCCAGGAACAGGAGAATAAGTCCAGACGTGCACTGCTTTGCTGCAGGGTTTTTTTCATTTTTTAAAATAGTTTTTTTTTGTGTGCGGTTTCAGGTCGAAGAAATTCCAGTCGTTCATAGAGAGCTGTTTGGTCAAGAGCCACAGCCAGAGACCCAGCACAGAGCAGCTCCTCAAACACCCGTTTGTCAGAGACCTGCCCAATGAGAGGCAGACCCGCATCCAGCTGAAGGACCACATCGACCGCACCAAGAAGAAGAGAGGAGAGAGAGGTGAGGAAGGGCATCCTGTGTGGGAATGCCACCACAGACAACAGACTACAGCGACTATAATATTATTTTCATTTCCATAACCACATATTCTTATCAGAGTCATAGACGGGGTTGGAGCCAATCCCAGCTGACACTGGCTGAGAGGCCTGAGCTGTCCCTGGAAAAAATTCTGACCATAAAAAGATCAAAAACAGGGATTGATTTCATGCTAATCTAATATGTTTTTAATAATTATAGCTTCAGAGTGCAACAGTTCCACCCATTCAATCTCTGAAGTGCTCTCACACACACTTCTAGGTGCACACATAAACCCACACATGCACAAACAAAGACGTAATACAGTTTCAGATGCAGACGTTCTCGCAAACATGTGCCGTCACACTCATGGTTCTCAGCGAAGCAGGAAATAAAAGTGACAGACGTCCATTCCACTCCGCCGCGACACAAAAACACATTCTCAGTCAGAGTGACAGACTGACACGCGCGCACAGAGCTGCGTCAGTAAGAGCCACATTAACCGCTTCAAGAGACAACGTACTGCAGGGCGGACGTCGTGGTGATGTATAGAAATGTCTTGTCATTGCAGAGACTGTGGCTTTTCTCCAGCTGTCACTTTGTCACATTTAGAGGACAGGTCCATGTGGATGGGTCTCAGGGAGAGCCGGGGCGGCCTGTAGAACCGTTATGCTTTAAGTCTCCTTCGACTCCGAAAGAGCTCTCAGCTAATGTTCTCCACCTCGCTGCACACAGTAAAATTACAATTTATACCCTTATTCAAAGTGGCTCAAGGAAAATGCCTTAAAGGAGTGAGGATGTGGGAATGCCAACATCGTGAGCAGTTTAGTAATGAACAAAGGTAGCTCAAGTGAAAAATGAAAGTGGAATGGCTTTTCTCTCTCTGCTGTTTATTACCTTACTCACTTTAGTTTCTGCCTCTCCTCTCTCCCCATCAGATGAGACAGAGTATGAGTACAGTGGCAGTGATGAGGAGGATGAAGAAAGAGACATGGGTGAACCAAGGTTAGTGTCTTTGCAAATGTACACACACATTTGACACCCCTCCGGGAGCTTAAAATCACCCCGCTCTTCCCACCCCGTCCTCCACCCCGTCCATTCCCAGCTCCATCATCAACGTCCCCGGCGAGTCAACCCTGAGGCGGGACTTCCTGCGCCTCCAGCTGGCCAATAAGGAACGCACAGAAGCGCAGCGGAGACAGCAGCTGGAGCAACATCAAAATGAGGAGCACAAGCGTTTGCTGCTGGCTGAGAGACAGAAACGCATCGAGGAGCAGAAGGAGCAGAGGAGGCGGCTGGAGGAGGTAAGGAGGAGGAGGTGGAAGAGGAGGCATTAATCACGACCTTTGACCTTGGTGAATTTATAGCAACTTGCATAAAAAAACATACATGTACAACCCAAATCTACCTCTGGAGATAATACCGGATAAATCATTCGGATTTTAAAATAATCCCTCAATACATTCATACACCAAAAGCCAATGAAAGCCCTCCGGTTGGCTCTCTTCCTTTAAACACTCTAAAGCAAACATAATTTGTCCCACTTTGGCACTTCGGACATACAGAACCTTTCATTCACCATTTTGTAGAGGCAGTAGGAGAGAGGGAGAACGGCACAGAGACACACACACACACAGCCTTTCCCCAGTGTCCCTCTCTTAGTTCCACAGAGCAGGCTTAGAGAAGGAAATCCTTAGCCCATAATCTGTGCGCTCTCTCTGGGTTCCCAAAAGGCTTTGCCCCCTAGAGCACAGCCGTGACTCGACTCAACATGACCCATCCACTCTGGTGCCAAGTGTGTGTCTATGACTCAAAGTTTTCAGCCTTTGCGTGAGGGTTTCTGCTGAGACACATTTTATTATTATTATATTTTTTTTAAAGTAGTGCGAAAAAACTGTGTTGCAATCCTGAATCGTCTTGTGTGCCTCTTTTCCTCCGGCAGCAGCAGCACCGAGAGCGTGAGCTGAGGAAACAGCAAGAGAGGGAACAGAGGAGGCGCTACGAGGAAATGGAACTCCGCAGAGGGGAGGAGAGGAGGCATGCAGAGAGAGAACAGGTTCAGACGCTGTGTTATTATATTGAAATATTACTGTATGCCAAACAGAAATTTGTGGCATATTTCTCATTTGCCATTAAACTTTCTGTTATTTTCCATTTCGTTTTTATGGCGACATCTTCCCCCGTCTTCCTGATTGCACTTGTCTCCTTAGATTACCTCAGAGGAGTATTTTCTAAATGTTTTTGCAAAATGCAAAAATATTTTTCTCTATTACATAGCTGAAAGGAAATAAAGTGACTCACTGATTCAGAAGAAAAACTGAGTATAACAATTATTACTTTTGGAATCGTTTGTTCTTTAGCGTCAGCAGTTCCCTGGGGACAAAAATCAAGACATGCCCTTGGCAGTATTATATTACAATACATAATATAGGAGCTCGAATGGGTATGGCACTGCTGATCTATCGGCCTAGTGGACAGATACTTGAGTTGCTGAATTATAGTGCAGTAGATTAAAACATTTTCATAATTATTTAATAAACATTCAATTTTATTTATCGCGTACGCTTATGTACTCTTATGAATACAGAACGGTCTAAATCTTTTCTGCTTATGTAGACAATTATTCTGTACCCCAGTTCCCACTTTCCTTTAACAATTCTTGCTCGGGGTGCCCTCGTGGCTCGCCTGTGCAGCCCGTGTACTGGACCTTGTGGTATGAGTCCAGGTTTGGTTCCGACCTGCAGTCCTTTGCAGCTTGTTGTTCCCTCTCTCTTGCTCTCTCTGTCTATCTCTGACTGCCTGTGTCCAAATAAAGTCTGAGAAAACAAGAAAATACCAAACAGTTCTTTCCCTTGTCCTCTCGCTGAACTTACTGCTGCTCTGGTGTGTATTTTTGTTGCCCCAGTTTCCTCTTTATCACTCTGTTACTCTCCTCCCACACTTTTTGAATGTTTCGAAAAGATACATTTTTCCTTTGTAGCACATTACAATTGCTCGAGAACTGGGCCTTCTCTTCACGTCTGGCTTCTGACTCTCATCTTCTCTCTTCATTCACAGCCACCTCAAGAGATAATCTCCTCTGTTTCTCTTTCTATCTCTATCATTCTCTCCCTATGCCTGTGTTTCGGTGTTCAGATTTCCTGATTTTTCTCCCTTTTCTGTCTATTCCTGTCTCCTTGTGCCGACACGCTGCTCAGGAGTATATCCGTAGGCAGCTGGAAGAGGAACAGAGGCAGTTAGAGATTCTCCAGCAGCAGCTACTACAGGAACAGGCATTACTGCTGGTAACCATAGCCCTCCCATGTGTTACTACTGCTCCCCATCTGTGCTGTGTGGCCCCCTATCCCCACTGCATGCACCCGAGTGGCAGTTGTGCAGAGGAACTGACTGTGAAGGAAACCACAGTCTGAGCCGCTCAACCTGCTAGTTGCAGAGTGGAGCAAAAACATGAAGCCGAAACGGCGAATTTCCCATCTCTAATGCTTGTGTTGAATTCATTTACATCACTGATTGCATGTACAGTACCGTTATGCTGGCTGGATCTCAAAGGTTTCCCCGGAGGGAGTAGAAAAAAAGCCCTGTTTTGTCAGCTCCAATCACGTTGGCTCGCACAAACTGAGAATAACCAAGAGAAAATACGTAGTTGTTTTCTACAGAGGATTCTCTCAGTGGCCTAGTCCTGTCTCGGCCGACAGTTTTGTGCTTCCTTGCAGTATTTACCCACAGTTCCTTGCATGCTATTTGAAGAGAAATGTATGAAATGAGATGAAGCTTTTGATATCCAGCTCATGTTCCATGCTCATCAATTCCAGAGGCCACTGCAATGAAGTCGCGCACCAAAACCCAGGGATGTGTTGTGGCCCTGAAAACTGGTGTTTTCCCTTTCCCTCCCTACTGCCACCCTTCCTGCCTTGATCCTCCTTCCCTCTCAGTACCAACCTTCCTGTCCTCTGTGTCATAAGATAGCCTTACATTCACGGATATAACTATGTGTGTTTGTGCTCCTCATGCGTGATTCCAGTTGTCAATATCCGTATTCGTCAGTTCTGTTTTGCATCTTTTGTGAATGCGTGACTCTTGACACTCTACACAGCTCTGTCACTCATCTCCGCTCCTCCCTCCCGTACCCCCTGTGACTCTCTCCCCCCACCTCCAGGAGTACAAGCGTAAGCAGATAGAGGAGCAGCGGCAGGCGGAAAGACTACAGAGGCAGCTCCAGCAGGAGAGGGCCTACCTGGTGTCTCTACAACAGCAGCAACAGCAGCAACAGCAGCAGCAGCAGCAACAACAACAGCAGCAGCAGCAGCAGCAGCCGGAGGGAAGGCAAGCAGAGAAGAAACCGCTTTACCACTACAAAGATATCATCAATCCTAATGACAAGCCTGCCTGGGCTAAAGAGGTAAGTCACAACATGCATGATGAGACATGCATGGCAATTAGCTATTTTCCAATATATATATATATATTTTTTTTTTCTTTTTGAAAAATGTGAAATCACTTTTGTTGGGTGATGAAAAAGTACAAGAGAGTAGTAGTGCACGAAATATATGCATGTAATGGCGATGAGCGACTCCTGTTGTACATTATACACCCCGAGTGGCCTTCTTGTGTTGTTAATGCCTTATTCAGCAGGTGTTACTAGAAACAGCAGTCCTGTGAAGAAATCAGAGGGAAAGTGGCGAGACCTCTCTTTTTGAATCTGAAGATACTCGAGAGTTAACGCCACTGCTTTAATAACCACACTGTGAAGTCTGCTTTGTGCCTGTGTGTTTGTCTTGTTGCTTACCCTCCTCTGACTCTGACTTCTAGGTCCCGAAGCAGCAGCATGTTATGGCTAACGCGCCCCCCTCCCAACTTCGACAACACCAGTCATTCAACATACCGGCTTCATCCTCTGGCTCTCACGGCCAACCCAGAGCTCAGGCCCCTAAGCGAACCACATCCCATTGTACCCAACTCCTCTCCACGCACATCCCCCAAATTCGTATTTCACTAGAGCCTAGAGAACTAGATGAGGGGCTGAAGCAGGATATAAGTCAGCAGGTCCGAGAATTTAGGGCTCAGAAACTAAATGAGAGGGGTCGCAGCCCAGGGCCCAGCAGGGAACACAACCAGGCTGCTGGGCACGGGCCCAGTAAGGGACCCAGTAAGAGTCATGCTAGTCAAGGCCCAGTCAGCAAGTCTAATGCAGCACACAAGCCTTATCTTCTGGGGCCCGGTAATCAGAAGGAGAAGCCCAGAGACAGGCTTCTCTCCACCCCCAGTCAGGTAGCCATCCAGAGGCATGTGTCTCCTGACTCAAAGCTTAAGGCCTCCCAGGCTTATCCTCAGTCCCCAGGAGAGGTCCAGAGACCCCAGTCTGGATCTGTTTCTAATTCCATTCCTGCATTCAACCTGGTTAGTCCCCGTGCTCGTGGCAGGTCACACTCACCTTGCTTTAGAATAGAAGTAGATATAGATGACCAGAGTTGGGGAAGGTTGCAGAAAGGGATGAGGTCAGCCATCAGCCATGAGTGCCTAATGCTGCCCTCGGACTCTCCAATCGCAGCATATGATGCGCCTGACTTCCTCTCTCAATCCTTCCCTAACGGTCAGATCAACTTTGCCCAAGCTAGACAAAGAAACTCCTACTCACCTGCCTCTGCCTCCAGCAGTGGCAATTTTCTTCTTATCCCTGATAACCATGTCTTTTCCCCTACTGATAGACATAGAGGGTTTTTGGGGTCGAATGGAAGACGGGGTTCTACGTCTGACATTAGTGCTTTTCCCATGGCAGACTTACTATCCAGCTCTCCAAACTATCCAGCACCTTGGTTGTGCCTTTCCCCTCGCACCTCTCCAAAAACCTCACCCACTGGCTCCCCTGCATCCTCCCAGAGTACCTTGTCCCCTCTACTCTCTCCTGACAGCCCTATGTATAACAGGAGCTTCCAGTCTAATACACTTATGCCTAACCACTTCATGCTCAACCAAGCCAACTCAGAATCCTCGACCCCTTGCTGCTCCCCGAATCGCTCTCCCTTTGGATCCAACAACCAGATCTACATCAGATCTGAGTGCTAGTGACTGTTGTCCAAAGCAAACATGTACAGACACACACATGCAAACACAAACACATTTTTACACTTACTTTCTGATTGGGAAAAAAAATGCATTCCCGTGCCCAGATTGCAAACCTTCAAATTATCCCCAATAAAGGTCCAAAGACATTTGCCCACCTGGCTATTTTAAACAAATACTACCAAAACTTCATCCTAAACTCACCCCTAAAACTGAGCCTTAACTTTAAACTGCCCTGCAGTCAGTGTCTATAAATCAGATTCATCCTCACAAAGATAGAAGTACAGGGGCACACATGCTGTACATACACACAGAGACTCACACACACAAACATCTGTAAATATACCTATATTTATCTTTAAAGTATCTGTATGTTATTGTTACTTAACCTGTTTATATTAACTTACAGTATATACATTTGATATAGCTGCAGTTTTGTATATTTATACCCAAAATAATCTCTGCTGGGATTGAGATCCAGAGGAGAGGTGCCGATATTCAGGGACAGCTTCTAATTTCACCCCTACCCTAAGTTAACCACGTCCCAGCCCCAACCCCTCACCCTTCCCGCCACCTCGTCACACCAATCACCGACTGCCCCAGAAAGCACCATGGCAGGCACCCTCATAGTTGTCATCGGGGAAACCCACCCCAGCTTCTTTTTAGGTCAGTCAACGAGTCAATGAAATCCTGACTTGGTGATGGGCGTTGACCAAGTGGTGGTGGGATCCAGATGATTCTGTCTCGTACCTCGCCTTTCCTGAGTCCTTTCTTAGTATAGATGTGGCTGTGGCCGCAATTAACTCAACTAATTCTCTTCTTCTTAGAATCTCCATTGTAGAAAGACCTTTCGGGTGGTTGGTTAACCCTAACCCTACATCTAACCCTACCTCGAACCCAAACTCCTGATGCACAAAATGAATATTCAGTCAGTGCTACTCAAAGGGTTTTCTTCTCTAAAGGAATCTTCTAACCGTAATCTCTCTTTCTCTTAAGGTGAATTGATGTTCAGTTTATCTTGACGTCTGCTGCGTCCACAGATTAACCTCACATTAAATCATTAATGCTTCTTTTCCATTGGTTCTTATTTACTTAGCTTCATCTGTAGTTGTCTTTCATCCCAAGTGGACAGCTAACAAAATATTTGCAAAGTTGTTGCAAAGCGCACACAAGGCGCTGGAAACAGTCGCTCAAAATCTGCACACTAACAATAAAACATGGTTTCATATGTGTGCATGCACTACCTTCACACAGAGTGAAATCCATGGTTTTATTTTGGATCTGGTGTCTTCTAAAGAAAGTCGGGGATAATTCTAGACCTTTATCTGCAGCCTTCAGACAATCTTACTCATCAGCAGTATGTAGGACATGGACGTGCATAGACGTGTTGATTTTTAGATACGACACTAACAAAGGTTTCTTTGGAAGTCTGGAAGCTGTTAAGGCAGGTTACATAAACACAAACACACACACACACACACACACACACACACACACACCCACACACACACACACACACACAAATGGGTTCCAGTGAATCAGTCAAAGGACATCAACATCAAAAAACAAGTTTGACAAGCGCAGCACCGTCCCACAGTGCTTATGTTAAGATTGTCTGTTGGCATGTAAGGTGCATGTTACCCACAACGGGGTCAGGTGTGGTGATTGTTTGTGCCGCATGCCGCGTTTGTGAATGACAAGTGGTATTTGACCTGTCCCAGGTGGAGGAGCGATCAAAGCTGAACAGACAGAGCTCCCCAGCGCTGCAGCATAAAGTGTCCAACCGCATCTCCGACCCCTCCCTCCCTCCCCGCTCCGAGTCCTTCAGCAGCGGGGGCATGCAGCCCGCCCGCACCCCACCCATCCACCGCTCCATCGAACCACAGGTGTGTGTGTGTGTGCGCGAGTGTGAAAGAACGTATGCGTGAGTGTTTTGTGCGTTTCCTCGTAACGTGTGTCCAAACAAATAATCACAGACATCTTGGCTCCCTGCACCGTGAACTCCTTTCAAAGTTCATATCTCCACATCAGTCACTCTGTCTCTTACTGTATTTACTCTATTCTCTGCCTCTACCTGCTTTCTCCTCTCTCTCTCTTTCTCTATCTTTTGGATTTTCATCTGTTTATGTCATCTCCTCCTTATTTCCCATACTGTTTCTCTATATTTATACTTGTCCATCCATCCTCCTCCTTATTTCCTTCTTTTTTCCTCTCCTCTAACGTATACACCAACCTCCTGCCATGCACCCAACTTGTCCCCTTCATCTGTCCCTCTGTCTCTTTCTCTCTCTCTATGGCTTTCCCTCCTACAGATGGCCCACCTGGTTCCGGTGAAGACCCACTCAAGCTCCATGTCTGGCTCTCAGTCTCTGCAGGACCAGACGGGCTCAGCTCTCAGCGAGAGCGTCAGTGTGGGCTCCCCTCGGCCTGAGATGCCCCGGCAGAACTCGGACCCCACTTCTGACACCCCGGGACCTCCTCTACGCGTCACAGGCAGGGAAGAACGGGATAGGGAAAGGGACAGAGACAGGGACCGGGACAGGACCGCCTGGCTGAGAGAGGAGGACATGCCACCCAAGGTTCGAGAATTACAATCAGAAATGAAGTTGTGGTATTCTATTAGATCTGAATGACGCTGGTTATTTGTTGTGGTGAGTCCTGATGCAAGTACACACAGGCATGATGTGAAATGCATCACTTGTGGCACACTTTGGTTAAAATAATGAAGCTACCTGACAGGTGTGCCAACTAAACTGGGGTGCAGTTTAATTACAAAACCCATCCATCACACCTGACAGCTGCAAACCACATGTAACCATAACAAGAATGTTGTTGTTCAGTGTATTCTCCTGTGACTCCCTGCTAGGCAATGTTGACATTCAGTCTGTGTGTCCAGGTTCCACAGAGGACCACATCTATCTCTCCAGCCCTGGTCAGGAAGAACTCCCCTAATGGAGGAGTCGGTGTGGGCCCTCGCACAGGTTCTCAGCTCATACGGGCCAGGTGAGGCTCTTTTTCACCTCCTTCTTAAATTGGTTTACATACCTATATTTTTCTTTATTCTTTAGAGATTTCAGAATAGATTTCTTGCATTTGCACTGTATAATGCCGCTACAACAAAGTGCTGCTGGATATACTAATACATTAGATTAATATGCACATTTTTGAGCAGAGGGTATTGATTGCAGAAACACTGCACCAGTGCTGTTTTTGCACTGCAGGAGTTTCCTAAAAATGACCTGTATAAAACACGATGATTCCACAGTGATCACACCTGTTTTTTTATAAATATATTGTATGTTTAAAGAATTCAGGAATGAGTGAAAATGTTTTCGCCCTGTTTCAGTAACCCAGACCTGCGGCGCTCGGAGCTCTCTCTGGACGCCATGCTGCAAAGAACTTCCTCCAACTCATCATCCTCCTCCTCCCCTTCATCTCAGGGAGGCTCGGCTGAGAGGAGAGGTACGACAACGCACTCGCATGCGCGTGCACGCGCGCTGAAATGAAAACCGGCCGCACATACACTGTCAAATACATAGACTTGCACGCCTGCATGCCAACATTTAAAAACCCGGTGCATGTGGACAGAGAAAACACACAAACGTCCACATACACTCACAGGGCGTCAGAGAGTTTCAGAGGCTATCAGCTGGACATTGTCAGTCACAGTTCTGCTCTGATCAACCTGTCTGATGTGCCCTGTTACTCTCAGCCTCCGGAGATATAGAAGAGAGGAAATGAGAGAGGTTGATAGAGAGAGGCGTACAGGTATGTGTCAAACAACAGGCCAGAGGGATATCTATGATATGCATGGATCTCCCCATGACAAACACATGACAGAGAGACAGGTGTGATGCGATTGGTTTTCCTTCATGTTTGTTGGATGTTGTTGCAGTAAATGTGGGAGAAAGATAAAGCATGAGTCAGATGGTCTCAAGAAAAAATACGAGATGCCTTTAAAAATATCGAATGGGGATGCATTTTCACCCACACAGTGACTCCTTTTGTTCTTCTCAGGTCAAACCAAGCAGGAAGGATCACCTCCAGGAGCCAATCAGGAAGCGAAGCCCAAACAGGAAGAAGGCCGTGAATCAGCCAGGCCCAGCAGACCTGCAGTGAGTCACACAACGCAGACACAAACGTTCACTTTCAGTCACAGACGTCTCCTCTCTGGGAATCTTCTACAGGCCTCTTCTCCTTTTTTTTTCTGCTATTCATCTGGTTCTTTATTCCTTTCTCTGCCTCCTTCTCTTTGTCCTTTCATTCTTCAGAGCTATAAGAAAGCCATAGATGAGGTTAGTGACACTCGAGACCCCTTTGCTTATTGTACCGGTTTTCCTTTGCCTCGATCTTCAGAGCCCCTCTTTTTTCCCCCGGCATGGTGGAGTCTCACAAGAAGATGACGTTTTGTTTCTTTTAACTTTAAAGTATCGGAGTGTGATAGCGACGGCAGTGCATGTGTGCTTCTACACACATACCTGAGAGTGTATGTGGGCGTGTGCTTGTGCGGGGGTGTGTGTGTATGCATGCGTGCGGTTGGGTGTGTGTGTTTAACCTGAAGTGCCAAGCACCTGAACAGACTCTGAATCTCTTTTCCTGTTTCTCAATTGTCACGGTTACTGGTCAGGAGGAGCTGGTAAGCCCACCGTGTATGACGGCCCCCGCCCCCCACCCCCTCCCTGTCCCTCGTCTGCATGACTTTGGTCTGATCGGGTTGAATGGGGAGGGAGGTGGAGGAACCACTGGCCAGTTGGCATGGGGATGATTGGTAGAGGTGGTGCAGATTGATGCTGCACTCATCGAGCCTGATTATCTGTCTTCTTATGACCTGTCTCCACAAAGTTGATATATTGCTCGTGAGCGGACAAAAGTGCTGATCTGTGATCAACTTTAATGTCACTGAATAAAAATTTTACAGTGGCTAAGCAGATAAAAATGGCCTCAGATGAGCACTCTTGTTCCAGGTCAGAGTCAGTTGTCCTCTTGTCATGATGCTGATGGTTTGTCCCAGTCTTGGTTCCTCTCTGCTCCCCTTGTCTTGTCATGTGATTTGTTCTCTCACCTCTCAGGTTCTAAGAGCTGATGAACTAAATTACTCTCTCCTCTCCTCTCCTCTCCTCTCCTCTCCTCTCCTCTCCTCTCCTCTCCTCTCCTCTCCTCTCCTCTCCTCTCCTCTCCTCTCCTCTCCATAGGACCTAAGTGCATTGGCTAAAGAACTCAGAGAACTGAGGGTAGAGGAAGGCAGCAGACCTCCAGTCAAGGTAGGAAAACCTTTAAAATTTCTAACATGTTTACTGTTGTACTGTTGTACTCCACAATTGAAAGGGCTGAAAATATAAAGGTATGAGGTGGATGACTGATCAGATGACAGCTTGTAAAATGAGATGACAGATCTTCAGATGGCAGGTTATGAAAAACAAATGATGATTCACCAGGAAGTTTTTGGTTTTCAGTCTGCTCTTGTTTGTTTTGAGATTCCTGAACGCTCTCTGTGAACCGGAGCGCTGTTTAAGATCGTATCATGCAGAACACATCACCCAACATTAAGCTGCCCAGTGGGAAAGTCATGTGTACATTCTGCATTTCTCGCCTTAACACACACCTTGCGCGTATCCTTAAGTTTGAACAAACATGTCAAGCTCCGAGCTCACAAAACATTTGCAAAAACGAAATTTAAATTGTGCATTGTTTATATCAGAGTGCGCTAGCTTGCATGATGCAAGTAAAAGAAAGTGAAAAATTGTTGAAAATGTGAGCCACTTAAACCCTACAGTACCTTTTTGTTCTGTCCTTCCTAATAAAGGTAACAGACTACTCGTCCTCTAGTGAAGATTCAGAGAGCAGCGACGAAGACGGGGAGACGGTTGGACACGATGGGACTGTTGCTGTTAGCGACATCCCTCGCATCATGTAAGACGTCTTTTTTTCTTCAAGCTGCACTTCAGTATTCATTTCAGTTGGGATATTCATGTCTTCACAAGTATGCCGTGCCAGTAGTTTTGGCAGAATTGCTTAGTAAATAATCGGATCTGTCTGTGTGTGTGTGTGTGTGTGTGCGTGTGCGTGTGTGTGTGTGTTGCAGGCCAGCGGTGCAGAGCAGCGGTGAGTCGTATGGAGGGCTGACAGAGGACTCTCTGGGAGATGCCTATAATAGCTCCAAGGACAGCACTTTAGTGATGAGAGAGGTGATGAATGTGCACACACAACAGAGAAAATGTTCTGTTCATATTCTGCTATGAACCTGAGCTCCAGTCGTTCCCGTCCTCACTTTCCTGTAAACATTATATCTACATATTTCTTTTCTCTTAACTCCCTTCTCTCTTCTTTTTGTTTTCGTCGCTCTCTCAGGCAGAGGAGAGGAGGAGAGGTGGCCACACTGAGAGTAATGGGTTCGGTAACCACGGTAACCTCCCTGACCTGGTGCAGCAAAGCAACTCTCCCTCCGCCACACCCACCACAGCCCTTCAGGAACTGGGCGACATGGCTGAGGTCAGACTTAGTCATTTCTGGATATAGTGTTGTAAATAAAAGATAAAGTTACATTAAGTCTTAAAATGATATTATGATGACTGTCTTGCCCCAGGCATTAAACTCATTTAGCACCTTTTACTTACTTTAATTATGTTATATTCATTTATATTTATTTATATTTAATGACTTGATATTTTTACATCTTAGTATAATATAGTTATTATGTTTATGTTAATTGCGTACTCACTGTTTTGTGTCTTCCAGTTTGGCCTGGGTGGGTCCAAAGCGTCCTTCACCCCGTTTGTTGATCCACGTGTCTATCAAACCTCCCCAAGTGAAAATGATGATGAAAACTCAGCGGCAGGTAAAGCACAGCAAAGCACATTTCACACCTTCAGCCTTTCTCATTTGTTTATCGTCGCCAGCACTTCATTTTTCATGAAAGTTTTCACAGCTGACAGAAACATCAAATGACTTCAATCTCTCTCTGTGGTACACCAGCCATGTTTGCTAATGAGCTGCTGAGGCAGGAGCAAGCCAGACTAAATGAAGCCAGAAAGATCTCCGTGGTCAACGTCAACCCGACCAACATCAGACCCCACAGTGACACGCCAGAGATCCGCAAATACAAGAAACGCTTCAACTCTGAGATCCTGTGTGCTGCACTCTGGGGTGAGAGGGAACGTCCTTCATCCTGTCACCTCTGTCTGTAGTTTTCTGTCTCTGACTCTTGTGTTCACGTGTGTGTTTAGGTGTGAACCTGCTGGTAGGAACAGAGAATGGTCTTATGTTGCTTGACCGAAGTGGACAAGGAAAAGTCTATAACCTGATCACCAGACGGCGTTTCCTACAGATGGATGTGCTGGAGGGGCTCAATGTGTTAGTCACCATATCTGGTGAGCGCAACACACTCGGCGTACAGGCGTATAAAGAGTGCATACTTGTGGCTTGTGGTGGTGCATTCCTCTCAAAGAGCAAAGCTAAATCATCCAGGTTAATCAAACCTGCCGAGTAGAGTTCCAGAGAACTTTATCACCTTGTTCCCATTCATTAGATCTAATGTCTCTTTGTCTGCTGGTCCCTGCCCTTTCAGGGAAGAAGAATAAGTTGCGTGTCTACTACTTGTCCTGGCTGAGGAACAGAATATTACACAACGATCCGGAAGTAGAAAAGAAGCAAGGTTGGATTACAGTTGGAGAGCTGGAGGGCTGTGTACATTATAAAGTTGGTAAGGATCTGTATGTGTGTGTGTGTGTGTGTGTGTGTGTGTGTGTGTGTGTGTGTGATAATTAGGCCTGATTCTGTCTCGGCCTGTCACTCCAGAGTGAGCTGAAGTGCTCTTTAAATAGAAATAAATGGGGTTAGATGGATCAGATTTTTGGCTGACAGGTCTGGATCCCGAACCAGCTGAAAAAATGTCAACAGAAAAAGAATATTTGATATTCAGGTATGTGTCATGCGGTCATAGTTTTAATACAAACAAGCAAAAGATTTAGTGTTAAAATGTCGTTTTAGGCTGCCGAATCTTAAAATACAATGTCTTTGCACTTTATATATACATTATTATTGAACTAGAATTGCTGTACAGTTATGTATATATAACTAATGCCTTGCCATGAGATTTATACCAGTAAGGGGAGTGGGAAGCAGCATCCTTGTTACAGGAGCCGACAAGGTCTTCTTGTCTTGTCTTGTCTTGTCTTCTGAGATATAATAAATAAGAATGAATGCATGTAAATTTCTTTCAATTGAATCTGTGTTTTCAGTAAAATATGAGAGGATTAAGTTCCTGGTGATTGCTCTGAAGAACTCTGTGGAGATCTATGCCTGGGCTCCTAAACCCTACCACAAGTTCATGGCCTTCAAGGTACGGAAGCACAAACATGCTCATACTACTGTACGTCCAAGATTTTCATGGACTGGATCTATAATTTTATTGTGTCTTTCCCCCTGAACCTTTACTTCTTCTCTTTCAGTCGTTTACTGAGTTGCAGCATCGTCCACAGCTGGTTGACCTGACGGTGGAGGAAGGTCAGAGGTTAAAGGTCATTTATGGCTCCAGCGTGGGCTTCCACGTCATCGACGTGGACTCGGGCAACCCTTACGACATCTACATCCCCTCACATGTAAGTGCAGGGCCGTGCTTGTACACGTCTTAGTATCTTTTGTGAATCTCAGAACGATAAACAAGGTTCTTGTTATGAATCCCGCCTTGAATGACAGATGTGATAGTAAGATAAATGAGAACAGGATAACAAGATTTTGTCAGTTGTTTCTTGCCCAGTTCCTCCTGTATTGTGTCCTGTGCCCAGGTCTCATGGGAATCGGCTTTGAGGAATACAATGACTTTATTTTGACAAATTACTTCTTTGATCGATTTACTGTCACACAAATAAAAGATTGATGGCTGCTGTACCTCTTTTGTCAGATGCTATTTTAGTTTGGTGAATATGATGCATTGGGATTAGATTCGATTTCAAGCGCTCAGAACATAAATTTAAAATGACTTAAGTATCTTATTACAGAACATTAAGCAGTAGTAGCTGCTACCAAATTTCCTGTTGAAGCAAAGTAATCCAAAGAGCGTTATTGTCAAGAAGTCAGCATGTTCTTCCCTGCAGTCAGTGCAGTAGGTGGTAGGGGAAGTACTCTGATCTCTTACTTAAGATGCCGTGCGGCATCACCCTTGCTTCACCTCCTGCTTCCTTGCGTGAAGGAGAAACTACGAAGCAAGACATGCACTTCTATTAGGCATACTCTGTAAACAGAGCCACTAGATCTCTTACACACTGGAACTATTTGAAAAGTGATGCATTCAAAAATTTACTCTTCAGTCCACAACAGACAAACCAAACTAGGCAGAGCATTTCACAGGCAACGTACTTTCTGCTTAGCTTGTAAGGCAAAGGTGAAGCGAGGGGACTGTGATCTGCTACACCGCCAGATGCCATTAAATCTTCCACACTTGTTGCAGCACAAAAATTAAATACTTGTTACAGCTGGTAAAAGTCTTGAAGTAGATAATACATCTATAATAATAATGTATTTGTTGATTGTGTTTCGTATAATTAATCTGAATCTATAATCAGTATTTGCTTCCTTAAAATTGTGCAGAAAAGAAAAAAAAAGTATGACACATGTTATTTTCCAGCCGCTGGTTCTAAATTCCAGTCACTTAGTATCCCATGGCAGCCAGGTTTGTTATCAGTCTAGATGCGCGCTTGAATGAAAATCAGTTCAGGTACTTGAATGCAGATTAGTTTGTTCCATAGTGGCTTTTCCAATCACATGCTTTTATTCAAATCAAGTTCAAACACAGTTCAGCCAAACTCGGCAGTTAGTGGCAGTGTTTCAGTAAATACGAACCACTGAAAACAGATGTGAGGGCACACAGGTGGAGCCCGTGTTCTTGTGTTTTACAGCCCATACGCAACAAATGTAACACAAGAATGTTCTTGACCTCCCTGAGGTGATTTTCTCTTTTCACAATTTCTGCCTTTAATCCGTGCTTCCTCTTTCTCTCTCCTTCCCTGCCAACTTCTCTTCCAGTGTGCCAAACAGACGAAGGTGACATCCTGCCATCCACCCTTTAGACTAGATCAATAGATCTTTAGCAAAGCCTCATAGTATATGCACAGAAGTGCTACATGTGTCTGTGTCCAGTACATTAGAGTAGAGATTAATGGACGGCGTAGCTAGAAATCGGCTTGCGTGAAGAAATTCATCTTAACCACAGGAGACATCACCTTTACTACTATCAGTGAGATGTTTGCTTATGTCACACTGTGCAACAAAAAAACTACAGAATTAAAGTTTGAAGTGCAATTTCATTCAAAGCATCTCAAAGCAACAATATTCCAAAAAAAAGCTGCACTTGACACCACAGTGTGATGTAGTGAGTGGTTTTGTTAGCATGCAGCGCTGCTGTTTTCATATTTGTGACATGTAAATGACTTCCTTAATGTGGTCAGAATAAGCAGAAGTGTTTTACATTTTGCAGAGTTCCTGTGTAAGTGAAGCTTCTCGTGGGTTAAGATGAGCTTTTTCATCACCTTTTCACTCACTTCATCACCGACGCATTCCCTTGTTGTGCTCCTGAAGTGTAGTCGAGTCACACCTGAGTAGAACCTGCAGGCACAAATAATGGTCTGCGGCTTACACCTTTGGGTAAAGTGTGCGCATTCGAGCTCAAGCAAGTCTTTGTGTCTGTACAACCTAACTCTTCTGATGTCCCGATGTCTCTGACAAGTCACTTATTATACAGAACGAGGCTTCTCAGACAACGAGCCAAAGTCTGAACCTTTTGACGCACTGATGCTCCCGATATTTGGCAGTCCTGTCAATGTCCACAAACTTGCTCTTTAGAGGATTACAGAGCGCAGACAGGGCCAAAAAAAAGCCAAAGGGCCAGCCAAATTCTGTTCCATTAAATGCCCATGATGAAAGCCGTGTGATATTTTAATCTAATGTAGATTACGATTAAATTTGACAGATTCAATTGAAACCACTGAAATGTTTGCGTGTGTGTATCTCTGATAGATCCAGAGCCAGGTGACGCCCCATGCCATCGTGGTCCTTCCTAAGACGGATGGAATGGAAATGCTGCTGTGTTACGAGGACGAGGGCGTCTACGTCAACACCTACGGCCGAATCACCAAGGACGTGGTGCTACAGTGGGGAGAGATGCCTACCTCTGTTGGTATGTCCTACCCACTTGTGTTTTTATGCATGTTTAGTTGATTTAAAGGAGTTTTTTCTTTTTATCAGAGAGAAAAAATGAGCTCAAAGATGTAAATTTAAAGATCGAAGCTTGAAACTTGAAGTGAGGCGGTTTAAATATGCGGCAATATACGCTAACAGCCATCTGTGTTGCAGTGTGGATCAAAAGCTGTGAATGCAGTGAAATTTCCGAGCTTGTGGGAGTTCATTGAAGGTTTAATTGCATTCAGAAATCAGTTGTAAACATCAGGCGTCACAGGAAGGCTGCCGGGCTGTTTAGCAGGAACAAGAAAGAAAACGGAGCGAGGGTAAATGTTTGAGGAAGATGCAAAACGGATATAGATGATCAGTAGTGAATGTAAAATGAGTGAGACACGGGGAGTGGAAGAGAGAGGGGGCCAAACAAGAGTCCAATGTAATGCACTTGTATGTCTGAGCACTGGTTCAGTAGACAGTACCACTTCATTTCTTGCATGTTGCTGCCCTCATGCGATAGCCAGGTGTATTACATTTTTTGAAGCGATCGCTACTGAGGCCAGAAGAAATGAATCTGCATTGTGCACACTAATGATACGCGATTATCGCATCATCACTAATGATTCTTGTGTTCGTTTTCTCTTTTCCAGCCTATATCCATTCTAATCAGATCATGGGCTGGGGCGAGAAAGCCATAGAGATCCGTTCTGTGGAGACCGGTCATCTGGATGGAGTCTTTATGCACAAGAGAGCGCAGAGGCTCAAATTCCTTTGTGAGCGAAATGACAAGGTAAAAAAAAGTTCTGTAAATGATTAAGGAGTGCATTCACATATTTAGAACATACTTACCTGCTCTGGTCTTAATCTGGATTCAGAAAAATCATTATTTATGATCTGTGCTTGAAATTGTCATTGAAGAAATTAGAAATTAGAACTGAAAATGTTCATCTTTACTCTCTTTTCATATACAGGTATTCTTCGCATCGGTGCGTTCGGGAGGTAGCAGCCAAGTCTTCTTCATGACCCTCAACAGAAACTCTATGATGAACTGGTGATGGCTCCTCCCACTGTCTACTCTGCCTCACTCTCCCATTGGCCAGCCCGGTGACCAGCCCGGGCCCCATGGCAGATCTTTCACAAATGAACCCGATTGGCTGAGACGGCCGCAAGCGAACTCTTTTAACACCTGAGACTGCAAACGGTGAAAAAAAAGAAGAAGAAAAAAAAAAGATCATAGCAGAAAAACAACAAAGACTAAAATGAAGAGACGTGATACTCCAGAGTGTGTCGGGTCAAGCAGAAGCCATCGTTACTCAACTGACTGGAAAACTGGTGCCACTGACTTTCCAAATATTCCTACTTTCTCTGTCTGTCTGTAACTCATTCCCCTTCTCTCCAAACGGACCAGTGCGTTCAAAAGTACAAATGTAGAAACACACTTTGCACCCGCCTCCTCCGGTCTTCTTTCCTTTTGATCCCTCCAATCTCAATCCAATCTAGCGGTCACTTTTTCACCCATGTCTTCCATTTTTCTCACTTCCTAACCTGTGTGGGCCCGCAGAACTACAGAGGTTAGAGAAATAGATGAATAAGATTCAATCTGAATTTTTAAAATGTACTTCCGACCGTGACAGCGCAGGGAGGGCAGCCGAGGGATGACAGATCTATTCTGGATGTCGGCGGTGAGAGCAGGCGTACTGAATGATTTTCCTTCTCTTCTGTCACTCCCCTCCTGCTCCTCCTCCTCCTCCTCTTCTTCCTCCTCCTCCCACCACCCTTTTCGGGCTGTGAGTAAACGGAATAGTGATTTAATGTCCGACCCTGCTGTCACAGGCTGGGTGTAATAGTATGCAACGATGATGTCTGTGTCCCTTTAAAATGAAATCACTGGTCCATCCTGATGCCCCCCTCCCCCCCTCTTTCTCCGCCTCCTGTCAGCCTCCATCATCACCATCACACCCGTCTCTCTGTTTTCACATTCTGTCTTTAAACTCTGAAGGTGCTGCATCAGATATACTGTAATATTAAATGAACAACGAGAGCGTCATTTCTGTTTCTTTCTGTTCTTTCTTTCTTTTTCTGTGGCTGAGTCAGCCGGTCTTTGGAGCTTGATGAAATGTACAGCACATCTGTGTCTCTGAAATCAGGAGTGTGTGTTAAATGGATGTGCGAGTGTGTTCACTTAAAGTGTGCGTGTGTGTGTGTGTGTGTGTGTTTTAAATGGCTCCCATCAAATCGAGTCAAATCGAATCAAATTGGGACATCGTGTCCAGAAAAAGAGTCAAATAAATTTGTGTGTCAACTTTTACCTTAATGCGATCAAAGCGAAACATTGAGTGTGTTTACATGCAGATTTATGATATTATCTTCTTAGTATGGAGTTTATGAGTTGGTGTATTTGAACACCAAGCATTTTAAAATAGGCAATATTAGTGGTTCATTTTTTGGGGGGTATGTTTCTGTTTCCTTTAACACAGTCGTGTTCTGGCTATTCACACATACAGCCGTGCTGCTGTAGCGAATATGAATATGCATATGAAGAGTTTATCCTGAATACAACCTCCGCAGGATAAGAGCTACTATCCCGAATACTGTGTGCATGTGAAAGCGCTCATTGTGAAAGCTGTGGTGTCCTTTTGAATCACGCTCCTCTCTGATTTTCTGAGGATTTTGGCTCCTACCTGTTTGTACAGTGCCTAGCATGATGTAAGCAAAAGAAAAATGGAGGCCAGAGAAATGATCACTCACGCTGTAATTAATAATTTTATTGCCTATTTGGTTACTTTACACTCATTTCTTTTGTTTTATTATCTAACTTTAACACATTGCTGAAGTTATTTGTCTCTTCTAATGGAGTTAACAAACTTAAGACTTGATTTATTCTTTGAAAGGAGTAACTGAATACGGTGTGATAACGCCTCGCCATTTCTTTCTGAATATTTGGTACAGCTCGATCATTAATACATACTATATTCAATTTATAACACTATTGAAAGTGGACTAGTTCCTGCGTATATCCACAGTGGAGCACATTTTCTGGTGGATATACTGCAGTTTGGCACAAAAAATAAATAGACTCATCCCCCAGTGATTTCTCTGCCATATTTTCGAGGACTGTCGCACGGTGTTGCTGTGCAGCTGCGTGTAAAGTCCACTGATCTCTGTTAGGGTGGAGCAGGCTAGCATTTTAGCAATAAAGAGCCGAGATGAAGAAACCACTGTCTTCCCTGTGTGTGCACGCATGCATCTGTGTGTGTGTGTGTGTGTGTGATCAATGAGCACGTGTGAATGGGGTGTTATCATTATGTTTGTCACTCTTCCCATTGGAAAAAGCTGATGGTCATTACACTGAGGACTCTCCTTTCAAAGACGAAACCACTGTATTCTTTATCCTGTTTATGTCTCGTTTTCTTTAATTTGAAAGAGCATTACTAATGTGATTTATTTGTTTTGTAAAAGAGAAGCTGTAAGAGAGAAATAAATGAAACTAGAGCATTACTCTGTGGCTGTGTGTTGTTCTCTCTGTGTCGATGTGTTTGTCAGAGAGCTTTATGCAAGTCTGCACATTTCTATCTCTCGACTTTGTCCGCCACTCAAGTATATCATTAACAGCACACAGACTGTGTGTACACATCAGAGACAAAGATAGAGAGACAGACAGGGACGAATGGTGTCCAGGTGTCATTAATACTATGGAAGAACAAAATCTAAGTTTGCATCCCATTAATAATTGCAATATACAGTATATGACTGTCCTGTCTCACAGATCCTGAAAAAACTGTCTCCACGACAGATTGCAGACTATCTTTGCTCACCACGATTATAATTTCTGAATAATGTGCGTTTGTATTGAGAATATAGGAAATATAGACTTATAAATATAGACCACACTTCAGTTGTGTTTAAGGGTTCTGTCACTGCTGTGTGTGTGTGTGTGTGTGTGTGTGTGTGTGTGTGTTTCTGTGCACACGCACATGTCTGTGGCTGCACATGTCGATTAGTGAGTGGACAGAGCGTGATCAGGCATGCAACGTCCATTGATCATTACCCCCGCTCACACTTTGCACCCATCATGGAGCCGGGAAAGGTAAGATAATGCGCTAAACACCTTCCACGGATTCCCTGAAATGGACGATATATTCGGAATTAAATCAGGTGCCGTTTAAAAGAGGTGGCTGGTCATCGTGTTGATGACATCAGGATACATTTCACACCTTGACCTGGAGAAATAACCAACCTTTTCTCATCAGCTCATTACCTGGCTGCACTCATTTGGCTTCGGGGAGTGTCGTGATTAAGATTCGGATGTGTCCTCTGCAGCAGGACTCGGCTCAAATCTGTTAATTAGACATGCAAAATGTTTCCTTATGTAACTTTAGCAACTTCTGTGGAGTCACGTGATTGTCAGAGATGGTGCATAAAGCAGTAATACATTCACAGATTTTGTGGATGAAGTCAGTTGAGTCCTGAATTTCTGCATCACTTTAATTTGTGACTGTGTTCTGTGTGACTACAGTCCGGTGACTATTTACACACGGCATGTTAAATTGTGTGTTCGTTCAAGCATGTGTGTGTGTGTGTGTGTGTGTGTGTGTGCTCTCTCTAAATGACTGGCTTTCACTCCTGCAGCAGCTAACAGGTACATTAGCCGTGGCTGTGTTCACAGCAGTTCTGGGGTCCCTGCAATATGGCTACAGTCTTGGAGTCATCAATGCACCACAGGCGGTAAGCTATACTTCAAATTGTCTCAGCATACTAATATGTACATGCAAATCAGCTGGTCCAAAAATGTCTTACTCCATCCTATGGCCATGCAGGATAAATAGACATATGGACAGTGTGAGTTTAACATGGGTGTAAGAGCACAAATATACCATAAGAGAAGTGTGAGTTCTCTGTATGCACTTTGCAACACTGGAGATTAACATAAGCCCAAGAAACATACTTACCTTTTCTCTGTGTCGAGAGAAACAGCTTCTTCCCAAACTTTTTCCTTGTGGAGCCATGTGAGAATTCTTTCTGTTTGAAATTGTGTTGCGAGCATCTCTCCACCAATCGCATGTCTCGTGGAGTGGCAGACGAGTCAGAATACCTGGTGCCAATATTTCTCTGCTGCAAGCTGCAAGCTGAAGAGTTGGTATAATTTAATTCCCCACTGAAATGTCATTGGCTCTCGTGAGGACATCCCCCCAACCAAGTTCTGCTCAGATAGTGCTGTACGCTTTTGATTCCCCTGCAGGCTAGGCCCTTTCTGTACAGACTTACATTGGTGATGAAGTTTCCGTTCATTGGCCAGATTACATCTTGGACTGTGTAGAGGGAATGGAAGCCTTGGCAGGCAAAAAAACATGCTTCTCTCTTCAGCCTTCTCCATCCTAGAATTTGAGCTCAGACCTTATGCGGGCATTGTCAGGGACAGCAAATGCAAATGTGACGTTCCTCCACAAGCCATGGCTCCCTATCCACTGCCTTATCCTGCATCTCTTCAGCAGGATTCTCCGTGGTTATCAAGGCACCAGCAGTTTGTTCTTTAGTAGCTTGCAGATTACTTACTAACATAATTCTCTTCGTCCCTTTGTGAGACAAAAGGCCACAATAAGCTCAACTCACCCCATTGACCACTTCATCCAATGAGGTTCTGTTCCAGGTTATTTTTCAGTGCAGCGCAACATTTGGAATGAATTATGATGAATATGATGAACAAACCTCTGGATGAATCATAAACACGTCTCTGTCATAGGTCATTGAAAAGCATTATGGACGCTCCTTGGGTGTGTGGTCAGACACGGACGCTGCACTGTCAGGAAACAGCACAGAAGAACAAAAGTTCTCACATGTGGGTCAACACCCCGCCGTGATCATGTACTGGTCATTGTCGGTGGCAATCTTCTCCGTTGGTGGCATGCTATCCTCCTTCCTGGTAGGATTTGTGGGAGACCTGAGAGGGAGGTGAGATATACAGTAAGGACACAATGATGAGAGTCTGGTGGAAAATGAAATACAACTAATGTAAGTAATGAGGAAAAAGATAGGAAATGTAGTGTGAACTTAATCTGGGATCACTTTACTATAATGCCATGGTAGACAGATACTTAGCCATCGTCTGGCCATGATGGTTCATCGTAGCTCCCTATCTCTTCTCTGTCTTACAGGGTGAAGGGCATGTTAGTGGTCAATGTTCTGGCTATAGCTGCTGGCCTGCTGATGGGTCTTTGCAGGATGTGGAAACCTCACATTATGGTCATTTCGGGCCGTGCTGTTATGGGCTTTTACTGTGGTACAGTACACATTATAACCTTTGAAAAATACTAATTTAGTCAGACATACCAATGTTTGTGAATCATATATAGATGAGGTGAGTTGTCCTCATTATTAGGAATATTTCTCTTCATGATTGAAAGCTAGTTAATCAACATTTAAGAGGAAATTAAGGGTTACTAAATTGCACTTGGACAAACAGATGTTTGTTTAATGTCAGCTCACTCGTGACGTGTTTGTTTCAGGGCTGACATCCGGACTTGTGCCAATGTACATTGGAGAGATTGCACCCAAGGCTTACAGAGGGGCTCTGGGAACGTTACACCAGCTGGCCATCGTAGTTGGCATCCTAATCAGCCAGGTGAGGTACACTCTCACACACGTACACATCAGCATCTTTGTTTGCTGGCATACTGAACGATAACCTGAACGATGTGTTGGTGCATTTGTGTGTGGATGCAGGTTATAGGTTTGGACTTTATACTTGGTAATGATGATATGTGGCCCCTGCTGCTTGGTCTCTCTGGAGCTCCGGCAGTATTACAGTCCTTTCTGCTGCCTCTATGCCCCGAGAGCCCAAGGTACCTTTACATTCTACTGGGCAAGGAGCAAGAGGCTCGGAAAAGTAAGACAACATTCACATTTTGGAAGTTAAACAGCTGGATTCTTCTTGCATCTCGCTAAAGACTTGGCCCCTCGCTCTTTTCTTTGTTGCAGGTTTGCTTCGTTTAAAAGGGGCATATGATCCAACTCCTGATCTGGAAGAGATGAGGAAAGAGAAAGAGGCGGCAGACAAGGAGGCCAGAGTCTCTATCCTTTCTTTGGTAGGTGTCTTCATAGGAAAAAAGGTCACTTAAGATATATATTGCCACATCTACCTAAATATGATCTCTTTTCTATCAGCTATTTTAAAGAAAATGACTTTACACACACCAACACTCACATTACACTGTAATAGTCCTGATGTTTCTCCTTGGGGTGAACAGATACACCGTCCAACTCAATCAACGACCAAAGTACACTGACAAGCTCACATGCTGGATGTTAAATCATTAGTTAAATAAGTGATTTAATAGTGATGTAAACATAAAGGATTCTGTGTATCAGCCAAACCAGTCCCTCAATAGACCGGCCAGGTGAGGCAGGATCAGGACAGCAGGACTCTGTATGCTCATTCAGTGGATCAGTCCTCTTGTAGTGAACGCTTTTATTAAAGGACAGTGCAGAAACATCAGAGTAACTCTAATGAAAACATGCTGTGTGACAATATATTAGTTGTTGAACCTCAAAGTTCGTATTATAACCGAGTGTTCTAGATCTGAGCTTTCCAGATCCTGCATCAGTGTGTATTATAACATGTTGAGATTATTGATTTAATGGTAAATTACACTTTAAAACGGCTGCAGATGGATCCTCTCACTACAAAACCAAAAGATTTCTGCAGAAGCCGATAAGTTATCTCTGCTTTAGAAAAGCATGGCAGCGACGATCTTAATGCCACTCTGTATTCTTTCCAAGATCCGCTCCTCTGTGTACAGACAGCAGCTGGTCGTTGCCCTCATGATGCACCTCTCCCAACAGTTTTCTGGCATCAATGCTGTGAGTTGCAAAATTCATTGTAACTCTGCCTTTTTTCTGTCTCTCATCTAGTTTACTTGAGTTAAGCTAAAACGACAGTGATTGTGATGGTGTGATTGGTATAGCATAGTGCAGTAAGTGAGTACAATCTGGTAAGATCTGTTGTAAAATGATTGACTTATCTTCACTCCCCATGAGATGGAGATGATGAAAAATATGTATTTATTTTGTCTTCAAGATCTTCTACTACTCCACGGCTATCTTCACTCGGGCCGGTGTCCGCCAGCCAGTCTATGCCACTATAGGAGTCGGAGTCATTAACACAGTCTTCACTCTGGTGTCTGTGAGTAGATACGTTCATGTGCATCGAGATGGAAGACACACAGACACATGCACACGCATGGACATTAAACCCTGAACATGCACCGATGTCCTTTTATACCTTCTACGCATGAAACACACAAATAAACTGTGTTCTATGTTCTGCGCTCTAGGTTGCGCTGGTGGACAGGGCCGGCAGGCGCACTCTGACTCTGGTCGGTCTGGGAGGAATGTGCTGCTGTGCAGTCGTCATGACAGTCGGCCTCAAATTCCAGGTTTGTTCAATCAGGTTTCCGAGCTTTAGTCTGTTAGCAGCTCGAGCTAAACTGCCTTGACGTGCATTAGTCTTTCGCTCTCATCATGACAATGTTCATTTTAATCATATATTTAATGTAAATTGTCCATATTAGCATTAAAGTTCATTGTTGTCTTCGGAAACCATAAAACAAGGAAAGGATCTGAACTCATGGCTCCTTTGTTAGCTTTTTCTGGGGCTTTCAACTGCATCTCACCGTCTTCCTGAGCAGTTTGCAAGATTTCTAGGCAGTTGAGATCAAGAAATCCTTATGAGCAGAGGTGCATATGTTTAATAGCCTTTAAAAAAACAGCTTGCTTTGTCACACTTTAAAGTAGTTAAAGTAATAGGACAATCTGGTGATGAGTGGATTCCCTGAGAGGAAAATAAATAGCTGGAAGGTTCAGTTTCTGTTGTGATGCACAAAAACAATGCAAACAGATGCTGCCTGATTTGAATACATTTGATCATCTGAATTAAACTATGTCTCCTGACTATGCATTCATCTCTCCAGAGTGAATACACGTGGATGAGCTATGTCAGCATGACAGCCATCTTCCTCTTTGTGAGTTTTTTTGAAGTCGGTCCTGGCCCCATCCCGTGGTTCATAGTTGCTGAACTGTTTAGCCAGGGACCTCGGCCTGCGGCCATCGCTCTGGCTGGCTGCTGCAACTGGACCAGCAACTTCATCGTAGGCATGGCCTTTCAATACATAGAGGTAAGCTGAAAGGACACGCATATGCACTGTAAACTTGTGCACGTGTCTTTGCTTCATTCAAACAAAATCAGACACGCTTCCCCGTCTGGAGCCTGACTTTCATTTTCCTCTTTTTTATCCTCATCAGAAATTGTTGGGATGTTACGTGTTCATCCTGTTTGCTGCGCTGCTTCTTGGCTTCACTGTGTTTACTTATCTTCGGGTACCTGAGACCAAGGGCAAGACTTTTGAGGAGATCACGGCTGTCTTTCTGAAGGGACGGAAAAAGTCGGCACAGAGCTCCAAAGACGCTACTGAACTGCAGCAGCTGAAAACATCCACAGACGCTTAAAACAAGTGTTCTTTTTGTTTGTGTCGTCTGTCCATCCATCAGTGTTTCACATGTGAAGTGTTCAGTGTACATTTTCCTTTTGTTCTAGAAGTAATCACTTGAATTCAGCTAAAAAAATGACCACATTTTTTATACAATGTACAATGCAACCATTTACAGTATTATAAGCTCTTGTTCAGTAGTTAATCAATATTGATTATGTGACTCTTTGTATGTGAAAGGGTGTTCTTGTATTGTTTAACCTAAAGAGAATTGTGACCTGCCTCACTTCAACCCTAATGAACGTTATGGTCTTTTTTAATTTAATTTCTTATTGTTTCAGCCATTGTTGTTGATTATCGGTCATCCCCTATGGAGGAAGGAACCGTGCTGTGGTAGCCTGAAGTCAAACAGGCCTGTGCTGCGGCGGTTTGATGGTTCCGATCTCTCTTCTATGCTGTGAAACTTTCTCCTTTTCACTCGAGGCCTTTATGATCTGCACAGAAAATGTAGTTTTAACCCAACAACAGAACAGACGAGTGTTACCAGCGAGCGATATTTTGGATCGTGGTGGAGGAAGGTAGCAGTGGGCAGTGGTTATGTTTGCACTCTAATGGAATTTTGAAGGTTTTGTGCAGAGCTTACACTCTTAACTGATTGTAGCTCACGCCGATTGGTTGTTGTTCTCTTATGTTTACATTCATGCAGAAAAAAGCTGTTAGTGGGAGCGTAGGGTAATGGCACAAAATCAGGTTGCTGTAGAAGCTACATTCACATACAAGTAGTCGCTTTTTTCCTTCTGTCCTAGGTGTATTTGCAGTATGCTTGAAGTGCAGCTACGGTGACGCAGCACATTGTAAACAGATGTGCCAAATACTGAATGAAACCAGCAGCTGTCGCATGCATTGAAGTTTGAAGCCCAGTAGGTGGCAGCGAAGCATCACATTTGATGGCAGAGATTTTTCTCAGCCATTCAATCTTTTTCTCTGTTTATACATCTATTACATCTATACATGTCTATCAGGTGACTGGTGGTAGTCCAGGAAGACATGTAGACAAGTGGGTGCACTTGTGCACCCACTTGCAAAAGTAAACCCTGAGCAGCTATGTACGATAGCACCGATTCATTTTACTTGAGCACCCATACAGTAGATCAGGCCATGTTTGTGGCTTTTATTGGTGTTCGAAGGGACGTCAACTCTGATGCTGGTCTTCCATCGTTAGAAAGGACAGTCAATCATCACAGTGCGTCTTTTCAAATAAGGCCGGAGCTCTGTCTCTTACAAAATGATGCAAATACGTTCTACTGGATGAACGTCTGCAGCCACGGCTCTCCAAAGGTTACACGCGCTCTCTTGCTCTCCTACTCACACCCAGTGAACAAGGCACACGGAATAACCTTGCAGTCCCCACAAACCCACTAAAGGGACAATTGTTTTTAAGTGGGCTTGTATGAGGTACTTGGTGCATAGGCAGCATATTTTGAGCACACTCTCAGCACTTTACCTTCCCATTATACGGTTCTATCCCTTGCTGCGACATTGTCTCAGCTGTAGAAATTATATATCCTCCGCGTATTGTGCTGAAAATACAGGTAAAATATGTTTTTCTCTGCTGACCCTGTCTACAGCGGTATTCTGTGCTGCTTGCATGTCAAGACTTCAGCCTGCTTCTTCAAACCGGGAGCCCACTGACTGCTGTCTACTGACTGACATGACCATTACAGAGAAACCTCCACTGCTTCTCTCCTCCAAGAACGTCTTACTGGGGTCAGCTGAACTCTTTTTAACGCTCGGCGTGGAGAAGGAAGCAGGGATTGTAGAGAGGATTGGCAGAGGTTTTAAGGGCCATTCCACAGTGCTCCAAACCTGTTTATGCAGACGGTGAAGCTGCTGGGTTCCTGGCCGATGTTTGGAGGACATGAACTGGTTTGGAATGATTGGAGATTTGATGGAGTTTCGGGCTGGAGAGGGCTTTCTCTTGTAAGTCAAGGGAAAACACTGCTCCAAACACACACACATGGAGGCTACATATATCAACACTGGAGTAGCGCCAAGTGTAGAGGAGGGTCATTATGTAACCGCAGGACCTATGTCTCAAAACAGCATGAGACGGAGAGAGAGGAGATCAAAGCATTGGTGCGAACTGTGTGCTTTTATTGAAAGTGTATGGGATTAACTGTGAGTATGTGAGAAGAGGTTTGAGGTTCAGCTTGCAGTTCTTTCATATTATTACTGGTAATTTTTTGTAGATTACTGGAAAATGAATATTTAAAAGTCCTTTTGGCAATATTATGCAGGGCAGGTATGGCACGACGCATAATCAGTATTATAATTATTGAATAGAATTAAAAATGAAGCCTTATATAACTGAGAATGGATATATGAAGCAGGCTACCTGCGCCTTCATGCCTGAGAGACAGGAAAAACAAGTAGCACATAAATAAAGGTACTTGTTTGTTTCTTAGTGTGTATCTGCATGAGTCCGCCTGTGTGACGGATGATTGTGTTTGGCAGCGTGCGGTCATTCAGGGCCCCTGTATGTCTCAGTGTGTAGCCTGCGTGTGTCTTTTTGTGCGCTCCTGTGTGTCTCTTTTTGAAGATCGGTGCATGGCGGTTATTGAATCCAGATTTTGAAACAAAAAAAACAAAAAATCAGGAGAAGAGAGCACTTCATCGTAGCTCCTGACAGGCTTTGGAGGACAGGAGGTGATGTTTCGTCCTCCTTTCATGTGTTCAATCCCACTGAGAGAGGAGCAGCGGGGACGGGTTCTGTATGTGGGGGGGTACAAGGATGAATATTGAAAACAAAGCCAGCAACCGTTTGATGGAATGTGATCTACAGACGTTTACTTGTCTCCATCGGTTCACGTACGTTGGATGGCAATACAGGTCTGTTACATAGTGCAGGCACAGGTGTACGGGGGTGCAGAGTGGGAGTGGGAACACCATTCACCCGATGACAAGTAATTGTGGCATCAAAAACATTTTAAATCTGTTATTTTATGATAGAAAAGTTACATAATTTCACTTTAAAGGACAGAAAAATGAAACAAACAAAATAATTAAGACAATCATATGCCATCACATGCTGAATCCAGCCTTCACAGAGACTTTTTAATGGATATAGGACTTTTATCGTGTCCAAATATATTTCTTTGATCACGTCACATATGACATCTTTAAAAAGAAAATCGGATTTGGAGGCTTTGAACGTGGAAGTTTTGAACATATTCAGAAGGACATTGAGGCCAGAAAATTAAATCAGTAGCAACCATAGATGACTGGAGACATCATCTCAGCTTTCATCTCGGGGCTGCATCTTTTATTCATAAGTGCAGGCAGAGGTCAAGGTCAATTCTGTGTCAAAATGTTGGCTGGGAAAAGGAGTCTGTCTCTGTGTGAGTCGTCTTATGCGCGCATTTGAACAGGACTGATTAAGACCAGAAGGGAAGGGGAGTGTTCCTTCTTTAGAAATAGTTACGCAAACAGACGTGTTCATTTGAGAATGAAGCTCGCAGCACGTATTTTCTATTTTAGCTGACACCCTCCTGTACACCCACAGCTGCTGGGAAGGCAGGCCATCTTAACTTTGGAAAAGGCCCTTCTCTGGAAGAACTGCTGAATGAGTTACTGGCAAACAATCTGAAGTAGATTTGAACATTTCTTCCATGTGTTGCTCCTCTTCAGTAGAGCAGCTTGAATGATTGTATATTCAGCCTACACGTCTTCCTTCAGGCTGTGTTAAAGGGCTAGACGCAAAAACAAAAGATTACTGTAAGTAGGTAAAGTAAGAAATCTAGTTACAGTCATGGCATCTCTTGGAAAGCAAGTAAAATGCAGTGTTATGCATTAATATAATGCTAATATAAAAATACACGGTTATAATAATACAGAATGGGATAAATAGAGAATGGGATTATAGTTTTTAAGCGTTTAAACTCATCAAATTAATTAATTTAAGGTAAAGAAAATAAGAACATGCTCATGCACGGCCATTTGCAACAATGTTAAATAACATAACACAGTTTAACATGTGCGGTTGCTTGATACAGAATGACTATGGAGCTTCTGTTTTCCTGGCCAGCGTGTCTAGATGAATCAAGCTAAGCATTGGGGCTGTAGCCTCTGATAGACCTACAGCATGTTGTTTCTGGCCACCTGCTCCCCTCAGGCACGGCTTTGAACCTCCTTGCGTGCGTGCGTGACCTACAACGTATGTGTATTTGTAAGGGCAGTTAGTAAGCCAGTAGTTGGAATGTTGAAAGGTTGTGTCCGACATCTGGAGGTTGACTCCAGCGTGGAGTTGGAGAGATGAGTAAAGAAGAGCTGATGGGAGGTGGGCTGGGCCGGGTCATTATTCAAACCAGATGAGGATGGTTACTCATAGCTGGGGAATAAAAACACTGCTTTTTGTTGTCATCTTCTGCTTCTATTACAGAAAGTCATGAGTCAATATTTTAGAACAATTGATTCACAATGCTATCATGGAGCAGTCTGTGGTATACATTGGAAAGGAGTGCACAGGAGGGGAATGATAATAAAAACCAAAGCACAGTTTTGATTTTAAGACAAAACATGGCAAGAGGGGAAAACTTTCAACTGTGAATTCTTATCTCTTCTGGAAAAATGCTGTCATAACTCAGTTTACTTGTTTTTCTCTCACATTGTAGCCAGGATGAGCTTAGTTACATTTAGCTGCTTTCACCCGATGACCTTGCCAGTCGAAAGCAGCTGCGTGACGACATGACTACAGAGACCACAGACAGACTCTAAATCACTGCATGTAAATACAAAACTTTTTCAGTCTGGGTCCATTTTTGGCTCACAGGCACAAACAATGTTTATTAATGAGGCGTCGGATATTTAAAAAAGTGCTTTTTCATCCTTAAGCACTTTGTTCCCAGCTGGTACGGAGAGATGCAAAATAAAGGAAACGAATGACATATGTTATCAGAATGACTTTTACAAAAAAATGAACAATAGTCAGCAACTTTTTCTCTGTCTGACATATTACTCATGCTGATGTATTGAGTCAGACGAGGGGGGAAATTTTGGGAGCGGTGGAGGAATGCTCGGGCGATGCTATCGCGCTGATAAACAGGTGCTCATCTGCTCTCCTCCCACTCATCGATTTCAAGAGCATAGCTGCACCCAGGAGACTGCTGACCAGTGGAAACGTTACATAAAAAGAAACAATACTGTGTGTGTGTATGTGTATGTGTGTGTGGGTTTGTAACTGTATGTTTGTATACTAGAAAAAGTGTTAAAGAGAAATGGTCAGTACTGGAACTGTGGACATCGAGCACTGATGTGGAAGATCCAAAAATAAAATCAGTTCTGCAACTTTTAGTGTTTGAATGTGTCTGTTAGTGTGTTGATTCCATAAACATGAACTGTTTCTAGCAGCCTGAAAACAATCCCAAGGACACCCCGAGAGAGCCCTTTGCCCGCGAGTTGTCCCTTTTTTAATGAGCTTTAACTCATGTTTTGTCTCGACTCTGAAGATATCAAGAGGAAAGCACACACTGCTGACGTGCTGCGGCCCTATCTCTTTTAACAGAAGTGAAAGTACAGTGACTAACGCTGTACAAATCACTGACATTAAATAATCAGCAGCTGCGGGTTGAACTGTTGTTGCACTGACTTAAACTTTGAGGAATGGTGATGAAGAAACACTCAAAAATGTCCGAATAACAAGTGAAATCACCCGGGATATTTTCCTGCCTAGACTGGTTTAGACCGCCTGTGTGCCTGTGTGTGTGTGTGTGTGTGTTTGTGTGTGCACCTGCATTATTACTTACCATAGGTTTTTGAAAACATCACGAACTTAGCTTATTTTAATTTTCAGTGTTGAATTACACTCTGGTGTGTATGTGTGCGTGTGCGTGAATGAGCGTGTAATGTGGTACATATGTTCTGTGGTTCTGTGTGTTTGTGGATCGAGCACTGGGAGCGGTTATGAAAACACTGTTACCCAGAGTACAGTTCTCCTGGATCACAGGTTACTGCCCCGGGATGGGGGGGGTGGTTGTGGGATAGGCAGGGCCACTGTAGGGAGCGGATAAACCTGACAGTGACTCCCAGTGAGTGCCTGTTTTATTGACCCCAAAAAGAGCGGGAAGAGGAGACTGACGTGAGTGACATCATGGTAAAGCGGAACAAGCTGTTTTCTCAAACTGATGCTATAATCAGCTCTGATTGTGTGGGCGTGCCCACAGCCGAGGCTTACTGGAAGGGAGCCGCAGATGCATCACTTGACCAAATGCTTGTCAAATTCTGTAAATCTGAGTTACTCACAGGAGAGCAATACGTTTATGGCATGGTGGGCGTGTAGTCTTGTTTCCCTGCAGCAGGTGGTGCCATAATGTCTAAGAAGTGGGCACGGATAACCATGTGAACAACAGGCCAGTGTTATTATTTCAGAGCAGTAGTAAATTTCCATGTTGCAGAAATATGAAATACAAATCCTCCTGATTTAGGATCTTAATCTCTAGATGAAGATTCATCCTCCTTCAGGCAACACTAAAACACTGCACACCTCAAGTGTTTACACACATCAGAGTATTTCCCCACATGCCTCTAAGCTCACGTCTTTGCTTCATCCTTGCTTTTCTGTCCTCACTTTCAGTATCACCATACAAGGCGCTCGTGATCTCATCCTGCTTTTTGTTGTTATCTGGCTGAATCCCTCGTGCTTTGTCTCTGCCTCGTGTCCTCCTTTCCTCCTCCAAAACCTTCTAGTAACATTTACAACTCTTCACATCTGGGATGCACCTGTCAGTTTTCCCATGAGGCTTCACTTCCTGTGAAAAAACACCATTTAAAATCCCACATGAGTTATTGTAATGTCCAGATTCTGGAGACATCGTTTGAGCTATGGTTTCACTCAGAATTTATTATAATCTGAAATGAGAAAATGGGAATGTGGTACATCGTGTACTATCAAAATATTGATGAACAGGGATGATATGAAGAGGAAAAAAAGATGACATTGTGAAACAAGTGGACAGTTGGAAGGCAGCTAAGAGAGCGAGTAAGACTGTGGGAGTGTAAGGTGATGAGTGTGTTGAGGTTTAAAGTTAGAAAATGAACATGACGACTGAAATTACAAGAAATCAGTGTCGACCATCAGCTGGAAAGAGGAAGCAAGCAGCTTTGACACAGTGTCCCGTGTCAAAGGCTACAAAGGCCACACCGAGTTTGTCTCAGCAGACTTTGGGGCTCCAGGCAAGAGCCAGGTATCTGTGCTCATCAAAAGGCTTTTAATTTAAACATACGAGTATGTCAGACAGACAGAGAGACTTGAATAGAATGTAAACACCATAACGCGGTTTTCTTAGCCTCTCTACTCGTGTCGTTTTGGAAATGACAGAACTGACGTGAAAGCTTCAACCTGTTTCGTCAGCTTTCGGCTGTTTGATCCTGTAACCTGGCGCTCTTTTGTCTTCCCTTAATTGCCACTGACAGCGGTTGCTGTAGATTTCACCATGCTCATCTGCATTACATTTCCCTGCAGGTGTCGTGTGTCACCCGCCTCCTGATTGACATGGCACGTCCATCTATTGCTCTTTTTTTTTCTGTTTCTGTTTTTCTTTGTGCGTGCGAACGTGCTGATGAGTGTGCGTAACCTGTGTCAGTGCGTGTGTCTTGGCTGTAGTCTGTGTGATAGGCTGCATTATCCTCAGACCTGCTCTGAATCATTGTTTCCAAAGCCTGTTGCCGTGGCAGCGAGAGGACTAAGGGTTCTGGACAAAATATATCCACATAAATCTGCACTTAAAAGGGAACTGCCCCATGCTCCGCCTTTGTGTGTGTGTGTGTGTGTGTGTGTGTGTGTGTGTGTGTGTGTGTGTGTGTGTGTGTGTGTGTGCTTTCGCACTTCACAAACCAACTTTAAAATAGGATGTTGACCTTTCACTTTAATTATCACTGCATTTATTGGTGAAGCTGAGCTGGTGTGAGCATTGGCTGCGAGCATTATGCGTTATTTGAGGTTTATGTTTGTAGTACCAGGTGACGGCAGAGAAGAGAGTGTTTATTGATCAGTATTGAAAATCAATGCAAACAATATCCTTTGCCTCACCTCTCCTCTTCTTGCCTCTCTTTTCCTTTGAAATCATTTCCTCACGTCCGCGCCAGAGAACATAAACCTGACAACCATGAAAACAGAACGAGACGGAGGGTGGGGTGGGTACAGCAACTTGTTTCTATTAAACCAAGGCCAGGGCATTGTTCTCCGAGAGGAAAGATCCAACACAAGAGGCCTTATTGATGACCAGGACCTGCTGCCTCTCTTGCTCTGTGTGTGTGTGCGTGTGTTTGCACACAGCCAGCAGCATGCTAATGAACAAAATGTCATAAGTCCGTGCTCGCAATGGAAAAGGTGGAAGTTGCACATTGATTGGAAATCTGCTCTCTGCCCCTTTCTATTGTTGAGCTGCCAATCTGTCTGCATTCAGCAGCAAACATCGGTTACAGAGAACGTCTCTGTGTGAACTGCAGGTCAGTAAGCAGACTGTCCTTCTTTGTGCTCAATAACAAACATGAAGTAGCTAAGACACTCTCACATATTCAGAGGTCAGTCAGGTCCACACCACTGTCTTTTTCCCACAGTTCTGGAAAACTACAGACGTGAGAACAGAGCTGGAATCACTGATTAAAACGTGATACACACACACGCACACGTATCTTAATAATTTGATACTGTATCTTGTCCTTCAGTGTTAGTGATGATGTTCTGAAATCATTTTTGCAACTGCTGAGTTCAGATAGAAGTAGACACAAGCAGACTTCTTGTTTCTAGCCGGTCAGCTTTGCCAACACTCCATCGCAGATATTACCATAGCAGCTGGCTTATGAAGCTAGTGTTAGCTTCCAGAGTATTATTTCCATCCGGCTTTTTAATGTTGCCAGTTCAAAATGGGGAGAAGAGTCTGACTTATGCATGTAATCATCCCAGAACACTGAGGCTCAAGCATCCTCGCTAGCTGATGATCTACTGTATGCAGAAGACATGGAAATAATAAAGCATTGTTTGCATTGCTGTGTAAAGCTCTAGAGTGATTACCAGACAGATGGTCTTGTTGTACTACAGACAGACGATGAGATGCAATGCACTGCAGGTAGACCAGGAGATGCATAATTGAACCCCTGACTATTATGCTTTTAGCTGCTTAGCTTACATACTTGGAGAGAGAGGACGGCAACTTTGGATGGGTTTGCTGGAGGGTAAACTTCCCCAAATTCAAAAGAGTGTTAGCCTCCGGTAGCATCCAAGACTTGGCAGCCACAGCGGGGAAACCCTGCACGGTGGTCGTCTTGAAAAGGGATTTATAACCCTTAGAAGTTACACCAGCTTAGACTTCTTCTGCAGGCAGCTTCTTCACTTGACATGCCTGTATTCACAGCTTACCTTTGAGAGGACGAACATACTGTCCGCTCCTTATGTTTGTGCTCTTCAGTGGCAAAAAGAAAAAGAAAAATGCATCCAAAGTACTTATACTTACATGCTGCTGTAGTCAGTTTCGATTGTTAAACTGATGGTTGGTAAATCGAGACAGGTGGAGAAGGTCGGATCTAAAAATAGAATTTAAAAATGCAAAAGAGCAGTAATGAAGTGAGTAAGAACAGAAATCTGTCTGGCTGCAAAATTTTGCAATTGCAATGCAGGACTGCGCTGAATGAAGAATGAAGGTTCTTTTTCTTTCCCTCTTGCCGCTGTCAATTCGGCTATCTTCGACTCAGATAGTGTTAAGTTCTCATGTAAGGCCAACAAAGCACCCACTGAAGTGAAGTGAGAGATTGAGCGTGAGAGAAGACACATTCCAGAGGAGAGTTGCTGACAATGTAAGGGGGATTTGGCAAGACCAAGATAGGGCGAGGATGAAAGAGAGCGCTAGATGTGAGAGTGCGATTCAGAAAGAAGGGGGCCTTCTGGTGTGTGAACCCTAATTGAGTTAACAGACATCAAGCATGACGCCACTGGAAAATGTAAGGTTAAACGTGAGCACTGACTTTGCACCAGAGGAGGATCGCTGACTTCTAGACACACACTGCTTAAGTGTTCTGTTGAGTAAGTAGTTTGTATCAGTAAATAAAGAGTTAAAAACTACGGAAGAGGATTAGGGCCACATAAAACATTTTTAAAAGTCAGAATTCTGACTTTTAAACTCAGAATTCTGACTTTTCTCAGGATCAACACAGTGTCAAAGTGAAGGGGAAATTTATTTATTTAAATTGAGTGAGTTTAAAAGTCAGAATTCTGAGATTTTTTTTATTTTTTATATGGCCCTCTCTCAAAATAAAAGGTTTTTCAAAATAAAAGACCGTCCATACTCAGATAATACGTGAAACGGAAATAGTTCATTATTTCTTGTGCGGCCCGGTACCAATTGATCGACGGACCGGTACCGGTCCGCGGCCCGGTGGTTGGGGATCACTGTGTTATGTGACACTTCTTTAGCACATTTCAAAGCTTCAAATCTTCAGCGCCATTTCAACACGCTCCATTCAAACGTCCCCCGAAGGTACTGAACTTCGCAAGCAGGAATTAGACACGCTGAAATGTCAGGCAAAAAACGTCTGCCAGAAGTCTCACAATAAGGTATATATATTTACACACACACACACACACACACACACACACACACACACATATATATATGTGTGTGTGTGTGTGTGTGTGTTTCAACTATATATATATAATTTAAAAAATTCGTACATATTGTTTTTTGGATGCTATTGCAAATGTTTCCATTTCCATGTGGACTTGCCTAAGTCCTGTGTTAGAATTCTATCAGCGAGTGATTGAAAGAGTGAATGAAGTAACTGGCCTCTGCTCTTAGTAGGCAGGACTTGCAGTGTGATGTGAATCTAGCTGAGCAAAAGTCTGGCCTGCAGTCTTGGGATGAGATAAGCTCATTTTTGTCATCTCCGGTTTCATAGTGTGCGGTGTGTGACATTTGTGACATGCTAAATTGTTAATATTTCATTCTGTGTGTGTGTGTGTGTGTGTGTGTGTGTGTGTGTGCGCGTACATAATGTGGCTCTTTGCAGTACCACAGTAAACATTTTGGCTCTAAGTCACTGGCTGGTTGGCCACCCCTGGTGTAGATGATCATGAAAATTAATCTAATAAAGATTGATTCTAGTTTTCCTTGTTGCCATGGTGACAATAGAGGCCTATTTATGAATAGTGACTTAATGTACCGTAGTAGAACATTGTAATTTAATTGTGTACCTTTATTGCTTGTTGCTATCTCATCATTTCCTGTCACCTCTGTCATGTTGCTATCTATTTAAAAGCTTAAGATATTTATGGTAGAGTATTGAGGAAAACAGAAGTTCATAGAGTTTAAGTAAGGCGATGTGGCCAATCACTGTTTATCGGTCTTAAGTGAAAAAGTGGTTGCTGTTTTTCGCCGTTCTTTTTTTTTTTCCAGTGGTGCCATTCATAATTCAAAGTTATCGTTTAAACCACTTGTGTATGATATATTTTTTTTGTTACTTTTGTCCTTTTCCTTCCAAAATATGAATCAGCATGTCAGCATTGTCATTCAGATATCTTTGTGGTTAGAAAGAAAAGTATTCTGTAACAGAAGAATTGCTGTTTAAAACAATGTTTCCTGTTCCAAAGGAATTCTTTGAATATGGTTCTAACCAAACGATAAAGCTTTCCCTCCACCTCTGCCTGTCACTCTGAACCCTCTCTGACCCTTTAGCTGTAAAACGCTCCAGCAGCTGGTCGCTAACTTTTGCATTCGGTGCTCGGTGGGTAGCGTACGGCATTTTTTTGCTGACCGTCGTGTCTGAAAACAACACTGATCAGAAATGGTGATGGGGAAAGAGTTCGAGTCACATCACACATACTTGTTAACTTTAATAAAGTTTGTGAGGTCAGATGCTTGGTTATAAACAAATATGAAAAACACTTTTTTAAGAGGAACATAACGTTGAGCGCTGAGTCAGCGTTTGGTTGGAGCTGAGAGATCATTCCGTGCAGAGTGTCGCGCTGGTTGTGGGGATTTTATTTGTGGAGCAGAACTATCTCTGTTTCTGTGTGTGTTTGTGGAACAGTGTGTGTGTGTGTGTGTGTGTGTGTGTGTGTGTGTGTGTGTATACTTATCTCACCCATGCTCACTATGAACATAACACTGAAATCCAAAACATGTTTTTCACTACTGTGTACTGAGCACACATGAGAGAGAGAGTGGGACAGAGAGCACCAAGGCGCACGCACATACACACACACACGCACACACACACACACACACACACACACACTGCGGCTGCCAGTTAGATCATAGAATTCACCAGTGGTCTTGCTTACTTTGGCCCCTGTGTCTCTCGCTTTGTTATCCCTCTCTCCATCCCTTTACTTTGTTATCCATCTCTCAGCCCATCCTCTCTCCTTACCCAACGTCTGGCTTGTCTTTTTGTGCACGATCAAAGGCTGAACCCGCTCCTTGTGAACTTTCATTTTCATCATAGCATCGAGATGTACGTGCGGCGTTCCCACCCCCCCCCCACACACATACGCACAAGTGCATGCAAAAACACTTCCTCGGGAGTGAGCTTTAGGCTGATTTACTGTTTTTGCAATCAAGTAGACATGCACACCGTTTTGGAGGATGTGTGTGTTCGAGCTGCAGTGGGCTGGGTCCAGATCAATATCTAATATTTTAATCAGCAGACAGAGAAGTGACTCCTCGGAGACAGCGCGGACTGTCTACCATAATTTCCTTCAAGTACTTTCTTTCTTTTTTACTTTCTCCTCTCAGTAGTCTGCCCGGCACTTAAAACCAGCTAATCAAATCCTCACCATCTGCTCTGCAATCCCCTCAAACTTTCCAGACTTGACAATCCCTGCTGCTCTCACTCACTCAAACCTATAACAGTGTAATGATTTTAAAAACGTGTTTACTACCCAGCCCATAGCTTTAATGCGGATTGCACTGATAAATATCTCTGCTGTGCTGCATGCCCATATGAGCAAATATAATGTCGGTTTAATCACTCCTCACATCAGTGGTGCAGCGGTGTAATTTATAATGAGCCAAAAATCCGGACCCTGGAACGCCAACAGTGAAATCCAGACTTAAAAGGAAATAACATCAAGGTTGAAAGCATAATATTTAGTTTGCTCTAATTATTTAACGTAATCATGCGGTTTCCCCTGCTGCTTTCCAGTGTTTGTAGACTTCACCCAACTCTACAGCTACCTTCAGCTCTTCAGAACGTTTTAACCTCTTTCAGCTCGTTGTTTTGGTTCCGGTTCACTCTCAGCACTCACACATCCATGCCGCCCTCCAGCACTAAATGGCAGACAAACTTATTGTCTAGTTACGTTGCAGCTAAAGAGTCAGATATTATTTTCTCAGAGATTTTATTCCCTGAGATGGATGTATTATTTTAAGCATTACTGGACAATAAAACCCTCAGCAATGATCTGATGTATGGGGCACTGCTCTCAATATCTATGTCCTCTGTTCATGTGTGGATATCCAGCTATGGTCCAGTATTCATTTTGAGCTTTTTGGGGGGGCGGAGCTGCAGAGTTGTCTTTTTGTGGTAGCAAGATGAATACTGCACTTCCTTCCCAGGTTTAAATAAACCGGCCGCTTTCTAATCAGACAGGGCAATCACAGTGCTGAGGCAGGCAGGTATGTGCACAGTCAGCAAGCACTCTGAGAACTGAGAACACACGTGCACATGAATACTCTCACTACAATTCAATTAAACTGTTGCACAGCATCCGCACACCTAAACTCTGACTAAATGTTCTCCTTAATTCCTTCACTGTAACCGCCACATGTCTCACCCCGGCCCTTTTCCTAACCTTATCCTAATTATTCTAACCATAACCCCAAACCGACTCTCAACATTAAAACCATTAACCCAGAGGCTACAATTGGACCCCGTCAACCAGAGGAGCACAAACTGTACACAAAGTCACAATGCCAACCTCCGATATCACAGTTAAACGTCAGTGTTGTGGTTTAGTTCTGCGAGTCTGTCTTCGTGGTTACCTCTTGTGAAACCTGCTTGGAGTCGAGACAGAAATACACTGTGCTTGATTCCCTCACGGGGTCTTACAACAGAGGGAATAATTGAGCCAACAATTTTAACTTAATACAGTAAATTATAGCGTGATCTTGATAAGCAATCATGGGTTCCAGGCCTTCGCTGCAGTTTAATAATGTTCCTTTGTGCGAGGAGGGTGTCTGCGAGGAATCTAGCACTCAGTTGTAGTGATAGCATCTGAAGTTGGCAGGCTTTAAATGTATTTGCTTTGCTGTGTGTGTGTGTGTGTTTTAGTGTATCATAGCCATGCTAGCGTATTTTAATGATTTTCTTTTTGATGTGTGTATTTTGGTCTGAGAAAGTGTGCAAATACATTTTTTCAGAGCCTCATGTATACCGGTGTTGGTGTGCACTTTAGGGCTCTCACAGTACATGTGTGCACATGAAAGTGTGTGTGGTTATGTTGGCAGGGTGTGTGTTGTGCTAGTCGGGGCCCCAGCGGTTTTTACGATGTATATCAGGCAGCTGCTTGGTCCGGCATCCAAGAGATCAGAAATAGTCCTGTTATTCCAGCAGAATGGTAACTCGGAGATACATTTCCACGCACGTACATCCACACACCTACGTGCAACGCGTGCACAAGACACACACACACCGCCAGCTGCTTCTGTTCCCAGCTCTCTCTCCTTCCCTCGATGCATTCCTCGGTCTGTGTTGACCTTTCAACTGAGAGGTCAGATAACATCTCAGGGGATGTACTCTACCGGCCGAGTTTTCCCTGAATTGTTGACTTAGCAACAGTAATTGGTCTGAATTGAACTTCGCGGAGGCATTTCATGGAAAGGTATTCACCGCAGATATTTCTGACTCGGAGGCTTGGGGGATTTCGCTCCCCAATATTTTGACTTTATTCACCGCCTCAGTCTGCTCAAAGCAGGAATGCATATATGAGTGTACAGTTATGTTGCTGAAAGGTAATGTTGTGTGTGTGTGTGTGTGGAGGGTGTTATAAGGGTTTGACCTGAGTCCTATTGTTTATTTTCAAAGATAAACGTCAATCATAAAATAACCTTTCTTGCCTTAAAAAAAATCAACAGACACTGTCCAGAAAACAGCCATATTTGTGTGCATAGAGAGACACACACATACCCAGACGGAGCTACGAGTCGCGTCTCAATCAGTGTAAGCTGATCCCGGTCATCTGGTTTTGGTTAGATAGAGCCCGTTTCAAGACTGATTGGATCTAAGTTCACCCCGTGGTGTTTCTGTTCTTCCAAAGGCCTACATGATGCACTCACACACCGCTTTCCTTGCTGTACATTACACACACAAACTCACATACTTGCACCGGTAGTGAGAGAAAAAGAGATACTTCCTGCGCACTCCTGTCACTTGACCCGGTGTTCCAATATGTTAATCATTTCCTGCTGCATAATCCAATGAAACGGTTCAGTTCACTGACTTATTAGATTAGTCAGACTGCTGTCCGTGATGGGGAAGCCACGGCAGACCTGGATCTGGAGTTAATTCAGTCTAAGGGAGCTTCCATTACAAACTCTACAAACTACAAACTCTATTTTTATTTTATTTTAGGAAATGTGTGTAAATTATTTCCTCAAACGCACTGAGGTAGTCTTCTAAAAATATAAAATCTAAGAAAAGTTGAACTCGGTAGTTATTCTTATTTAGCCATGAGGGGCCTCTAAATGCATTTTGCTGCGCAACATAATTGATGTAAGATAATAATAATAATCGAATCAGAACAGGACTCTACAGTCGGGCAGCACAATTGAATTAATCGTGATCACGATTTTTGGCTTCCCACAATTAAATAAACATGATGGAATGTGATGCTCTGCACATAGAAAACTAAACCAAGCGCTTTCTAAACCTTCTGCCAGCCAGCCAGCCAGCAGGGGTGGATGATTTGGCTTCACTTTTTAGGGAGCTTGTCATGTGTGCCCTGAACGCCAGCCTTTGAAAAGATTTCCTGGATGTTACGGCTGCAGTCTGGAGAAGGAGAGTAATATACAACAGAGGGCAGGCGGGAAAAGATGAAAATCAAATGCCTGGAGGAGAAGGTGAAGAGCTCAAAACGCATCATCATCTGTTGTTTGGAAGTATTTGGGGTAAGTGATGATCCCCTAATAAGTAAGAGAAACTGAGCTATTGAGCTAACATGACCATTTTCCAGGAGAGAGAAGAAAATGTGAATCTACCACTAAGACATGTCTTTGGCATCTATCTGTTTAAACTTTAACCCCCACAGCATTCCCTTGACCTCAGGGCCGGCTCCAAGTGTCTTCTTCCTGTCTGCTTGGACTCCGCAGTAATTGTGGCTGTAGTCCTCATGATGCCCCACAGCCAAATGGATATGTGTGCATCGCAACATTAGACGCGGCCGTGGTGAGGAGCAGCTTCTGTGTTACTCTTCATAGCGTGGAGAGCCAAAACCTGGACACCCCGCTCAATGTGAATGCAGTAATAATGACTCAGCTGGCTTTATTGGGACTTCTGCTTTCGCCTGCAGTAAATTCCCCACGATCACTCCCTCCTTTTTCCTGTTTCTCTGAGTTATAGCGTTCACCTCCAACTCTCCAGTCCCAGTTAAATAACTCCGCAGCATCATTTATTCATGGCCCGCTTGCATCAACGAGATCCGATTGGCCGGTTGTCCTTTTTTGAGCTGAGTGCTTAAAGCTCCATCAGGCCTCAGAGGGGCTGTTTGTATCGGTGCTTCTGTGTGTTTCTGTGTGTATGGAGAGAAACACCGGGAGCTTGAAACCAGTAAAAGAGAACATAAAACAGAAGATGGCATTTTTTACCAGAGGAGAGTAATAAAGACAATCGAGAAAGGGGAAAGTGAAGAGTGGGTGAAACAGAAATACAGAAAATGGGTGTTTGCTGTCAGGCTCTATTCTTTGTAATGAAATCCTGTCAGCTCTTTGTTTGTCTTCCTGCACCTGGCTGGGGGGTGGATACAGGCCTGAGAAGCAGATGTTGAACGAGCCCTTCCCTTTGTGTCACAGTGTGTCTGTGTGTGTTTGAAAAAAGGTCCTTGAGTCTTGCCGGACCCGTTTAGTATTTTAAAACATATGCAAACAGACTGTTGTAATTGAGGGGGATAAAACAAAGCGTGTGTGTGTGTGTGTATGTCTGTCCGGCCGTACAGATGTCAAGGTTTTGCTCGAGTCTCAGAGCTCTCATTAGCCGTCCATTGTGTCTGAATGAACTAATACAAACAACCCACAGAAGCATCTAGGATCAATACTTACTGCTAAAGCCGCCACATATGATGAGCAGGAGAACGCTCTCTGCTCCGGCTGTGCCACTTTTCACTGATCGTGAGATTGATGAGCGAGCGGAGAGAAGTGCTGCCCTTGGTGGGACGCACCGCTCGAAGCACTGAGTTCAAAGTTGAAATGACTTCAACTCGGTGCTGCGGAGCTTAAAGCACGACCAACATGACATAACAGCTGTGTGCGATGCAGCCTAGCAACAACACATTCGAGCCGGGGAAGCAGAGAGCAGAGAGTGATGTAACTCCTCAAACTCAGTATTATGACACAATAATAAAAACATAGCACAATCTCACCAGGATAAGTATTCGCAGCTCTGTGATTTTGCAGTCCTGAAGTTAGCTTAACTGTCTATGTACATTAGCTGTGCATGTTTCATGACACCAAACAGGCAGAAGCAGAAAACTTTAGCTTAGCAGCAGTGCTCTACCTCGCAACCTACCTGAGTGAGGAGCAAATCATGTGAAGGCAGCATTAGTCTGAGGAGAACCCACTTTATTTTATTTTTTACTGTTTCAAGCTAACAGAACTTTTCTCCCCGGGGCCTGTGCTGCATGGCTGCCCATCACTCCTCCATCTGTCCACACTTCCGTGTGTGTGGTTGATTTCGGGATTATACACCAATAAAAATGAAATGGAAAAAATAAATGTCCCCAGTGAGGGATTAATAAAATAAATATTCTTCTTCTCCTTCTTTTGATATATATTTTTTATTAATAGTGTGGAATATGAAACAACTCGCTGCCAGTAGTGGCTGCCAACAACTAAAACTGGACATTTAAAAAGTGATAAACACAATAGGGTTGTGACTCATGAAGATAGTGAAGTTAGATCTGAGTTTCTGGCAGCCGTGTTCAGGCATTTTTTGCAGTGACTTCCTCACTTTGAGACTTTTTTGCTGCTCACGTCTCAAAACTGTTTTCTTAAGTCGCAGCGCGTTAAGCTCTTTGCTTCGCTCTCTGCTTTGTAGTTTTCTCTTAAACGAACTTGGATTAATTGGACTGTTAGACTAACAGCAAGTGGGCTAATTACTTCATTCATTCTTTGAGCTTTACTGTGGCGTGGCCAGCACTTTGTAGTGTGACACAAACACACACAGGACTGGCAAGAGTGAACCGCATGGAAACATTAGATTTGATTATCCAAAAGTGCCTTTACTGGAACAGGTTAGCAGCAAATTACTGTTTAAATGCAGTATATCTACAATTTACACCATGCATGGTGGATGGAACACTGTGAGGTTTTCCAAAACAACAGCAGCCTATAAAACGTGCTTTAGTCATTCATTATTTATTTTAAAATAGGCCTGACGTTGTATTAGTTGTATTTGAAGTGAGTGAAGTGTTGTATGGGTAACAGTCTTTCAGGGGTTAGGAGTCTTTTCTGCAGGGAGGTGATAGAGGAAATAATTCCTCTCTGATAGGTTGAAAAGGGGAAACAAAAAAACATTCACCAAGGCCAGAGGCAGGGGCCAGGGGCTTTTGATACACAATGATACACAGTCAATAAATTCAGAGTCCATGAGTGGATGAGAGATGAAAGTTTGCTGCTGAATCAGTCGTTGTCAAGATGACCAAAGTGAAGAAGTGGTAAAGAGACGGCAGAGAAGAAAAGACGGGCTGAAAAATAAGAAAGAAAGGATGAATGTGTGAGGATTGTGTGATCTGACATCTTTGTGTACTCAGGTACTCATTTATGCAGGTAAATAAAGTTTTTCATATTCTTTGGATCATAAAAAAATGTTCATTATCTTGGTTGTACTTGGTTGACTAATTATTACAGGTGAAATTGTTTGCCAGTTTAGAAAACTTTCAATTTCTGTCCATTTTTTTTAATCAGGGGAAGAGACACATATGTAGAGAGAGAGCCAAAGTAAACAAGTTAGCTGTGAAAAATCTGGCAAATAAAAGACAACCAGAGATTTTCTCAGAAGATGACCAAGCCAGAAATGAAAACTGGACGAAGGCCGCGTTCCACAGGTGACAGCGCTGCAGTAAGTCTGTTGAATATGTAAGTGAGCGGATTGTAGCTGGTGCCGTTGCAGCGTGCATTATCTTAACCAACATTCGAACTGAACACCAGAAAATGTAAAAAAATAACTCGCTTTTTAACTTGACCTCACAAGAATAACGTTACATATGCAAACACATGTCCCGTACGCACACAGTGTAAACAAATCCAGCAGTCGTCTTCCCCACAGGATATGAGACACAGACACACAGCCTGCATGCACGGATGCACACCGAAGCACACACCAAGCTGTAGCGCTCTTCCACACAGGATATGAGACCGACTCATATAAACTGACTAAGCAGATAAGGTGGTGCTGCCCCGCTGGCTGAGGCAAGGGATGAAAGCAGGCCGTGTAACATGGTCATTGTTTTCGTGTTGCACAGAGGAATTTAAAAGGGCATTGTAACCAAGGAGAAAAAAAACAGCACGGTCTTTTATCTACATCAGAAGCGAGATGTTGGATGTCATCTTTGACATTTGGCATAAGCAGATAGCATACCGTGAAAATATTGGAGCTTTTTTTGATTCATTCAAATGTGCAGGAAACCCTCCAGGTCTTCCTGATATCAGTTCTTATAACTGAATAAGCATTTATCTGGGCTGTCGGGAAAATTATGAAAGGAACATTCACAAGCCACAAGCAAGAGTTAGAGCTGGTCATCTACTGATCACAGGGTGAGAGGTCCAGTCCCAACTGCCCCCTGTCCACATGCACTGGTGTCCTTGGGTAAAACTGAACCCAAGGTCGTCGCTGATGGCTGATCTCAGGCCCGGATAGATGGAGAGCGTTGCGTCATGTAATTTTCCGGCAAGATAGAAACAGATGATCCGCTGTGGCCTAAGATTTACAATGACCCTTGATAATCTCATTACCACCCACCTCTAATTACTAAAAAAAGAAGCGCATCCGTGTTTGTGTGTTTGCACAGGATGACTGTGGAGAGCAAACATTATGTCGTCACCCAGGGCAAAGACCGAATGAGTCACGGCTGGCCTTGGGTGGATTTCATCAACTGGCGAACAGCAGCTATCTTTATCTCAATCTGAGAACGAGATGAAGAGAAAGACGCGGCACAGGAGGGATGAGCGGAAAGGAGACTTAATGAGGATGTTGAATATGGCGCCCTGGCAACCGAAAGAAGTGCAGACAGAGTAATGAAGATAAGAGAAAATAGAGAGAAAGAGGTAGAGATAAGGTAATGAAGGCATCAGCGGCGTTTCTTCTGCATTTTCATAGAAGAGCTCCGTGCCTCCCTCCGCCTTCCATCGCCATGGTGATCAGTGTCTTGGTGTGTGTGTGTGTGTGTGTGTGTGTGAGAGTAGACGAGAGAAAGGGGGGAGCTAAATTGAGGGAAAACATTAAGGGAAAGAAATAAAGAGTGTATGAGAGCAGAATGGTCAATTTCCCTGAGGTAGAGGTGGTAAATCATTGTTTCCCCTCTCTGATGGAGCTCTTTGACTGCAGCATGACTGCAGTGGGTACTCGCGTTATTGCACACAGATCGCTCATTCTCTGCAGATACAGCAGGCTCAACACAAAAATGAAAATGATTCTCTCTATGAAAGAACATTTTTCCCTTATTTATCATTTGTTTTCTCGCCCCCCCAGTCCGCAACAAGTTGGCTGTAAAATGCGGTTTGTAAAAAACTTACAGAACTTACAAAATTAGTCAGTGCCCATAAGAACGAGAACGGGAAACAGTTCTGGTGTCTGTATCTAATTTCTACATTTGAGACTGTACTAAGGATGATTTGAACTCTTATTCGTATGATGCATAATGAAGAGCTTACAGATGGCTTGTTGGAGCAACCAGGCTTCATCCAGCCCACCTCAACTCCACCTACAATCCACATCTCTGTCCATTTTTATCTTAGCAGAGAGGGGGCAGAGGCAGGACTGTCGTGATGGCAGCGGGCAGAGGCACCAAACTCTGAGATCTCGTTGGTGGGATGCTCTCTGCATGTTGGTTGGTTGGTTGGCGAGGTCAGAAATATTTTGGTATATTTTGTCTGTGTTGCTGCAGGAAGGTATTTTGTACATCTCCTGCCTCCTCCTATGGGTCGTCCTGTTAATGCAGGGAATTAAAACTATGTGATTAAGGTTAGGAGATGTTTGGTGTCGACAGTTTGTCGGGAATGATTTTAGAACTTTGTATGGACAAAGTTGTCCGTGCTGAAAATTTGTCGCATCTTTTTCATCCTGTGTCTTCTCCTCCCCTCAAGCTATGTGAACTTAAACTGAATATAGTTTTCATATCCCTTGCAAAATGTGTACAAACAGCAGCAGAACATCAAATCGTTTTCATACTGACATTAGTTGGTTTCATGTTCTTTCTTTCTCTAAATGAGCTGATTTGCATCAGAAAGGAGTTAAGTGCTTCTTCACTTCTGTTCCAAGAAAACAGACGTCTCCTCTACCTCCAATCTTTACTCAAGCAATTGCTTTTTAAAACCTTTTTTTAATTATGTTAATGCAGACAAGACTAAACGTCTTGTTAAGATAGATGTATTGCTGCACACACACACACACACACACACACACGCTGAAGAGACAACAACAGGGAACCAGATTAAATATACAGCTACCAGACAGCGTGCATTTAGTATAACAACAAAGATACACTCTGTCCTCATCTCTTTACGTGTGTGTGTGTGCTTGTGGTGACGTGTGTGCTAATCTTTAGCACGCACATATATATCCATGTAAACAGTTGATTATAATAAATGTTGTTTGATTATTATGTAATTTGCAAAGTGCTCCTCCCATGGATAAACAATTAGTTGGCTGACACACTTATACACACACACACACACACACACACACACACCCCGGTATGTGTATTCATTGCCAACACACATTCACACATATGCGCATAGTTACCATGGTAACTTTCTGCTCTGTAGATATATGCGGTATCGCACATCATCTACATTTCAGGATGTTAAGGCAATTAGAATGAACCTGACCTCACACACACACACACACACACACACACACACACACACACACACACACACACACATGCAGAGTGGTTGGATCACTTTAATGAGTCTTTTTTGCCAGAAAGAACCCAGTCTGGACTAAAAGCTCAAGAACTCATCAGCATCTGTCAGAAAATGAGGCCGGGCTTCTTACCTCTTCTTACTTCATAGAGATACACGGGTTTCATCCAGCAGCTGTGAACTCATTTCAGAAATTCACACAGTCACACTTCCTCTGTCTGAGCTGCGTTGGAAGGTGTGCACAGGGTATGAGAATAGATCTGAGATGTCTTAATCTGGAAAAAGTACAAAGAACGTCGATAGTGTGTGTGTGTGTAGATGTGGAGAAAATGATAAGGAGACAGATGAAGGGAAGTGAGAGGAATGTGAAAAATGGAAGCAGCATTAGCAGCCTGGCTGTATTCAGATCCTGCAGCAGATATAGTCAGGCGTGTGTATTGTGTACAAGTGTACACGTCTTTGCAGGAAGGAGAAGTAATAATTCTCATTCTGCACGTCTACTCTATCGATCCATCAACGTGAAACAAAGAAATATGAAATTCCCCTGATGTTTGTTCTTTGTTTATGCCTCCACATCACGTTCCATTTTAAAATCTTTCCTTCATCATTCCTCTGTCTCTCTCACATTTTAGGAGGGAACAGGCTCGCGAGTTTCCTCTCGGCTGAATTATGTTCGTACGGGGAGACATTTGTCAAACTAAAATGCGCCATTGAAGCTCGCTCTCTCGCTCCTGAGGTGGAAGCACAGTATGGTGTTAATCATCTCCGAAAGGAACGCTCCCCATATAAACAAACTCATACATGCACGCAGACACAAAGATACTAATCAATATGCATTGGTCGTAAATCTGCGATTTGCACACACACTATTAGGCTGTTTTGGATCCAGCTGCACAAAGCTGTTTGTCTGTTCCTGCTGTGCTGCAGAAGCTGTTTATTGGACCTGTTTTGGATGTGTGTCGTGTGTGTGTGTGTGTGTGTGTGTGTGTGTGCGCAGCTGCTGCGCCCAAGCACCGGCGGAGGCCTTCGCTAATGACCTCATCCGTGGAGCGAACACCTGTGGGAATGGCCGACCTCAAAAGAACTGCAGAGGATCACGGAACGGGACCCACCATGCCTCAAAGAGACTCCAGAAACCATGGCATTAACTCGCAGCGCTGCCAATTAGTGAGGTGAGCCTCTCTGGGTTTTGCCTTTTGCAGACAGAGTCTGGATCAAATTGTATTCGCACAGGTTTAACAAGGTTTGTTGTAGCTTGTTTATGGTGCCGGATGAAAGAGGGTGACCAGACAGCACGACACGATGAGAAGCACGATGTTTGGAGAACCAGGCGAAAGGGATTTTATGACATTTCATTTAGTTTTCAGTGTCAGAAATATTCACCCTAATCTAAAGTTTTACCTCGACCTTTATGTTCCATGAACGAGCTTGTGTGTTAAAGGAATAATTTAACTGAATTTGTCTGTCCTCCCAGCAATATTGAGAATCTAAGCTAATTGCCTCCTGCAGAAGATGTACTGCATCAGTGTTCTGCTGGATCTCTTCTGCTGAGCGGACAAGCAAACGTCTCCAAAAAACAAAAGATTCCTAAAAGTTCTTACATCAGATCTCACAAAAAAAGCAGCTCCAGAAAATAAACCATGCAGTATGAATGTCTGTAAACAATCACACGGACAAACCAACAATATCATGCACTACAGTCGGCGTTGAGAGCTCCAAGAAATGGTCCGTTGGTCTGGCCATGTATTTGCTGCTTTAATTTGCAAAAATATCTGCGGCGCTTAAAATACCGCAAATCTCAAGCAATTGCATCAGACCATCAAGACAAACTCTATTCTGTTCTCCCTCGACGTCTCAGCCTTGTGAAACAAAACAATGTCAGAGCTGAGTTCATGGCCAAGTAAGTTTTAACACAGTGGCACTTTATCTTCCCGTTCAAATAAATAAAAGAAGGATTCCTTAAAGGACTGTTCTGACCTCCTCTTGGCAACCCTTTTAAAATGCAGGGGAAAAGTTACTTTGTTTCACTGTACGATGAAAGATCGAGATCTCTGCATCTGTATCTTTGGGTATCATTTTCTAAATCAGGTCCTGCAGAGTGAAGAAGGGCAGAGCTCCAAGAAAGACAGGACTGCAGTGTCCTTTGAGCAACTTGACTTCAAAATAGTAAAACAAAACAAAAATATCCCTCTCTCCCAACTCACTCACTGCTTGTCTGTGTTGACCTTTTTGATATTCATTGCTCTCCCTCTGCGTCGTCTTTCTCTTAACTTCACATTTCTCCTTCCGTTTCTGCCTTTCCTGTTTTGACCCCTTTCTTTAAAATCCCCTCTCCTGCCAGCTCTCCTCCCTCCATCCTCCTCTTCTACCGATGTGGCAGAGGGAGTGGCAGACAGAGAGAGGAAGGCTACTTCTGGAGATCGTGCTGAATAATACATGCCTGTTAGAGCGGAGCCGAAGGAGGCTGACATGGATGGAGGAGAGACTATCGAGCTGGATATAGAGTTTTGATAGCATGTGAATACGGAGCATTTATTATGATGAGATATGAGCAGGCGAGGTGGTCACTGAGTGGAAATATGAGATTTAATAAATCTGTTTTAGTCACGCACGCAAAAAGGAAAAGTGTTGCAGCGCACATTTATTTTTAGATGCATTTCTAAGTGTTCACAGACAGATCCATCAACACGTTAACAACCAGCGCACTGTGTTAACGGTTAAACCTCATTTCCATGAATGTGGAAGAGGTTGTCACCCCGGTCTAATCTGACATCTGACGAAGCTGTGCGTGCGTGTCCCCGCTCCTGCAGGCGTAGATCTGACAGACATGAGGGGGTCACTCCTGCCCTCTAGCCCTGTGACCTCATCAGACAGTGGTGAATTATGGGTAGTGACACTTGGGTCTCACAGCTGTCTCTCTGCTCAGGGCACAGTGATAGTGAGTCATCCTTCACTAGCACACACACACACAGACTCGTGCAGCAGCTGGACTGCGGGGTAACTGACATTCAGCGGTGGAGGAAAAAGCAGTGAGTGTGAGCTGGGAAAAAACAACAACAGAGCTGCAGCCATGATGGTATCAGATATGTCAGTGGACTGCAGCACAGAGTGGAAGCACCAGATAAACTGTATTTACAGTCTGAACTGAACTGAACTCTCTCTTTGCTCTGCCCTTACAGCGGTAACGGTGGCCAATTTAAGCTCACGCAAAATCCAAATTCTTCTTATTTCTGAGACAATGACTCCTCGACTTCAAACAACAAGTGCTGCATTGTAACAGCTGTAGGGAATTAAGATAAGATTAGCTTCATGAGTTGTTAGAAAATGCGGTTTGCGGCTGAAAAAGACTGAAAAGACTGGCTAAAACTGTAGTCACTCGCATAGTATGCAGCTATTCAGTCCTAGTATTACATAAGTAAACATGTATGATCAGGCGGTTATATTATTCTAATGTTAGCATACCTTTTGTGGCTCTTAAGATGGATAAGGTTGCAGAAATGAACACTCAGAGATGCAAACACACTTTATAAACGTAACCAGAGTTAGCACGTAATGAGCTCTGTGCAGTACAACTACACTAACACTTGCATGTTAGAGCAGGTAAGATAAGATAGATACACTTTTGATCTCGTGTTTCTGGTTTTGGTAAGGCTAAAAATAAGTCACCATCCTCCAAACCCTATATATGTTTATACTATACGTGTATATATAGTGTGTGTGTGTTCCCGCTGCCAACACTGCTACTGCAGTGAACATGTAAGAAAGAGTTTGATGAAATGCCTTTGAATTGAGAGCTTGTAGTTCCTCCAGGTGGGTTGGATGACCGCTGATTCAGGTTTGATTAATGTTGCAGTGGCACACACACACACACACACATCCTTTCTCGTGGTCACACAATCCAGCTGACATAAATGGGCTATCTATGGCAAATAACATGGCCGTCTGCTGAATATTTGATCAGAGACCAGCACAGCCTCAATAATTTAACAACAGGCCTTTACATGACTCTCGCTGCCTCTGTCTTTGGAAGCGAGCGTTAGATTTCCCCGCATGACATTAAACACCAATGCTGTGGTTCAAGACCCCCTTGAGTCATTGCATCTGTGGAAATGTCACATGCCCAGAAAATATCCAACAGCTGTCTAAATCTGACGTCATTATATTTGACAGACACGCTCCGTGTGACCTATATCATCCACTTTACACAGGTCAGGATGATTTGGTGCTGCGGTTCTGTGTGGCAATTTAGCAACCTATCGATCTCCTGCATGTCTGTAAAGCAATTGCGAGGCAAATTGGATGGTCAGGTGGGAGAATAACGCAGCAGCTAAAGAGCAACAGATAAATGTGGTCCATTATTTACTTTTAGCACTATGTGAAGGTTTTCTGAAGTTAGCAAAACATACACTCGTACTTACAACAAAATGAAAAGATTTAAAGGTCCAATATGTACGATCTAAGTCCCTCTATTTATTATTTATTTAGGGTTTTATTAATGACCTTAGAATGAGGTCATGTGTTCCAGGTCTGGTCTACTGTAGAAACATGGAGCTAAACATTGGCTCTGTTGTCTGTGTTTCTCATGTTTTATGGTAGTCCTTCATCCTAGGAAGAAGAGGGCGAGGAAAGGGGGCTGCAATCAGCAACTACACCACTAGATGCCACTTAGCCCTACCAAGTGGCCACCTATCTGGTTCGCAAATGGAGCAAACAGAGACGTGCCAAAAACTGCAGTTCCTCAAGTGTCCACCTGAGGCTGGCTCTGGAAACGAGATCTCCATAAAACGGCATGTTTTAAAATTCAACTTCACAGCAGAAATAAACACGTTTACAGCCTGGAAGGAGGAAGCTGATTTAGCCTAGATTAGCCTGGAGAGTCACGACTGCCAAGATGGTAACTGCACTGAGCTAACCTTTGGGTGACAACATAATTTTTGTATATATACAGTCTATGAATTCTACACAATGTTTAAATTTCTCCTATGTGGGATCCTAATAAATGTTTATGACAGTTATGAGAGTTATTTAGGAAATAAAAAATATTAGGAAAGTACAGTGTAAGTATGCCACACATTAAAAATTAAATACATTAAAAATAAATAAGTATTGTTGTGCTGATAATCCTTGTGTTATGGTGATCTGTGCACATCACGGGCTGGAAACACGGCGTCCGGTCAGCTCGGTGTCTCCCGGCCGGTCGAGGGCGACCAGGAAACAACCCGGATGAATAACACACCGTGTCGGCGGTCACATGTCGTGCAGCGGGCTCCTGAATGATTTAAAGCTTTTTACATCATCAGCCTCACCCTCCCACCTCTCCTCCTCTCCTCTCCTCTCCTCCCTCCCCCCGCACTGGCTCCCGCTGATGCACCGCGCAGCCCGGAGATGCTGCTGCTGATGCTGGTGACCGACTGCAGCATCCGACATGGGCATCCTTTAATCCGGCCACAGTGAGTGTTTTTCCACCACTTTTCTCTCTCTTACCCTTCTCGTCGCGTCGTTATCTCTAACTAGATCACCCCACACCGCTGCCCCCCCCCACCTCAAGTGACTCCCATCTCACTCCCCTTCCTCCTCCCTTTTTTTGTTGTCTTCCTTTGTGCAGTTTTTTTCTCTCTTCCACGAGCGATGGCGCATAACGCGGCGGATACAATGAGTCCTCGCAGAGCTGATGTTTGGTGAGTGGACGGAAATGTCTGGGAGGGAGGGAGGGGAGAAAAAAAAAAAACAGTCCCTGCCTTGCATGTGCACCTCACCTTTAACGGTGTGCGGCGTTTGCGTGAGAAAGGGAAAGGGGAAGAGAGAGTTTAGGGCGGGTGTCGCTTCTCCCACAGGATAAGAGCTGCAGCAGGCTACGTTTGGAGGGTCGAGAGGAGTGCAGGAGGAGACGGAGGGGCGGCTAGGAGTCGGCTGGAAGAGGGTGGGACGTTTAATTAAGTGTGGTTTTTTCCCTTGCAGGTGAGAGCATGTGTCGTTATTGCCTATATGGACTGTGTTTAGGTGTGAGAGTGAGAGCTGAGAGCTTTTCCATGCTGCAATAGTGTTGAAATACAGGCTTCCTGTGCTGTCCTCAGTCTTAATGCTACTTTAAGTGGGTATGGTATGAAACATGATCACATGGGCTCCAATAAGCTTTTTTGTAAGGGGTGAATCTGAATCTGACGTGCAGAAAGATTCTGATTTATCAGTCTGTCTCTGCTTCTGTTGTGGCACACATCTATCTATCTATCTATCTATCTATCTATCTATCTATCTATCTATCTATCTATCTATCACCCCACACAGTGATGAGGCCACATCCTGTGCCGCTGGATGCATGTATGTGTGTATATGAGGACAAGAGCACTCAGACACTGAAAGCCTCAAGCTTTGGAACTGGGCTAATCCCTAATGACATGGCCAGATCTCTCTTTCCCTCTCTCTATCTATCTGCTATTTCCTGCTTCCCCCCCTTCCACCACCTCCTTAATTCTTTTTTTTTTTCCTCCTCCCTCATACTCGGTTGTGGTGACGTGCTGTCCGTGGTGCTGAAAACAGTCGTCAGCAAGGCCAGCTTGCAAATACGTTTCGAGCTCGACGGCCCTGTCAGCAGCTCAACAGGTGCCTCTTACTTATTATAAGAGGCAGCTGCACAGAAATGGAGAGAGCTGCTTTTCATTGAATCACTGATTGATTTGAGTGTTACGCAACGCAAATGATAACAAAATAAGTGGTATGTTTTAAACCACAGTAGGCAGATCAGGTCCTTGGCTGACAAAATTAGAGCTGTTTCTCGTGATGGGTCATCTATATATTCACGATTAACTATATAAAACAATATGCGCATGAATTGTGCTTTAGTTTAGACACGAACTAGAATAATTCATGAAAGGACGGAAAACATGATCATCATGATGATGATTAGGATGATGACGATAATAAGTAGAACCAGAAAATTATATAACACATTTTGCAACTGCGGTTTGTCTTCCTGCATATCTCTCACACACACTTGTGCACGCATGCACACCCACAGAGCCCCCAAGACATCCAGGACTCATCTTCAGAGGACTCAGAGTCACATGTAGGGCCACACCACCGGAGCAGCCTGAGGTGCACTGCCTTGAGTTTTTGGTTTGTTCCACTCTCAACAATATTAACATTTCATGAAGCTTTCACCAGCGACTAAAAACTTGCCCGAGATTTACTCTTGTTCGGCGGCTTCTTGCTCTGTCGCTTCCTTTTTGCTGCCTTAGTTTGTCAGTGTCCTCTTTGCCTCTGCCATTATGTTCATAGAGGGTGCTGAGCCCGGTTACAATGCCCACTCGACCAGTTCCGGTTCTAATAAGACACGGCCTTTGCCTCCTGTAAGCAATCCCCTCCTCTCCTGGTCCAAAAAGCCTTTGGTACAAACATTAACACTCACAGTCCTGGCTGACAAACTGAGCTAACATTAGCTAACAGCGACTACCGTTCGTAGCAGTTGACTGTCCATCAGGAAACTTTGTAAACTGAGTTTGAGGCGGAGCAGTTGGAGGGGAAGCCGTGAAAGGTGCTGTAAAGCGTGACGTATTTCTTGTAGTTTATTGCACCTGGAGTACAAAGTACTGTAAGTCTCATATATCATATATCTCAAATCTTTAGTCATTAACTATTCCTGGGGAAATATTCTGGCTGTTTAGCTGCTAAATGTTTCATTTTCATCAACAGCTCGTTTCTAACTATGTCTGCTGCTTGGTGCTGAGCAGGCAGCGAAAGCAGCTGCCCGCTGCGGCCTGATAATGTTGCTATGAGAGCAGTGAGCCTGATCCAAAACAATAAAGTTGCAGCCCGACAGCTAAACAATGAGCTGAAACCCCTGACAAAACTCTGCAAAGCTGCAGATTTCAGGTGATGACTAGGTTCATCACAACAGGTGTGACATCTCACATCGTCACGTCGTTGTCACATTGTCATTTGTTATTATTCAAATATGGACTTTAGCTGCTTGTCATGAGCCAAAATAGAGAAATACAGAGACGGAGAAAGCTCAAAATAAACAGAGCAACTATGTAGCTGCGGCTTTATGAAATGATACTGCTCTCACATTCATCTTTATTAAGGGTAAAAGCGAAAGCTTGCGTACGTGTGTGTGTGTGTGTGTGTGTGTGTGTGTGTGTAAAGCAGGACAGACTCTGGAGATAACTGAAGATACGTCTGAGCGTATTTAGAAGAATCACGCATGAAAGATTTCTTTATGGAAGATAAACACTTCACACTCTTACTGTAAATTATAGGTGTGACTCATGCAGCAGAAACACACACACACACACACACACACAACCATAATCCTTTATATTTATGAATGGCTACTGGCCCCCACCAACCTTTCTAAATCAGATGCTGCTCTGCACTGACGTCAGTGAACCTGCCTGCGCATAAAGGCTAATATAATCAGAACCTCTCTCTCTCTCTCTCTCTCTCTCTCTCTCTCTCTCTCACACGCACACACACACGCACACAGGGGTACACTGTGGCTCTCACACACACCTCTGGTTATTGGCTCAACAAGTACTAAAGCGAGAGAAAAGAGAAGGAGAGACAAAGAGAAGAGACAGATTGACAGAAAGAGAGACACAGAGCGACTGGCGGGCTCGTGTGTGGGAGGTGGACGGCCTTGGTCATTACCATTACAGTGTAATCGGATCTCTGTTATAAATTTGTGGCTGTTTTTTTTCCCCTGCGGGTACATCAGTAGGTTTAGATATACGTAATCTCTCTCTAAATTTGAGCTCATCTCTAAACAAGATGCAGCAAACCTCACTTTAATATACGGATAGAAAAGAACTGACAAAGCTGAGAGCTGTCACTTTTTTGCCAGAAAAAAAATCTTTCTACCCAGCTGGTAATTATTATGGATTTTAGGCTAATACCTGCAATTTCTTTCTTCTCTTGCCTTCCACCGTATGAATGTCCACTGATGCATTTGCCGCTTTCGAGACCAACAACGAGTTTGACTGTAGTAAAACACTGAAAGAGAGAAGACAGAGACATTCTGTTGGATTGACAAAGTAGTCAAAGTAGTTCCAATCTGTGAAGCTAACTGATTGCATGCCTCTGAGGCTTTGCCCCTGTAATAAGCCTCGTTCCCCTCATTTCAGTGCCGCCCTCAGTTTAATGTGATCTTCAAAACAAGACAGCTACAGTCTTTTGCCTCTTCACCTCCTCCGAGGAAACTTTAAGAGATAGCCCCATTGAATATAGTAATTATAGACTCATATTGAACCAGCCTTCCAGGCATGTAGTATTTAACATGATGTATTAGGTCTTTCAAGGTGCCAGTAAACTGTGTCTTCCAGGAGGAGAAACCTCTAGTTGAACTGATGTTTGGAAATTCAGACTGAATAGTCATTAATATGATAGCAGTATTATCCTTTTCTGTGAGATGACTGTGAAACTTGATCATTAGTTAAAAGCTCATAATAACATTGTTGCTTTCAAGGCGCCGTGCGAACCTGCAGCTTTCATCGTGTAAACGAGGTTTTCCCTTCTCAAAAAAAAAAAAAATCTTATTCATAAAAGACGTCACTCAAGATGTACATTTTGGATGCCCGTTTAACGCCGTTAAAACACTGGAGCTCAGGTAGATTTATTCATTTCGTTGCCATGGTAAAGCATCCCAGTGGCAGCCTCTGAGAGGAGAAAAAACAGAAGCCAGCCAGAGAGCAAAGGGGGCGGAAATACACTTGAGGATCGTGGAGAAGGTGGAATCAATAAAAAAAAAAAAAAAGAGGCCACCAACTGTCAACTGACTATTTGAACATTGTGAGTAGTGTGCACAACAGGTGCTACACTCATTTGCTGGCCGACAGTATAAGCTGACAAACAACTCTCTGCACTGCAAGAGAAAGGCCGGGAGACAGTGCAGAGGTTGGAGGCAAAGAGACAGATACAGTAGGTGCATAAAGGTCTATGACGGACAGTGATGGATAGTAAACATAAAACATGTTGATGTTGTTCTGGTGTGGTGATACTGTATATAAAGCTCTCCGATACTACAGAAGGACAATGCCGCCTGCAGCAGGGACGGGGATTAGCAATCGATAGAGACAATACTGTGGGAGGAAACTGTTTACTGGCAACTACTGGATATATTTCTTTTCCCCATTATCTCTGAGCATCACCAATATCTCATGGTATTGTAGTTCCTGGTGGAAGAATGAGTCAGTAGGATACGGTAGGTTTATACTCCGGCATCAAGACGGCCTCTGAGTGTGTGGAATGACCCTGTTGTCTTTTTGAGCTTTAGGCCACATAGACAGAAATGTCATCGATATGGCTGGTTAGCCAGAGAGCCAGAGGGAGTGACACCGTTGTTTTTTTTATTTATCTTGCAGTCTGAAGCCAGACACAGTGTGCGTTAAGCTTCAGGCTCCCACTGCTCTGCATTAGGACAAGATAGATGGAGACGAGGCGGGCCAAATTGTGAGTAAACCTGGGCTGGCTGACAGGTCAGTCATGCAGAGCAATTTGTCTGCAGCCTGGCACCGGTGTACAGTTTCCACCTTGGAAACTCTTGACAGATAGGTATGACACACCTCATGGACAGAAGAACGCGATACTTCTTTCTCTTTGTGTTTACTCTTATCGCTGTGCTACAAATCTAGAGCGGTGGCCCTCAAACTTTTAGTGATGCCTTTGGGATATTACTTCGACCTAGTATCCTCTGTTTGATGTATTAAACAACAGCTGAAGTGTTCAGAATCCATCGCAAAATTCACGGCAAACCAATCTGATGTCATCACGATGATCTCTTTTTTTATAAGCTGCATTTAAAATTTGGTGTTTTCCTCTTCGTCTACTGCATTTTAGGAATTATGCATGATTGATATTAATGGTCAAAGTGTGAAGTGAATCATCAGCGAGCCAGAATACGAGCCAGTCACTCATTAAATGAGTAAACTGGTCAGACAGCCATCCGAGCGGAGCCGGGGACATCCCTGTTTATATTTGTCCATTACCAGTTCCAATAGTGTCGATCAACACATCACACTAAATGGTTTGGAACAGCAGCGAGCAAGTCATTTATTTGTCTATACCAAATGTTACTTTGGACCTATTTTTTCCATATTTTTCCTTGATCTTCACGTATCATCTGCTGGCACATTGGCTCTCTTTCAACATATTCCATGTTCCAAAGCCACATCGTCTGCTCGGATTTTCCAGCAGCCCCTAGAGATGAAATCTACAGAACACGCCATGATTCTCATGTGTTTCATTTACTACTGTCTGATTTCATTAGCAACTTCAATAACCTCTACAAAAAGAAGTTGAATACTTTGGATCTCTGTGGAATAAGCCTATTCATCTAAGCTCCTGTCAGTCAATAAACCAGTCACAGCTCTCCAGAGGAACACGGGGTGGGCGTTAATCAATTACTGTAATCACTGTTTCTCTCCCTTTGCACATGAAGAGGGCATACTGGCATGATGGGCCTACGGATGCGCACCCAAAACCAAACTCTAACTCTAAATCACAACTCTATCAACAAATTAGCAACCGAGTCAGGCAGTCTGCTCGGTGAAGTGAAGGGAACATCGCAGTTCTTATTTCAGAAATCAGTGTCTGAACAGTTTAGCCAGACAGGGATAGGTGGAGCGTGACTGATGAGTCAGGAGACGGAAATCAGCCCGGCAGGCGGCAATTTCACTTTTGTGTCAAATGAGGAATCAGATTCATTAGACTTGTCAGATAGAGACACTGTGACCAATCAGCCGAGGCCCAGAATCAGCCAGACAGTCACCAAAATCAGTCAGGCAGAGGAAAATGAATTCAGAACTCCACGTCGCCACTTTCTGAACAGCCAATTAATGCTGATATCCGTAAGAGTCCTCAACTGGATGTCGTGTTTTACTGGACGTTTCTCTGCGTTGTAAATTTCTTTTTTTGAAAGAAATTAGATTTAAGCCTTAAGTTGATGAGTCATATTTCTCTAACAATTACCACTAAGGAAAGGAAAAAAAAAACCTGTGATTAAATGGACATGGACATACTATTAGTCATATTGATTGATAGCAATGGATTATTGTGCTCAAGTTATTAGACTGCAGACTGCATGGTGCTCTAAGCACTGCCGTGTAACACTCCATGGAGGCTGGCCTCATAAATCTTAACACTGAGAGGCTCTTCTGCAGAGCCGTGCACACAAACATGAATTATGCACATTCATTTTTTTCTTCTTCTTTTTCACACAAGCGAGCGATCTGTCTTATATATCTTGTCAAAAATATCTAATCTACCTAACATCTACCTAACATCTGCAAGACTGAGGCAGAGGAGGTGATAATTTTCTAAGTGAGACAAATTTCCCTGACTCGGGTATTCTCCTGAATGACGATGATTTAGCGTCTTCCTGTTCTGTCTGTTCACCCTCGGAAAGGGTGCCAGGGCCGCTTGCCAGATTTGGTTTACGTAAAGGGCAGGGCCACGCGCTGCAGGCCGGTTGCCAGGTTGGTTTGGAGTGAATCAGAAGAGCTCTCAGCCTTATTAAGCCAATGCAGCTCTTGCCGTAAAGGCAGTGAGAGCTCAATCAGGTTATTCATCCAGTAATTCAGACACGGGCAGGGGCGGACACCGAGACAGACTTAGTCACGGCTGGTTAGACGCGAGGATGGCTGTTCTGACAGCCCTCTTATCTGGAGAGGAAACACACTAATGTTAAGATGCTAGAGATGGTGGCGATGATTATAATGACAGGGATTCAACTATTGATCTTTAAACGGCAGCTCTCCGGCGGAGCAGATAATGGACTTGTTTAGTGCTATGATATTGAAAAAAATATCTTGCTTGAAATTCTATTAGACTACGTGTCGATGTGAAACAGGGCCGGCAGTGCACGGCTCACACACTGGGAGATGACACACATTTTTTCAAATCTTCCTCTAACACACAGCTCTGCTTTATCTTTTGCTGTGTGATTTATTCTTCTAATGCCGTTTTGTGCACATATAGGCTCATATTTCCTTCCTGCTCTAATGAAAATACAAAAGCGATATGAATAATTCCCTGGCTGGATGTTTAAATACATTTAAAATGTATTGCCTGCACCCACACGATATTAAATAATTCAGTATTTAGCGTCGCTAGTGGCACTTTAGTTCGCTCTGTGCTCCGTACAAAGGCTCAGACGAACAGCACTGTGTCCGCGTCTCTCCTCATGTCAGAGTTGGGGGTGGCGGTGCAGCGTTCAGACGTTGCCATCGGAGAAGCACTGAAATAAGTTGAATTGTCTGATTTATTTGTGAGAATATAGTGACTGTGATGCAGTCACCGTGCATCCATGTGGTCAGCTGCGACAAGAGAAGGTCAAGCTTAATGAGAAAGTTTGACTTTCGGGAAAATATGTTAATTTGATTTATTGCAAAGAGTTAGATGAGAAAATGGACGCACCTCTCCATTTATCTACAGAACTGGAGCCAGGAGGCAATTAGCTTAGCTTAGCATGGGGACTGGAAGCCAGGGGAAACAGCTAACCTGGCTGTAAAGCCTAGCATGTGATACCATTTTAGTGTTACCTGCCAGCCAGTGTAAATATCAGCCCAGAATGGGTGGCATGATTTGCATATGTCAGATGAAAACATAACAATTTGTTTTGCTGTAACTTCATCTTCAAAAAGCCCAACAGACACATTGCTGAGTGCTGGTTTCCTTGAAACGTCACAGTCATGACAAAGCCAAGCTAGCTGTTTCCCCCCCCCGATTCTAAGCTATATGCAAAGCTGAGTTAATTTCCTCCTGGCTCCAGTTCCAAAGTGGAACTGATCTTCTAATCTATCTGGCAAGAGCGCAAAGCGTATTTTCCAAAATGTTTGAAGTGTAATTAAAAGCTTGTCTGCTGTCTCCAATCCACTGCAATATTACTGTAAAGCAGAGAGCACACTCCTTCAGTTTACAGTGCAACGTCTGCACAAATCTCATTTTTTAAAAATTTAATTCAGAGAAAATTAGAAATGTTTAATCAGCGGGTTCTTGATCTGAATATTACAGAGTGACAAAATATAATGGCCTTTTTTAAAATTCAGTAATTGAAGTAGGTCATGAGTAATGATGTTAAAAATACTTTAAAACATTACTGAGAATGAAATGAATGAGAATGAACTATTTCCACTAAATTTCATAGAATTTCTGATAACCAGCTAAACAAAAAGATCATTTGAACTGAAGGTAACTTACCTTTAAGCCAGATTGTTGCAGCTTTATGCGTCATGGGCGGAGGGACCGTGGGTGGTGGTGGTGGAGCAGGGGAATTAAATGGAAAACGTACTTGCCCTTGTACAGTTAAAAACTATGATGGATTGTTATCGCCTCACTCCCGCAGCCCTCTGAGGGTCTATCTCACCAAGAATGACACTTAGAGTCGGATGGTGGCGGGGATTCCCCCAACTGAGGGCAAGTGCAGATCAACGAGGGCATGTTGAACGACCATTGAAACGCAGCATATCATTTAGAAACACGTCACAGTTTTCTGCCTGGACGAGAATAATGAAAGTGCACTTCACTCAGCACGGCTGCAGGGTGGTTATTTTTGTAGAAGCAGAATTTCATCTACGAGTACTGAATTCTCGTGTACGATGCTAGTAATTTGCATTTCTCCAGCAGTGGAAGTATCCTCTCTGCTGCAATGCTGAAGCCTGAAGTCATTATCTACAACGGCTTTTGAAACGAGAGAGGTTACCCTCCAAATAACTTCCAGTTTGCTGGTTAGTGTTGCTGTTTCATCGGTGTCAGAATCCAGAAATTGCGCTCAAATGTTTGCCCTCATAAAGATCATTTCTAGATTACTCTGCTGTGTGGATTGCACATCCTCCGGAAGATGCCACGTGCCTTCAGGGAATAGTCTTCCGTTTCCCTTTCTATCAACGTAGTTAAGACAAACCATGATGTTACTAACGATGTGAAGACAGCTCAGTCACATTCCTGCAGCTGAGTGGACAACACATCCATCCACGTGCTTGAATCAGCGTTTGTCTGGGTCTGTTTTACGTCACGCCTTCTCCAGTTCCTTCACTGTGAAGTAAATCATGAAATTTCATCGCAGTGCAATCTGGGTACCCGTGTTTCAGTCTTGTGACGGGTTAAGAGCCGCCGTCCCATCTGACGCTCAACATGACACGTAAATTAAATCACCTTTTGAGCTTTTTTGTACCTCTCCACATGCTCGCACTCCCACTGAGTGCAGCGACAATAGCGGCCTTGGTCTACTCTGGTTAAACAGCTGGGTAATTGCAGCCATCATTCGTGTGAGTGGCTCATATTATAGCTTGGAGGCAATGTGGGTGCGCTGTGTGCGAGTGTGTTTGTTTAGTAACTTGCGCTTGTTTAAAGTGGATGAATGGTGAGTGTTAGTTCATTGCTGTTAAGAGAGAGAGAGGGGGAGAAACAGAAAGAGGTAGGCTGTGCTACAATTGGTTCCTATAATAGCTCTCTTTTGAACAGCATCTCTTATCCCGCTGTTCTTCTCATGACATCAGAGACGCTGCTGAAAAGCTGCGGAAAAGTTTCACAAAGCCTCTGCTGCTTGAACATGTTCTCTGATTGTTAAAACATAATGCGTTATTGTTGGAAGTATTCAGCACTAAAAAAAAAACTCCACATTTTAATTGTTCATGTTCAGCTGCACGTTTCTGTTCACCAGTGCGCTGCCCACACGTTCCCGCCACACAGAGCATTCTCAGTTTGTTCATTTACTATAATTTGAAGGTGAGATATATTTTCTAAAGATGAATAAACATCAATAAACAAGAAATATCCAGATCATTTATTTAAATAAAAGTAGCAGAGCAACAATGAAACAAGTCTAAAGAGTAAAATCCTTGAATACAAATGCAGCAGATTTATCAGCTAAATGTACCAAAAATATCAAAGACTGCACATTAATTATACAAACTATATTATGATTATGATATGATGAATTTGTTTTATGGAGCAATTTACCAATTTTCTTTCTCATTATTAGTCCTCATTAGTTTGTTTTAGTATGAGATAAAATACCAGGTGATTATTAAAGTTTTTAAACATTTTTCGGTTGTCATTTATTTTTCATAGTTTTATTTTACACATTTCCTATTAACATTTACATATTAGTGAAATAAGTACCTCAGACTACTACAGTACTGCTGATTCTACATGTCTGCACTCTGCAACATGAGCAGGGCGTGAGTCATGGCAGTCACACTGTAATGCCAACAAGCAATTTGGTACTGAATGAACTTGTGAAGAGAAGGTTTAGTAACCGTTATATAAGTGTGTACGTATGATTACACATATAAGCGCTCTCTCTGCCCCTTACAAAGAAAAAAAAAAAGATTTAGCATCACTAATGAGCTTGGCTCCTATAGCAACAGCGCTACAGGGAGAGGACTTCTAATTAGCCGCTTCCTCATGCAGGTATACGCTTCGCTTGTGGACGAACGTATAATGACGCTCCACCGTCGGGCTCCCGAGTGTCGGTGTGTGTACCTGAGAATGAGCCTTATGTCAGAAGAATAATTGGAGGCAATGTGCTGTGAAATGCTGCAGAAATAATCATGCATTATCATATTCATGCCACCTTTGTTTTTCAGATAACTTTCTCTCTCGACATGTGGAGAACAACTAAGATGGCATTCCAGTAAACCAGGACGATTTAAGCAGCGAGACAAAGTCAGATCTTTTCAATCTTCCATCGTTCGGATAACTCTTCTTACACAGCGCTGTGCATGATCACTTTCACGAGAAAACAGTAAAACTACAAGAGAAAAGCATCAAAGAGAGAACTGCCCACTCCTCCTTGTGAATATCTTCCTTTGGACTGTGACCTTTGACCTTTGGCCCTCAGTATGAGCAGTCTGGTAGGGAAGCTGGACCCTCGGAGGGTACAGTGGGCCTCGACATGGAACACCTTTGCGTCCCGTGTCCTGAGGACCAAACCTGTGGAGTCCATGTTGGATTCGGCCATGACGGGCACCAGCTCACATGGAACCAGGCTGGCTCGGGTGTTGTCCACAGTGGACCTGGTGTCGCTGGGTGTGGGCAGCTGCGTCGGGACAGGGATGTATGTCGTCTCGGGGCTGGTCGCCAAGGAGATGGCCGGTCCGGGGGTGATTGTGTCCTTCATTATTGCTGCTGTGGCCTCCATACTGTCAGGTGAGACTGGAGCAAATTACTTTTCTCTGCAGTTAAACACTCTTTTATCATCTCTCACTTTCTCACACAGACACTCTGGGCTGACTGTAGCATACTATAGGCCATACTATGAAGGTTACTGTCATTCTTATCACCGTGACAGCGATATGATTTATATGAAGAGCCTTTTAATAACCATGCAATTAGAACAAGGGCAAAGACATTATACAGGTGAAGCTATAATCTGAAAGGCACTCAAGGGACATCTTAATACTACCTTAATGCTCCTATCAATACCTTCAAGTCAGCCTTTCAGTTGGATGATAATACAGTCATATCACCGATATGTGTGTATGAATATGTGTCTCTGTCTTCCCCCTCGGTCCCACAGGAGTGTGTTATGCAGAGTTTGGCGTGCGCGTGCCTAAGACCACAGGTTCAGCCTACACATACAGCTACGTGACCGTGGGCGAGTGCGTGGCGTTTTTCATCGGCTGGAACTTAATCCTGGAGTACCTGATCGGGACGGCGGCGGGGGCGTCGGCTCTCAGCAGCATGGCGGACTCGCTGGCCAATCACAGCATCAGCAACTTCATGATTTCGCACATCGGAACGCTCAACGGCTTGGGTGAGTGTGAAAGGATGTGTGCCCGTGACGGCTGTAGGTTTACAAAACGTGATTTTGTTTGACTGCTTCTGGTTTTGAAACTTGAGTTATTATATGTTTTAGTGTCAGGATTTGGTCTGATTTAGCTAAAACCTGAGATCTGTAGGCACTGCTGCTATCAGTGATGGAGTAATAATAGTCTTTTATTCTACAAGCTACAGCTATCAGCTGTCAGCTGCAGTCTATCGTCACTGTTTTCGCTCCCTGTCAAGTGAGGATTGCTTTAAGAAGTCTAAACAAACATTCATCCGACTGACCTTTGGAGAGAAATGATTGCTCTCACCCACCCACACACTCCACAAGAGGGACACTGTCCACTCCACTGTTTTTGTGGGCGTACTTAAACGTCCAAGTTCTTCTGGGTTGAATGTAACTTTTGACCCAAAGAAGCAGCTTTAATAAGCTGTCAGCACCGTTGCAGTGATGTTTGTAATGCTTGTCCTCACGGTCATGAATTTCATGGTTTTGTGTGACACTGGCTCAGTGGGCTACTGTATTTGAAGGACGGCGCATATTTGAAATCGTGATTTAAAAAAATGAAAGCAACACCATCTGGGAAATCATCCAACTTGTATCAGAGTTTTTTCCAGGGAAACATCCAAACAATGTTTCATTATTTATCTTGGAAATCGTGTCATTATGGAAATAACACATCCACAGCATCTTGGATTTCTAAACGATCCACGCAACACAGTTTCCCAGGTCATAAACCGTACCGTGAGGGGAACGTCTGCTAATCTGAGGTAATGCTATATCAGATGTGTGTGCCAGCAGTGTCTATCTGGGTGACACCGCCCTGACACTCTCTTCCTGTTGGACACTGACAAAGCTGTTGGTTGCGGTCACATGATAACCAACGTGGCCAGCTGTTCCACAACATAATGGAAAGTTAATATTTCCCTTTCCTGCTGGAGAAAAACAGCTGTTTCTCCACAGCATTGGGAAAGGCTGGAATTTAGCTCCAAATATGTCTCATTAGAGTCTGTGTGGGGGTGCCTGACCACCCATGTATATTTATGAAGGCTGAGTTCCTGTCCATGTTGGGTTGGGCTAAATAGTAATTACTGATAAATTTGTTTTACTGTGCACTCGATGTGAAAGAATAGTTTTGTTGATATCGCAAGTGTATTTCCAATTTTGGTCTTACTAAAGCAAATTCTAGATAATTGAGCAGCTATATTTGCCGAGGAAGACCCGAAATGTGGTTGAAAGCCATGGAAACCAGTTAGATCATGTGTTGAAATTTCTGTTGTCAAACAACTGACTCTGATAATAAATGATAATTTTTCAGGCAAAGCGTTAGCCAAACACTTTCTGTATCCAGCTCCTCAAATTAGAAAATCTGCTGCTTATTTCTTTAAAATTGAACATCTGCGGGTTTGGGACTATTGTTCAGACAAAACAAGATGTCATGGAAATTTAGAGGAACATTTTTATCTAAAGGTTAATGATTCTTACTTGAGGCCCTGTCCACAGATCTGTTGATTTACCCAGTCTGTGCTAACCCCGACCCTCTCCTTTAGGTAAAGGGGAGCAGTCGTACCCAGACCTGTTGGCGCTGCTGATAGCGCTGCTGGTGACAGTGATCGTCGCTTTGGGAGTGAAGAACTCTGTCGGCTTCAACAACGTGCTGAACGTCATCAACCTCATAGTGTGGGTGTTCATGATGATCGCCGGGCTTTTCTTCGTCAGCGGGGAGAACTGGGACGAGGGGAGGTTCCTGCCCTTTGGCTGGTCAGGGGTATGCACGCACACGCAACCACACCCATGCACACACGTGCCAAGTCGCAACTGAGCCATCACATGAAATATGAAGGTCAGAAAGCTCTGTGTGTAACATCTTGCTTTTCTTGCGTGCTCCAGGTGATGCAGGGAGCAGCCACCTGTTTCTACGCCTTTATCGGATTCGACATCATCGCTACAACCGGAGAAGAGGCCAAGAGTCCCAACACCTCCATCCCCTATGCCATCACTGCCTCGCTCATCACCTGCCTCACCGCCTACGTCTCTGTGAGTTGCCTCGCAGTCCGCAGAAATACACAAACACCGACTATAAATACCTCCTTTATTAGCATTCTAGATGTAATGTCAAACATTAATCTTGTTAATTAAAGTTTTATGACAGGAACGAAACAGTTTTTATGGCTGTTTAGATTTTTTTTTTTTTTGGCCTTCACAGTGAAGTCATGAGGGGAGATAATGACTTGGCTCACTGTGTATAATTTCACACATAAATATGATCACATTGATTGTGGGAAGACAATAGGCTATAATCACAGTTTCTGTCTCACACCCACACCGTCTTGAACAAAGCAAAGCGATATAATCACCGAGTTCACTTCAGGTTTTGTTTATTCTATTTATTCTCCTTTGTGACATGATCTTTAATTTCATTTCATTTCATTTTTAGGAAGGCAAATTTAGCTAAATCTGCTTGATTATTTGTCATTCTTCACCTTCGCGCGTCGCCTTAGGCGTCACCTTTGAGTTCTCGTCGACGTACTTGTGAATACGAGACTGAAAAGCGTCGCCCCGAATTTCGAGAAGTGTCTGACAGACAGACGGAAAGCTCCAAACATCAAGGCGCTTCTGCACTCCAACTGCGTGGGTGTGTTTCTAATCTATGATCTTTACGTATTCAGCCTGCACAGCCTACCCGATTTCTGACACTTTGACACGTTTGTTCTGGATGGTTGTTGCTACGGGTACCGCGCAACAGCCTATCAGGGAGGAGAATTTTTTTTCGGCATCGCCTGGGGCCAAAGATTGCATTAAAACTCAGCAACTTCTCTTTGAATACCTTATCTTTCCCTCACTCTCTGTCTCCAGTGTTCTCCAAATCAAATCTAAATCCAAATCTGTTTTCTCAGCCTCTCTTAATCGCCACCTTTCGTTGATAAAAGTTTTTTTTAGCACCCATCAGGATCCTTCAGCTGGTGAGAGTGCAAGAACCAGGATGTTAATAATTAGGCAGATTTTAGAGTCATCCAAAATTGTCAACATTACTAGGGTCCTTCCTTCAGTGCTTCCCCTGTTTTTCCATGTTCATGCTTTTTCTGCAAGTAGGCGTTGGTGCATATTCGCTAAAGAAGGCAGCGAGGGAGAGAATCATGTTGGTTGATGTTTTTGGAAAGCCCTCAATCCCGGTGAGGAGTCACATGAATGTGCAAACTAAAAACTAGCTGACGTGGGCACTGTAGGATACAGAGAGCTTTTTGTTCCCTCAAACAAATACCTTTAACAAGGATTTGTCGTAGAATTTCCTCAAGATTAGTAAAGTCACCCCGCGACGGGTTCATGCACACCGTAAACGAGCCAGTGCCCGTATTGGATGAAGGGTTAAAGGGCACCAGGCTACTAGGGGGAAACTGATCTCTCTATCTTCCCCTCTGTGAGGGTTAGTCTTTTTTATTATTCCTCCCTTTCTGCAATCTGTTCATGCAAATCCCTCTCTTTTGCAGCACACTATCTGTGACAGATGGCCCTGCATGATTTCACACGTCAGACGCGAGGATCAGAATCACACACGCGCACACGCACGCGCGCCATGACTAGTGAACATTTCGCCTGTGATGCGATGTGAAGCGTGCCGAACGCGCTAGCTGTGCAAAGCTAGGCTGTGAGAATGGAGCTTAACACTATATATTTATAGCATTTGTCGAATTACTCTGATGAGGTCGCGAAGCAGAAAAGAGAAAACAGTGTCACCACAGGGTCCGTTTAGTAGCTGTTCTGGGGCTTTTGATCATATCTCATGATCTTCATCCGCAGATAGAGTTTGCACATTCGTCACAGACCTGTAGATGTTCAAATTTTTGTTTTTTACGCGCACCTCTCATCAGCATTGGCATCAAATCTGCATTTCAAATGTACTGATCTTGGAAATCAAACTTTCATTTAGTAGCTGCTCTGGAGCTTTCAGTCATATCACATCATGTTCATCAACTTTTCTTCCAAAACGCACACAATACACAAAAAATGGTGACTAATGCCCTGTGCTGGAGTCTTACATATTACTACTGGAAAAAAACTAAATCAGAAACTATCAAATTTTACACGTATCGGCTTCAGATAACACACTCAACATAAATATTTAATTATTTAACTTGGCAATGAAAGGAAAGAGACCATTTGTTGACGATTTACTTGATATAATTTTAGCAATCTTTTATGTAACTTATGTAAAAATCATATTAATTAACAAACACTCTCTGTCTGTATTAAACCATCTTCCATCCAGGTTTCTGTGATCCTCACCCTGATGGTACCGTACAATGAGATCGACGCGGACGCCCCGCTCATGGAGATGTTTGCCGTGCACGGCTGTATGTTCGCAAAGTATATTGTGGCGGTGGGCTCCATAGCTGGGCTCACTGTTTCCCTCCTGGGATCACTGTTCCCCATGCCCAGGGTCATCTATGCCATGGCGGGGGACGGCCTCCTGTTTAAGTGAGTCCACACGGTTATTCAGTATTTTTCACTTTTTTCTGACGTGTGCTGCTGAGTCTCAATCCGCTGGTTTTTGTGTGTGTTCAGGTTCCTGGCCAACGTGTCTTCCTACACAGAGACCCCTGCTGTTGCTTGTGTGGTGTCAGGCTTTCTGGCTGCCCTGCTGTCTCTCCTGGTCAGCCTCAGAGACCTCATAGAGATGATGTCCATAGGAACCCTGCTGGCCTATACCCTGGTAAGTGGTGAATAACGATGGTGGACACATTCATATAGACCATATGGATACATGACTCACTATATTTAGCTTGTCTTTTAACAGAGATTTATTCTCAGTACTGTATAAGCTGTAACATAAATGGTCAAATTTAATGATTTCAGCCTGAAAATCACAGGACTTATCTGTTGTGGGGAAAGAAGTCAGCAGTATGAATTATTACAGTAGAGAGCCACCACTGGATGCACAGTACACTGCAATCTTTAGGAACCAGTTGTATATGTGTGTTTTGTGCTTAGCCCTATGATTTCCTGTTTAATCTGAGACACTTACAGTATGTCAATGTTTCTTTGTGTGTGCAAATGACAGATTTGGCTCTGCTATTTGAAGGAGCTCTCAATTATTGTGCACAACAACAGGGATTTGCCGATAAAACTAATCCCCCCCAACACGCGAATCATACAGAATTATAGCTGTAAACATACATAAAAGGAGGCTCTCGGCAAAGGCAACAATACCAATGGGCTTAACATATGAACAGTCGGCTGTGGCGAGCATTGTTGGCATTTCTCTCAAGAGAGATCAATGAGCGGCTGGAGCTGATGCATGAATGAAATGCTGACAACCAACCAGAACGTCAGCGCACCGTGTCGTCCCCGTCCAATGAAAATACAAAGAAAACTAGCTCACAAGATGACCTAAAACACTGTAATAAGACACACAAAAATATCTTACACAGTTATTAGTGAACCATTACATATTTTAAATGTATGTATGAGTCATAGTGGATATGCATCTTTTTGTTTAGACATGAAGAAGAATCAGTAGTTTGAAGTCAAGAGAAACAAATTGTTCCCTTCCCGGTCTGTAGGTAAGCCTGTGTGTCCTCCTGCTGCGTTACCAACCCGAAGGCGAGATCCACGGCTTTGTGAACTTCCTCTCCGAGGAGCAGAGCAACAAGAGGAAGGAAGGTGTTCTGGCCGAGTGTGAGAAAGACGCCTGTTCACCTACCAGTGAAGCGGATGAGTACGGAGGTCCGGCCACTAACACCTGTGGAGCCAAAAACCTGCCATCGCTGGGTGACAACGAGATGCTGATAGGCAAACCGGATAAAAACGCCTACACTGCCAGTCACCCAAACTACGGCACAGTGGACATGACCACTGGCATTGAAGCTGAAGAGTCGGAGGGCGGGATGTCCCGGCGGTTGAAGAAGCTCATTGGACCACGTTACTACACGTTGAGGATCCGATTGGGTCTCCCAGGAAAGATGGACAGGCCAACTCCGGCCACGGGGAAGACGGTCACTGTGTGTGTGCTGCTTCTTTTCATCATCTTCTTCGCTTTCTGCTCCTTCATCATCTTTGGTGAGAAGTCACTTCAGACAGGATTTTTTTTGCATTTATTGTAAATAAACCATAAATTCATTATTTTTTCTTCTCATTCCAGGATCCAGCAGCATCGGGGAGGGTCGCTGGTGGGCTCTGCTGCTATTAATCGTCCTCATCATCTTCATTGCCCTGCTCGTCATCATCATCCTCCAGCAGCCGGAGAACCCTAAACGGCTGCCCTACATGGCGCCCTGCGTGCCCTTTGTGCCCGCTTCAGCCATGCTGGTCAACATCTACCTCATGCTCAAACTGTCAGCCATCACCTGGATACGATTCTCAATCTGGTGCTTTGTGGGTAAGAGACCACCGTGCGGAAAGACAGTTTTATTTGCCTTTTATCGAGAGGTTTTAAGGCAGGATGTAATTTTTGCCGCCCTGGACAGACGGGAGCTGAGCGTGTTTTGATCTTGAAAAAAAAGATTCAGCTCAGCTGATCTTAAACAATGGAGTGATACATTTCATTACTCTTGAGATGACCCATTTTTATTGGCTCAGTCAGCCACTAAAATCTGGTTACTCGGTCTGTTTGTTATTTCATGGAAGGACGGGGAAGTCTCATCTCACTTTTATTTCCTGCCTCAGTTGTATCTATCTGTACATCTGTATTGTATGCGTGAGTGTGTCTGGGTGTGTGCATGTACTTGTGTTGGGTAATTGCTCTTGCCCTGTCACTTCTTTGTAGTTTTATTGCTCATGTTAAGACAGAAATATGCAGATGGGCGTCCAGCAGAGCTGTTTTCTGTTAGCACACAAACACTGGTGTGGTGAGTGTGTGTAGGATCGCTGTATTCTGACTCACTCAGGGTGGGATGAATTGTTGAGCTCTTAAAATAAAGCTGCACCACGCTATCTGTCTTTATGTACTGTATGTAGCTGCATATTTATTCATATCTGTCTGTGCGTTCATTCAGGTGTGCTCATCTACTTTGGCTACGGCATGTGGAACAGCACGCTAGAGATCACGGCCAGAGAGAATGAGGTGCACGCCTCCACCTACCAGCGCTACGACCAAGGCGTGGACGAAGGCTTCTGTGGCTTCGACGACGATTTCTACCCACCTACCACCGATCCCTGGGGCGCGCCAGAGGGCGGGTCGGGGCTCACCCCGCCCTCCGAGGTGAAACCCGAAAGTGACGGAGCGCCATCGAAAGGCGGAGGCAGGACCGTTGCCAATCACGGCCTCGCGGAGGAGGATCCGATGGATTTCTGAAGGGACTGACTCTGTGTTACCCTGAATGTACTGCCTTGTCTGCTGCCTGGGGAGAGGGAAGGGAACCGTAGCGTGAGTGATTGTGGGTGAGCGTGCGTGTGTGTGTGTGTGTGCATGCATGCCTGCATGTGTGTGTGTGTATTTGTTTGTGTGTCTAACCCTTGGGCTAGATAGTTTCTTGGCAGTGGAACAACCTTTTATTCACCTTACTCCACCAGGCTTGGCTCCTCAGCCCACACAGCATAAGTGGACGTCAAGGTCAGGAGTGTTTTGTCACAGTCACTTGTTATTCACTTACTGGAGTTCACATCCCACACAGAGAAAGATAGAAAAGTGTGGACGAAGCAAGAGATAAAATATGGTGTGTCTCACTTTGCTGTGAGCCGTGGCACTCTCTGTACCGAGCAATGCGAGGCGTTAATATGTAAGAATTTACGGGATACAGGAGAGGACAGGGAGACGAGAGAGACAGATGAATCAGCACCTCTCTTCCTGTTTCAACACAGACTGACAGGAAAGTTAGGTGACAGCATGCCAAGCCCGAGCGATTTCCTACATACAGTTCAGATTTTCTCAGCTCGTTTTTATGAGAGGAAAACGGCTGCACATGCTCTCCAAAAACACCCCAAAAATCGTTCTTAAAAATCCAAAAACTGCTTTTCTGTCGACCCCTCAACATCTAGCCCAAGGGATTTAGGACAGGACTGGGAAAGAGGGTGTTGATGTTTTCTGTGACAGATAGTACTTGGACTTTGCTTGCAATAGTGCCTTCATCTACTGTATGTGTATGTGAGTTATTACTGACTACGTCTGTTTTCTACTTTAATTTTGCCTGTGTATGTCTGAGGGTGTACGTGCAATCAAACTCCACCTTTTACATTGATTCTCATGTCTGTGTATGTAGATATAAAGTGTGTTCTTCTGGTTGTTTTACCACGTGTGTGTGTGCGTGTGTGTGTGCGCGCGTGCACGTGTAGGTATTTGTTTCGTTTTGTTCTTCCCACTCCTTGCCCCAGCATGAAGCTTAAAAAAAAAAAAAAATCAATCCCCCGGTAAACAAAGCAGCTCATGGTGCAATATAACACATGCTTGTCAGCTCGCTGGTGTTCCTAACAAGAGGAGAGAGTGGAGGGTGTGACAGAGAGCGAGACAGAGAACACGCTGAATTCTCATTAACAGCCTGAACGCTTTTTATTGGGATCACTGTCAGATTTTCGGTTCAGTCTTTTGCGTCTGCTTGTCTTTCCGTCGATGCAGATCTCGCCGTTTACCCGAGTTGAGCAGGGATACATTTTCAGTTCATTCGATTCAGGAAATGGATTTGCGTCGTATCTTTTCACAGAATTAGGGAGCGTACAAAGATACAATTGATTTTTTTTCTCTTTACTGACGGTGGGTGTGCGGTTTGATCTTATTGGGGGAGACTTTTAATTTTTTCTCAGCCCAGATTTATATTTTGTTTTCCTAAAGAGAAAAGGTTTACAGTACTCCATCCAGCCTCTTTTAGGCAGTAATGATGGATCCAGTTCTACCAATACTGTTGCATTATTTTGCGGTATTGGGAAGGGAGGGGGAAGGAAACACTATTATTTATACACAGCCCCTAACTGAGAAGGATTTAGTTTTACATTGAGTGAACTGAAATCTTATCCCTCCTCGTCCATCTCTATCTCTCTCTCTCTCTCTCTCTCTCTCTCTCTTTCTCCTCCACATTTTCTTTCCACTCTCTACTTCCACCACTCATTTGCTCTTCCAGCCCAACTCTTCCTTCATCTATTTGCCGCCTCACCCAGCTTTTGATATACATCATGCCATGTGAGCAGGGAGTCGCCACTCTCACAAGCGATAGAGGCAGGATTGGTTTTCAGTCAGGATTTGGAGCAGCCAATCCGCTCTCGGCCTGACGATCCATTAGCTCCTGTTTCACCTCAGGGTGTCTGCTATCACTCTTCTGATTCGAACGTGTCACCGGAGCATTTACTCTTCTCCCCATGCTTCTGCTGTTGTTTTTTTTAAATGCATGTAGCTAGTGTCGAAGTCCCACTCTTTACATGTTACCTACACCGCTGCTGCATCTCGAAGAGACATTGTGAAAATCAATCAAATCAAATTATGGTCCCGTAGAGCTGAGTGTGTAGGACTTGCACACTAACGCTGCCAAGGTTAGGTTTCATACTAAGAATGTATGCACTCGTGGCACTGTAAGGGATTCTGGCACACACCAAATAGCATACTTGTTACGTCATTATGTTGAGGGTGGGGGCACTTCTACAATAGCTGCTGCTGTATGCCCCGATTGTCCTCCTGGTACCTTTTCCTCTTGCCCCCTGTTGCTGCATCTGTCCCTTCCAGGGAAGCCTTATTTGTCTAATGCACTAAATCTAAGGATGCCACGCTAAACCCCCACCCTACCTCTGCTCCTCCCGCATCTATCCACACTCCAAAAAAAAAAGTTTCCTTTATTTCGTAATGGACCTTTTGTTGTCTTTGTTGTGAAATAGGTGATTAGTGACAAAAACAGCCCCGTCTCCGAGAAATTACCCTCATATTGGACTATTCTGCAGGTTGCCAGAGCAGTGGGTAGTGTATTGTAGTTTTTATAGTGTAGTGTAAAGTCCAACCAATGAGGTCATGTCTTTTCTGGAAATTTGGGTGACATAATGACCTTTTACATTGCACAAGTGTGTAATTTACAAGCTGAGTCCAGTATTTCCAAATTTAGCCTACTTAAGTTTGACTAACTTTATCCAGACAAAAATAGTAAATATATATATGATCAGTATTTTCCCACCAAACTGTTCCTCCTGATTACTTTCTTTTTGAGGTTTTGTTGCCTTTTTTTTAAAACCATAATCTTTTCCGAAGTCAGCCAACTCACATGGGGAATGATTATAAGGCTCTGGCCTCCCAATTCTCTATAAGGTAACTACTAAACTGTTAAACAGAGCATAGTGGATGGAGGGGCGTGATGATAACACCACTGAAAACTGTTGGCCTTGAACGTAATCTGTGGTTTTGCAGAATTGTCCAATATCAATGTTCTGTCTGGTGATAGGGTTGGAAACCCCCCCCCCCCCAAAAAAACAGCACATCCTGAAACATTTGCACACTGTATCACACACATCAAAAAAACATATTCTATCCTATTACTATTCAGACAAACACCTTCCCCGTTCAGATCACCTCCAAGCTCAGCCAAAAAAAAATCCAACCGCTTTGCATTCATAGCTCAGCCAAAACAAGACGGTGAATTCAGGCGTCGCCATGCCTCTGACACTGGACTGTACAGTCGACTTATTATATTATCTGCTCTGTGTGTATGCATACGAATGTTTGAGTGCATGTACAGTGTGTGTGTATGTGTGTGTGTGTGTGTGTGTGTGTGTGTGTGTGTGTGTGTGTGTGTGTTTGTGGTCTACGCCTGCGCCTCAATGTGACCGTCTGGTGAATGTGTAGCATGCTCTCATGCACGAGGCCCAGACTGTAAATGTTGTACTTGCATGTGGTGACTGATCGCAACGAGACATAATAGAACACTAACCAAACCCCGAACGCAGGCCTGGTTCTTATACCTGCAAAATGTTGTACCCGTTATATTCAACAACTCAATATCACGTTTAAGAAGGAAAGAAGAAATTCATTCTATGAGCTAAAACACATGCAGTAATCTCCTCCGCAGGTATGGGAACCAGGGCTCCGCTTGGAAAAGAAATAGAACATGTAGCAAACACACGGGTGTGTGGGACGACTCGTCCCCACATCCTCCCTCAAACACTTACAGAATGCCTACTTCCTGTATACCCCTCTTCTCGTCCACAACCTCTGCAAGCCAAAGTCCACAATGTTTGTTTACTTCTCACAAACAGGAGACTGTAGTTTCTTTAAAGTGAACAATTAAAATACAACAGAGCTAATGTTTTTTTTTTCTTTTTCTTGGAGGTCTGCTGATAAGCTACCAGTGTCCGTTTATCACAAGAAAAAGATTTTTTTTCTCTCACGGTGACTTTAGTCAACAGTGCAATGATCATTTTTAGAATCCTAGTTGTTAAGTATTTCAATGAAAGACTGAAAGTATTAGTCTAGACTCCATTGACTACAGCAGATCTGTTTGTCCAATATGGACAAGAGGCAGTGGGAAAAAGTACAACACTGAATGAGGAGTGAACTAAAAGACAAGTATTTTTCTACAGCTGTCTCCCATCCACAGGTCCTCCTGGGGTAGGCGTGCACAACAGAGCTGGGTGGAGTTATCAGCCTTCCACTTTCTGCGTTTTTGTTTAATCACGAGGAGGCCTGGGAGAAACTGCTAAAAATATATTTTTAACAATCGTAGTCTCTCTAGAATGATAAAGCTCATTTATAAACCTTAATCCTTTCCTTTGAAGGGATTCTGAAATGGTTGTGTTAGACGTCAGTAGGACCGTAGAAGGTTTAAGAGTAGGAGTGCTACAGAAAAAAAACAAAACATGCAGAAACTATTTTATTACAATTCTATAAAGGGTAAACTACAAGCGTAAACGAATATTGCCACTATTGCTTTTAAAGTCAGCGACTATTTGTTTATTTTGTCTCGGAGAAGGCGTGCCATGTTCTTCCTGTGCTCTGTGTTAGCTGTGGCCAAGTGTCCAGTCAGTGTGTGTCGGACTTGTTGAGATTGGCTTCTCTCGCAAACAACTAGATATTCCTTTTCTCTTCTGTATATTTTGGCACAAAGCTGTATAATGTAGTTGTTTTTTATGTTTTTGTTTTTTTAATGGTTTCTTCCATATGTGTGGTTATTTTGCTCCTGGGTGCACTGTTTTTGCTGAGTTGTTGATATTGCTTCCATGCAACAATGAAAGTTATTTATTGCAAATACCAAAAAGAGGCTGTGCTCGTTTTTTTTTAAGTTTACTGTCTGTCGTAAAGAATACACTAGCTATCATTAGGTCCATTTGCACATTTTAGATTGGCTTATGAGGATTATAAGGATGAGGGAACAGAGAGCTGAACAGTCAGAAAACAGCAGAAGGCATCATTATCCCTCCGGTTGTGTTGCATCATCGACGTTTAACCATGCTTGGTTGGTGACAGAGCTAGCAGGTTTCCAGAGCCGGCTAGCTTGCAGAGATCCTGTTACTAGCCCAAGCATGTTTCCAGCTGGCTACGATTAATGCAATGGATCGATATTTTTATGCGTGGGTTCCCGTTTTGTTGGTTCTTGTGCATGTGCCCGAGGACATGCATGGAAGCGGGAAACAAGGTACGCATTCCAAGCCAGTGGTTTCACACCGTTCCGCTGATGCCACTGCGAGCAGGTGGCAGTAGCATGTCAAGAAACGCACTAAGGTACCAGCAAAGGCAGTGAAGAAGACTGCAAGCTACTAAACATGTAAGTAAATAATGGAGGTTTCAAACTTTTGATTAAAACTGACCTCGAAAATTCTTTTTGAGGAGAGAAATGCACTCAGTAAGGTCACAAACAATGTGTGTGGTTTACAAGAAACTCCACTGGGCACCTTTAACTTTGCTGTGCTTGTTTGTGGCTTGGGCAGGCCAGATACGATTTATATACTGCAAATCCCTCGTCCATTGTGTTGCTGGCTGGACGAACAATAGCCTTTAAGCCAGTTCTCCTGCCGGTGGCGTAACATCATTTCGAGATACATCTAGTGCAATTAAATGTATTGTTAACTGGAAGTTCAAGTGAGTTTCAGGGTATCTCGCACAGATCCAAACAACACGACTCTTCACGACGTAGCGATGACCACCAGCAGCGCAGTTTCAACAAACCAGAGCGCAATTCAGCCGCAGGACATGCTGTGTTTTGATTAGAGGTCTCAACTCTCACCCTCTCCCGACTGTAAAAACTCACTTTATTGCTCTAACGTTGCTGTGATTTTTTTTTTTTTTCCCTCTCTCCACACCACCTACACAGAAAAACACGGAAGGGAAAAAGTTCACAGCTGAACTGCTGAACGGTATTCTGGGAAATCAATCGGAAATTTTAACTGAAGTGGAAATAGACAAGCTATGTTGACGGACAGCTGATACACTCGAGAAGAACAATAAATACTTAATCAAAAAATAATTGCCGGAAAGGGTAGAATATCACAGAGTGATGTCTAAGAGCAGACATTTTCTTTAGAAATTCCATCCTCCCCTCTTAGTCAGTAATAAAGTTTTGTTGATAGATAGCATCTTTAGATAGAAACATTTTAGCGCAGCATATCAAAACACAGAGCGATACAGAACAGCTTGATTGCCCACTACCCTCCCACTGACCTCCTGTGGACTGGATGGCTTCATGCCCGGAACTGCATCGCATTTGTGGGAATACACATACACATGGCGACATGATCCCACACACCTGCACACACACACTGGCATGCCAGGAAAGACACAAACACATAAAAAGTGACATGATACGTCTCCGTCTGCGGTATTACCGTAAATCAGAATAAGGCGGATGATTGTGTGTGCGCGTGTGTGTGTGTTTGGAGATAAGCTGCGGACAATGAGAGCACACAGTGTTTCCAAAGTATCATGTAATATCTGTGATATGACTCAGTGACCTTGATATGGACAGAGGAGCACACAGGCAACCACATACTGTTATCCTTCTTTGAGTGTGTGTGTGTGTGTGTGTGTGTGTGTGTGTGTGTGTGTGTGTGGTTGGTAGGGGAGGGTGAGGAGAGGAGGGAGGTGTCTTGGGGACAGACTCTTCTGTGCTGACCTAACTCAAGGTTACTGAGTCACATTACAGATATGATACAGTGGTAACAATCCATGTTTTCTCATTGTCCTCAGCTTATAGTCACAAATATGGACACACACACACACACACACACACACACACACACACACACACACTCACAATAGTCAGTCTGTCATTACCTACTACAAACAGTGTCACAATCAGCTTGTTCCCGGGGCAGCGATTACAACATATCACATACACGTCACATTCAACGGCTGCTGTTGATAGACGATAGATAGATGAAAAAAAAGTCAGCAGTCAAAGTGTGTGGGATGACAGCGTCTTATTAACTCGTAAAATGTGACTCATGACAAAGGCAGCTTTAATTTTTTGGTCTTTATTGTAGAAAAAATCAAACAATAACATCAGTGAAACAATAAATAACCAGCTAATACTGATTTCGCATGGATCTGAATTAGAAATATCAACTTCCTTCAGCTTGGAAAAAGTCTGGCTCCACCTGTGACCGGAGCACTTTTAAGATACCGAACGAGCTAATCTACGCAATACTGATTTAGTTATTTCTTTCACGCACACGAGTGAATCAGACTTTTAGCTACAGACCTTAAGAGCTACTCTGTGTGAGGAGGTTTGACTAAGATGTTGCACAGTTACAGGATAAGCTGCTTTTTCTTGACACTCAGCTGTTTTTTAAATCTAAAAAAAAAAAAAGAAGCAGGTTAGTCACATACAGTAACGTGTGGTAAGGTAACTTCGGATTATGTAATACTGCTATTAGATGAGGGAGTTATGGACAAAAAGTTAAAGTTTTGCACTCTCTATTCAATTATTTTGGCCGCGTCAGTGCACATAATGTATTTAAGATCCTGCAGTGGCTAGGAAAAACAGTGCTATGAGTTTTAATCAAGTCTATCACTCAAGAGGCAAATTCACTAGAGAGTTGGATGTCAGAGAAATATCAACGTACATAAACAATGTTAATGAACACACTCAGTTTCAAGCATAATACTGTCATGCCCTGCTTATAAAAAAACAGATCATGATACTGTATGATTAAAAAAAAAAAAAAAAAAACATTTAACAATAACACTCAAAGACACAAGAGATCCCATATCTAAGAGCATCTAAATAGAAAAATAGAAGTAATATAGAAGATCAATATCTCAGTTCCCAAGGCACGGAGGGATTAGGACCTCTGCAGGCAGCTTGCACAGTTATGTAACAATGGGGAGAGTCTACACCACGCCCAACATGAGGAGGCTGCAGGATGAGCTCTGTGATACAAAAACAATCCATCGGCGAAAAAAGGGAGCTCCAATAAAAACAGCCTTTGTGTGTTTGGATGTTCGAATGTCTCTTTTATGTATGTTTGTGTGCTCAGTCGAGAATTTGTGTATTTTTCTTGACAAACCAACATGAATGAGTGTGGCATAGGTTTCATGTGACTGTGACTGTATGTGTGCGCGCTACTGTATATGTCTCTATATACAAACTGCAGTCTCCTATACGTCCACTTGGAAGTTACAATCTCCCCCATCTCAGACGTGGGCGCTCTTGGCGTGATTGACGGAGGGGGCGGCTGGCGGGTTGCCACCTCCCTGTTTGGAGTAGTAGAAACGATTGTTGTCCTGGTAGGAGCGAGATGAGGACTCTGCAGAGCAACAGGTAAGAATGCACCCGCCCAACAGGGAGAAGATGGTGCCCACCCATCCAGTGTAGAGGGAGAAGCCAAACGACATGAGGTTGAGCTCCCGGTGAGCGCCGATGGGAAACCACACCGTAGACACCGAACCACACAGTGCTGAGGACAAACAGACAGAAAAACAGTTAAAATTGTGCTACTGAAAGCAACATGCATCTATACACATATAGAAAGTGGGAATGCAAATGCTGCAAAACATAATAAATACATTTTGTAGTACCGAACAGGTTAGACAACATACAAAACTGTGGATGCAAAATGGTGCAAATTACAGCAAACTCATATACACATAAAAACAGAATTAAAGGAAGCTAATGATGGTACTGAATGTAGTACAACAGGGGGCTAACTTTGAATAAATGATAAGGAAAATAAATAGTAAAACTGGGAATGCCAAATGGTTCAAATAAAAGAAACCTACAGACACACTAAGAGAAGTGTAATTAAATGGGGACATACATCTTGCATCACCACACAATGCTGTCTTTTACATTATGCTTTAACATCAGTGCAAAATGGTGCACACAAATCCTCCCTTCACACATATATCCTCTATCATTGCCAAAGAAACCAGATAACAGAGTAAAACTGAATCAAAGTAGGGATGCAAAATGGTGCAACAAATCCTGACCAAGACTAAGATAGATTAATGTTTGTATGTTGTATCTTAAAAAGGTATTAGGAGTTATATGTCCCTTCCAGTACGAAGACTGCCCTGGAGTATCTATTTTAATACTTCTACTATAGTTATGCTACTCGATCTTTGACATTTTCCTATTTCAAACATAGAGCCATTAAAGTTTTGTTTTCTTTTATACCTCATACAGAACACCAGAGGAGAACCGATCAGAAGAAAGAATGTGTACAATAATATTATTTAGCAGAAAAGGTTAATGGAATAAAGCTTTGCCTTGAGCCATGGAAGACGGGCCTGGTCTAAGACAAACATTAAAATCCCCATACAGCTGAGAGGGATGCATGTTTGCATTAGAGTATACACAAGGCCAACACAGGACATGTGTATCGAATCCTTTTACCACCAACAAAATGTGAATATACCTCACTGAAATGGGCAATAACTGAATCAACAAATAACAGCTAATAGCTCCAGAAGACACAGTTAACAGAAATAATTCAAGTTGGACAAAAGCAAATCGTTACTGAAACAATTTTACTGAAGCCACTCTGGAGGCAGTGATAAACAATATGGTGAGTGGATTTTTATTCTGCTGTGCAACAACAAACAAATCCTCCCTGATGAAAAACTCTCCCCGGTGACAAATAGAAAACCTACTCCAAAGTCAAAGCTAGAACTTTTCTGTGCTGTGTGGATGCAGTGATGATGCCTGTGACTCAGGGATACGCGGCACATTGTTGGAATTAAATTGCTATAAAAGTGGAAAAGTCAAACTGTGGCCACAGGTGTTAAAATTTCATTTAAGGGACGCAGGCATTGGAAAATACTGCAGCACTAGTCTGATATTTATAAGCGCAGTAAACTGGGCATTTCAGGGTGTGAGTTTCCATGTGGTTCAGGACAAAGACAGGGTGTGGAGGAGAGTAGGTGGAGGAGAGGAATGCGATGGGATCTGCAGGGAAGGGTTCAATGGAACAGGAACATACAAGAGTGTGCATATGTGTGCACCCCAGGGAGGAAGGAGGTCCTATTCAACATCCTCTGCTCTCAGCAGCTTGTAAGCATTTGAGTTGGGGTTAAAAGAGGTCGCAGACATCGAGCTTGGAGAGGATCTCGGTGTGCGCATGTGAGCGCAGAACAATTTCGCCCGACCATGACATTTGATCTTTGGCCACTGAATCATTATAGTTACACTGTGTGAGTGAAGCAAAGCTGTATCACTTACCGACTATAACCATAAGCACTCCTCCCAGGATGGTGCGTTTGTTCTTGGAGGCCTGGGCTTCGTTGCCAAGGCTGATGCAGGGCATGGACACGAGGAGCATTGCCACTACTGGGAGACCCAGTATTGAACCTATGATCATCAGGGCACGAGTCGTCTGGATGTAGGCTACAGATGAAACATATCTGATATTACTGTCTGATAAAAGAATACTCTCCATCACAGAACTTTGTTTTTGTTGGTATTTGGGGGTAAACAGAAATACAAGTGGTGGAAATAACATGTAAATAAATTATTATCACATATATATATATAATAATATCAGTTGAGAAAACAGAATACAAGCACAGTGTTGTTGTGGGAATCTACACAAAACAGTATCTACCTGGTAGGTCCAGGATCTGCGTTAGGGAGACGCAGTGGTAGGTTCCTGTGGACAGGACACATTCCGCCCAGGGTCCCTTGTATCCCAGCTCATCCATCTTCTTGCAGGTGTTCAGCCCGTATTTACACGTAAACACCCATTCATTGGTGGATGTGGCGATGATGATTCCCAGCCAGCCGATGCAGCTGATGAAAAAGCCGCTCAGTTGAAGACACGGGTTCGTCATGGCGCAAAAGTGTCCACCAAACGTTTAATGCTAAAAGCTGAGAGTGATGAACAAAGTGGACCAAAACGTGGAATGATAAAACTCTAACTTTGGGACCGATATTCCACCATCCGAGTTAATCCAGTGTTAAAAGTTAAAAGCTGACTTTTCCTTCGGAGTTCAGTAATTCCATCAATCGAGCTCCGCTGTGCACTTCAGAAGAGTGAAGCCTTCACATGATGAGAGGTTTTTATAGTGGATAGTTCGGCAAAGGAAACTACTCTGAAACTGACAACCAATCAGATACTTAGGCACGGACGGAAAAAAGTTTTTAATAAGGGGGAAACAACACACCCCAGTCCTACTGCCTCTCCAAAAAGTTGGTGCGCACCGCCCCTTACTTGCATCCAAAGAGACAACACACACTGTGGAGTTGTGACTGACCGGACAGTGACAAAGTTGGGAGGATGTAATATTAGATCTGCTGCCATCTACTGGCCACATTATGTTTCTTATTACACTATGAGCGTCAACTGTGCATCTGGCCAACAAAATACCTCGTTTAAATCCTCAAACAAACAATGAAGTGTTAGGAATACTTAACTTCAGTAAAAGCAGAGACGTTAACTACTAAATTTTTTTCTAAAAATAATCTATTATCTGATTAATAATGTAAATTCTCAACGTGCAGAGTACTAATTATAGCTGTCAGATAAATAAAGTGGAAAAAATGAACACACATGTAGAGGGGCGGGTAAAGAGAAGCAAGACTTAGAACAGTATGCCAAAGTTAGATCTCACTCTAAGTGATGCTGTCTGAATATGTCTTATGAAGCTAAAACTTAATGTGTGTGAGAAAAGCAAAAAAAAGAGGAGGGGGTAATACTGAGTCTGCTGTTCTGCACATGAGCACCGTCCAGGTTATTAATCAAGCTCATCGCGCTTTGCACAACAACTGTGAGTGACCTTGAACGCACACCACCATTCTGCTGCGCTTTAGTCCACAGTCTTGCCATATGGCAGACTCGACCTGGGGGATTGGGACCACCACGAGGAGTTATGGGATTCATTTTTAGGGGGTCATGATGATGATTTGAAGTCTGCGGAAATATAACTTCAGGTAGAGCATCGCATTAACACTCAAGAATCTGACTGAAAATAAGTGCTCAGAGTTATTGCAGCTCATTCTAAAGGCTGTGTCGGCGTGGCTGATCACGTTTTGATTGACCACCAGATCAACATCATGCAAAACTTCTATATCTTGTATTTCTTTCTCGTTGGTGGCTGTATTGTAACACCCACTTGTACAACCACGCTGGCCGCAGTAGATATGAGGTGCGACGTGAAAATCGCAGGTAATGATGAGGAATGTGACGAATCTGTTGACAGAGGCAGACCACCGCTGCTGCACACAACGCAGGCGCGCAACCAATTAGTTACCGGGACTCATTGTACAGACAGGCATGGAAGCTAAGCAGTGTACTGGACTGGAGGTGCAAGATATTTTAGCCACTCAAAAAGAAGTGTAAAGCTGTGTTTAGAATATTTTAACCCTTTACTTTGCTGCCCTCTCCAACGGGAACTGCAGCCACGTGATCTGTTCAAAACTGCCAGAGCGGACTCCTTTGACAAAAACAGTCATTTTACCAAAATATTTTAACATCTCGCGGATGAAATGAGGATTTATAATCAAGCAAACCAGAGTTGGTGGTTTATGGAACAGTGTAAAGACTAACCAAGGCGGTTTTGGTAAGTTTTATTTTCTTCCTGTCTGTAGAAATGAAGTGTGTTTTCTGTTTTATGATGACTTAACAAGGCCTTAGTTCAGTAAATGGGAGCAAATTGAATTCAGAAGATGCAAGGCTGTATTTTTCTGTCTAATAAGAAAAACGAGTGTATGAATATTTCATTTCTTGACAGTTTATTTATCAGACTGGAAATAGCAGAGTGCTCGTGGCTGCGTTTGGGGCTGATTAAGAGCAGAGAGGTTTTGTTTTTGTTGGACAGCTGACAAGGATTTTTTTTCCTTTTCTTTTTTTAATGATTTCCTCACAGAATTAATTTTCAATGTCGGAGCATAATCACCCCCATTAGACCTTTTTTCACAGCAGCCATTTTGACATGAAACATTAGGGTAAACACAGGTGTTGCCAGTGATACCAATTAGGGTTCCGTTTCCATTCAGGTCAATCAGAGTCAGGGTGCTGCATGTTGGATCACTGAAGAGGCTAATTAGTATCAGACAAAACACCTGCATTGACTGTATTTTCTCATGGAAAAATATCTCCTGTAAAAAAGATCTATTCAAAGAAAGTTTACAAAACCTTGGATTTTGGATTGAAACGGATCCCAAGTCCTTTTTTGATACTCGTTTTTGTGTGGATTTGGGTTTCCGGTGGCTTTAATGGAAAAAGCAGACGATAAAAACAAAGTTTGGCTGCACAAAAATGAATTTTCTGGTGAATTACTTAAATTCTTCAGGCTTTGAAAGATTATTCAGAGGAAACAGGAGGCCAAGAAGCCAAACAGCATTGCATCCCGGTGCAGTAGTTCCACTCTATGACTGTATGTATATTAGATAAACCCACAGATCAAACAATTATACAATTTCTAGCCGTGTACACACAACAGCTGCTGTTATTCTGGCACCACTGCTCTGTACTCTAAATTACCAACAGAGGGCGATGTAGCACAACGATGAGCTAAGGTTGCTGTTCAGGTGTTTTACATGTAGGACATGGTGTTTTATTCCTCCTGCCCTTGCTGGATGGAGTTAAGTAAGTCCTCCAATCACTCACATCAGTCCAGTGACGTGGCAGAGGCATAGCAATCAGTCTAAGAGGAAGACGGAGACACACCGAGACGCCTCAGACGGTTCCACAAGGTCACCGTAGTGCTGGCATGCAATGGCATTTTTGGCCCACTTCTTCCACTCATGTGCTCGTGTGTACTGTTGTCATCTGTACGGCAGTGTTTATACTGTCTGGCGAACGTGATCTCTGATTCAGACCAGGTATATGTTATGAATATGTGTAACGGCATGTCATTTCATATTTTTCTGGTCTGTTTTGTTTTGTTATGTGGACAAAAAGAAATCCGGATGAGAATTTCTTGAGTTTTTCCTTTCACTAGTGTCTCCCAACAGGATCACCTTACCTTACCTTACCTTTATGAAAGTCTAACGTGGGCTGCATATATAGTTTTTTAATTCAACCCGCCGCTCTGAGTAGAGGAAAAGAGAAAAGACTACAATATAACAGCGGGACAAAAAGCTGCTGGGGAAAAAACAAAAATTGCAGCCAGCAGTTTTGTGGTAATGACACAGGGTTCTTGTTAATACACCCTCAATATCTCTTATAGCTGCCTCAAAGTAAAAACCTTCCAGTGAAGATAATCAATTATGGCTTTTAGTGTGGATCTGTTGCAGGGGGTATTGAGTTCTATTCATTCCATGTATCTTTGTTATGTTTTATAAAAGACTACAGTACAAGTTTTTTTAAATCAATATTGATGCTTTATACTTTTTCGCTGCTTTTTGGACAGCAGGCGAGTTTTGCTCAAGTCAGCTGCAGGCACTTAGTGGAGCTCAGGCAATTAGAAAGCTCCAACGCGGTCTCTGCTCCACGAGCCCCTGACGCTGCTCTGGTCAGCCCTGTAGCCCTTCCACCAGCCCCTGCTGACACTCCAGCACGGATGATTATTATCTGTCTTTTTTTGTGCAGATGGCTGCGCTTTGACTCAGGGTTACACTCGTGTCTGAAGTTTACTCGTGTGTGCGTAGCGGCTGTGTCGAGTGTCAGCAAAACCAAATAAAAACATTGCCGTTGAGAAGTGGTGAAGATACACTGGAACACGTTGTAGATCATTGGGGTAAGTGGTTTGAGCCAGTCAGCCATGTAAGCAGACAACGTTACACTTCATCTCTCCCACCATTACTCTGTATCTCATTCATTCATCGCCCTGCTTCTTTGCAATCACTTTCACTCACACGCTAATAGAGTTGTCTGGTCAGATAGATAGATAGATAGATAGATAGATAGATAGATAGATAGATAGATAGATAGATAGATAGATAGATAGATAGAGTTGAAGAACAGAATCACAGACATTAAGAGATTAAGTGAGAGAAAGTCAGAAGAAATGGACTGAGCATGAGCAGGGCATATCCCACGATGATTCCCAGAGCAGTTTGTCTGATACAGGAGGAGTGAGGCGGCAAGGGAATGGGAATATTATGCTAATGGTGGAAGGATTGCAACTGAGACGCTGACATAGAGGGATGATGGGATTTTAGCTCTCCTGGGGAGGGAAAGAAGGGGCGACGGTGCATGCAGCCTGTGTGTGTGGGGGGGTTGGTGGGTGGGTGGATGGGGCACTGTACGCAGTGGAAAGTTTAAAGTATAGTGGAACAACACGGCGGAGTAACTCCTCTTCCTACCCTTAATGCTGCCAGAGCTGTCAGTCAGACGGTTGAAAGAGATGAGGAGCAATGACATGTCTCTTTGTCTCGGCGATGCTAAACTACCCGTCCAGTTCAGAGGAAGGGGGGGGTGCAGTTGAGTTATGAGCAGGGAGGTGAAGAGAAGCAATGATTAAGTGATCGGAGGAAGAAGGGAACCTTTTTAGGCCAGCCCACTGTGATGGAGTGGCAGCCATACTGGATGAGTCATCCTGGTCGAGGGGGGGGGGTGTGACGGGCGCCTTTTCAAATAGTTGTCAAGTCACATTCTGTGATTAACAAGAGGCAGAAGCCGAAGAGAGGAGGATCAGTTAATGCTACAGTCCAACAGTGACGTGACTCACTGATGAGGCTTCTGTCAAAACCTTTCACGGCTGATACGTTGAGTAAAAACTATATTCGCCCCTGAATTCCGAAACGCATAACTTCATGTTATCAAGCAGGTGGAATATCAATTTAATTTGATGTCTCATTTATTGAGATAACTCTCAAACACGTGGCTGCAATGTCTCATAATTTGGAACAAGAAAATCAATTCAACTTGCAGATTCTGATGCTTTGCTTCTGCAGGGGTTGCCTCTATTGGGCTTTTGTGAGTCGGGTAATTTGAAAGCATGTAGTGCACAAAGTAATTGTCAGTTCTCAATAAATTATGTCGGAGTTCTGTCCTGAAATGGAGGCTTGCATTATTTTGTGTAGCTTCTTGCTGACATTTTTAATGTGAGGCATTGTCACGCATTAAAGTAAAAGTCTAAGTGAGTATGAATAAAACCCTGTAGCTCAGATCTTCCACTCAATTTAAGTTGCTTCTTAGTTATACTGCTTTTATATCCCCGGCTCTGATGCTAACGTGCATCTCTCTTGTCTGGATTTTGCACAGACACAATTAAGATGGATTACACTTACAACGTCTCTTGCAATATGCATATCCATAGTTCACATCACTTCCTGTGATAATGTTGCCAGCTGAGCTGCCTGCCATCTGTTTGACGTGCTGCATGCACACTTTCTGGTTTCTGGTCTTTTTTAAATTTGCATGTTAACATCACATCTTCATTCGAAAGTTGAAGTGGAAACTTGCAGGTACCCTGCTTCTTTTGTTGTCTTACTTCCCTAATAGCTCATCTTGCTCCGTTTAATACCTTAAAACAGCAGATAAAGTCCAGTGTGTTCAGCTTCATGTGGCTCTATTTACAGAATCTGGCAGAAATGAAGTCCAACATTCGTGTAAAATAAATAAGAATCGTTATATTTCTTGTATTTTTGTTACCTGAATGAGTTTTTTTATAGCTAGAGAGGGTCAGAGAGTCAGTCACTGCGAGATGCCACCACACCGGTCCTTTTTAAGTTGTTTTTTTAGTTGTAACGGTGGAAATTATTTTATATCCTTGGCTCTATGCCTGGTTGTCTGGATTTTGCACGGACACGATTAAGATGGATTACACTTACATCTTGTCTTGCAGTATGCATATTCGCTCCACTTCCTGTGATAATGTTGCTATCTGGGCTGCCTACCGCCTGTTTTTTCTCTTGCATGATGGACTTTCTGGGTGATATTTTTGTTTGTGAACTTTTGCATGACATCTTCATTTTTAAGACGAGGAAACTTTTTAAGTACCCTTGAATTTATTTTGTTCTCCTCACCTTCCAAACTGCTGGTGCTGCTCAGGCGACGGCGCTGACAGACCGTCCCGACAGTTCTTTCCTTGAATGTCAGTGTCAGTCATTTTTAGCATTTGGCTTGTAAAACTGTGGACGTCACCATTTGGAACAAAAGCCTAACGTGTGGCCGAAGTGCAGCTTCACGGTCCCGCACACGTCCTTTTAGTTTCAGGATGCACTTTGGATGACAGAACAGACGGCGCTTGTTGCTGCAGTGGGAGCGGAGTCGCAACTTGATTTGTGTCTATTCCTCCAGTGTGTCTGCGGTGTAGCAGCCATCACTCACCGCTAACTGTGTTAGCCATTAGTATCAATTAATCTCGACAAACGCTGTTGGCCATTATACTCAATACATCACAGCAAGCTCTGCTAACTATGTACCACACAGAACATAACGGTGCCCGCACAGCCCCAGTCGCTCCGTGGGAGAAGATGAGAGATACATGTGTCATTCCCCATATGGCTACGTGGGAGAGAAAGAGAGTTACAACTAGAAACCGGGTAAGAGACAGAGGCAGGGGGAGAAGAGTGAAAAAGAAGGTGATGTATAACTCATTCTTGCCCTCTGGGACTGAGGAGCGCACCCTCTGTCAACACAGTAAATATACTCCCGGTATTTGTCATAATAGTTCATTAGTGCTGGGAAAAGATTTACGCAGGTTGCAGGGGTGAGGAGAGTGGATCAGGAAAGGGGCATTTTGTTTTCCAAAATACATGTTCTGAAACATATTTTAAAACTCTCCGACAGTTGGCACCTTCCCTCATAAACATATTTCCATTAAGCCCTCCCCCTCTCTCTCTCTCACTCTCTCTCTCTCTCTCTCTCTCTCTCTCTCCAGCATTTTCAGACTGCTTAAATTAGCCTCCTCATCATTTTGCTCTCTATAATCCTCCTCCCCTCCTCCTTTCTCCTCTGTTGTCACCAGCAATGGGGTGATCTATTGCTCTTTACATGATGGGCTGTGCATTATCTAATATAGAAGATGGGAATGTGTTGGGCAGTGGGACAAAGAGAGAGAGAGATGGCAAGACACGGAGAGAGGGAGACGCGTCATAACTTGTACTATATATCATTGTGATGAGAGGCTCTGCAGCAGTGGACTGAGATGAAGTTGGACCATAGTTTTATATTAGTTAAAGGGATAGTCAAACATTTTGGTTTGGTTGTTAATCTCATGGCTGTGTCTTAAATACAGAGCAGGAGTCGGGATGTCACACACAGCCTGGTTATGCTGAAAATGGAATAAAAGCCTACGTACCTACACCTTGAAAACGGACTTATTTAGAAGGTGTCTTGTTTGTTTCAGCCAACAGAAATGTAAAAATAACAATTCATGATTTTAAGCGAGAGTTGGTACCGTTGTGAAGTTTGTCTTCGCTGCAGTCTGGGATGCCAGTTACAGTGAGGAAAAGTTTTTTTTTTTTTTTGGTTGTAAGCTGCACGCAAGTGCGACGCTGCCAAACCTGGCAACGCGACTGTGCCAACAAAGCTGAAAGTTGTACATTGACTGCACGCCGCTGTTGTTCGCCAAGAAACAGCTTTTCCCAAAACCTCATTATTTGTCTACTGTCTATCAAGACAAGAAATTAAAAAAATAAAATATAATTATGTATAAATAGAAATAGAAAACACTCCCTGTGCCTCCCTTCTTTATGCTAAGCTAGGCTTTTTAAATGGACAGACATCTCATCCGAGAACGCATCTAAGCATCTCCTTCAGCGATCTCCTTAAACAGTTGCACCCTTTAAAGCTGCACTAATTGATATTTTTATATTAACAGTGGGTCAAGTGACATTGTAGTTTGGATCGCTCAAAGTAATGAACCTACTTTATACAAAGAATTATCATTCGACTCTACAGTCCTCTCAGCCCTGCGAAGCGCGTCAGCATCTTTCAGCTCATTGGTTTTATTGTCCGCAACTTGACTGTCGGGATCGCTCTCGCTGCTCTCATCAATCTCATTTCAAGCTGCAGTAAGAAACTGCTTTCAGCAAGAGAGCTCTGATGAAGCCACTCTGCGCTGCTCGCCCTGCGCCAAACGACAGGCACCCACAGTTAGCAGCTAACCGGTGAACACTGTGGAGAATTTAGTAGCTTCCCTCAGTGGTGGGTGGAGACCAAAACAGAGCTAAAAGAAGATAAATATAAGTTGTACATCAGTGCATGAATGATCCAAACACACTGCTGGGTGTGTGAATGGGCTTTGTGAGGTGTTAATATGTCTGTGCTGTGTTTGCAGTTTGTTCTGCGAAAAAAATCAATCAGTACTGCTTTGACAGACAGACAGGAAGGCAGGCAGGCAGACAGACAGGCAGATTCCTTGGTCATTCAGGCACTTAAAGCAGCTGTGCCTACTCCGTGGGAATCAACTGGCTTTTGCCGCCTTCTAAGAGGCAGCGCTCGACACTTCTTAGTATGAGTGCTGACACATTGGCATGAGTGCTGAGCCGCTCAAGGATCGCCTCATAGGTGAGTTTCATTATTTATTTTTCTGATAAGATTAACTATAATGGACGGGGGTCAATGACCCAAGAAGATCATTACTTATCCACTGACTCAGGCACTGGCCTACCTTGCCATTCCTCAATTACCAGCTGACAGACAGGCCCGTGGAAATGGGGTCATGCCAAAGCCCCAGCCTCCCCACGTATATTAGGCTAAATCTCCTTCCTCTCACCCCGCTACCCCTCTCTGGGACTCTCCAGGGAACGTGGAAGAGATTGAGTGCTCCATTGTTTCTGCTAATACAGTTTAGCTGCCTGTCAAAGAGGCAGTGGGGAGCTGCTCCGGTCTTAACCGCCAGCATGTCACTCACTGTTACTGTGTCTGCGTGTTTGTGTGTGTTTGCCTGAAATGAATCCTATACATTTCAGTTGTATTTCAGCATGATAAAAGCATGTTAAATTACTCCCCCCACCTTCTTATCAATGCTTTCTCATGATGGTTTTTCTATATGTTCCTCGCTCTCCTTTATTCTGCTTATATCCTAAAAACTTGCATTTATTGGTTTCTCTCTAACTTGGCCCTTGCAGCCTATTCCATATGAATGCCTAACCATACAAATACATTTAAATGCATTTACCCCCTATCTGCCTTTGCTTCCTGACTGCCAACCCCGCTTTCCCCCCTCTTAAATAAACCAATTTAATCATGGAGGCTTCTCTGCCCTTGCGCATTTCTGTGTGCCTGTGTGTGTGTGTGTGTGTTTGCGTGCTTGCTTGTTTGTGCTTAGAAGTGACTGTGTGTGTCTATGTGTGTGCGATAGAGAGAGAGAGATCCCCACAGGCTTGTGTGTGTGTGTGTGTGTGTGTGTGTGTGTGTGTGTGTGTGTGTGTGTGTGTGTGTGTGTGTGTGTGTGTTTGCAAGTGTGAACGTGCATCCTCCTCTTCCCCCTGTCAGTGTTTGGTTCAGTGATGCCCAGCATACTCATCCAAAATCTGTGTGACCTTGCCAGTCAGCTAGTCATTCAGCCATGGCGGGGCACCTAGTACACCTGCCCTGTTATGCTGTTTGTGTGTGTGTTTGTGTGTGTTTGTGTGTACGCATGCAGCATGTGTATGTGTGGCTCTTTTCTCCCTCCTCCTTTCTGTCTTATTTCTGAAGCTTCAGCTGTAACAGGACCTCGTTTTGTCCCCCATGATCAGCTGATTAGTATCTGATTGGGCTTTTAATCCTTATGACTTTTTCCAGCCCGCGCTTTAAGATCAGACTGGTTTTGTCACCCAGTTCTGGCAGATAAAACATGCTCCCTTCAGGCCTGTCCTGAGGTGACTGCCGTGATTGCATAATGTCACATTTTGAGTGGATTTGAATTTGGAAATTTTCCGCTTGAGATGGCAGACGAGATACCGGGAAGCAAAAAAGAAATGGCAAATGCTCTCCTTTCCCACAACAACTGCTATCAACATGTCCCGCAGCGTTTATCAGGTGCTTATTCCTCATTTGTTTCATCGAAACTGTAGCAGCAGCTGACAGTTTATAACCCTAATTGTTCTTAAAAATGCCTGGATGTGAAGGTTTTTAACTAGCCATAAATGTGAAGCAGGGTGTTACTGCAAAAGGAGCCTAAGTGCTGAGCAAACCTTCCCTGGATAAATAGAGATTAGAAACACACACACACACACACACAAACACACATGGTTGGCAGCTAGGTCTTACGTGAAATAGACCAGACTCAAGGCAAATATCAAACAATACAGCAAGGAGCTGCTATACTGTAATTTCAGGACAGGCTTGAGTAATTCTGCCAACGGAAATCCTGATGTTGCATCTCATCAATCATTTCCGTGCGAATAGCGGCACCTGCATGTGTTTTGTTCTCATTCTGTTCAGTTCTGTAAACTTCCTGTCTCCTGTGGGGGGACACTGAGCTTAATTCATTTCTCTAAAGAAGCAATCTGGCTCTGGGCCCTTCAGTGGGAAACCAGAGCAGCGTCTCCATCATCCTAATATTAAAATGGCCCGCATCCCTCCCTCTACCCCTCATCTGTTCTGGCTGGCACACCCCAGTGCCATTTGTCACACAAACAGCATCTCATATGAGAGTGGGGCTGACATCAGCCCACCAGGAAAGACAGATGATACATTTCACTATACCTTTAAATAATTGCAGAGGCTTGTCCATCAGACTACTGCAGAGAACAGAAATGAGTGAAAACCCGGTGGGTCATAGAAGGAATGAACGAGTGTATTGGTTCTGATTCTGTATTTTCTCTTTTGCTCTGTTCGTTACTTGGCTGCCGTCTTCCCTCCTCTCTTCATTTTGTGTCTGTGTAATGGCCTATGCAGACCAAGCACCACCAGCGTTGGCTCGGAAGTCATTGCACGTAAAATGTGTTCTTGGATAAGACATCAGAGTTTGCATTTAATCATTTTCTTGTCCTGGAAAATGTAATCTTGAAATGCACTTAACAAACTAGCACACTAAACACTTGTGGATGAGCATAAACTGATCGTAACGGACGTCTTTATCAATTTAAGGGCTTGTCAAAAACTACAGTTCCCTACTTTTGAGGTCCTGCACCGTCTTGATTGCTCAGACACTTTTACATGTGTAAAAAACATCCAGTTAACACTCCATTCAACATTGTTTTTACTTACAATTCAAATTAAGTCTACTCTTTACCTACCTCTCATGACTGAATATTTAGGGAGGCTATATTTCAGTTATATGTTCAGTTAAGATGTTTTATATATAAAAAAGCTGAAATGCGGACGACCGAAGTGGAAGCCTGAATCATTTGAAATTAACATTGCAGCTCCTGGTGTGCAGTGGACATAATTTTTTTGTTGAAATTCTTTTTCTTTTTTTCCTGCTTTTTTTTCCCCTCTTTCTTCCCCCCTGCAGGTGGAGATAACTGTTGGAGGTGATTTAGTATCAGAAGAGTAGGTACGGTGAAGAAAAGGAGCAGAGGGGGAGTTGTCTAAAGGGGAGTAATAGATGGACTGGCAGCGATCACAAGGGGACACGGGAGCTGCAGAGCTGACACCGAATCGTCTGAATCAGGCTTTCTCAAGGTCTTTTGTAAATTCACAGTTTGATCTCAGCCCGGGGGGACCGGTGGGGGAGACAAATGGGAGGGAAAGGTGGAGCAGACTAGCAAAGGAGTGGAGTGGAGCAAAAGTAAGAAGGGGAAGGGAAGAAATTGAGAGCCCAATCTGGTATTTTAGGAAGGGGAGATGGATTGGTATCTGATACAGTGCAACTAGGATGACAAATGTTTGTTTTCCAGAACCAGCTTGGATGATGCTTGGTGCTCCCCTCTGTGCCGTGAGAGGTAGCTGGTGCTGACAGTTAATGAGACGGGGAGGACTACCTAACACATGAGATTAATGTTGGATATTCAAGCTTGCAGTAGATGAATCAGGCCTCAAGCTGCCCGTTTGAGCCACATAAATTATTGAACGCCAGCAGAATCCACCATTCTCTTTAAATACGGCTCGGTCGTTAGCCGGCACACCTGTTACAAAAGCACTAAGTGGCCTCAATGAGAACAAGTGACCTATCATCATGCTAATTCGATAGTGTTCTCTGTTTTAACTGTGCTACAGCAACTTTATTGATTTGTAAAACTACAAAGCACTAATTGTCCCTTCAATTTGCAGTGTGTTTAAGTCTTGAGAGGATCGCGTCCTTATCAGCGCCGCGCCAGGCACCAGGAAATGGTGCCAGAGTCACACAAAAGCAGACTCCAGTGGGCTGCAGCCTTTATACGCACATGCAAACGCAGGCATGTACGCATGTTCACATGCACATACGTGGAAACCGATTCACGCACAGACACACACAGCCCTACCTGTGAGGAGACCACCCCAGAGGCCGTTTCATCTGCCCAGCCATGTATATGTGCGCACGCGTATGTGCCTGTGTGTGTGTGTGTGTGTTTGAATACCTCAAAGACTCACGCCGAAGCCCGCCACTCCGCTCGCTCTGCAGCCCTAAGCTGCGGGAGGCAGAAGAAAAGGGATTTGCGAGTTCACCACTGACTGCTGAAATGACTGCGATGCTTTGGCGAGTTCTGCTTATGTGGGATTTAAGTGGCTGAGAAATTCGAGGACAGTTTTTACTTCTCTGATTCAATCCACTGACTGATCTGTCTTTGGCAAATTTAATACACGAATGTAAGATTTAAAACCTCAGGGGCGAAGAAGAAGCTCTTGACTACTTCCTTTTCAATGGCTTGTAATAAAAAGTGTCATTGTGAGGGGAACCACTCTCTATAACCCTGCGGGTGCAATTTACAATATATTTGTATATCATAAACTGTGTATACAACCCATCCACAGACTCGTATCACAAATCTTTCACACTGTGTGTTTACGAGGCGACAACACAATGCATTGTGAAATAGCAGAGTTAATCATTTATGGTTGCAGAAATTCTAAATTCCAATTTTTTTTTTCCTAAATCTACCCAAAGTGTCAGTTCCAGTGGTTTCTTTTTGCTTATCCTTAAGCCAGGAGCGGCTTAGACTGATAAGAGGAGCTAGCCGTGGGTCATCAGCTGCTTAGCCTGTGTGTGTGTGTGTGTGTGTGTGTGTGTCCATATATGGATGTGTGCATTCTTGCATTTCAATGTGATACAGCATGGGCTTGTTTGATTGTGTGCATGTGCATGCATGAGCGTTGATACTCATTATATGCCGGCATATGCACAAGTATTGTGTGTTTTGTCAGCAGTGCTGATGTGGACCATATGCTGAGGTATTCAGTGAGGTTGGGGATCTGCTTTATCTCAGCTCTCCGTTGCTGTATATAAAAAAAATAAATAAATAAAATCCTTCCCTGGCCACATTCAGGGGCCAATCCTATATATTGCACCTGCACCTGTGCTGAGATAATGGTCATGCAGGTAAATTAATATAACTGTTTAAGTATGCAAAAATGTATTAGTGTGTGCGTTCCTCCTTCTGTGCTTTATGACCATAGTTAACTGACTTCAACTTTTAATTTAACTTCTTCTTAACTGCTTCTTTTGCTGTATGTTATTCCAGTATAATCAGTCTTCTGCATTATAATCTATTGGACTCTAATTTGCTACTTTTCTTTGGTGTTCCAGTCTGCTCAGTTGCTCCCTTTTATCTTCCTCTGTGTTTCTCAGCCTACCAGAATTCAATTAAGGGACTAACAAGATGATGAAGATGACATGAAAACTGAACAAAGTGGTGAAAGGAAAAAAAAAATCTATAACAAGTATTGCTGGGCGACCTGCGCACATTGTGGCGACGGAGACCAAATTCAGCACTTTTTATTTGGTGTTTGCTTGTGAGGAGACACCAGATTTGATTTTGTTTAGTTTGCAAAGGTCGGGGTAAAGTTAAGCATAAATGTTAGATCGAAAAGGGCAGAGACGCAGTCGGCTGCCTTGGTTCCACACAAATGGCATTAGATGAGGAGGAACTTGTTTGTACGTGCAGTAAAATTAGCCATTTGTGCTGTCTCTCGTGTTGGTGTAGCCGTTTAAACTCCTAATTAGCCAAATGGCTGCACTAGCAGTACCAAAGTCTCGTTACCCCCTTTGTTGACATGACATGTAGTTCAATATAATCGTTAAGTGATAATCATGAGCAATATTTCACTGACTTAATTGATATTTTAAGCCTCACTCCCATTCTGATAATTAATGTAGAGACAACTTCAAAATGATGTTTAACAATTTGCTCAAGCAGCCCGTGATGGAGGCCGTCTGAGTGCTGTAAATGTTTCTTTAAACACAGAGCTGTGCTCTACTCTGCTTTGCTTTGCTGTGATCTGCTGAATTACACTTCATTTCCTTTGCCCTCCTCTGGTAAATGTTGTAAAACAGCTGTCTTAGCATGTAGTCAGAGCAAAGAAAGACAATTTAGTCGCATTGCAGTCTCCTTGTTCTAAGAACTGTCTTGTGCACATAAGTATTAAAACATGGCACAAGGCAAAACCTCAACGCAGGAGAATTAAAGGTCTCCATTAAAAAAGGCAAATTGTTTCATCTGTGCAAACTGAAAATGTAAAAATGACAAATGAGATATTTTCTGTTAACTAGTGAGATTTACATTTAGAGTTTTGTCACCTTGGACAAAGCCTGGCTCTTCCCCCCCCGTTTGTGCTAAACTAAGCTAAGCCAAGCAACTGCTGGCCAAGACGCATATTAGCCGTATGGAAACTGGACTCATCGGACTCTGTGCAAGAAAGAAAATAAGCTTATTTCTCAAAATGTCAAAACGGGTGATTCTAGCAGAAAATTGCACTTCAGTTCATTCAGTTTGTACCTCTAAGTGATGAGAGGAGATGAGATGAGAGGTCTTCATAATCTAATGGGGAACATGGGCTGCAGGATAAAGACCGTGCAGTGGCTGTAAGGAAATTATATGGCTTTTAGATGATTTAGAGTTTCCCTTTTACGGTATTTCAGGACATCAGATCTCGTGTAAAAGTAGTTTACGGCACACTCGTAAATCTTGTTCCTTGTTTGCTCAGATTATTTACTATGCAAATTCATCTAATACTCAAGTGTCATCATTCTGGTGGGGTTATTATCTAAGGGTGTCACGACGTTTGAACTCTGCAGGCTGAGCTGAAACTAAATATGTCCTACACTGCATGCTGTATGGAAAACGCCGGGCATAAATTACATCTACTGTAGCTCCACAAAAACACAGCAGGTGTTGAGCAACACACAACTTTATGGAGCAATGAGAATCATTAGATATGAAAGTTTAATATTGGAAATTTATGTCTGCGGTTAATAAAGCGCGTGACTGTAACTATATCTGAACTGCTGTAATTAATTGGATTGCTGCAAAATAGTTTAAAAGTACATGCCAGGCAGATACCTACTTTTATATTCTTTACAATCTGAGAAATTTCTGTCTTTTGATGTTTGAATCTCAATAGCAGGAGTATTGATTCCCTTTAAGTCCAGCTGGGAATCCGGTCCAGCAATGGAAGAACACTCATGAATAAAGAAGAAAGGAACTTTTGAAGGCATACAGCTCAATCTCCTGTTCAGTTATGCCTCTCCATTTTTATCCTAATGCTTCTCGATTCTATATAGACGACAAACAGGATTTTCAAATCAGATTCACAAGGACAGGGTCACGTTTCTCATTAGAGCCATTTTTTCCCCCTTTGGAATCAGTATTTTCCCGTCCATCGGACTGAGTTCACACCAGCAGATCAATAAATGGCTCAGTTTATTATGTGAAACAAACACACCCAGCAGGCCATTATTCTGTCCCTCAGTGTGACAGTAAAAATACATCATAAACATCTTCCAACTGGCCCGATGCCTAGAAATCGATTATGGCTTTATTGATACCCACTGTAGCATGTCATAGCCACGGTAATGATATGATACATATTGAACCAGCAACAATACAATCTTCCATCTGTTCTCAAGATATTGACCTTGACTTGCGCACAGCCAGTGGATCACAGTTTAAAATGAGTCATTGTATTGATCCCAGAAATCAGCGTGATGTGTTTGTGCTGGTCATGTCTGGAAAGTGTTGACTATTTTTCCTCCTGTGAGATCAATATTCATTACTTGTCAGTTTAGAGCTTAATTATGAATGGTTATAATTAATGCTTTGCTTGTATGATGAATGGTTATCATTGTGTGCGGTGGCGCCTCGTGCCGACGGCGACAGCGGTTCACAATATCATTTCTCCTCTGAGCCCTTGGCTAGTTCACACCCTGTGACCCGGTGCTCCCCGTGCGTTTTCAGCTTCTGCAGACTGCTAATCAATGATCTAAATTGTCTTATACATAAGAAATGAGGCAGCAGTGCCCGAAGGTGATGCATCAAGAATGGAGGCTTGTCTGTGGAAAATGACATGTCTTTTTTTCAAGTTTTCAATTCATGTATTCTTTAATGCCAGGAACGCCAGAGCAAAGTTTGAGGAGTTATTTCGGGGCATCCAGAGATCTTCAGCAGGAAGGGTGTTATGTCCATCCAAGCCTTTGAAGTATCAGTACAAGATCTTCAATTCAGGTGCTTTAAAAATGAATGGATTTTTTTTTTCTTTTGGCAAAAACTGACTGAAAATGTTCCAAAGCTTCCAATGCAGTTTTTTTTCAGTTGTTGTCACCGAAGTATGGAAATTCAAGTATGTAAAAATACTAGAACTTCTGTCTCTGTTCAGGAATGGTCTAAAAAGTCACCGGTACAAGCCTGTGTCCTAAATACATATGGAGTGAAGTGAGCTACACTCAGGGAGCAAATACAGCAAGAAGCATCTATTCACAGAGCAGGAAGTTCTGTCCCACTAATAGCAAAGGGAAGATGAATTCTTCAGCTGTGTTGCGGTGTTTTGTTCCCAATTACTCCATAGCAATGGAGGCCGGAGCAGGTGTGACACATTGTGTTCAAAGGATGGATGTATCTGATGATTGAGAGCCAGTGGACCTGCGTGAAATCTCAAAAACAAAGTTCTAATAATTCAAAAATATGGCCACAACATAAGGAAATGCAGTATTACTGAGAGGTTGTACAAGGCTCACAATGCAAGAAAAGCAAAAAGACAAAAGTTGCATGGATCAGTTTAATACAATTTATTCAAAAACAAATAAAAGATTAATTAAAGAATCTGTGTAATAAGATTAGATATACTTTAGCCACTTGATGTAATGGTTAGAACAGTTGGAGAGGAGACGAAAAGACATTACTGTCCTAATCGTTAACTTAATTAGTTTCTGTTTCAAGTCTTTCTACCTCCTCCTGACACGTCTCTCGGCCAAGTATTTGGAAGGCAGGCTATAAATTTCAAAGTTAATAAGGTGACATGGGAGCAGTTCAGGTTTGTGGTGCTTCCTTCTCGTCCCTGCGTTCAGCCTCTGCATGTGCAGAGCTCCTGACGTGTGTTTCGGAGCTTCACTTAGGATCGTCCCGCGTGATTTCCAAACTCTGGGCTGAATGGAAGCGCCGGTCTTCAGATGAAACACATTAGTTTATCCCGTCACTGAGACCAGCGAGTTATCAGTCACTATCAGTTGCCCCCAGAGCACTGTGGGGTGGAGAGGTTTTATTGGATGTGTGTGTGTGTGTGTGTGTGTGTGTGTGTGTGTGTGTGGTTATTGACACCAGCAGAAGGACAGAAACACCCCCAAGGTAAAAGGGGATGTTGCATTTTCTGATTTATTTTCATTTTCTCGACTATACCTCATAAGGAGCACCTCATAATCATTTACAGACTGGCACACACACGCAAAAACACACACTGAACATACACACAGCCTTACGGATTAAAAGCTAAATAGAAGCATGTGTGTGGGTTTCTGTGTGTGTGTGTGTGTGTGTGTGTGTGTGTGTGTGTGTGTTATTAGGGTATGATGAGAGACGGGGAGATTTTTTGGCAGTGTGCTGAGCAGAGAGAGGTTCAAAGCTGTGGGCTTTTTTTTTTTTTTTCAGCTTGTGCACCATCAATGACCTCAATTAGCTCTGCGTCTGATAGACACACACACACGGAGCAGACTTAGATCACATGCATACACTAGCAAATGCTGGGATAATAGTAAAATAAAGACAGGGGCGACAGCAGTGATGAGCGGATTAGTGCTGGTTTCATTTGAACGCGCTGTTCAAACACGTGTGTGTGTGCGTCTCCGTTTCATCGCGGAAGATAAACCTTGACTTTTCCAGTCTTCCTGCATGTTGGCGGGGAAAGAAAAGGAGTGTGACAGAGAGTGAGAACGTGACGGCAAAAGAGAGAAGCACAGATCGTATCAACAACCGGAGGGACGAGACAGCGAGTAGAAGTTGGGTATGGATCAAAGAGAAACTGTAAAGAAATAAGAGAGGAGACAGAGGGAGAGAGTCAAACAGCCAACAAAGAAAAAGTAGAAAAGGCGAAGGGAGCTTCAGTTCAAAGAAGCCAAAAAAGAAGGAAGAACGGCACAGAGGAAGAAGATGGAAGGAACTTGAAGGCTGAAGAGAGGATGAAATAGGGGGAGATGAATGAATGAAAGGAGTGTGGCAGAGGGAATGAATGAAACCAGAAGCAAGAAATGAAAACACAAAGAACAAGAAGATGAGCGAGCGAGGAGGAAGGAGCGGGCCTGTGCACAGATGTAGACGAAGGAAGCGGGGATCTGTCAAACGGCAGGCTCGCTGAGAAACAGTGCTCTGACCTTCACGGGACAAGCTGCTACCACTGACGAGAATTTATGCATGCTCTCACTTTGTATTATTGGCTTAGTACGGCGAGAGCGCACACGTGTGCACAGCCAGGCAGGCAGGCATGCATGCGTGGCCATATGTGTGTGTGTGTGTGTGTGTGAACACCTGAGGATGTGGATATGTGTAACTGCGCGCATGTGCAGCGCGTGCCAGCCACAGTATGAATAAGGTGAAGATTGAGGGTTTTCCCTCCATTACACTCATTCTCCGACCTTCTCTTTCGCTGTTGCTCGCTCTCCCTGCCGTCTCTCTCTCAGCGCTCAGCAGGAACTCCATTAGACCTCGCACTGTTATCTTATCCTGGAAAAATAGCCAAACCGCCTGCGGTTCAGAGCAATTATTGTACACCATATCTCAGGAGGTGTTACAAATTAAACATGGCTTGGGTCGTGCATGTTTTTAGCTTTAAGCAACAGCACACAAACATATATTCAAACAGTAACATCGTGCTGTATTACATGTATTGATAAGCAACAGATCCCAGAACAGTTGCGCAATTTGTTATAAAAATTAGACATTGGCAGCACCGGAGGTGTAGAAGATAACAAAAGGTCATCGTATAATGCTGATGGAGTAACAAAAACCCAATGATGATTCATCATGAGCGACGGTACTGTTAAATACAAACAAGAGGTTGATGCTTGAGGCATAGGTGTCCTGAGGGAAATGCTAGCGTGTGAGTAATACTTCAGAACTCCTGAGGCGGTCGGGAGAATCATAATAGCGTTTTTTCGTCCGAGACGTTTATCTGAAGGGTAAGTAGTTGAATTAATTGTGATAAAATATCTGTCTTCCCTCCCGTCACGACTTGAGACTTAAGTGAGGCAGCAACTAATCAGTGATCCTGACTCTAATTTGAACTCCCCAGGAATAAGGATGAACAAGAAAACATGCAAAGCGAAATATAGCCGCAATATTTCCTGGTAAAAATAAATTCCGATGGATCAATGCAGAAAGAGTGATCTTCTCCTCATCAACGAGTAGTTCACCTGCTGTGAAAGCCTTCCAGCTAACGGCAAAATCACAGGTGAAGTGAAATATTTTCCCATGTTTAACGTGCACATCTGCTCATGCGACGAATACTTATTTTCCACTTTTATTTTTCCTGGAACATTTTTTTATTTTTCATTTTATGCTCTTAATTTGCAGCGTGAAACGATATGAACTTTATCTCGCTTACTCAGCGTATTTGCCGAGTGTTCTCAATGAGTTTTGAGGTTTATGGAGACTTGCTTTACAACTCGACATTACATAACTGAATTAAACGCAGCCCATAGGGATGAATACAGATGAAGTGGGGGAGACACATTTTAGATGCTTTCCGCACCGCTGCTGTACTTACGGGGGAATACTGTAACCAAAACAAATTGCCTCCTTGTAGCTATCCTGCAGTACTAATGCGGGATAGCTGCACGCAAGGCGGAATTTCTACAATAGCCACCACTGCAGGTTCATTTTCAGCGAATTGAATAAATATCTGCTGTGCAGCTCAAAATGTCAAGGAACTTAAATAAATGTACACCAAGGGAGCAAAAAAAAGAAAAAAGGCAGTTTGCAGACTCTGCTTTTTTTATTGTTTTTTTCCCTCTCTGGTATCTTTTTCTGATCTCGGTCTGCATGTGCGCACACGTGTGTGTGTGAGGTTCCAGTTATGCATGAGTGAGTGTGTGTGTGTTTGCGTGCGTGTGATTTGCAGGAAGCTCGCGCTAAGCAATCTGTCTGCTTGAGAAGCATCTGCATCTACGACGGCAGTCGTCCACCTGTTGTGCGAGCCAACGGTACAGAAGGCTTTTCCGAGACTTTGGATAGGAGGGGAGGAATTATCACAGACACAGACTGATAGCTTCTGATGTCTGGCCATGAAGCCAGTTGGAGATTCATGGCCACACCCCAACATGAGATTAGCAGAAGTAGAGGAAGAGAGATTTATTTATTTTTTTTAGCTTCTTTTAACTTCTTCCGAACCGCTTGAAAACACACACCGATCACCTGCTGACTTCACATGGGCACAGTAATACCTGCAGACACTCAGCAGGGCTTTAAATTTTCACACCTACATCGAAACACACAACACACACACAACACACAACAGCCACAGGCCAGAGGCGGTTTTCTGACATGTGATTAGCGATGACTCCCAAAAGTTAAACTAGCCTCTGGTTACACACACACACACACACACACACACATACATACAAACGTTGTACACACAGACACTGGGGTAAGTTAAAGAGGTTTTCTGCCCTGTAGTTGTCCTTGGGCAATATCATCACACAGAGAATCAATAGAGCCATCGCTCAGACTGAATGGAAAGGAGGAGAGAGACATTGAGAAATATATAGGAGGAGAGAGAGAGAGGGGTGTGCAAAAAGATAGGAGGGGGGTGAGAGGAAGAATAATAGATGGGAGGCAGGGGAAGGGAGACGGCGAGAGCTGGAGCAAGGAAGAGGGGAGAAAAAAACAGAAAAGTGAGTAAAAGAGCGCATCATTAGAGAGGTGAGTGGAGGAGAGCATCACAGAGGGATAAGAGGTGGAGTGGAGCAAGGAGCTGGCAACTGTGTTTGAGGCAAAGGAGCACAAAAGAAAGCTGAAGGCAAAGTGACAAGGATGGATGAAGGAAGCAAGTGAAAGTAGAACAGATGGAGAAGGAGGGGGGAAATCAGGAGGGGAGAAGAGGGATGAGTGAGTGAGCGGCATGTGAGCATAGTGGGTGAAAGAAAAAGGAAGGGAGTAAGGAGGAAGGATATAAGAGCAGTGACTCAGTGTGTGATTCAGTAAAAAATAATCAAAGAGGGGAAAAGGGAAGGAAGTAAGGATAAAAGTGAGGCTGAGCAAATGAGGAAAGGAAGGAGAGGCTGTTAAAGGGGAATGAAGGGAAGATGGAAAAAAGAGAGAGAGTGATTAAAGGTTTGAGTGAGTGACGAAGTGAGACGAAGAGTGACCCCGCTATCAAGTTTTGTCAGCTTTATGGTACAGTGTACACGAATGACACGTTATTATGTCTGAGGATCGACTGTGATGTACTTACACTCGTCAACACGAGCCCATCAGCGCGGGGGCTTTCTGCTGGAGCAGTAATACATTTCATACAGTAAAGTTGAAAGTAAAACGCAGCTACAAATTTGGTACAGGGGGGCATCCGTTCATAGCTCAGCGTCATGAAACATTCAATTCCTTGTATTATCATGAATTTTTAAAGCCGCACTTATCAATATTTACCAGCTGCGACAGTGACTGCTGGTATTGTTTTCACCTTGCCTTGAGTCTGTGTGTGTCATCGTGGTAAGATGTGCTCCTGGAGACACCTACTGTAGCAGGAGCTACTACCAGGAGGATTTTCAGTACTTTGGCAGGTGTTTGTATTTCTTGTTGACTGTCTGTCTGTGGACAGATTTTCGTCAAGTCGATCACATCAGAACTGTGCAGGACTCGAAAAAAGGTAGTTAGAACGGAAGAAGGTCACAGTGGTAACGTTTAATGCCGGGCCAGCTATGGTACAAAGTGTTGTGTCAACATATATATTATATGTATACAGAATTTTTCTTAGCTTGTGGGTTTGCTCTTTACCTTACAGCTTGGTAATGACAGAGGAGGGAACAGTTTGATGACGCATGTAACAATTATTACATGTAATTACAAGGTAATAACAGGTGGTAATAATTCAGTAATTAATTAATTATATCTGGGTAGAAATAGACCATTTTTCACAGTATAGTATATTAACAACATAACGACTTGCTAGCAATAAAATAGTTTATCAGTGCAATATTTGGAAATTGCAGTACGGTGAAATGAATGGGTTCATAACCTGTTTTTAAAAAATGAGCAGCATATCGACGGCGTCACAGCTCATGCGATCCCATCACAAGACGGTTCAAATGACAAAGTATGTGATGTGAAAGGGCGTCGCTCACAGTGATAAACCCTCATAGAGTCATCGCCTGACTCAGCAGTTCTCTTCAGCTCTAGCGTTTAATTGTTTTGGTTTTATGGCCTGCGACTTAAATATTCTGGTTCTGTCACACCGCTCTCATCAGTCCATTTCCAATCAACCAACCCGATCAGCATGCAATGGCAGAAGGACAAAGTTAGCAACATAACCGTGGGCACCTGTTTCAAAATGAAGGTGCAAACTTGGAAAAATCCATAACTGGTGAGGAATGTGGGGACCCGCCCTCACAAAAAAAAGGTCATTTAAAATTTGAAAATTTGAAATCAATCAAATTTCATAGAAAAGTTTCTACACTTAAAGGTTAAATGTGTTGAAAACTGAAGAGGCTTTGTGTTCTAGCAAACAACTTAATCATACACACAATGCTTGTATAGATCTCGAAATGGTGCTGACACAGCGAAAAGCCACAGCCACAAAGCACGGTGAAAGAAATGGAGAATTTTAAATGGATCTATATGGACCCGAAAATACTTGGTGAACCAAATTATAGAACTTTAATGCAGTCTCATCGTCTATCAGCTCATTTATCATGTGTTATGTATAACAGGGATGCTAAAACTGTGTTGGATGGGTAACTGCGGGGGACACTATAACTGTTACTCACCTCACATTATGATATGTCCTCAATATGCTGCCGTGTCACGTTGTGTCTCGGTTGAAGCCAAATATGTTCCAACACGTGCGTGTGTGTGTGTGCATGTGGATTAACAGTGTGAATCACAGCTAAAGCATACAATCACTGACTGGTCTGACTTTTTTTTAATTACTTGTTTTTGTCTGAAAATGTTCCCCGTTGTTAAATAACGGGGATAGATTCGCTCCGCTCGTCCACCGATCAGCCGCGTATGAAAATAGCAGAACATTTAGCACCTAAAGAGCCAGATTTCTCTCAGAAGTTGGCAAAGACTAGAACAGATCCTAAAATATGAGTTAATATTAATCAGGTGACCAGGGGTGAGATTTGCTAAAGCAGCTCCGTGTCTGCTGGGTGTCTATACAGGAACCTGTATGCTAATGTGCCGACCTTTATCGACCGTATAAGATGATTAATGTCAACGCTGTGTTTAAATTTGCTTTTTATTAATGCTGCTTTGAAGAGTAACTTCACACCAGTCTGGAAAGCTATGGTGCAAATAAGTAAGCACCTCTCTAGCTGAAGGTTTGTTTTCACCTCTACTGGGTGTAGTTCGGTGTCGCACCTTCAAACTCAAGACCTCTTAAGATCACACAAAGCTACTATTACTGGCCAATGACGCGGCTTCTGTCTATGACCCTTAAACATGCGACTCAGGTCTGTAGTCTGCCCGTGGAGAAAAACGTCTGACTCAAGCGTGCAAGAAGGAAGAAAGGAATTTATGAGTGTTGAGGATTACTTCGACGGAGCGGATGTGCTTCTGTGAAGACATAATTACATCGGACTAGTCCCAGCCAGGAAGGCAGCCTGTCTGTCGTCAACTTCATTAGCAGGTCCCATGTTAATGCATGACAAATGGCCTACACGGGAAAGAGGCTGATTAGATCGGAATAGATCATAGAAGACACAGATTAGCTCATATTAGCCTCATACAAGACCTCTCATTATTACCCAGCTGGCCTGTGCTCCTGCTCTGAGGTGAGCTTGGGCTCTTCACCCTCCCTCCTCCTCCTCCTCCTCCTCTTCCTGTTCCCCTCTCCCGCTCTGCACATTGCAAAGTGCTGTGAGCGCTTGGGGAGAAGCATAGTGGCCTATATTAATGTAATCCCCTGCACCTAGCACTGCCAGCTCAGCACAGTACAGCCTCCGTTACGACAATGGGAGTAATGGGCACAGCTCTTGCGTATTAGCACCGCTCGCTGTTAGCCGGGGGGACATTAACCTGTGGAACTCGACATGTACGTCTTCCTCACCATGACAGTCTGCTACAGTCTGATTTTCACGCCGTGGAGAAACTGACCCAGGAATGTTTAATGTAGGTTGCATCTATACTGCTGTTCGGCGGGATTCTCTATCTCGTGGAGAAAGTATTGGGTACATTTATTTCTGCACAGGAAAAAAAAATTGCAGCTGGAAAACAGTTGCAAGGTACGGCTAATCTTTTTTTTACCCGGAAAATTTGCAAACATTTAATAAACAGCACACCCCTCAGGGATGAAATGAAACAGACTTTTAGTTTATGTATATCAGGCTGATCATGAACATTTTGCTCTATATTTATTTAGATCGCAAAGATATTAGTTCTCTATACTGAGACAGTCTTGGAGCTTAATTAGCTCAATCAATCTACAAAGATTGTATGGAAATGGGCAATATTCCAGATCAAAGGCTTGAATGGGATGATGAAATGTAGAGCGCGATGATGAAATGAAAAACTTAAGCTTCTTGAGAAATATCAGACAAACTGAAATTCTTCAACTTTGCTCTTTCAGAGGAAACAAAGTGGAATATGAATAGAAACACAGAATAATAACATTTTTACAGCACTCAAAATGTCACAGTTAAACGCTGATAATGCACCATTTCAAGTGGTGCATTGAGAACTGAGCAATAAATGCTAAAAACAGTGTATCGTTGTGGAAATAAGTCAAACACTGCTGTTTCTACCACACACAGAACACAAAGCATGGCTGAGCGGACTCCATCTTACGCCGCTCGGTCGTGCTTCTTTTAAATTAAGATCACATTTGCGTCAGTGTGGAACTCGTCACTCCTCTTCCCTAGCCTTGCTGTATGCACATTTATTTTTTCGTGTTTTACTTAAGAGGATAAATATGTTGGAAGTGATTCTTAAGCTTTTCATTCATTCTGCCAACTGTCATCACGTGACACTCTGAAGGCTTTAATTAAGCTTCAGCAGCTTCCATTTATGTGCCGCAAAATAATCTTATAAGACTGAAACAAGTTTTCTGTCAATCTGACCCAAAGACAAACAGTTTTCATGCACACGGTTGCCTTGGTCTAATTTATAAAATGTCATGTCTTTATATAGTTGCATTAAAAATGTTATATTCGTTTTTTCCACTTTAAAGCAGCATTCATTTATATTTTGGCCATTTGGCGTAGCTGTGAACATCCCAACAGCACGAACAACCCCTTATTAAGTTGTTATGCTAAAAATATTGGCAATCTTTTATCTATTTACACATCCAGCAGACATGGAGCAATACTGGTATTCATTTGGAGTCCTGCCTCTGGTCATCTAATAAATTAAAGTCCAATATTCAGTCTCCTTTTAGCTCCGATTTTGGTCTCCACCAACACCTGAGGGTAAAAATAACTTTTTAGCTTGTAAATTCTCCACTACTGTTCACTCGCTAACGCCGTTAACAGCTAGTCTGACTGAATCAGAAAAAGCTCTGCAGAGTTGGGTGATAATTCTCTCCAAGTTTGTCATTATCTATGAGATTACTGTACACAGTCATTAATACTTCAAAAAAACTTAAAATCTTACACAGTTTCCTGCTTTGATCAAATAAATAAAACATTTGTTACATTTGTGTGCGGGTGAAGAATTCATTTGCCGACTTATAATCCCCTACCAGCAATGTCACGATTAAATAAAACATTTAATTCCAACAGATCTCGTCTTTTCATTATGCAGCGGTGGGCAACTTTCAAAGACCGGAGTCACCATGGGAAATTTCAGTTGCCAATAAAATCGAGTTTGTGACAAAGTAAGAAGGAATACAATAAATGTCAAGATCCTTAATGTCAGTTTTGTGCCCAAACAATCTGTGTGTCATATTACTGATGACAAAAAAACGTCTGTGCTTTGACAAAAAGGTTAGGTTTTAAGCAAAATGACATTTTGCTTTCTCTGCAGATTATACAATCATTCTGTCCAATTCTTCTCTCAATATTTCATTATTTCTTTGTGGAAAATTATAGAGCAAACGGCAGAGAAGAGGCTCAATATAAACAGATTTTTATATACATCAGCAACAGGTGCTACCGGCATGCGTGGACTAAGATAAAAGACACACGGCATCTGCAGGTGTCGATTCATGTACGTCTTTTCGTTCTGGTGATTGGTAAAAGCTTGTAATGTGCCCGAGGCCTCATTCCAAACACGTTGTGACAATCAAAGACCAAGAAGCTGAATAAGAAGGAAGAAACCCAGCTGAGAGAGCTGCAGGCAAGCCCAAATTTCCACCTTGGGAAAGTTTAAATGATTCAAAAGCTCACAACCTCCACCATCCTCATTATACATCATGTCCTACTATTGGATCTCATCATTTTCTATAATTGCCCCCATTGGTCGGACTCTTTTCTGGCCTATTTTGTCCCATTCTGCTGTGGAAATTAAGGCATTCCTCTAGCGACCCTGACCTGTCCCAGGCCTTGTCGTTTGACTGACAGCCCATTAGCGGGCCATTGATTGGTTGAATCTTGGGATGTGTGAGCCAACCTAATTACAAGCGAGTCCCTCCTCTCTGAATGTCAATTGAGACCCTCGGAGGAAACAAAACTGCAGGCAAATGAGGCCTTTCTGATCCTCTGGAAGGAAACTTGCTTTGACTTCACAAGACCAGTGTAGTTTACAGTACAGCGCCTCAGATACAACAAGTGTGGGAGACAAACCCGCACACGCCGCCGTGGAGAACGTTATGGTACAGCCCTGAATCATATGCACATATTAATCAGATGTCCAAGCATGCAACTATGCAAATACATACTCACTCGGGTATTGAGTCTATATTCCCTCTTTCGTACATGTATATTCAGATTGCCAGAGGTCCTGATTAACACTTCACCTCAGTCACCTGCACAAACCCACAATGTCTCATGGGGAGGTGATAGAGCGGACACTTGGATCCACGCACACTTTTTGTACGCATGCACTCACGGTCCTTTCTCTTGCAAACACAGATGCTCAGTTTGGCGTGTGTGTTCTACATGCATGCTAACACACACACTGGCTCCTTTTTTCTTCTTTTTCTTGGAGCTGGTTTTGCCTACAGCACGTTTGGAGACTATTTGGGCTAATCAATGCAGCTCTCCACCACAGATGGTCCTTGACTGAAACTACCACTATCCTACCATTAGTCATCTCGCCTTCTCCTCGTTATTCATGCAACAACAACAATGTATTCCTCCCAAAACTTACCTTGACAGTTTGGGATTTAATGGGTTTGTGAATTCAATCATGAAAACGTAGCCACTTGTGTCGTCACAGCAGTGCTCAAGATGATATTTTTTTTGCACTGTGGACAGGATGCTAATGAGACGTGCTGTTGATGATGCTCTGTCATGAGAAATTGCTGCCAGTGAGGATGACAATACATCAGACTGGTTGAGGGTTGAGTGATATTAGCGTGACAATAGTGAGGACGACGTATTAGACACGAAAACATCAGCCTCGTTTATACCGATATTAAGAACTCCTTTGTATAGCAGCTCTTTGTACACAGCTCTACATCTGAATGTTTCTTGCTTGGTTTCTAAGAGTCCAAGGTCTTTTTAAGGACGCCGACTTAACTTGATTTGCTGATCAGCAGCAGCTCTCTGCGGCAACACGATCAGAGAGAGCTGATCCGGAGGCAAACATACATTGTGTAAGCGTCGTACCATTCGCAAGTGACACATACATCATTGATACCCAATTTAAAAAATAGATCAACTCTAAAATGCAACATCGTCCAACTCTTCTCTTAATATTTCATTGTTCTATTCAAATGTTTAAAAGCTTTTTGTGTGAAATAATTCACCACTGAAGAGATTTCTTTGGTATAATTGTCAGTAGAGAGCTTCAGTGTCCTATTGTCCAAAATTGTGAAATGAATTCTATGCGAGCTTTTCTATCCCCCAAGTGTAATAAAAGCAACAAATTAGGTGAATGTTTGAAATGCTTTTATGCATCTTAATCCCTCGATACCTCAGCTGATCTGTATAATTTTTGAGAAGGGTCCAACTGCCTTTCCTTCCTTTTTGAAGCCCCCACCCAGCGTCGATTGAGTGCGATCTCCCGCTGCGCAAAACAATACAGCTCTTTTCATGTAAAAACATACTGCTCATACATTTATGTCTTCTGTATTTTTATCTTTCTGTACTTAATGTTTGTTTATTTGCACCAGAACGCCAAGGGAAATTCCTCCGTATGTGAAAAACCGACCTGGCAATAAACCTGTTTTTCATCCTGACTTGTTTTACCTCAGCACTCCACCAAAACAAATGTTTTTGATGCGAACGTGAGGCGATAAATAAGCAAGAGAGCTGCTGAATCTTCACTCGCATTAGATCTACAAGGACTGATTTAAAAGTCGGCTCCAACTTCTGGAAAACGAGAGCAAAGCAGCACTGCAGGTGTTTTGGTAACGAATATATATTGTTATAACGAATGTGCGGGGCAACTTTCGGCTGAATTCATCTGTGGTTGCCACTGATGTGTGGCTGTTACCGCTGCTTACAGAGACGTTGGAAACACAAACAGAGCTCTTGATATTAATATGTATTTGTATGATTACCTCTCTTCACTTATTTTATGTTGGAGAAAATATAGATTAGCAGAACAGCTAGCATCTTATGAGGGGATTTGGCACTTAATATACAGGTGGCTTGGTTGAATATGTAATACATGAATATCTAATATATTCTAAGCAGGGAATAATGGCATGGGAAAAACTTTATGAGAGGTGAATGAGTCTTGCTGAGCACAGTTTAACTTGCGTTAATGCGCCGATATTAAAACAAATGGGTGCGTATTTAAAACTGATTGAAGTGAAACTCTTTTAGGAGGGACAGGTACGTACGTGCTTTGTTCTTGTTTTCGACAGCTGCTGCCGACAGCTGCCGTCACTACGAGTAAATAACTCCCTTAAAAGTCACCAGTCATATAATATATTTAATATACAATTTAATCATTTCATATAATTATATTTTGTAGCCTCCCGGAAGAAAACACAATACATCCTGCAAACATCAGGGGGGTGAAAAACAATGCAGCACTTTATTGGAAGAGTAGCCAAGTCTCCAAATCATATTTTATGGGCACGATCATATCGCAGTCGACCGACTTCGTTGCAGGCGGAGAGGGGGAACATTGATGTTTGACTCAAATCACATCACATCTGTACCAACAGTTGTTTAGATATTTCACTCTAAACCACGAATGTCAACATCATGCTGGGACTGGAAGAAAACTGAGCAAAATCCTGATGTTACATCATCTGGGAATTATGTTAAGTTGACTTGCCTGTGGCACTCGAGGACAACTTGGGGGATCATTAAAGTATTAGTCTCCATCCTCTGGGGGGCTCTAAGTGTTGAAGTGATGAAATTTCATGACATTCCAACCAATTAGATATTCCAGTCTGGACCAAAGTGGTGGTCCAAGCCACCAACAACACCGACATTGCACAATCTCAGAACCCGTCGGTCATCATTCAGTACGATTTACCCTCTGGGCTCAGCAGCCAGTGTTTCTGGGGCGTAGCCAGCAGATATCTGGAAAACAGATATAACCCTCTATCTAAGATTTCCCACCTGTTCAATTAGCAACTTGATATGCGAGAATGAGGAGAAAGCTGCGTGCCTGCTCATCAGATAAACAGATATCTGCACATCAACGCAGACATCCTTTTGAAAAAGCTATTAGAAAGCTAAATCGTCCGGTAATAGCTGACGGGTTTCTGCGATGGCATCTCAGTCAACACGTTCTGCCTCTTTGGCTCTCACGTGGACGGTTGAAACAAAATCCCCCTCAAACGTGACCGGTCTGTGAGCAGCAGTCCCCTGCCTACAGATTTGCATTCATATGCAGATACCTGTTTATAGAGATTAAACATCGTATTGTGCCATCACAATAAACGATAATAATAATTACAGTAAAAGAATCTTCTAACACAGAGTGTGAGTGAGCGTCTTTATGCGTATCAGTGTTGTGGCAGCTGAGTGCTACATGAGCCGAGGCTGCAAAACAAATCAAGGAAATCTTGGCACGAATCGAAACATACAGACGCCCTCACGATGTGTGTGTTACGATAAAAGGTTTCACATGTACACTCTGACACACACACGCACACACACATGCAAACCTGAAAAACAGAGACACACACACATGCTCTCACACAAAGTCACACATATGCACGCAGGGTGCTGCTGTTGCTTTCAGATAAGTCTCTCTCCATAGACCAGTGTCTTTGTACATCAGGGGGAGCGCAGGGTGAAAGGAACAGAGAGGAATGAACTCATGTCGTTAATTTGTTTCAACTCTAAAGACACTGACGCGCGCCAACTCCAAATCTTCCCCAAACATTCCCACTTCCCCTCACTTGTGTACCTTCGCCTGCTCCCTACAACCCCTTCCAGCTTTGCTCCTCTTGATTATTTGTCTTTCTTCTTTTCTTCCTTCACTGTCCTTCCTCTCCCATCTCTAAGCATGCATTGTGCTAAAAGGTGATATTAGTGCCTTTAGTGCTGTGCCAGGAATACTAAGTCTCAGCTCCCTGGCATTTCAGCAGCCAGCCTCTGTGCTACCTGGGTTTGTACTGCCAGATTACTTAGGATTACATTTACACACACACGCGCGTGTGTGCACATACACACAATGAGACACACACGCATGCAAAGACAGACTATTCCCCATCACAGAAGAGCACTCACCCTTACTCAAATTGGCAGTTGTTGTTGGCTCACCCCTCAGCTGAACCACTATGTTCTCCAGCAGTCTTTTAGCGGTGTAATTACAGTTTTTGGTTCAGGAATGACTCATTGATGTGCTTTAATGGTGTGGGTTGTATGTTTTGGGGGTAAGCAGCAAATTTGCTGTCTACCTCAAAGAGGCGTAAAATATGAAAGGGAAAAAGATCAGAGGAAAAGACGGGATGAAGGTAAACGCAGGGCAGCATGGGCGGTGCTGGGCAGATCAGCGGAGGGAGGGAAGATGAACGCACATTTTAAATGCAAGGACGGTGGGCAGACAGAAGGAGGTGCAGAGTAAACAGAGGGCAGGAGGTGATGAGTGGACAGAAAAGGGGGATCGGACTCAGTGAAAGAGATACACAACTCCCGCTAGCAAAGATGAAGGGCTACTTTAATTGGGTTTCTGATGCCTGCTTAATCCTGTTCTCCATATTAATCCCATACAATGTACATAATCAAAACAAACACACCCATGGGGGAGAGGCCGTTAATAGGAAACAGTAATACAGATAAAGTGTGCATGCGGGACACCTGTACACAACCTTCAGGGACAAACTAAGGACATGTCCCAGTCATCGCTCTCCCTGAGCTCCAAGGGAGTGCAGGGGGGTGGAGTTGGGGGCAGGGGGTGGAGGGGCGCTGTGCAATCACACTTGAAACCTTTAATAAGCATTCCCCTCCCGGTTCTGCTGCTGAGATGTAATTGCGCAATCATTCTATTCTTGAGCGCTGCTTGATATCCATGCAAGGAAGGCAACAAGTGGAAACAAGTCACCTTGCCCAAAAAAATAAAATAACATCTCGGCGCGCCTTTCTGTTTATGCCTGCCGCTGAGAAAAATCTATTCCCAGAGCTCCCAATGCTCCAATTCGTCATGCAGCCACTTACCAGCCTCGAGAGCGATGTCTGTACTTAACAATGCATAGAATTCATTTCACACTTTAATTTTTTTCACTCTCATGGTGGATTTGATTTGGGCTGCTTTCTATTAGAGTGATTTTATTTATTTTTTTAGAGTGGTGTATACATTTTAGTGGCAAGAACATTATCTATGTACTGAAAAAAATAATATGTGTGTGGGAGGTGGGTGCAATTTCAATTTGACCAAACCGGTCTGAGAGGTAATGTGTTGCTATACTAACAGTAGCCGTTGAAAAACCAAAAAACTGGCAGGGAAGCTTGCCCCGGAGAGTAATTTTATTGTAGATATTTACAGATTTTACAATCTACATAATGAATGCTCTCTAACCCGGAGCTTTGTCTTTATTGATTTCTCATTTTCACTGAATAAAATAAACTGTTTAGGAAGCCAAGTTAATTAAAATACTTTAGCAATATTTAATTTTCAATGGGTGAGACATAAAAACAAATAAAATAGCAAACAATATTTTCTACTCCTCCGTTGCCAGCTCTATGTGCTAATGAGAGGCTAAATTCACAAACGCGTTTTCATCCGATTGCAATTTGTTGTTGTGCGTTTAGCTGTTCCTCTAAGCAAACAGGCTGGGAGCACTGCGAGGGCATGGATCGACTTCTCGTCCTTTCATGGAAACATGATATAATCAATAATCAATCAGATGACATACGATAGGAAACCACTTTACCTGTGCCCTGTCAGAGTTAAGATCTTTTCTCACATTTTTATATTGATCTCGTCCCGTTGTCAAAACACACAGATGTCATCATTTACAAATGGCAGCAGCTGCATGTGTGCAGCATATTAGCTTCCTGGGTGGGGGGCTATCTTCTTGCAGCTTACATCTAATGATGTAAGACTTGCCGTCTAGTCTTGCATCTATATTTCGTTATTTTCACACACACGTGCGTCACTAAAGTCCTGTAATGCTAAAGTGACACTAAGACTGCTAACCATATAATCCACTGCACTTAAACTGTTCAGCATAATCATCATTTTTGCAATGTTATTTACAAACAGTCAAAATAATAAGAACCAATCTCGATTTTTCTGTTTCTCAGAAAGTGTGACATCAGATAAAATAAGTTTATATAATGCCAACGCCAAATATGATTATATGCTCTGAAATTAAACTGTCCAAGGATTTGATAATTTCTATTTTCTGGTCTTTGTGCTTTTGAATTTCACATCTTAGCTATAGAAAATTGCATGAGCTGCCTGGTGCATTCAGATGAACCAGACTTGACCCAATAATCATCCACACTTCACAACATAAACAGCGAATTCTGAGATATTTTTGAAACATTTTGTACTCCGTCCCGCCCAGCTTCAACAGGTACCTGAGGGAGAGTGCGTGAGGATCCATGCAAGTTTAATGCTGCTGGTTTCTGCAGCAGAACAAAGCCTACAGTGTTGCTTTTCATCTCTCCCCTATATGGAGCAAGTAGACCATGAGGAGATGGAGGACAGGTAAGAAAACACCTTTTGCCCAACTGTATCAGATTTGTCAGTAAACTGCAAGGGTATCACACAGGTCACCCAGCAGGCTGTGAAATGACTTGTTGATCCTGTGTGTGTGTATGTGTGCGCGGGAGATGAGGAGAAGCAGTGATACCTCTATCTACAGGAAACCTTTTCATGTCAGACCTCACAGTGAAATGGCCCTGCAGCATCACCCCCGATGCCAAAGCCGCTGAGAGCGAGGTAGAAAGACAAGCAGAAGGAGACAGACATATGAAGCATCAGAGGTGTCTAACAAACAAGGAATTATCCAAAAAATAAAGAGTGTGGGGACCCTGAGAACCGCACACTACTGGCCCGATTTCACCCGGGTTGACATAGAGATTTACTGAATGTTCTGCTCTAACGATGGCAAATTAGATCAGGGAAAAGGAGAAGTGAGCGCAGGATGGATGGAGGGAGGACTGAGTGCTGTCCCTTGCATGAAGCCAAATTAGCATGCACAGTAGATCTCTTTTATGGCGTTGGCGCTGTCCGTGGTGCTGAAAAGATGTGGTTACACAACGGATAATGTTCTACTTGGACGGCAGGAAGGGAAAGTGGAGATAAATCTCAGGGGAAAATTAAGATTTCAGCAAGCTATTAGCTTTGTGTTGGCCAACCTGGCTGGGACATCGTGGTCAGAGCTGCAAAGGGTTCTTTAAAAAAAAGTGAAACCATTACCTCAGAAAACAAATGGCCACCATTTATAACAGGATTCAATTTCACAAAAGCATCAAATTCCCTCTCTCTTAATAAAACACTCACGGCGGTGTAATGCTTCTCTAAATCTGTGCGTGCGTGTGTGTGTGTGTGTTTGGAGATATTCTGTTCTCTCGCCACAGGGCGAAGTTTGGAGGTTTATCCTCTCACTACAATGCACATCCACAAAGTGCAAATGATTTTTTTTATATGCAATTGTTTATCTTTCAGCAACACAGTCATGAAATAATCACAATGGAGAACATCTTTGCACGCTCTTGTAGTTTGAATTCTGAATGAAAACAATAAGTGCAAATTCTCTCCGGGATCCGAAGAAGCGGAAGGAAATGTTACCCGACGAGTTTTCATTAAAATTCAACAAGAGGCAGGCTCCGTGAGAGGTTAGATTATTGGCCGGCAGGCGCATGGACACACACATACACGCACACACACACACACATACACACACTTCACAGCTGGTGTGCCTTCCTCCAGCAGAGACTGACAGAAGCGGGGCGACCGCTCTAAGCTGCGAGCGCTCATCTCTCCTCTCCTCTCCTCTCCTCTCCGCCAGCGCGTCTCTTTAGTGTTGACATAATACAAACTTTGAAGAGGTGAAAGGCAAAACGTCAAGCCGCCGACAAATCACCGTCGACAACGCGCATCAAGAAAGAAAAAAGAGGGGGGGAAAGAAAAAAAAAAGAACCAGCAAGTCCGAGAAAAGCGGTGGAGCCGGGAGAAAGAGGGAGCTATGCCATCTCCCGTTGAGCAGAGCCCAGTCCTCCTCTGTTGTGTGTCGGAGCTGCAGCATGGTGTCTCTCTCTGGACTCTGGACCTACTGCCTCGCCCCCGGGAGACCTCATCTCCTCTTCCTCTCAGCCCGACCGCTCCTGCTGCTTCTTTTATTAACGGTCTTCTGCTCCCCGGAGCAGTGCTTCCCGCACCCGCAGCCTTGCCACATCCTCGCCCGGATAGGACACACCGTGCGCCTCGGCGCGCTCTTGCCGACCCGTCAGCCGGCACGGATACAAAACGCGCTCAACCGCGCCCTGGCTAGCCTCCGGCACCAGACTGGAGGTGCAGACTCTTCCACGACAACCTCCCAAACACCCCCTCTGCTGCCCTATAACCTGAGCCTGGAGATGGTGTCTCGATCGCCCGCGGGAGGCGACCCGGAGTCGTTGTCCCGTAGCGCCTGCCAGGACCTGGTGGTCAGAGGGGTGTCTGCTGTGCTTGCCTTCCCCCGCTCCAGGGAGGAGCTGATCCAGGTGGAGTTCCTCTCGTCTTTTCTGGAAATCCCCTTCATCTCCATCCTGGAGGACACAGAACCTCTTGTCACCAAGGTATGGGTGGATAATGTGTGTGTGTTTTCCTGCTGTCGTTGTGCTGTCTCTCTGCACCTGTAGCAGTCATCTTCAAAGCAACAGATAAACATAAAACACTGAAGGTTATTGGGTGTATTTCATTGTTTTTTATGCTCTCCGCATCTTGCACTTCAATACGCAGCAGCCTACAGCCAAACATATTTTCATTTGGACCTTTATCAGAGAGGTGACACTCAGATAAACCGCTGGCTGACCCGTGAGCCTGTGGCAAGGATTTTGATGTCTGCGCTGGAGAAAAACTCTTCTCACCTGGCAGATCTTAAGCCTGTCTTTAGGCAAAGGAACCGTGTAGGGAGAGGTGATTGTAGCAGGAATAATAAGAGCAATTATTCTTCTGCCCAATCTGGAGAATGACTAATAACAGCATTCAGGACAGAAACAGTGAAACATGCATTACGGGTGATTTGAATTGTAGATTTAAAAGGCCATTTTGGGTCCCGGATTCTTAACTTGTGCCACCAAATGTTTTCTTCCAGCAAAGTCTGATGTCCAGATCGATCTCAGCTGATGTGAACCCGCAGGCCCCTTAACATACATGTTTAATATCTACTAGCTCTGCCTCGGTATTGGACTGAACCCCTGAAGCTCTCCAGCAGCAGAGGTTTAAAGTGAAATGTTTTTTCTCTTTAAGCTGTGTGTGTGTGTGTGTGTGTGTGTGTGTGTGTGTGTGTTAACAGAGTCTGACTGAATGGCAGAGACTGTCTATGCTTGTGTGTGCTCCTCATTGGGTGTGTGTGTGTGTGCGCGTGTGCATGTATGATTGAAGATGGCTGTGTTTTGGCACCCTTCACAGCGAATCATTCAAACAGTTGAGAAACTGATAGATGGATGCTGTGGAGAGGTGTGGCTCTGCAGATCGTGCTATTTGTGTGTGTGTGTGTGTGTGTGTTGGTCAAATGTGTGTACAAATTTGCAGGTAGGCAATCAACGCGTGTGTGTAAAGTTAGTATTCCCAGCAGCAATCGAGCTGCTTGCCAGTCAGTAAATCCAACTCTAGTCATATCAGCCTCTATCCAACTGAGCAGCCAACTGCATCTCACACACACACACACACACACACACACACACACACATATTTGAGTGTACGCCACACACACAAACAAGGCACGTGCACATAAAGAGGACTTGCTACTTTCACACAGGTTCGGCTGAGACACACACACACACACACAGGCTGAACTGAGAGTCGGCATTAGGGAGACGGGGGAAGAGCGTGAGAGGGGAGATCTATAGTTTGAGTCTGAAACCTTTGTCCTGTCGCATCTCTTTGTCAACAATGGATTGCTTATTCGATTTCAATGAAGCTTGCATGAATGAGAAGTCACACCACTTGACGGATGTGTCGGCTATGCGAGGAGATAAGCAGGAGTGAAGAGCAAGAGGAGAGGAGAGGGGAGGAAGAGAAGAAGGGGAGGTGGGCCGGCAGGGAGAGGAGAAGGGGTTTTTTTTTGAGCTGTGGGAGGCCTTTCAGTTCCACAGAACTGTGCCAAGCAGTCAGTGGGCAAAAGAGAAACAACCATCACTCTCTTCCTCTCTGTCTGTCTCGCTCTCTGTCTCAGCCTCTCTGTATTTTTAGCAATAATGTCAAGTAGCATTTTCACATAAATGAATGCCTGTTCGGGATAGCTTTTGTCTTCGAGCTACACAAGAGTCCTTTAGCCGTGTAATAAATTCAAGAAATTGTTTTTTTTTTCGTCTCAGAGTCAGGTGGGTCTTTCCTGGTCCACAGACAGTGTTTTAGGTGTCTGGCAGCAGCGACGTTGCTTTGTTTGTAAGCAGCAGAAGAAAATTCTGGGTAGCTACAATACGGAGCAACGGCTAACACGTTTAAAGGTTTTGGGAGCAGGAACTTAGAATTAATTAGCAGTTAAATATGGTTAAAGGTGTCACAGCACTGAGTACAGTGTGTGACCAAGGAGGAGTGACCTTTAGTGGAATGAAGTGCAGTAAAATCAGCCGTTCGGAGCCAGAAAATCTAATAAAATCTAATAGAAACTCGCAGAGGAGCTTGCATAAAGCAAAAATATCAAGACTGCCTCATTTCTCTTCATGTAACGGCGTGTGTCGTTGCTTGATTGAATCAATCGATCAGACAGAAAATTAATTGACAAAGAAAACAAGGTTTCCATCTTCTCACATTCATGGATTTGCTGCTTTGATCCATTTTTATCTAATCATAAACTTAATATGTTTCCGATTTGAAGCTGTTTGAGGATATTCCTTCTACAAAGTCAAAACACTGAACCTCTTTATTGAAACAGATAAAAAGCTCATGTTGGCTTCAGCCCTGAAACAGTATCATGTTCACTACATGGCCAGCGAAAGACTGTAACACACTCTCTGTGTCTAACACTCCAGGGTGCACCTCCATACACAGGAAGCAATGTGAGACATAAAATAAAAGGAGGCTGGTAGGAGGTGGGTCAGGCACTTGCACACACACAGAGAGGGCAGTGAGAGCTGGCGGGTTAACGGGGGAGGCAAATTGTACCTTGTACGAACAGGGAATCGTACACTGGTTTCTTTGTCGAGAGCCAAATACACAAACAGCGGATACATTTTTTTAATTAAAAACACTATTTACATGTTAGCATCACTGGGGGAGGAGTGCTCCTGAGGCGCGGAAGGCGGGCTAGAGAAATGCAGAGACAAAACAAAGGCCTTTGCCAAAGAATATGTGCCGGATCCATCACAGATTGATCCAAAAAAATGTCTGTGTCTGAACGGAGAGCTTCTTCCCCCTGAGTTTTTGAAATTGTGGAGATTTTTCTGCAGGCTACTGGGAGTTGAGCCCACATTTTTTTTCTGGTGAACAGATCTGTTCCCTGGACATCAGACAGAGGTACACACACACACACACACACCAAGAAAAGAGAGACACTTGCTATGCTCTCCTCCTGACTGTCAAGTCAAATTTGCACAAATTTTACACCGCAAAAAAAATAAAATGTGACTTATCAAGTGTGTGTTGGATCGAGGGCTAAATAGACTCGCTCAAGGTCAAAGAACACGACCGTCAAACTCTTTCAAGAATTAATTAGTATTGGCACAGTATGTTTTCTTCTTTACTGTCGGCTAATTTAATATTTCACATTTCATCCGAAGACAAAAACAAAGAAATAAACTTGGCACAGCCACGACGGGGGCGTCGCACAGCGTGTGTGACACTTCTTGGAGGTTGTGATAATAGATATTTTTTCACACTACCTAAAACCGCCGTTGAAAGGTTGTCATCATTATTGTACTCGACGGGTAAATTTCTCCCCATAAGTTCTCTGAGCGTCAAAGTATTCCTGTGTTGCAACACTGAGGGAATTTCAGCACCGGCGTAGACGGAGAGACAGAAAAGGACGCAGACAAACGAGTGGCGGGGGGGGGGGGGGGGGGGGTGAAGAAGAGCAGACAGAGACAGAGGTCGGTTGTCCATCTGCGTCCTCCTCTCTCTGCTTAGTCAGACAGGGCTGTGGGACTCGGCGATGTGTCTCAGCAACGGAAGTGCTTATTCCTCCCAACCTACTTAAGCTAATTAGAACCACTGTGTGACCCCTAACTGTAAATCTCTCCTGTCCATCTACAGCAGGGAGGATGAGGGGAGGAGAAAAGAAGAGGAGGGGACAGAGGGAGGAGGAGGGGAACGAAAAAGCAAATGGGCTTCTGAGTCCCATCAGGGCCATAATGGGCATTTGGGCAGGTGATTTGTTCATCTGCAGCTTTTCATGGAATTAGGGTCAGAAATGAAATTGAGGATATTTGACGTTTAAGTGAAGGAATTCAAAAATAACCTTAATTAACCCCCCCAAAAAATGAATGAGCTGCTTCTCATAATTGGTATTCTACAAGTGTGACAGGGTGTGTGTGGGTAACGGCGGCACAATCATTACAGAATGAAATCATTTGGTTGCGCAATTGCCAGCAGATTTAATTGAAAAAGAACATCTCTGCTATCGCGGCCCATTTTTTAAACGCGGGCAGCCTTTCCAAAGCGCTGCCTTACCAAACAATTCTAGATCCGCTGATAGCATCAGAGGAATTATTTTGTGGATCATGATTTCTATTCCGGAAATGTATTAGCAAGGAGAGCTGAAGGAAATGGCTTTGCTGATTCCTGAATGTGATTAGGTGAGAGGGGTGGTATGGTGTGAATTCATTATTTGTCATACTTCAGCGTGGAGGCTGTGTTCCCGCAGCTCAGTTACTGTCACATTACCCCCAGCTGCATTTGATATTATTGAAATACACCTTGAAATTCTTTCATTAAGCACAATGCGCAGGACTTTATTTCACAGAGTCTAATTCTGAATATCATTTATGTTTTTTTCTCTCTCTCTCTTTGTACTTCAGTTAGCTCAATTATTTCCACATTAAAAGTTAGCTTTTATTATAAAATTACCTACAAAAGAGAAGAGCATGTTTCAGTCTGGTTTCCGCCTGCCTTAATTCTTTAGCCGTACGTCTGCACGTGACACCTATAAAGGCGCTTTTGCTTGGATCCTGTTGCTTCAACCTCTTTTGCACTTGTTAATGTGCTGTATTCAGCTGTGTGCTGAATCATGGCATTAGTTGAACGTCTACACTGCAGATGTTGATGCCGTTATCCCTTTCACTAAAACATAATATCTACAATAGACGCTCAAATACAGTCGTCCATGTGGTGTATTATTAATGAAGTTTTTACTGTTTACGATTTGGAATAACCTTTATCGGTCTTAGGCGAGAACTACTTTCCCCTCTGCAATCTATCCATCCTGCATTCTTTCATTAAGTCACTTCTTTTTTTTTTTTTAATGACGCACCTCATTCTGCTTAGTAAAATGAAGATTAGTACAGTAAAAAACCCAATTTGCGACTTTGAATGAAATTACATTTTAATCCAGGGACCCTGCTGAATAAGACGCATTGTGGCTCTGAGCTAGTCCTGCTCTCCAAGGACACACACTACACACACACTGCACACACACACACACTCGTCCGTGCATGCACATATGCAGTGAAGCTCATGCACACACCCCACACAAATGTATACCTACGATTCTCACACACACACGCGCGAGTGCATATACACATACAGTGTCTGTTCTGTGCTCACTAAAGGTTATTAAGCCTAATGAGGCTTTACAGGGCCATGCTGCCTTTAGTGTTTTCTTTGAGATGATGAGGGGATTTGTGCCCTGACCACAGTGGGAATAAACGACTAGAAAGAGAGGGGACAAAACTTGTGCCGAGCCGGAGCCGTAGGCAAAACTGACAGTTCGAGACAAGCAGGGCACTTAATGCAAACAGCTCAAAGCTTTTTCTTTATTAGTGTTATGATGACAGTTCAGAGCGGTCTTGACTGAGCCAGATTAATTGAGCAGAGCAGAGACAGCAGAGGATGTATTACCAAAAGGACTGTGGGCCCGTTTCAGCTGCTCAGTATGGCATTTGAGTTAGTGTTCCAATGTTTGGCTTGTGTTTTTGCCTCTGGTAAAACAAATGTTTCCACGCCAGCACCATATTTCTCTCCAGAGCTAAATAAAAATAAATAAAGAAAGCAGACAAGTGACGGATAGAGACAAAATGGAAAAGATAGCATGCCGCATGCATCGGGGAGAGGGGGAGATGCGGTTGTCATTACGGAGAGTTAATCGAGGGATTTGGGGAGCTATGTAGGGATCACGGAAGAATGAAGGAATCAATTGCTATGGAATGCTGAAAGGAGGGATCATGGGGGAGAAACTGGATCAGGCAGGTGGTCGGGAATGAGCTGTCCAGCAAATCAGTTGCAGAATGAGGGAAGGGGGATGGAGAAAGAAATGAAGGAGTTATACAGTAGGAAACGATGGAAGGAGAACATAGGGAAGGAGGGATCTGGCAGTGTAGGAAACATGGGGATAAAGGAAAGGAAAGGAAGAATCGATGAGCAACCACAGACAGGTGATACGAAACAAGGGAAGGAGGGATTCAGGTCAGGAATGAGAGAGAGAAATAGGTGATCGGAAAGAAGGGAAAGAGGGCACGAGGAAGAAAGTAATGGATCAGTTATGGAGCACGAGACGAAAAGGACAAATTAGTTAAGGAATTTGTGAAGTAGTGCTGAAATAAGAAAGGAGAAATGAGAAGGGAAAGGTATGTGACGAGGGGGAGAGGGAACGTAAAGACCTGGATCAAGGAAGAAATGGGCAATGAAAAAGAAATGAGGGACGAGAAAGGGGAGCAGAAAGTTATGAATCGGACGTGGAATGAGTAAAGAAGGGATCAACGCAGGAAAGGGAAGATCGAAGTGATGGTGGGAGGGATGATGGAGAACGGAAGGAGGGGGTGAGAGGATTGAAGGAAGGCAGGGAAGGATGACAGAAGGCCGGGGCCTTATGTTTTCTCTTCCGTTGAGTAGTTTGATGGAGGCAGTTTTATCTAAACTGTGCTGGTTCATTAAAGGATTAGTGAGTGATAACTTTGAGCTGTCTGTGATTGAAATACACCCCTCACACCTACATGTGCAAACCCATACAGATAAGTGAATGCACACACACACACACACACACACACACACACACACTGTCAGAAGCCTGTGTGCACTGTGCAAACACAGATTAGACTCATGCAAAGTTATTCGGAACACACAAAGATAAAAAAGACACACGTTGACATGATTTGAAACCTTCCACATCCTCCTAAAGTTTTCTTTCCCCTCCGCAAAACTAATGGTGTTGACTGTGCAGCATTTTTTTTTTTTTGTGAGTGCACACGTGAGAACGTGTCTTTTTGTGGTACGGTAGTTGGCAACCGAGGCAAGAGACCAGAAATTTAGGCCAGGTGGGCTTCGGCGATAAGGGCAGACTTGGAGACAACGCACACATAGGGCCCTATAGGAGCTCCCGTAGGTCACAGGTGAAAGACAAGCAGAGGGGAGAGAAGCAGACAGGAGGCAAGACAGGGGAGGAAAGGTGAGAGAGACATGTGCTGATGTGAGATTAAACAGATGCTGACAGATGGCCGCGGGACACGGCTGAGCGGGTGCCAAAGCGACAGGTTAGCCAAACACCCGGGGGTGAAGACAAGAAAATGGGGTAAACGTCCAGAAATGGGAGCAGACAAAATTTTAAGCAACTAAAGGACAAAGATTAAGCAAGAGGAAGAGAAACAGGCTCAGACAGACAGGGTGAGTGATTCAGACAGGCTGAGAGGGGGAAAGGGAAAGATTAAGAAATTTCAGAAATAGACAGCAAAGTAAAGTGAGCGAGCTAGTAAGAGATAAAAGAGGGGGGGGGGGGGGGGGGGTAAAGGGACCAGGAGGTGACAGAGCAAAAAGCTGTCAGAGATGAAGTTATTTGAGAGGCGGGCAAGGTGTAGACTGGGGATTGAAAGATGGTAGACCCCAAGGTAACTTCTGTGTTCCTTCTGGGATATTTATGTTGTGAGTTGGCAAGAAAACAGGGATGATTTAGAGCCCATCTGGACGGGCTTCAACACCACCTGCCCACAAGGAAAAGCTGTCTGAAAGGAGACACAACAATGCACCTGGTGGCACTCACAAACACACACAGACATGCATTGTTACGGCTTTTACATCGGTTACATGTGTGAAAATTCAGCCGTTTCGCCCGCTTGGCCCGACTCCAGCTCGTTGGATTTTAAATTGAATACATCTGTTGAAATGCTGCTGTTTAGGTCAAACGCACACGGGGCGGTGATGAAGCACACACACTGGGACACCATGGAGTTTGTGAGGCTAAAGATTTAGCATGTGTTTCATTGAGTACGGGCAAAAAGAAGCCAAACAAACGCTGTCGGAGTAAGTTGCTGCTGTACAGTGCTGGAAAAGTGTCACCAAGGAGGAAAGCAGGCGTCTATGGATCACAGACTTCAACTATTAAATATAACCACTTTGTTTCAAACTCCTTACTTTTTGTGTAAAAAAAAAAAAAGCATAAGCTATAATTCCCTCATACCACGGCTTTTGTGGTTTCCATTGTTCAGTAGCAGGATAAAGCCATTTATGATATATTTGTGTGTGAGTCTTGCCTCAGCCTTGAGCTCCTTGGCGTGCATTTCAAATGACTTCAGTTGAGAGCTGGTTTTCGCCAGCTGACACACTGTCAACTCCCGTAGCATGCTCCTGACTGATGACCTTCATATTGTGCAGCCAGTACAGGCCCCCCCTCCTCCTCTGACACAGCATAATGTTAGCCATCAAACATTAAGAATTGAATCTGTCTGTTGCTTTCAAAGCAGAGGTTTTTCAATGTCTAACACGGCTCTAAGTCTTGGCGGCAGTTCGTTATATTAGTTTACATTTTGGCAAATTGGCACCGTTAAAATTCTGTAAGCCGTGGATGCATTAGATGTGCAGACTGTCACTGGATTACTTTGAAGTAAACTTGAAAAGAGTTGAGGAGTTATAAGGAGTGTCTTCTGTGGTTTCTAAGCAGCTTATGAACTCTTATTCGTGATGGACATGGAGATAATGATATCTTTCAGAAAGCGACCGAGTTGTAACTCTAAGATGGAGTATGATTTTCTTTTTTACGGCGCTAAGGATTTTAGTACCTTAAGCACTGTAATTGCCTTTCACCTCACGCAGTATCATTGCCTCGTCTCTCACACCCCCTCCACCCCCTCCACCACCACCACCCATGCGCTCTCCTCCCAGCTGGAAAGCCTCTCCTCTGCAGCATTCAACACTGTGCTGTCAATTTTGCATTCCGCTCAGAGAGCAAAAACATGTTAGCTTTAGCCTGCTAACTTTGGCACTGATTCCCACGACACGCTTCGCACTCTTTCATGTTATTTCAGCACTCGCTGAGTCAGCGGCGGCGCGCACTCACTCGGTGTTTGTTTTGCATTCCAGAAATGCAGAAATCCTTTTTTTATGTCTCCGAAATGCGGTGACCAGACTGTCAAAACTTGACAACAGTGGATAGGTCCTGTGACATCGGTGATCCAGAACTTACTTTGTGATTTGAATCTGCTTTTTCTCAGGTATTTAGATTGTTTGCCGAAGTTTCTTAACTGGTCCAACATTCCAACTACTTTCCCCTAAAACTGAAGGGCTAAATATACAAAGTATACAAAGAGCTAGATACCTAAACTGTTAATCTGACGTCAGAGGAAACGGACTCAACTTAAAGCTCAAAGTGAACACTGTGACTCTTTTGTCACATTTCAAATCCAATGTGCTGGAACACCTTGAGAAATATCACCGCCTGCTCTCTCTCACTCGATTGAAAAACTTCACCCACAAAGCTAAATGCAGAAACACACACTCCTCCTGCAATCTCCTGTAACCGCCATATACTACATAGACATATTGCTGCAGATGCAATCATACACACACACACGCGCACTTGTGCCTGTAGGCACAACACAGTGAAACACACACTCAGACGTGAGCGTCACAGCTCTACCGCACACGTGCATGGATACACACAATCAGTCAGATTGTATCCAGGAGCATCCATCATACGTAAGCAGTTGTCGTTTGTTGGGAAGTCTTGTTTCTGTTCCCCGTCTCTCTCTCTCTCTCTCCCTCTGTATTGACCTCTGTGATCGAGCCGCATCCATAAAGCAGAGCAGAGCGGAACAACAGATAAATCCAGTGTGATATCGCCGGCTGACTGCTGGTGCAGGGGAAACATCAAGACACGCTTATATTCATATGCACAACATCTAACACATAAACAGTATTTATAGGCTGGAAGAGAGAGCCATGCACACATAGTGGAACCAATGGAGAGTCACCACGAGTCACAGTGTAGCAGGGAAAAGGAGATTTGAAGGGAAGAGGATTGAAGGCAATGGATGGGTGAATGAGGCAAGGAGACAATAAATGAGGGCTTAAGGGTGGGGTGACACAAAAAGAAAAGAAACGACAGAGAAATAAAGGGTAGAAAAGTGTGACAGAGGGAAGAGAAATGGGATGTGATCAATTTCCCTTCCTCATTGCCCTTCAAACAGAGGACAAACCGTCCTCCAGATAGCGCTAAAGCAGCTTCCCCGTTGCACTTATCTCATGCCAAGTCACGCAAGAGAGCGGAGCAATATTTCACTCTAATTCAGGTCAGTAGCATGCGTATATCTCGCATCTATGCCCCATTCGCTCTGCTTTTCTAAAAAGGAGAACTCAAGAACACCCTAAAATTTCAGCTATTTATAACACTTTTGGAGATTTATTCCACCACCAAGATCTGGACTATTGGAGAGAAGAGACATCTGTTCACATCAAATGACAAACAGCAGGAAATAAAATCACTTTTTTTCTCCCTCTCAACGGCGGGCATGACACCCTTATGACTGACTGAGTGCCGTCCTGTTTGGCTGTGTGTTCGCTGAATTACCTAACTACAGGTTTTGATTGGGCCGCTGGGTTGTTGATTCCATATTGGATGCGAACCACGAACATTGTCTTTCTGGCGTTGTAAAAAAAGGCTCCTTGCAGGAGGAAACAGTACAAAATTGAGAAGAATCAATAAGATCTGAACTACCTCAGGCAAAGAAAATAGAGTGGAGGGATTTTATAAGTGAGGCAAAGGGATTGTGAACAAGCATAGATTTTGTTTTTTTTAGATGAAACGATTGGATAGCAATGTTTGTCTGTCTGATGAGCTGTGGACTGGACGAAGTTTTTGCGAGAAGTAGCCTGTTGTTTTTTTTTTGCGGGTGTTTTTTTCAGCCATGACGCTGTCGGAGTGAACTGGCCTTGAAGCGTTCAGGTGGAATGGTTTGGTAGAAAGATCCTTTTGAGGCAGGACAGCTGGGCAAAATGGTTGGATGGAGATATCTTTTTCAGGCTGTTGAGGAGTGCTGAGAGAGTTTTGTCAGGTATAAAATTGGACAAGAGAAGGGATATCTCAATTTTTGAGAGATGCCGCAGAGTGGATTAAAATCTTTGAAGATTGAATTTCTTATTTAAGATGGTTGCCATGCAGTACGTGATAATGGAGCAGACATTAGAAGCACAGAAAAGAAACTGCTGCTCGCCTCCTAGTCTCACCCACGTGGCTTTGGGGAGAAGCACTTTGTGTTGAATGCCTTTTCTTGATGTAGACAGCTGGGTGAAGAAAGGCAACACAGTGTCTGAAAATGTTTTTCCACCCTTGACAATGCTGAGATTTGTGAATAAAGTATCAAATAAAAGTTTTCCAGCCTTCACTGTCTTCTTTTTGCACTTTTTGGATGCCCTTTTTACTGGGAAGATTCACACCTCTGTCCAGGTCCAAAAGGGCCACCGGGGCAGAATATCATTAGCTATCGATAAATATCAATCTCTGCTTGAAGCTGCCAAAATACTTAAATCATTATGAAACAGCATTGTTGTGCCAAGGTTATATAACGCGTTATGAATTTATTACTGTGGGGCTAGCTTGCTTAAATGTTGAATACTCATCCCATAACTCTCCTGCTGGCGATGAAACAAAATGAAACAAAATAGGATACATTTTCTATGAGAGATGAAGTGTGAAAATTATAATTTCATGCTTTGATTTTTAATTTTTTATTTTTTGTGCTCTCACTAAATAAACAGTTGGCTTTTACATGTAAGTCAACTGGGAGACTTCGGGACTTCATCTCTTTGAGCCACTGGTGTGAATAGTTCCAGTTATGATGTGATTTATTTTTTTCCTCCCCTTTGGTTTGTTTGTTTCTTTGGCAGAAACAAGGCACATCTTATGACTCAGCAAAGCAAACGCTGGTTTTGACATCCCCGCTGCAGTCACTCCCAGGCTTTGTTTAACAGTCCTGCTAATTTTCAAAATGGCACTGTATTACAGTTGAAGTCTTCATTGGCAGCCCTGTCAGCTGTGGTTAAAGGATGCCTGATAGACCAGGACGTGCCCAGTCTTTCCGTCCAGTCTGTGGCTGTCTCAATCAGGCCATCATGACTGGAGCAGTGCTGGGCTACAGGTCCGCTGCCAAGGCTTTCCCAGCAGTAGCGGTGCTCTGCCAATCTTATTGTTCATGTGCATGTGTGCCTTTTGTCATGATCTTGGATGTAAAAAAAAATGTTTTGTGTGGTGTGCGTGTGTCTGGGAATGTGTACATCTCGTGTGCATTGGTATGCCGGTCCAGTCTTCCATTTGTTTATCAAAAGATTGATCCGCTTCCAAGTTTTGTCAAACACTTTGACGCAGCAGTGAGTGCAGGGTTTCAGTTTTAGATCTGGATTAATTGCTTTTTGGCCACTTGGGGAAGCACAACAAGCTGAAAATAGCGTTTACATATTTTCATCTTAGTTATGATGGTAAATGTGTTTGCTAAGAGTTTTATACATCCAGCAGACACTGAGCAACAGTAACATGTCTGGAGTTGTGTATCTGGCCACATGATGAATTAAGGTCTAATATTTATTCTGCTTTTTGGTCCATTTTGGTCTCCACCAGCTGCCAAGAAAAATATATATGATTTAACATAACTGATGCTCCACTGTGCTCACCGTTTGCTAACTATAAATAGGATACAGCAGGATTATCAAATCTGTCTTCTTGCTTTTCAGACTACTCAAATTTTCAGTGGCTGAAAACAAGTTTGTGGTCTGAAAAACCAAAAAGCTTTTCAGATTTTAGTGATAATCCTCTGTGTGGTTGCCTTTAAGGATTCACCAGCTCAGACTTGATCAAATACCTTTGGACCGCGTCCCATTGTGCATTAAGCATGCATGTAAAGTGTGAGTATAAGTCGTAGGACATAAAGACTGCTGGTCAGTTGTAATTCCTCGCTGGCACTTAAAGGATGAGATATTGATCGGCGCACACACAACTTATTTTCCCTGTTTTACGTAAATCAGTTTGTGATTGACAGGTCCCGGACGCGGAGCTGTCCATCCCATTGACTGTTGATTTCATCAGCGTACCTGCCTCCATTCTTCAGGCAACCCCCGGGTTAACCCTGCTTTCAAATCAAGCATCAGCTGTGTCTCCCAGTGCATTTATTAACAGTGGATATTTTCCAAAACCTAATAATATAGCAGGTTTTCTCTCAATAGCATGCCTGAGATTGCACAAGCCTAAGTGATTACTTTTGTGGCGGCACAAATCGCTCGGAGGTAGATTGTCAGTGGAGAGTGCAGAAGGTTCTCAGGAGGAAAGCATTCAGTCCTCCAGCTATTTAATTATGAGGGCGGCGGACCCCTGGGTGCGTGGCTTCATTCTCCCACAACAGTGGCTCGCTAACAAACTCCGTTGAGTGCCTTTGATTGATCTGAAGCCATTTAAGGTGGCCATGAAAAGACAAAGGTAGTGACAGAAGGAGGGAAGGGGAGAGGAGGGCAGGGAGGCTGGACGACGGAGGGATGGAGGGAAGAAAGATGGAAAGAAAAGGATAGGGGACGGGGAGTGGGATGTCGGCGGGGAGGGAAGCACGGAGGCACGGAGAGGGAATGAGGGATGAAGTGGAGCAAGGCTCGGATGGATGGCTCGGATGGATGGGTAGAGGGAGGGGCGGGGATGTTGGTGTCCTTCCTGGCACAGCATTTTTCTGCACGCACAACATCCGCGCTACAACTACACACAGACCCAGGAGGTGCATCGCGCCGAGCACACGTGCACGAAGAAACATTTCCGCGCACGAGAGCCCTCACTACAACGCACTTTGTTTGTTAGCATTGTTAGAGCTTCCCCTGTATCAGGGGAGCAGAGATGTGGATGTATTTGCATAAGTGGGTATTATACTCTGATCCAGTGGACAGTAGCGATGGCTAAACCAGATAAGATAAAGCTTTCATTCTCTCCTTCCCTCCCTCCCCTTCCCTGTTACCACACACACACACACACACACTCTCCATCTTCATTCCTGCCTCCCTTTTTTTCCTCTTTTTCACTCCGAGCTCATTCCTCCTCTCTTCCCTCGTTTCCTACTCCCCCTGTCTCCTTGCAAACACCCTCCTGACCGAGCTCATTCGTCCTGTATATTTGTTGTGCAGCTAACATTTTCCGCTCCCCCCCCCAACTTCTCCCCTTATCTGCTTTACTTAACTCCCCGTGTGAGAACTTTTTCAATTATCCCTGCCTCCACCTCTGAGGGTTCGGGGCGAAGGCACTGTTTTGGCAGGATAAAGCGTCCGCAGAGGAGAGAGAGGGAGAGAGGGGGAGGAAAAAAAAAGAGAAGGATGGAGGCAGGAAGGGAGGGAGGGATGAGAAGTTGAGGTAGAGATTCCGCAGTGACTCCGTTCCAACAAGTCATCTTTCATTTTTATGACTTCAATCAAGTGTCCTTGAATCCTAAATATACTCAGATCATGCACTCTTATCCTGGCTGGAAGGCTGGGATACCTTTAAGTATAATACCTAAGCTGCCCCACTGTGTGCACAGATTTTAATGACTGTCACTCTAATGCTGTCGTTCATTAGCAAACAGCGTCCCGTCCCTGCCCTGCTTTGGCGCCAATACAAAAAAAGCACAACATTACCTCTTTTTTTTTTCTCCTCTTGGTCATTGTGTCTCGCTGTGCAGTCTCTCTCTCTCTCTCTCTCGTGTCCCCTCCCACACCTTTTATTCTCCGGCTCCACCTCTCTCTTTTTTCACACAGTCTCTATCTTTCCCTTGGCAGGAGACCACTGCAGTTTGTCACATACTGTGCAATATGGTACAGATTGGAATCACTAAAAGAGTATTTCTATTTCTATCAGTTTCTATCTGTTTCTCTCTCTCTTTCTTTCTGTGTGTGTGATGGAGGGAGTGTGTGTGTGTAAACTTGCTGAGGAAGTAACCTTGCCTAGAGAACTCTCGCTTCAGAAAGTCTACTGTCGCCTTTGTGTGTGTTCCAGGACAGTTACAGAGTTATAGGAGTGTGTAATTCCATCTGTCGAAGTCTTCCTCACTGGGATGCACAGTGTGTGTGTGTTTTTGTACGTGCACGCACGCACGCACGCACGCGCGTGTGTGTGCACACAGCCGAGCTGCCTCCTGTTCCTTCAGCCATCCCGATTCCTTGTCCCATTTCCATCCTTCTTTTTCTTATTAAGACTTCTCCCCTCTCTCTGTTTCTCCGTCTCTCTCCCATTTATTTCCTCATTCCTTTCTCTCCCTCTCGTCTCTTCTCCCCCTTCTCCACCTCTACTTCTTAGTCTATCCATCCTGCAGACTCTCCATTTTTAGTTTTTACCTCTCTCACCCTTTCTCGCCCTCTTATCGCTCCCCCCCTTTTTTTCCCCTCCTACTCATTTCCCACCTGTATGGGATTGCTGTTCGGCGCCATCAAGCCCAGAGCTTGTAATACCCTGACCAGAGTTATTTAGCCGCGCTATGACAGGTAGGGAAATGAAATCACCACTTGGCTGTGTGTGTTTTTCTTTTCGTTCCCCTTTACTGTTTCTCCTTCCCATTTATGAGACCCTGCTGCAGGGCTATTTTTAGTCGGCTGCCACCTTCTCACTGGCTTGTAAAAGCCGACCGCCAGACGTTCACTTAGGCAGAAATTCTCTATCATGATTTGCGGGATTGATGAATGATATTGTTATCTGCAGTTGTGTTTTGGCATGAATAGGAAAACACCTCTCCCCCCCCCCCTCTCTCTCCCTCCCTCTCTCCCATGAATGATCATTTTTCATAACTGCTTTAGAGAAAGGATCAAAACTTAAGTGAATCGAAGCAAACTTTCCGCTTTTAGTTGACTGATGATTAATCGATCGGCTGATTGATCTTCACATTGTTATATGAGTTATATATGAGATATTTCAGACAGAAATATCTCGATTAGATGGATCGCCACGAAATTGTGTGATTCATAGTCTCCAGAGGATGAATTCTACTGACATCCTCTGACTTCTACTGCAGCACCAGCAGAAGGTTGACATTTATTATTTATTTGAGTGAAATTTCTTAATATGTTGGATGTCTTGCCATGAATTTTCTTTTTACAGACGTTCCGGGTCTCCATAGGCTGAATCGTACTGACGTTGATTATCCTCTGACTTTTACTCCACCACAAGCAGAAGGTTGACATTTATTATTTATTTGGGTGAAATTTCTGAACATCTTGGATGTATTGCTGGGGAAATTTGGTGCAGATGTTCGTGTCTCCCTCAGGATGAATTGTCGGCACTTTGATGATGCCTCAACTTTTCATCTAGTGCCATCGTTAAAGTCAAAGTTTTAATTCGTCCAGTACTTAAGTTTATGACCAAACATTTGCAAAACTAATGCCATTGCCATCGGCCTGAGTACTTTGTATCTAATTAGCGGATGTTAACACGCTAAACTGAGATGGAGATGCTAAACATCAGCCTGCTAGCAAGCATTTTAGCACATTGATGTTACCATTGAGCTCAAAGCACCACTGTGCCTACTTTCATGACTGCAGACTACTGGTTTAGTTGATTATCACTTGAATTCACCTCTTGATTTGTGAAATTAGTCAATAATAATAATATAAAAGGTTACTCTCAGACATATAGATGAGATCTGTGGTAATACAACAGAACTAAGCTTTTGAGAACTTCTTTGTTACGAACTCAGGGCCTAAATGCAGGACATGGACACTGAGCAGTTGAAGAGTAAAGAGTCTCTGATGTACAAGGGAGCCTGGATGAAGGACTGAAGCAGTAGGGAATAACGTGGCAGGAGTGAATAATAGCCGCGGAGCTGGCGTCGGCAAAAGCAATGAGCGAAAACGTGGGTGGCAGGGTTAGCTCGGAAGCTAGGAAGTGGCTGGCAGACCATTGAGTTAACAAATGGGAGGCAAGCAAGCAAGCGGACCGAGATCCTGAGGCACAAAAGAAGCAGGTAAGTAACACAAAACACAAAGATACTGAACCGCAAAGACAATTAATCAGAGTTGGCTGCGAACGTGGCTACCACTGGGGTTGAAACAACAACCCTGTGAAGAACTGTCGAAGAGCTGGGGTTGATGTACTGCTCATTATAACGCTGTATCGTACTCAGAGTTATGCTTAATTATTAGGAGGGAGAATAACTTTTAATGTGAGTCTTGATCCATTTAGGATGTGTCAGTATGTGTAGCCAAAGGATGTCTGTTGTGCTTTTGCTCCCTGTGTCGAGTCTCGATTCTCATGTATAAATTCATGCGCACGGTTTGAATGTGCAACAGGCAAGCCGGTCACCCCAACTCTCCAACATAAAATGGTGCATTATGCTCCCTGCGGCGTCCACCTAACTCCATGTTTTGTGGGCAAACAGAAAAAGAATCAGCGGTACCGGCTCAGGAGTTGTCATATTTCATTCAAAACATTTCACACTCCCCGAAAGGATCTCATACCGGCCCTAGTCCCATAAAACTCCTATGTGGATCGATTTGCTCATGCTTCCGTAAAGAAGTGGATGTAGTGGCCTAGAGGTCGGGGGAAGCAGGGTTCGGATTGGATGGCTGCTGCTGGGGAAATGTGGCTAGAGTACAGGCTAAGGTGCTTTTTAAGCAAAGTGGGGGAGGATGGAAGTACTGGTGTACTCCTGAATGCGAAGCAGGGAGAAAATGACAAAGCCTGTGCATGGTTGGTTGATATTCTGTGCAAAGCAGAAGCTTTTCTGAAATTACTCTTTATGGGAACAAAAATACGGCTGATTTGCTATAAATCAGAAAAAAAGTTCATATTCTGTAGAAACCTTTTTCCTTCAGAGCAAGCCATTTCCATCTGCATCCCAGCTCAAGGGGCCCAGCTGAGGTGACACATCGGTCCCGGAGAAAGGACAGCCCGCCTGATGTTCAGAATGAAAGACGTGTGAAGTTCTGATCCGTAAATGTCATTTTATCTCTTGGCTATCTTTCAAAAACTCATTCTCTCTCTATCTCTCTTAAGGGTGTAGTTTTACACACACACACACACACACACACACACTGCTCTACTCCCTCTCTCTCCTTCATCTGTCAGATGCTTAATCTGATATTAAACGTACTCCCAAATGCTACACTACCCTTCAGAGCTCCCATTTACCTCTGAGACACATGCATACCTGCCAATGACACTCCCCTCCCTTCTCTTCCGTGCGTCCCCATCCTCGCTCTTCGTCTTTCTTAAATATGGGGACTCACCTGCCAAAGACATCGATTTCTTCCCTTCCTTGTCCCTGACGCACTCACACACACACACACACACTTTGAAAAGCTTCCCTATAAATGTCAGGTGGGCTAGTTGGGGGGCTGAAGGTAGAGGAACGATGGATGTCGGGGGGTGGATGGGGGATGGAGAGAGAGAGAGGGAGAGAGAGATGCATACATCAGACACAAGGAGGATTTCACTTTTGCGTGAAATCACGTTATCAGACTGGCGCAGGGTATGCCAGCTGGAAGGAGGAAGCAGGAGGAGGAGGGGCTGAGAGACAGGAGGGGAAGAAATGTTCTAGACACCGTACTCTTTCATATCCTGGCTACAAAATATAATTCATATTGAAAAAGCAGAGATTTTATATTGATGATTATTACCAGAAAGGCTTACTCCTGTGCCCAGGACTGTTTAAGTGGTTCATTTGGATGTGGATGTGGTCCGGCCAGCAGGATTGGGTGTCAATTTCATGGTTACTTTGTCTTGTACACCAACCTAAGCTTCAAAGAAATGTCTTAGATAGAAAGAGGAGCGTATAATCGCTGGCATAATACGCACTCACACATGCTCGTGCATACTATACACAGTGTTGGCATAATCTCCCCCTGCTTTGGCATGTGGATGCACAGAAATGCTCACACATTATGAGTATATGCAACATATTAGGCGAGGAATTCCAGCGCTCGCAGCACGAACACATGTGCAATAGCAGCGGCGTAGCATGCGCCCACACGCGCGCACAATCTCAAATTTACTGTACGGACGCATTCTGCTCTGTTCTATTTATTATTTTCTTATTTTTCATTTTGTGTGGGTAATATTAATTATTCATTGCGTCTGGCAGCCCACAAATATCATCCCGGGAGATTAATATAAAACGTATCTGTCCCACTTTCTCACCAGCGTGCACGCCCGTGCCCGTGGTGTACCTGACACCGAGCAAGGAGCCTATTTGTTATGCAGGAGAACCCCTGACAAGTGGATAGACCTAAAGTTGAGTTAATTAAACATTAAGCGTGAATCAAAATGAGATCGTTAATCTCGACACGATTATCGCTGATATTTTGTAAATTATGTGTTCCTCCTCAGGCATACTGAGCGGAACGGGACGCACTCTCAGGCATGCACACGAGTTGACAGGCACATATACACTGTGAACGCGATTTGCATAACCCGACGCGTATGCACGTGTGCATGTTTGTGTGAGTGGTGTGTGTGTGTGTGTGTGTGTGTGGGCCGATAAGCCAGCTCTCATTGCTCTTTGATGCCCTTTCCATGTTCCAATCAACATCAATCAACACTTGGAACGCAGCTCTTCATATTAATTGAGAGTGAAAAATGCAGCCACAGAGAGAGAGGGGGGACGTTCATAGTTCAGCGGATTGCTTTCCATCCAGTCGGAACATAATCGGGTCAAATGTCGTTATAGACCACAGTAACTTCGCTGACCTACGCAGACCACACACACACACACACACAGATATACACACAAATCATACAGACTCGCAGCTGCTCCCTCTAATTGAAAGATCACACATTGCGGAGGTGTTTGCCAACTAAGGAAATTAAGTTTGGCTCCTAAAAGTCCTGGTACTTAGGAAGATCTGACGCATGCAATCTTTTTTATGAATCTAAATTAGAGGTGACTTTGCACGGTGTTAAACTCTTGAGCTGGCATTTAGAGAAAGATTATTGCCTTCTCTTTTTCCCCCCCTTTTCTTTTTTTTCCCTGCTCGTTAGCTTCAGCAGAACTGTAGCTATCTCCGGGTTTTGTCAAGAGCGGGACATCTGCCTCTGAGGCAAGTCTGGGTGTTATCGCTGCCTGACTTTGTTTCTGGATATGACACACACACACAGGAGCACATGCGCTTCCACATAGTGTAGTGTTGATACCCTTTTATTCACTCACACAGACATCAAAGCCATGCCTCGCTTGTCTTACATGCGCGGGCACCTTGGTTCACACGTGTAAGTTCAACATTCATCACCAAAGAAGTAGTAGCCGTCTAATCCCGGCATTCTGCTCTGATCTGACAATAGCTGCTTCGCTCTAAGTGGGCCACCCTTGCGCCTTTGTTGATGATAACACCAAGCTATTTTCCACAACTATGAGCTGCTCCAATTACACCCCCTGGCTAGAAGCACTAATGGCAGATAAGTGATTAGGACCTAGTACAGAGATTTGCCCCATTTATTTGATGCAGCAATTAATACTGAAACTGAGGTAACAGAACCAGATTAGTTGATTCTTCTGTAGCTCAAAGGGAAGAGGCCAGCAATGGTATGGTGATTACATTTGTGCATAAATGGAGGTCTTAAAGTCCTGTTGGCTTAGATTCATGTGGATCCTGCCAGAACATTCTCCTCTGTGTGTTTTTTATACTCTGCATCCAACACAACTCAGCAAAACCTTAAGAAACTCTGCGCAGGCATCCGGACTCTCCCCGTACAACGTCCAATCAGAGAACATGTTTCTTGGCTTGTTGAGTTTCATCCATGATCCCCAGACCTCCAGGGTGTCCAAACGCCCCAGGTGTTTGGAGATGGTTTGTGACAACTTGACTGATGGCCAATTTGATTAACATGCACTACTTGAAGAGACAAGCTACGATGACAAAGGTCTTAAAGTGGCCCGTGGAGGTTTGCCAGACTCGAGGACCTCTACAAGAAAATCTAGCTTTAACAGCGTTATTAATGAAGTTGATATTATGCTTACATGGTGCATATTTCTGAAAAAACATTTGTGCTTAGATAAATTACCAAAACAAACTGACACACTGCAAACCAGGTACAAGGTAGTATTAGCAGTACTAATTGGTTTCTGGGCCTCAAGGCACGATATAATGAAGCCGGTTTGTCTGCCACAGTCGGTCATTTGTCAGCGCCTTCCAAAGCGCTTACAAATCACTGTTGCAATAACTTTTAGCAAAAAAATGTGATTTTTGTTTGGGCTCGCTAAGACACTCTTCATGGAAATGGGATCCACTTGATCTTCATCATACCGTTCTTAGCGCAGCAAAAGTCTCCTGCAAATGTTTTAACAGGTTTTCATTGGTTTCAGACATTTTTCACACCTTCTTCTTCTTCTTCTTTTTTTTTAAGGCAGATCTCAGAGAAAGACCCAAACCTCTATTGGATTAACTGTGTTAAACAAGAGGAAAACATCTGTTCACAGCTGATAGAAATGACTTGCATAATTATGAATCTCTAATGCACCTGTGTGAAACTCCTCTGCGACTCTTCACTCAGCAGTAATTCCTAGTCTAGGAGCTTACTGTAGGTCTTACATGTCAACGAGGGCTCATGGGCATAGAGAGACCTGCAAACAAGAAAATATTTTCATATTTTTACTGTATTTCAACAAGGTTTTCAAAAAGTGTGTAAAAAGTGAAGCACGCAGGAGGATTTGTAATGTCTAGAAAAAGGTTAAAGCACTTCATACTGCAAGTAATTTGAATTTTGCTATCCATTTTTGCAATAATGATTGAAAGGATATATAACTTTGAGCACAAGTCGTGTTCTTTGATGGAAATATTTGCCTGTTTTTAATGTTTATTGAGTTATGTTAGCGACTTTCAGTTTAGGTGTATATGAACTGCTTCTGAATGGGCAAATGTGTTCAAGCAAACTACACTCAGGAAAGCAAAGATCAGAAAAAAGCGAGCTAGAGCAAGAAAAAAATGGATATAAATAAAAAAAAAAGGTTTCCAAATGCAAAAAAAAAAAAAAAAGATCAACTTTCTTTAATGAATGTTTAATGAATAAAATCGAATGTAAACGTTCCTTTTGTTTGTTCCCATGAAAACTCCACCTTTGGCTAGTTGTCATGGTTACAGAAACTTAGTTAGAGGTGGTGGGGCGCAGTCATGGCCACTGCTTAATGAAACCATCAGCGACTCTGTAGGAAATGGGAAGGCAACAGCGGTCCCCTTTGTCATAGTGTGATTTTTTTTTTTGTTGACCTGCCCAACCACCTCAGTGCGGCCGTTAGAGGTCTTTCCACATCGTTGTGAATATATCTAATTCTGCGGTATCTCTGACAATTACCTCAGCATGTGTTGTGTGCCTGTGGATCAAAACGAGGCCCCTCAGTGGGTTAATTGCCTGTGTCCATAATATGTGCATCAGTTACCAAAGGATGTAATAACAGATGCAGCATTGATGTATTCTCGTGCACTTTCCCCTACAGACATTTTTGTGTGTTTGATGCCGGTGTTCAACATCGTCATGAAACAACAGCGCGCTTTTGTCTTGTAAATAAACCCTTGCACACCTCGGTAATGTTGCTTAAAGGTTAAATCTGAAGGGAGAGGTTTCTGCAAACAATTAGGCCTCTGTACGGAGCATGACTCATCAAAATGACTAATGGAATATTTACAAGGGGGAAAAAAGGTCTGAGGGGCTATGTTAAGTGAAATATTCTTGTAATATTACTTGTGATTCTTTTGTTTTTTCATCTGTATCAACCCTCCAGTGTATGTTAAGTATACCACTTTAACCTTGGAGGGGGAAAAAAACATCCTTGTTTATTTAATGGGCTCCTTAAGTGAGCCGAGCGACAGCATGTTATCCTGCTGAACGTGTCAGCTACATCCGCAAGTTTCTGCATTTAGATGATGCACAAACCCGGCGTGACTTACTGTGAGAATTGTCAATGAACAGATCCGGGATTGAGCGCCTGGCTCTCGGAAGGAAGGGGGCATATATGCACGTAAAACAGTGCTTGCAAAAACTTCATCTGATATGTGTAACCGCTGGGACGTTCGGCCAACTTTTTATTACAGCCACAGAATGTATAATGCTTGTTTCTTAATGCTAAGATTAACAATAGCATTTTGCATGCAGGTGAAACTTTATTCTACAGAGGTCTGACCCTGAGATCAACATAAGCTGTGAGTGAACTGTGCTCCTCCTTCTGTTCGGATGAATAATCAAGCAACCTGCAGAAATATGGCTGTTTACGATTATCCAAGGGAGGGAAACGGCACAAAATATTTTCCTCCTGAGAGATATTTACTGCGTTTTGAAATCTGCATTTGACAGCTGCAGTGCTGTTGTTTATGTTTTGCAGTTTAGGCTTTGATGAAAAATATAGTGCGCGGGACGCGTAATCACGGTGTCGCAGCTCACAGGGCAAACAGCTGGCAGTCAATGTCATTGGTGTGAATGGACGCTTGCCTGATCCTTGGAAGTGTCCACTCCTCTGTCCTTGAGCAAGACATTTACTCTGAAGTTAAAATAATGTGCTTGTGCTGTGCAGCTCTCCGAACATGGCTGTATGTAAATGTAAATGTCAACCGGTGTGTCGCTAAAAGAGGACATGCATGCTCAGCAAATCATCCCAGATAAATAAAGGTTTAAATATAGATATCACAATGGTTGCTGTAGAAAAAAAATATCTACTTGTATTAGAGCTGCAGAAGCCACTAAGTAATCCTCTCTTGAAAGTTATTCATTAGAACAACATTAGCCCAGTTTATTCACAGTTTATTGGCAGGCTGAGTTAATGACAGGCCCAGATGCAGAAGATTTATGTGATCACGCACCTTATGTTTGACCATGTGTCGCGATGGGGATGCCAGGAGAGGAGAGGGATAGAAAACCTGGGTCTTTCCGTAGTTTTGGCCATTATTAGTATCGATAATCATAGCATTATAATCACCAAGTTAATTACTGTGACCTGAGAACGTGGAGAGAAATTTGATGGAGGGTGAAACGTAAGGTGTCGGATGTTTACACAGGTTTTAAACACACTAGCGGGTGAGATGCGCTCGTTCAAAGACAAAAAACAAAGGCAAATAGTAAAGGTGTTACCCCGAGTGTCCTTTTTAGGCAGACGTATAGTTTTTCATGGCAATGCAGGATTACTCGACATTTCAAGTGCACTCACTTTCCAACCTGTCTCCATCCAACTTCATAAGAGACACATCTGCATGCTTCCAAATCTCGACAGTTACTTTGGCAGGTGTGATGGTATCATAACTGGCCAAAACTAGTTTTTTTTCTTTTAAGTTCTCTGTCTGCAGAGGTTTTCAGTGCAGCCATACTGCTCGCATCCCTTTCTATCTGCATCCGGATCCGTGTCCTTGTGCCCTGGTTTTCTAATAAGGAGCTTGTGTCCTTTGAAATTACTTTCTCTGAGCCATTTTCTCAAGCCTTTTACCGAAAAAACAAAGTTGACGCAGTGAAGAAATCGGAAATCTCGATTCCCCCTGAGGGTGGGTGGAGTAATGAGGACAGCGGATTGGGTTGGTACAGCTACAGCACACCGCAAGGACATTTTCAGATTAATTCCATTTCCGACAAGAACGAGACCTTTGTATTCATCTAGCAAGCAAAACAATGTGCTAAGCAAAGCTATTCAAATATTTGTAATGATACTGATCTAATCCACATTGATGCCTTCAATCCTTTTGAGAGTAAGTGTATTTTTTAAATGGTTCATAATCCCCTCTTCATATCTCTATATTCTGCTTATTTCTATAGTGCTCGCTTCTGCAGGTTCAGCACTGCGTATTTGATCGTGTAGCATCAGAAGTGGTCAGAAGCCAAACAACATGCTCATCTGTGCCCCACATCCACTCACCCCGAATGGCCCCTCAATCGACTGGAACCCGCAGTCGCATTAGAGAGACACTTCTGGCATGAACAGGCCGCCGTTTGTCATACGCATTACCCCAGATTCAGATTGAAGTCTAATAGTCTTTCTGTTCACTTCCTCTGTCTCAGTCGCTCTTGTTTCCAAATTTCCCCCTCTCCTCTAATTAGCCCCTCCATGCTCGCTCTCGCACTCGAAATCGTTGTGCATATTCATCTCCTGAGTCTCCCTCCCTCGGCCTCTCCATCTCTCCGTCATCTCCCTTCTTATAGAGATGGATGAAAGGGGATATCAGGGAGTCTGGGTGGAAAGCTCAGCTGATAGGCTGAATCAAGGCGGGTCATTTACTGACTGCGAGCACATCCATCCTGGAACCCACACATACCCCCTTTTCCGACATAGACACACACATCCTTGACTCGACACACACACTCTCGCACAAACACACTTACCCCTAAATGACTTCCTCCTCTCGAGGTGTATTATTTCACTCCCGGGAAGTCTGAGTTTCAGTATTCAACGCGATCGGAGTGAAGGGATCTTTTCCATTACGAGGTTGTTTGGTCACACATCTCAGCACACACACACTCCCCAAAACAAACACACACAAATGCACATGCACCCTAAGACTAAGAAATATCACACATATTCAGACACACACCCGGCACCCAAAGCTCTAGACACCTCATTACTGGCATGGCGTGCTTTCACCGCTGGGGTGTTGTGATTAAATGTGTCCCCCCCCCCCTCCCAGAAGTACTTGCTGTTCGCGGCTATGCTCCCCGTGGGCGGACTGTTAATGACATCACGCCCGTCTGCATCTGTATTTGGGAAACTGTTGGTATCATTCTCCCGGTAACTAAATAATGTTGCCGTCTCATTGGTCCAGCTGCCTGCTGATCGAATTACAACCCAGCGAGAGGCTATTTCTACCCTGACAGCCACTGCGCCAGGCCCGGAACACCTAAAACAGCTTATTTTACCCCCGACGTGATGGCATGATTACGGCAAATGCTTGACGCCACCTCCGGCGGGTTAAGCAAGTCACCGGGAGAGGAAGATAAAACTGAGGGAGAGTTGTGTAGAAAATCATGATGATGGAAAGCCGGCGGAATGTGATCAAGAAGGAACAGGCACGCGTCGCCGCTCCGTCGTGCAGGACTCGTTATTGACAGATGTGCAGCGTAATCAGAATATGGCATGTATGCACTACTGTAGAGCGGATGGATGAGTCAGGGGAGAAAATGCGATTACAGTGGCAATCATAACTCAGATTAGCCTTCCTCTGTACCTCTCGCGACTGTTCAACACAGGAATCAATCACCATCACATTCAGTGTGCCGCCTCATATCACACACGGGGCCGCACCAAAAGGACAAATATTATTCTCTTCGGCGGAGAAAACAACATTGTCTATAGAGCAAGGACAACAATCGCTCTCTTTAATAAATAACGGCAGCTATTATGATCATAAATAGTGAGGGGGCCAGAGGCTGTTTGTAGGGGGGAGGATGATACATGAATCCATTCAGCATATTTCTGCTGTGGGCTTGTATCTCTGCAGCTGAGGGGATCAAAGAGGCTCCTGACAAAAGAGGCGCCGATGCAGCGTGCTGAGATGACAGCCTTCACCATTGCTAGCAGTGCACTCAGCACTAACACTGGCTGACTGGAGACCTGACTAACCAGTCCAGAACAGCACATTCAGTCCCCCTACGGTTTCCTCTATCTGATTATTATTGATGACATCAGGACATTTTTGTGGGCCCGAGGAGACTCATTAAATCAGAAGTCAACTGATAATGAAAGTGAACACTCTGCACTGGATTTCTTCATTTACTCAACAGTACAGACTTGCAGGGAAACATTTGCATGCTTTGATATGCACTTCTATTTTTATTAATTCCTTCTGGATGGCCCTTTTGATTGAACCGTGTGACTAGAAATAATGTAGCAAAAAAAAAACTTTTTCATCGGTGATGTGCAGAACACAAAGCCCTTAGCTGGTTTGAGTATGTGATCAGTCTGTCCGGGTAATATATGTGTGTGTGTGTGTGTGTGTGCAAGACGAGCAGCTTTCCGATCCAGAGTAGCTTGCAATGCTCCGGGGGGAAAAAAAACAAAAACGCTGCTGTGCTCCGTGTCTTGATCATTCAAATTAATTTGGAGCCATGCTGAGAACAATATTCCATTAAAAGGCTTGTAAATCACAGACACACACACGCACACAAACATTTGTGGCAGACGCACGCACGCGTATACACCTTTGTACTCACACCTGCACAAACACGTCCGCCTCGCCACGGTTGGTTTGACGTCGATGGTCAAAAATGGGCAAATCCCTTTTTTTTTCCTTTCAGGCTTTTCTCCCATTCCTTCAATGATCCCCATAAAGTCAGAGCCTGGAGGAAAAGAGAAGACATGGCGCGTCAAGACTTTATGGCTTTTCTCCACAATCGCTCAGGACTACAATTGTGTTTTTTATGATGTTACTGTATAACCCCCCTCCTCTCCCGGCCTGCCACACCACCAAGGAAACTAACAAGGTCCTTATGTTTAATGGACTCAACACGCTCATACCTCCAGCAATCATCAAATTGTCACAGCTATCAGGAGCCTAAGCGTCGAGCAACCATTTCCCTCTAATCAAACATAATTCGGAGTGTACTTTACACTTTTCGCCTGCTGTTTCATCGCGCTCCCCCAAGAGCGGCAATCTCCTGCACACTTTCCCCGCTTGATCACTGTATGGGAGATGGTGGGCGAAATTGGATAGAGTCAAAGTATTTGCATATGTAATTTAACAGCAACAATCGGAGAGAGACGTGGCTACATCTCCATCAACTGTTAACTGTGAAACAAGATTTAGCCTCTCTTTCAATCTGTGGTCAGTCCTGTGGTGGTGCCTAATAGCGTGTATCTTACTGCTTATCACTCCGTTTCTCTGAGCCAACAGACTGTTGTGCTTAGATAACCACAGTCATTTGCGGCGTTAAGTGGCTGATTGCTTCACAGTTGTGATTTCGCGCGCCCTGTGTGAGTGTGTGTGGCGTACTTTCATGCGTGTGTAAGCACGTAAGTGTAATCGTGTAGCTCCTGCCTGTGTGTCTGTTGCAGCCGTGCGTGCGCGTACGCGTGCGCCCCCGTGCTGCATATGTGTCTAACAGCACCAGTCTCTTTTTCCCCGCCAAGCTTAGCTCCAGTACCCAGCAGCTTGGCTGAGGAAGATTAAAGTCACCCATATTACACTTAGCACCGGGAGACGTAAGGAAATTAGGAGAAAATTAAACAATGCTATTTGCATACAATTACACAACAACACAGCAAACAGCTCGGCTATCCACCGTCTGGTCACCTAAAGAGCGCTGCTCAGTGTTGCTTCATTAACTATGCAAACAGCTCTGGCTGGCCTTATTCAATCACAGCTGTTTATTTGGATTGTGAGGAAGTTTTTCCAAAAAAAAAAATTACACACATTCAACAGTTTCCTTATTCATTATGCATGAGCTCATGCAAGTGATGCAATGATGCCCGCTGCCCGTCTTTTACTCCTTTGACAGGAAACGGCTTCTCACACGGCACGTTAAGTCGAATTGCTTAGGCTGGCTTTAGATTATTTGCGCGCGTATATACGAGCGCCCACGTCTGCTTTGACATTTCAGTCTGACATTCAGGTTACGACGCGTTCAGTTTTCATCTCAGGTGTTTTGGAATAAAAGGCTTGCACCCTGCTGAGAAAATCTTTCTGTCTTCCCCGAGACTCGCTACGCTGCCACCCCTGCCTCTCTCACGCCTTCCCGCTGCACATTCAGATGCAAGCCGTCGCCTTCCTCTTCCTTTCACAAACACGGATATTAAACAGCCTATCAATTTATCCCCCATCTTTCATCTCAAACATATATTCCCATCCACACGCCGATCTCCTTCCTATCTACCCGTCCTCCCTGCGTACTGTAGAGCCAACTCACCTGGTGACAGTGCTGGTGAAATATGAATGTGCTCAGTGAAGTGTTGCTGTTTGGAGTGCTGCCCTGACCATGAGCTTTGTTTCTGGGCTGAAATAGGAAAGCTAAGCAGCCATTCAGAGACTCAGAGACAGAGGTCCACGCCGTTTGGATGTCACGGCGAGAAAAACACGAAGCAGGGGCCTCGCTCTTTCCACCGGCGATTGCTCGATGCAAAGGATTCATGAGTGCAATGTTAAGCCTGGTCAGGACTACGCTGAGCTTTCGCAGTAAGTCAAGCTGCAGCGAGTTAAAGAGATCCCTAGCCTGAAGCTGTGGAGGTAGGACGAGAGGAGATACCCGTTTTTTCACAGCTTCAGCTTACATCTTAGATCTCTTTAGCCTCCCTCAATCACCAAAGTCCCACCTCCTTCCTTTCTGCTCCAACTTGCTTCTAATAAGGTCTGAAACTGCAGGTGCTGCTGTTTCTTCTGTGCCCCTTCTTTGTATGGGGAGATCTCTTTTTTTTTTTTCTTTCTTTCTTGGCACTGTGCATTCAGGTTGCACAACTTCGAAGCGTCGGTACTTTTCTCATGGAGGCCTAAATAAAGAATGAGCTTAGTAACTGGGAGCTGCTCCCTCCTGTTCAGATTCAACGCACTCCTGTCGGTTTGCTTACTCCACATTGCCCAAAGATCCCTCTGGGTTTATGCTTGAGTATTCACACCACGGTGTGTTTGTACTGTATCTGTGCCTGTGTGTGTGTTTGTGCTTGTTTGTTTGTACCTACTGCAAGCGTGCGCCTATCTGCTGTCAGTGTGTAGGGGTTTCCTTGCGTGTACTCGTGCACATGCGGCGTATTTCTAAACCTGGAAGCCTTCGGGCCATCGCATTAAGCAGCTCTCTGGATTTGTTTAGTAAAGGCAGAGGGTTCAGTTCAGGGCTCCTAATTTGCAGATGTGTGAGAAGGGGTATGGATTTTATATTTTATACCGGAATAATGCTGACATTCCTTTTAGCTGTGCTTATCTTGCATCCTTAGTTCAGAGCTTTTATAACCCTGTGCTTGCGGATGGAGCTTTTACCTGAGAATAGGAAAAAAAAAAAAAGATAAGCGTGTACACACAAAAACGAACCCTGGAGGTCTTTACAGGTGGAAAATGTGTAGCTGCTTAGAGAAAACATCCATTACACTCCTAACCAAGCCTGGAAAAGACCTGTGTACTTTAGAAAAACATCAGCCCGGGTCTGGGTTGACCTGAGAAGTAGAGCTGGACTCAGACGGCACCGTGGCTGACAGGATCTATTCTGTTTGTGTCTAGCAGGTTCTTGCCCACTTCGACATGCTTCTGTGTTTCTGCTGCCAATAGTCTGCTAACTTTGGAGTCCCTGCTGACAGGGCAGCCACCTTTTTATCTCGTCTAGACTGTGACATCATAAAGAAATATTGCCTTCATTCCTCTAGAGATCAAAACTCCATTCATGTTCCCTAAGGCCTGCTAAAAAGAATAATAATAAATGTCATTTTAAATTCAAATGTCCAATAACGTTGGACCCCACCCAGGGCAAGAGCATGTCAAAAACAAACACAGCCTCTGTGGACTTTCTGTCATAAGCATTTATGCAAATATGCAGACATATACACAAACATTATACACACATTATATCCGGCATGTCACAGGGATAAACACTGATGCTGCCAGCTTCTTTTTAAGACATGCTGGATTAAGCTGGAGCAACGACTGGCAGGGATTTTATTGTTTTTGATGCACTGAAAATACTTCAAGATGGCGCATGTAGGATTTTGTCATTGTTGGATTAAAGATCATTTCAGCTTGTTTTGAGAATGAGTGGCACCCCGTTCTTTATTAATGTCCATAAAGGACAGGAGTGTGCGTGTGTGCGTGTGTGTGTGTGAAAGAAAGGACAAACGAGCTGGTTCGCATCAGGATGTTCGGGTGGTTTACCGTGAGTTGGCTACAGCAGCCGGCTCAAGAAGTGACCCACTGAACTCTAACAGCGTTCAGACAAAGAGGTCCTGTTTAGGTTTTGCTGTTCGTGATTGGTCCATATGAGACAATCTGGAGGTAATCGGCTTAAGCAGGTGTTCAATGGGCTGCACTGTCGGGAGAGTGTGTCGCCGAAGGTATGCAGCAAAATGATGAAATAAGATCCAACAGATTAACGTATACTAAGCTGATAATGGTTTATAAGACCGTGAGCAGCAATCATCTCATCTTTCACTGCAAGGTAGAATTTGCCTGTCCACTGCTATAAAGCACCAGGAATATTTGTTTTTCCAACAAAAGTTGAGTTGAAGTTCAACCGACTGTTTTTTGACGGCCTGCAATATCTTTTTTTGTTTTTGTGTTTTTTGCCTGAGCCCGTCTGCATCCCTCACTGAAGTGAATGAAGTGGCTGCTGTGATGCTGTCTATCTGAATACAGCCTAGCACAACAAGACAACAGCTGCTCAACATGCAATCCACCCAATATGAGCCTAATACTAAATTTAACACAGACATTCACTCTCTCGGTTGAAAACTTCACCCGGGGTTGACACATTCTTCTTTCCCCCCGACATATAGAGCCGTAGATTTGTGTTTACCCAGGGACTTTTGTGATCTTTCTTACCGCTTGCTGTTTCGTGTCATTATTAATGTACATTACTTTCAACAGAACTTTTTTCACAAAGTGCTATACATCACATTTGTACCTATAACCTACCTACACAGCAGAAAATGCTCTCTTGGGAGTTATTGCTCTAATTTATCACTGGAATTAATTGTGCTAAAACGCTCAAATGCAAAGAAGCGACTGCAGTTGCAGGCAATAACTCTAGTGATGTGCTTTTTTCCAAAGTTTCATTGGGTCCACTTTGGTCCTAGTCACGTTTGATTGCCCACAGAATATCTAAATCAGTCCTTCCTTCAGTACGCAAAACAGCAGAGTGCTTCCCGATCTTATTGACCGGAACTCATGTCCTCAAAGAAAAAAGGCTCATTTCACCTTACCTCCTTCAGAGTCACATCACAGCTCTCACATCTGCCTCCTCAAATTTGCTTTTTCTCCTAAAAGCAGCAAACTACAAATACCATTTCTATAACGTCCCGGTTTTCTCTTATTATTGCTCTCACGTCCTCGCTCTTGAAGCAATTCTACTCTTCAGCCTATTATCAGTCACTCTGGGTAAGAGTGCTGGCTAAACGCCTCAAATGTATTAGAATCTTAGTTAGCCATAATCCAGCCTGAGAAATCATTTTCAGAAATGCTTGTACAAAACAGCTGACGCAGCTGTGGGATCTACCCCAGATGATCATTATTACAATTAATTTGACAATGATATATTTGGGAAGTTTCCTCCTCTGATTTCCTAACAAGCTCCATTCACCAGGAGCAGAATTTGCAGCTTTTGGCGCGCAGACTCGTTAAAATGTCTAGTTTTTGTAGCTTTTGCCATTTTTATTTGTAGTTTATTCAGCAACATAGCATAGCCACGCATTAATATTTAATGAGTAGAGTAGATGGCATAGATGGATCTTACCCAGAGCTGCTTAGAAAGAGTGCAGATATAGATTTACATACCAATTCCTCGAGCTGCCTTTAGGCTCTGTTTTGATCCTCTATCGTCATATTTCAGGCTCTGTGAGCTCTTTCACAAAATATGCATCTTAGTTTCATCCCCGATTTTAATATGCTGAATAATGCTCACACCTGTAGTAGACACCCCTCCCCCCCGTCTCTATGCCTCCGCGCCACCGGCTGCCATCTCACCAATAACCCACATCTTCCCACTACAGACACCGCCATCTTTCTGCCACCCCGTTGAGTTCAAACGAAGAGGCCTATCTTCACTTGTCCCCTCTCACACACACACACACACACACACACACACAGTCGCAGCCTTTCCCAGGAGGATAAATACATACGCTGCATTAATTCATCCATGTCTTTGCAGACTTCTGTCAAATAATTTTTTTTCCTTACTCTCTCGTGGGACTCGAGGACTTTCAGCAGAGGCTCACTCTTGTTTTCTTTGTACTCCCGGGTGGGATATATTTTCATTTGAATGAGTGTGTGTGGGTTGCATCTGGAGACGTGTGTGTTTGTGAGTTTCTCTGCTCTTACTCCAAGTACCTGCATGGATTTACTGCATGTACCTGCATGGATTTACTGCATGTACCTGCATGGATTTACTGCATGTAGAGATTTAATTAGGCGTTGCATGTGCTTGTTTTTGATGTGTGCGCATATGCACCTCTCCATATGTTATGAAGATGCTGAAAATGTGTTTGCATTTGTGCCAGAGGGTGTTTATGAGCTTACTGTGCGATGCATACCTATCATCTTCACTTCAATGAGATGGTGCAAATCTTATGTCATGTTAAGCTAAACTTTGGGCTTTCATATGAAAGCAGTCTCCCCCCCTCAACCTTGCCTGGAGCACTGATAGGATGAAAAATGGATAGAAGCCCCAAAGGAAGGAGGGGGGGGGGGTCCATCTGTGGGCTCCATTCAAGGACAACAGTGTTATCCATTTTGGAACAGTATGAAACAAGCCAGTGTTTTCAGGGGGGTTTGGAAATGCGGGCTTCTGGATGAACTGTGGATCCTACTGTTGTCTTGCCAAGTCAACTGTGATGTTGCAGATTAGATGCGAATCATTGACTCCTTGTTTGTATCGGCGCGACTCTCCTCATCCAGAGTGAGAGATAATGAACAAATGTGACTGATTGTGTCTGATCGGGGTTGTAGTGAATTACTGCGGCATCAGAGATTGTTTTGCGCTACCCCAGCGCTCATAAAAGCTGCATTTAATGTGATTGTATGTTTCTCAGCCCTGAGGTGTTGGAGTTCGGCTATATCTATTTATCTCTGTTTTGATCTTGTCCTCCCTTTCTTCTCTCCCTTTTTGTTCCCTCTTCTCTGGTTTAACTTCTTAAAAAAAGAGAGAGAGAGAAGCTTTTCCTCTAACTTTCTCAGTTTTCTTTTTTTTTTTGTCTCTTTCAACTCATCTTCTCCTTCCTGTCTTCTCTGACAGAACCGATTCCACCTGCAGATGTCAGCCCGCGTGCCTCCGTCAACCCTGGGCAGCCTGCTGCTGGCGGTCTTGCAGGGAAAAGAGGGGGACAGAGACAGAGGAAGCCGAGGGGAAGGCAGCTGGGGAGGAGCAGCTGTGATCTGCCCCGGTTGGGAGGAAGGAGGTGATGGGTTGCTGTCTCACCTGCAGACCCACAGCGGGTCTACCTGGCATTTGTGGGATATCATCAACCTCACACGCATCTCCGGGGCAGGAGACAGAAGAGGGGAGACCAGCGAGGAGAGAAGGGAGGATCAGAGGGAAGAGGAGGCTTTGAAGATCCTATCAGCTCGTTTCCTGCGCTCCCCTTCACCCATATCCTCAGTTCTCCTCCTGGGATCTGACCCCGAGTGTGTGTCCTCTGTCCTACGGGCCGCTCAGCGCCTCGCTCCATCATTTCCAGCACTGCAGTGGATCATGGGGTATCCCTTGTCTCCGGATTCGCTCCACACTCTAGGAGGTCCCCTTGGACTATTAGCCTACGGGGAGGTCGGCCGCAAGCCAATCAGCTTCTACATTCGGGATGCTTTGCAGTTGATTGGTCGTGCAGTCACTGCAGCCACCATGGTGAGGCCGGACTTGGCACTGATTCAGAACATGGTGAATTGTTACGACAAACCCAACCGACATGAGCTGCCCTCTTCAGGACAATATCTGGCCAGGTATGCACACACATACTGTACTTGACCTTCTAAGTGAACTCAATGTTTTTATGGAGTAACATATGAAGTACTGAGGTTAAAGTGAGTCATCTGATCTGGAGCACAGATGTATAAAAAGAGCTGGGTACAGTGTTGAAGGGCTCCTTTCTCGTTCTTATGTAAGTTGCTCAGGAGTGCATGAAGCCAAAAACGTTGGATTACCAGCCATGACATTATCCAGATCTTCTGCGTATGCTTGTGTGGCCCAGAGAAGAAGCACACTTCCCTAGGCAAGCTGCTGACTTACAGCTTAGCTCTTTGCTAACTTAAATGGGAATAAAATGATTTAATCGAGCAGGTGTATTGAAACAAGTTCGTTTGTGAGCTTGTGACATTCAAAAAACATTCTCAAAGTAAGCTCATGGGGAGCTTAACGTGTGTTTGGGCCAGTGATGCACATGATGGACACCGCTGCTGTCATTACATGCTTTGGCCGCTATGTCAACTTGGCTTCAGAGCCTGGCAATCTTCCAGGAGGCTTGATCTGGATTTGTGAAAGAGAGTCACCTAGCTGGAACTTCTGTTCTTTGCACAATATGGGACAAACACAACGCTGAATGAGCAGGAGCTCAACACTCAGTGACTCAGCAGGCGCTGTGTGCCGGCTGACTTTTTGAGCAGCCAACTAGCCTCCACACTGCAGAGGAATGGAAAAATGGGCACTTTTTTTAGTCTGGACTTCTTCTTTGGTAGAACATCATTTTAAAATGGCATTAAACAGAATCTGATGACGAATGAACACAGAGCAATAATAATCTCGTGGTGCAACTTTTGCTAAAGGTCAGCAGCAAGTTCAGTTTCAGAGCATTACTCTGCAGCTGGTTTAATAAAAGAACATCACCTCTTCCAAAAAATTAGATATATTGCCCTAGGCCACGTTGGATTAGTTGTGGTCTAGTCAGGTCTGAACCTCAAATAGTTTCTATAACTACAACCCTTGAGGCTAACCAGTGTTTTTAATGACTCCTGGTCACTTTAAAATTCTTAACCAAGGTGCCAAAAGTGTACACATTGAAATCACCAAATGATATACGGAAGACAGTGACACTCCAATTAAATTCCTCTGGTCACGGCACTAAATATCTGTAAGCTCGTTAGTTTTCTGAGTGACACGCTGGCATTTTTGTTAGGAGTCTCTGGCTCCGCTTTGTGGTACTGTATGCTCCGGTTGCTGCCCTTGTCTGTCCTCTGCACCATGGGGGTGGCGCCTTCTGAATAGCACTGTCATACTGGTGGTGGGGAGGAGGTCTTTATGGCATACAGATTCCCCGACTGACACCAGGAGAGTTTTGTCTGTTTCTCCGCACTGTTGCTGCTGCTTCAATCCCCGCAGCCTTCAAAAGGGCCCCTGACAGCTTTCTCTGGCTCTGTCAAGGTGCAGTTTGTGATAACACATAGCCTACACGCACAGTAAAAAGCATATTGAAATACATATTAGGCCATAAAGACTTTCACTTAAAGCAGAAATAGCTAAATCCTCACATTTGTGCAGTGCATAAAAAGAGAAAAAACTCTTACTTACATACGTTACAGCCCCTGTTCAGTCATATGAGGCTGATACTGAGTGATGCACTGAAGCGCCATGCCGTTAACTCACTCTAAAGTTAAATATCTCTCGCCTGCCAGTTGACATGGATGTTTTTCAAATGGCACGACTGATAAACCAGTATGTAACAAGCTTCCGCGGCCATGCGGTACTGGTGAGTGAAGGATTTGTGGTTCAGCTGGCTGGGCTCACTGCAAATATTGAACACACACGGTGTCTGCCAGCTGAGAGTGATCATCAACACCACCCACATAATCACAAGCTGGATTCTCAGTGTTCCCTCCTCCTGCAGTTTAGTTGAGCTCTGAGATGCCAGAACAATTTGGCATGGAGGGCCAGAGGCTAAAACGAGTGGAGTGGGAGTTGGGTTACAAAGCAATATTATTGGACGTTCATTATTAGAGTTAAAACAAGTTTATTAGATTTAATGTGATTAAATAGTTCATTTTTAGCTAGGCTAGCAGGGCAGCTGTATGGACGGCAGTGTCTTTCCGTTAGTCCGTCCGCCACTTTGGTCCTATTGATTTGGTGCTATTGATTTTAAATTTTGTACAGACATTAATGGTCCTCAGAGGATGAAGCCCGCTGTTTAATTCACTGACTTTTCTTCTAGTGCCACCAAGAGGTTGACATTTGCAATCTATAAGAAAAGCCTCCAAAATTCAGTATTCATGTGCATCACCGGATGAATTTTGGTGATCAGAGCTGCAGATCTGGCCGTGCACCCTTGGTTTTGTTAGACTTTGAGTCAGTTTGAAAGTGTTTAAACTTCATCAGGACACTAGGGAAGGTTTTTTTTTTTTTTTTTTCTGTGGAGAGCCAATTAGGACAAACTCTAGACTATCGGAATAGTTAATTTATAATAGAGACCTCTAGAATATAGAGTTAGTGACCTTTGTTCGCGGCCTGCAAGAGACTGATAAAAGAGGTCACCCTATTGCACTATTCAAACCGGTCCAGGTAGACTCCATGCCCTCCCTGATTCTTATCCCTCCCCTGCAACAGTCAGACATGCCATTGCTGTGGAAAGCTGTAACAAAGCTGAAGGGATGTGAGAGACTTCCACATGGAAAAGGCAATTAACAGCTCAGTGCCCGAGGGACGGGGCGAGGAAGGCAGGGAGGGAGACGGAGGATGTCTGGAGATATAAGCAACAGAGGAAACTGTGAGGGAGGACAGGAGCAAATATTGCACAATATTACTGTTTCTTATTCAAAGCAGTGAAGCAATGAGGATAAAGTCAGAGCACAGATGTGACAAACTGGCCATTTTTGATGCAGTTCTTCTGAATGAATCAAAAAACAAAAATCCCATGGTGCCTTTTTTCCAAAAATACACCAGGGAAAAAGGGAGCGAGTAGTCAAAGACAAACGGATGGATAAAAGAAAAGGGAAGTAGGAAACAGCTAAAGGAAAATAAAATCAAAGAAAAGAAAAAAGAAACGCGTATCGGGGAAAGGATGTGAGGAAGGGGGGGAAGAAAAGGAGCGAATAGAGGGGGAGGGGTGTTGTTATCGGAGTGAGATCTGCCATTCACTGCCATCTCACTCGACACAGCTGCCACGCTGATTCCATCTCCCCCGAAGAGATTAAAACCACTGAAACAGGCCAGCCTCGTATCATCGCAGACAGACAGACAAAGACGGAGGGAGTAAACTTTCCTCCAAACTAAGGGAGATGGAGTGATAAGGGAGGGAGTCTCATGCCTGGCGCTTGCTTATAGAGTCATCATTTACCGGCCACTCTGTTGACATTTGCTCCCAGAGTGTGTAAACCGTGGCCAGGTATCAGTGAGGGGGGAGCCATCGCTCTCTGACACCACCCGGCTGACTTATCAACCTGCTTTGACATCCACAGTCATTCTTTAAACACAGCCTCTGGCCAAGCGCAGCACCACAACCCAATAACTAAGAGGTGACGCCGCTCCCCTGCTCTTATCGCTGTATAATCTCACACTCTTATTTCTCGTTTTTATCTTCGGGCACGAGTCCAAAAATGTCACAAACTGCGGAAAAGGGGGCTTCACACCTCTCTGCCTGAGATAATAGATGTAAAGTGAGGCCCGTGGTTCATTTTTTTTTTTTGTTCTCTGTGGCCAGCCACTACAGTAATAGTGTACAAGTCTGGAGTGGGTTGGCTTGATGAATCTGCTGTCTATGGGATATGATGATTCAGCCGTGCTATTACCATGAGTGATTTCAGCTCAAGGCAAGGCTAGCACTTCCGCTTTATGGTCGCAGAGACAGAGAGGGAGCTACTCATGAGGAAACATAAGTTAACGTGGAATGGGAAGGGAATGACTTTCAAATCAGAGGCATTTTTAATCAGGCTCTTGAGAATTATGGCACCAGAAATGGGTTTATAAATTGATATTGTGCTGTTGAAGTAAATTACAGCGTGAGAGAAAGAGGTCCGTGAACAAAAAGCACAAGCAGAACGCACGAAACCTTTGCATAAATTCCCGCGTTGTGTTATTTTCTGTGTGTAAACCAGAGAGGCTTTAGTCCAGGCTAAGCTTGTAGGTGAGGTTAATGACCCTCATGATCAATTCAGTCTTTTCATTTTACTTCACATATCCCAGATTTAATTGAGAAAGTTCTCCAGCAGCAGTTACATTATATGCTCATCAATTCAAAATATAACTTGGAGATTAAAGAGGGGGAGAAGAGAGAAGAGATTAGAACAAAGAGTGAGAGGGAAAAGCTATTTCTCTGCTCTGAGAAAAGGGCTGTGGCTTTGCCAACCGTTTCCATTAACAGGAAGGAAAACTTGCCATTTCTAGCCTTGACCCAGACATAATCAACAGTCCCCGCACGGTTCAACACCCGTACCGAATGCAGTGATCCCTGAATACTTTAACATTTAAACAACCACTCCTATGATTTCCAATGACCTCCTGACAATTCCCTCACTAATCAAGACATGATCAAACAGCACTTGTATGGCTGCACATTGAGACATCACCTGACGCCGTCCACATGATCAAATGCTAAGACATGAGCTAACAATCCCTGCATGGTTCAAGAGGCCAGGGCAGATTTATGTGCGAACGGGAATTGCTCTTCTTAATGTATTCCGCCGTAAAGACCAGTGTGGGGCCACCAGGCGAGTGAGGCGAATAGCAATGACTGTATGGACTGACAGATAGCGGGAGACCCTCACTGCACTGCATTAACTTTTAATTATGATTTTCTGGGAGATGCAATTACCCATCTAAAAGTAGACTTGCAAAAGCTCCACAAGCAGGCCCTGCCCATCTGTAACGTTTGCCTTGCCCTGTCGTTTCCCAGTTTTTCTAATTTCTTTTTCATCTGTATAGATTAGTGTTGGATATTATTGCCGGCTACATTTTCTGAACTGCAATAACCCAGTATGGATCTTGCAATTTAGCTCTTTCTCGCTTATTGTCTCACTTATTGTTTGTCTCTTTCTGTCTCTTGAGGTTTCTCTCCAACACTTCCTTCACCGGGGCCACAGGCCTGATCCAAGTGGATGCTGGCCTCTCTCGGGTCTTCTCCTCACAGTTGTTTCATGTATGGAGCCTGAAGAGGGGGGCGCTCGGGCAGCCGGCCTGGGTGACTGTAGGTCAGTGGACCAGAGGCCGGCTGGAGTTAGAAGGGGGGATCCTGGGGTTGGTGGGAGGATTCAGGAGCAACCAGGGACAAGGTCTTGGAGCTGGGGTGAGGGGAGGGGACGGCCAGGGGGACAGTTACGTTGGTGAACGCTGGAGGCCTGGACTTTCTGTTGAGGGACACCGCCTCAGGGTGGTGACACTGGTGGAACACCCATTTGTCTTCACACGGGAGGTGGATGCGGATGGCTTGTGTCCAGCTGGCCAGCTCTGTCTGGACCCCAAAACCAACCGGACAGACATAGTCAACGGCCTCTTCAACCAGCTGCACAACCCAAACACTACCACTACAGAATGGGAGGGCATTGGTGAGTTTTGTTTTGGAAATATTATATATATAAAATATGGTACCGCACGCATGAACTCAAAGTTTCTCTTATGTAGACTCAGTTCTGTTGGTTTAAATATTATCACTAAGTCACTAGCTACTGTTTTTCCTCACGACTGAAGTGGGTGTTGGAAGTAAAATCAATATGGGATCACGGCTGGTCAGTCTAGTTCAAAAATATACCTTGTGCAATGTCAGGGGCTCAGCTCTACAGATGCAACTGTTTCAAGAATGAGGAGGATTAAAGGTGTTGAATCAATAATAGATCACGACTACCGAGTCAAAGAAATACAGGCATTCTCTCTGACGAACTATATATACAGTCTGCTGCATAGCACTGAAATAGAAGGCAGCCAAATTTTCTTTGAATTCAATCAGCAGATTGCCAGCGGAAAGTCAAAAAAGAAGTGTACTCTCCAGGGTTTCCAGAGCGATCACCGTAATTGTAAAATACATTGCAGCGGCATCTTCTTCGATATAAATATTCGGCAGAAGTACTGCAGAGGTTTGCGCCAAGTTTCAAGAGCAGTTGGCATACTGCTGAATTTTGACTGAGCTTGCCAAAGAAAGTGAGAGCAAGAAAAATTGAAATGGCAAGAAGGGCAGAAGTGTAAGTGTAAAAAAATGGAATGGAAAAATATATATTATAGTGTGTCAATCTCGCCAGTTCTTCTATTTTCTTACACTTTGCACAATGGTTGTTACATTTCTGTAACCCATGTTTAATGGGATTAAACATTTCTAGACTGTCCTCTGAGGACCCATGGACATTTTTTATGATCCTTAGTCAACAGTTCCCAGAGATGCAACCATTGCACTTCCAAAGCATGCATATGAATAATTGAAGGGATAAATGTCACATCATTGTTGGTTTTCACCTGCCAGAGCTACCGGACGACCTGAGGAAGTGCTGCTACGGGTACTGCATCGACTTGTTGGAGAAACTGGCAGAGGACATGGGTTTCACCTTTGACCTTTATATTGTGGGAGACGGGAAGTACGGAGCATTGAGCGGGACGGGACGCTGGACGGGGCTGGTTGGGGACCTGCTGAGCGGAACCGCTGACATGGCTGTCACCTCTTTCTCCATCAATTCAGCCAGGAGCAGAGTCATCGATTTCACCTCGCCCTTCTACTCAACCAGCCTGGGCATTCTGGTACAATAGCTTTAACTCTTCATTAATTTGCTGGAGCTCTTATAATGACGGTAAAAGAAACAGGGCATGTCCTCAAAACGTGCTGCATTTAGAGGTCACCACAGCATTGCTGCAGTGTTACTTTGATTTGTTTATCTTTGTGCGTGGATTTTCTCAGTATGATTGGACGATACGCTCTGCAAATACTTAATTTCTCCCTCATGCCTTGCTCACGCAGTCTTCTGGGGAGGAACAGGAGATCATTAGTTGTGTGTAATTAGTTTTCTGAGATTTCAGTGAACATGTTAATTATGGAAGTTCAAAATGGACGGCAGTTTAAGACTGCATAATGAGTCTGAGAGGCATTTTTAGAAGCAGTCGTCAAACATGCTCCGCGCCTCACTAACTGCAATATGATCTGACGCTAGAGTTCGAAAATAAGAACTGCGTTCAACACAAAACGCATGTTAATCTTGCAGAGATGAATCAAATGCATCAAGACAACTTCTTGCACAATGTTTTTTTTTTCTTTTTCTATCTAACAGGTTCGTAGCAGGGACACTGCAGCTCCAATTGGAGCCTTCATGTGGCCTCTCCACTGGTCCATGTGGGTGGGTATTTTTGTCACCTTGCATCTCACCGCGCTCTTCCTCACCTTGTACGAGTGGAACAGCCCCTTCGGTATGACACCCCATGGCAGGAACAGACTGCGCGTGTTCTCCTACTCGTCTGCCCTCAATCTCTGCTACGCCATACTGTTTGGACGCACTGTCGCCACCAAGGTAAAGCCCTCTGCGTGATAAATAGGCATCATAATGGGTGGGGCAGGGAATAGAAATTGAAGGGAAAGGGAGGAGAAGGGGGGTTGTATTATGAGAAGGAGTACATAAACAATAAGGGCAAGTCAAAAGAGGAAGTAGAAGGGAAGGTGGCATGGAGAAAGATGATAGAGACGGTTTGGGTGGGGAAAAGATGGATAGGGGAGAGGTTAAGACGGTAGACAGTGATGAAGTAGAGAGGTTTCAGGCAGGATAATGCACATACAGGGAGGGAGAGGGGAAAGGGTAAGTGGGCCGACAGAGATTGAAGGAGTTATGGTGACGATGATGGGGATGGATGAAGGTGGGAAAAGAGGGAGCAGGTAGAGGTTAACTCCCCGAAGTAGTCGGTTACAAAGTTGAAAACAAGAAGGCAGTGGGAAGAGGGCCAACGCGGGGTGGAGAGGTAAGAGTGCAAACTGGGAGATGGGCCTCAAAAAGAAGGTAATAGGGAGGTTGACAGAAAGATGGTGAGCAAGGGTTGAAAGGGTAAGTGGGTAAGCAGAGAGGAGAAAATCAACAGAATGAGGGTGACAGAGGTGGGCAGACAGAGGATGATGTGAAGGGGAGTGGGCAAGGTTGGAGAGCCAGGCGACAAAGGTTAGTACCAGAGTGATCACTCTTAATTAGTACAGAAGTGATTACCCGAGACAAATGGAAGTCAAACCCTCTGACTAAGGCAAATCTGTCCCTTTAAAAAATACAATGTTGTAAGATGAAAACCAAATTCTTCTCCCTCAAAGACAAAAAGCCGTCTCATTTTCATGTCATTTGTTTGCTATAAAAAAAAAGCGCAAATATTAAACGTACCTTTGCAGTAACAGCATTTTTCAGAGACTTGTCAGATTTGACTGATCATGTCACACCCACAGTCGCACACGCGCTCATAGCCAAACACAACGCTGATGAAAAACAACTGTCCTCTGCATTCTTTGTTTTTTAAACAGCTACATACTGAGCCAAAATCCATTACCATGATAACTCGTGCTTGCTCTTCAAAATTTTCATGCAGCAGATTCAGATAAATATCATCATTTGCTCAAATTATTCCTGCCTGTGCCACTGCGCTTAGTGAGCGCGCATCCCATTATAAGACTTCTTTGTACGCGTAGTCACACTTTGGCCCTGAAGGAAGCGGCACAAATGACTTGAGTGGAATCAAGGCAAAGTGACTGGGGAGACTAATTGAAAGGTCGCGGGTTTGATACTCAACAACTGGCATCGTGTCACTTAACAGAATGTGTCCTTTAGCAGCATGCTGACCTCTCTGAACTTGTGTGTCAGAGAGTCATGGTCATGTTTATTTAGGCTATGGGAAAGACAATGGGGGCGAGTAAATTGATTGTTAAACTGCTATTAATATTCTTATTTTTTGCTGAAGTCAGTTATTTTGGTTTTAATAAGATTGTTTCAAAACCTTGTTTCTCACATTCAGCTACTAGCTATTGTACAGTTATAACAGAGCATCACTTCAAAAGCCACGGAGCACGGCCTGAACTAACAACATTAGTTTGTGGGATTACAGGTTCGGGATATACACTGTGTACTATTTCTGGTTCTGGTATCGTAGCACCTCTGTCCCACTCCTCGGATTCGGTTTAACAAATCAACAACCCCCAGCACGGGTGTAAATATAGACAGGCAGTGTGGGCAGTGCATTTGCACCGGGGCTAATGGGCTAAGAGGGCTGCAGAGAGAGAGCAGGCCCTCCAGCGGCGTGTGAGGTGAAGAATGGGCCCTTGAGTGATTCGCCCTCAGAAATCCGCCTGCGTTCACTCACGTTAACTCGTGTTAAATTAAAAATGCTATTTGCTAGACGCGCCTTGAAAGAGACAAACCATTTTTGCCATGGTGTTCTCTTTTTTTGTTGTTGTTGTTTTTTTGGTCAAATAAATGCACTTGGTAAATGGACTTTCTTTTATATAGTGCCTTCCTAGTTTTCCGACCACTCAAAGCACAAAGCACTTAACACTACATTTCACTTTCAGGCGTGTTCAGACACCGATGGCACAGCCTTTAGAGGCAGTTTGGGGTTCGATATCTTGTCCAAGAACGCCTCAACATGCAGACCAGAGGAGCAGGGGATCGAACCGCTCTTCCTCTGACAGCAGTAATCAGCAGCAATCTATAACAAAATTATATGCTTATTGTACGTAAACAATAAAACTATAAATAAGCCATCCACTGCATATTGAATGGAGACCTTGACAGGCAGTACAATAAGTACGGGGAGACAGGGCTTCCATTACATTTCCTTTAGCATTTCCCTTTAAATGGATCTCTTGTAAGCACAATGTGAAATTAAATACCTTGTGAAGAAAACACACGTGGGTGCACTGAAGGCTCCCTGATTACTCTATCTTCGACTAAGTACATAGTGCAAAAAAAAGAGATGTTTCTTCCCCAAAACAACATTACAGAAACATTTTTTTGCTCACGCAGTCCTTCGATTCAGCAATTAATTATGCTTATGAGTTCAAACATCCCGAAACCTTCATAAGAATGGGTTACCACCTTGTTTGTATAATTAATGTCTCATTAATCTCGAGCCTTTTAAAACACAAGAAATTCATCTCTTTTCTTCTGTTAAGTGGATTTTAATTGGTGGAATGAATAAATGATCACAGCGTTCAGGTGGATTCATCCCCCCCAGGCGAGTAATTTCATGGGAAGATATCTCTGATGTGTCTCACAAACAGTCACACTTTGCCAGATTCGTCTGCCTCTGCATTAGCTCTTCTCCTGATCTGTTGTGATTAACTTTGGGTTTTTTTTTACTTTCTTACTCGGAGGGTTCAGTCGTGATTTTTAATTAGTAGGAGAATGAAGGGGGAAAAGAAGGTTAAGAGCCTCAGGAGGAAGCGCTGCCTTTACGTCAACATCTGAAAACACCTTTCTTCACACTTTTGTATTTCTAATTGTTTTAATCCCATGCCCTTATTTTATTTCTTATCTCGCCGTTTCCGTGTTTTGCTTTGTTGACAGTTTCATTTTTGTCTTGACATCGTGACATTTAAGTTTTGAGCATAGATAATTCTCAAATATGTTTCTCTTTTTCCTGCTCTAATTATTATCATTATTATTATGACAAAAGTTAAAAGTCTGTCTTGACATCTCCACCCTGCAGACTCCTAAATGCTGGACCGGACGCTTCCTGATGAACCTTTGGGCCATCTTCTGCCTACTGGTACTGTCTAGCTATACTGCCAACCTAGCTGCAGTCATGGTCGGGGAGAAGACCTTCGAACAGGTCTCAGGAATTCACGACGACAAGGTTAGACTGCATGCAAGGACGCAAGCTTGCAACTGCACGCGTGTCAGCACGCCATGCACGCATACAGACCCACAGCTACATGTACACACAAACTAATCTTGCACAAGGACAGGCTAATGAGTAAAGAGCGGAATTATTTGTGAAGGATTATCGCTTTCCATATCCCTAAACCCTCTCGGGAGTTCAGGGCTAGAATGAATGTGATATGAGCCCCATCGTGATATCCATTCCCCCTTCTCTCCCTTCATCACCTCTACCACCGTCTCCACCCACGTCTTCCCGTGTCACCTCCTCAGCTGCACCATCCCTCCTTGGGCTTCCGATTTGGGACAGTGAGAGAGAGCAGCGCCGAGGATTACATGAAAAAGAGCTTCCCGGAGATGCACGACTACATGAGGCGCTTTAACCAGCCCACCACGCCAGAAGGTGTACACATGTTAAAGTAAGACACAAACACACACCCAGTCACAGACAGACACACATTTGTACAAACCTGCATCCGAACGCAATCCAGACCTAAACAATCCAGTCACGTTCACGTCTCTTATCTGTGGTTGTTTGTATTCTGTGCACTTTTTTTTTTTTTTATGTGCGCCCGTGCACATTCTGTCTGCTGACAAGAGCAAACATGGCAGATTTGTGTGTACCAACTCCAAAATGTGTCACCCGATGACATCAATAAAAAATCTGAATGCTTTGATTTGCAGCTTAGTGAGGCTGTTTTTAATGTTTGTACCTACTGGCTTTTCTATCTGAAAATCAATGCATTAGCTCAATGTGGCTCAATCTAAGTTGGTGTTGATTTGCCCTTTGATTTTTCTCTGCACCCCCCCATCACTGGATGTTTTCTTATTATAGTCAACAAGCTGCTCCCTTTTGCATTTGCCAGAGATACGATCAAATACTCAGCACTTTGCGAGCTGCATATTTACATCCAGTTTTTTTTTTTTTTTTTGCCTTTGAGCACAAAGTGTATGTGAGGTAAAAGCTTATGAGTTACATAAAGTTTAATTATCAAATATTTGAGTTCATTAAAAGTGTTGAATGTGAGATGAATGAGAGTCAGGGACAAAATGATGTAATGAGGGCCGAGCGTGACGAGGGCGAATCGGCTGTCGAATGGGGGATTGTAAGGAGATGAAAGCAGGGAGGCAAGGCGAGTTTATTTTTATAACAAACAGTAATTCACAAAGGCGGCGAGTGCTTTACATAATGCCTTAAAACACTGAGTACAAGGTGCAAGACAAGACACAAAAAACGAGGCACGGAAATAAAAATGGAATAGATTAAAACGGGAATAAAAAGAAGTTGTTCGGGGTGATAGGGAGTGGTTGAAGTACATGCAAAGGCAGTGAATAAAATAAAGGTTTTTAACTTTAATGCAAGTCAGGGAAGGTCTTATATCTTCTAGAAGTAAATGCTGATTCCTTTTAACTCTGGGAATGGTTAGCAGGCTGCTTCCAGATGACCTGAGAGACTAAGAAAGGCTGCTGAGGAAGCCACAAGTCTCCCTGTTATGTGTTTTATGTATGTTTCTGATCCTATTTCAGATATGACATTTACTTCTGGCCCTCTGTATACTTGATTATAAAATCATTCAGATTTATGAGTGCCTGCGTTGGTAAAGACGTGTCCTTAACTCCACGTCTAGTAAAACGAGTTTCACTTCACTCCTGTGGATTTTCCAGAGGAAGAAAAAAAGGTTCTGGCAGCGCACCCGATAGGTTGGTGAAAGAAATGTAGTGTTTGACAGTAATTTCATTTTTATCATTTTCTTCCATTTCTTTTTAATTTGCTTTCTAACTGAAATGAATACAGCGTGTTTTAATACCCTCCGTTCTAATAACTTCAATACTTTTAATAACTTTAATGGCACACGGGGAGGTCATGAGCTCATGCGTGGATAAACTGAACACACATGAATTCAGCAGTGGTGGAGGAAGTGTATAATAAGATAAGAAATAAAATATAAATATAATAATATAGAAATTGGTGAGAAAAGGGTTATTTTGCTTTCTTTTAAAGATATTTAAGGAGTTGGCTTCTCTCATTTCTATAGGTAGTGTGTTCGTTCCATAGCTTTGGAGCATGTAATTGACAAAACCAACCAATGCCTGATTTTCTTTCGCTGTTTCTGGGAACCTCTCAGTAAACCAGCAGCAGATGATTGCAGTACTCTTAAAGGCAACTAGTTAAGAAGGGAGTTAGCAGTGTAACTTGGTTCTACTCAGTTAAGGAAAGCGGTGCAGAGCAGCTTAAACCTGACTATAACATGCTCTTGATTCTGGCTGAGCTGCAGAGTTTCGAATGAGCTCAGTTTTTAGTTTTTTTCTTCAGGAGGCCAGTAAAAGATGCATTACGGTAATCGAGTCGGCTGAAAACAAAGACATGAATCAGTTTTCAGCATCTTTTTGATTTATAAACGGCATAAAGTATTCATATCTTTACTTGACTAAACATAGCGATACTCCAATATATAAATACGCCATTATGAGTCCTGCAATGAAAATGTCATTTCAGTAAAAGTACATATATTATTCACAAAATGTACTCAAGGTCCAGTGTGTAAGATTTAGGGGGGGATCTACTGACAGCGTATGGCAGAGATGGAATATAATAAATGTTTTCATTAGTGTATAATCTGATCTGAGAGCATTAGCCGTTTTTAGAGATGGAGCCGGTCTTCTTCTATATGTTTTTATTGTATATATGCACCACCATGTTTCTACAGCAGCCCTGAACAAACAAGCTAGAAATGTTTTCCTAAAGTTTGACCGCCTTTGTAGGTTCCTCTGCGCGCTTGGAAGGGAGGATGAGCCGAGGGGTATTAAGCTGGTTGGAATCTACAACTTCACTGCTAGATGCCAATAAATTCTGCACACTGGACCTTTAAAGTACCAAAATAAAAGTCAGGAAACGCATTCAAACTGTCCGCTGCATATGTTATATTATTATAATCCTGAGTTACTAATGCATCTGTGCAAGCGTTGGGAACATTTTACTGTTGGTTTGAGGTGGCGCTAACTTTAACTATTTGATGTACTTTGGAGATAGACAGAATCATGCATCACATTTTATAAGCACCTTGTGTTTCGGATGAGAACTCTTTGTCTGTAAAGTCAGATGTAGACGTGTAAAAAATAGATTATTTCCCTCTAAAATTTAGTGGAGCAGAATTTCACAGCGTCGTGAAATCGTTAATACTCAAGAAAAGTAAAAGTATTTCATATATGTACTTGGATACAGTACTTTAGTAGATGTAATAAGTTCAGTTCTACTTGCCAGAGTGAGAAAAGGCTGTGTATTCTGGTTTAAGCACAGATGCACATACATACTGTACACACACAGTTATAACCACGCGCCTCTCAGACACAGTGCCTTCTCCATAGATGCTGCGATACCGCATGTGCTGACTTTGTGATACAAGTGGGAAGATACAAAGTGCTTGTTCAGAGAAAGAGGATGATAACGGGGAAGATGAAGGCGGCGTTTGTTTGCGCGCGAGGCGAAGCAGAAGTGGAAGTCGCAGCAGTGCAGAGAACCGAAGTGAGGCAGTAAAATACTGTGTTGGCAGAACTACTGACCCCAATACTGCACTCAAATCTTAGGAGAAAAAAAAAAAAAGCTCATGAACGTTCTCCTGCAGAGACAGAACGCCCAGGGCTACACACGCAGCTGCACATGAACACCAATGTATTGCCTCAGAGGAAATAATGGAAGCACGTACCTACACGCGGGCTTACAGCCGTAACTACACACTTTCACGTCTACACACACCGAGGCCGGGCATCGGATAACTTCCGACCCTCTTTAGTCCCAAAAGAAGACTTTATCCTCTCTTCTTCCTGTGTGTTATACTTATCAGTTCTGTGCAGGGAAAATCAGACTTTTCTGCTTTGCCAGCAGAGCAAAGACTTTGTAACGTCACCCTTTTGTCTAGTAGTAATCACCATGAATAAGTCTCAGGTAATTTGATTAGTTTGTTCTATTTCTATTTCGAGTGTGTGTGTGCTTCCTCCGATACATGCATTCATGCTTGTTTATCTGTTTGCCATTCAGTTTTGGGGGTATGACACAAATATCTGTGTGCAATTATGAGTCTGTGCATTCATTTAGGTGTGACAGAAAATGTGTATCTCTGCTTCTTTATCAGTGTGTTTGTGCATGTAGGTATATTATTCAAATCCAGTGTGTTGCACTCCGTATCCTGAAACTTATCTCCTGCCAGCCATGGCCAGTGGCAACACACAGAGGAACGGTCTATAATTAGGGGTCAATTAGGGTCAATAGGATCGATATTGCTGGAGAAGGAGAGACTTCGGCAGTGTGTTTAATGCCTTATCAGCCCGCCACAGTGGCTGTTGGTTCAGGTAATGATGTATGTGTTTACACAGTGTATTAGGATGCAGTTAATCTCATCCTCTGTATAAATGACAAAGTTGGATGACATCCCCAAATCCTGCACGAGTTCTCGGAGTGTCGAGGAAGTTTGGCAAGTAAATCTGATTCACGAGACTTCTAAAGTGTATCTTCAATTATTGCTTCTCTTTTACTCTTGTGATGTTCGTGTGTGTGCGTGTGTGTCGGTGGTGAAGGACAGATCCTCCTATGCTGGATGCGTTCATCATGGACAAAGCCCTGCTGGACTTTGAGGTCTCTATCGACGCCGACTGCAAACTTCTCACTGTGGGGAAGCCTTTCGCCATCGAAGGTGCGCACTCAGACTCAAATACACAAAGAAACACTTTTTTTACTCACTTGTTTGCAGCAGAAGTTTGTTTTCACCACTTCAGTCAAAAACCACTACATGTCTGACAACAAATTTACCTTGATAATAATTGTATTCATAATCCCAAAATCTAATAGCCTGGAGAAAATTACCTTGCGGTGACCTTCTTTTTGTCTGCAGATGGCAGACAGGTCCCAACAATACGACTGTATGAAAAGGCTGAGTCCCCATAATGAGGCTCAAACAAACCAAAAGGGTTTCATGGTACATTCAGGCTCTTTTCATGCAGTACACACACACACACACACACATGATAGATATATATAATACTCACCATAGGCACATACAGCAAAGAATCATATGGCCTGCACACACTCATATGCTATCACGGACTTACTATAGTTAGCTACATGACTGACAGAATAACACAGTTATTCAGTGGATGAACTTATAACGCTGCAGGGTAAAAGTACTCAGACATCTATTATTAATAACGATGGCCAGTCAGAACAGCTTGGACTTGGATGCTTACAGGTCAAACTAACGGCAACACATTCATGAAGCATATAGACAAATCCGCTCGCAGTCCAAAGCCAGCTAATAATCCACACAGGGTGTTATTATCTTTTTTTTCTCTCGTATGTTGTTCCTATGAAGGAGTGCGGCTATGCGTATCATGCGTGTGTGAGAGCGCTGATGGTGGTGTGTGTGTGTGTGTGTGTGTAATGTGTGAGTGTGTTGTGGTGCTATTCTTCAAGGAAATTGTTTTTTTGTTTTTTTTCTTTTAGACTTTCATTTTTCATTCTCTCATTTTCCACAACATCCTTCTTCTACCTCAGAATCTCCATACGAGCCACAGCAAGCGAGCGGGAAAAAAAAATAAAAAAAGACAGACAGACAGCAGAGGAACAGAAGCGAGCCGTGCTGTCATACTTTCATGTTTAACAAAGTTGAATTTTCCACTGCATTGCTTCCATCTCGTCCATCCGTTCGCCCACACCTATACACCTCATTTACTAACCAAACTAAAACCATTAGTCACAAAAAGTCACAATTTCGTACATTATTAACAGCCTGCCCTACTAAAGACCAAAAATATGCATACATGCTAAAATATACTAAATATAATATATTTTTTAAATCCTGCAAACACTGACATGATATCCTTCTCATACAAGTAATGAATCATGTTTTAATAAAGTAACTGATTGCTTTGTACAGGTGTTATAACCAGATGTACACTAGATTATGACTAGATACGACAGTAGTACTTAGTGGTAAGTAGAAGTAGTGGTTGTGTATGCTATAAACTCAGTGTATGAATACATGTGAGCAGTAAATTGTATCACTTTTAGAAATAAAGGCTGTTGGTGACCTGTAAAAAGAAATTATGCCCGAGCGCTAATAAAAGTCCGATGCTCCAGTTCATTGAGGTAAATAAAGCTTTTACTGTATTCCAGTCACATGTCATGTGCACACATATACACCTTCTGAAGGTGACTTTGATGTGGATTTTTTTTTCCCTGAACGCATTTATTGGATGTGTCACACATTTAACCTCTAACCCAAACTCAGCATAGCCCCCAGAGTGTTTTTGCAGGTATTAGCATGTTTGTGCACGGCTGGCATCATGCCTTAACGTGCATCTACGCTCACGCTTCAGTTCGCTCTTTTCTTTCATGCTCCTGTCTCTAAGACAGGTGCACACAGACACAGACAGTCAAAGATACTAGTAAAGGTGTCCCCATGGGACCAAATACTAACTTTGGTAGCATTTCTCTGTCAGTCAAAGCGTAGCCTCCAGAAGACCCCACTCCCACACTCCCTACTCACTCCACAACTCCTGTTCACTGGAGATTCTCTACCGCCTCTTCATTGCGTAACACAAAATGAGCCAAGAGACATGCATTACTCACGATTGTGAGGATGAGAGCAGGTCTCAGCAGCATGTAGAGTAGGTCTGCTTTATTCATTGTCTACATGAAAAGGCAGACGAAGACCTCACACTGCCTTTGGTTGCTAGTCACCCACGTAGCCTTCGCGAGGCCGAACGGGATGGAAGCGAATAACTCAATAAGTCTCAACGGCAGAGGAAGAAAGAGCCCAGACAGGAAATGTGAGAGAGGGGGCAGGGGAGGGAGGGAGAGGGGACAGAATATGAGATGAAAAAAGTAAGCAAGGGAAAAAGAAAAACAAAGGTAAAAAAAAAAAGAGAGAGAGAGAGAGAGAAGACCAGTGAGGAGGGGATGAGCGAGGTGGGAGTTGAGCAAAAGAAGGAGATAGAGGGCTTTCATTTGCCCACTGCCAGTTTGCGCCTTTCTGCACAGCGAGTGATAAAAGAGCCAGCCAACAGAGTCCCCTAATCAAGACAAACCTTCACCCCAAGCAGATGGAGTGAGGGAGGGGGAGAAAGGACAGAGAGAAAAAGAGAAAGGATGAAGGGAAAATGTGTGGTGGGGGGTGGGCTGCTATTTGGTCTATAGAAGGATGCAGGCAGGATTTATGGAGCGGATTGTGGTCAGGAGATACAGGCGTAGGAAGTTGGACCGTGGAGATGCTGCAGGCGAGGTACTACTGCTGAAATCTTCAGGCTACTTAAGTGGAGAGAGAGATGCAGGGATGCCGCTGTGCACCCGTTTCCACTGAGTGCTGTTGGGAGATGTTTACGACAGCCCAGACACACCCCATTAATAATATTGCCACTGAACACACAGCCACTCGCCGCTTGTTTGTATGTGTGTGTGTGTGGGGTGCGTGCGTGTGTGCCGGTCCCTGTGTACATAAGTGGCTACACAAGCTCAGTCAAGCAGGACGCAGCACATCTGAAGATCAGAACGAGGCTGGCAGGAGATTTCGTTGCCGCGGTGAGACTGCTGTTGGTCGGGCGGCTCACGTCTCGCAGGACAGACGCCTTCATCTGATTACACTTTGTGTGTTTGCAGTATAGCCTCCATTTTGAAAAAGCCTTGCCTTCCAGAACGCTCCGGTTAAAGTAAATCAAGTTACGCAGAGCTGCATCGATTAAGCGTTTCTTACTTCCAGCTTCTTAATTGTTTGGATTTGGTGTCTTAAGGAGGAGTAAACTGCTTATCTTTCAGTTCTGGGTTGCTGATCAGACAAAACAATCAATATGACGGTGTCACCTCTGGGCTTTGGGAATTTTAATGGGTGTTTTCATCGTTTTCTGGCATTTTAGAAGTGATTAATCGGGAAAATAATCAGAAGATTAATTGCAATGAGAATAATCATTAGTTGCAGCCCTAAAACTATGGCTATTACTCATCCATAGCACTTTAATATAACTATACACACTAGAGTTGGACATTAAACTAAATTTATTGAAACTGAAGACAATATTAATCTTTTACCGACTGATATTACTCAGATTTTTATCATTAATAACATTTTTCTGAATAAACCAACAGCCACCAACGTCTAAGCAGAAGTCCAATCAATCAACAGTCAGTCATCAATCAACAGCTCAGTGTCTTCAGCTGTTTTTACTGTTGAATTGAACTGGACAAACATCAGAAAGAAATGCACGCGCTGGCGTATAACAGCTTCTACATTTGTAGTCTGGAGTTAATCTCATAATCCATCTTGATGATCACTGATTGAATCGCTAAAACCAATAGCAAATTCACGGTTTCTAGATTTGAAACCGTTTAATAAGTGGAGGGGGAAATCCTCTGACACATGCGAAATTATGTGTTTTACATTTCTGGCAGCAATTATTGGAAAAAACCAAAGGAATGTTACATACAGGAAATCAAAATTTCATTAAAAGAAAATCCAAGAAACAGACTTAATGCTTGCCGGAGTTGTGTGATTATGAAATCGTCTTTTAGAACGGCACAAAAAAAACACAAGAAAGTGGCGCTTAGGAGCAAAAAAATACTAGTATTACAGAGATTATACTTTGTAAAGCTATGAATTCTGGCAAAACAGTTTGAAAAAGTAAGGTACTACAATCTTTACAAACCTATATAAAGCCTTTTGGAATCAAACTTGATGTGCCGGGCGTGTCTGTGAGTGAGTAGGTGTGTGGGAGATTTGAGTGACAGCTTTGGGACTTGAGGCTTGTGATGGAATATGCGGACGTCTGGGGTAAAGAATCCAAACAAATGACAAGTGACTGCCCACTTGTGTTTCACCATTTGACTGAGAGCTGTAAAGAAACGCGGTAGGAGATAGGCTGATGACAGAAAAAATGCTTTCTGTCTGAAGGCAAAATAAGAAAGAGGAGGGAGACGTACGCAGACAAAGCCACGGACTCGGGAGAGGAGCCGAAAGATAAAGATAAGAATGGAGTGAAGCAGAAATGGAACGAAATTGAAGGGATGACAGAGATAAGGGGTGGACTAACATTGGGAGAGACTAGCGGCAATGGTGGGAGAGGAATGACCTCGGACAGGGAAACAGGAGAGATGAAAGGGAGAAGTGAGAAGAGAGGAAGCGACTAAGGAGAGGGGAAGGGAGGGTAAAGGAGGGTTAGAGCAAAAGGAGGGAAGCTTAGACAGTTTTTGTCATGTAGGAAGCAGAGTGTGACAGTTATGTGAACCTTAGCTATTCTTTCTTTCTGTCCGCAACCCCCATCAGACTTACACACCTTGACAGCAAACACACACACACACACACACACACATAAACACACTCACAACCAGCTGCCAGGTCCGAGTCAATCACACACTTACAAAAAGCGAGCTGTTGGCATGACTGTGTCTTTGACTGCGGTGCAGATGAAATGAAACAAACAACCCCAGGAGATCTTGTATAGCAATAAATCTCCGGGAGAGCCTTTTGATTCTGAGCTGAGGGACAGATTTCTCTCTCAGTTTGTACCTGCAAGAGTGTGAGCTGTAATGCAAAACAGATGCCGCTTCAAAGTCTCTGCAGGGCAGCGTAACGTTTCTCTGCAGCTTTCAACTTGTGTAATGATACATGAATGTGCTTTTAAAACAAACGTAATGAACAGCGGTGGAGGAAAAGTACTTAAATCTGCTGCTTAATTAAAAATATTAGAGTTATATAATTTTATCGCTGTAACTAGTTATATATTTTACTGCTTTGTCTGGTCTTATTACTCCACATACTGCTGGTGTTTTACCTTTAACAAGAGGGAAATAAGAAAGTCCGAGGCGAGGCCGATTAAGTGATGATGAAACAATTTCTACAATCAAGCAGAGATGAATATTTAATGTACTATAACAATGATTTGCATTACCGGATGCATATTTGGAATAGTTTTAACTTATTAAATGCACATCAGCAGCAGCTGCAGGTTTGAACAGTTATTGCATATAATTTTTTATGTTTTTGTATGTAAAGCGTCACTTTGCAAAGTAATCAGCAGCTGCAGTCGCCAGATACAAATTGTGTAATATTTCCCTCTGCTATGTGTATTAAAGGCACGTTTAGTACTTTCAAACAAAAGCTCACAATCACGCTTGTTATCTAAACTACTGTAAAACTAGTGAAGATGTCTTATAATTCGCATCTGTCAGTAAAAGACCTATACCAGTAACAGCAAAGGAAGAAACTAACTTAAACGCTAAGATCCACAAAAGAACTCTAAAGTCAGCATGCTATAAAGTATCCATGCAAATGGAGTGAAGCTGGCCTTTGAACAGAACCGGGTCTTTTATCTGTCGTGGGAGGGGATGAGCGTAGGTGAGCGTGGAGTGGATGATCCGCGTCACAGACTACGGTAAGTGTTTTGCAGCGGACAGCTCTGGTGATGAGATCAAGGTAGCTGATAGATAGGAGGTCCAATTATTTTGAATGCTGTGTGGGTGATTTTATTTATTTATACATTTTTTATAGAATCTGTGAAAGTGTGGTGACAAACAGATACCATAGCTAGAGAAGGATGGTATTCTCTCTTAAAACATTAAGAATTTTAATGTACTTATGTTGCAGTAAAAATATATGAGTATGTTACAGGCTGCTGGCTGAGCTAGTATGAGACATCATGTACCTCTTAATATTCTTAAGGCAGCCTACTGCGGACAATAATGGAAATGTAGAAACGTCGGACGAAATTAAGAAAAGAATCGCAAACTAAACGTTAATTCGGGGTGACAAAGAAATTGAGTGCGGTGCGCGGGTAAGAAAAGTCATCTCCAAAAATGTTGTTCATTATATGAAAAGAAGTGGTACATGACATAAAACATCATGGCTGACGTTTCTTCGCCTAAATTCAGAGAGTCTGTTTTAACAAAACTCATTTATATCACACTAATAAATCACCAGTGGGCGACCATGTGGGTTCATAACCCATGGGAAATAACTGTCTGTGAGAAGTTCAGACAGGTAATATGTGAGTATATTTGCATCATTCACTGAAGAGGGTTGAGTCAAACTTGATCCAACTTCAATCGCGGATCAGACGATTTGATGTCGGCCCCCGAAAATGGTCGGATCTGACAGACACGGGGCGCTGGGAATGGGGAATGAGCATCGGGCGTGACAATTTGTCACTTTATCTTGTAAAATGTTTCGTGGTGGAAGACAAGTGCAGGACAACTTGCAAAGATCTGACAGGAAGACTAGCAGCTCGACAAAGACTACAGCATTCTCTGTGAAGTTTCAGTGGCATTAGATGTTGACACTGATCTGGTCTAGCCAAGGGGTGCACAATTCTGTCTTTTTCACTCCAGATACCAATTCCAATACCTCGACTGAAGGTGCTGATCAGATATAAGTGTTCTCATTTTTCCAGCTTTAAAATCGCGTGGACCTCACCGCTGGGATCATTATGCTAAGTAACGTGAGCCCAGAGAACGCCGTGGCATTTAAAATTCACGCGGCAGCCTCCCTCAACTAAATGCTACTAATAGTGGAAACATGAAATTTTTATGACAGTGACATCTGGGGGCGGCACGGTGGGTGCAGCGGTTAGCAATGCCTCGCCTCACAGCAAGAAGGTTTCTGGATCAAACTGTGGCCTTCCTGCGTAGAGCTTGAATGTGTCTGCGTGGGTTCTCTCTCTCTGGGTATTCCGGCTTCCTCCCAAAGACGTGCGGGTTAATCGGTGCCTGTAGGTTGGTTGTTTATCTCCGTGCGTGTGCCCCACCTCTCACCCAGTGACAGCTGGGATTGGCCCCAGCCCTCCCGTGACCCTGATAAGGATGAGCAGTTATGGAAAATGATTGGATGGATGCTCACATCTGGTCAGTATAGGATAGCAGTCAGGCGTGTCAGCTCAGTACATCCCTACACCAGCCTCTCCTGCTTTATCGCTTTTGCCAGTCTTGCAGGTCAGGACAGGGTTTGGTGTGTAGTGTGATATGCACCGTCATCTACTCTGAAATCATGAAAGTCATCTAGTCTTATGTAGAAAAAAAGAAAAAAGTAGGAAAAGATAACTGAATATCAGGATTTGATCCACTACTGTATGCAGTCTGTACCTCAAGGAACACCACGACACTTTTTCCCTTCATGCATGCTATACTAGATGTAATGGACAGTATATTTGCACTGTACCTTTCAGGAAAAAGTCCAGCTGAAACCTAAAACCTAATAAATCTCTTTTTTCCAGAGGGCTTCTGCCCTTTGGCTAACTAGAACTGGCTGTGGTTTCCTACCCAAGTTAGTCACTAGTTTCCCGTCTCTTCCTCGGGCCTTTTTTTTCTGATTCTATTACCTATAGCATATGTTTTATTTACATCCACGTGTCTCCTCTTTCAGGCTACGGCATTGGCTTGCCCCAGGGCTCTCCCCTAACACGTAACGTGTCAGAATTCGTGAGTCGCTACAAGTCGGACGGCTTCATGGACATGCTACATGACAAATGGTATAAGGTGGTGCCCTGCGGGAAGAGAGTCTTTGCAGTCACTGAGGTAAGTCATTGGTTGGGGCGAGTGTGTTCATGTATTGTGTACGTGTTTGGTGTGTAAAGCGAAGTCTTCTGTAGCTGTACTCTTATAAATGAGTCTCCCTTTGGGACGCAGACGAGATTGCCTGCCAACTATGCACACCAACATTGACCGAACCATGCACACACACACACACACAGAGGGATGCACATAGACAAAGACATACAATCACATAAGCTTGGGCCTATTTACTGACCTTAACCAGAGTTACAGGCACGTACTGTCTGAGTGTCAATACTTATTTGTGTCTCATGTGTGCTACAACAGAGTACTCTCAGTTCTTGCCCTCCTCTTTCTTTTCATTCTTTTTAAAGAACTGGAGATCTCTAGAAGGAGCACACTGTCTATATCTATATCTCTTGTTTGTGAATAGAGAACCTGCTCGGCTCCCTGCGGCCATCCCTTTTTAAATCCCACTTCAAAGTTGAAGCATATAGCAACAAACGCAATTACACAGTCATAGGTTTCTCCAATGAAATGAAAAGCCTGAACTTCACCCTGCGTCGGGAAGTTATTACTATTCATCTCATTTGAAGTCCTGCGAGTGGGCTACTCTCAAACAGTGTTAGCGCGATCTTGCCCTCTGGATTGGGAGCAAAAGGAGGTCAGCGTTGTCGCTGATGAATTCGCCGAGTCAGCATGGGGCTAATTGCCGTAAGAGGCGGCACAGAAACGAGCCGGGTTGAAGGAAACGTGATTAGAGAACAGTGGAAAACCTCGCTACTGTCTCTTTCACTTCTTCCAGGCCCATGAAAGCCTCATAGGAGATAGACGTTACGTCAGAGGGGGGGTGTGTGGGCGAAGTAAACGGGAACAAACTGCTCTTCAATTAACCATCGTCTCATTTTACCATCTCCCTGCTAACTGCTGCTTCATCCTATGAGTCTCCGCTTTGCTTCCACCCAATCAGCCCTTCATGCTCGTTCCCCTCCCCTGCCTCGCCTCGCCTCGCCTCGCCTCGCCTCTCCGCATCCTTTTCTTTCCAAACATGTCTTTTACGCTGTTGCCCTCTCCTCTTTATTTCCATTCTTATGGGCTTACACAGCCAAACTAGATAGACAACAGCTGAATATCAATTGCATATTCACAAAAAAGTGTCCTAAATAGTAATTATGTAAATTTAAATCATCAATCTCTGTGTTTTTCCTCTCGGTTAGCTTGAGTCTTAACTAATCTGTGTCACTCCCCCAACCTCTCTCCCTTTCTCTCTCTTCTGTCTCCCTGCCTTCGCCCACTCAGACACTACAGATGGGGATCCAGCACTTTTCGGGCCTGTTTGTGCTCCTGTGCATGGGGGTGGGCGGAGCCTTGCTGACCTTGGCAGGTGAACACACCTTCTATCACCTGGTCATCCCCCGCCTCCGACGCACGCACACACTGCAGTACTGGCTGCACACCAGCCAGGTGAGTAAATACATCCAGTGCGTGTGGTGGCGTGGATTCATGCGCACACACACCCTCTCTCTCTCTCTCTCTCTCTCTCTCTCTCTCCAGCACACACACAGGGATGATACACAGCTGTAGTCTTCGCATTGCTCACACGTGCGTGTGCACAAGCATATGAGAAGAGTCTCACACACACACACTCACACTAGCATATTGCTGCTGGTTAGACACCCTTGCCCCCTGGAGTTGACTCTTATTTGTGCAGCTTCCACACGCCCTCTACTGTTGGAAACTCGTAATAACAGTCAAGAACAGAGCTAATGTTTGCTTAAAACTGAATTACATCATGTTAAATTAATTAAATAGTTTAAACTTAAAGCTAAATGTATTAATGCTGATTAGGTACTGTTAATTAACTCATTAATACTTGAACTGTGCTCGATCAATTAACTTGAATGTTTCAAATTAGTTAATTAAGTTTAAAAAATGGTCTGCATTGCCTGTTGCTTTATTCATTTTGTCTTCGTTCCTTTGTTTTTTTTTTCCCTTTTTCTGTTCAGACGCGTTAACAGAGATCATTAAATTTATCTCTCTGTCTACGTTCAAATTGTCTTTTATCACTGATTGCTCTGTGCCAAATGATTTTGAAGCACAATCCATCAAACATATAATTCAGATCTGTACTTTTCTAAATAAAAGAACAAAGAAACCGAATGAATACGATCTGTGGAGGCTTTTTTTGTAATTACTGTTGGAGAATTAGTGCGTTTACGGCATCGTACACCAAAAGGAACCACAAATTTTAAAAGGTCACATGTTGTTATTTTACGAAACTCTAGCCATTACCAAATGAGGTGCCTGTGGCGATATTGTTGAGTGAATAATGGAAACTAACAGTGTGAATATCAAGACCGCTCACATTTGTTTGCTACATCTCTCTAAAAGGGCAACAACTCCCAGGCAGCCTCCAGCATTCATCACAAAAGCAGCCCAGCCATACGAGAGGAAGGCATCGGAGTTAGTCCCCCAAGATAATAATCCCTGTTTAGAGTCAACGTCTCCCTTCATATATATCATCAAAAATTAAAGTGCAGTCACCTTATAGCTTCATAGGTTGGTTTGGAGATGGGTATTTTTTCATCTTAACCAAAGCACTTCGGGTCCTTAATCAAAAAGTACTTAAGCAACCGATACTTTAACCTCCCTCAAAATTTTAAGTGGAAGAGAACTGTCTCTCTTTCTGAATTACAATCAGTTGATTAAATTATTTAAAGAAGCACCACAGCAGGATTCGTGAGGAATGGCTGCCGCAGATGTTCTGTACAACTGGGCAGAATAATGGTTTCTTAGAAATTCAAATTCATTCTCTCTTGAGTTATTTCAGAAATGATGAGTTGCTAACACATTTCATGTTACTAATCAGCAATGTGTTGTTGTTTCCTCTTTTCTTGCAGAAAATTCACAGAGCCCTCCACACCACGTACGAGGATGTTGGGAAAGAGCTAACAGGCCTCGACGAAAAGTAATGAAGTCACTAAGTTATGCATCTACACACTTTCATCTTTCATTTGAAACGGCCCGAATAGGCCTGTTCAAATGTGTCAGGGTTATTACAGTTACACTATTTACGTCTGGCAAAAGTTGTTTCTAGGTAAAATATCTCTCTCTTGCTGCAATTTCGAGAAATGACTTTAAGTTATTAAAACTCTTAAAGGAACAGTGTGACATTAATTATTTGTTTTCTTATGAGAGACCACTCGAATGCCTGCATGCGTATAAGTAAGAAGCCGCAGCCAGTAGCTTAGCTCAGCATAAAGACTGGAAATAAAATCTGCAAACCATCTTTACCATCCCACTGCTATCAATCATCCCATGCAACTTTCCAAAGATTCACATCTGCAGTATATATTTTGTGTCTGTAGTTCTCATGTATACTACTGCACAGTAAATCTCACTGGATAAATGCCCTTTGCTGTGATCTTCCCCTCTTTCACTAGCCCCTCCTCTTGTATCTCAGAGAACTGCACCCTACACAGGAAGCAGCATCAGCCTCCTCCTCCGTCTCCTCCCTTGTCCCCCAATGCTTCCACCACGGCTGGAGACACCGGCAGCTCCACGTCGTCTCACGAACCCAAGGAGAAACGTGTGCACTTTGACCTGGAGACCCTCCACAGCTACCGCCTGCGCACACACACCGCCTCTGTGCGTGGCAGGCCCGGTATGGTCGGCCGTCCCGGGCTCGGTCTAGGAGGGTTAGGGCTTGGTACCCTGGGGAGTTTTGCCACCCCTCCTCAGATTAGCCTCCACGCCAACGGAGGCCCCGTCTCTACACTGGCCTCCACAGGCTTGGTCCTCTCTCCTCTGGGAAGCAGGGCTGCTCAGACGAGCATGTGGGAAGGGGAGCTCCAGGACCTGCAGGGGAAGATTGAGATGTTTCGTACACAGCTGAGAGAGGCTCTGGCCAGGAGAGCTGAGATCCAGACTAGCCTGGAGAGAGAGAGGAGTGGACTTGTGCGCAGGGATACCAGTCTGGAGAGGGAAAGAGACAGACAGAGGATACAAACTATTAACACAGACAGAAGTAGCTCCGCTCAGCCCAAACTCCCTGAGAGAGACAGGACCAGCCAACTGCAAACCCTGAATAATCAACAGTCGGGGAGGGCTAACCAATCAGGCGGTCTTGTGACTCTTGAGCATGGGAGGAGCAGCCAATTAAACACAGTTAACAGTTTGGACAGAGGAAGAGCCAACCAGTTACGCTCTGTTAACACTTTGACGGGAGAAAGAACTGTCCAATCACGCACTTCCACTAGTTTGGAGCGAAGTCGGGTCCACCAACCAGGTGCTGGAAACATAACTGTCCAATCACGGAACACTTCTAGCCTGGACAGACAGAAGGCTAACCTATCGAGCACTCTGAACACTTTGGAGAGGACAAAAGCCAACCAATCAAGTGTAAGCAGCGGGACTTGATTGCCTTTCAGAAGGCCGTGATGTGTCGGGCAGCAGAGGGAGCGGTACGGTTGGTGCTGGCGTAGCCGTGGGAAGATGGCTTTGTTGGAGTGGGGTTAGGTTTTAGGGGACGCTTGCTGAGAAACGACAGTGTATGTTAACTCACACCATTACTTACTGCAACCTAATAATTTCACACTCAGAATAATTTCTACACTCGCTTAAAATGACAACTAAAAAGTTTTAACTGCAATTTCAGAACTGTAAATTGTCGACATTATCCATGAAATAACAAATAAGCGATGTAATCTTGCGTCATGAGAGCAAACGTGATTTCAGTTGAAGCTGAATATACATTCAGACCATCTGGCAACACAGTGCTAATTGAGGAGAACGGCGGTTCACATGACGAACCGCCAACCACGGCTGTCTGAAACACACGAGCTTATCGGCTAAAATCAAAGCACGGCCTGTTATACTGGCTCCAGAGGCCTACAAGCACACAGAAACATCAGCGACAAGAGCACAGAGAAATCAAAGTCAGCCCAATGTTGAGAAGAAACAAACAAACAAAACTATTTGAAAATGCACATGCAGCATCCGCGTTAACCGAGTGCCAGCAGCAAGAGGCGAAGATGCAAAAAAAAAATCATATATTTTAAGTAATAATCTCCCAAAAATGTGAACGATAAATAAAAGAGAAGTGGTACAGCCCTAAATCAATGTACCTGATGATCCCATGAAATTTTTAAAAAGCCTTTTGTGTGTTGGTACCTTTTATCTTTGTGTGTGTGTGTCGTCCTCTCGTCTCATACCGCCGTGTCAAAAATGCATTTTTGAATCTTTTCTATTCTAAAATTTCACTCTCGGAAAATGTGTCAAAACTACAAAAAGCTGCCTTGCAAACTGAGCCATTCCCAAACAGACGCTTTGAGATGGTAATTTTCCTCTGTGATTTGATGGGTTCCATATAAAAATGGCGCGAGGCTAGGCCAGGAAAAATTCACATGAATGGAAACAGGTTCATTATGCTCTCTGTAGTGGAATAGATTCCGGCCATTTGGATCCAAATACACACCTCCAGCCTATTTTATGGCTGCTTAAGTCAAGGTAGCGTACCATTTAAATAGTTTTGTCCACATTGACACCTTGAGGGTGAAACGTAGGTCGCATTTTTTTTTTTTCCCACATGAGAGTGACTCTGAGTTTTAAGTCCAGGATAGTAGACAACAAATAGTCATTGTGGGACTACAACAACTTACTGAGAACTATTTCCAGTTGGTTCAGTCCTCCACATAAAGTTGAAGGAGTCTAAGAAAAAAAGGTGCTGCTGGGGAATGTACTGTCTTGAAAGTTCGACCCATAAAACCTCCGCCGCTTTTGTGTTGGCCATTCTTTTTAAACAATCTGTCTCTTGTGAGTCAACTTTATGGATGTGCAATACTAAATCACTGCTGTGCCCCTTTAATAGAAATCCCAGCCCTTTCCTTTATGGAGTTTTTTTTTGTTCTTTGGGAGGGGGGCACAGTTGACCCGTCCCATTCCCATCAGCTGCAGCGTCGTGGGTCAGAATTGTGGATTATAGTCAGTATTCAAAACACTTTCCAGTTTCCAACGTGCCATTAAAGTGGCATAACTTCAAAGAGGGTGCTTCTTTACATCTCTGTCAGACTGCTAGTAATAATTTAACAGTCCAGCGTCGTATTTATACGGAGACATGCAAAACTACGGGAGAAAATTACAATCTCAAAGTCATTTCACGGATCCTTTGATTATCTGATGAACCCGAGTCCCCAAACAGCTCAAAACAGTTGCATATCTGCTTGGATTTGTGGCCTGTAAACAAGCTATCAGTTTTGGAATGAATCTGCTCACCATATTCATTACTGACGGAGCTTATCACCAGTCTGGCAACGATTTTTTTGCGCTCAGTGACTGCCTTGCGCATGACTTCACGCAGAACGGAAGATTCCAATTTACTATCTTGCAGAGTTGAGTGAGCACCAATAGTTGAGACCTCATGTTGTTTTTGTTTTTTAATCATTAATGTAGTTGTACACTTTTACACTGTTTCCACTCAGATGAAGCTTTTTTTGTTGTTGTTTTCGTTTTCTACTAAGACCAAGTGAAGTTTCATGCCTCGTGTCAATCTGGAATTATGAAGTGAGAGATCTCTTTGGGGCTGACTGTATTGGGACTCTCGTTCAGTCAACCACAAGAGGGAGCTGTACCCCTGCTTCCCGCGGCTATGGACAATGAAGAGTTTATGGATTGAGGTTGAATTCCAACAGAACCACCGAAACTAATAAAAGTAAGCGAATGACTTATGAAGCGACGGTGACATGCGGAAGCTGCGTTTGGTTCTGTTGTTCTCGTGCAGCGGCGGAGGACCTGGGGGAGAGAAGGCCTTTGTGAAGTCACTCCAGCACTATACAATGCAATGTCACCTAACAGTACTGTGATACTCAGTCTTGTGAGTCTTTCAACACTCTAAAACCGGTGTTGGGACTTTCACTGTCCCGCAGGTCTGAGACGCAGACGCTGATATTGCTGAAACAGAACTGTAGGCTTTTTTTTTTTTGATGGTACTGATATACATTTAAACGTTTCAAACTTTGCTGTGGTGTGAAGTGGTTGTGTTCACATGCCATGGTGTCTGAGGAAAAAAACTATATTTTAGGTCTTTAATGAGAAAGAGCTTGTGGTACTGGATATTTAAACAAATACTTTTAAATTTACCCCTTATAAAAAATTGTATCAGCATATTATTGAATTTTATCATAACGACCATTCTCATGTTTTGAAATAAACATTTATATACTTATTTACTTGCTTTAGCTCGTATTTTGAGTCCAAACTTATTTTACAAAAGGACACCAGACAGCTACGACAGTCCTGTCCTCATGGTTCGATGATACACTGTCAGCGCTCACATAAGTCACTTTGATAAATTTGGCTCCCATCAAACCCATTTAAAATCCATTAATCTGCTAATTTCACTGGATATGTGCATTGTCATTAAATCAAATGTTGTTTTAATGACTTTTGCATTGGGTTTGATCCTAAATTGTCGAGGCCACCTCCTACATGATACTTTTGTTTTTGGGATAAACGACACAAAACAAAGTACTTAAAAACGACACTGATATAAAATGTTTGTCAGAAAATATTAAGCGCACATTAAAAGTGCATCTCAGCCAAATGTGCAGGTGCTAGTTCAGCATGAGTGCAAAACTGAGCGGCTGACTCAACACAAGTGGGTGAGCTTCAATTGGTGACGAGGAGCAGATTCTTAAAGGGACATGACACAGTTTATCTAAGCTACAAATGTGGAAATATTACACCTGAGACCTGCATTGAATTGCAAGTTTAAAGATCAATACAATCAATTAAAGATCATGGAAAAACTGAATCCCTGGTCAGTATTCATACACCTTTTCACCTTTGGTAACACCTGAGCTGACCCTTCTAGCTGCTGTGAAAGCAGTCCACAGTGTGAGGAAGAATTTCATTCTCAATGTTGCTCATCCAGTCTAAACATGTTTTTTTAAAAAGGTGCTCTCGCTCTGTTTTAGCACTTGTGTGGAGATCAGAGAGGCGTTTGAACGCGCTGCAGGTTGCATCACTTGAGTCTCCAGCAGAAAAACTAATAGTGAATTGCGATGGCATGAGCCGTTTGTTGTTTACAAGCTCGTGAGCCTGTGTAATGCAGCTTCGCTGATGCTTTAGCACGCACTGTGCTGGATGATAAAGGTGTTGCATTACCTCCTGGGTGGAAAATGAGAAGGCGTAGCAGCTGTAAAGCGAAAGTCAGCTCTAAAGACTTGTGACTATCTCTTTGTAATTGTGGGTGAAACGAGATAAAGATGTGAACGCTCAGTCTTATACTGCTGCACGGTGAAATGCAAGGTGGGATACAGACTGCAGAATATATCATCTCTATTAAGATATGTGCCCGGAATGAGTAAATCTGTTATGTGTCCTGTCAGAAAACTGAAAAAACCTGAATAGTCTGTAAGCCACCAATCAATTTCTTTATCATGTTTTATTAAAGCCCGTCTTAAGTATGATATAAGTCTTCTCTGAGGCGTGCCCGTGTTCCTGAGGCCAGTCAAGAGGGGAGGGTTAAGCACCACTTCATCTGAGCGGATAATGTAATTGTTTAACCTGTCATGTAATGACCGCTTTCAGCCACACAGAGGCACTTGAACCCGTTCCAAGGCTCATGAATGTGGAGTGTGGGGTGGAGATACTGACTTCACATGAGGGGTGTTGTTCCAGTGTGATGGAGATGAAATCAGTTTATCGAAACAGATAAGCGAGTCATGTTTTACCTGAGTGTGTGTGTGTGTGTGTCTTCCCTCCCCTCCCTCCCCTGTATGTATTTGCAGTCACACTTCAGTCACCTCATGAAGCAGTGGCTCATTGTTACACATTTCATCTGTATTGATTTACAGTCTTGGACCCCCAGAGTGTTTTCTTGACCACACACAATCATACTAACATTAATGCCCTTATGATTCCATTTACTAACTAACCTGGAAATTGAGCGCTGAACGTGAAAGCTGACAGTGAAGGGGAAATTGAAATTGATGCCACAAAATATAATTCTCCTGTACAGATGAGCGCTTGAACAGCTTGTGGGATGTTTGAAGAGGATGAGAGAGAGAGAGAGAGAGGATGGGGAGTAGCATGCTGATGATTTAGTGCCGGTGCATCGACCAGAGTGTATAAAGTGAAGATAATCGTAGGGTGATAAAGCCAATCAATCACATGTTCTCCGGGCTCGCACATGGTTGGATTCTGCTTATAATAAAACAAACAATGGGGCTCTTTGTCAGGTGCCGGGATGCACTGAATGGGTTGTAAAAGGGAGAGAGAGAAAAAATCAATCAGACTCCAAATGTAGAACTGTGTGGGCTTTCATAGATGCATGGGTGAACATTTTCCACATGCATTCATCAACCTAACCTCGATGCTTTCATGCAGCACATACAGTATGTGAGGTGTGTGCTCACCTTAAGCCTGCGTTTACCGTTTGTGTCCCTGCACGAAGGCCTACCCTGGAATTAGCCATGTAATGTGCTGCATGTGTGGGTGTCACCGCACACACGAGGACACTTTTGTCTCTTTTGTCCCAGAGAGGACCCCCAAATCTTCGTGCATGTCTGAATGGAGATCAGCGGCCTTTTGCACAGGAAGAAATAATTGGGTCACATGTGTGAACAGCAGTCAAGAAGAATTTTAATCAAACTTAAGAATCCCTAATGCAATCCCCCACCCCGGGCGATCAATTTCCATCCAGCTAGGGTTCATCGTAAAGAGTGCTGATAATGCTCGAACTCTAAAGAAAATGTAATTGTGATGATGATTTTTTTTGCATCTCACAGCTACTGTAACTGTGTCCAAATTCGCCGTGAGAGGATCACGAGTCGCCTCCGGGATGCATAAAAGTGTTCATCCACCTCCCGGCTCACACATCTCTTTCCGTCACGCTCCACAATGCTTTGTCTAGTAGGTAAATAGGAGCCAGGCACTGTGAGTGATGAGTTTATTAGCCCCTGCCAGCTGTGACCAACCCTTGGGTATTATTGGCGGGGTGGCGGTGTCAGGGTGTGTGTAATGATATCGGGGTGGGGAGGGGGGGGGGTTGGCTTTTGGGCAGAGAAAGAAAGGAGGGGTGAATCAGGAGGGGTGTGCATGGGGAAGGGAGTACCCCATGAGAACCAGAGAAACTCCCTGGCAACCCGAAGACAGGATCAACACTAAATGAGGCGCCCCCCATTCATCCAACACCAAGCAGTGGAGCCAAAATGACAGAGATTGACAGAGAGAGGGGAGAGAGGGGAGAGAGGGGAGAGAGGGGAGGGTGGTGCTCCTGTGTGCAAATATCTGAATGAGTGTTGGAGGCTGGTCAGCAGGCGACTTCCTCCTGTTCTGGACCTTCTCAAATGAGTCTGCACAGATATTAACATACTGCGTGAGTGTCCCTGAATGTCCCACAACGCCGAGCTGAAGCAGAAATGAGGACTAAATGGACGTTTGAGCTCAGATTTAAGCCCCATTAAGAATTGATGACTGTGGGAGGAACACATATACATCTCTTCCAGTCTGCAGCCACAAACAGGACGCGCGCACGGGCATGCACGCACGTGTGCACGCACGCACAGCCGACTCTTTGATGCTAATTGCCGCAATGTCATTCCTGATGAGTCAGTGAATCGCAGAGGTGTCCGTGAGCGCGACTCTCGACGTGAATGTGGAGCTATTACTATTAAACGCCGCGTGCGCGCCTGTCCTCGCGTCCTCCTCCTCCTCCGGAGGTGGGGGGGTCCAAATGCACCACCAGTGGTCAGACGCCTGCCACACCCTTCCAGAGTAAACAAAGGCCGGAGACATGTGAGCCACGAGCTCTGGGAAGGGTCACACCAACCAACCTGATTATATTTAGACAAGCAGGAGGCGTATCAGATGCTGAGCCTAATGTTGTAATTACAGTGAAATTGGCTCTTGTTTATAGATGAGAGGTTATCTCTCCCCCCACAAAAAATACCCGCCCCCTCGCTTTTACGCACACATGCGCAGGCCGATTTTACTCCACACACACACACACACACACGCACATTCCAAAATCAACCCCTTTGTCTTGGTCGCCTCACGGCGGTAGCCCCGAAACAGGAATTCAGCAAGGAAAAGGAAGGGAGAAGTGTGTTATGTGTGGACCAGACTGTCTCCTCCCCCCACCATAAGCGCACACATACACACACCACACACACTCTCTCTCCTCCCCCTGTACACCGCCCCCTCTCCTCTCCTCTCCTCTCCTCTCCTTCCCTTCCTCCTCCACAGCCCTGCTCGGCCCCCATGCCTTTTGTGTGTGTGTGTGTGTATGTGTGTGTGTGCGCGCCGTGAAGCTGACTGCGTACCCGAAAACCGTGTGACGGATGCCTCGCATAAAATATATGTTTTTTTGTTTTTCTGGAATTCCAAATACGTCCGCGGTGTGCGTTCAGTGGGAAATAGGAAAACCTGCAGGTGCAAGTAAAGGGGAGGAACCCGGTGGACGCACGTGAATCTCTCACTTCCATCCAGAGCCAGGAAATAGACAGGAGAGGAACGCAAGTGCCGTAAATTGGACTTTTCCATCATCAGCAGCCCTCCTCTCTCTCCTCTCTCCTCTCTCCTCTCTCGCCATCCCTGCTCCTGCTCTGTAGGTCTCCCCACTTACTCTCACCCAACCTCATTCTCCCAGTCTCCTTCAGTGATCCCAGAATAGCCTCACACCGGAGCGCGCATCTAAAAGAAAGAAGAAGAAGAAGAAGAAAAAAAGAATAGTGGGGGGTTTTGATTTTCGGGGTGACTTAGGAGACGCCGGGGATGGATTAAAGGGACTGTGCACCGCAAAACTGGAGCAGCACGCACGACCACGCCGGGGGGGAAGGGGGCGACGGGACTCGGTGAATTCACGGAGCCCGCGGGACAGAGGTGAGTGTTTCAGGCTGTCCGGTAGTATTTTGGCTCTCTCTCTCCTCCTCCTCCTCTCGTGTATCCACCAGCAACCTACCGCTCCTCAGCACATGGTTTTCACGTTTCCATAATTGATGAGCTCATATGCAATCTGCTGGTTTCTGCTTGTGGTGGAGTAACAGCTATGTTATCAATACCCTGTACAGAATTATGACCCCTTAATTTGGCTCATTGTTGATATAGTGGCTCCTGTAAATCTAGATTATAACCTCCAGTTGTGTGTTCACCTTCTGTAAAAGACAACTAAAGCGCATTACATGCTCATGAAACATGTTTCCCCTTCATTAAAGCTGCAACCATCACTCCCAGTTTTTATTTCTCTTATTGAATTCATATTATCAGGATTACAAGCAGCTTAAATTGGTGGTTGAACTGTTTTCTTCAGTAGAAAAACAGGTGATATAAGTTGTGCAGACACTCCTCCACATCAAGTGGAACATATGGAGCTTTATGTCTCTCAGGGCCCGAGCAGTGGACGTGTTTCTGCAGCAGCACTGTAACTTTCTTGGAAAATGGATAAACGGTGCAGTACTTCATGTTCAAGTTCATGTTTGTGAGCCATGGCTCGTGAAAGAGCAGCGACTTCACACTGTGCACTCTGAATTCTGCCTCTAATTTATAAAATTCACATTTATAGTAACAGTATGAAAGTAGGACAGTCACTTTTCCTTGGGCACAATTTAAGAAAAATGGTGCTCCTTAAAAAAAAAAACATTCTTGAATGAAGAATGGCATCTTCATATTTAAGACATCAAAAAATGGCTTTTATAATAAGTATAATATATGTATGTAATCAAAAAAAAATGTGTCCCAGCCTCCTTTAAATTAATTCATGACCCCAAAAGTTCAAACATTCTCCTGTATCGTGCCACGCTGAGGCTGCACCTGGCTCTTTTTTTCATATTAAGTAATGAACCAGTGGTTTTCTTGGGTAACTGATAAATCATTCGTCCTTAAAATGTCACAAAATCATGAAAAATGGCGATAAGAATTTGCTAAAGCCCATGGAGACGTCTTCTGATGTCCAGCTTTGTCCGACCAACGGTCCAAAACACAAAGACATCAAGTCATCAAGGAAAACACAGAACAAACGAGCGGAGGAAAGCTCGTGAGGGGTCGCTGAGTGAGAGCATGAACATGATGTGAATCATATGCCACGCGCCATCGCAACCACCAGATCTCAGCTCAGCTGAACACCTATGGGAGAGTCAGGACTGGCGTGCTTGACAGCCTTCACTAGCTCTATCGTAAAAACAACAACTGAGGGAGTAACTTTCAGGAACGTTATGATGTTAATCCCCCCGGTACAGTTCCAGAGACTCGGAGAGGCACTGAAGTGTTTTTCCGGTGGTCTTACAAAGATGTTTGACATTATGTTTTGCTTAAATTTGTCAGCCATCTGTTTGAAATAGCTCGCTTGTGTACTGTAAATACAATCATAGACCATATGACCAGAAGCTATACTCTCTCTCTATTGACTGCACCGTATTATACACTGCATATACAATACTACACTATGTTTCTATGTTAGTCTGTGTCTAACACCTCCACCCTCCTCCACTCCCATGTCGGTGGCCACGGGGTCTTGTATCTTTCTCACTGTCTGTCCACCGCAGGCTATATATCCCACCTCACACATGCACACACACACACACACACACACACACACACACACACACACACACAGGCAATATGTGCACAAATTGCTCAGACTGTACACGCATGCAAATATGCTGTGTGATAGTTGCAACCGCAAGCATAAAGCAGCACACACATTTTGCAGCCTTACACACACACACACACACACACACATTTGGCGTGCCCCAGAGGACAAACGCTGGTGTGACACGATAAACGAGACTCATTCTGTGTGTGTGTGTGTGTGTGTTGGGGTGAGGTTTAAGTGCTGACTGGAGTAGGTCACTGAGACCAAGCGGCGGGGAGAGTGAGACCCAGGACCCAGCGTCTTGCTAAGCTGCTTTCAGCTACACTGAAATCCTTCCATCCCACTATCCTCCTTGTCTCTGATCCTCACCCGCCACCAACCGCCCCCAGTCCCACTCCCACCGCTCACCCTCCCGCCACCACCAGACATACACGTTTAGCAGAAATACAGAAACTCATGCTACGCTCGTCTGCTTTACGTTATTTCTTACGATTCTTCTTCGTCATGTCTTTGATCTCTGCTTATTTTGTACCCGGTTCGCTCCTATTCTCCTCTCCTCTCCTCTCATCTTCCCTTCTTTCCTCTCCTCTTCATTTCTGGCGGTCATGGAAATTAGACTGTAGAAGTCTTTGATTCTCTGTGCCTTTTACCGCCTCGGGGTCAGGGCCTGTTATCTTGGAGAGAAAGAGAGAAACAGACAGTAACAGAGAAAAGAGAGGATGGAGATGAAGAGGGGGAAAAAAGAGAGGGGAGAGGTTGAGAGACAGGTGTTAAGACAGAAGAAGGACAAATGGCAAGAGAAGGGAAGGTGGAAATAGCAGAGGCAAGGATTTGTAGACAGATACACTGCAAGAAGACAAAACGAAGAGGAGAAAAGGGCTGGTGAGAGAGAACTAAGCAAACACAAACAGAGCAAAAGACAATAAAATACAGAGAGAGAGAAGCACCAAGAGGATTTTCCTGAAGGATCTTTGGACTGATTGTGTGCTCCTATTTCAACCTAAGAAAGAAACAGTAACTTGCAAGAATTTTGCATTCAGACAATCACAGAAAAATAAAACTCTCCAGTGGAAACCATTTTAATTAGTGTCATTCATTTTGGAGGGGGGTCAGCTGGTCAAGGTGCACGCGTGGTGCAGCCGTTTTCATCGCATGTTTTAAAGGAGCGCGACAAACCAAAACCAGATCCTCGCGTCGTATTAAAGTATCCAAACAAAAGCAGACGGAGAGAGAAATATAGAGGTAATAAGTGTTGGTAAAATGGAGGCAGATTGGTAAGAAGGGGAGGCGGGAGATGGAAGGAGATCGAGAAAATGATAAGTAAAAATGGGACACGGAGCGGTGGGAGAGGTAAAGGGTGAGATTTAGTGAGGTAGATGGAGGGAAATGGGTAGAGGACAGAGATGTAGAGGTAGAAAGACAGGCAGAAATGGGGAGAAACGAGGAGCTGTAGGGAGAGCTGTAAATATTTAACTCTGTTTAGTTTTCCATTTGGGCCTTTGGCTTTTCCTCTCTCTCTCTGAGGCCTTCAGATCGCCTACAGGTTACTGATGCTAGATGTCTGCGTGAGTGTATGTCTGTGAGTTTGTGAGGAAGATGAATTGAATGTGTAAGAACAACCATCGAGTGGAGGGGATACATCCAAGTGATTCAAAAGCTTCCTTTTAATTAGAATTTTGTTCAGCCGTGACTTTTCACGGAGCATCTTAAGAACCTCGCGTGTTCCCGCCAGTCTGTATTTGCACGCGACGCACGAGACAGCGTGTTAATAAATGTTAATTAATAAATGTATATGAATGCACAACACCTCATTACTAACAAAATTGCTTAGAATACACTCTAATTGTCTGTTAACTAACACAATGTCTCATCCGCCAGACTAATGCATTTAAATGTGTGCGATATAAAACCTCCCGGCCTCAACCAGCCTTTGAAAACTTTTTGAACCCGTAGATAGAAGTGTGGGCCAGATGGTGGTTTGAACATCTTTTTTTTTTTTGAAGCTTTCATAACTACTGATGGTGGAAATCCTCTGAAGGTTCTCCTCCTGACATCTCTTTGCAACCTGGTATCCCAACAGGATGTGACTGGTCCCACCCCAAGATGGCATCCCCCAAAAACAAAGCCAAGAAGAAGCCGCCCAAAGACAGCATGACGCTGCTGCCGTGCTTTTATTTTGTAGAGGTATGTGTGGATAAATGTATTGATGAATCACTTTTTTATACACCAAGGTTGGGTCAACATGACTCACCACTTTTACTGAATCAATCACCATCTGAATCACTCTCTCTGCTCTGTACAGTCATACTGACAGCGAGGTTTTTAGGTTTATTGCACCCTGGATTCGTCTGACCTCTGCTGAAAGCAGAGTTCAAAAGCAAATATTCCGGTGTCATCACTTTCTTCTTTTCCCTCGGTGTGTGTCTGTGTGAAGCTGTGTGTTAGCTTCTGTGGTAAAGATGAGATAAAACTGGATGAATCACCTCTTTCAAGCAAATATTAAATGCTAGTCACTCTTTGCTTTGTCCTTGTCCTTGTGCATGTGGCGGCTGTATGTATTTGTGTGGGTGTGTGTGTGTGTGTGTGGGTGTGTGTGTGCATATACCTGTATAGCTCCCCATCGTCCTGTCCTCCTTGGTGTCCCTGTACTTCCTGGAGTTGACAGATGTGTTGTCCCCTGCAATGGTTGGCTTCCGTTGCCATGACCGCGACCTCTCCATGCCCTACGTGGAGACGGGCGACGAGCTTATCCCTCTATTGATGCTGCTGAGCTTGGCCTTCGCAGGTCCTGCAGCGTCCGTAAGTCCATCAAACACACACACACACACACATACACACACATGAGGATGGTCAGTTGGATAAAAGGGGAATTTCCTGCAAAATAAAGGAAATATATTTAATATATCACTCGGTTAATGGGTACAACATTTTGAAACATTGCTACTGAAGATAAGGATTCTTCATTTTCACTATTATATAATTATACTGGAAATGATTCTGCTTAGTGACTGTTCCGTCAGTCTTATAACTTATTCCACAACTCTGATCACGATCTCATTTCTGGGTCCGATGTTTCTGGCCTTCCAGCATCCGACTGAATATCCGGAAAATGGATAGCAGCTATCCAGGCCAGACTTCCTCTGCAGTCTGATCAGCAACTTGATACCCAAGAAAGACACATTTCTGCTAATCTCTACAAACAGACATCTGCATATGAACACATAACTTCCAAAAAAAAAAAAGCTAATTAAAATCTAAATTGTGGTTAGATAATAGCCGATGGGTTCAGAGATTATATTTCTGCCAGTGTGTTCCACCTATTTTGCTCTCAACAAGGACTCAAACTCTTCTCGCCTCACTTTTCAGTATTACTCAGACTAAACATGGAAACCAGAACTAAAATCTTGGTCCTTTTCCTACAGATCCTGCTATCGTATGCAGATTCCTACAGTATTTATAGACCTTACTATTCTTTGGGTTCACTACGCTTAAGCCTGGGTAGTTTCTGGCCACTTGAGGAGTGGAAGAACTCCACGACAAACTTATCTATTCGAAGCTGTTTTGGCTAACTTGACTTTTTTAGGGATCAATTGCAAAATAAAGAAGAATATAAATCATTTTTCTGCCCACCTTATGATTACAAGTTCAATATCTGCTCTGCATTTAGCTCTGTTTTGATCTCTGCCAACTCCTGAGACAAAATACCTTGATCTTTGGATGCTGGGTGTTCCATGTTCCATGTTTCATGAAGATTTGGTGCTGGGCAGGTAGCGTGCAGTTGTGAGCTGAACCTTAAAACTGATGCAACTGCTGGAAACCGCACCGTGACATCAAAATTTTCAGTCTGTATCACCGACACAACGCGCTTAAAAGTTTGCTGAGTAATAATTCCCACTGGGTTTGTCACACGGAGGCATATTTGATCCATTGCTCATGTAAAAATGTTGACACAAAATCTTTCCACGCTGGAGTCACGAGGATATAAACCCTTATCCCAAAGGAAAAGTGATCATACGTGTGTCTTGTGGGTTTTGTTTGTGAGTTCTACACACGTACGTCACACAAAAACGCTTGCGTACAGTCAAATTCTTCTTCCCGAGCGCTCACAAAGCAAATTCAGTCTCCCCTCAGAACATGCAGAATCAATGGACACATTGATAAATATACACCTGACATTCCAATACACACCATCCAACAAGCCACAGCCCCCCTTAATCAATAGGTACACACACACACTCACACGCAGACACGCACACTGCTAATCTATCAGCAGCAGCAGACCTCTCCAACACTCATCTATCACTCTGATTGGAAGTGATCGCTATCCGATAGCACCCTGGATCCGCTCTCTCTGCGTAGCTCCCCCTCACTGTAGATCACCGTCACAGAACTGGATATTTGACTTTAATAGCGCTTTAACACTTTTGCTATTTTTGCCTCTTTGTGTATTTTTATCCCAGTCAGTGCCTTACTGTGTGTACTCTGCCACAAATGTGCACGACGTTCAAAAACATTTGTTTGTGTGTGTGTTTCCGCCTCACCTTTCACCTCATTTTCTCTCTCCATCTGTAGATTATGATGGGGGAGGGCCTCATGTACTGTATGCAATCCAAACTGAAGACGTGTCCCAAGTCGGAGAGCAGCATCAATGCTGGAGGCTGCAGCTTCAACTCCTTCCTACGCAGAACCGTGCGCTTCGTGGGTACGTCCAACTACCGGTCCCTTTGGGAGTGTTTTTTTGGAGAGAAATTAAGGTTGCACTCTAATTCCTAGCATTTTTTTGTTTTAGTTAGTGAACAGGGTGCAGGGTTTTGCTCAAGAAGACCTGGACAGGATTCAACGCTGTTGCTATGAACGTAGCAGTAATTGTGGTGGAGTTTGCCCGAGGGACGATGTTTGAAAGGGTCTTGTTAGCTACATGGATTGTCAAACGGCATTATTTTTCCCGTACATGCATATTCTGTTGGTAATTACGTGGCCTGGAAATAGCATTTGGAGTCGCTCACACTTCACTGAAGTGATTCCTGTTGCAGTGTCTTCATGTGAATTGACGACTGCTGCAAGTGTGACAGCTTTGCAGAAGGACGTTTTTTCTCTTTTTGCATTGTGTCTTCCTTTTTTCATGTTATCAGCTGTCCAAATAACTGAAATGAATTATGCTTGTGGCCATCCAACATCGGACTAATCCATTAAAGTACGGTTATCAAGTATCAGCACAACAGCTGATGCATTTTCCTTGATCTTATGTTATTAAAAGCACTCACTTTGAGCTGCTTGCCGTCAGAGGTTAGGAACAAAGTGACGTTCTTAAGATAGGAATCTGTTTTTGCTCAGACAAATGACTCCGCTCACAGGCTGTGCCCCCGACCTGATTCCACTTTTAAGAGGAAGGAAATAAGATGATTACATGCGTTAAGTGAAGGGTGACGTAAAATGAAATAGGCATGATATAATACTCCATGGGAAGTATCTCGAGGCAGACTTTGAGCTTTGAAGTGAAAAGTATAATTAATTCACCTTGCCAAATTTCACTATCTGTAGGAAAGCTTTAAAACGCAACAAACTGAAGGCTCGTGGTGTCACTTCAGGTTGCTGGCGCAAAGTCAATGTTGTTTTCGACTGCAGGTGTTTCGTAAATGAACAGCTCAACTCAGTGAAACCACCAGAGGCTTTTCAGTTCAATTACCAAGGCCGCCTTACCATCTCTATCTCCGTCTCCTACCTTTTTCTCCCTCAGGTGTTCATGTGTTCGGTCTCCTGGCAACAGCCCTGGTGACAGATGTCATCCAGTTAGCTACTGGTTACCACGCCCCGTTCTTCCTCACCGTCTGCCAGCCCAATTATACGGCCCCGGGAGTGTCATGTGACAATAACGCCTACATCACACGGGACATCTGCATGGGGAAGGACCAATATGCAATTATGTCAGCTAGGTAAGACGTGCCTATATTTACAGAGATTCAAAACAACATCCATGCACACACAGTCTCCATCTGCCTGTATTCAAAAGCATATGAAGGCACACACACGTACATGCATGAAGTATATTGTAAATATACTTTGAGGTATATCATTACAATATGTTATTTTTCCTCAGAACTCAGTAACGTTAGGTAGCTTTGCTTGCTAGTTGGTGCATAGCGCCATTTACAAACATGCCATATGTTGTATATATCCCTGCAGTCGAGGCTCTGCTCATACACATGCGTACATGCTCTTTGAGTTACAGCGATAAAAGGATTTACAGTAGTTGCACGTTTGTTTGTTTTCATTGCCACACATCACAGTCTTGTAGGAGTGCATGCGCAAACTACAAATGTGAGGAGTCATCACAGCTCATTTGCATTTGAAGAGGATTACAGGAGATTAAAATAGCAAAGGAGTGACGCTGTTGTGAGAGGTTTAAATAAAAATAATAACGCACTACTTGCTTATTAATGATATGCTGCTTAGAAGTTTATTCGTACAACAAGATTTACAATGCCCTTACAAATTCTCACTGGAGTCTCAGGTGGGATGCTACAGCTGTGGCCACGTTCGGCTAGATAAAGATACTCTTTAGCAGCACGGTGTGCAAGAAACTGACGTAGGTCAGACTAAGCTACATCATATGGGTATTAGACAGGCGTGATAAGCTCAGGTAGACAGAAAAGATTCCAGCTAAATATAGCATGTATAAGGACAGTCCTGGGAGTACAAATGCACAAATGTTTATACTTCTATATACGTATGCGAGGACCTAACCTAACCCTAAACTTAAAGGGATGTTTCCACATTTTGGAAATTTCTTTTTGAGAGTTATATGATATTATTAATGCCACTCGTATATGTTAAATATACGGGAACAGCCAGATCTGCTTATATGTAGCAATGACAGTTAGCCTGCACCAGGGCAAGAAATAGTCTGGCACATGACACCTTGCTTGATGTGTTTTCATTGTGCTATCAGCACAGGCAGCTCAGGCTAGCTGTTCCCAAGCTTTGTGCTAAGCTAAGCTAACCAGCTGCTGGCCGTACCCTTGTACTGAATGGACGGATACTAAGTGGCATTAATCTTATCTTACCAAGAAAGCAAATGAGAACTGAGAACTAAATGTCTGACCCCAACAGATAACATGAACTTCATCTAAAAGTAATTCCAGCCTGAAGCCTAGAACGAAGTTTTAATGCTCGCACAGACTTTGGAAAAGGAAAGATTCAGCTGAAATGTACCCACTTGTGAAAAATGTCCTTACTCCAAAGGTCTAAAACTCAAATTAGTCTTTACAAAGTCCTATCAGAGATATCAGAGCAATTAGTCTCCCCAAACAACACACACGTACACTCAGGTAAACACAGTAAGACAGACGGATACACTCTCACAAAGAGTGCCTTAATAAGACAGACAGTCTTAAATGAGATTTGTCGTTCGGCGTTCTAAACTCTAAATTAGCGACTTTGACCGCAGCTCATTCACTCTGCCCTGATGTTCTCGCTAAAGGCCCCATGGCACTCTGTTTGTGTTTATTAATGCTCACATCCAAGGACACACACTCCGTTTGACAAACAGAGTTGGGCAGGCGCTCAGGTTTTAATGTCAGATACCATCCAGACATCACAAATAACACGAGCAACCGTGACAGCTTTATTCAGGTTTATTCACGGGGCCGTAAACGCACTGGGGATCCACACACTTGTGAAAACATGAATCTCTCTCTCTCTCTCTGCCTTCACTCTTTCGCCCCTAACTCTCTCTCTCCCCCCTCTTCTTTTTCCCCTCAGGAAAACATTTCCATCCCAGCATGCAACGCTCTCTGGCTTCGCTGCTGTCTATATCTCCGTAAGCACTTTTTTGTGTCTTACTTGACTTCTGTGTTTGTTTACCTTGATTGTATCTGCATTTTATACTGTATGCCTGCATGTGTTTGTCCAATATCACGGCAGCGTTTTAGCACCACGTTTCTTTATCCTTTGAATGTTTTCTTTCATAAATTTTTATGAGTTTGTGCAGACGACAGTAACTTCTTTATCTATTCCGTTATCCGCGTTCACGATAACTATCCAGATGCTCTTCCAACAAACTTTGCTGCCGGCAGTATAAAATTAGTTTGCGCTATGCAAAGGATTTGTAGCCGGAATGGAGTCGGTTCACTTTATACATAAGTCACAATTGCATTATAGTGTTTACACACTGGAGATTTCCAGATTTCAGACCTCGGCATCCTCAGGCAGAAGAGCCGCCCAAATTAGAACACATTAAGAGAATAACAAGAACTGTCTTCTAAGGTCAGATTTCAGCCTTCGTGGTTATTTCCCAATGCATTTTGGGTAGCTTTTTAGCCATTGTGCAGTCTGTTGCTGACTGCAGCAGTATATGAACTGTACAGCAAAGTAGCACTGTGAGGTAACACCCTCCCACACAGACATAGACACACACACACACACCCTCCTCCACCAATGGTTATTGCGAGCTACTGGCCATATCACTGCTGCTTCACTGAGCTCAGAGTGTGCTCATTAAAGCTTACCAGACAGATTTCTTATGCGAGGAAGGCAGCAGGAAAGCAGCTGTTTTGGTTGCTAGAGTTACAACATGTTGCCTAATCTCTTAGAAAAAAAAGTGGAGAAGCAGACCAAACACAGGCCGACGTTAGATTAATGTTATTCAGCGTTTTACATCAGTCCTCGCCACATTAAGACATACATTTCTCAGTCTCATAAAACCTTAAAGTCAGAGCAGTTCCACTTGTTTCCAATCTCACCTTCACAACAGATAAAGTAGAAGACTTTACAAGGCAGACAAAAATTTGAATAGCATTGAAAATAAATGAAATGTCACCCCGCCGGCAGATTTCACCCCCCCCCCCCCTCTTTCTCCAAGACAAGTAGGATTTTTTTTTTAAGCTCAGTACTGGATAGACAAGATTGTTGAAATTGACACTTTTGCAAAGCCTGCTTGTCTGCCACTCAGCCGCCCTTCACTTTACGTAATCGAAATGTAGAGTGTGCGTGCAGAGAATCTTTATGCTGAAGCTAAAATATCTCCTCTCTCTCCGTGCTTACTTCTTCACGTCGTTTCACATCAACAGTATGAGACACTTCAATTAAAAACAAGTGAAACTTTGTCATCCGGTCGGATAAAGTTCTTTGTCTGCGGAAGAATAAATCTTTATTTCGAGAAATATGATTATGTTTTTTTTGCCAGGGCAGCAAGGACACAATTGGCTTAGCTTAGCAAAAAGAGTGAATGCAGAGGAAATGAGCTTGTGTGGCTGTGTCCAAAGGTAAAAAGGCTCACTAATTAACACTATATCTTTTGTTTAATCTGTTCTTAAGCTAAATAATGGATCAACTTCTTCTTCACATCATTTTTTATTAATTAAATGATTAAGGCCGAGGGACAGAGCCAGGCGAATATTTCCCCCTGTGTTGGGTCTTTATCCTAAGCTAAGCTAACTCGCTGTTGGCTGCAGCTTCATTTTTAACAACGCCGATATCAATCTTCCCTCTGCATTTCCCGGCATGCCAAATAAAGATGTACAGGACGATTGCAATATCTTCCCGTCCTCCCTCTAAACTGTAAATCTTTCCACCGCTGAGGTCAAACATTCGTTGCAGTGTCATTTTGCCTTTTAATGACATCTCCACCCCAGTCTCCATATGCCTGGCTGCATGTCTCTTGCATATTAATGCCCCCCTCCCACCCTCACACACCCCCTCTCTCTCTCTTCTTCTCCCCACAGATGTATTTCAATGCCAGCATCAGCAGCACGACCAAGCTGCTGAAGCCGTTGCTGGTTTTCGCTTTCTGCATGGCGGCGGGCCTCGCCGGGCTGACGCAGATAACGCAGCACCGCAGCCACCCAATAGACGTCTACGTGGGATACCTGATAGGCGCCGGCATCGGAGTCTACCTGGTTAGTTAAAACAAATGATCAGCTTGTCAAAGCTTTAGGCAAAACGTACAAATTTATTCAGCTGGTTTCGAGGTAATTGCTCCTTTTTTTTATGATAATCTGACTCATGGAAAGACATGTGAACGAGGGGAATTGCCTGGAAATGGATTTCCTATTCCGGGATTTAGTTTGTGAAATGAGTGCCAGCATATGTTTGTATGTATTTAGGGATTTGTTTTGTCCCCGGGGAGTAGTTAACAGTCCGCATACAGTGTGGGGGCAGGACTGAATTCACATAAATAGGCATTTTAATAAAGTGGTTTATTTTATTTTGCTGTGACTGAATCGTCCCATTGTCTTTTCCTAACACTATCACAGTATGTGCTAACAAATGTTTCTTTTCTCATCACCTCTCCTCTCCGTGTGGCTTCCATACTTTTCTCTCCCAGCAGCTCTTCTTTTTTTTTTTGGCAGGCTCTATATATAGCCTTTTTCTATTACGGAGGGAAGGGAGAGAGAGAATGTATAATCCGATAAGAATTCTCTGGAACAATTTCACACTTCATTTTAGGAAAACTTGTCGTTGCCATTTTTCACGCTTCTTCATTTTTTAAGAGGGGGGCGGGTGGGGGGCATTTTCTCCCCCCCAGTTAAAGGACGAATTCTGAGAGCGAGGAAAGAGAGTGATTCATGCTGACCTCAGACTAAACAGGAGGAAGGAAGGAGGGAAAGATGCCTATTCATGCACTTGCTCCTCATTAATAGGAATATAAATTCTTTCCGTCCTCGAGATTTCACGCTTCAGTCTTTATTTAACATGCTGGGTGCTTCTCTCTCCTCGTTTTCTTCTCCTCCCCACCTCCCTTTGTCCTTTGTCAGGCTGTGTACGCAGTGGGGAACTTCAAAGCGTCAGAAGAAGACGCTCACTCTTTACAGAGGCTGACCTCGGCTCAGCAGAAGGATGGCCTGAGGGTGCTGAGTCAGCGGAGTCATGACTCCCTGTACAGGAAGACTCCCAGGGTGTCTGAGAGCAGAGAGGAGCTGGGAGCGGGGCTGGGGCCGGGGGCCCGCAGTAAAGTGAGGAGGGAGAAGGCATCCCTGGCCTCCCTAAAACGAGCGAGTGCTGATGTGGAGCTCCTGGCGACCCGCGGTCCCATGGGCAAGGAAACCATGGTAACCTTCAGCAACACCTTGCCTCGAGTCGCAAACGGCAACAGCCCAATCTCCCCCTCTGACGAGCCGCCAACCACGCAACGTCACATGACCTTCCACGTGCCCTTTGACCCCCAGAGGTCTCGACAGCTGGTGTCAGAGTGGAAGCAGCGTTCGATGGAGGTCCGCAGCCAGAGCTCACGAGACGAGGAGGAGGGAGGAGTGGACGGGAGAGACGGAGACGAAGGTGGAGCGGGAGAAGGTGGAGGACAGGAGATGCCCTCATCTCTTTATCCTACGGTGCAAGCCAACAAGGGCATCGCCACGCCGACCGGAGCCAGGATGGTGGTGGCACCCCCACTTGTTCACATCCCCGAGGAGGCCTCTCGGCCGCCGCCTGTCTCCCCGAAGAGCGCCAAGACTCGAGCCAAGTGGCTGTCACTCACAGAAGGAGAAAGGGTGAAAGAGCCGGGAACAGGTCCCATCGCGGTGTCGACCCCCCGCGTGCCGAACACGCAGCCCAACCAGCCGCCCAGCCAGCAAAGAGTCACTCAGGTGAGGAAGAAATTAGAAAGTGAACGCCTGCAAATCACCGTAACTGCGCCGTTTTGAGCGGTAATATTTCATTGTTTTTAATTTCAAGTGGCACGCAGCCAGTTATGTGGAATATATTGGAGACAGAAGAGATTTAATAGCTGCCAAACACCGCGCTCTCACACCTCTGATTTATTTTGTTAGTAATATCAAAAGAGAACAACATGGGTGAAGGCAATTTCACTGATTAGTTTCAGATATAAAATATTCTCAGAAGGGCTCAGGCACTAATTATAGCTGGTGTTGAATCTCATTAAAACGTCTCCGCCTTTACGGTGTTTACTGTTTGTTGTGGGACAAAGCAGTTTTGTGAATACAAATGTTGATTGTCGCAGCTTTTCTCGGGACGGAGAGTTTGTTCTTGACCTTGGAAACAGCTAGTTTGTCATGGAGGTTGTAAAAGCCAACAAAATCCATTTCTGTGCAACAATCCTCTGAGTACTTCTTTGTAAATCTGTCCTCCAGGTGATAGCCATGTCCAAGCAGCAGGGCCACATCACTTCGTCCACGAAGACATCAGAGGGTGGCTCTTCTTCCGGCGGTGGCTCCAACTGCTCCGAGTCTCCCTATTACCGGATCCCATCTGATCGAGACAGCTGCACTGGGAGCAACCCAGGGAGCATCGCCGGGAGTGGGAGCATCGTCACGATCGACGCTCACGCTCCTCACCACCCGGTGGTGCGTGTGTCGGCCAATAACGGCAAGCCGTGGGAGTGGAGGAACACCATCAGTGGTAACATGATGACAGCAGACGCGGACAAGCACCGCGCAGCGCTGCAACGACAAGACAATGTCAGTCACTACCGGGATTATCGGACACTCCCGGTGAAAACAGACTCGCTCGGCTCCTCCTCGGCCAGCGGCAGTGCTGATGGAGGAGCGGACCTGCCTCCACCACCTCTCCCCAACTCCTCCTCCCCTCTACCTCCCCCTCCCCACCTGCTGTCATCCCCTCTACCCCCACCACCTCCTCACTCGTCTTCTTCTCCCTTGCCTCCCCCTCCACACCCGAGCTCATCCTCTCCGTTGCCTCCCCCTCTGCCTCACCCTGCCTCCTCTCACATGCCTCCGCCACCTCACCTGTCCTCTCAAATGCCCCCCCCGCCCCTCCCGTCGTCCTCGCCAATGCCCCCACCTCCTCATCCATCCTCTTCTCAAATGCCCCCGCCTCCTCACCCGTCCTCCTGCCAGATGCCCCCACCTCCTCACCCGTCCTCCTGCCAGATGCCCCCACCTCCTCACCCGTCCTCCTGCCAGATGCCCCCACCTCCTCACCCATCCTCTTCCCCTCTGCCACCTCACCACTCGTCCTCCATGCCTCCACCTCCTCACCCGTCCTGCTCCAGCATGCTCCCCCCTCCTCCCCATCCCGACTTACTGATGGACGGCCACAGTCAGGCGCTCTCCCGCTCCTCCACCCTGCCTCGTCGTCCCTCCGTCTCCGCCCGCAGCCACGCTGAGCAGGAGCACTACTACAAGGCCATGCAGAACGAGAGGATGTTATAGTGAAGGGGAAAGACAACAGACGTCACTGTTATGCAGTGATGCAGACTTCAGAAGACTCAGCTGAAAGAGACAGGTCAACAGGCAGGTGAATAATGATTTATGGAAAAAAAAAAAAACGTTTAAAGACTCAAAATGCTGAAAAGGAAGAGGCATTTGGGGTGGAGGACCACCGGGAGATCTCACACGCTCGGCAGGGGATCTGTTTTTTTCCCCCTGCTCACATGTACTACCCACAGCGCCAGTCCAACAGCACCGGCTGAGCTGACAAGAGAAGAAAGGGAAGTCAAAGGGAGCAGGGTGAAGAATTAAAAAAGCTCTGGTTTCGGCATGCATATCCTCTGTGTTTCTTTATGACACATTCAAACGGCAGAGGCTGCAGCTGAAACAGATATCACAGTGAACGGTTTGGGATTTGCTAAATTGAGTTTCCCTTGAGAGAGAGGGGATAAGACTGAGAAAAAAAAACCAAACAACTACAGGCAATACTAGTTCTCTTTAAATGGGTGCAGCTTTGAGGTTTCCAGCCGCTACCGTTGTAACCAGTTGAAAAACTCAAAGCCTCAAAGCACCCAAAAGCTATGAAAAAGAAGCGATGTTAAGTTAAACCACAAGTTCAAAAGTATTAGCCACAACCCACGAAGGCATGAGAGGCTTTTTACCCCTCTGAATAAACCAAACAAATGGGGAATTTTATGTTTGACGCCAAGCAAATCTGTCAGTATCCACCAGAGAGAGCCGGCTTAGGATGCGTTGCTTCTGGACTGGGTGAGAAGGAGGGGGTGAGTATGAGGAGGATCACGCACAGTTGGGCACCCCTATACAGACGTCACTGAGTGGATTACTGTTGTAAACACGAGAAGTGGTGGAATGGAAGGAGAATTGTTCCCAAAGTTGAGGAGGGTGGCGGGGGACACACGGCGCAACGAGCCAGGCGGGCCGGTCTGTCTTTGCTGTGCGCGGGAAAAAAAAACCTGCCACGGAGCCTGAAGCAGCACTAAGGAGATTAACGTTTGTTTATCAAACCCGTGCTAGCACACTCTTCCCTCCGTAGCCATGCACATTTAGCCCTTTGGCAAATCACAGTGGTGACGGGAATGTTAATGCAGAGCGGGCGAAGCCAGTAGTGCAGCCCGGCATCACCACCGAACACGCACACCGGCTCGAGCTGTTGCTGGTTGGACTGCTGCTAACTGGCGTGTGTCACGCGCAGACTCCTTATACCTGTTGGCACTTCAAAGGTTTTGGTACCACTTTCTAACTCTGCACACTTTGTAAGGGGTATATAAGGTGTTGCTTTATTGATGAGACTTGGTTTGTGCTTCATAAATCAGTATCAGACATTAATAAGAGCAACTTCTGTATTTTATTTTTCATGAAGGGCTCTGCAGGAAGACAACTCCTTTATTTATCCATCCACCCATCGCTCCATCTATTATCCATGCCCAATTTATCTCTTGTAAGGTCGCCACAAGATCACTAATCACACTCCTTATTTAAGTCCACCTTATAGGAAAGTGGTACCAAGATCTTATGTCGTTTTTCGGATGTGAAATAATTTCTTCATTTGCTGAGCAACAGTGTAAGCAACCAGTCCACGCTACGACTTCAAAAAACAGCCGACAAAACAGCTCAAGCGCTGCTCGCTCGTTGGCTTTCGAGCTTTTGACCTTCATCAGCAGATGTTTGCTGTGGAAGTGATGTTCAAATAAATTACGGGCAAGCCGATCCGCTGATGAGAACCGCGTATTGTGGTCAAAAGGTCCAGAACAACTGAGTAAGTACACCTCCAGTTTCAAAGGTCAAGTATGAGCCGTGCGCGAAAAGGTCTGCCTTTAGTTTTTGACATTTTAAAGCAAAACAAGTACTGATTAATCGATGAGTAATCTAGGAATGAACCAATAATGAAAGTATTCAGTAGTTGCAGCCCTGAGAAATACTCAAGTTGAGAGGAAGTGTGTGTTCTTCCTGCTCACCCCTGCCTCGTGTGTATTTATACTATGTTGTATAAAGTCGTGATCTGGTAACTATCATTTCCTACATCCAAGTTTTTTCTAACCATCAGAAGGTATTCCGTCCAATGACAAGTGCTTTATTTTAGTCGTACTTTGAACATATTTTGATGAAAGATACAGACTCACAAACACATAAAAAAGAAAAACATCTGAAGGGTACGTGAAGCGATTTTGTAAAGTTGTCTGCTACGAGAAGGGGCGGGGGGGGGCGAGTTAAATGGAACAAGTTGTATTTTGTAGTGGAGCTCCTCGCTCGAGGAGCCGGTAGATGATGTAATGCTCGTCGGTTTGTGCTGCATGTGTGTGTACGAGCGTGTTTTTAAAAAAAAAAAAAAACTTGTGTGCTTCAAGTCTGCGCCGTTTACCTTCAACAGACAGACATGCTGCATTTTTTCAGTGCTGGTGATTATCGTACTAATCCCCCCCCCCCCATTTTGATTGTAAAAATACTTGATATTACCTAATATTATTAATACTATTATTCCACGGTCCTCTTTTATGGGCTAATGTTTTCTATTTGTGGTGATGTGTAACATTAATAACCTGATTGAATAAAAAAAAAAAGAAGACTTCTTAACTGAGGTTTCATCTTGTGTTACTTGACAGCGCAGTCGCAGGTGTGTCTTACGGCTTAAAATGGAAAGAGGGTCAATGCCGGAGCAGCTTTTACCGCCACTCTAATGAAAAGGATCCTCTTCATTGATTCTTGGGGTTATGAGTACTTTCATGCTCATTCATACTGTACGCTCTCACACACACACAAACACGCGCATACACACAGCAAGACGGATAATATGCAATGCAACATTTGCTCTTTTTTCCTGTGGGCTAGTGTCAGGTTTCCATAATGAATTCTGCTGGAATGTTGGTCAGTCCCAGATGACCTGCAGGGATGCAGGCTTGTGTGTGTGTGTGTGTGTGTGTGTGTGTGTTGTGCACAGGCGCATAGTTTATTCTTAGTTTATTCTGATGTAAATTAGAGCATGATTCACTTCATTAAGGTGGGTAATTCTTCAGTTATTAACTCAGGTGTGTGTCTATGTGTTTGCACACGTATGTGTGTGTGTGTGTGTGTGTGTGTATGTGTGTGTGTATAAAAGTAGTACACAGTCCAGGTGTATTAAGGTTACATGTCCAGTCACATATGTGTCAGCTTTGTGCATTTTTCTGTATCTGTATGCATGCTTGAGTGTTTGTTTCGGCATGCATTCATATGTGTGTGTGTGTGAGTGTGTGTCCAGTGCTTCGGAGCATTGAGCTGTGTGATGAGGCCGTACAGACAGTGGGGGTGCAGATGGTGTACCGAGGCCTGAGGACAGTCAGCCTGTCCATGACTCACACCCAGCAAAGCCAGCAGCTCTCTCCCTCTCCCCCCCTCTACCCTTGGTGGCCCAGAAAGCACAAGACAACAAGTGTGTATGTGTGTGTGTGTGACTGCGGGAGGCAACAGAAAATGCAGACTGAGCTGTCCATATCCATGTGTCTATTTTTGTGACTGTGCCTGTGTATATGCTGATATCTTTGTGAATGCATATGTGTGTGTGTGTGACAGTGACTGTCCAGGGGAAGCTGCTGACATTCTTTTCAGGACTGATTTACCACTGCAGAACAGCACAAAAGCCCTTTGTCTGCAGCTCCACTTTTATCTACTCACTTTGTCACTATCGTTCCACCTTGCTGCCATCTCACCCGGCTCCTCGTGAACCTTCACGCGCGGAGGAGAGGGATTTGGAGCTTTAGGGGCTTTTATGCTGATTTTGAATGAGGGATTAGGATTTTGAAGGATCACGCGGGATCGTTTTACTTTCAGTCCGATCAGTATCGGGAGATCATCTTTCTGTATTGATCCATTTTTAGCATGAAAGGATTGTCATATCCAAAATATAGCCTCCTGGTTGGGCTCTACATGGATTTACTGTCTTGACAATGTGTTCCAGTACTTAAAGAGTTATTCTTTATCAGGGTTCATTGCTGACATGGTTGAAGGACCCATGTTTAACAGCCCTCTTGAAGGTCTTCCCCAATTATGGAAAGGAAATGAAAGTGATGGTTTCATATTCCCGTGGCGTACAAACGGTTGTTAAAATTTTCAGCCTCGTGCCCACAGTACATTTCATATAGTCTCAGATGGGCCTATTAAACCATGTTAGAAATCTCGTCATTTGTCGGCCCACCAGACACAGACCTTGTAGCGAGCTCTGTCGGATTCCAAGTGATAACCAGCCTTAACGTGCCAGTCAGCCATGTAGTGCCAGAGTTAGGTGGCCAGGATGACATTTCTAGGAGCGTCACTGAGTCAGTGGCTGTATTTACAAAGCTTGCCCAAGACAAAGTTTTTAAATCTACATTTAATCAGTTTTTTTTATGTGATCGAAAAAAGAAAATAATAAAATAATGACTGACGACCTGCCAAAGTAGCTGGCAATGTACCACAACATCTATAACCATATAATTTTCTACCCTTTTTTGCTGTAGGGGAGATTTATTTCCCTCCATGGATATAGTCGTGGAGTTGAGGATATATACTAGCTCGCTCACTATTTAGCCCTCAGGCTATAGTGTGTGATAAATGTCCTACCAGGCTTCCAGTTACACTGTTTCAGTCAAGCTTGCAGCTTGACATTTTTATACAGTTGTCCTCACCTCTCAAGGCAACTGCTGCTTCATTTTCAACCACAATCCTTTTGTTTTTAGGTATTTCTGACATGGACCATTTTTATTTTCTCACCTGAGCTGGGGGACTACATAGCGAGTATTAAAAAACAAGACTGAGAGTCATGCTAGGGGCTCAGTGAGGCAGCACAGTGCTGCTTTGAGCTACAGGCCAACCTCAGCTAACATGCTCACAATTCACGGTTTAGCATGCTAATGTTAAAGGACCAGTGCGTGGGATTTAGTACCATCTAGTGGTGTCGTTGCTTCCTAGACTGAGAGAGGAACTACAGTTGCACGGTGGCTGCGAAACTCGAATGTGCAACTGTAGAAACATGGCGGTTCAACATGGCGGGCTCCGTGGAAGAGGACCCTCCGCATATGAAGATGTAAAAATCTCATTCTAAGGTAACAAACACTTAACCATTCTTAATTTCAGGTGATTATACACTAAGAAACATGGTCATGCTCATTATGTTGTCCCTTTAAGTAGGTATAATATTAAAATGTTAGCATCAGCATGCTAACATTCGTCCTAAACACAAGAAACATCTATTAGGTCATAAACTAAAGTATTATAAATACAATATACAATTTTGGATATATTCATCACATTCTGAGGGGAACATGAACATCTGTACCAAATATCATAGTAAGCCATCCAATAATTAAGACATTTCACTCAAATCTGTCAACCAGCCAGAGGATAATCTAATTCAGTGTGATTTATCCTAAACCATGAATGTCTTCACAAAATTATATGGCAGTCCATCAAATGGTCGTTGAGATATTTTTGTCTGGACCAAACTGACGGAGCGGCCAACGGACTGACATTGCCATCTAGAGCCACGCTGCTGCTAGCATGGCTGAAAATTCATGAGAATCATTTGGAATGAAAACATGGCTGACAGTCTGTAAATAAGACGGTTTCTAAAAATTCCTCAAAAGTTGACTTTGCAGAGATGCCGGGCTTTCATGTGACAGCTTAAAGATACACTCTACTAAGCAATGCAAGTCTTTTTGGTCCCCATCTCTCTCTTTCTCTCTCTCGCTTCTCCAATTATTCTTGATGCTTGTCTGCTTGGCTGTCTCCTCGTGCCTTCCCGAGGCGATAAAGATAGAGAGATGGAGACAACATACTCCCGTACCCCTTTAACCCACATGCATGGGCGCTTGCAGAAACACATAAACACACTTACACATTTCCAGGAACATATACTAACTAAAGCCCAGATCTAGAGATTCATGCGTTAAGACAAATATACTGCGTAATTGCACAAAGATTCAGATGCACAAATACACACGTGCGCCTACTTTTGCCCTCCTGCCGTTTGTCTGCATGTCAGGGCAGAAGAGGGGGGACAATGCAGCGTATTTGAGCATGAGTGGGTTGATGCGGTTGCGGCCTTACATGCATGAGTAAGACTTCATAGTACACGGCTTCAATACCCTAAAGGCTTAGCAAAGGGTAGTAACACACTGACACAGTTATCAGACCAGACTAATTGGGTCTGGGACTACGTGTGTGTCGATGTATGCAGGAAAACCTCGATATGTGTTTGTCTTGATGTATGTGTGAGCGCAAACACACAAAACTCACCGTCCTCTGACCTTTAGACCTTTTCAAATGCCACTATAAGGAATCAAACAAGCACCTGTAAGTATGTGTCCGTTAGTTTGTGCATGTTTTATCCCTCCATACATCTCTAATGATGCATATGTCACGTAAACAGCCTCATCCCTCTGCACCCGTCATACCTCCACTTCTGTACGTCTTCTCAAATTCATGAGTATCTCTCCTGCCAGGAAAAAACTGTCAGATGTGTCAGAGTTTTCTATGGAAGCTCTTGGCAGAGGATCATGCACTCTTGCAACCGTCTGACCCAGTTTCAGTCCTCACATCCCCACGGTTGAGATGCTCAGGGATGTTATGCATTATACACAAAAACACAAACATTTAGCTAATTATGCATCCTCGAGCCGCACAATCGCCACGCCACAATCAAGCAGTGCTCTTCATCACATCTGCAAGTACGCACATGCACACGCGTGTTCTGTAATTTCACCAGTGCAAATAATCCAGTATGAAATTTTTAAAAAGACCCGTCCCGTCGTTAATCCAGTCTAAATCAGTCGGTCTGGGAGCATCAATTTAATGAGTAAATTAGAGCACTGCGGCACCACACTCATCTGTACTCATGCCTGTGAGCTGTCCTATTTCATATCAGCTACAAGCAGGGGAGCCGAGACAAAGGCTACATCTAAATGTAGCTGACTAAGTGTGTCTGACTGTTCCTGGGCATTTTCTGGTCGCCGTCCGACATCTTGTCATTGGGTCATACGTGGTGAGTGACAATCAGATCTGAATAGGAAGGAAAGAAGGAACAAAGAAGCAAACAACAGGAGGAAGGCAAAGAAGCAGAGAGAGGAAGGTGTGACGGAGGAAAGAGAGGATGATGGATTGAACACACAGAAGAAACAAATGAAAGAATGAATAAGTAAACAAGCAAAATGTGACGCGAGGAACGCGACGAAAGGAAGTGAAAGTGGAGGAGTCAAACGTTGAGAGAAACGAGGAGGCATATGGGAGGGAATGGATGAAAAAGAAAGCAAGCAAGCAAGGAAGGAACAAATACTGAAATGTCTGGCACAAGGAGGGAAGGGAATTAAAGAGGGATCAAGAAAATAAATGAAAAGAGAGAAACAAGAAAGGCTAAAAATGAGGCAAAGAAAGAACGAAGGAGAAACGAAGAAATGAACAACCAGACAAATCTATGGCACCAAGAGGGAAGAAATCCATGAAAAAGGGACGAATGGAAGAAAACAAAAGGGGGGAGGCAAAAATAGAAAAATGAGCAAGTGAATGGGGGGAGGAAAAAAAAGCGCCCTTGTCAAGTTTCAAGTGACTGTATGGGTGAAAGGCAGAAATAAAAGAGCTGTCACTTCACTGTGACTCCCAGTTGAGCCCATGAATGGATCACTGGCTTCACCACACTACTCCCTGACCTGCACAACAGCCACCGATTAACACATTGTCACATCAGATGCCAACTTGAGCCAACAGCAGAGGACAAGAGGGTGATCATGTGAGAGGCAGACAGGCAGACAGACAGACAGTGAGAAAGACAGAAGAATAGGAATAGGCATCCAGCTTTAGTTCTGTGTCTGTCTGTGTGTGTGTGTGGGTGGGTGGATGATGTGATGGGACAGTGACAGTAGGTGTGTAACTAATGTGTGGCGCCTCATAATGAGGCCGACGCACGCATTCACACTCACACATTCCCATCGCATGACCCCTCATTATTCCCCTGTGGATTTATGGCAGCACGCTGACGAGCATTTGTGCGCATATTTAAAAGGACAGCCAGATGAGGAGAAAGTTATTAAAAACTGAGTCAGGTACAGGCCAAACATTCATCTTCCTTTACTCATGTCTGGTTTTGTGCTGCCGTGGAGAGAAGCACAAGGAGAAGTAAGAAGTGAGACAGAAAGAGGGAGAGAAGGGAGGTAGAAGATGAGAAATTAGACGGAGACGAGGTTAAAAGGGTTAAAGGAGCATTATCTTTTGTAGTCCAGTGAAACGGCTCATTACAAGCCAGAGCAACAAAAGAAAGTACAAAAATTCTCCAACTCCCACACGCACAAACACCCACAAACACAGGCACGACGGCATATAACAGAGGAGAATACAAAACCATCCGCGGTTGCCCACAGAGGCACAACTGACATTTTAAAACATACAGTGAGAGACGGAGACTCAGGCAGGTAGACAGAGGAAGAGAAATACGAGGAGTGAAACATTTTGGCATTTTTCTGGCCCAGTGCGCTGAGCCTCTTCCAGGATGGAGGGAACTCTTTATACTCCTTCTCCCCCAGGCCTCAATCTGCCTTTCAGATCCCTCCCTCAATACTTTAGTCTCTCCCTCCCTCCTCTCCCTCTTATCCATTCACTTTCTCAACACTTCTCTCCCCCCACCGCCTTCCCTGCTGTGGATTTACACCCGCCTCCTCCAAATTCCACTCAGTCATTTTCATTTTGGGTAATTTTTATTCCGCCGATGTTTATTCATGACAGAGGTTCAGAGAGAGAGAGATAAGAAGCCAAGTGCTGAGCTGGCCCCCGAGGGCTGTGAGGGCTCCAAGTCACTCTTGCGCACACAAACACACATGCACATGAACACATAAGAAAAAAAGCACCTAGTGGAATGCACAAGTGCATGTTTGCAAATGCACATGCACACACACACTTAACCCTCCTACAGCAATGCGCCGTTTTCAGTTTCTCGTCACGTACAAACGGAGGCGTTTTGTCCGTGAAACTCCACTATCGTTATCAGATTGAGACTAAGCCGGCTGCCTCCCTTTGCTATTTCTGTTTGTCAAGGAGAAAATCGTTTCCTTTTTCTCCGAGATGTCACTGCCAAAACATGCCTGACCCTCATCTGTCAGCAAGTGTTTATCATGATGTCATGACAGACACACACAGCACAAGGGAGTCTCTGTTTTTTTACCCCAAAACACCCCTCCTGTGTGCACTTACAGGTTATTTGTACGTTGCAGAGATTTGCAGTGATAATAGCCAGAAGGAGAGAGATATAGAGATGAGAGACTCTGTGGACAGAAAGTGAGAAGATGAGGCGTTCGTCTCTCAGATTGGGTTAAAATCCTTTTTATTCTCCCTCACCGGCTCCCAAATCTTCCACAGCCACAAGTCTCTTTCTCTAAGTCTCCTCTGCGCCTTTTTTTTTGTGCCTTTCCAAATTATGAGCCTCAGCTTGTGTTCTGCTGCCTGCCAGTGTGATCACAATGGTGACACTCTTAAAATAATGAGCCATAATCACGCTTTCAGGTTATAATTTTGTCCTCCTGGATGCTCATTGACTATAGGATGACGTAAATGTTAAAGGACTATACCATGTTGAGAAATCACCCTGTTAATCTACTGTTGACGAGGACATACATGGATGACAAAATGCCTTTTGTATTCCAATAGATGAACTCCCATGCACTATATTTACATGCTACAATATACTGAGATCTAATAACGCAGTTTGCATTGAGTTGATTTGCATGTGCACTTATGTAAATCGAATTAAAAGGTGTTCATTAATGCCTAGTCAGTGGAGCTGAAGCAGTTATGTGAAACTCTCAGCCACTTTTAATCAAGTTTGAACCGAGACAGCTCGATGTCTTTTGACCTGAAAATCTCATTTTAAAAATGAGAAAAGTTGGACCTCTGCAAACAATCTTAAAGGCTCTGAAAACCCCCCCGATCAGCTTCTTAATATGACAGATGGAGACCTGATAAGATGACACAAATCCGATCAAACGACTGCCCACGCGGTCCTGATGAAGCAGTTTTTTGGGGGGGTTTAAACTCTGCAATAAATAACATCTAAGAATGTTTTCCCCCTCCGACTCAGCCATAAATCTGTCACGTTACAGAGAAATTAAACTCACATTTTCAACTGGATCAGCATCGACTCACAGGAATATTTACCTGAGACAGTACATGAGACTAAGATTTATATGATGCATGCATATATTTGCTACACCAACCTCATAAATATAATGTATTTTTATGTGGCAGAAAGGCAGGTGATGAGAATGACTACCAAACAGTTGTAATCTAATGTAGTGTAATGTACCAGACACACGAGTGGATACAGTGATGAGGTTAACACGTGATTTAATGTGAGAAAATAAAAAGATTTGAACTGGCAGGAAACCTGGACTGACAGAGGAACACCAGCGCCACCTGATGGATGTTGGGTGCAGGTGCAACGTGTTTGACCTGAGGATGCAGATGTGAAAACACAATTTGGGTCAGACAATAACAAAAGATTTTACAAAATCTGTATCAATTCAGTCATTTCCCCCAAGATAACAAAAAGACAATGGAACATGCCCAACTGAAAATCACTCCTCCGGGCTGTGGAGCCTCACACAGCCTGAGGTTATTTATGTAACAGAATGAAATCTTGAGAAGCCTTGACGTTGAGTCTTTCCACCACTAGATGGAGAAGTGGGACAGAGACAGAGACAGAGAGAGAGGGAGCAAAAAGAATGAAATAATGGCTCTTTTCTCTGGATTTGATCCCAATTTTAGGTTGCACGTACACCGCTCCTCTGCAGCCGTGAAGCAGACTGCCTGGTTCCTTGGACGTCATATGATAAGGCTGGAGAAAAGCCAGCAGGGCCCCCGTTTGGAGAGGAGGACCCATATCTCAGTCAACGCGCGCAGCCAGGGCCCCCTTTATCTGTACAAGGCAGGGAGGCGTATCCCCCCCCTCCCTCCCTCCCTCTCTCCCACTCCCCTTCACATACCACTCTGACTCCCTCTCTCTCTCTCTCACCCCTACACTAACTACAACCTGCCTCAGACGACGCCCCATCGCCCATGAGATTTCCACCGAGGGCAGCGCCAAGTCCGTCGTGCGTCTTTTTCGCTCGAGAGGAAACCATCGGGCTTTTATTATTGTCGGGCTGCGCGCTCAGGCTGCCCACGGCATCACCTCAGCAATAACAGGAGGGGTGCCAGCCAGGAGAAGAGGAAGAGGAGGAGGAGGAGGAGGTGGTGGTGGTGGTGGCGGTGGTGGAGGAGGAGGAGAAGGGGAAGGGGTGTTAGAGTATTCCGAATTGACGCTCAGAAATAAACAAGGAGACACCCCGTTTGGAAGACGTCTGTGGCGGGAAGCGACAGGGATCTGCAACTGAGTAAGTTGACTGAGTGATTTTTCCGCGGTGTGCGGTGCCTGTGCCCGTGTTTTCCCGGACGCTGACCTGCTTTTGGTGATTTGTCCAGCGGCTGGTTGTGCAGCGGCGCAATATTTGAGCTTCCATCCCGGCAGCATCATTTGACTCGGACATGAGGGGATGACAAGAGAGGGACGGAGGGATGGAGACACGGAGGGAGGGGGGGCAAATCGGAAAAATAGATATCTGTGCGGGTGAGATCCCTTCTTGTAAACACGCTCGGTGCATTAATATGAGACATGAATGCAACATCTACATAACAAGCTCATGATAAAGTCAGGCGCTGCTTTTTATATCACGGGGGGGGGGAATAGCTGCATTGTTATGTCATGTCAACATCCTTTATTAGATGCCCACAGGCCCGCTTTACTGTACTGTACTGATGCAGCCAGGCCGACAGGTGTAACGGGACGACATGTTTACGCGAACGCCTTTTGATGATCCATCATGAAACATCGATCTGTTTCAGGATGTCTCTCTCTCTCTCTCTCTCTCTCTCTCTCATTTATTTATTTATTTATGTCTTCGATGAATTTCCAGTGGCGCCAGCGTCTCATGGCCGTCACTGCACGGCTGGGTAAGAGATGCTGACTGGCTACAGGCTGAGGAAGAGAGGAGAGTAACATGGTTTTCCAATGGTGTGTTGTGATGTGAGCAGTCTGCTGCTCCAACATGGCGCGCATGAGCTGAAAAAAAAAAAAAAAAAAACCTTGGGCCATTGCATTACATACTCCTGTGTGGAATTCACACACACATATGTGCAGTTTTTGGGGTTTAGGATACCAGAGAATGAGACTTGTGCATCCCGAAGAGCCCGAGGTTCAGCTCACATTCAGCTCAGGTTGCTACTGGTGACAGAAAATCACGTAGGCTAGTGTGTATACTCTGCTTCTGTGTCTATTCCTGTCTCTGAATAGAACAATATCATTTGGACCGACTCCTAATTTTGCTCTGTTGTTGCGATTATGTTTGATCACAGCAGGTGTACGCACAACCAGACAAAGAGTGTGTTTTTCTTTGGTCCCGTGGTCCATTGTTTCTCTCCTCTGTGAACCGGCCTAACTGTTGTGGACAACATCTTTGTTGACAAGATGGTGATAGCACAGAGTCCATAAACATAACACGCCCAGTGCATTGCTGAGAGAATCCATGCGATTCCTCGACGTGCAGGCCGGACATCGGCTGTTTGTTTCCTACAGCTGAGCAGTGACACCTGTGTGATTGCTGGACTGAAGTGAAAGTGATTGACACTCCATCAACGACAGCTTCTTCTGAGGTGTGAATATGATGTGTTGGTGTTGAAAAAGAGCCAAAGTGACTTGATTACAAGTCCCCAGAGCGTGTTTGCAAGGTCAGGAGAGGTGCAAGGAATGATGCGCGTGCACCAGCAACATTTTGGGCTCTTGCCATGTTCTGTACTGTGTCAAAGTTATACTTAAATATTCAGAATCGAACGAAGAAAGTACAAGGGCGGACCAAATTTCTGATCAGGTTATGAAACCAAACACTTTAGATAATCAGAGTGCTTTGGTTTCCTCTACTTTGCTAGATTATAAACATATTACATGTCTTTGTTGTCCAGCATAGTGGAAATTTGTCCTTGTTTATTACCAAATACAGAACAGACTATAACTCAGGATGCAGATCTCCGAGCACAGTGTTAAATTAATAATCAGAGAGTATGAGCAGCAAACACTGTGAAAGCGCTGTGAAAATGAGAAATCTGTGAGAATTAAGAGCATTAGTGAAGATTACATTTGCACGACAAATACAAAACAGGCGGACGGATTTCAGCATAAAGAGCACGTCTCTGCACAGTGTTTGTCGTCTGTTCTGTCATTTTATTGTAAGAGTGTGACATGTTAAATCCACGTTAGGCCCCCTCAACCTGGCTGCGTGTAAGCTGAGGGTCTGTATCCGGTTGGCTGCTCTGTGTTGTGTCAGCGACTCACAGTCGAGCTGACAGCACTTGTCTTGTCCAGCCAATCAGCATGTGGCATTTTAACTCGGGACAGCCACGTTTCTGTGTGTGCTTGTATGTCCGTGCGTGTGTGTGTGTGTGTTTGCATATGTGCAGCTTTGTGAGTGCATTTTAGTCTGTCTTTGCATGATGGACAGAAAAAAAAGTGTGTGTGTGTGTGTTGGCTGTCTCTTGGCCCGCAGGGCAGGGCACTGGGATGGATCTGCTTTCACCAGTTTAGATAGGTGAAAGGGACTGGGGAAACCTGAAGGTCATTCATCCTAATCTTAGACTGTCAATGAAAAATGAGCCGGAATGTGAATGAGGCTCGCTCATAGACGCGCCCTTCACTACGCTAAGAAGCCATAATTGCTCCAACAGTGAGCAGGACTGTGAGAAAACTGTATTGAGCCACTCCTTTAAGTGAAAGTGAAAGAGCAAAGTCACTAACTGCCCTGATAAACACACGATTAAACAGGCGAAGGACATCTGAGTGACTTCACAGCACTGTTGCTGATATTAATGTAAGAAGTAGCTTACACGCCAGTACAGTCTAAATATCTCTTTATTAAGCACAGATTACATTACTGCTTTTACGTGAAAGGAGTTGCTCATCGTGACAAACCCACAGAGAAACGAGAAATCAGGACGTGACTCTGCTCCAGAGAGAATTTTAGCGTCTTTCAGCCTATTGTTTTGGTCTTGCAGACTTGCAAAACTCACCGCTAGCAACATTGTTTCCCATCGCAGAAGGCAGCTGTATGCTAAACCCCCCCCCAGCACCGAATGGCAGACAGACAAAGTTGGTGAACATAGTGGAGCAGCTTAAATCCAGATGGGTGGACACCTCACGAAGCTAAAAGACTGCTTGACTGACTTTCATCAGGTTCAGAAACACATCTCCAAAGTAACGCTGAAGCTGCTCCATTTGCTGGATGTACAAATAAGCAACCACATGCTAAAACAGTCATCTTATCCACTTACACTTATGGCTAGCCATTTATGTTTACAGCTTGTGGCCCCCCGAGTCAGCGAAATCACTTAAAGCAGGTTTAATGAAAATGCTACGGGGTTAAAAGGTAACTTCTATGTTAGCGACAGCAACATTTTTTTTTTTAACATAGCACTTGCCACTGGTTGGTACAGCATCATTACCAGAGGAGAGCAGGCCTCTCACGGGTTCATATCCTGCCCTGAGCGAGTAGCACCAGAGTGATGGATATAACTAATTAGCCTCGCTGGCCTCGGTGTCATTAAGAAACCGTCTATGCAGTGGTTATAAAATAACATCAGTGCGCTGGTTGAGGAGAATGAATGTCATGCATTGCAGAAGCCCGTGCAGTTACTGTTTTGAGCTGAAAGATAGCATTGTAGGGCAAAAGAGGAAGTGGGAGTGAAAGCTTGCTCAGCAAGCATACAGGACGATAAGAAACATCTGGGCAGATTGTGGAGATTTGAGATTTTCTGATAACATGATGCAATCCACCTTGCCCTTTTTGTCTCGCCGTTTTTTTTCCCCCTCTGTCTATTAATCTCTGTCTCCTCTTTTCCTCCTGGATAGTCACTTTTGCTTTTCTTTTTTTTCTTGACTATCTCTCATTACAACCCCTCCTCCTCCTCCTTGCTGCTTTGTCATGACAGATAAGACGAGAGAGGATTTGTTTTTTTCACTCTCTTCCCAGCAGATAGTCTGTCTCCTGATAAACTGTCATTTTTAGCCTCTAAGTCATTTTAATCTCAGAGGCAAATGTGCTCAGCAGTGTGTCTTTGTACATCTGTGTGTGTGTGTGTGTGTGTGTCTGTCTTATTCACCCCTCCTGGAAAACACGCGCACACCCACATGCTCATATGACGATCACCAGTGTTGTTGCAAAGATGATATCAAAAGCACTATTGATAAGCGACAGAGAGGGATCATCCATCTTTTTGCACTGTGGATAACCCAACATCACACACACACGCACACAAACACACACACACACACAAACACACACACACACACACATGCACATCTGGTTTAAATGAAATGTAAATGAAACATAGTTTTTCATAATCCCAAAACAGATTGGACAGTGTGATATTGGACAAACATACTTAGCATAAAAATCTCCTGAGCCACTTGAGAGCCTTAAGTGGGGGATCAGCATTTTGCCATCGGGGAAAGCACCTATCTGGCCTAATGGTTCCTGTGTTAACATTGAAAGGCTGCTCTAATAATGCAAGTCCATAGGCTTCCTATATCCGGATGTATGGAGTTTGCTGATTGACCAGAGAGAGAGAGAGAGAGAGCACACCAGGACACAGGAGACAGTCCACTATAGAAAGTCTGCAAACATAAAAGCATTGCTGTCAGCACGTCATGCTGATGCCAATGCCAGTACTTTGTTTTCAGATGCACACTGAGAGGGAAAAAAGTCAATAATTAGAGCCAGCATCCTATTTATTCTCGAAATACATTTATGTCTTCGTTAGAGACATAGATAGGTAACGTTTTTGTGATGGGTGATGCACTATTCATGAGTCTGGATATTGTGTTATCCGCCCAAGCTCTTTTATTGCAATGCCTTCGTACATTCATATTAAGACATGTGAGAACACTCATACAAAGGACACATTGTAAAGTCTAATGTAGCAGATCTGTGGTAAGCAGTCGCGGGGAGAGAGTGTGACTGATGTTTTGTTGCTAAAGCAAGTGACAAACACAACATGAGCATGAAGTCCCTGTAATGTTCGTCAGAAGTCAAAGCGACTTGTTTCACGCTTCGTAGTCGGGCTGCAACTACGGATTCTTTGCATCGTCAGTTATTGTCTCAGTGGATTGATTAGTGCTCACATTCCTTGTTTTATACAACAAGCAGTCTAAAGTGATTCAGCGTGATGATCATCACAACACATTTTTCGTCTTGGATTGACTAATCGATGAATTGTTGCAGTTTCTGTCGTGGACGTGGAAATATCATCTCTAGTTTGTTCTCTTGCTTTTGAATGTGTCTTTTCTAGTGTTAAAATAGCAGCCTGATGTTGCTATAAAACCAAATCTTTAACCACGCTGGTTATCTGTCAATTCATCTCCTCTTATGGACATAAGCCCAGGTGCCAGTTCTCCATGATGTCTTTGTGCTGTAATAACTTTCCTTTTAAAGGCCGCTTGTAAATCAGAACAGATTGTTTTCCAGGTGTGGAGCTAAAAAGGCCTTTATGTCACTCTTTTCCAGTATAGTTGCTGCTCCTGTTGCTCAGTATGGATTTTTGAACCAAACTCCAGCCTTTAAAAAATCCCACCACAGCCCTATCTGTGACATCAAAGACGCTGTGTACATGTTTTTCTACCGTCTACAAGCTGAACCGGTGTCCTGACCTCCGCGCAGCGGCTGTAATCATAACACGTGGATCGATACGAGTGTCACAAGAGCTGTAGACTCAGCGTGCATTCCCTGGACGTATAAAAATTAGCAAGCACAGACTACGACTCAACAGATCTGCAGCGTAAAGGTTTATTGTTGTGGAAGTAACGAAGGTCGAGTGTGGTCAAGTGTAGAAATGCGGGCATGAGGCGAGTCGATGAAGTGGAAGTCTAGAGGAAGAGGAGATGGATGTTGTCTCGGCTCTGTATTTTGAGGACAAGAGGCAGGACAAGCGAGTTAGGACCGTATACTGCCTATCGAATTCTCACACACAATACCGACCACAGAAGTGGGATGGGGGGCGAGGTGGGGGGGGCGCCGCGTCTAACTATTTTTGTAACTTTCCGAAAACCAAAAACTCCAACAGCGACTCTCACTTCACCCAGCGAGCGCAAAGTATCTGGACTTCTTCTTCCTCTTCTTTACACGACTCCTTTTTTGTGTTCACAAATGAGGGCAACATTATGAACTCCCTCGAGGGAAGCACGAAGACCCATTTTCACACACACACACACACACACACACCTGGCCAGTTGCTGACAAAAGCAGACACGGTTGTTTGCTTGTCAGAAAGTTCCAAAAATTGGGTGATTCAGACTATCTATGTCCGGAAGTTACACCGGATCTTTGAACTCTCTGAAGAAAATATACAGTATGATGGCCTTCAAGGGGCTTTGCAACATTTTTCACACCCACGTCCAGGCGGTTAGGGTAACGTGCACAGGCTATGTGCAAACTGAGGATGTTTGAAGACATTTACAGGCTGGGGGTGTTATGAAAAAATTTTTGGAGCTTGACTAAGATAAGAACTACAGTAAATATTGAAATATCGAGATGAGTGTGTGTTGCAAATCCCTCAATATTATGTCAGTCCATTACAATCCCATGACAACTTCATGGTAGTAGAAGTTGCGACTCTCTCTGACCTCTTCGTCACACCCCACGTGTCTCAGTCTGCGTGTGGCTTCTCATTTGTCCTCTCGGCATGAATGCTACACAGTATGTCACTCTCTCTCTCTCTCTGTGTGTGTACTGACAGCTATTATTAATGGGTGACTTCTAAAGGGAAACGAGTCCTACCCTCTGACCCCCGGGATACTAACATGTGACCTCAGCGGACTTCCTCCAGTTTTTATTGGCACCGTGGTGTTTATGTTTGGCAGAATTTGTGTTGTGCTTCAGATAGAAGGATGCGGAGCTGCATGTGCTGGGGTGGAGAAGTCATGGTGTGCATGGGACGAGTATGTGTGTGTGTGTGTGTGTGTGTGTGGCAGAAAGGCAGGGGAGGAGTATTGTTGTCCTTGTGCTCTTTTGGCCTAAAGGAAGGAAGCCGTGGAAGTGGGGAGTAGAGAGAAGGAGAAAGAAGTGCCACTCCACCACAGTGAGTGTGAGAGGATTTGAGATTAGTTTCCTCTTCCAGACTCTCTCAGCTTTCTAACGCACGTTGTGGGTCATTAAGCCCGAGAGTCATTTTCACAGTCATCATTCTTTGTGAAGAGGAAACATTTTTGTGCCAGACAGTGTGAATCTTGGTGTGTGTGTGTGTGTGCGTCCACACGCTTTTTCATTCAAGAATAGCTATTTTGATGGCATCTGGGACCTTTCCAGGATTTTAAGAGTAAGTAATAGTAAGTAATTAGTCAATGTGAATGTGTCATTAACCTCTATTTCCTCTACTTTTTTTTCCTGCTCAGTTTCATCTCATTTCTACACAGGAGTTAGTGTATGTGTGTGTGTGTGTGTGTGTGTGTGTGTGTGCTGGGGAGTTACATTATGGCTGCATATTATCAGGTAAAAGGTTCTTGCTGTTATGAAGTAACACCTGAGTGAACACATTTGTCTTTCACAAGGCAAGAAAGGCTCCATGCCTGTGCTGCATAACTGGAACCATCAGAGGTTATATTAAATATAATTTGTTGTTAGCTTGTAGCATAACATGAGCAGTATGAAATTAGACTCATCCTCTGCGTGTCTTTGATTTTGTCTCGTCTCGTCTGCTTGTTTGGCTCGTTACTCCGATTGGTTAACGAGACTTCCTCAGTTCTTCACGTAAAATACATCTATGCTCCATTTAAAATATATGATGAGCCAACACACCCCATGAAAAGAATCAGTTATTAAAAAAACAGATCATGAATATATGCATTTTATTTTCTTTAAAAAAAGCTCAATCATTCTGTAAAACAGCTGGGCACTGCAGTGCAAACACTGCTCAAAACAGGAGTAGTGTGTTTGATGGGTACTATTTTTAGTGGCACATTTGGTGCACGAGTGAGTTTTTATGGCACCGACTCAAAATAAACTGCAGTGCCCATGTTCAGTGCAATGAAAGAACATGGCATCCACTGGAGCGGCGTGGCTCATTGGTGTGTTTTCAGGTCAGCGGCACAGGAAAATAAACTGCTAATTGGAAGACCTTCAGAAATTGTTTATTCTGATAATAATCCACGAGAATTCTTATATTTTTGTTGCTTCTTCCGTGTTTTATTGCTGTCATCATTTCCGTCATGCCAAGGGACGTCCCATATGGTTGCAATGATGTAGGTGTTGGATCAGTTCAGGCATTGTGCATTGAAGTGTTTACCATCTAATGAAGCACAGATGCTATGAAAACAAGCTTTGAAAGCAATCTGCGAGTGGTGAGCGTGGGCGGTAGGATCACAATCGGTATGCTGCGGTGTCCAGATCCAGGTTGTTGTTGGTGTTTGTTTAAGATAATCCCAGATTAGCGGTGATGAGACCTGTTGTAATCTGCTACTGCCGCCGACATAGACGCATAGACGGACGGCCCCTGGCAGTCGGTTTCACAGTGCGACTAGTCTCGTGTACAAATCAGTACAGCATGTACTTGATGACCTTTTTTCTCCCAGAGACTGTGTAGCGTAAATGATTAATTTCTTAGCTGACTTTTCAGAACATATTGTTGGCTGCAACGAATCTAGCTCCTTTACATGCTGTTTACATGTTTTTGTGTGTAATCATTTTTGTACAATAAAAGGTGAAAGTATGACGCTATCATCGACCAAAACCAGCCATGTTGTAGCTGTAATTGGGGTTTGGTGCGCCCGGCCAACTCACTGGAAGAGAAAGTGAATTTTGAAAATCCAGGTCGGGCTTTAGATCAACATGATATCTCTAAACAAAGATGCTCGTTGGGATTATTAATCATTTAGCTCCATTTGGGCTTTAAGGTAATCACTTTCAGGGCATTTCACTGCAGATAGCCAGTGTGTTAAGTGACTGCTGGTGCCAGAGGACCATGCGCGCAATGCTATTAGCTGGTGCTCTATGCTGGCAGTTAATGTGTTCCTGGAAAGGCTTCAGCAGCAGTGCACTCAACAGGGAATCGGGCCGATCATTAGTCCGTTTCCTTGACTTCTTCTGCCGTGCACCTGCTTCGACATATTGACAAAAACATCCTTTAGTTTTAGTTTGTTGTTTTTTATGTAAGTCTGCCGGCTGAGACCACTTCCTGTCTCAGTCCCGTCTGACTGATATTGTTGATCTATTGTATTTATCTGTCTCAATTTGCTTCTTCTGGCCAGTCCGTGAGCAGCTGCCCGGCCGCTCTGGATGTCTTTTCCGTAAATGTAATTACTCTTCTAACTATGCCGCAAAGACGCCTGTCTTTGTGTCTGCTTTCCTTTCTCCCTGTTTGTTCATAATTTATGAGAGAGACAGCAGCAAGACACGGGGCCTCCATGTTCCAACAAGCTGGACATATATATTTTCCGGCACATCTTAAAAATTCATTATAGCTTTGGAGGTGAGAGGAGCAGGGCTAGTATCACAGTTCAGGCTTAAATGGTGAGACAAGCGTGGAAAATCTGAGTACTTCACTTCGAACTGGCCCAGAGGACATCTGCTGTTAACATAAACTGGATCACAGAGCCACATGATTGTTTTCAGTGACATCGTCTTTGGTCAACATTGATTCTCAGTCTTGTAAACTTATTTTTAGATCAAGATTGACAAACTTTTGAATCAGAGTCTTCATCGGCTCATGAAGTTTGCTGAGTTGTTGTAGAAGCCGAAAGAGCGGAAAGGTCTTTAAAAAGCCAGTAAGTCAACCATGAGTTAACTATTTAACTTTTTGATGATTCTAGAGATCAAGATCTCTTTGAGATCTCACGATGTTAAGTTATTAGTATTTTTGCATAAAACAAGCTTATAAATACGACCAAACGGCAACTTCGGTGACCGTGAAGTGAAGCCAAGGCGGAAGTGCCAAAGACTGAATGGCCGCTCAAGGCTGGCTATGGATCAAATCATCTATCAGTCTATGTTTGACATGTTATCTGAGATTATGTGTTCAAAAAACACAAATTACGTGGTTAAAAAGTTTAGCTGAACTGAGAAAAGTTCAAAGTTATGCCGTGACACATTTATTTTGGTGTCAGGTGTGCACCAATTTTTATGCTGATGCACTGAGAAGTTGTGTGTGCAAACTGTTGCCAATAAACTTTGGCACCTTTAAAGTGTGTGCTGGTTTATTCCTTTTTACAACTGAATCATCCAACAGAGGTAATTAATCAATAAAACAACATTTCCCTCGTTCTGTCTGTAGTTCCAGTCTGCAGTTTCGGCTGGTCGTAGCAACCGCTGTTGGTGTGTTGTGCCTCGTCTCTGCTGATGCTCACAGTGACCTTACCCAGGTCAGGATAGTCAGCCGTTGCTTCCAGGCCTCCTTCATACTGCTGATCACCGCCCTGTTTCCACTGTAACCCGAGGGCTGCGAAGGGAGGAAGAAAATAAGCTGTAAAACGTAATTAAGCACAACATAAGCAGTACCTGAATGAAGGTTTCAGCAACAATGTACATTTGCATTTGGAGCCTTATTTTATTAATGATTAATGATGAAGCTGACAGTGCTGGCTTTTCTTAATCGGCCTGATTTTAGTCGGTCCATCTCCAGATGTTTTTTTTTTTTTTCCGTTTTCCTGTTTGTGCTGGATCCGTAGGAAAGGCGAAAATTAGGAAGAATGTGTCTAGACAGTACAATACTTGTGTTGTGTTTGGGGTTGATCAGATGATTATGGTTTTACTTTTTCTCCGAAGGGTCTCCATGTGATAATGTGGTTTGGTAGGAGAGGGAACAGCAAGTGTGTGGTGTTAGAGAGTGCCCTATATAATACACCCCTGACCTTCATCGTCCTATACAGAGACAGTGGACTAACAAGCATAAGAGAACGAAGCATTTACGCTTCTTTATATTTCAAGGGGAGGCAGTGTTGTTGCACTGCATGCCTTTGTGGGGGAGATAAAAAAGTGTGGCAATCAAGATGAACCCTACAGCAAGGACAAGATGGCAGTGATTCACTCTGTTGATACGCGCACAATCCGAGCTTTATGAGCACTTCATTGGGAAATGATGCAAGAAAAATTTTAAACAGTAACAGCGGGTGTCATTCTCGACACGACGGGATCAAACAATTTTCACACATTTTGCTGGCAGTGGAGACGGGTGGTGGGGCGGGGAGCGAGGAAGAGTTGTTGTTGTCATAGCTCTTTTGTAAGGGTTTGGTTTGGACCAGTGCAGAGAAAAGAGAACCCCATATGTGCTGTGATGCAGTTTTATTCATTCAGTTCATGGCCGGGAAAGGCAGTAAAACATTTGTGGTCACGTTGTGTGCGCCGTACACTGACTCCAATCTGTAAGAGCACAGCATTTCTTTTCACACGTCCACAAAGCAGCAACCTGAGACACAGTGCTCTTCTCTCTGAAAACTGAGCAACTAAAGCAATTAGACACGAAGTCTGTAGGTTTATAAATACAAAGCGCAGCTCAGTATGTAGGCAGTACAGATTGTTAACCCACTGAATACCCCTCGCCTCACCATCCCCTCATAAGAGTGTATGAGAAACTACGGTGGCCATGTAACTTGAGAAAAAACAGAATCTGTGTTTAGTTTTTCTGTTCTAGACTTTTATCAAGTAGCCAAGATGTAAGAAATTATCATATATAAATTCAAGCAGAGATATTAAAACCATTTGTGATTTGTGAAAAATGAAAAATGTGTTTGCGTTTTGTCCAAACGAGAATCCAAAACACAGAGGTATTCACTTTACAATGATATAGAAGAAAGAAAAGCAGCAAATCTTCAAGTCAAAAGCTGGAATTATGACATCTGATGCTTGACAACAAGTCGATTGATAATCAAAATGATCTGCTCTTAATTTTCTGTTAATCAACCAACAGATTAATCCTCTAAATCTTAATTTCAACATACGACATCATACTTAAAAACAAAACACTTGTACAAGCACTCCAACAACATTACATATACAGTGTATTACGCTAATAGTATTAAGAGCACACAGCTTTCGTTGAGGGAGTGTAGACCTTTGAGCTTCGCCCTGTAAATGCCCCTTTCCAGAGCTGAAATGAAGATGGCGTCCTTGTATAAACAGTACATTTAACGTAAGTGAAAATAGTTTTGTCATTTCAGACGATCCCTTCTCATGAATAATGTCAGAGGTCATGAACAACTTGAAAAATATCATTTCATTTGAAATTTGACGTAAAATATATGATTTTCAAGCAAGCCCAACAGAAAGTCCTTGTGTCGGTGAAGTAAGAGTTGCAGTCCTTCTGCTCTTGCTTCAGCTCTGCTTCCGTCCATCCTCCATCCTGGAGCTCTGGTCTGGAACCTATTAGAGCAGGAATCTCCAGCAGCGCCCTGCTAGCACATTAGCATGCGTTCACTGACTCTCCCTGACAGGAAAAGAGACACTGACTTAGTGGAAACAGACAGATATTTAACCTCAGTCACTGGGAAGTCGTTGGGAAGGTAAATGGCTGTAGAGCCAACACAACTGTCAAGGAGAGTTGTTTGTCACCCCGTGTGATGCTTAATGTGAGTTGGTGGTCATGTGTGGTTATAACCGTCTCTTTTCTGTCTGTCTCTCTTTCTTTTTTTCCGTCAGGATGGCTGAGGTGTCACAAGAGGAGAGACTCCAGGCCATCGCTGTAAGTTCTTCCAACACACACACACACACACATTGCAGAGTGCACATCAGGGCGCGCTGATGACTGTAGAAACAAGAAATCATTGCTGCTTGTCAGGATCTGACCAGCTTGTCTTAATGACTCAACCTTTTAGATGCCATCTCCTTCACCCATTAGAGGACACTGAGAGCAAATGCAGCAGCTACAGCTCACTGCCATTCGCCTGTTCTCTGTCTCGCTTCGCTCCGTGTCTCTCAGGAATGAGAGTCTCTCTGTAATTGTGTATTTTGTGATCTATATTTTTAATTCTTGTAACTGAAACACGTTTTGCTTGTGTGATTTTACAACCTGATGACTCGAAACCATGACACAGCAATTCAAGATTTAATCTGAACACGATAAACAGTCATCCTGTCGACAGAAATGTCCTCTGTATCCTTAATGTTGTCTGATAGGTAGCCAGTTTAATCGCCTCGTCATCGAATGCGTTACAAGTTTTATTGTCAATATTAGGATTGCAGCACTAACCTCCACGTCAAGCATTTTCCTGACATTAACTTGACGTATGCAGGGAATAATTGTGCCTATAAATATTATCGTGCATTCAGTGACTCTGCACCAGCTTTCTCTTACTGCTTTTCAGACACACTGAGCAATTACACCGGCTCACACATAATGTACTCAGACGTCAAAAGTTACCATTAAATCGTCAGCGCTGCCACTAAAGTCCACGGCTGGGTGTTCAAAATGTTTTGATATCGACCAGGATAAAATACCTGAGTTCCTGAGTACTGATGTCTAACGAATACGGTAGCCAGAACTATTAAAGACACGGCGCAGTGTTCTTTTAAAGAACATCTGTTTAATAATGCATCCGCAGAGTAATCGTAATGTGTTGCAACAGGAGAAGAGGAAGAGGCAGACAGAGATTGAAAACAAGCGGAGGCAGCTGGATGATGACCGACGGCAACTCCAGCATCTCAAGGTACTCACACACACACACACACACAGATACACATTCTGCCCTGTTTGCACTGCTGTACTTGTGGGAATACTTTTGGCCTAATTGGGTTATTTAAAAAAGTAAATAAATAATGCAAAATATACAGGTGGAGTACTTGTTTGCTAATGTTTAGAAGCCATTAGTTGGTAACAGTTTGTGGGGTTAGGATGCTCTTCTTTATTGCACCCTCACGCACAGTCTAAAAAATCAAACAGTGGCGAGTTCTCACAGGCAGTTTTGCAGATTTGAGGCCAGAAAGTAACACCATACCGAGCACACCACAGTGTGCACAGGACACGGGCTTATCCAGAGACTGTGCAAAGATTTGGACAAGCTTCACTTGCTCAACATTTTTATGTAATTAGCAGCAGGCTTAGGACACATGTTCCCTGTTTACCTGTTATTCGCACCAGGTAGGCAGATGCTGACACCGTCATGAATCAGTTCCAGGAAGGAAATCCATCCTCGCGCCCCTGAATTGAGTCTTTGAATGAACAAAGAACTTAGCAAGTGTTGTTTTCCGCTTTGCAGAGCTTCGGTTTCATTCAGGGCATCTCAAGAACTTTATAACAATGCATTTGGTAACCGGAGCACCTGTGTTCATTGTGGATGTCCTTCAATACACGCTGAAAGTTTTTTAAATGGTATCATGTCTCCGCTCACCTAGCATTTTAACCCACATTCGAGTGTGGCCGTTTGGGACATCCATCAGCTTTTCAGTGTGGTTGGACGACACCTTGTACAAATCTACCAGACCCTCTGTTTGCTGGCGCGGCTGCTCATGTTGTCTGTTTTTTTATCACCCTCACCTTGGCTCACCAATTCCACCATCTTGCATGGACAAAAAGACTTCAAGGAGCAGTTCACTCACAACCAACGCTGTATTCAGCATCTTCTGAGAACACTTTGTTTGAAATCTGCTGGAGCCCTCACACTGATAAGATTAACGTATTTATGAATCAAAGCGTAACCTGAAGCCCTTACGTGACATACTGCCGGTCAGTTCTATGTGTTCGGGAATTATGCCCACCCAAAAATCCAAATGAAACTGTGCAGTTCCTTTCAAATCCATCAGCCCCACACAGCGAGATACTCCCTAACCACTTCTGTCACGGAATGTTCAGAATGGGCAACAGATAACACCAGCAGCTCCTCCACATGGTGTTTGGACACACTCACACACACTCCCTAAAAAACACACACAGTCAAATCTGCGCGCACGCACACACACACTCGTTATATCAGAGCTTTTGTCCGCTTATGTGTCAGCACTATCAAAGCTATTTCAGCCCCGAACAATCCAGCGGGTCACCGATATGAGCAAAGGTTGTGTTGTGTAGTCGTATGTGCGTTAGTGGCTAAAGTTCGTGTGACCTGTGCTACTGCCCTTGCGTGCTCCCACTTTTTCTATTTTCAGAGCAAACCTTTGTAAGTGTGTATCTGTACATGTGAGTGTGTGTGTGTTCGTTTTTGTGTGCGTTGCTTCATGAAAGAACACAGAAGCTTCAGACAATGCAGAGGGCTTTGGCAGAGGAAACAGATTTTTGTCCCACTCCCACCAACAGGAAACAGCTCTTACACCCACCGCACCCCGCTTTCGTCTCACACACACACACAGACACAGCCACGCAGAGGGGAAGTGTAATCATGAGCATTAGACGGCTCTTTGTGCAAACCGCAGCAAGTATGGCTTTTCCAGAGGCGGCGTTCGTGTGGAAAAGCCAATAAATGTCTCCGTTTACACACCACATTTTTATAAGCATGTACCTGCGCGTCATTAAACTCGCACCAATACAACATCAGGCGCACGCGCATCGTCTCTCGGTGCACACAAAATGGTGAGATTACATTATACAATGTTGTTAACACAGAAAGCATTCATAGCAGTTCTGTTTTTAATTAGCAAGCCATAGCTGACATGATTATGAACGCAGCAGCTGGCACTCCCTTTAATTAAAACCTCTAAATGTCATCATTGTCATGCATTAAAATATGTAAACACACAGTTCATGAGGAGTGAAAATTAACCTTCCAAAATTAAATGACCAGCACTTATCATTGATACAAGAGACATGACAGTGGTATGCTCATTTAGCTCATGGCAAGAAAGCAAACGTGTCATTTTTCCCAAAATATTGATCAATTTTAGATTTTTTTCATATTTAAACGCTACCTGAGCATCATAATAGTTTGGACAGTAGCTGACAAATAGTAAGAATTACATAGGCTGGATAAACTTACCTTATTTTGGAGAGACTGAATTTAATTTTCAGGTTCAGTATACATTTTAAACGAGTAAAACATTTTGGGATGTCACTTTGCAGGAGGAAAGATGTTAAATGAATTGTGAAATAAAGTTCTTTCCTCCACAGCTGTTCAGTACATTTGGGTGTGTTTGTGTGTGGTGTGTGTGTGTGTGTGCACGTGCGTGTGTGTGTGTGTGTGTGTGCGCGCGCGCGCGCCTGTATCACAATTCCGCCCTTTGTCTGCTACGTTAGCAGCTTTTACTCCAAAGAACAATGGGGTGAGACGTAACTTCAGCACTCCAGCTTTATGACTGCTCGTGCAGACTGGTGTGTGTATGTGCATGTGCTTTCATACGCAACGCATGAGTGAGTACATTAAGTGATGTCAGGCATTGGGGTAGGGTGTAGGGTGTGGCTAGGGAGCGAGCAAGATTGAGAGAGTACAGAGAGACAGAGAGAGAGAGAGAAAGAGACAGGGAAACAGGGTTAGAGTCAGTGCCCAAGAGACTATGCAGGGCCGGGGTATGAAGAGTGTTGAATTACACCGTGTGCTGTAAAGCTGTGTGCAGCTGGGTGTCTGGAGCCGAATTACTCAATGGGGAAAGCAAGAATTGAAACAACACAACAGGCACTTTGACAGATTGAGACAGATAAACACGGATTGAAGTCGAGGGAAATCCATCCTGACATTTACAGCTTTATTCCATATAGCATACACAAATCAAAAAGTTCATGAACTTTGTGATGGATAGAGATGCATACAAGCGAGAGGAAGGGGTGGTGGTCGAGTTAGAGGAGGGACAAGGGAAAAAAAAACAGGGGGAGTTTTTTTTTTTTTCTGTAGAAATTCTTGTTGCATCACTGGAGAGGAATTCACATCAAGCACAGGTCCAGATTTTCAGTCCAACTCGTGAAAACAAGAGCTTTTTTTCTAGCACTTTTCCATACGGCCGAGCAGAGTTGCCTTTGACTGCACAGGCTTACAGCTGTCACTGTTATATTTACCTCAAAGCATGCCAAGCATTTGCTTTGATATTAGCTTATCTACGGCGGGGGATGTGGATGGGGAGTCAAGATAAGGATACAGAGCTGTTTGGAAATAACCATAGGTTGGAAAATAATGTGAAAAATCCACCTTGGAACTGTTTGTTCGATTGATGTGAAAGTATGTCATATCTTGGGCCTGAATTAACTTTAACTACAGTAATTATAACGAGACTAAGAGTGAATTTAGTCAGAGTCAACAAAAAGATATTCTTCTAATCATCACCAACCTCCAGGATGCGTCTGATGCACTTTAAAATTAGGAATGTTTTGTTTTTGTCTCTCTGTAACTTATCTAAATGTCCAATCTCATGCTCAATTTAGTACATTAGGAGTGTTATATCTCCCTTTGGATTTCTCTGCTTGATGCCAGTGGCCTTGATGCTCTGGCTGGGTGCCATAGTCCACTTGGCAACAAGGAGTTGGCAGCAGCTGAAGTATGTGACAGAATCACTGAGTGGCAGCAGTCGCACTCACTGGTAGATTTTTTACTTTTTTTTGTAGATTAGCTAAAGGGCCTGTCGTTCTCAGTGAAAGTGCCACTAATCTCCTCTGAAAGAACTCGCGCTGATGTCAAAATGAGAAAGGGTGATAACTCGTGGCGTGTGGCGAGATTGAAGTTCTTCTAATGAATTAATCAGCCGCTCCTGATGAAAGAAGCATGATCAAAAAGTCCACTCTACCTGCTTATGTTCTTTTCATTACACCCTCACTCACACACACAAAAAGCACCCACAGGGGTGTTGGGGGCAATTTCTTTTTACGGCTGTTACATTAAGAATTTATAGAAGGATGAAATGAATTCTCGGCCTTACCTAATGCCTTCTCTCCGTGTTCTTTCGTAACAACATTTCTGTGTTTTTTATGTCCTCTTGCAGTCGAAGGCACTGAGGGAGCGCTGGTTGTTAGACGGAGCTCCTGCAGAAGAGGAGACCCAGAAGCGTCTGCAGGAGGACGAGGTGAAGACCAAACTCCTGGAGCAGGTCATCCTCAGGTCAGCATCTAAAAAAAAACCTCCTGCATATCAGATCTTTGAAATCTGTGATACTCTTCATATTTTGTGTTTCCACTGGTAAAGAATTAAGGTGCATCCGCTCATCCTTCAAGCCACAACTATATTAATCGTGGAATATTATGTTGCACCAGACGGAGGTGGATGTTTTGACATGCATACACCACAGTCAGCTAACAGGGGAGGAATATGCTTTCATGTGAGGATTATGTGTTGCATCCACACTGAGACAAAACTGAGTGCAATTTTACAACAAACCACAAATAATTGTGATTATGTGGGAGTTTAACTTGATAAAAGAAATCAGATTCCAGTCTGTATATGGCTGACTACTGTGTCCAAGCATATGAACATTTTTGTGTAACTGGTTATGTTCAATGTTGCCTATACATATATATTATAGTTTCTTTGGTGTAATAGCTTCGTTTGAATTCATTTGCGTGTGTGCGTGTGTGTTTCTGAGCCAGGCTGGAGCAAGAGATTGAAGAGCTGGAGACAGACGCGCCAGCCAATAAGGGTGTGGCCAAAGAAAATGGAGGTAAGTTCAGTACCCATGGCAACGTATGATCACACAAGAAACCATGGCAACGTAGCCTGAACACCTGTGTCAGACGGAGAGAGCAAGCTAATAATGGCCTCTTCATTTGCTCTATTAAATTGTTCCTTTCCGCCGGAGGTCATTAAAACAATATTTCCTTTCTTTCTTTGTCTCTTTGACTTACCCTGACCACCCTCTTCCTCTTTGCACTCTCCTAACCTCTCAATGATACTCTGGTGCTCCCTATAGGTGAAAATGGAGTAGTGCAGACCTCTGGTCAGACCCCCAAGAGAGAGGTTACAGGGATTGAGGCCAAGTTGCTGGGTCCCAGTCCTGACCAAGCTAGCGCAGACAACCCCGTCACCCTCGTGTTTATGGGTTACAAGACCGTTGAGGAGGAGCAGGAGACCCGCACTGCCTTGGGAATGGAAGGGGTGGATGGCAACGTCAAGGCTGAGTTTGTTGTGATTGAGGATGGGGAGGGGAAAGCGGGAGGAGAGGCAGCCACGGCAGAGCAGGCTCCACCCAACGGGAGCATGGCAGAGAAAGAAAAGGCTAACGGAGGTGGAGAGGAAGGAGAGAAGGAAAATGAGAAGAAACAGACCTGCAAGTGCTGCACGGTCATGTGAGCTGTGTGTGCGTGTGAGTGTGTGTGTGTGCGCGTATGTAGTATACGTGGGTGTGTGTGTGTGTGTGTGGGTGGGTGGGTGAGTGCACACCTGCTCCTATGCAGGCATGTGTGCCATTGCATGTGGCAGATGTGTGTAGCTTTGTGTTTGCGTGTGTGCATGTGTGTGTGTGTGTGTGTGTGTTTGTTTGTTTGTCTGTGTGTCAGAACTGGAAAAAAAAACAAAAAACCGAAGTACAGTACCACAGCCAATATACCAACAATGAGAGCCAATACAAGCTCCAGCTACGACAACAACAAGAACCACAAAGACTCATAAGTACACTTTACTCTGTATACTTTCTCTGATATGTATTTGACTTTTGATTTCTATTGATATTTTTCTATTTTTCTGTCTTGACATTTATATTGTATTCAGTATGTATATCTTTATTATGGGACTGTGTACTGTAAGTTCATTGTTATTATTGTTGGAAAAAAAATAAAATGTATTAGCTCTCTGGATTGTACTGCGACCCACCGGGAGGAAATCTGGAAAATCATCTAAGTCAAAACAGCAAACTATGAAGGACACAGATACTTAAATATATATATTTCTCTGTGTAGGCCTACCAATTATTTATCGGTCAATTTCATATTGCAATATTGTCTAAGATATTATTTTAAATAGTATTTTAATATATTGATATGAAATTATGTTTTATACAATGTATTTATTGTTTTTGGTTCTCTATATCATCTCCAACCATTAACTGCATGTAAGCTTGTAAGCACTACCAGATTCGCTTTACAATCATAACACGTGTCTGTGCTTTCTTAGACTCATATGTGCTCATATCTTTAGTCACACAAGTCGCTCTATCAGTAACAGTTCACATAATTGGCAGTGTTAGAGATGCGCATTAAGTTAAAAAAAAAGAAATCCACTGCACGGAGACAAAGAGGCTGATTAGAAACAGTGGCCATATCGCAGAAACACGCATTAGCTTCTCATAGATACTATATGTGACACATGTACATGAAGTTCACAGCTTTTGTATTTTTTAAATAAGACGGCTACACTCACTTTATGATCAAAAGAGTCGCGGCGAAAAACCATCGCGCAACGATTAGGAAGTGCTTTAATAATTTTGTTCTCTCAACAGTAGAATCAATGTAAATCTTATGAGGTAGCACTGCATGAAGCCTTGCAACTGTTTTGACTGTCTTGTCACTTGTTAGGTCTTTATTATATGCTATCACGTTCACTTGAATGTAAATCCAGGGGTTAAATTGGGATTCGTTCTACCGTAATGAGAAGAGGCGGGCTTGCTCAGCTCTCCATTCAAAAAAAAAAAAAGAAGAAGCATTTTGTCTCTTTATGAACCAAATAAAATCTGATGATACTGTAATTTCACTGTGTGTTGGTCGGCTGCTGGTTTCTGTCTTGTTCGCTCCCAGTTTAACCCCTGACTCTTTGTCTGTAGACCTGGGCCCAATAGTACTTTAATAGATTTACAGGAAAAAAGATTTGGGGCTTTTGAGTAGACGTTTCTCACAAATACAGATACTCTCTCTCTCTCTCTCTTCAGCCTAAGAACACAATATGAAATTGTAGTTGTGCCCAGATACCCAAGCTTTTTTAGTAATTGCTGTATTAGAAACGGGCCACATTCTATGAAGAAATAACAGTCTAACTATTTTAAAGTGTGCAGGTTGTTAGGAAGACAAATCATGCATTTGCACTATAGCAATTGAAAGCCCTAAAGTACCTATTGAAATACAGTTTGGCCCAGTAGAGGCCATTGGACAGTCCTGGTCAGTGATTCTGTGCCATCAGTTCTTCTACTCCCCCTCTCCATCCACCACCCATGTCTCTGATTCACCAACACACCATCACCATCATCTCATCATCGCACTGCTTCATCCTCTTCATCACACAACCCCACCCTCTATGCTCGTAGACACGCAGTTCAAAAACCTCTGAAGTTGGTGCTAATCACGAGTCTCGTCTCATAAAAAAAACACTCCATCCACCAACTCTTTATTTTTTTTTCTTGCTCACGCTCTTACTCAAACCGCTGGTGGTGAGGGGGGACTGTGGGAATCTACTGCCTCCTGCATACACTTAATTGAATAAGAGAGCCTTTCGCAACCTTCAGTGCCAGATGCGTTCTCTCAAGTCCTGCCTACATTTACCACCAGAGGAATCATCCCTTCTAACATTCCACAGGGAGGTCAACAGGCGTGGACGGATGAAATATAGTCTATGCTTTCCATATGTACAGTTCCACGGTAATTGTACGACTTGCAACTTTGTTTCTTAAATTGACTCATGTTTATTTTTCTTTCCTATGGCCTCTTTGCAAGGCGGTATATTGTATTTGATGTGTGTATTTTTCAAACAAAAAAAGATGACTACATCTGTGTATTGTTGGTGCCTTTGTCAGGTTCAGTTGGTTGGACTTGTCTGTCTGCTGCCATTTTTAGACCGGGGTTTTTACTTGCTCTGCTCCTGGTCACGATGACCCAAACACTGCCTTCTAGTCTAGAGGGCCACTTCACAACTATGATTGAATATTATACTCATTTTTCACGTGATCAATAAATGCAGCTCAGACTATACTATAGGTAATTTGCAGACTACTGTTGGTGTCTTTAAAAGAAACTCTACACATGCAAGAAACTACACCCAAAGTTTAACATTTCACCAACTTTATGCAGGAGACTAACTGACAGTCTATGTATTTATGTATAGCATATACACATGTATATATGTGTGCATATCGATGGGCATACATACATCTGTGTACATAGACATACATGTAAATTTGTTGAGCTAAAGCTTTGCTTAATAGTGGGTCTCTGGGACAGCAGCAGAAAAAGCAACCTTGTGTTAGACCAATGCCTGTTCATCTATTCTGTGGTCGTCTAAATGTTTAATCTTGAATAAAACTACTGTTTGTTTACGGCAAGTCAGATAAGTGTGTATGTAATTAAACGAATGTACACATGCTGTAAGATGTGTGCGAACACACAAGCCACGGTTAATGATCTGTGGCGTATTAGCTGATGGAGTCACAGATGGGAGCAGAACACCCTTCTCGGGAGAAGGACACACAGTCACACACATGTAAACCATCCATTTATTATGGGAGCAATGGAATTAGGGGAACTCTGTAAAGTGCACTTCCCAATACATGCCACTAGAGAGCATATGTCTACTGTTTTGGAAGTTAGTCTCTGTGAGGTATGTGTGTGAAATAGAGAGCAGGGGCTGTGGGAGTAATTAAGGAGACAAACAGAGGGGCATTTAAACAAGGCATTCATCAGATGCAGGTCAGGTATGCACTATTCAACAGAACAACTATAATTATGTTGCTTTATGTTGATAAATAACAATTTTTAAAATCTTTTAAGCCCAGCATGAATGTGGCATATTCTTGTTTGTGGACGCATTCTGTGTGATGAAGCAGATTTGACTGTTTAATAGAAGTGACAGAAGTGTTCCACATGACGGCACACAGAATATATTGTGTGATGTTTTTAGGTCACACACATGACAATGCTTTTCCACACTCACATGCAGGCAAGGAAGAAAAACATAACTGTCCTGGATTCGAACAGTGGAATGTTTAAAAAGAAAGTCATTGGAAATAAAAAAAAAGAAGTTTTCATTTAAATGAATTTGAAAGGTAAAAGAGAAAACGGTAAAACTTTCTGGCATAAGAGGTCCAAACAGAAATAATGGGCATTCAAACATAAATGAATGAAACAATAAAACTCTCTGTCCTTTAAAATCCACAACAAAATAACAGTTTTGTCCCGGATACATGTGGGTAAGCGGGTAAAAAAGCATGTAGCCTTGAGGATTACTGCAGTGTCTCAGCACCTGCTGCTATGCATGGCTCATATTTTCCAGGAACAAATTACTGTACACACATCTTATTCACAGACATCACCACATGCCAGTTTGTCACTGTGTGACCCATCATGAGCAACTTTATGTGGGTTTCTGTTACTTCTCAACTTTAGAGACTTTAAAACATTCATTCGGCTCTTTAACCTCAATTCCCTGAACTATAATAACTCACGTGGATTAAAGAATTGTATGTTTCTTGATGAACATCTTCACTACTTCTTCGTCTACCCCTGTTGGGTGTGTGAGCTGAAACTAACTTTAAACATGGCCTCCTTTCTAGCCCCTGCACCGCTAGGACTCCTTTCATTGTCACCCCAGAACTCCCGCCTTTTGTAATTTTAAACTATTGTCAACAGGATCTTTGCCTGACTTGATACTTTCTCAGAAGCTACAGTATCGGGGCAATTACCACCTTGATTGTGTTATAGCCTACCAAAACCAGCACTGTTTTTCACTGATAACACTGAGTGGTGAAACCTACTTCACGTGTGCCTTCAATCTGAAACCATATTTACTACTGTATGTAAGCTAGGGTAGCCAAAGACAGTTAAAACTGGCTTCTCCCCACACTTGATGGCATGTGGGATGAAGGTTTACCCAGTATACAAACATTATAGCTTGACTCCCTTAATCTTTAGTGAATCTTTTCGTGTGTATTTACACATTTACGAGGGGGAAATCAATTAAAATAAGTACATTTACACAAGTGTTGTACATTGGTACAATTTTACAGCACTTAGTACAGTACTTCAGTTTATGAAACATTAACAAGCAAATGTTGTACTTTTTTTTACTCCAACGTAAGCCTACCAGTTACCTCGCAGATTAAGATTTTATATACATGATTATCTTATTAATATGTGATCCATTCTTTCTTATCTACACAGTAGTGCATAAGGTATTGGTATCAGCTCCTTTATACAAATAAAAAATATCATAATATAAAGGGTAATACGCCCATGGGCCACATTTCGTTGTGAGTACTTTTACTTTTGATACTTCAAGTACCTGATTCTGTACTTCTTACTTAAGTTTGAGTACATTATAAGTTATAATGGAGTATTATTACACGATATTATTGCTATTTGGAGCTTAATACATCTTCCACCACTGTACATAACATTCTTCTTTAAATGTTTAGTTTTTTTCTGCTGACATGTACTGTGTATTATTATATATTTAACTTTGAGTCACTTATTTCCACCCTTAGTGCTGCCTTCAGCAAGCTGACCATGTCTCTTCTTCTACTTTTTTCAACGCGATGACTCAAAGTAAAGCTTTTTTCATCACACGAAACTTCATCAAAAACCTAAAAAACCCGCTTTATATATACATAGTACGTGTGATGAGGTACTGGAAATTTGCCGCGGCCTTCTTTTTTCCCACAAAATGATAGTCGTCTTGTCCAATCGCGGCCCAAGCAGAGGCTTGTCCCCGCCTGTTTTTTGGCTCTTGAAAGTGGCTGGACTAATCAGCGCTCGCCTCGGTGTGTTCAGCCATTTTGTAAGAAAATCAAGCAAGTCTGCCGCCCTACCTTCGCTTCAGACCTGCAGTTTTTTTCTTGTGCAATGGACGGGTAAGTGAAAAAGAACGACACTTAAGACTACATTTTATATTTATAAACCTCTTTGGTCATTTCTTTTCACAGTTCGGCGGCTTATGAAACTGTTTTGAGTCCGGCGGTTGTCTCACTTAGCCGTTAAACCGGGAAAGTTTTGAAAGAGTTTTTTTTTTTTTTTTCATCAAAACATGCAACAGTTAGCAGGAGCGTAGGCTAACTAGCAGCGGCTAGCCGTCGCTAACTGCTAGTTACGTGAACGTTTTTAACGGACGTTTTTGACGGTTAACGGGATTAAGCAAACGTAACTTAAAGAGACTTAAGATGTGTGCGGACTTTTTTTATTTTTTTATATTTCGCTCTCCTCCTTGCAGCACGCCGTCGTCTGCCAAACGCAGCCGTTAACGTTAGTCAACAACTGGCTAACCGTACCTTGGTAACGTTAACTTAGGTTTCACGGCAGCTAAGCTAAAGCAACGTGTCTCATTTCCGCATTCATTTGTCTGTGGAGTGCCAGGGCCATGTTGAAGATGTCTGGCCTGAACATTTCACGTTGATTGAATCAGAGAGACTTCTCTATCTGAACAGGATAGTGTACAACAATAGCGTATTGTTTTCAATCTACCGTATTCTCTTTATTTATTTATTTCTTTTTTTTTTTGCGGGTCACCTGAATTCACGGAGTTTCGGTGCGGTGCGTATGTTTTGCGTTGAACTCGCCCAGCAAAGACGCTTAACGTAAAATCGTAAACCTCATTTGGAGACCTGTATTAGTAATACTTGCAAAGTATACACCCTGAAGTTTGTTCTTATGTTTTGCCCACCGACTACAGCCGCCTAGACGCTGACTTGTACCCTCTGGGATCCGGCTACGTCCCTGAAATTGAGTAAGTATTTTGTATATTTCTTTATTTTTTGCATGATCGCTTCGGTGATTTCTGAATTTTTAAGCTTCGTGCTCGTATCTGAATGAGGAAGTCAAGTTTATTTCTGGTTGAAGATTCATTTTTGCAAAGCGGTGTGTGTATGTGTGGATTTTTTTTTAAAGCTGTGTGTGTGATGTGGTGGTGAATTGTTCAACAGGATCTTGCGATCGATTTATGTTTAATGTTGATGGTCTTTCTTTCTCTTTCGCAGCAGTGTCCATGACATATCAGTTGGCACAAAGGTAAGCACATGGTTTTTTTATCTTCTTTGAAGCTCTTTCAGTCTTGGCTTGAATACCAAGAGTAGAAGTGCGTGTAGTTTTGTAAAACTAATAATGTGGTCTCTGCAAATTTGTGAGCGTTGATCGTCCTACACGTTGAATCAATTGTCGGTTTAAAGGTCCAGTGGGATTTGTAGTTTAAGAATGGCTCCTATTTTGGGGCATTCACAGCCTTATTAAACATGCACGTTTGTGCTGTAACGTGAATTATCATTTTCATCAAAGCAGCTTTGAGATCAGATAATGAGTTTTCATTGTATTTACATTATTCTAGCTGCGGAATGAGTTTTATGTGTCTCGCTGCGGCCAAATTAATTTTTAAGAAACCGTGGGTATGAGATTATTATTTTTTTTAACAAGTCAGGGTGGAAATGGAAAAGAACTGTGCCGTCATTGGGGACTTGAATAACATAGTTTGTCAGTTTCCAAGAGCTTCCTCTATAATTACAGAACTGCTGTCCAAAGCCATTTCTCATGTGTAATGAGTTTGCAGTTGCAGACAGGCTCTCCTTTTAAAGATTTATGATGTACAACCAAATGGTCAGCACATAAAGGTTGCAGCAACTCTCCCAAGACTGTGGACATGGAATATTTGATAATTAAATTACAATAGATTATCTGAGGTGGGGCTCTGTTTTCCTGTCCTGTTTCTGCTGGGCTGTGTGGCTGTTGGGGAAATGAAACTTCCTGTTGTGTATTTTGTGTGTTCTTTAATGGCCCGCTGGCCTTACTGGAATGTTAAGAAAGCAGCTGAATCCGATCCCACCGCTTAATATTTGTTCTCATTTCACAAGTCATCTCACACGAGTGCTCGATCAGCATCAGTAAAACAGATCAGCAAAGAGCCGCCCAATGTTTTTTTTTTTTTCTTTTGCATGAGATTTTAGTGATGGGAGAACTGTTTTTGTGTTTATGGAACTGACTCTGCAGCTCCTCTCCTTGTTTGGGTTTGCAAGAGATGTGTGCCAACTTGTTGAAGCGGGAAAACATTTGTTTTTGGCTGGTTGTTAGCTTGCATACTCAATAAAAATGCCTGCTTAAGTAGTGATCCTTGGTAACAGGGCCTGGAGCAGCTATGTGTAGGTGGAGTAATTGAACCCGACTCAGGGCTGCAACAGTCCTCATCCTCCTGGGCAAAGGTCTTTACACTGTTTAAACAAGCGCTCCGATACACACGCCCATAACGGGGACACACCCCACCCCCTCTATTCATTTCAGTAATGCCTGTTGTTTTCTAACATGTTAACAATGCGCAAATTAACGTGCGCTGATCAGTGCCGGAGATCTGACTCCTGGGCGACTTTTTCTTTCTTCACTTTTCCTGTTTTCGGGGTTTGATGTGCTGTGGTAATGATGATGCTGAGTTATGGAGTGCTGCCTTGCTGGAATCTGTAATTATTCCGTCTGGGCAGAGTGTCTGGCATTCCGCGGTCCGCATTCCAATCTCCCCCCTTCAGCCCCCTGGTGAGGCACAGCTCCCTGCCCCCTCCACTGGCAAAGGCTGATCCGAGTGAACTAACATGTCCGTACCTGTGCTCCTCTCCTTTGTGCTTTTCCTGTAAGATTACCATCCCCCCTCCCCCGCAGCAGAATCCAAAATAAGGTTGCTTGCGGACGCCAATGAATCTTCTTAGAGTTGGTTTCCTTTTAAAAGATCTTACCGGAGTGTGTTTGTATTTTAACAAGGCTTTAAAAAAAACAAGATGTTCATTTCCCCCCTTTGATGCAATGCAAACCAGGTGTGGGGTGGTGTGGTGTATGGAGCAGGGAAATGGCCCCCGGCCTATTTTCTCTTTTTACTTAAGTTCAAGGTAGGCCATTGTCAGTAAGAGGAAGCTGCTCAACAGTTTCAGCATGTGAGCCAGTAATGTGTCATTGTCTCCTGAAGGTTACTATTATACTGTCAGCGTCCTGAGCAAACAAAGGATGTGAACAAGTCGATACACATTTAGTGGGATTGTGTTGGAAAAAAGGGTTTGGCACTGCGTTGGAATCAACTAACAAACTGTTTTTAACTCATATTTTTCTTCTGCTGCCTTTGTAACTTTTCCTTTTGTGCTCCTCTGCACTCCGTACCACAGGAAAGCTATAGATGTAGCCTATTCTTCAGTCAATTGTTACACAATCCGCTGTTTTGTATGTGACTGGATGTTCCTGCTCTGCACTGTGGACTGTCTTAGCTTCGCGGTTATTATTAGAATGAGGAAGTCGGCGGAGAGAGAGAGAGAAAGCCATGGAACAGTAACCATCAGTCCCCAAGAGGAAGTTTAGCAAAGCCCTGGAAGCAGGCCTGATCTTTCTGCTCTTCCTGTTTGGAGTTGGTCTGCTGACTGATAATGTGACGCTGCCTGCCCACGACCACCGAGTCATGCTGGAGCCACTTCCTTCATTTCTCATGGCTTGCATCTGCCCATGGCACACTTATCAAGCCCAAATATTATTTTTACATTTTCTTCCCACCAACTAGAACACATCATATTACTCAGCATTATCTGTACTGCAAGGCTCTCGTATTATTTTTTACTCTCAGATGTTAGTTCTTGACACCAATATGAGTAAACTGCCCACTCCCTTTTTAATAAAATGCACTTGTCTCTGATGTTTAATAAACTGTACATCATATAATTCTGATCTCTTTTGTCAGAGACGGTCTTTGATGCTCTCCGTTTATGTAGAGATTTGAACATTGGCCAGAGTAGGGCCCCCCCTGATCCCGAAGCCTCAATGAAAAGGCGCAGGAATGTCTCTTGTTGCTTTAAGTTCATGAATTGCGATAGCAGACCCTGTTTGTGTGGGCCTCAGAGCGAGAGTGACCGACTCAGCCAAGCCATCTGGAAGTCAAAGGGTAGTTTATGCTACTACTTACAGTGTTGTGTTCTCAGAGCAGCTCACTCAGTACCCCACGCCGCCCCTTTCTAATCTTTTAGAAGCAACACCAAATGTTTTCTCACATCACCCCATTCTTGCTGTTATGAGTAGACTTTGCAGTCTGTTTGGAAACCACCTCCAACACCTTGCATATGTAAAGGCCAAGATACACAAGGTGGAGAAGAATGCTAGTAAACCTGTAAGACTGGTTGTTATTAAAGGCCTCCAGGGCTCTTCAACTCCCAGAGTGTCCTTGGGGCTCCATATGTGTGTGTGCTGCTGTGTAACAATGCCCCTAGTCTCAGCCCGAACAGGACCTTCATTGTAGAGTGTTGTAGAGCTTAGGCTGCTGAGCCACTTCTTGTGACTGCTATACTTCATCTCCCACAACCACAAACAGACGCACAGCCCTGAAGCAGCACATTATATCTACTAAAGAGAGAGAGAGAGAGAGGACCGGCGAAGCTGTTCCAGCCAACAGTAAACTAGTGTAGGCTGGGAGTTGTCGTTTTGTCTTCCAGTCCAGGGAGCTTCAGCTTGTTATCCTTCCTCATAATAAGAATTGTGAGAAGATGAGTTGTACTGACTGACAGCTGCTGTTAAGATGAGCTTTTGCTGCTGTGTAGTAGCTGTTCATCCTCAAGTGTAATTGGCAGTAAAACAAGATAATTTGGCACTTTGCCCCCGGCTCATCATCTCATCGTGTGTCTTTAAGATTTAAAACTCTGCAGTACTATTAGGGAAGCGTATGGAAAAACACGATTTAAGATGAAAAGTCAAACATCTAAATAGGTCACTTAATTCTTCCTGGTGAGGAAGGTGGAGTTCTTCTCAGGCGTGTATGCTCAATCCTCTTTTGGTTATCAGATTACTTCCTGCTTTATCACACAATGGCTCTGTAATATGAGAGCCGTGCTCTCCACCTGCCATGCTGTGCCCTCATTGGTGAATGCACTGAAGTGAACCATTGTTTTCTCTCCTTCTGCAGAGGGGATCCGACGAACTCTTTTCTTCCTGCATATCCAACGGGCCCTATATCATGAACTCAGGTAGGGGGGTTGCCATGGAGGGGTGAATCCTTTTTTATTGAAGTGCTTGTCGTGTCTGGTTTGTTTGTGTTGCCATGACGATCAATCCATTATTCAAGAAGAACCAGAGCCTTCTGTTCCCTCACTGATTGTATCTGCTTCTGCCCCCCTCTCTCTCTCCCTTGCAGCCAATGGCAACGACACAAAAAAATTCAAAGGTGACGTCCGCAGTCCTGGTGTTCCATCACGTGTGGTCCACGTACGCAAACTGCCCAATGACATAAACGAGGCTGAGGTTATTGGACTGGGACTGCCCTTTGGGAAGGTCACTAATCTGCTGATGCTGAAAGGGAAAAACCAGGTAAGGAAAATATATGCAGGTCTGCTCACCAAACCTGTATGTCTTGCACTCCTGGGTGAAATGTCTCTCTCGGCCTGGGACAAGGGATCGGCTTTCTAGCGTCTCTGTCCTGACCTGAAAATTCTGACAATGACCCCTTTGTGGCATCCTCGTGGTTTGGTGGGTAGGATGAGAATTCTACATGCTGAGATTTCCTGGAGGAAGACACCGAATCCCTCTTGAATGTGTTCATTATCTCCTCTTTTCTATCACCTGCAGTTGTGTGTCGAAAAACCTTTTTTAAGGTGTCAAATGAAATTTGGCAACAAAAAAAAGTAGACAGTGATGGCCAACAAAAATGCTCCTAATTAGAAAGTGTACAACGTACCTAGAAAATCATTAGAAACACTCTAGAAGTATAGCCGCAGAGTGACAACTTATTATGTGACGGGAGAAACCAATTGAATAAGTTTCCGTGGTCCTCCTCTGCAGGCGTTCTTGGAGCTCAACAGTGAGGAGTGTGCACAGACGATGGTGAGCTACTACTCCTCTGTCACCCCTGTCATCAGAAACCACCCCATTTACATGCAATACTCAACCCACAAGGAGCTCAAGACAGACAACTCCCCCAACCAAGTGGTAAGGGCTTGCACTCGCTCACACACACACAGTTTTTCCTGTTGACTGTAGTTCTTAAATGAGTGTCTCTGCCAGATGTTATGGTGTTAGCTAAATGCAGAAAATAAAGGATTTCTCGCTTCCGCCTCTTTTGTAAATACTATAAACGGCGCAGTGTAATGTTTGTGTCTAGTAGGTTTACTGCCTTAAACAAAGAATTCTCACCCACATTCGTTCATTCATTACTGTATCATTTCCTCATCCATGCTGAGAGGTTCCTCTGTTATTTCCCTGTAGCGTGCACAGGCAGCACTGCAGGCAGTCAATGCGCTGCATGGAGGTGGGATGGGAAGCATGGCCATTCCCGCAGACGTGAGTAGCATCGGAGGAGGAGGAGGAGGAGGAGCCCAAAGCCCCGTCCTCAGAGTCATAGTGGAGAACCTCTTCTACCCCGTCACCCTGGATGTGCTACATCAGGTACAGGCAGATTTTATAATGTAGCTGAGCCAGATTTTAGTTTTACACATTATAGGCCTGCCGGTTTTAATCTTTAACCTGGCCTTGTACTTTGGATGGTGGGCATTAAAGTGACACCCACTATTTATTACATAATAATGTTTGTCCTTGGCTCACATTTACTCCATCCACTGCATACTAGTTGCAAAATCTGGTAGTGCTATATAAACAATGTTGGGAACAATATGTATAGTTAAAAAATATATAATGCATGTAAACATACCCAAGTACAGTTGTAATGAGTTGTCCTCACTAATCGTCGTGTCTCCCTTCTTCAGATTTTCTCAAAGTTTGGCACCGTGCTGAAGATCATCACTTTCACTAAGAACAACCAGTTCCAGGCTCTGATCCAGTATGCCGACGGCATGACCGCTCAGCACGCCAAACTGGTACGACTGGTACAACCAATACTCTTTGTCATGAATGTATCAGTCTCAGTGTGTTTCTGTTGGGTGGTGTTGCGTTATCATTTTGATAGTCAAACCAACCACTGCAGCTACAGTGCAGTGTTGTACACCGTGGGAAAACTCATCACGTTCAAATCTGTTTCAGTCTCTGGAAGGACAGAACATCTACAATGCCTGCTGTACCCTGAGAATCAGCTTCTCCAAGCTCACCAGCCTCAATGTCAAGTACAACAACGACAAGAGCAGAGATTACACCCGACCAGACCTCCCCACTGCTGACTCACAGCCCTCCATTGACCACCAGACCATGGCAGCTGCTGCGTTTGGTAAGATTTAAAGCACAAATAACATCTGTAAACACTCACATCTCTATGTATAGGTTTCCTTTGAATTACTGCTTCTAGGTTTGTGTTCTTATCTTGTTTGTTGCCTCTTCTTCCAGCTGCACCAGGCATAATCTCAGCCTCTCCCTATGGTGGAGCCCATGCCTTCCCCCCAACTTTTGCCATCCAACAGACAGGTCAGTACACACCTTCTCTCACACTGCTGTTTTATTTATGACATGTGGATCCCTTATGCAAACACGTGCCGCTATGTACAGTATTTAATTGGCTTAGACACAAACACTTCATGTATTTCCCAGTTTTGAGATTCCTCTTACCAGATCTGTTCAGTATGAGCCTAAGAAATTGAAAGTAATTCATATTTTGTTCCTCATAGGTCTGTCAGTGCCTGGCATTCCCAGTGCCCTGGCGTCCCTGGGTGTGGGCCACGGTGGCATGGCGGCTGCAGCAGCGGCCGCTAGCCGGCTCGGCCTGTCAGGGCTCGCTACCTCTGGGGGACACAATGTCTTGTTGGTCAGCAATCTGAACCCAGAGGTCAGTACAGTTGAACAGTTCTACACCCTGCGTCTATCAGTGCAATGCTTTAAAAAAAAATCAAAATATTACAGCGCCATTTGTTTACACTATGGTTCATGAAGCTGGATCCAGTACTTTGTCCCACACACCTCCACAGTTCTCATCACCTCATGTGATCAGGCTAGTCGGAGCACCCTTACCACAGTTTTGAATTAGAAGGGGGGTCATTGAGTGAAAACCTCTTCTCTTTCAGGACCTCTCTGTGTTTGACCAAACCTGCTGCATTTCTGACCTGCCACTTTGCTCACTGTGAATTTTAAGTTTGTTCAAAACACTAACTTCTTTTTTTAAAAACTTACCATTTCATATCTTCATTTTTTGTCCATTAGTTGAAATCATTCTTGAGTTGTTGGAGAGACAATATTACTTTTTTTGTACTTTAGTATTTGTAGAAACACATCATGTCTGTTATTTAGCTATATTTATATAGTTTGTAGTATGTATAAGTAGTCTGTCACACTCATTACATTACTGTAGTAATGTAGTTATTGCATTAAACATGTTAATTTATAAGATCAGCCTAAGTTGGAACAGGATTATAAAAATTGATATTCACATTTGACTGTTTTATTTTAATGTAATTTTAAATAATTATCCACAAACAGAATGTAATTTAAAAGTACATATTGTCTCTGCCTTTTTCTGTATTTCATTGTTAATCTTTTTTTCTCTTCTTTTTCTCCTAGTGTTCCCATAGTGACAGTGCATTTTAATTTAGCCAGTTCTACTGTCTGAAGCACTACATTTCTTTGTGTATACTGACCTTGTTTTTTACTTCCTTTTTTCTCTCTCTTCTTTCTCTGTCCCCTCTCCCTCTTTTTTTGTTGTTTTCAAATCCCCTCACCTCAACTCTTGCCAACTGACTGCACGCCCCATGACCAATTGTTCCTTCTGTCCACCTCTCCCCTCTGCCACTCCTCTGTCACTACCACAACCACTCCTCCTCTTCCTACCCACCCAACCCCTCTTTGTCCCCCAATTTGGACATCACCCACAAATTGAAAACACAACAAAAACGCAACATTGGCACCTCTTTGGTCCCCTCTCCCCCAATCCTCATCTGTCCTTCCACCATCTTCTTTTCATCCACCTCATCTTCATCTGTTCCCTTCTCCCTCCTCTCCCACGCTGTTCGAATCCTCTCCTTGTCCTCTCTTCATTCTCTTCGTCCCTCATCTCCTCTCCTTCCTCCATGGTACTGTGGCCTTCCTGTGGACCTCGCTGCCTGTGGCCTGCGGACATGTCCCGACTCCACTCCACTGTCCTCCACTCCGCTCCGTCTCTTTTCCCCTGTCCCCTGTTCCCTATCCCCCTTTGGCCCCCTGCCCCGCTGCTCCCCCTGCTGTCTCTAAAGAGCGTTACGCCACACTGCCTCTTTATTCTTTTCGGTACGTTATCATCCTTTCATCTCCTTTTTTATTACTACTGTTACCTCGCAAGGTGGGCATGTCTTGTCTCATGTTGTTGGCTTTGTTTTTTTAACCACTGATGGCTCATCATCAGGCAACAGGGCTATGAAGGGTGGGGGTGTCGGTTGTTTTGGGGTTTGTATGACCTGTTTTGGTTGTTGTGGGTTTGTGTGAGGAAAGTAAGGTGAGAACACCACACAAAGCTGCAGCATTTCATTTCAGTTTTTAACAGCAGCAGTTGGCTGTTCAAAAAAAACGTGCGGTTTTTCATCTTCAAAGAGCACAGCCCCTGAACGGAAATATTGCCACACTAAATCGAAATGCAGGGATCATTTTGTTTGGGAACGAGGCGAGAAGCTGATCTAAATTCTAAAGCGTCACCCTCAGGAACAGGATAAAAGTAAACACATTATTTGGTTCCACACAGTTCAATTTTGAAGCCATGAAAATTCATCAAATTAAATTTTTGTCAGGTTGATTTTCCCCGTGGTTGCCTTGAGACACTCGGCACCACAACACATAAAGATGAAATGCTGCCGCTTTTTTAGTGATTGTGAGTTGACATGTCCCTCGGATTATGTCACCATATTATTCTTTTGCAGTCTGTCTCAGTTACTGTGGGTATGTGCATGTTTAGTTTATTCCTGCATGTCTTCTCTATTAGGCCCTCAAGTTGGTCAAGAAATCAACCTTTTCTTCACTGTAGAGCGATCAAACTGATCAGAACAACTCATTTTACCATTCTTTTGATTTTTGCCCCGTCAAATCACCATCTCCCGCTTTGTAAGCATAACCATGTTAGCAGCCGGCCTCTGTGCTATTGTTATCTAAGGGGGCTCATGTAGGTTTGTTCTAGAGATGCAGAACTAAACAGAAATCTTTAGATTTAGAGACGTATTAATCAGCCAGTGTTCATTTAGTAGCAGTATAAATATTAATGTCCCCGATTTGATGGTTTAAGTAGTTTTCGTTGCTGTGATTGGCTGTGTGGCTCCTGTCAAGCCTGCGACGTGTGTTGCTCTTGTGTTGTGACACCCTCCTCTTCCCTCCTTAGGCGTGTATGGCGACGTGATGAGAGTGAAGATTCTCTTCAATAAAAAGGAGAATGCTCTGATCCAGATGTCTGATGGCACACAGGCTCAGCTAGGTAGATACACTCCAGCCCTGCGAAATCACCATGTTTCCATCTTTGATCTATCATTTTCTTTCATCATGTTTTCATGTCTCAGCTGAGCTGACAGAACCGTCGATTGTTTGATAACTGGTTCATAACTGCGCACCCAGAGTATCAGATTATATATCTTTTAATTAATTTGTCCCCAATGGACCTTTTTTGTTAAATAAAGCAGCTTTATATCTATTAATTTAAGTATGAATGTACAGTTAAAATGGATGCATGTGTGGTGTTATTAAAAACAAGCATCTTATTAATGTTTCTCAGCTATGAGCCACCTGAACGGTCAGCGTCTTCATGGCAGGGACATGCGCGTGGCGTTTTCCAAACACACCACAGTGCAGCTGCCCAGAGAAGGCCACGAGGACCAAGGCCTCACAAAGGACTACAGCAACTCGCCGCTGCACCGCTTCAAGAAGCCCGGCTCCAAAAATTACTCCAACATCTTCCCACCCTCCGCAACGCTCCACCTCTCCAACATACCGTGAGTGCTGCAGCAAGAGCCTCATTTTCATTTTCAGCAGCTTTTGTGCTGTAAGCTTTTTCTTTTGTAGTCCTGACTCTGTTTTTTTTTTCTATATTTAGCGCTCAGGATTAAGTAGTTGTGACTGTATTTTCTAAACACTCCACTCTGGAGGTGCAGTTTTAGATTTAATGATCCCTCTTGTGTCCTCTTTCACCACACCAATAAATAAACGGGGGAAAAAAGGAATGTAAACCTACATTAATACTTTGTGATGATTCTTTGTTTTCCCTCTTTGCTTCCAGGCCGTCTGTGGTGGAGGACGACCTCAGGAGGCTTTTTGCCAGCTCAGGAGCCACAGTCAAAGCCTTCAAATTCTTTCAGTAAGTCTCACTCCAATTTTCTTGAATTGTTTTGTCCCGAGCGTTGGTTGAATTCTTGTTTTTCTTCAGAAAACTCTCCAACCTTGTAGAGTTGCTATGAATTGTTACTCATTTCTCTACGCTTTACAGAAATACCATAATCTTCCAAGTACAACAAATGGCAAGCAGCCCTGCCAGAAATGGGCAACATGGCGACAATTTAAGAACACACTGTTCTCTCTTTGTTTAACAGAAAGGACCGCAAGATGGCCCTGATCCAGATGGGCTCAGTCGAGGAGGCGATCGAGTCCCTCATCGAGTTCCACAACCACGATCTGGGAGAGAACCACCACCTTCGAGTGTCCTTCTCAAAGTCCACCATCTGAGTGCCTTTCCTTCCTCCCTCCAACTCTACTGGCATCCGAATGCTACTTTAGTCAAAGGTTGCCTTTAGTGGAAATGGCCACCATTACATATTTATGGCTGTGGTTCTTTGTAGAACGTTGCGCCCTTCACCCACATTCTTAATTATTCCCCGTCGTTAAAAGGTCTGGGTACAGGATTTAGTCGGTCCTACTTGTTGATTCTGGTTCTGATTCCTGGTTTAGATTTTTGTCATCGGACACCAAAATATGTTAAACAGACACCATAATCTTCTTTTGAATACAAGTGCCTCAAGTCCAAGGTGTTTTAAATCTAAATGTTTTTGTCATGCACAAATTTGCTGTTGGCTGTTTTACACTTTCTGTATTTGAGCCAGACCTGCTAACATTAGCTGATTCTGGGCATTATGACTTTAGCCTGCCTCCCCTGTAATGATGTAAACACAGTTCACATGCATCGGCACAAGTGTGACCAGCGATGTAAACCAGTAGGCCCAAACATAGCTCGGGAATCAATACGTGGAATCAATGCGTGCTTCTGATCAAATCTCCTGTTTTGAATATTGGGACTGGTTCCGGTTCAGGACACGGACTCGGTACCCAAACCTAATCGTTCATTTGTTCCATCATAAAATATTAAGTGGGTTCTGAGACACGGGCAACATTCTGCAATGAAACCGGATATATTGGAGGTAAAGTAGAGGCAGCTGAACTGTCACTTTAGACCAAATCGCTAAAAAAAGAAAAGGAAAAAAAAAAAAACACCCTCCACCGTGGATGTACGCTTGTATGTGGATTAATCGTATCCACACCAGACACACTTCAGCATTCCTTTTACATGATAGTCGTGTGGATATATCTGTGTGTGTGTGTGTGTGCCTTTTTTGAAATGCCACTTTGAACCTGTTTGGCCAGTCAGAAACGGTTTGAGACAAAGGATTTAGTTTTTAGCTCACAGACCACCTAGCAATTTATTCCCCTACTATCCATTTTTATTTTTGTCCTCTTGTAACTCGCCCACCTTTCTTTTCCTTTTTGCTTCGGGGGATCCATACCACTAGCTGAAGTTATTCAATAAGGACACGCTTTTCTTTCAATATCTCTTATCTACAGCCCTGTGCCTTACTTTGCCCCTGCCAGATGGCCTAAAGCCGCGCTGGCGTCATTTGGACAAGACGTGGCTCTCGGAAAGCCTTTTTCTTTCATGCCTTGTGATATGTACCAGCATTGTTAAAATGGGGGGGTGGTGGAGGTGGCTCATTCAATCTTCTGTTTCCTCTTTGAAAACACAAATGTTTATCTAAGGATTTGTATGCATATATCCCCATTACATGTATGTAGAAACTATGAATGTAAGTCAGTTAGATGCCTAATATTTTTGCTAGGTGATGTTAGCTCTGTTAGGTGTGTTGTGGCAGGAGTAGAGCTGTATCCAGCCTTCCTGTCGTACAGTCCCCCTCACCTCCATCTGGGTCCTTTCTCAGGAGGGCCGGCGGTGTTTGGGGCCTCATTTAACCATATTATGTTCATCTATATGTGGACGCATATATATAAATATATCTATTCATTTATCTTTTCTTTTAATGTTAGCATTTACATGTGTATCACTTCTACGCTTAACTGATACCTGTATGTAGTGGCTGGGTTTGATCATTATCACAGTGCCTTGACTCCTTGAGTTTTTAAATCCGAGGCTGAAACACGTTCTGGCCTGCTCAGTTGACTTTGTTTACCTCTCATTCAGGTGTTTTATCTTAACCTGTCTGCAAAGATGCCTTTATTCCATGATATTCAGGTAACTCTACCTGTGAGAGGGCAGCTTGGAGGCATTGGTCAATTGAAAGTAACAACAGTTTTGGACTGTCTTAACAAAACCAACCCAGTGCATATGTTTTTGTTCTTACAATCAGAGTTCAGGATAACCGGGGTGGGACAGCCCCCACCCCATTCCCTGTCTGTGTCCACTTACACCACAGTCAGGTTCTTTAGTGCACTTTTCCTCAACGATAGGTCCAAGTTGGCACCATCACGCTGAAGTCTTAAAACGTCGTCACATTCCTGCGTGCCTCAAAGCACCAGTTTCCACAGCCTCGACCACTGTAGTTTTGGACCAGATACAGATGCGCTCTGTCTCTATTTTTGTAAAAGATTATTATGCATGGTTTAACGAAGCTTCATGTAGCTGCAGACGGTTATCGCTGTTATGGACCAAAGTATCTTCTTTCTACCCCCCCTGCTGTTTTGTAGTGTTGTGATTTCTTAAAGGTTGTTCTTTCTGCTATTCCAATACACAAGGCTTCAGTTCCCCTGTCCTCTGTTCCTCAGATGCCTTGGACAAAACGTCACATGAAGTTGAAATATCTCGTTGGGTTTCAACCTTTACTGTACATTGTATCCCCTTTTTGTTTGACTATACAAAGAGCCTACTTTGGTAGAGATTGCTTTAGAATGGATACATAATTGAACACAGTCTTAGCTGTGATGTTGACAGTGTAGAAGATTATATGCCTTTTTTTTTTTTGTTAAAAGCTTTTATTTTTCTCTTTTTTTTATATATGGGGGCGGGGTGGGGTTATTGTATGAAGCGGGGGTTGATGGTTGTATATATTCATGTTTTTGTACCACAAAATCATTTGGATTATATCCACTTTACGTTCAAAACATGTATATTTTGATAAAACAATACAGACCTATTGAGCTCCCCGGAGCTGTAAAAACAAAAAAAACTTTTGTAACACAAAGACATTAAACCTATCTGAACACACAAGTGTCTCTGTATGTGCCCCGCTCGCCCCCTCCCTCCCCCACACACTTTTGCCATTCTGTTCTTGTCTCTTGCATCTTCTGCTGCCTTCAATAAATCTTTAGTTTGTTCCTTCTTTCATCTGGCCTCATTTGGTTTCCGTCTCTTCTTTCTCTGCTGTCCTATGGAACTACTGCAGCTCTGCAACGGTTAACATCTCGTAACATTTTCCACATTTCCCCATCTTGTTTACTATTGGTGGGTTTTTATTTTTGTTAATCTTTTTTTTTTTTTTTTAACTATATTTCCAACTTTTGTACTCATCCCATCTTGAAACTTGACTGACCGCTCATCTGGACTCAATCCTGTCGCAGCGACGACGACTGCGTTCATTTGATACTCGTCGTGGGATACTTGCTGCTCTCAGTGATTCTGAATAAGCTTGCATCCTCCTGCGCTCTGCTTTGACCTTTTCCAGTGTAGCAGGTCTGTCCAGCTCTGAGGAGACGTAGCCAAGTTGCTGTGGAAACCAGGTGTCTCTCATAAGATGAGTAATTAAGATAAAACACGAGCATATCTGGCATCTGTGTTTATCACCAGCTTCCTCAGGGATGTGAGAGGAAAACCTTAGTGACACACTAGCTCTACACCTCTTGAACCACTAGGGGGAGGTCTTGCTCTCTGCTGGTAATGACAGGCTGTTGAGCAGGGGTGACTTTACCTGCCACTCACACAATGTCAATAGTTAGTGGCTTAATCTCGAGTGCCTCCATGGGCTTTTCTGCCGTTACACCGGCTCTTTTTTTTCCACCCCCGTACAGAGTGGTGGAGCGGATTAACCTCAGATCTTCCCTGCTTTCTGAGAGAGGAACAAATGAGATGAAAAGAACCGAGTCCAGAGGTGTCTGTATTCGTGGCAGGAGATGAGCTGGATTTTGTTGTATAATCCCAGCAGTTTGTGGAGTGTGGTTTTAAATATGGCGAGCTCCAACTTGGTGAGAATTCCACAGCGAAAAAGCCCCCCCCCCTCCTCGCTTCTCCTCTGGCATTACTTTGCATAAGAAAGCACGCTTGAAGGTCACAGTAAAGACAGATAGCAGTCTCACACTTGCTAGGCAACATGACAGAAATCTTAACGGCGTGTTAAAGGATGCTAAAAGGGAAGAAAAAAAATGGTACCGAGGAGCAGATCATTTATTTTTAATGTTACCCAAAAGGTGTTAAAGCAGCCGGCTTTGCCAAGATACATTCTGGTACATCTTCAGCACGTCGGGAAACTGCACGGCACCAACTCGAAGCTTTGATGCTGCTTTGATACCTCAGACCCTTGTTTACTCGCAGCATCTTTAGTATTTCGCTCTGCACCAGGAGTCATTTGGAGCAGAGAGCAGTCTACACAGAATCCTCTTTGGAATATATTGAAATGCAAAGAGATTGCATAATTGGGTAGAACTCAAAGTAAGATGATCCAAACATAGATTTGTGGTGTTTTTTTTGGAGGAGTTATCAAATTCCAGAAGTCACTGGCGCACAAAATGTGCTACTTCATATAATTTTAATCTCTTCAGGCGCTTTTTTAAAAAAAACAAACTGGCAGGCACTGTATGTACAAGCGTTAGAAAATGTGCTCTGCCGAAGGAAAGCCAAACTGTACCTACAACATCGAAACCTGACTTCGACGCGCCACCTTTTTCCCATTTCCATCTGGATGAGGTGATCCAGGCCTCATCCAGCAGCCTCATGCACAGGGGGGGGGCTAAATGGAAACCATGTGGTGGTTAGTAGTCCTTCCACATCTGGCAACATTTATTTACATTAGTGCTGCAGCCTCTAATCAAGCAAATACTGGCAAACACCAAGGCCACACACAAATGCAGACCTGATGGGGAGTGAGCGGGGTGGTCAAGTGGTTAGACTGTCCTGTATTTCACTTGTGACATGTTCAATCCCCCCCCACTAAAGCCGGTTAGTCACAGAGAGCTAAAACACTGGATGTGTGATGTGTGAAACCTGAAAGAAAGGCTGCTTTGTTAGTCAACAGCCTGACACACACATGCATCTGCCGAGTGCCTCAAAGATCTGGAGCGGGGAGATATTTCATGTGTGTGTAATTTATGTCTCCTGAGCGGTGGAGTTAAACTGCATAGCAATCACAGACTTAACCAGCTATAAATTGAAGGATTTAACGCCCTTTTAAGGAGACATGCCTCCGCTCACGGACTCCCCTGACCCACATTCATTTAGATTTAGGATCACTTAGGAGGCCATCACGTCTGAATACACCCAATACTGTGTAGTCTGCACAGCTTACATGAGATTTAGACTCCCTTTCAGAGTGACACAGCAGAGGAGGGAAGCTTGAAGTGGAGGTGAAGGATGTCTTTTGGTCTATAGTGGCTCCCCCTTTTTTTTAAAATAGAGAGACTATCCACCTGTTTACATATGCACGCCTCAGACAGATGTTGAATAATTCATCCACGGAGGCGGACAACATGCAGCTGTATTTGGGTTATGGGGGTGCATGGGTTCTCTCTCCCTGCCTGAATTCATGCAGCCCAAATTATAGGCATTACTTTGCAGGCAGAGCAGGGCAAAGCAAAAAAAAAAAAAAAAACTAGGACACTTTGCATAAAGGATCCAACAGAGAGGCACAATAAGATGTGAACGATGCTGCAGAAAGGTTTACAGAGCGGACGCTGTTCGGATTTGGGAACGGTCGGTTTGATTTTAGGGGGGAGAACCTGAAACAGTGAGTGCTCTGCACTCTCATTTTTTTCTATCCAGTCTATGGATAATGTTTCTCCCGAGTCACTCTGCTGGCTGCGTGATGCCCCCCCCCCCCCCTCCTTTTTTCTCTCCCTCAAATCCAAATGAACTTGTTTCAAAAGGAAAAATCTTGGATCGATTCCCATCTTGTGCCAGAATGAGCTCAAGTGAAGATCAATCCACTCCCAACTTTATCGACACGTGTTAGAAAAATCACGGAGCACTTTGTGGAAATAATGTAGTTAGCATCTCCCTCCACTGGAGACTAAATGCATGAGATGGATATGTTTTTGCGCACACACACACACACACACACACACACACACACACACACAGAGCAGCAGAGGTGGCAGCGCACTGTCAGACAGAGCTATCTGGAGGTTTATGGCTCACAGGTTTTAGACTCGGTGCTGCCTTCGCTTGCCCTTTGGGCCTTAATGGACACTGATGGAAAATGACTCCGCTGTTCCAGGGATCCATCAGACGCCCTCTTCCTCTCCCTCTCTGAGCTCATCCATCAGGCCGCAGCTTTCAAACAAAAGTGGGGGAACTTTATGGGGCGCTTCAACGTGTCCAGCTGCGAAATAAACCGCCATCAGTCAAACAGATGGCTGCAGAGGTGATTAATAACAAGTAAACAGTCGCAAACAAAAAAAAGAACTAATGTAAGCTCCGGTTCCTCTCTGCTGAACCTCAATACATCATCTCAATCCTTCACCTGCCTGCGCCAAAAACCACAACTCACGTCACTCTCTGAAGAGGGGCAAGTAAACTAGAGCTCTCCTCCACACGTTCCCGGTTGTGTATCACCGGGGACGCAGTGAGTCAGCCAGCACCGAGTCCCCAGAGAGAGAGCGCGGCACGGCTACAAGCCCCGCCCGCGCAGAACGAAAACGCGAGCGCGAGGTGGAGAAAGAGAGAGAGAGAGAGAGGAAGGGGGGTGGGTTACTTAGACCGAATCTGGGTGCCAGTGCCGGTGAGTGTGTGTTGCCGCCATAGGTGGATGGTTTTCATGTGAGCACGCTCGGATTTAAGCTGTGATCATCGACGGCTCCCTGGCCGCGCCGGTCAGCGTGACGCACAGAATAGTGAAGGCGCGCCGCTACTGGAGTCACGTTTGGATTAGAGCCAGTGACAGCGGAGGGATCACCACCAAGTTGAGATGCTGTAAGAGCTTGTGATGTGAGAGAGTGTGTGAGAGGGAGAGGAAGAGAGAGAGAGAGAGAGGGAGCGGGGAGGATGCTCTCGTCTCGCAGTTGTTATTGTGCGCTAAGTTTGGACTGAAGGAGCGCGCTCGTCCGTCTGGGATGTATTTCTTTGAACTGCAATAAGAGGAAAGGTCAAGTGGACGCAGTTTTTTGGCTGAGGAGAGATTCACGGTGCGAGAGGAGCGGGACAAAAACGTGCGCCACACAAATCTGCGTAAACAAATATGACGTCTGGTTTCAGCTCCGTCTTGCGTTTTCTGCTGAGCAACGGCACCACGGACAGAATCACACACCTCGGATGAAATCTGGAGTCTAATTCTTCTTTTTTTTTCATTTGTATTTTATTTTCCCGAAAAGAGGCCGGGATCTAACCCAGGTGGCGCATCCCTCTCCAGCGGCTGCGCGTAATGGGAGAAAAGTTTCGGAGCTCGCAGAGGAGACGCACTCTCAGCATCCCGCTGACGACGCGCTTTTAAATATCATGTGTATCCTCCCGCTCCGTCCGCGGCTCACCAAGTTTGAAAGTGAATTCCAACCGTTCGGTATGACTTGAAACAACCTTTGCTGTTATCGCATCGAGCCAGTTAACGATCCATGAACCTCCGACCCGATTTGTCCAAAGACGCGCAGACGGACATTAATGATCTAGAGAGGATTTCTGCAGCAGCAGCAGCAGCAGCAGTGCAAGCCTGATCCCAGACAGAGAGAGAGAGAGAGAGATTCCACCTGGATGTCTATGATGTTGTGCCAGCTCGGGCAGAGGTGTGTGATGGAGGTGGTGGTGCTGACCATCCTGTCCTGGGTGTCCGTGTGGGCAGAGGAGAAGATCATATTTGACAGACACGCTGTCTACTGGAACAGCTCCAACCCCAAGTGAGTTTTTAGTTCGAGTTAGGCCAAAAACAAGTGTGTGCATGTGTGTGTTTGAAACATAGCTAACATGTACGGCTCTCAAAATAGTGCTAAACCTACACACACACACACACACATTTTTTACCACATCGCTCCTTGTTCCCCGATTTTATCTTTCTTCCTGTCTCAGCGGTATTTTTGGTCAAACATTACAATATTGATGTATTTTACAACGAGAGACACAAACAAACACACACACACACACACACACACAGGCATAGGTGAAAGTGTGTGTGTGTGTGCATGTGAACACACGTTGGATATTTTGTTCTGTGGCATACGGAGCTCCTTTTGTTTTTGACAATGTGAGCTTCCTGCCTCCTCTTCTCATCAGTGTCTAGAGATTTACTCTCTCTCTCTCTCTCTCTCTCTCTCTCTCTCTCTCTCTCTCTCTCTCTCTCTCTCTCTCTCTCTCTCTCTCTCTCTCACACACACACACACACACACACACACACACACACACACACACACACACACACACACACACACACACACACAGACTTTCTCTCTCTCTCTCTCAACACTCATGCACACACACACCTTCCTTTCGGCTAATTTCGTGCACTTGTGCCAGTGATCACAACACACTTTATTCCTCTGTCGGTTGCAAGCACTTCTGCAAAAACAGACACACACACACATAAATAAACAAACACCAAGGGAGGCATAAACACACACACACACACACACACACACACACACACACACGTGCACAAGGCTGCATGCACACGCAAAATGCACACAACAACACACATGCATCTTTATCCGGGCCTCTCTCATTGACATGGGGCAGAGCAAGCACACTGGGCTCGTCTGTCTAATGGTTTGTGACAACCTGCTCTCTCTCTCTCTCTCTCTCTCTCTCTCTCTCTCTCTCTCTCTCTCTCTCTCTCTCTCTCTCTCTCTCTCTCTGTCCCCCCCTCCCTCACCACTTCCTCTTCTTCTCACCCTCCTCCCCCCCTTTTCTCCCTTTCTTTTTAAACCTCCCTCTCCTCTCTCCCAGGTAGATACATAAACAGTGAAAGTGCTCCCTCTCGCTCACTCACGGCTGAATTAGTCCAAACTAACAGGCCTGTCTCTCTCTCTGCATCAACCAAACACACACACACACACACACACAGGCACACACGCGTACACAGACACACACACACACGCTGAGCTAACAGGGCTGTCTCTGACTGCATCACTTTTGCACAGAAGGCTTCTCAAATATTTAACAGGCAAGGGGGAACATTTTCTCCCTTTCTCGCTCTCTCTCTCTCTTTCTTTTAGTCTCCCTGTTCTCACCACACACACACACACACACACACTCTGTCTCTCTCTCTCACACACACCTACACATTGCGAACGTCATTGGATAAATTTGAGCTATATGGACGTTTGCTGGGGGCGCTGTTATTCCGTCAGGGTCGTACGGAGAAGTTGAAGCAGAAAGGGGGGCACATCAAAAATGCATTGGTACTAAAGCAATGAATCCAGAGTGTGGAGCCTTGGCGAGGTTGGTTCCCCCCGTTAGACCCTGGCACTGTCATCGCTCATGCTGCGCCTTTTTTTTTCTTCTTCTGCGCATACACACAACTCGCCCCGCTGCACTTGTGAGGACCTCGCACAGGCGACATCCACCCCCCTCCCCAATTTGAATCTAAACCTAATTCACTCTCTAAACTTTGAGGATTATGGAAAGTTTGCATTTTCTTTGTCGCTGTTTGCTTGTGAGAAACCAGCTCGATGAGAAGACACCAAATCATCCCAGCTCCAAATCCACAGGATCATTCTGGACAACTTGGTGTTTCACTGACAAAGTTTGGGTCATAATAGTAAGATTGTATTCATCAAATCACTTGCTGTGATTTGTGAATGCTGTGAAATCGCTCTAAAAGAAGTCCAGCGGCTCCAGAAATAGAGCAGTCAGACAGAAAATCATACTGGTAAACAAACCCCAAGGTTTACTGGGAAAGAAATGACAGCTGCGATCATCAGAGGTACTCAAAAAAAAAAAAAAAGGGGGCCCATCTGTCATACATACATATATATACATCTTTGATAATGCTGCTCCATCGGCCTGTGCTGGAGCCAGTCGAGGTGGAGGTAGTTACTTTATAACAGTTACTTCGGTTGTTTAGTCCAGTGGTTCTGAAACTCGGGGTTGGACCCCCTCCAGAGGGGTCACAAGATGAATCTGAGTGTCTCTGAAAAGATTAATGAGGTAGGAAAGAGCAAGAAACAAATATCTGCAGCCAACTTTGTGCTCATTTTTTTCCCTCTAATCTTTTCCTTTTTGTGAAGTAATGGATAACTTGACCACAGTGGACCTCCAACAGTTATTTAAATCAAACTATTTGCAATTTTTTATTTATTATTTGGAGCTTCTTGCAATTTATAGTAGCGACAAGGAGCCAAAAAAGTTTTAAGTTAGATTCATTTGTAGTTTATCTGATGATTCTATGTTGAATCTTTAATTTAAAGTGTCCAGCATGAAAATCCATCAAAGTTTAGAGGCTGACGAGTTGCTTCAACTTTGACCTGCTTTATATTTTGTGTATGTCGACAGTTTTGTTTCGCAGTGAGGGATTTTAAAACACTTTATTTGTTGGTTTTACCTCAGCGCTTTAAATTATTTTCTAAAACTCGTTCTATCATTTGATCGTGGTTCTCTTGCTCCGTCTGATTGTGCAACGTAGCAGTCTCGTTGCCTCATTCCCACATTTCAACAGTTTTGCTTTGCTAAATAAAAAAAAATCTTAAATTATACCAACAGCAGTCACAGCTGCAAAAATAAGAGATGAGATCAAAGTATAACCACTTTAAAAAAAGAACACACATACTGTATATATCTGAGATTTGAATTAAAAAAACCTGAATTCATCTGCTTCCCTCACATTTACCTTTCTGCCCTCCTAACACCTGATTGGATTACTTAATCACATGCCCGAGAGAAACCAGGAAGTGTTGTGATGGAGGTGTGGGGATCAGTAAAATGCTGCTGGAAAGATATCCATCTGCATCCAGCCCGTCTTTCAAGGTAGGAGCGACACATGCTTTGAGTCCAGACACTCACACCAACGCCAGAACATGAACTATGATCTGCTGAGCGGCGCTAGAGGAGAAGTGTCATCCAAAAAGAGAATATCAAATGAATTTCTCGGTGTGCTTTTCTTGTGTCAGGTCCTCCCTGACACATTTGATGTGGGCGAGTATCTCGCAGATGAAGTTCCCGCGCGGATACATCTGAAAAGGTCGCCTATTAATACACTACACGGGGCTTTGGGCGCTGATGAGAGGCTCGGAGAATGTGCGAGAATAATGCATCACATCCAAGCAGCGGCAGCTATTGTCTGAGGCGGTGATGTGACACAAAACAGCTGGGGAGACGAACAGCTGCGCGTCTTAATTGATCACACAACATCAAGCACACAGCTTGTATTGAGCCATCAGGATGTGTCGTCTCTTCTCATGTGCATCAAAAGTTTGCTCCCGACAAAACAGCTCGAGAAGGACGTTCTGTGCAAGGTCACAAGTGCTGACTTCATATTTATAGGAGTGATAATCACACGCCGCCTCGTGCCTTCTGGTCAGCACAAAGCGGAAGGAATATGTGGCCTGAAATGCTGCCATCAGTGACAGTGTGACCATCCACCTGGGTCACATGGATGATTTGGATGCTTTGGTTTGGTTTTTTACGGCCCGCAACTTTACACAGTCTCCTCGGTGTAGTTTGAACCTGCAACAGGCGGCTGTGTTCATCTAAAAAGCTCTAAAAGTCATACTGTAAACTACCTGCCAGGCACCGCAACAACGTTATTGACTACCCAGTGAACATATTGCAGCGTTAAGCAGCTAAAGAGGCAGATATTTCCCTCGGCTCAAAACAGGAGATCGAATATTGGACTTATCAGGTCACATGTAAACAGGCTTAATGTTTGCTGACGAATTAGCCGCGTCAGTCTCTATTTTTCCAGGCGTGCCCAGCCGTGAAGACAGTTTTGGTGCTCTGTGCTTGAAAAAGTTTCTTAGCAGCTTCTCTTGGATGTTCCTGTTCCCCGGGAAAAGAAATCTATAGTTCCTCTAACCGAGAATGCCGAGCACCGGCGGAGTGACAGCAGAAGTTTCTCAAGCGGGTACCTCAAAAGTGTTTTCATGTAATTTAGCTGAACTGGCTCTTTGAGAAGCGGCATTTCCCCCTGCGGATAGGCACGGCACGCGGCGTGCCCCATATTTCCCGCTAAAGGTGATATTTTAATTTAATTGCTTCAATTAATATTTGTCTACCGCTTCTCCGTCTACCTTATTCTCGCCTGCTCTACTTTTCTCCCGTGTTCTTTTCTGGGATTAATCCCCATCCACGCTGACATGTTTTAAGATTTTTACCCCGCTAATTAATTGTGCTGCCGGTACGTTAAGCCTGTTCATATCAGCGACACTAACCTGGATAAGTCCTGATGAATAAAACGAGTTTAAAAAAATGGATCCAACTTGAGAGAGGAGCCGTATTACAAATTGGCCAAACCTTTTTATGTGAAGGGCTCCGGCTCTCAGCAGGCCTATCTCTTTCAAGGTCTTGCTGGATAATAGAAAATGTATGAGATAATCCAATTCAAACAGCTCCGGCCACTTTCGGTCACGGCGGGGGAGCTGCCCGCTCGCACACACACACACACACACACACACTCGGAGTGTTGTCCATCCTCCCGTTGTGATGAGATACGTGGTGCCGCACAGTAACAGAGTGCCGTAACGCACATTATCACAACACAATGCTGCAACACAAGCACGGGATCTGGAAATCTCCCAGAGCCACATAAAGGGATTTATGACACATGCATGAAGGAATATAAGAGGAACACACACACACATGCATGGACATACACAACAGTGGCTGCTAGATTTAGGTCACAAACTCACACACACACAATCACATACAAACCAGAATGGCTGTCTATTGAATACAAGGTTAGGCAGCCTCCATTTTTCTATTTACTCGCTGTCGTGCACACACACACATACACTCGCCGGATATGGGACACACACTCATATGCACATGCACTCAAGACTGGTTTTCTATTGAGTAAAAAAAAAAAAAAAATCCTTCTTTCTCTTGTGAGCTGCCACACACACACACACACACACACACACGCACTGAGCCCTCTTCTGGCTGCCGGGACCATATTATAAAGCTCGCAGGTGAGGGGCTTTGTTCCCCCCGAGCAGCTAATGTGCTCAGAGCAATGGGTCCTCCTTACACACACACACACACACACGCACACTGGCTCAATGGTCCAGAAGGAGCACCTTATCTAATCCCATGGTTTATCCTTCAAAAGACTTTCTTTTCCTTTCCGTCTTTGTTCCTACTCTCTCCTCGCGCTTCATCTCTGTGTCTTTGAGGAACTCCGTGTCAGTGAGAAGCGCTGATGGTTGACGACATTCTCATTCTATGGGACAGAATCTATCTCCTTGGAGACGCGCACACACACACACACATGCACCCACACAGCCTTTGAGGAGAAGTGTCTTATGCACCGAGCACCCACACACTCGTACATGTACCGCACACAGGAAGTTTTCTATGCACGCACACACACACACACACATTTGGCACACTCCTTGCACATAAACCCCCACACACACACACACACACACACACTACTGTCTGTCCGTCGTGTCCCCTGTGGCGTCCGGTGATATGTGTTGTCACTAGCACTTCCTCAGCCCTACCACACACACACACACACACACACATAGAGACAGATTTGCATCCAATTTACATGTAGACTTGTAGTCAGTGTCCCCGCTCAGTTACTGACAGTTTGTCAGACTCAAACCTGCCCCTGGGTTCAATCCATCCTCCGCTGCCACCATCACCACCACCACCCACTCCACCTCTCTATCTCTCTCTCTTTCCCATCCTCCGTCTGAAGCTCTCATCTTTCACTCTCTCTTATCGCTGTCTTGTTTCATAACTTGTCCTCTCTCTCCCGCTCTCATCCCTCTGGGATGTGGTTAGCATGTTTTTCTTGTACAGGACCCCGCCTCGGGCAACCTCTTTACAGAACATAAAGCTGCAGTACATCAGGTTACGTGTTCTTGCCATGACCTACACGATTGGCCGCTGTTATGTGTTTAAAACGTCAGCGGCGCTGGTGGATAACAGGAGTTATCGGTGGGAATCCAGAGCCTCTCACATCCAGCTAAAAACGATACTTTGAGTAATTAAAGTCAAGGCTCCTAACATCGGAAATGATTTCACCCAGCTCAGCAGGAGAGACGGTTACATAACGAGATCTAGTGTAGCTGATCTTAGTCATCAGCACATTCAAAGCGGAGATTGGCAGGAGGAGGTCATCGAAATATTCAGGGTCATTAGATGGAACAGTGTGTCTGCTGATGTTAAATGTGCTGCCAGTTCCTTTTGTTCAATCAGGAAGATTGTTTGACAGAACGTTTCTGTGATTCTTGACCACAGAGATGTTCTTTTAGTCCGACTGTTGAATAAAGAAATCTGCGAATTCTGCCAAGAGAGAGGAGACATACGGCATAATGATATGGATCCGAAGAAGAAGAGCTAAGACACATCACATTCAACAACAACAAGGCCCACTGGCTCGTGTTAGGCGGAAGGAAGTTATGCACAAAAAGTTTTTAATATTGGCACGTTCTCTAAAGCAAAACTGGCAACACAAAAAATCATATTTATCATGTATCAAGCGCTACCACAGTTTTAGCCGCACACTTTGTGCTGTGTCTTCATATGATGCTGGAAAGATGAATCAGTCAAGTCGATGGGCAGAAAACGAACCAGCAGTTTTTGATAATTTACTAATTGTTGATCATTTAACAAGCAAAAATGCCAACTCGCTGCTCATCATCATTATAAATGTAATATATTTATTATCTCTAATCCTGAAGGGGATTATTGAGTTTGGTCGTGTGTGAGTCTGTCCATGTTTCTGTCTGCGGCTTACTCAGCTAATCAGCCTAATCGTTTTGGTGCACGTTCACGACTTGTATGCCCAACGACCTCTCGTGGTTACGGTGATTCAAAATGTTTGAAAAAATATATTTTCATTGACCAAATCCAAGAGGCCACATGTGATCAACAACTGCTCGGCTAAAAACCGTTTTGACCTTTGTCATTGCTCCAGAACTGAACAATGTGCATTGAAGCTGCTAAAATCAACTGTAGCTCACTTGATTCTGAACCAATTTTTATTAAATTTGGTTGACAGATGTGAGGAACTGAACATTATACTGGTTACTACTGGTTGGAATTAAATTCAGTCACCGGGGGGTTTGATCTAATCCGCTCTCATCGCCAGCTCGCCTTCCGCTGTGACATGCAGGCTCCAAAATATGAAACAGCAAATGTAAGTGTAAATTTAGGCTTTGCGTGAGTGTCGCCAAAAATGTAGAAGTTTATCTTTGTATTGTTCTAAAGCTCGCTGCGTGTTTGTAGTGTTTTAAATAAACACCAAAATGTTCTTTAAAAGGTTGCAAGAAAACTGTGAGTGTATGCTACACGAACACGTGTTTAATGAACTTGCTGTCCGATACATGCGTACTACACAGGAAAAAAACTTTGCAACGCTTGCATCCGGCGGTTGTGGCGGCGTTGCAGTAGGTGTGTTTTACCATCTGTTGCCTGGCGGTGATCTGCACTCTGCCGTATGCTCTCTTGTAGTGTTTGGACTGTTTCAACAGCAAACACATTGTTGTTGTTGTTGTTGTTGTTGTTCATACACAGGTGTAGCTGATTACATTAATGCATTCCGTGCAGGTGTTCCAGAGGTGCGCTCACCGTGCATGCTGGCTCACTGACGCAGCATCACTAATGTGATTAATTACACCCGTGACGACGCGCTGCGACGAGCCCGAAATATTTCGGCGTCAGCTCGAGTTGTGACGGGCCTTTGGAGTGATATTTCTGTTGTTTTATAGACTCATTTTGAATCAATTGAGAAAAAATTAATTAGTATTTTATCGTGGGAAAAAAAAGCATTAGCTGCGCTCGTAGATTTTATCGACTCATCCCCGAAATTAAAATCTCTTTTATTGCCGACCACCCTAAAATAAACCAAACCGAATGGTGGTCTGCTAATAAAATAGCAGTACACAATTCTGCGTGTTCCAGTTTTATCTCTTATTCATTGTGCCTGACTTTAAGCATTTTCATATCACTGCTGCGTTAGTTGTTCCTCTGCTCACTGTCAGCCTGATGTCCGCAGGGAGGGAGGAAGTCTGTGCGAGGAAATAACCCTTCATGAACAGTCAGACTTAAAAACTTTGTCACATCCCAGTCTTCATTGTTCTACACTCTTAAATGAATATTTTAAAGGCGCATGAATCTAATGCACACATACATGTATGAAGTCACGCAGAAGAACTCCTGCACGCTGTCAATGTATACATAGATGTGTTAGACCGGGATCTTTTGTTGGACACGGTGGCTCACGAACAAACTCCAAATGTTGCATCTTTAATGACCAATGTGCAGGAAAAGCTCGTAGATTTAAAAGAAAAATCTAACTTTATATGCAAAATGATTGAAGACTGTCAACTGGTTATGTGTACTCTAACGATTGGTTGGTAACAATAGCTGGATTTTTCTTCTATTTCTGCCACATATGACACATCCAATGGCAACCGGAGCCCCCTGTGCTAATTTGCACTGCCAGTCATGTGTCATACGCCGAGTACATGTAACAATTAGCAGCGAAAATCCATGTCAGATTGAAAAATATCTCGGTTCCCATGACTTTATTTCTCCGTGGCAGAGATATCTTGTGGCTTCACTTTAGGATTAAGGATTTTATTCTTTCGGTTATTAAGGTTGTGGCTTAGAATCACAATCCTTGTCTTAGAAATGATTTCTTTTTCAAAGCAGGTTTCCCAAAAAGAACATTTCTTTTCACAGAGCGAATGAAGCCGCACCTCTCCCGTGCACGAGGCGATTTCTAATCCTGCCCCGAGAGTGTCTGTGCATGCTGCAAAACATCATCATCATCCGATCTGCCCATACGAGTGAAATGAGGTGTTTAGCATGTCAGCAGCTCGGCTCGGAATCTGTAATTCGATATGAAATGTTTACTTAGCGCCCCTCCCCCCCCGCACACACACACACACACACACACTTTTGATTGTTCACGTGGCGGCGCAGGTTTAAAGAAAAGAGCGAAGAGATTACGCCGCCGCTTCTGTTGCTACCTTCCGCTAATGAGGTTTGTTGATGGTAATGACTACGGCAGAGATGATGGTGGTGGTGATGATGATGTAAGTCCTCCGAAACAACCTGGGGAGATCCCAGGAGTTGTTGTCTTAATGAAGAGAGGGAGAGAGAAACTGTTTGAGCCCGGAGATAGAGAAAGTCGGCGAGCCGGTGGGGGTTTGGAAGGAGACAGAGGCCAACAGACAGAATGAAAGAATGAAAGTATGAACAAGAGCGGACAAAATACGGAGATACCAGCCCAGAATATGAAAGATGTCACACTGCACTCAATACATAGCCGACAATGGGCATTGTCATTCCTGCTCCATCCTTGTTTCTGCTCCCCTCCAATACTTTTTCTCAGGTCCCGGCTGGTTGTGCTGATTGTGTTAGCCGAGCGAAAGAAAAGGACTCTTTCAGTTCTGCCCGCCTGATACTCTGATGGGACTCCGACCCGCTCAGTCTTCATATAGACCGGCTGGAGACTGATAATAACACATACACTGCTGTCTGGCTACGCCTCTGACTGGCCCTGAGAGACAGAAGAAGACAAAAATGTGAGGAGGGGGGAGGAAAATAGAAAGATCTACTTGATGGATTAGGGACACTCAGAGCATGAATATGAAGAAGGACAAAAAGTTGAGCGTATAACAAAGACGAGGCCAAAAAGAAACAAGCTGAGAGTTTGCTGCGGAGGAGAGTGGAAGCAGATGAAGGCCAAAGTTTGGTGGAAAAGGTATGAAGGCAGATATTCCGCTATCAGGACGTGGTTGGATGGCCCAGCAGGTGAATGTCAAGGGGCTTGTATTACACCGGCCTTTAGCATGGAACCTTGTCCCGGTGTTAAAGATGCCCCGCGGTGCATGTACAGCTTTTTAGAATGGGGGGAAAAAAATTGGCATTTAAAATACAGAAACGCTGAGAGAGGAGGCGAAGGATAGACGCGTCACTCACGCCGATGCTTCCCCTCTCTCTGTTTTCCACTTGGCATCATTGCAGGTGAGACTAAACTCGGATGAAGAGCCGACCCCGCTAACTTTCACGCTGATAATCGCCTAGATGGGGATTTTTTTTAAGAAAGAAAGGGAAATTTGGCAACCGAGTTCACCCTAAAAAAATGTTTGGATAGCGTGTTTCACGAACAACAGGGTTATTCTCTCCTTGTCGGACTCCACAATAGCATCACGAGAGTCTTGGCTTGCATCCGTGTGAGTGTGTATGTACATATGATGTGTGCGTGTGTTTGGAGCAGTAATGAAAACCAGTTTTTCATCTTCATCCAAAAAAAAAAGCAAAATCCCCAGAAGATTTCCGAACAGTAGGAGCGGAAAGTCAAACAAAAGAAGAAGCGGGTGAATAATTTGCATTGTAATCCATCAGAGGAAGCAGGGAGAAACCGTCTAATTCCCAGCCAGCTACGGATACCCGGCTACCTTGGTTTCATCCGGAATGGGGCCACTGTAAACAAACCCCCTCATTTTACACTATGCTAATGGGGCATAATAAGGCAGAACCAACAGATGTTGCAGCACTCTCGTGATTTTGTCGCTGCTTAATTCTGCTTGGTGCTGATGCTGCTAACTAACCCGTCCCTCTGATTCCTGTACGACTCTCCGAGGTGTCCATATGCGTGCCACCTTCTGGCACAGGGTGTGTGTAATTTCGTCTGAGCTACAATATTCCCCCTGACCTGCGCGATAATCCTCACCTCGGGTCTAATCTCGAGCTAATTCTAAGCAAGACTCCGAGGGCTTTATTTGAGGAAAATGCCGACCTCTAATCTGATGCGCCTCCAGACAGAGAGGATGAGAGGGGACGATATCGATCGTCCTAATATGATGGAGGCGATACCGATGGCGCTGGTGATGATGGACATGTGGATGAGGATGACGGCGGAGGTTTTAATGCCAGCGATGGTGGTTGAATCTGTCATCGTTGCCCCACCGTCCAGGCCCGTAAACGCGTCCTCAATCTTAGCGCAGACAGTAAACACATAAATGAAACACCTCGTACATTACAGATTCAGAGCAGGTGCAGATCCATTCAATACAATGCAGTTGCAATAGTTCATCTGGTGTTGCCGAGGATGCTGACAGCCTCGGGGACAAAAGACCTTTTTTACAAAGGTTGTTTTTGGCCATCTGCATTTTAAAAAGCATCTCGAACCCGTGTCGGGACAACAATTTCAGAGCTTCTCTGCTCTTTAGCTGCTGATTTATTTCTACTTTTTGCAAACCAGCCAGCGTTTCTCTCCACCAGGCCGTTCAACCTCTCTTAGCTGGACTAGCTAGGACCCCCCCCCCCAGCATCTGAGCTGGGGAGAAAAAAACGTGATATTTGGCATTTATTTACACAAATAAAATCAGCGTTGATCATGATCATGGCGATGACGCTAATGATGTTTATGAAGATGTTGATGAGGAGGATAATGAAAACAGTGGGGAACATAACCATAGTGATTAAAATGTTGATGAGGGAAACGAGGCCGGTGACAGTGATGATGATGATGATGATGATGATAGGGACGATGGCGGCCGTGTCAATGTTTTCATGTGATGCTGATTATTTTAATGGTAATGATGATGATGTCATGATGGCGGCGGTGGCAGGAAATGACTTTGACTCACCTATGAAGACGAAAACAATAAACATAACACGGTTAAGGCAAAATATGAAATTCTAATCATTTTATATGTCATGTATTATTCATAATCCATTTTATTTAATATGAAAAAATATAAAACAGTGTGTCACGAGTCAGCAGTACAGTAATATATTTGCAAACGTGGAGCTTTTTATTTACCAGCGGTGTTTCTAACTTCATCTGGAAGACACGAACTCAAACGATGACTTTAATAGTCATTAAAGTGATGATGGTGAGTATGATGGGAGTACTGAGATCATTGAACGGTGTAGAAATACTTCAAACCTATAAAAAACTATAAAAGTATTATAAGTAAAAGTACTCATTATGCATAATGCGTGTAGGTAATGAGGTTTATTTGAATTGCCTTATATACTGCTGTGTCATTGTATTTGTTGAACATATTTTGTATTAACAGCATGAGTCTGTGAAGTAACTAGTTACTCTATCAAATGCATGTAGTGGAGTAAAAGGCGCCGCTGTGATGATGTGCGTGATGATGACAGTGAGAGTATCACAGTGTTGCTCTATGATAGAATGAACAGACACTTTACTCCCTCAAGGGGAAATAGTAAAATCTTACCCAAGGAATGATGGGCAGGGGTTCGATACCTTGCCCAGGAGGTGAACTGGCATCTCTCCAACTACCAGTCTACCCTCCAGGTTTTAGTCCACCCTCCCTACCGACTGAGCTACAGCTCATAATGATGAGGAGGATAATTGTTTTTTTGACGATGAAGTTCATGTTTTATTCTGCGGCCCAACTTTTTTGGATCCGGGGTTGTAATGGCCTCGGGGGGTTTCTGATCATCCGTGTGTCTCGACCTCTCATCATCTGAGTCACCGCGGTCTGCACCGACAAAGAGCGCTCGGAAACCTGCATCAGGTGTGTGACAAGAAGAAGAATATGTGCAACAGATGACGAGAAGGAGAGAGAGAGAGAGGGAGGGTGATTTTCAGCGGATGCCGGCGTCTGTGCCGCTCAGTGCAGCTGATGCTAATGGAGGATATTGTTGATAACAATGAGTTTACCGGTACGACGGCGGCGTTGATGTCAAAGACAGTGTGATTACTGACGGGTTTGAAGATATTCGCCGTGATGAAAGGACCATGATGAGTCACGTCCGCTTCGCTTTGCTGTTCTGCAGCCCCAAAAAGAACCCCATAACCTCCCCCACCGTCGCCTCCCCCCTCTCTCTCTCTCATGAGGAGGTTTGTGAGAAGAGAATCGGAGCACTCCATTAAGATTCTTCTTCACTCCCCTCCTCTGTTGGCTCTCTATGGAAAATAAAGAAATGGAGAGGAGATGTGAGAACATTATTAGTTTTTTTTTTCTTTTTTCTTCGAATGGAAATAGAAAATGAGAGAGATTCTCCGCTGATGAGATTGCTCCATTCTTTTGAGGCGTCACCTCTAGCTCGCTCACACAGCTGCAGAGAGAGGTGTTATGTCACAAATGAAGCAGTGGATCATTTCTTCTATTGTGTCCAACCCCCTTTTTTTTAAAAAATATATATTTTTCTGTGTGTGTGTGTGTGTGGGCCTGTCTGCCAGCTGTGTATTTCTGTGTGTGTTTCCGTGCCCGGTTCTGTGTGGGTGTTTAGGTGTGGCTCAGGAGTGTGTTAGTGTGTGTCGATCCTTACACCGTTTTGAAGAGTCTAATCAAAGGCTGGCAAATTTTCCTCGCCTCTTGTGTAGTTCTGAGGCAAACTGCTGGGCTTCTCTTCTCCCTGCCTCCCCCTCCCTCCCTCCCTCCTCACCCACCTTCTCTCATCCCTGATTACTGAAGGGGCTGCAGGAGGACTCTGTTCTTCACCGGTCTTTGTGTTGACGACCTTCATAGCTGTTGCGCCAGAAGAACCCGCTTCCTTACAGGAGGCACCGGCTCCTGAATAAACAGAGCTCCCTGCAGAAAAGCGCGGCTGTCTGCATTTCTTATTTCCCCCCACTGTGGGTGCGTGGACACAAGTGGGTGACATGAAGCACACCGTGGTACCAATCATCCCAAAGCCTGAGGTGAAGCCAGAGACAGGAGGGAAGCAGCGAAGGAAGAGATAGTAACGGATATATTTATAGTTTATGCAAGGTGGTGAATTATATTTGCCTAACAAGGAATATGGCTCTGAGGAGTTATTTTATTTTATTTTTTTTGGAGGATGTGTTACGAAATCGGAGGAGAAAAGAACTGGTCTAAATGAAATAAAGTTTTTTTTCTTTCTTTTTAAAGAAAAGCTGTCAGCCACGTCTCTTAATGAGATTAGCGTCTGAAGCAATTACTGTGTGATTTGTAAAGGCAACAAGCGCAAAAAAAATAAAAATGTTAAACTAATCCCAAATTAGAAAAAAGGAGGGGAGGAGGAGGGAAGGGTGGGATGGACGGAGCGGTAAAAAGAAGTGAGACGGGGGATGAAGAGGCGAGCGTGAGAGAGACGCAGAGAAGGGGAGAAAATTGACAGGAGGCGTGTATCGTTGTCTGCGGGTGCGGTGAGGAGTATAGGCTGTGGCATCCGCCGGTGGAGCTGCATACTCTGTGTTTGATCAAACACACTTCAAACACCCTCTCTGACTTCCTCTCGCGCAGAGTTGGAAGACGAGCGCGCGAGCCGTTTTTTGGCCTCTGCTCGTGCGCGCGTGCGTGTGTGTGTGTGTGTGTGTGCACGCCGGCGTGTTTGCTGAGGAAAGCGTTATTGATGTTTTGTTTATCTAAAATGGGTCAACCCTAAACAAAGCAGGCGCGGCGCCTACAGTGGCTCGCCGTGTCGGCTGCTGTTTCCTCGCTTGCTCCCCCAAATCGGTGAATAATGTTGATGAATGACCCCGTGTGTGTGTCTGTGTGTGTGTGGGCCTGTGTGTGTGCTTATGTATGTACATTACTCCTCCCATTATCACTCCCCTGCCACTCTTTTTCACCTCTATTAAGTTATTCGCCATTAATCACTCCCTACATCTATTTCATTTCGTGTCTCCGTTCGCGTAGTTTGCCCCCATTGTGGATCTCCTCTGCATTCCTGTGTCTTAAAGAGCTGCGACTCCAGAGAGCTCATTAAAGCCATTAGCAGAGAGGAGTCACAGAATAGTTAGTCTCTCTCTCTCTTAGCTGTCTGCTCTCATATCTCCAAGCCGCTCCGTGCAGAAAAAACAATCTTTGACTCATCCGGTTACATCCGGCGTTGCCCTTCACCTCCTATAGGTCGCCCCCGTCATGCATGTTGCATGACGACGCGTGCTGCGACTCGCTCCCTTCTTTAATTTTCCTCCATTAAAATCACTCCAACACAGTCATGAATGTTTGATTAAGAACATTATTGAGGATTAGATTGATGAATTATTGATCGGCAAGGTGGGATGTCTGCGGGGAGCAGATTAGACACGGGTCAGGGAGCGTGTTTGTGCGACTGTATCTGCCCGATGCGTGTGTGATCAAGCGTGCGTCGTGCGTCGGGTTGACAGCGTGTTTGCGTGTGTGTTTTTATGAGTTTATGATGAAGTGAGTGTGTGTTTTGTGGCTGGGCGTACAGTGGAAAAGATGATAACTCACCAACCCGGAGCTGCTGGTGAAGTCGGCCAGTCATGATTCTGTTTTATGAAATCATTTGGAATGCTCTCTGATGTTGCAGCAGACGCTGTAACCTTACATCAACATGTCAACAGCTCAGCGAAGGCTAAATTAAACCGCTGACCCTTTTTTTTTTTTTTTCCCATCTCCTGAACTAAACAGCGGTGTGTAGGTGTGTGTGTGTGTGTGTGTGTGTGAGGTGCCGGGTTCAAATCCTTGTGAAGCCTCCAGTTTGTCACGAGGAAATCGATGTAACAGATTTATTTACAGCAGTCGTGTAATTGTTGGTCAGTTTGGTCTGCTGTGGGCGGAGGTGTGAATAATGTGGCGCTGGATAGGTGTTGGTGGTGAACATGAGAGAGGAGGCATCTGTGATTTCCTGCAGAGCCAGACTGCCGAGAAGCATCGGTGTACTGTCGTGTCTCTGATGGGACATCTCCAAACCAGGAGCTCAGATTGGACACCATCTTATTCGGGTGTAGAGCAGCCGAGCCACCAACACATCACAGCTGCCATTTCTCTAACGAGGACGCAGACCACGAGATGAACGACTTAGCAACGACACAGAAAGATTGTCAGTGAAGCCTGAACTCTTGTACTTCTTCGGTCTGGCGCCGCGTTGCAGGGGAAGCTTCGGTGGGAATCCGTCATAGCAGCCGGGCACGACGACGGATCCCCTCAGGACCTTTATGGAGAGTAGGAAGGAGAGGAAGAAATAGGAGAAAGAAATGGGGTGAGCGGGAGGGAAAGAGGAGGAGAGGGTTAGGAGTGTATTTATAGGAATGTCGGAAGTGGCACAGTTGAGGTGTGGTCCTGCTCCTGAAACTCGGCTAATGTCTTCATGTCGGCATATTAAAGGGAAACCGCAGCTTTATTTCCACTTGGTGCATCGGATTTATGGCCTCACCACCGCCACCTCCACTGTAGACATCCAAGGAATCTTCAGCTTTCATAATAAACAGTTTTTTTTATGCTTTTTACCTGAATCTTGAGTTTGACTGAAGGAAACTTTGAAAATTAGCCCCTGGAATAGTCATTAAGGCTATAAACTAATTAAGTTTTTATACCATACATCTTCTTAATCTTCTTAATGGAGTAATAACTCAAACAATACTTAACATCAGGACGCACATTAAAAGACGTGCAGTGTTGAAAAATGTAATTATTTGTGTAAGAATATATATTTATATGTTGAGCCAGCGTCTAATGGTTTGTACTTTTTTTCCCGTGACTGTATTTTTTGCTCCGTAATGATGCTGATGATCAGGAGCTCAGAGGCGGATTCGTTTTCGAGCTAAGCTGCGACTTTCATTATGCTTCGCTCTGCATGCACGCCGTGTGAAACTCGCTTGATGGGTGCACGGTGCGCGTCAATCACAAAAGAACGACCGCTTTACACCTGGCTGTAAAATGATCCTCGGGTGGTCAACTAGCAATCAAATCGCACTTAACTTCACAAAAAAAATCAACCATAACTGTTCCTTTTCTGATGTTTTTTTCATAACGCCACACTAATACCCAACGAGGCGCTAAAGTAAAAGAAAAAAATGTTTTATTTTGGCAGCAAAACATCTGGTAAATCTCAGCTCACATGAAAACGGCGGGTAAATTAAGTGTAAGTAGGTTTTTGTGGTGACAGGATAATAAATCCAAAGACACTCTCCGTTTCCCTCGTCCCTGTGAAGAGGAAACAAATAGGCCATGAGTGTCAGTTACTGGTCTTTTATTTAGAAGCCCCCCTTTGTCGCCTGGCCCTAAACACGCTCTTACTAAAGCATCTCGGGAGCTACTTAACAAACAAACTCCGAGTCAGTAATGAGGAAGGTGGTTCTCACTCTCAGCAGAGCGTCCCTCTCTCTCTCTCTTTCCCTCTCTGTTTTTTTCCTCCTGTTTGCTGATGGCCTTGTTGTGCCTTTGCTGTGTCTCTCGGCTGTGACACCAAATGCCACCGTCTGCATCCAAATCAACCCCACCTCCTCCTCCTCTTCCGAAATGTCGGAAAATCTCACATTCTGAGGAGAATATGAATTCGGAGTGCCTACCCAGGAAAAATTCTGGGATAATCAAATTCAAATAGCTCTGGGCAGCCGCTGCAGACCAAATCCTTCCAGGCGAGGTCCTGCTTGCCCGGCGCGCGCCCCGCGGCCACATTCATTGGTGATTTTTAAGGTGTTGTCAGAAGACGGATGCAGTGAGAAGGAAGAACATATTAATGTGAAGTTATTGTTTGTCATTGCAGGCAGGTGCAGAGGAGGCGACGTTTTTGTACCCTCGGTTAGGCACAAATCGACTCCATTGCGCGTGAGCTGTATGCTTGTCTGTTTCAATGATGTGAATTTTCTGCCCCCTTTTGTTCCCGTTCCTTCCTAACGATGGCTACTTTTTTTTTTTGTTCCGAGGTGTCTCTGTGATTCCCTCTTCACTTCCATTACATGAGTGTGATAGAGTGAGCGCAGTGAGTCTTTTTAAACATCCCTCCCGTCCTCAACAGCGGCGGCGCGCTCGCCCCTCTGTGAAAACGTGGAAATTATTCACCGCATGGATTTGCTGTGGTTGTGTATTTGCCCCGTGTGCACACTGATGAGTGTGTGGAGCTGCGGGGAGCGCTCGATAAACCCATGACGATTCCATTATAGCTGCCGATTCATAACTAAATTTACTGCATAATCCAAAACTCTCCCCTCTTTACCATACAGATGCACCGTGCGAGATCAGCATCGCGAAGAAAGTGTGCTAAACTTAATGTTAGGATATTGAAGACCTTCAGAATAAAAGCCTACAGCGACTACACTCTCTTTTGTTTTGGTACTGCCTCCCACTGATTTATTCATCTATTGACTCTTTTTTTTTACTCAATTCCCACAAAACCCATTCAAGTTTCATCTGTTCTCTTATCATGTCGGTGATAACAGCAATAAAACAAACAAGACAGAGCTGCGCATTAAAGATTCATTTTGTGAATGTGCTCCTCAAATGACGACGCAAAAAAACAAACAGACAGACAGGCAGACAGACAGGCAGACAGACATGACCGAGCTGGATATCAGACGCTGAAAGTGAACAAAACAACATGTGGAGGAAAATGTCCGAGCAACACGAAGGAATCAAAACCCTCAAATGGGCTGCTAGTGTTTGGTAAAGCTTACTTCACGTTGGCCACATTGTACTCTGTGTCGGGAGAGAATTTCAAGGCCCTGATGAACCGGAGACGTGAGAAGAGAAAATAACCAATTTCAAAAGAACAAGAAGCTGATGAAACAATCTAATAAAGCAAATGTGGAAGAAAAAGAGAGAGAAGAATGTAAAGTGTAAATCCAGCCCGTATCACAGTGACTGCCAATAGAAACTGGACAGCTCTCAATCTGAAGAAAAAAATATATATATATATGTGAATTTATTTATATTCCCAAGAAGCTGACTCTTCAAAACTGAAGAATTTCTCTTGACAGCAGTGACAGGCAAGAGGTCCTCCTTGCATTTTCACCACAGTCGATTTGGTCGGCGTATCCAACGAAAACACAGGTTTTCCTCTCGCATCCCCGAAGCACTTTAGCTCCGAACTCTTTCCGTTTTTTTTTTTTCTTTCTCTCCCACCAAACGGACAAATCTGAACCGAGGCTGGTGCTTTTGGGGAAGTGGAAAAAAAAATCAAAAATCCTCCTAAATCGGTTGACACCACGAGTGTGTGTGTGTGTGTGTGCACTTCCCTTCTCCCTGCATCCCCCCCGCCCCCCATCTGCAGAGGAAAGAACTCTTTGAACTGTGAACCAATGAGCATCACAGCAGCAGAAAGATGTTGCTAGGAGCAATTCCTACATCCAGCTGTGGACCTGTGCGTCTCACACACACACACACACACACACTCGGTGTGTAGACACCCGAAACAAGCGCAAAGTGTTTGTCTTAAGGCCATACTGTCAAGGTGATAGTTTATGGATGCGAGCTCCTTCTCCTCCTCCTCCTCCTCCTCCTCCTCCTCCTCTTTCCGCGTCCTCGTCACAGGATAACATGTTATGTATCTGGAACACGTTATCTCCTGCTTACATTGCTGCCATTTCTATCCCTCCATCTCTCTTTCTCTCCCTCCATCTCTCCTTTTTTTCTATCTAATGCATAGAGACAGGGTGGATGTATAATTCATGCCCCCTCTGCCAGCCGTGCTCCTCTTGGTGTGTGTGTGCGTGTGAGAAATAGAGTGTGTACGCTGCCACCATTACTCGTCAGGCCGAAGAGAGAGTCCTCAACCAAGGAAGCAAAGCGGAAAGAACGGGTCATCTGAGTGCATGTATGTGTGTGTCAATGCGCACACGTGTGTTTACCTCTTTATATCGTTATAAATCATGTATAGGCGTGGGAACGCTCGCCTGCTGACTTTTCTGTATGTTTCATTACGTGGCTCGGAGTTAAAAGAAGCGAGCGCGGGGCCCAAAGACGTTTGACGTCTGTTTTCCTTTGGCGTGTTTCGGGCTTGGTATTTATCTCCGCGTGGCGTGCGCTCCGGCGCCCGCTTATGAAACCGTAAAAGCAGGCCAGCGTTTGCTCTCTGAAGGCAGACATGCTTCTCTGAGCTCGAGTTTCTCTGAAATAGAATTTGGGAGGGCAAGACCCACCTCTCTTCTCCACTCAACCATACACTTACTCATTCCCTCTGGGGAGGAGAGAAGGAGAGAGAACAAGGTACAGGAGTGGGTGGAAAGAGAGAGAGAGAGAGAGAGAGAGAAGGGATGAAAGGGGGGCGTGAGGTGCAAAGGAGGGAAGAGGAGAAAAGAGGGAAATGGCCAAAGAAAGACGAAAGTTAAGGAGAGGACGGCTTGGAAAGGTTGACTGCTGCGCCGTGATGGAATGTATATCAAGTACTGACTTTAAATACCATTCTGAGGTTGTTGTACTTTAGTATTTCAAGAAATGCTACTTTATGTGCGCCGTCGGAGAGAAATATTATACTTTAAATTGCATTTATTTCAACGTTCTAGTGAGTGGTTTCTTTGCAGATTAAAGGTTAAGTCTCTCGCCCCAAAAACTATTAAAACCACATCAGCGAGCCACACTGTTGCGCTGGGTGATGGGTTCATTCATTACCATGAGCGCGGGCGCTGTGGTTTATTTTGGAATACCAAATGTGTATTAATACGTGGCAGGAAATAGTTCCCGGATAAATGCATTATTTACTCCGGGTTTGAGCAACCTTTCCTTTAAAAACTGCAGAGGCCAGCTGATTTTTTTTTAGCATTTATTAAAAATGAAACTGTATATTTGTGACTTGTCTTTAAAAATGTATGTCATCATTAGGAAACAATGGACTGTGGGCTGAGAGCCGCAGGGTACGAAGTCAAAGGACTGATGGACGATTTGTTGACAGCAGGAAAAATGTGGCATCATCCTTTAATACGACACATTACTATGGATTTAACCGGCAAATGCTTTATGAATTAGATAAAAGAAAATAAATAATAACATGAATTATTAACCACCTTGTGCAGCTGCACCATTAATATATGTACATGTTAATGCATCAGTAAAGCGGATTCAGATGCTGTAAACTCCGCCTCTGCAAGCGCTTCTTTACTTAAGTTGAGTAAAGGATGTGTGCACTTCTTCCAACAGCTGCTGATGCAGATATAGAAAGAGAAGAAATAAATGGAGGGAGAGGGAGAGAACACAGGGGACGTATAGGTGCAGAGAGCAAAGTAATGGAGAGGACATGTAGAGCAAGAGAACAAAAAAAAAGAAAAAAAGGTGGAGATGGAAAAGAGCAGAGCTATAAGCCACCAAAAGCATGTAGAGGAAACAAGATAAGAGCAGGAGAGAGCGCGAGAATACATGTACCGGTGGAGGGGTGATGGAGGAGGGGTGGCAAAGAGCAAAAGGGAAGCATTATAGGCACAAGCCAAGACGAGAACACGCTGAGACAAAAAGAGGGAAGGGAGGGAGCGTCAACCCTTCTCCCTCGAATGGGTGAGTGAGCATTGGGAACAGTCAGCTGAGTCAATGTCAGGAGGCAAACGAAACGGGAGCGGAGCTTCACGTGCACGGCTAAGGCTGCTGTAGACAGAAGTCGCGCTAATGGACAGCAAGCAGAGCGCTGAGGAAAGATGGAGCAGGTGGAGGAGAGACTTAGAGGGACGTTTCAATTGAAGCGGAGGAGAGAGGAAGAAAAGTGCCTTCATGCTCTTTACTGTACGTCCCAGTGTAGCCGGATTCGGTGATGGAGTCGCGCGGGCTCGCTACGTGATAAATTGCAAACAGAGCAGGAAGAAGAAATACACATGGGAGATGCTTTGATTAAAAAAGTCTCAAAACTCATTTAGGGTAACTTACTGCTGCCGCTGTAGCTCTGTTTAATAGATGGCAGGCGGGGAGGAGAGGAGAGGAGAGGGAAAGTTACATCAAAGTAGTGTTGCTGATAGAAATGCATTAGATATAAGCACTGCCCTGATGTTTGCTATTTCAAAGCTTTGGGCTCTTCCTATCCTGGGATCTTCTGTGTTTTTATTACTTTGAGGGTGTTTTCCACTAAGCAGAGCGGCTGACCGAGGCCGATTCTGCTCAGTACAGCAAGCGACACGTGCTACTACAAGCGCCCAGCCTCTCTGTTTAATGGACAGCAAAGCGAGGAGAGACGGAAGAAGGAGGGAGGAAAGTGTCTCAAAGCTAATTTGTTGTTTTGCACCGGCTGCGGCGCTTACTTCAATGGACAGGAAGCAGAGAGGAAGAGAAACTACACGACACATTACTGAGTCCTGCTTATTAAAAAGCAGTAGATGACATGATTTTCACCTCAGTGGATGTCATCCTGATTATTTTGCAGAAAAGTGTGTCTGACTGAAGATAATGAAGTAAGACGAACGACATGGTGGATTTAACTCTTGGTTTGGAGGCTGGTTATGAGATTAAGTAGGCTGTTATTGCTGTTAACATTTGGAAACAAGCACAGAGCAGAAGTAGAGACAGAAAGTCAGAGTTAGGATTCGAGATTTTGCTCTCAGAGTGGAAGTCAAGTTTCAAAATAAAAGTCCAACTCGAGTAACTCCGTATTACAGAGGCGATGGTTGTTATGCAGATTTTTTTTTTTTTCCTTGCGAAAGGGACGAACAGGTGTTCATACTCATGCAAATTGGAAACACATTAATCAAACATTAATGGTGCGGTCCTCACAGACATTGCTAGTGCCACGTGACCGTGTTTTTGAGAGCTGATAGCACAACAACAGCTGCTATTAACCCCTGTTTATCCCGCTCTGTGTATTGTGTACAGTATTCCTGTGGTGGCACACACTACCTGGCTCAGTGTTTTTCTGTCTAGTCATTTGAATAAACATATTAATTTAGGAATTTGCATCACATGAGCAGAATATTAGCCTCTTTTCACGGCGGAGCCTCAAGATTAGATAGTCAAAGCAGAGCCCCCCCCCATCATGTCAGTTGATAATGTGCTTCGGTGATGCATATTCTCATCATCCTCAAATAAAGTTACAATAAATCAAAGTGCCACAAACCAATTTCCACACAGTGACCTTTCCGGAGCCCCCGGGGGCTTTGGGGCACTTGCCCACTTCACCTAATTGGTAATCCAGCCCCAGGGCTAGCAGATGTGTATTAGCAGTGCACAAATTCAGGACTGTCATACATTTTATCACAGTCGCTGACACACAATGACAAATGTAGAGCATTTACAACGGCCGCAAAAGAACATCGAACAAATTCCCACCGTGAATGGCAGCTTGATTCGGCTGCTGCAGCTTTTGTTGCTCAAATGTTACCGGCTCAAGTTTCTCTCGAGTCTTTAACTAATCTCAAGCAGTTCAAGTCTTAATTTGTGTCTCCTCCTCCAGCCAGCCAGTACGACACAAAAGAGACTTTGCTGCTAACTACACCTTGTCGCAGAATAAAGCCAAACATTTTTCCCTAACAACTCCTCTCGGAATAAGGGAGCACAAAAAAACCCACAATATCAACAACAGCAAACATCTGTACACTTATCTCAGCTCTCTGTGTACCTGGCAAGATGCAGGTGAGGATAAAAGAGAGAAACATCCATGGAGAGATGCATCAAAGAGCCAAAAAAAAAAAAGTGTCCCCCCGCCCGTTTAGAGTTTCCTTGTCAATGTAACTAAATAGCTCTCTATTTAATGGACAGCAAACAGAGGGAAGAGGGAAGAAAAGATACATCGAAATAGGGATGGATATTGAAAAATGATACCTTGTACTGCGCCGCTCGCTCTACAGCAGCTCTCTCTGTCAGGGAAAGTAAGCAGACGGTGTGAGAGGGGAGATACACAGCAGATGCTTAAAAAGTGTCTCCAAGTCAATTTAGTGTTCCCATGCCACTGTAACTAAATAGCTCTCTATTTTATTGACAAAAAGTGTAGGAGAGAGGAGAGAGCGGGGGAACGATGCAAAGAGTGATAAGTCGAATGAAAAAGGAGTTGCTGGAGACGGAGGGATCCTCTCAACCTCATTTGTGAGCTCTGGTATTTACTGCTGCTATCAGATGAGGATTAGAGGCAGATCACAGAGGCACGGCGCTTTATCTCATTCACTCGCCGAGTATTATTAAATCATCACCGTGTGGAGAAAGCTTCTATCTTTCCAGTTTGACATTTTCCGACGACTAATTAGGTTGTTTAAAGCGGCGCGTCATGTCCGATACGTCTTCATGTCTAGTTGGGAAGCAGGCACAGGAGTTGTTTTTTATTATCTATCTTTATTGTCTGTATGTTTCGGTTCAGTGTCAGCATGTGGGCAGCTGTGTGATGACAGTGTTGGTGCGTGGATGTTCAATTAGTGATCTGAGCAGAAACGTGTGGGAGTTTCAACACAGTTGTCGCCCGCTGAAAACAGAAATGTGCAATTTTCTACTGCATTGAACACACATTAATCATTTCAGCATACATTGAAATCATCGTATGACTGCGGAGACGCGCTCGCGTCAAGGTAACAGTGGGAAAGAGAGAGCCGACAGGTCTTTTTACAGCTTTATTTCGCAGGTCTGTTAGTTGTAAATACGTCTCCTGGACGGATCTATGCAACGTGTCAAATGAAAGAAGTAAGTGTTCATTCACTGTTCGTTTATCGACCGGCTGTTTTTAGGTGTCACGAGCAGTTAATGTGAATTAAACTGCAGTGAAATACTTTCCCTACAGTTCTACTGTGTGCTCTGCCTGTGCATTGTAGCCCTTTCCAGGAAAGACGCCCTGAAATTGCTGGAAAATCGTGAAGCGATTACAGAGCTGGTTGTTTGAGGGTTAAAACGGTTGTGCATATAGAACTGCATCCGTTAAATTATGCATATAATTACCTGGCAGTTGACTGATGTGAAGCAATTATGTTTGCTTTTTCAGGCGCTATCAGCGCTCTCTTGGAAATAACATAATGCACTGACGCCGTCAGATCAGAAATCACGTTCCCGTATGGTTTATTTTTAGGCGACATTTGCATAAACATAACCACAAAATAATTCTCCTTTCACTGACCCTATCCTTGTTATGATGTAGGATGTAGCTCAGGTGGCGCTGCATTGTCATGAAAACATATTTTTATATTTACTTCTGAAAAGTAACACTGCATATGTCTTGGAGGTGTACTCCGCCACTCCCTCAGTCTCCCTTGTACTCTTATATAGTTCTTTTCAGGATATTATTACATTGGACAATAAACATAACCAACCTGACAGCTGTACGACTCCAGAGTCGGCTGTGTGAGAGTAAAAAATATAGCGCATGGTCCACGTGGCACCCATACTATTACTATATGGTATATTTATGATATTGAACAAAGGCTGACGTAAGACATCTTGTGTTTTATAAAAATGTGAGGCGATGCCAAAGCCAGAACAGAATTCAGGAGTTGGAAACAGCTCCAGTAACTCCCACATGACGTGAACTTGACATTAGTAGTCATGGTAATGTGGATACGCCGGGATAGGAGTTGACAGAGAATTGGTCTGTTCTTCTAAAAATTCAGTTGGTGTTTTTTTTTTTTTTTTTTTAGAAGGACTCTGCGGGCCTGTTTGATGTATTTACTCGACTATGGAATCAATAAAACAAAACAAACATACGCTCTATAGCTGTGATTATATTAGAAACCACCAGAGCACATCTGCAGTGCAGCAAGGTTACCAAGTTCAAACCAGCCTGATCCTGTCAGTCGTTTGCTCCTCTCTAACGCACACATGAGGAGGAGGAGGGGAGGGAAAATTAGTCAATGGAAGTAGTCACAGGAGAACACAACATGTTGGTTTGGGGGCGATGTGGTGTGAGATAAATGGAGGAGGTGCGAGGAAAGGGGGGGCAGGAAGGGGAGAGGGAGGAGGTGGAGACAACAGAGGAAGAAGGGAATCCATGCATCGCTCCGCTGGGAGCCACAGCTCAAGTCTTCCTCCAGACCTTCAAGTCAGAGCCGTCTGCAGCTACAGAGAAAACACTGCCTCACCCCTCTGACACACACCCCCACCTCTGTCTCTCAGCACCCAGCACAGAACAGCTGTCAGCTACCTCTGGACCCCTCTGGAGGGGTGTGTGTACTTGTAACTACATGTCATGCATCTGCAGTGTGTGTATGCATGCATGCATGGGCATCTGTGAGCGTGACTGTGTGTGGGAAGTTAGATTAATAAGGGAATAAGGGCTCATTATTTTTGTTTTTTAACATTCGTTTAAATCCCAGAATATTCAGTGTTTATGATGAATTTTAAGAACCTGACAGGAAATCACTCTTTAAAAGCAGTAAAAACTCAAATCTCGGATTTTAAAAATACTTTTCGCAGCCCAAAAATTTAACCATTTCAAATATTTCCCCCATTTTGTGTGACGATCGTGCATAATCGGCAGCTCATTTGCATTTGCTTTGCAAGAGCTGTGCCTGTCAACAGAGGGCCTCAGTTTAAAAACCTTCTACTCTGAGATGCATAGAAATGTGTGAAAATCCATAAAAACACACTCCTACATTTAAAAAATGTGTATTTTTATGGCGAAAATGAGTCAAAACACAAAAATATGCGCCTTAAGTGTTTAAAAATGCAAATGAGAGTCTGGATGTCAGTGTGTGTTACGTTCTTCCCACTGAAGACGATGCAGCTGTGTGTGTGTGTGCGCAACATATGCATCATATAAGTGGTTAACAAGGTATTAGCGGTCTTACCATGCTTTCTGTCACTTAGTGTCTTGTTAGAGGCTGTTGTAACTCCGCTAAACTAAATCAATACACAATAGCTTTTTGCCTAACAACATATGCATGCACACCAACACACACACACACACACACACACACACACACACACACGTGCACGCTTGGTTAGAGAAATCGCGCAGTCAGCGACAACGTCCAATCAAGAGCTGTTTAAGAAGATCGAGAGAGCTGTTGAGGAGGTGCGTGTGCGTGCGTGCCGCCTCAGAGAGCAGAGAGAAGAAAAGCATTTAAGGAGGTGTTGCTCCTGTTAACGAATGGCGCTGCTTGAATTCACATGCTGCTAATTCATCAATAACTCCTTAGTTTAGCTGCCAATATGCGCACGTGTGTGCGTGTATATATATTTATATAGATGTTCAGTAGCTTCAAACTGGAGTCCAAGTATTTTTGCATTAGCATCATTTAAGTAAGGACTACAGATATATTTAGCCTCGTTAAAAGTTCTTACGCCGTGCGCGGCTTCACTTTAATATGCTTTGAACTTCTCCCGAGTCAGATTTTAGCCCGAAACCTTTCCAATGATTAGAAAACAGGTTTTTAAAAAAAGAGCGTGGACTGCTTCACCAGTGTTGACAGGTAGCCTTCGTAGGGCGCCGGCGCATAGAGAGAAATTAAAAATGCATACTCTGCTATTTATGGAGCTTGAAATTTCTGTGTTATGCAAGTGGTGGACCACATGGTACTTTATAACCCGTCCCACCATAATACCCAAGTGTGTTTCCCTGAGTGTGTCTGTGTGTAGGAAGGAGAGGCCGAATGTGTGTGCAGCAGTGTGTGTGTGTGTGTGATGAGCATTTGACTGCTAAAGACCTAAAAAGCCAAGAATCAATACTGCTAATGAGAGTCTTAGAGCCGAGAGAGGAGGGATAGAAAACCTCTCACCCTGTTCTTTCAATTTGTCTTTCCCTCCTCCTTTCCCACCTTCCTCCACCCCTCCCTCCTCCTCCTCTTCCCTCCTCTTCCTCTCTCAGTATATCTCAGTCCATATATTTCTTTGCTGTTGTTCCACCTTGCACCATTTTGCTGCCCTCCCTCCCTCTCCTCTCTCCGTTCCCTCCATTTCTTGGGCCTACAAGTAGGCGTCAGGTGGCAGTAAACCATGCCATCATCTCCTCCTCTCAGATGCACTTTGCTCCGCTCCTTCACTCTGACAAATTGAATATTCCCTCTAAACGCTTTTTTCCAGGAGCGGAGGCATCTCATGTTTTGGTTCCATGGATCCGCAAACTTAACGTCAGACTGACAAACAGCCTTTTATGTGCACAGGACGTATCACGCAGCGTCAAAATCCACACGTCTTAAAGTGGGTTTGTCAAGTTTTAGCTCCTTATCCCTCCCTAAGACTTTACATGTTTGCAGGCAGATTATTATATGTTTAGATTATTTTGTGTTTTGACAACAGCTCTAGATTGCCATTGATTTCCATTCATTTCCGTGCATCATAACAGATCAATTAAGTCTGGGAACTCGCTCGTGTGTTCGCGATCCATCACAGTGAACGTCGAGTCTGCCCGAATTCCTGTCCATGTTATATTAACAGTGCATGTTAAAGTAGTTTTTAAGCGCCAGCTGAGTCCAAAAAGTCTGCAAAGCGTCACGACAATAGCGGCGGAGAAAGTATTTATAGGCCCCCATTTCACCAAACATCCAAGCTGCGATTGGCAACATGGTGAGATCATTTCCTCTTGCTCACTTTGACAAGTTTGGCCTAATCAAAACAAACGGCGTACTCGCGACACACACAGCACAAGCTTCGGGGTGTAGTTCTCACAAATTTGATGGCGACACCGCCGCAATTTGTGCCGTGAACGCGAATCAAGATTTACTAGTAGCTACACGAATCTGGACGCTTAAAAAACATTTTCAAAACTGGTGCAGCAGTGGAACCCCGCGATGAACTGGGGACTCGTCCAGGGTGTACCCCGCCTCTTGCCCAATGCCAGCTGGGATTGGCTCCAGCCCCCCGCGACTCTGATAAGGAGGAGCGGCTGGTGTAGCAGAGGCCAAGATACTTTGACTTTCTAGTCCCTGTTTTGGATCGAACTACAAAAACACTGCCTCCAACATCTCCCATAATGCATCTTGATAGCATCTTTAGTTAGACGCCTCTTGCCTTGTGCAAACGTTTGTAGTCTCCAAGACAAAACTGAGATTATTCAAGTGATGTCACTTGAAATCGGTGCCTCCTAAATAATTTTATATACAGTCTGGCAGATTCATGCTGATCATTTTTGATCTTCTATGTAAAATCAAAGCTCTGAGTAACCACGGCTGCAGAGAAATGATTTATATCGTTGTAAATAGACAAAAACATCCACATCAGTCAGTATGGCCCTTTCAGAAAAAACACTACCAATCTAATAAAGAAGTTACAGAGTTGCTGATTAACACAGTCAGATGAAAAAGGAGGCGGGGGTGGAGAAATGATAGTTTAGAGACTGGGTTGCACAGAGGTGAGGTGCGTATGATAAATGGCTGACTAGGCACAGCATCGTTTAGAGTTATTAATAAAACACAGACGCTGTATCGATCCGTGACACAGGCGGGGGCTCAGCGCCGGCAGATATGCTCTCTCCGATATAGATTTACATATGGCCCCTGTTCTCCCGTATGGATTTAGTGGCAAAGCTCAGAGTGTTTCTAAGCTTTTGACTGATTACGCCTGTCCAAGCTGCTGAAGGTGGGAGAAGAGATAGAAAAGAAAAAGGGCGGATGAGAGAAATATGTATTTACTTTACATGAAGGGAGGGAGGGAGAGGGCAGGAGGGAGATGCCCTCCCGTTCCCAAATCAACTTTGCGCATGTGGAGAGCTAAGCGGACCGGACAGGTGTCAGCAGCACGGTGAAGTCTCTCTCCCGGTGAAGCTATCGAGGGGTAGAGCTGTCGGCATTCAGTTAAAACTTCTAATCATTTCCTCTGACTCCCCCAGCTTACAGCCCGTCGCCGCTATTCATCATCCTCCACGAGACGTCTCGGAAAGAAGTTCTTAATTTACTGTGATTATGACACTGTTTGCATATAGATTGCTGGTAACGATTGAAGCTGTAATTTGGAGGGAGGAGAAAACGAGAAGAGGGAGGGTTGCTTTTTTTTTTTTTTTTTTTGCCTTTGTCTTGAGGAGGAAGAAGAAGAAGAAGATCCCACGGCTTAAGTTCTTCACTACTTTCACACACACCAACATGAGCACACATGCACGGCCCATCTTCTTTCTCTCATGAAGGCACGTGCAGGGGTCCAGGGATCACCCAGAATGCTTTGCCCTGCATTGTTTAGCAGTTCCTTTCAGTGCATTAGAGGGGGGTGAGAGGCTCCTCTTTGCCAAGAGATGGGTCAGGCCCTTTCACTGCCAGCATCCTTCTTTCACCCAGGCCTCTGTCTCCCAGGGCAACTCTCTTTCTTGTCCTCTGCATGTGTGTGTATCTCTGAATATGTGTGTGTACATGTGTGTGTGTGAGGAAGAGCGCAAGTGAAAGAGGAACATGAAAGGGAAAAAGCAGGCTCGGTGACTCGCTGCCAAACCTTCTCCAATTTCCCCTCCACGGCTAATCTGATTGGCTCCTCTGATGCTCCGACGGTGAAAGGAGAGCAGGATTGGATGATGCCGGCAGGAATTGAGCAGACACTGGGCCGGACTTGGCTGGGAATGTTTGGGATGAGGCAGGAATTTGCGTAAATATACCCCTATAGGACTCTTTCGGGGAATCATTATGCGTATGTTGACGTGTCTGCATGGTGCGTACGCTTCGAGCAGCCCTTCAAGGGCCTAATTTGTGTTTATGCGGGTCTGCGTTTGCAGTTTCACACGAGCGTCCTTCTGGATTGAAGGGCCGAGGATGCTTTGGATTTTGGAGAGGATGGAGAGGGGGGATAAAAAGCAGAGAGGCCAGGGGAGAGAATGAGAAAGCTCTATCTCCGTTCACCCGATTTAGGATTACCAAGAAAAGCAGGGGGGCTGTCGGAAAGAGGGGGAGGTGGAATGACAGCGAGGGAGAGAGAGAAAGGGAGAAGCACATGGAATTAGAGATGTGGTGAGAAACAATGAGGCCCGAGTGAATCAGACTGAGCGCACCAAATCCAGGGGGGGAATCTGAATCAGGTTATTCCACAGGTACATGTGACCAGGTAGAAAATCTGGAGAGCTCCATTTACTCTTACTTTGGCCAGCCGTACTCTGCAGTGCAACTTTTGTCCCTGTCAAACAAACCAGTACACGAAAAAAGAAAAGAAACGAGATGGCTTTATTAACATACTTCGTTTGGTGTGTTAGCATGGTATTTGTGAAAATAGTAGTAAAACACCAAAGTATTGGACAAATGAAACATGTGACCTGATAGTGGATTAGATGGAACGTTAAAGGATCACCAAAGTTATTACAATCCACGACAAGGTGAACTTAAATGTCACGTCAGTCCATCCAAATGTTGTCGAGACATCGACAACAGCACAAGTGCTACAACTCACCAAAATCAGTAGGATTAATCCTCCGGGGACCGTGAATGTATGCACAAAGATTTCCTTGCTGATACATCAGTTAGATTTAGAGATGTTGCACTGAATAATTAAAAAATTTGGACTTTCTACTGGTGCTTGATGAAAAGTCAGACGGGATCCCTACATCGCTGTAGCGCTGCTAAAATACATGTGGAGACATCTCATGCTCAAACCCGTACCACTAGTGAGTTGCTCAAACAGCCTCCGCTCTTCTGTGGAGTCTTTCGACAATGAGATTCAGCTACAAGAGTGTTAGTGAGGTTGAGCAGTGATGTTGAGAAATAAGCCTTCAGCTTTCCAGTGTATCGCAAAGGTTTAATGGCAGACCGGGCAGTACTTAGTTCGTGGACCTGGTTTTGTCCAGGGGCGCATTATCATGCTGAAGCAGGAAAGAGCCTTCCCCAAACTGTTGTAAGAAAGTTGGAAGCGCACCATTGTCTAATATATCTTCACATGGTGTTACCTTAATGGGAACTGCTAGCCCATACTGTGAAAAACGGCTCCTGTACACGAGGGGCGTCCACATACTTTTGACCATACAGTGTAAGAGCTTCCATTAGGGGGCCCACGTTTCTACATTAGGAATTTACCTTAGTGATTTGGAATAATTGCAGCAAAGCAAACAGTCATTAACGCTGACACGCCGCACTACACAGAACGAGCAACTAAACGTTTCACACAGCAAACAGTCCAAATCCGAACAAGCAATACAAAGCAAGACGCGGATAAACTGAATGAGTAAATGAGTGGGAGAAAGAGAGGGGGAAAAAAGGGGTGGAGGAGGGGGATAAAACAGCCGAAAGGTGAGAAGAAGAGAGGAGAGGATAAAGGGGGGAAAAAAGGAGGTGAGAAGCAAATGAATAAATAAAAGAGACACGCTCGCCAATTCGGCGGAAGAAAGGAGCAAGGATTAGGAGGTGTACAGATGCGGAAAAAGAGAGTGGGAGAGAAGAAGAAGAAGAGATGGGGGGAGAAGCGGGGGGAAGGAAATGAGAGAAACAAAGACCTCACAGTGTTAGGAGTGCTGCTGGGCATCCTCAGAGGAAAACAGAGCAGACTCCTTTGTAGTTGGAGAGGAAGCTCCAGGTCTTCATGGATGTGAGCATTAGCTGGTCCTTGAATTAGTGGCTCCCAAAGGTCCCTCTTCCTCTCTCCCTCTCTGTAGGCCCTCCATCTATCACTGACTCCGTGTCTCCAGCTCTCTAAAGTCACCTATTTCTATCAGTTTATCTCTCTGGCTCTTCAGCTTTCTCCACATATCTGTCTATCATCGCCTCTTTCACTCTGGATTTCTCTTTCTCGATCTTCCACACAAACTTTATCTCCGCCACATTCACGGACGCAGCAGAAATACCAAAATAGAAAACATTTGTGCACACACAGTGATGCACAAGTTACACAAGCATACAGCACACACACACACACACACACACACACACACACACTAGAGTGTTTTTTTTGTTTCTCTCACAGGCTTTCTCTCACACTCAAATAGGCTTTCCAAACCTGGCTTCCTTAGCGGGCTCCCAGGTGCAGAACTCAGCATCAAAACAGACTCCTTCTTCTTCTTCTTCTTCTTCTTCTTCTTCTTCTTCTTCTTCTTCTTCTTCTTCTTCTTCTTCTTCTTCTTCTTCTTCTTCTTCTTCTTCTATTTCTTTTACTTCCTCTCCTTTCTTTGTCTGGCAGAAGCTGAAACTCACAAAAACCCACAAACTGAAACTGACAAATTACTCACGGCGAGCTCTGCCTGTTCTCTGTTCTGCTTTTTTTCTTCTTCTTCTTCAATTCTTCATCTTCCTTCCTCTCACGTTTTCTTTGTCTCTTTCCGTCATGCTTATTTTTTTCTCATCTTCCTCTTTCTCTTCCCTTTATATTCGGTACAGGTGAAACTCGAATCGTTTCATGTGCATATCGAGCTTTGCTTTATTAAAAATTGTCTCTTGTTGGTGTTTCATTTGGGGGGGAAAGCTTTAGAAAAGTTCTTTTTATTTCTTTCTAGCTTTACTGGGAAGGTTCCCTGGGATCTTTTGTTTTAAGCTCAGTGGTCACAACCAAACTAATTTGACATTTTGGGAAATGCGCTTGCCAAGAGTTAGACGTCTGTGTGCTTCATGTTAAGCTGGAGCCAGTTAGCTTAGCATGAAGGCCACAAGCAGGGGGAGACGCAAAAATGACAACGTGTTGTTTTAGCGTGGCTTACAAATTTAATTATGCTGTGAACAGTTTATCCTGGTGATAGTCTCAGCATCAGATTCACCATGAAAATCACCAACTGTCATTTTTACATTTCTGTTTTTGCACAGATTAAACAAACGTGTTCATTAGCGAGCTTTAGCGGTGCTGGTAAGCGCCAGGCTAGCTGCTTCCCCCAGCTTCCAGTCTTTATGCTAAACTAAGCTAATTGCCTCCGGCCTCATACACAAGAGTACCAATCATCTCGACTCACTTCCGACAAGAATAAGTGTATTTGCATGTCTGATGGCCTTCGGTCTCGAGTTCAGGGTTGGGTTAATAGCTTAGCAATGACCTAACTTCAAAAGGGGGTTACCGCAGCCTGATTGTTTCTGTGGTTTTTTTCACGGACCTTTAGTGAGATTTTAATCAGAAACGCTGCAAATCAAGGCTGAGCTGGCAATTTCAGTCACCAGAGAGGTGAGCTCTGATGGTGGGTTTAATTATTGACACGGACGATTCAGTCCGTTGAACTTAGATGGAGAGTTTGGTGTTTGGCTTTGTTCTCATCTGAGTCCTTTTTTACTACCAATCTATTTTTCCATGTGCAAACAATCAGCCCCGCAGGTCAACTGTAGACGCTAATACTCCATTTGGATAGTCCGCCTACACGTTTAGTGTCATTTCAACTGTAACATGAACAAACCCTAACCAGCTTGATTTTTGTGCCTGAGCCTAATTAAAAGCGGTGGTGTCGTATCAGAAATCAGCGTCATTTCTAAAACGTTTGAGCCGTTCAATCACGTTTATTAATGTGTCGAAACGTTACAAACACTCTTGTAAGTATAGACAGATTCTCCGAATGAAGTGTTAGCCTGCAGACGTACACATTTCTGATCGCCATGCATTTTCTGTGAAGCCTGTCGACAGGTAACACCGAGATGGTGGATATCTGAGACACTTGTTCTGGGAGAAAATGTTCCACCAGTCGATGCTGTGTGTATTTTTCTCAGGACAGCTGGCGTATTGAATGGAAGCCTCTCCACAAATCTCCAACCCCCCTCAACCCTCGCACGCCTCCTCCTGCTCCCTCTCGCTCCTTTGGCTGCATCCTTCGCCCCCCCTCCATCCACCCATCCACCCCGCCTCCTCCCCTTTCTGCCATTCAACAGTTGGCACGGAGACAAGAAGCGAGAGGAGATCGGGAGTGGAGAGGGGGGGGGTGGGGGTTCGGTTGGCAAGTGTGGAGGAGGGTAAGCTGGTGGAGGAATTTTTAGAGAAAGAAAGCATATCGGTTGCACCTACAGAGAGCGTCCAGGGGCAGCGGGGGCAGAAACGGGGTTGTTAGTGAGAGGTTACAGCTGGAAAGTGTGCAGGAGCCACTGAGCTGGAACAGTGGACGATAAGGGCACGCTCGCTCTGATGAAGAGCTCCCTGTTGAGTTATCAGTCCGTGAGGGGTCTGGTTTTGGGCTTTTGTTTGTGTGCGCCTTGGATGCTGATGTGTACATGTGTGAACGCTGCCCCTATCTTCAGTCCGTGAGCGTGTCTGCGTGCGGGCGCAGCCGGGGATCTTGTGTGTGGCGGTTCGCTCAGGCAGTTTGCACTCGTATGTATTTCCTGCATGTGTGTCAGGCTACGTGTCATAAATCTCATGTGCGTGTCTGTCAAATGCCCGTGTGTGTGTGTGTGTGTGTGTGCATGTGTGTGGCCTCCTCCACATCTGTTTATCTCATTGTATCAGTCCCAACAGTAAGGGCATGTCTTCAGTGAGTCCCAGTCTGCCCATATGTCTGCCGTGATCCGTGAATAACTCTGCCTGCCAGTCTCAGACAGGGCTGGCCCCTCTGCTCCACACTGCGCTGCTCCCTGACACACACACACATGCTAATTCTTACCCCAGTCCAATTTATGCGCACAGGTATTCACACTTCCTCTGATGCGTGCACTCATACACCCACTCACACACACACACACACACACACAGGTGGATAATTGAAGCACTAAAGCACACACCTACTACACACACCTGTGTGCACATTAAAAAAAAATGGCTCACAGATGGGTAATTGATGCAGGAACAGGCAAATATACACATAAAAGCCTCACACACACGCATGGCAGCCTCTCGGCATCGCTCTCATTTCCTCCAGGTTAGAGGACACACAGGTTTTTGACATTGAACACAACAGAGGCAGGTAGTTTGTGCGCTTTAATAAAGTCGGATAATAAGGGGTAGGGTAAATAAAGGTAAGGTTAATAAGCTCCGGGGCGACAAGCGGTGTTAGAACACGGAGCTGAAAAAGCGAGGAGAGCCAGGTTCAGACAGATCAAAGTCTTACATCAAGATTACTCCTCTTGGAAAATAAACCACAACAAATTGGCGGCAGCCGAGGACTTCTCTCTGATTCTAACTATGATAGCATCAATTAGCACTTCAAAGCGGCATAAGGGTTTTCTCCAGCTATCTTTAGATGCCAGTAGGCGTCTCTCTGCCTTTCTGTCAATAACACTCAAAGTTCCTGTGCAGAGGGAGAGTTTGTTGGTGAATCAGCAGGGAGACGTTTCCAGCAGAATATGTAGAGGTCAGCATCACCTTCGTAATTGGCTTCATTATAAAGATGAACATGAGTCGCTCGTCCAAAATATCACGACAGACAGACAGACAGAGAGAGGAAGAAGAAGAAACACAGGCAAAAAGTTGGCAGAATAAATTGGTGCAGGCGCGCGTGGGACTGTGTTGTTTTTCTGTTGTGTGTGTGTTCTTGAACGTCAGGCTGTTCTCGGCACAGTTGCGAGGAGGAGATGTTATGATGATGATGATGATGATGATGATGATGATGATGTGCACAAATTCATCAAGGATTTACATTCTTCTCACAGCACACTCAGCGTTTTGGAATCAGAGAAAATCATCATCAAACAGCAGCACAAATGATCTCAGTCATTTGACTCCAGACCGGAGCTCCGCGCTCAGGATGGCCGCGCCCCGTGCGGTGGGAGGGCAGCATCACCCTAATATTTCAGCCCAGGCGCTCTGATTGCAGCTGATTGAGATGAGATTGCAATAAAAATAAAGCAGCGCTGGCTATGGAAGCCTTATGATTTCTTCTTGCGCTTCGTCAGCTGTACAGATTGAACCGCTGTTCATTATCATGGAGAGGCTGTCGACTGTTTGGGAAATCTGGAGGGAGGAGACAAGGAGAGGAAAGGAAGGGGAGGAAGGAGAGGAGGAGGAGGGGGGGGCAAATCAAAGCAAAGTTTGGTAAACTTTCCTGAAGGTCGTCCGAGAGCGTGGCTGGGACGGGCCCGGGGGAGGGCCAATCAAAGGCGGCTTTGTCAACCAATCAAACGGCAGGCGCCCGTATCATCTTCAATCGACAAAATGCGCCTGCGGAATAAAAGAAAGGAAATGCAAGAGAGCGCGCTGCATGCTCAGAAGGTGGCTACAGAGAGATCCTAACCTTTATATCTATATACTTTATCAGCGACTTGAGCGCATTTGACCTCCACGGCTATTAACAGGCATTTCTGACACACACACACACACACACACACACACACAGGATGCAACATACATACAAATGCACTCTGTCCCTGTCTTTGTTTTCTCTTCACAAGCACACATAGTAGGAAATTTTACGCTCCTTCTCACACACATGTACACACACACACACACACACACACACACAGACACACACTGCTCGGTGCTATGGGGCTGTTTACATAAGGCCTTGCCCTGGGAAAGCACTGTCATGCTGCCAATGCTGCCAGCAGCGAAAGAGCGAGTGAAAGAGATGGAGAGTGTGGAGGGGAGGGAGATGGCGGGTGATGGAAGATAGAGCTTTGCCAGTCTGATGTGCTCACCGCCTGGGGGACCAGCGGTCACTCAGAATGAGGGATGAGGATGGACGGAGAGAGAGGGATACAGAAAAAAGGAATGGGAGATGAAAGGAGAAGTGTAGTCGAAGAAAATCTAAGCAAGAGGAGGATTTGGATGGATGAGGAGATACACAAGGGGGGGAGTGAGAGAGAGAGAGGGAGGAGGGAGATAGATTTAAGCGGAGTGAAGCAGGCCAAACTAAGCAGGGCAGAAGAATGGACCGACAAGCAGAGAACAAAGGAGGTTAGGGGGGGGAGATTGGCAGGAGGGATGGATGGAGGACGGAGAGGCAGCGAAAGAGAGGAGAAAAAGATGGAGATGGAGGGCAGGAAGAATCCCTGAGTCCCCTCGGTTTGATGCCGTTTCTCTTTGAGGCTCTTAATCTATATGAACAAACGCATCAGCCGCATGTACACACACACACACACACACACACACACACACTTCGAGCCTTCATGTCCACACTTCAGGCTCGAAATAAAGTTTATTTATTTAGCCGGTAGAAAGGGGTGGCGGGTGGGTGGACAAGTGTGGGAGGGGGGCGAAGATGTACCCAAGGTCAAAACCACTTAAGTGTGTCCCTCTTTCTTCTTATGTAACCTCTCTCTCTCTCTCTCTCTCTCTCTCTCTCTCTCTCTCTCTCTCTCTCTCTCTCCGTATCTGAGCTGCATACTAAGACACACACACTCTCTCACACACACACACACACACACACACAGAGGCATACTAAAGCAGGCGGGAGTGTATCGATTTAGCATGGTGTGCAGATTCCCACCACTGCCCCTATACGCAGATTAAAGGGAGAGGAGAGGAACACACACACACACACACTCACACACTCTTGCTCCCTAATACACACGCACATACCTGCACACACACACACACACACACACACACACACACAGCGAGGCAGCTTTTGCTCTCCAAGCTTTTTCCTTTATCAGTGCGAGTGGGGTATAGTCATTATGCATATTCATTTTACGCATATTTATAATTAGTTCTCAGGCGTTAAGTGGTTGTGACAGTATTTTCTAAACATGCAAGTTTAGAGGTGCAGCGTTTTATATTTAATTTAACAGGGATGCGCCGGAGAGAGCGTGTGCGTGTGTGTGTGTTGGAGCATAGGTGTGTGTGCAGGAGAGCACGTGTGTTTTGCATAATGATCGTTCCCCCTATGCCGCGGCTTCTCGGGGGCTCTCAGCGCGCCAGCTGTTAACCCCCCCGCTGAGGGACTGCACACACACATGCTACACCTCCTCACTCACATGTCACACCCTCTCTGTTTCAGCATTATCAGTCAGCAGTGCGCCTCTGTGTCTTCCTGCAGGACTCTCAGTCTCGGAGTGATGCGTGAGTGTGTGTGTGTGTGTGATGACAGAGTGTGAGCCCTGTGTGATCTCTGCTCGCTCTTCTCTGATACACTCTGTTCCCAAGCCACACCATTAGTGGCCCACTGGACCCTCAGAGATACTCCGACTGCAAACCCAAAAGGAGCTTTTACTGGCATGCACCAAAGAGATACGGCGGCACGCTCTGCTCCATTAAAAGCATTTAAACTTATTTTTGTGAGCCTGACGGCTTTTTTTTTTTTATCTCTATCCTTTTTTTTATTCCACACGCAGTCTTACACACACACACACGCTCTCCCTCACACAGTTTGGGCTGTTTCCCACTCTTGCTGTGCATTTCAATGCACTGAAATCATGGATTGCGACAAACTGTTGGGGTTAAGACCCAAACATGGCTCACTGGCCTATTTCTTTCTACGCGACGACGTGCAGCAGTGACATTTTGCGACCTCGAACTGCAGTGCGAAAGAGACGTTAGCGTTAACTGATTATGAGGAGAATCTTTGTGTGCACCCGGCCAAAACATGGCTGAAAAATATAGTATTTCAAAAGTGCATTGACATTTCTGACAGGTAACTTGATTTGGCTGCACTTATGGAAGTTTTTTTTTTTGTTTTAACTGCAGGACTTTTGCATTCCTTGCAAAGTTTTACCGATGAAAAAAAGAAAAGAAGGAGAGGCTGATGGAGAGAAGAGGACAATACGATGATGCAGCACTGACACAATTAAGTAACAATAAAACAGCAAATTTGACTAAACTAATTTAGGGCTTTACTGTGGTGGATTATCCAGCTCAGGGAATTTCCAAGTCTGTCTAGTTGTTTTTCATCCTGTATGAGGATGAATGACAGCAATAAGAAGCTCTCATATCCGGCGTTGTTGACTGACTGACTGTGTGCAGACAGAACAGAAATCATCCCTGCCCTATGGCCAGAAACTTTAAAAAGCACCCATTAGAGAAAGATTTCTTTCACGTTGCTGAATGAATCATTTATCCGCGTATGAGTAACTGCTAACCTTGCCACAGGAACAGTGTTATGACCAATGTGGGCACAGTTGTTTTGCAAGAGCGTGCATCATCATCAAGGTAAGGTAATGCTGACCTTGATGGCGCGCATAATACCTCGCTAGTTAATTTAGTCAGTTGCTAGCCTTGGTTGCTAAGACAGCTGCTAACCTTTGTTGTGAAGTCGAGGACCGCCTGTAGCCGCTTCTCTATTGAAGCATCCCAGTGGATTGCCGGTTAAGTGCCCAGATTGTAACACAATGCTATTTGTTAGATGAAGGTACAGCGAGGTGAAATGAAAACCCGGCCGACATCGGCACACGAACGCTGTTGTTTTGATGAGATTTAAGATCTAATCATGCCCAAAAGCTGCTCTGTGGAGAGCGTATATTATGTTCACGATGCTGTCTTCTGGCATCGTGATGCCACAAACAAGCAAACTGGGAAAAAAATAATGCAGGCGCAGATTTAAATAAATACTGTACGTCCACAGGAGATACTCAGAAGACATTTTTAGGCCAAATCTACGATCTCACGAGGTCCGGGCTTTATAAAAAAAACTGATCTCAGGAAACACATCAAAATAACAAGTGTAACCAATAGCGGTGATCTGACAAAGCTTCCACTCACAAAAAAATGGCTGGTTGTCATTTTTGTCAGGTTGACAAATGGCTGCAATTGTGGCTCTTTCACACAGATAGCGCGAGGCCGCCGCCGCGACCATTTGGATTGTTACAACCGGCGCGGACGATAAGAGCTCGGCTTACTTGATGCGAACACACACACACCCGCGCGCGCGCGCACGCCACTTGTTAGATTAACTGCAGGTAATGGTTGCGGTGGTGGAGCAGCTGCACTTAAAGCTTGGAATAGATGCTGTTTAGTATTCTGTCCTACTTTATGCCTTGCCTTTGTACTTTGTTTTTATATTGTAGACTTAGGCAGTGGAAGAAATATATAATTCAACCTTCCGTAACTGGTTTTGTGTCCGTTTGATAAATGTGTATCTGACGCTCCAAGAGTGTTTTTGGTTGTGTATCATTTAGAACTCTTGCTTCCGAACAGCACAATAGGTGCGGAGGACTTACTAAAATAATGGCCATCAATATACCTGAGACAGCCACATTCAGGGAGTTCATTTGGTTAAGACTATTGCTGAATTCGGCTGCAACATAACAAATTGTTTCCCATGATGCATTCGAGCATGTGCTCTTTGTTAGAAAGGCTCCAGGCGCATGATTCAGTTTGGACCGGGCAAAGATTTTCTCTCTTCCTTTCTACCTCCCGTCTTCCTTTCTTTTCTTTTGTCCCCGCACTCATGGGACAATTATTAGCCAAGATAAATGAGACCTTTACCGTGAGACCTTTACTTTTTGGCAAATTCGAAAAAGCAGAGGTAAAAGATAGCTCATGCTCTTCTTTCTTTCTTTCTTTCTTTTTTTTTAATGCCTTGCTTCTTGCCTCCATCTCCTTATTATAGCGCTGAGCTGTGTAACAGAGATGCTGATGGAATCAGGAAGGCTCACACCATCATGCTAAGATCAATGTAACATGACAGGGGGCTTTTTGGCCAGGTATTTTTAGACTACAGCATTATGGCCTCTCGCTCTCTTCAGACACTTCATTATCAGGAGCAAATCAAATAGCTCTCGTGGTGTGTGTGTGTGTGTGTGCATGTGTGTGTGTGTGTGTGTTAAGGGGGCCAGTCAGGGAAAGTGAAAAAGAATGTCAGTGTCTCTCACTTGCTTTTCCAGCCCCGTCCCTCGTCACACTGAGCATGCACTAAAGGTGTGCGTGTGTGTATATATGCACATGTGGTCGCACATTAACATCTTCCTTTCATTTCCTGATCTCCTCTAAATGTTTCACTAAGCCATCTCTGCACAAGAGAGCTTCATCTGCGAGCGAACCTGACGGACACCTGGCTTGAGTTTTTGCTCTTGATTCAACCAGATGGAGCCGCTGCTATTAAGTGTCATTTGGGGAGCAAATCTGAGACGATTGCAAGAAGAACAAGTAAGAATCCAGTCAGCTAAACTCTATTTATAAACCTCAGGGTGCTGATTGGACGGCGTACAGTTGCTCTTGTTTTCATTGGTTAAAAACACATGAAAGCAGTCAGGGAAGCATGCACACACACTCACTCACACATGCATGCTCACACTCACCCGAACATGCACGGATACCACCACCAGCTGCATGTCTTCTAATTAACATCCAACCCCCGAGCTGTACCGTACAGTACAGACTCTAACAATGAATTCATCCTCTCTCTCTCTCTCTCTCTCTCTCTCTCTCCCTCACACACACACACACACACACACGCACACACACACACATGCACCACCGCTAATCCGCTATGTGTTTGCTGAGAGGCATTCCCCTTTCCTCCTTCTTCCACCCCCTTCCTCCCGTCCTCACTCGCTCACATCTTCCCTTCATCATTTCCCCTTCACACACACACACACACACACACACACACACACACACACACACACAAATACACACATCCTCATCCCAAACTGCCTTAAAAGAAAAGACTTTTAAGACTTACGGATCTTAACACTTTTTTGGGGGGTGGCTTAGGGGTTTTAGTGGTTGGAAGTGTGTGTGTGTGTGTGTGTGCAACACTGTAAAAGTGTTTGTGGTTGGGTGCTTGTGTATTCTTGTGTATATGCATGAGAGTGTGTTTGAGGGTGGAGGAGAAGGGAAGGGAGGGGTGGGGGTGTTAAGGCTTTAGGGTTTAGAGGGATAGAGGCGAGGGAGGAGAGGAAAACGAGGGAGAAGCTGCAGAGTGTTTGTCCATGTGCACGGCGAGGCGCGCGTGCGTGCGCGGAGCGGTGGCGGCGAGAGAAAACAGCAGCGCTAGCACTGCTTAATTAATCAACATCAAAAGACAGCATTAAAAATGAATGGAACCCGAAGCAACAGTTTGGCTAAAGTGAATTATTCAGGCGTGGAGCTTACCCCGCTGCCCAACATTCTATTAAGAACTAAAATCTAGATTTCTTTTTTATTTTTTTCCCGCTCTCCTCGTGCCCCCATTTAGTCTCTGTTTGTACCAGGGCTGCAAAGTTTGCTGCCGAGGATCAATGCCCACTTTGCCCAGGGAATTTTTAGGCAAACAACTCTCCAGTCCGCTTTTCAGGCTCTTCTGTTCGAGCAGAATGCCATTAGTCTCACCGCTGACCACAGTTACGGGCCCTTAGTTCCAAATTAAGGCTCTATTCCTTTTTCAATTAATTGTATTCGAGGAAGTGGTTTTCAATTAAATGAAAAAGTCGCTGAACTCTGAGATGAGGAGATCTTTAACCTAAGTGAAAAATCCATTCTCTTTTCCATTCTTTGACTGTAATTTGAATATCTGCCTCGATCGGTGAATTAAACTGTGATAATGCACATTTTAATCGTTTATTAAGCGCTGTCCATCACGAGTCGTGATTGTTAAAGCTGATCGCCATCCAGCTTCTCGGTTACTTTGTACCTAAGCTCTGCAGTGTCCCACATTTATTATTTAACAATGTCATAAGAATTCAACAGGTCATCTGCAGCTGATGTTTATTTACTTGTTACAATATCACACCGTGTGCTGTCAGACAGCTAGCAAAGATTTAAATTTGACTTCTGCGTCCTCTCTGGGCGGCAAAACAAGAGCAGTATTTCACTGCAGCATGAAATGAGCTCTATGAAGGCTACATCTTTGTGCTGCCGGTAAACACAGATGTCACGGCATCCCATCGTGGAGCTGTTCATACATCTACAGGAGCCGTAAACACCGCTGACCAGCCAGAGGCAGCCTGTCACGTTCTGGACTGTGTGTGTGCCGAGGTGATCACGAAGGAGATGCAGATGGAGGAGAGAGGAGATTTTGGTTAGAGATGAAGGGAAGGAAGACGAGGAAAGAGCTGGGAGAGCTAAAGCAGCAGGATTTTGTTTGCATACATTTCGAAGTCTGAGCACCATTCTCAGCTCATCAAAACCAGATTGTTGCAGGATCCATGTTTTTATAACAGCGGCTCTCCGCCTGCAGCTGGAGCAGTATTTGTGTTTCATTTTCGAGCCGAAAGACACAACCAAAACATCTCTGCTCTGCATTTCACTTGTTAATGTTTCATTAACCCGATCCTCAGCATCGAGTAGCTGCAGGAGAGAGGCTGCATTGATGGACGACGTCGCAGCCAAACTGAGAGAGTTTTTAGAAGCCCGTTCCAGCTTCTGCAGACTATTTTATGATGTTTATCTTCATGCATGTGTTGATTTTATAACACTGGAACACTGAAAAGTCCCAGTTTGCTTATTTTAATCTTGTTTTCTACAGTTTGATGGTCCGGTCTGATCTGAAAATAGACTCAAAGTAAAACACACTGTACTATAAGACACAGAAATACACAGCATAGACGTATAGCCAGCTGGCGGGTAAAAGACAGTTAGGTACACACTCATGCGTCTACACAAAAGTGCAATTTCTTTTGGAAATCTTTGCCCACCGTGAGCCAATCTCCTGGGACACTTTTTTTTTTAGAGACATCTGGAACAACAGTCTGGGTCTGCGTCTACAGGGTCTGTGTGTGTGTGTGTATGGGTGTGCACGTGTGTGCTCGTGCATGAGTGTGTGTGTGTGTGTTTTCTGCTGTGTTTTGCTCAGTAGTCGACAATATGAGTCCACCTTCTCCCCAGAGTGAAAAAGTGGAAAACCATTTGTGTGTGTGTGTGTCTGTGTGTGTGCACTATACGCATCTACGCTCAAGCAAGTGGGAAGTGCATGTGTGTGGTGAAAGGAAAGGCTGGAGGCTTTATGTGTGTGAGTGTGTTTCTTTCTTTTCCTCCCTTAGCGAATGCCTATTTCTAGATCGGTTTGAGGGTCAAGGTTTGGCCACCGGTGGAGAAAAGCTGTGTTCCCATTTAAAAGGGGGGGAGAAAAAAAAGCTCTCACTCTCTCTTCACAATGAAAAGAAGACTGAACACACATCATCCTCTTAAAGCCTTAACCCTCGCTCTGCCATATACCTTCTCATGGCAGGGACCAAAGTGCTGCAACGCTTGCACGTCCGGGGTAAAATAACAGATAAAAAGCATCAGATTCTGACATCGTACTGACCAATAAGTCAAACTCTTACAATTTCCATTCACATGCATCTTTTTTGTGTGTGTGTTTTGTTTGCATAAGCCAGAGGCTACTGAGCAAATGTAATTGGTGTTGCGGTGATTTCATCTGGAGCTTTAACCCTTGACCTGCCTCGCAGCTCCTTACAGGACAAAAAAAAAAAAAAAAAAGCTTCTCGCGGCTCGTTCATTTGTCGAGTACCATTAAACACAAACTGTTCTGGAGGCACTTCGATGGGAGTAATTTGAATAAACTTTCAATAGAGAAAAAAAAATACCCAATTTGTGTGATTAAATTCAGGAGATGGATAATTTATAATCAGCGTTCAAAGTCGTAACGACGCCCTGGACGAGGAGTTAATTTGAGCCCTTAAGTGAGAGTCGTGATCGCGGAGACTCGCGGGTTCACAGAAGGCCTAACATCCATCAAGCTGGAGGAAAAATACAGATGTAGCATCAGTGACCTCACTTGTGGGTCTCTCGTGGGAACTCTTAACCCTGACTCTTCTAGGAATTACACTTCTTAAGTAATCTTAAGGAGAATACTTAGAGTGAAGAGGTTATTTGCTGTGTGTGAAGACTGTGACACGAGTTATTTATTCCTACTTTAGAGTGAAGTGTAGGGATAACCGCTGCAGCAGTAGCCAATCAGAGACAAGGATTTTCTCCATATATGAGTGGTGGAAATTACCAATATTTAAACACAAAAATATAAAATGCAACAGAGAGGAAGCTCTGCTGCAGGTAGATGAGTTGCATCAGATAAATAATGAGGAGCTCCATGTGCAGGCAGTGAAAATGCATGGAAAGTGATTGTGAATTAATATTGTTGATTATTCATTAATAATGCCAGCTGTAACTGTGTTGCTCGCACGCCTGATTAATGCAAAAACAAAAGGAAAGTTTGTGCAACATCCTGTACTCGCCTCTGTTTCTGTACCGCTGTCATCTGTGATCCGCTCTCAGCTAACTGAAGAGCATTTTTTAAAATGCGGTTTGGGAGGAGGAGTAAAAGTGAAAGATTTTCACCACTATCTTTAACTTTAGTCAAAGTGTTTAGGTTTGGCAGTTCGATAAACACGGGCCCTGGAGTCTCATTAACTTCTCACACTCAGCTTGTCATCTGTTTGGCACCAGATAAACCTAAAACCATTTTGGAAACATGGTGCAGTGTGTTTGCAGTGACGTGCTGATAGGCTGAGATACAAGCCTCCTTAAGCCATGATATCTGTTTTAGATAAGTTAGGGTTTGAAAATCAGACTCTTTAATAACTTCTGCACTGGCTTTGATTTCCAGCCACTTGTTTTTTGGGGGTTTTTTTGTGTTTTTAAGACAATGAGAATAAATTCTACAGAGCACCAAAACCTACGAGCTGAAATAAATGTGCCGTTGCATCTTCAATGCAGTGCGAATACGAACCCACGGCAATTCATCTGTGAGTTTGACAGAAAACTGTTTTGTCTGAAGTGGGAAAGGACCTCAAATTATAGCTGTTAAAATGCTAAACAAATGACAAACTAAGCAGGATTTAGATGACGGATAGTGACAACTTTCCAACCCTGTTTGTGACGCCGCGTAGAGTATGCAAAGTATAGTAATTGCCCCCATCCCTCTCACTGGCATCTCCTGGCAGATATTTTCAACAGAAATAATTGTGGGTGGCATGTTGGGAAAAAAAAAAAAAAAAGCTTAAATTCCTGAAAATTGAAAAGTCAGTCTCCTGCAGCTTAATGCTGCATAAAACCGAGCTGTGCTGGTTTGTACTGGTTTTAATGGGATGTATTTCCAGATTCCACACAGACAGATAGACAGGTGGACAGATAGACAGACGGATTGACAGATGGATAGACAGGTAGTCCCACACTAGTTCATATATAGCACAGAACAGGTGATGCATGCAGAATTTTTGTGTCATTATGTAATATTTGATGATCAGTTTAATGGTTATTTCACGATTCTGTGTGTTTTATTGATCTGTCTTTTGTATTTTAATGATAATATTCGTACATTTTACGTTAAATCCCTCTTCTAGATACTCAAAGACACTTTACGGTGTGAAAACATTAAAACAACACACACAAACACTTGAAATTTGTCGAGGATTTGAAGGTCAGTGGGTCGGCGCGGTCATGGATGTGTTTGCAGTGAGAGCTCCGGAGGGAGGGGGCGGCTCTGTCGCCTCCGGTTCAGTGCTTGGTTCCTGTGTGGTGGAGTCAGGAGGTTTGCAGCAAAGGATGCGGGATGGAGAGCGAGTCTGTGAGCAGCCTGGGTGTGGAGGACTTTGTCTGTGAGGAGGAGGAGGATTTTAGACTGTTTGTGCTGTGGGACCAGGAGCCAGTCAGGTTCTGAAGGACCGGGGTGATGTGGTCAACGAGCAGCAGAGTGTTGGATGTATTTCAATTTATTCTAAAACTTTTTATGAGTTAATTATAATTTAATTTATTCCAAAAGTCTCCTCCATGCTGACGCGTTGCTTTGTTTACAATTGATTGAAACAGGAAACAAAATTAATATAATTACAGGATAATATGCAAAGCATGATGTAGTCCTCATCTAACCCAAAAATATGCAAATATGCAATACATAAATAATATGTGCAGAGACGCGTATTTTCAAGATAAATCTCCTCTTACATACCGTTACATAAAATCAATTAATATACAAGAAATATATCTTATATTTGAACATCAACTTCAAGCTGCTGCTGTCTTCTCTACAGGATGAAAGAAAAGTGTACAAAACTTTTTTCCAGTGACTCAACTTTACCAAAAATAAACGGCAATAAACGCTCATCTGCAAGCAGATCGTGTTGCTCTCATAGCGACACACTGTACACATTTGTGTGTGTGTCTGTGTGTGTGTGTGTCCTCCGCGCCAAACTATATTGATCACAGCCATGTCTCCCAAAATGGCAACGTCCTCATCAACAAGCCGTGAGTCACTGCTGAAAGAGCACAACCATGTTCGCAGAATGTCAAGGGATTCGCAGCATCCAGATCCAGATGTGCGTCGCAACCGTGAATCTTTCTTCTTTTTTTTTTCCGAGCTGCAGCCTCCTTCGTGGCCACGCCTGCTGCCGCTGAAAAAGATTGAGAGCTCGTTTGACTCGGTCAGTGATTTGCATTGACTCGGCTGTGATGGATGGTTCCCCCGAAACAAGTGCATGAAAAAACATTACTGCAGGACATCTTTGCACAATTTCTCCGTAGTTTGAACGTATTCTGTGAAATTCAGCTCTCAGCACACAACAGTAAGTTTTGAGATGGATGAAAGACTTCTACCATCACAACCAAAGTAGCTTCAGGCTAGGTTGAAATCATAACCAAGATTGACTAATGTTTATGGATTTCTTAGTGTGTGTGTGAGTGTGTGTGTGTGTGTGTGCATGTCGTGGGTGGAGGCTATCTGTGAGCATTTGAGAAAAAAAAAAAGAAAAGGAGTGAGACAGAGGAAGAGAGACTCGGAGAGAGAGAGAGAGAGAGAGAGAGAGAGAGAGGAGCAGCCAGTCTCTGTGGAGTTGTTTTGGTCATGGTGCTTGAGCACTCTGATTAATGCTCATAGAGAGAACCCAGATGGAGAGAGGGGAGAAAGAGAGAATGAACGGGGAGAGAAGGAAATTTGGGGAGAAGAGTACCGTGGAAGAAGATGATCAGAGGGAGAGAGAAAAAAAAAGATTAGACTTAACACATGGAGATGATGAGAAAGAAACTGAAACTACAGGCCTAAAAAAGAGCATTCGTTTGGGGTTTCTGGTCAGGGCCGTGGTTCTACTGACTAATAATTACTTAGATTTATTGAAGCTGAGCTGAAATTGAAATTAGTCAACTCTTTTTGTAATAAGTTGTTGTCTTAGTGATGTGTATTTTAGTTTTTAAAGGAAGAAAATCTAGTCTGAGGGACAAAAATCCTCGTTTAGCCTTTAAACGTCTGAGCGGGCCACATTTAAAAGAAACCAGGTCACTCGGAGAACTCGGTTTAAGCAGGCAATCCCATTTACATGCACCGTAGTAACCTGGTTACCTTAAGTGCGGCAGATGTCTCCCCCCAGCACGGCCTTGACTAATGTCCAGCTGTGAAAACGGACTTATTTAGATTTTTTTACGGGCTACATTGCAGGAGTTTCAGTTTCAGTCACCCGACACGGAATTATCCTGAGATTCTGCTACGTGTAATGAACTCTTTCTTTCACGCAGCAGCTCTGCTGTCACAGCGACTTTTTCCGTCTTTGTTGTGCGCGTGCATACTTGTAAAAAGCTAATCACAATCCGGGCTACATCTATACGAAGACACAGGCGCTCTCCGGGGAGAATCTAGCCAGCAAAATCAGGTTTCTGTGATCCCCTACCTCGGATAGTTTCTCACATGCATCCGACCAGTTTTCTTCTTTTATTTCAATTTGATGTTGCTGGCTGAATCAAACATGTATCCTCTTTTTTAGAACATGCTATATTATGTATTGTTTAAGACTGTATTTGCCTGCTTGTTTGTTTGTGTAATGCTGCTCACGGCTGATTCCGGACGTCCCAGATCATCCAGGAGTCTAAAACTGTTTTTTGCAAGTCCTGAAATATCTGTAAAACACTAAATAATCATAATAAGGTGTGTGAATAATAATCTTATACTTGTTTTCAGCATTTACATAGACGTTTATCTCGTTCTGCCTGACCAACTCATTATAAAAACATCAACAATCCATCACACATTTGAATTCAACAATGATTTGTGTCAATCAATCAATGTGTTATTGTCGAGGCTGTTGCTAGCCTGTGAGTCATATAGGCAAACATCATTGGCTGTGGCACTTGTGGCTCCTTCTGACAGAAGCTGTCAGCATGCTAACAGTTAGCTGTCAGGAAAAGAGAAAGAGCCTCAGTCCGTCCTACGCAAAGTTCCCGGCAGTGTAAATTCTGCGTCCGTCGGCATCCGTGGTGTCGGTCGATGTGCTAAGTGCTGAAATAATTGTCCCCCATCAAAACGTCTACTCATGCATGAATGAAAGTTCATAAACGGGTTTGGAGGGGATGGGGGGGCTTCAAGTGCATCTAAGCCCATTAAGTGTAAAAGAACCTGTGTTTGTAACTATCGCTTACAAGTCCAAGGACAGACGGTGTTTTGTTAGCAGCGTGAGGGGCCGCGCTGTGGTGGAGATATTAGCTAGAAAGCTAATGCGGGTTGCAGTTCAAAGTCGTGGCTCCTTTTGTACCGTCGGGCTGTGACAGAAACAACGACATTCCTGCTTTATGCAAATACACTTCATGATTTGATCAGCTATATGCAAAGAAGAGAGCCAAGGGCATCTCTGCTTACAACAATGTACATCAAAACATTTAGAAAAGAGCCCGCTGGACATGTGATTCACAGAGAGAGAGATGTAATTCAACTTCAGCTGGACTTATTATTAAAAATGGAAAATCAGAGTGGAGAGCGCTGCTTTAAAAATGTACTTTAACACTGCTGGTTTTGTAAGATTTCAATTTTTTAAAACGCTCTGATGATACTGTAAAGGCTCTATGTAAACTGTTTGAGAATGATTCTACAAAGAGCATCTGTAAAAGTGTTCATTATCTCACCAAGATGCGGTACGATCCTAAAAAATCTTCTTTTTTTTTGGTGATAAGTCAAGTTGCAGATGTAAGGTTTGCAGAGCGAAGAATTCTGAAGGAGACAGAAGAGAAGAGGGAGTGGGGGTGGAATTTTGGGAGATCAGTGACAAGAAAGAAGATGAGAAAAGAGCTTTTGGGCACCGTGGGATTACTACAAGATGTGTTGAGTGGGAGACAGGAAAGACGGAGAGAAGAGAGAGAGAGAGGAGTCAGAGAGACGGCAGCACTTCTTCTTGATCTGTAGTAAAAATTAAGACACTTCCTGTTGCAATTTAGGAGACATCTTTCACAGATGACAAATATAAGAAATGTTTGAAAGAGTTTGCTCTCAAATGTTTTTTCTTTTAGTTAACTGATTGTAGTTCATGTCACCTTGACGCCCATCTTGTTGTCCATATCCTAAATAATAAAAAAACTGTCAAAACAACTCACACCGTATGAACATTTTAAGACCTGCCGCCACTGAAAGCAGAACCTCATTTGTCAGCGCCTTCCACAACTTTTACAAATGACTGTCACAAGAATTATTTATACCAATAAATCTTTAGTGATCTGCCTCCTCTGGAGTGAGGTTTGGTTTAGTTTCGACCAGAGACTGTAAGCTCAGGTTATCACATCCAGGCTGTGACAATCCTGGTTAAGGTACGAAAAGGAAAAATTGGTCGTGGACAGTCGGAAAGTTTTGACTGCCTTCTCCACTGAGATGTTTTGTGCTTTTGTGCTTTAAACAAATGTGGTGGAGGTGAGAGAGTACGCAGGGTTTGAACTTCTCTGTCTTTTGTCCTCTTTTACACTCCTCGCTGCTCCCCTTTTTATTTCACTGAAAGCGTTCATGGACACTGACGGAGTCTGAAACGTGGCCTTCAAGCTTGGCCATTCAGAGCAGCTATAAACAGTTTGGCCACACTTTGCGTGAACTACACTGCTTCCATCGTAATTCACATGGCCACTCGTCACCCGTCCATCCATTACATGTATCCGGTCATGTTGAGGTTATCCCTCAGCTGACTTTGGGCGAGAGGCGGGGTACACCATGGACGCTGAAGTCGCCAGCGCTCGCGTTAACCTATTAACCTATTAAGGTCATGTCTTTGGACGGTGGGAGGAAACCGGAGCACTCGGAGAAAACCCACGCGGACAAGCGCCCTCAACACAAACTCAGGCTGTCGTTTCTCTTGCGCGGCTCTCTGCTCTCGAATCTGTTTGTGTTATTTAAATTTTCTTTTTGGCTTTTGCACTTTGGAATTGGCACTAAGATTAAAACTGAAAGTGAGTGGCAGAAATAAAAATTGATACAAAGAGAAATGGGCAGGACGGGAGGGGGGGGGGAAGAGAGAATGAAACAGAGGAAGAGGCACAGAGGGAGGAAGTCAGTCGGCATTGACCTTCACTCCATCCAGAACCACGTACAACATTCAGCACATATGGCTCCACTTAATGTGGCGAGACTTGAAAGTGTGTGTGTGTGTGTGTGTGTATTTGCATGTGTGTGTATTTCTATTTTGGATTTACTCGTAGGAGTGTGACTATTAATATGAGCGTGCGTGCTTCCCTCTGTGTGTCTTTGATTTTGTTTACATGCTGATGTTTACTTGTGTGTCTACACATTGATATGTGTACAGTATGTGTGTGTGTGGCTGGCTGTGTGTGCACGCCTGCAAACACAGTGTGTATCTTAATTGGACTCCATTCAAGTGTTTAATTACTCATTAGAGATGCCGCAAAGCAATCTATACACTAGCTTTCCCCCCGTTCGCTTCTCCTGCCCTCTGTGACTTCCAACCCGCAGAGACTCAAGCGATTTGACCCAAACTACATGGATTAGTTCACCTCGTCAATCTGGATCAACCCATCCATATTAGACGGAGATCTTTAAGCCAGAGGGGTGATGCCAGAGCCAGACAGACAGTTAATAAGTCAGTCAGCCAGTCAGTCAGTTTGACACTCTGCCAGTTTCACGAGAAGGATTAGTAGTCAAGTGGCCGGACTACGTCTTTCACCCAGTGAGTTATCCAGGTAGTCAGTTAATGAGCCAGCGAGTCAATCAGTGAGCCGGCAACCATGATGGTCTTTCAGCTGGCCGGTTACATAATCATGTTGTCACCCCGTCAATCACCACGTCCGATGCTCTGTCAGTCAGGCTGTCAATCAGAGTCCAAAAAAAAAAGAAACCACAAGCGATGACAGCGATTACACTCGATATAAAAATGTGTATAACGTAGTCTGATACAGCAGCCCTGTAATGAATCCCTGCATCATGAAGGTTATTATGTTCTATGATTGTCTGTCCATCCCATTTTTAGCCATGAAGGTCGGCTAAATAACAGCACTGCAAACTACATCCTCCAAAAACAGCCACGGCTGTAGGATTCATTGCACTAGGCTGCAGTAGTTTTTCACTAGTTGTACCTAATGTAATATTCTGGTACCTTTTTATGTATAACAACTAAAAGCTCAACCTAAAAGTATTGGATTTTTCCTCAAGTTGAAACGGTAAAAATACAATTTGATTCTGGACTGTGAAACTTTTAACAGCGTTTAGCTGCCGGACCTGAGAGGTTTGAGGTTAAGAGATCATGAATATAGAGTACAACAAAGCCAAACCGTGGTGTGTTTTGGTTGTACAGCTCTGCCCTCGGAGGGCAGAGTTGCTCTCCTGGCCAAATGTAGGCTGGTTGTTCTGGTGGAAATACAACAAAGTACAAAAGAATAAATTGAAAGAAAACTTTTCTGGTGGGTCTTGTTGGCGGTCATGTTGATTGACAGCAGAAAGTGTCTCCCAATCTGTAAGAAAAAAAAGTCATTAAAGCTGCATCATAAAATCTAAAGAATGTATGAGTATTGACAGAGTGAAAAATAAATCAGCCAGTTTTTCTGCCTTCTTTAAACATTGACTCGGTGGATACGTGACATTTCTGCAGGGTGCTGACACAAATCCTTTCTTGTGCTCGCCCTCCCTCTGTGCTGAGCGATTCCTGCGCCTCGGACAGCGGCCATCAGCCAACCTTGTCGATACCAATACAGCCACACCGCTGTCGAAGCCGGTGCTGCGTCACGGCGAATGCCGCCTCATGAAAAACAAGGAGGCCGGTGCAGGCAGGATATTATGCACTCTGCCTGTCAGCTTGTCAGATGCGCCGCATGTGCCCGAACTCTCATCTCGTCTTGTCTCGCCAACTCATCCTGCTTGTCCATCCATCAGTGGCTTTGTCACTCTCTCGTATCTTACGCTGGGTCTGTTCTGTCTGCTTTTTTATGTTCATATTTAAGCTACCGCATCACCAAGGTGACAATTATTCCTCCAGGGGGTCTGGAGGTTTTTCTTTCTGACGAGGTTTGTTATGTTAATTCAGTGCCGTGGGTGCCGGTTGGTATGTGTCTGTATGTATGACGGGAAGCATGTTTGTGTCTGACAGCGTGTGCATATGTGTGTGTGTGTGTGTGTGTGTGTGAATTTGCCCGGGATTGGCAAAGGCAGCATTTAATCCGCAGGGGGCCTGTGTTGCCCCCGTCTTGAAGCAATACATAATAACCTTTCAGATGCGGTGAATGTCACCAGGGTGATCTATGGACGACATTACTCAGAGTGACAGATGTGGAACTTGTCAAAACAACACAACTTGAGCTTGGGAGTGCGAGTGCGAGCGCGTTTTTGATGGTTCGTGCTCTCTGCGGCGTGCGTACTGTACTGGATTGATGCGTGCTATGTTGTGTCTGCTTCTTGTTTGGGTGCAAAGTGAAGATCAAGAGCTAATTTACATAATTAAACAATGTGCGTGCCTGCGTGTGCGTTAATGTGGATGTACATATCTCCTCGTTTGTGTGGCAACTGTCAAAATGTGTTATACGTGTAAATACGTCTCAGTGCACACGTGCCCGTATCACGGTATATTTATATGCAGGTATATGTGGCTCAGCGTGAGCTTGTGTAGAGGGTGGTAATGTATTTACTTTGGCCCACATACCTAAGCGTCGGCAGCGGTAGCAAAGACGACGCCAGCATGAGAAAGGAACACCTCATGCTGAGAGAAAAGCAGCTAAAGAGTCTTTGCAAGAGGAAGACGGGTGAGCGAGTGTGTATGGAGAAGAAGTCATTTTAAACATTCAAGAAGACTGAGCTGAAAGCAGAAGGAGGGAGGGAGGGAGGGAGGGAGGGAGGGAGGAGGGGTGTGTTAAAACAAAGGAAATAACAAGGAGGAGAAAACAGAAGCGAGAATGAGAGTCATGAAGACTGAAAAAAGGAGAAAGTATCAATGTCAAAAGATGCTGCTGCTGCTGCACTCCTGGAAGGAAAGTGGAGGGAAGAAGGAGAGGGAGAAGGAGAACGTTATGGTAAATGGATCTGAAGTGAGGTGAGATGAAGATTGAGGGAACCAAAGGAAAGAAAAGGAGCAAAACAGAGAAGACAGGAGCAGATGAAGATGGAGAGATAGAAATGGAGAGTAATGTGGAGTTAATTGGAGAGGCACCGAGAGTGACTGAAGCTGCGGCGCGGCAGACTGAGACAGCAAGCGCAACCGGGGCTACTTACAGACATACACACACACACACATCATGAAACAGCCTCCAGTTTCTTCCTGCCAGGGAGCCAAATGAGGTGAAATCGTGCACATTTCACATGCTGAATATGTGAGTTTTACATTTAAAAGACAGCCAACGGTGCCTGGAGTCGGCTGTGGTTATCCAGTGATAATGGTGCAGTGTCTTAGTGTTGGTACGTGGTAGAAAGAAAAAAACTGGATGTTCATTACTGTCAATAAGAGAATGATGATAAAACTCAGCGCTGGCAGAAAGTATCACCCACAGTGCCTGCAGAGAGAAGTTGCCAACAAAAGTTGAGTTTTCCCGAAGTTTTCGCCCTCGACTGGAGAAGTGAAGATGAATAGGATGCTTAAAAATTCAAAATCAGTCCACATCTGATTCGTCCACCTGTTCTTCTTTACTCCTCTTCCAAGAAACGTAGAGGAATATGGAGGAATAGGCAACATATTCTTTACATTCAGTTGGAATAAGAAGTTTGATTAAAGATCTTACTTTAAAAGACGTTTTATTCTAAACAAGCAAAAGGTGTGTGTGTTCACCGTCAGTGTTTCTCGTGACCTTCCTCATAAAACATTTGCAAAGCTGACTTTTAAAAAATATTTTAAATCATGCTACATTTGTGTTAAATAACCAGCAGTCTGCTTCGCCACTCACGCTCGTGCCTGTCCGTCTTTATTTCACTTTTATTTGACACCGCGATCAGCCGGGCGACAGTTTTCCAATACAAGCCGGACACGGTTGAAAAGTAAATCCGCTTCTTGACGTCATAACCTCTCCACGGTTAGGAGAGCTTTGTCGATTTGTAGGTTACAATAATAAAACACGTGGCCGAGGTCGCGCTTTACAGAACTGTCTGCTGGAAACAGGAAACGAACAGCTGTCTCTCATGTTACGCCATGTTCAGACTACATGATATCAGCCTGATAATAACCCAAACTGACAGATGAAGGACGTCTTAATCGAGAATTCAAGTGTTGTTTTGCTGACCCATCCATCCACCCCGACTTCCTCCCTACACAGCCTTCATCGCTCACAGTTAGGACATTACCTTATTATTTACTGGACCTCTGCACATGATGTGATCTTTTAATCGAGCAGCCACCCTTTTTTTGCCCTCTCTTTGTGTACACGGAGCTTTGCCTGACACAGACCTCGCACATCAAGCCGTTGCATCATTACATTTTTTTTTAGCTTCTCTTTGAAGCATCTTTTGAACCAAAATCTTGATGCCGTATGGAAAGCATTTCCGTTGACTGACATCTCGCACTCAGAAGCCGCGTTTTATTTTTTTTTCAGGCCGCAGCGTGAATGCCGCATCAACGAGAGTGACAGAGGGAGATCAAGTGAAGCTGGGGGAAAAAAGGGGAAAGTGTGGATGGAGAAGGGAGTGACATAGAGAGAGAATAGGAGGAGAGAGAGCGAAGCATCCTTTGATGTTTGCGGGTCGGTCTGGCCTGCTGTTTAGGACACAGGCAGGTATGGTAAACATCGGAGGCTTCTCCGACCGGAGGCTTTGATCACATCCATCCTGGGAGATGATGCTGATGACTCAGTGGCATCTGAATACTAAAGACTGGCCACTACATCCAGACGCACATGTTTATTACTGTACGTGCAGATATTTGCATCTGCAGTCCTGTATTCTTGTTTTATTTTCATCCCGACGTGCACACACAGTTCCATGAACGCCTTTTCCACAGTCTCCCCTCAGAACGAGCCAGCAGCAGCTAAAAGCTGAGGTCCTCAGCTGTGACTGGCTAACCCGCACCAGACGATTCAATCGAAAGGGTGAGGAGAATCTCTGGGACATCGGGGGGGGGGGATTAGGAACGAAGCGAGCCATCGTGTTATATTGCACAGGTTTAAACGCGGACAATATTAAGGAAGAAATGGCTTGAAGCGGCGTGACAAAAAAAAAGAACTGAAAACGCCGTGTACTGAACAACACGCACTTCAACACCAATCTGCATATTGTAAGATGCTGTCTTTTTCATGAAGACGCAGCTCGGCTCCAATGGCTAAAGAATATTATAAAGTTCTAGGATCTGCAGTATCTTCCTTTCTTTCCTAAGTTTTTACGCTAGTTTTTAACGTGTGGAAACGATACTGACTGTCAGTATAACAGAAAATACAAAACTTTCTCTGGAAATGAAAGATAATCAAGTTTTATCTGCCTCAAAATAAGAAAAATATTCACAACTTCGTGTGCCGGTGATCAAAGTTTACACAGCGCGACTAAAAGGATTAGTGGAAATTTATAATTTTGCACTGTACTTTGCTGTAAGCCACCTTAAAGCCCCTGTGTGGAGACTTTTATATCACTGTACTGCAGCATCTGTCGAATTATTATGATGGGATAAGTTTTGGGGAAGATTTGAATGTCGAAAAATGAGACCGTCCCGGTGAAAATTGGCACGGCCTATGCGTGCATTGCTTTGCGTCCATAAATTCTCAATGTCCTCCTCCGAGCACGAGTAAAAGGACTGATGCTACAACTCGAGGTCACCAATGCCGGAAATTACAATACTGTGCACATACAATAAAGGCTTTAAAGCAGCTATAATCAATATGTTTGTACAAAAAAAGTGTATAAAATGGCAATATGTAATGAGAGAATCTTCAATTTAAGTGATGTTCCTACAGGGAATTATCACCTGAATCTGCCTCAGGACGACTTTCAGCTCATTGTGTAGCTGACTGGCCCACTTTCACATCATCATATTGTTTTTTCTTTAGCAGAAAAGCTCTAAAAATTCACTTTGCACCACCTGCTCAGCACCAAATGGCAGATAGTCACAGCTGGATAGCCGGTTGAACTTGCGCATTTAGCTCTGCTTAAGATAAGTTTGATATTTGCCCCCCGGGACTTCGTGATGAGATGAGATGATAGAGAATGAATATTGAATTACATTCATCAGGTGTCCAGAAACATGACGCCAGATGAATCGTCATCTCCGTAATTGCTTCATGTGTAAATATGAAATATAACTTGTTTCTGCTGCCCGGAAGTTGCAAAAAAAAAACTTATTGCAGGTTTAGGTAACATAAATATTGTGTAGCAAAGATAACACGATTTTTACAACTATTTCATGAAAACTGAGAATGTTGTCGACACTTTGTTTTTGTTGAAAACAGTTGTGAGAACTGTGGAAACAGTCCGGATAATTAATTCAATAATAGTGATTTCAAATCAGAAATAAAAATGAGATACCGTAAACCAGAGTCAGACCAGAGGTGTTGTAAACAGTAATAAGTATAGAGTAGCTGTCACATCAGCTCTGTTCATTGAATCTCGTGCCCGGAAGAAACAAAAGTATCACCAGAAAAATATTAGCATGAAGTCCCCCGTCAAAAATCACTCTGGCTATAATAATAAAGGTACTTAAAGCTGATGCTTCACAATGGGTATCTGGGGAGCAGTTAGATAAAAGATGCCTGCCAATAATTGCTTGTTCCCAGAACTGACAAGGTTGAATGTAAAAGCCACAGGACTGTGCCGGTAGTTTCTATTAACGACAGCGAGCTGTCGCCAGCCGCTGGCACAGAAATCTGACAGCGTCAAAATCGATCTCTTTAACGCTGTCATGTTTGACATTACCTAAAAAAAACAGTGACTTGACAGAGTTCACCGCCTGCTCGTCAAAAGTCTGTTTTCACGTCTGACCACGTCCAGGGCAGCAGAGAGGGATGTGACGCTCTACAGTGATGTCACAGTGTACTGACACACCTGCAAGGACACCGTGACATCACTGCGGTAAGCTGGAGATTTTCAGGAGGTGTTAAGTTCCTCTTTAAAGGCCAATACATTCATTTTTTAAAATTACATTCGATATTTTTAATCATTCCGATTTGACTGAGTGGTTAATAACAGTTTATTCTTTGGTCTGACACATTTATTCTTTCTTTGCACACACTTTAATATCATAATCTTAAACATTTGTAAAGTTAAATTAATGTCAGTTTTTTTTAAATAGAAAGTTATTCAGCTTCACACACTTTATAGTGTAATTTGTACTTATTATGCTTACTGGTTCCAACTGCTGCGCAGGAAGAAAACAAGACTGTGGGGAGCAACGACTGACCTTTTTAAAGAAAAAGAAGACGTGTTAATTATATTATACTTTGTTTTAGTAAATGCTGGGTACCTTTGGGGTGCTGCGTTGGGAAACAAACCCCACAGTTATGACAGGTTCTCAGAACACAAGTAGCTGTTTTTAACACCATTTTGCCCAAATCTTTGCCGCGCGGTCCCCATAAGTAACCGTTATTTACACAATTACTTAAGGTTTAATTAATTTCTCCTTTGTCCCCCATACTCTTATTTTTTAGGACTTTATTGCTACCTAATTCTTACTTAAATCACCGACATTTACAGATTATTGCTCTGCAGACAACGCCACACTTCCTCCTTTAATTATAAAATCACACATTTGTGCATAGAAAGAAAAGAAAGAAAGACACCTACGCCAACAATACACGCGTCACACACGCAGGCTTCAGGACGGAGAGACATGCAGTAAGTGTGAGAGCATTCCCATGTCTTTTTGGCCAGTGCAGTGTGTGTGTGTTTAAATTCACTTGACACAGAGCCTGATAGGAGGGGAATGCAGGGACACACACACATAATTGCACACCAACATGAACTGCTTAACAGCTCGGAGAACGGTGGCACACACCTGCACACACACACACACACCTGCACGCAGAGTTTCCTCTCAGCCCGGGTGTATTAGGAATGCAGACAGTGTCACAGGAGCATGGCAGGGCGCTGAGTAGCTTAATACAACCTAATGTATCCTGGCACATTAGCCCTTTCTTGGAGTGAGCATCCTCACTCATCGAGATCCACTTTACCGAGCTACCATTTAACCAACCACACACACGCAAACACACACACACACACATACACACACACACACACACACACTTTTTTGTGTGCCCAAAGTTCTCATGCTCGGATCCATAAATGTATCAGTGCACAATCAATAGGCAAAGCACATTTGTCTCAGATGGAAAACCACAAATGTACAGATTAAAATGAAAGACAGAAAAATTCCTCCTCCATCTGCTCTTCCTCCAGCTGGCCTCCTCCTCCTCCTCCTCCTCCTCTTCTGCTCCCCCTTTCTTCCTCCTTTTCTCCTCTTTCTGTCTTGTTTTACTCCTATTTCATGCATTCTCATTATCCCTCCCTCGATCTCCCCTTCTCCCCCTCTTTTGTCCTCGTTCTGCACGTATCACCGTTCCTCCCCTACTTTTACTCTCCGTCTCCCTCCCTTCTGTTCTTTCCTTTCAGCCCTTTTATTCTCATTCTCAGCATCTCTCCCCCTCTGTTTCTCTCTCTCTCTGCCTTTCCCCTTTAGTTGTTAATCAGAGTTGATTGGGAGCAGAGAGAGCCGAGAGGAGCTCCCCAGTGGATCAATGCCTCTAAATGATCTGTTCAAGGATCCCTTTAGAACCTGCAAAACTCGCTCTGATAGGGCACCGAAGCATGAAGGCACTCATTTCACATCTAACTCACTTCCTGATTTGCCCTCTGGGGGAGAGACAGGACTGCAGTTATAGGGATAATTTGTCCCAAAGCTAAATATCCCACTAACCAAAAGTGCTTAGACCAAAATGTCTTCATTCCAGGCAATCAATTACTGCCAAGGTGAGGGAGAAAATGATGAATTTGTTTAAAAAGCTCAATCTGTGTGTGTGCGTGCGTACGTGTGTGTGTGTGTGCGTCGGCACGCCATCTGAGACATCAAGATTGCCCAACAACAGGCTTTGTTTGTGTTCGTTTGATTGAAGACATTTTCCTGCGTCTCAAATTTACCCGGCTTCGAGAGACAAGATTTGATAACGCGCGGCAGCTGAATTTTAAATGCATTTGCCGGGGTACGTTTGAAATTAAATTGATCGTAGTAGCTACGGTAATGTTAACGATGAGCACCAGAGGAGGAAGCGGCTGCTCCTGACATGTGCACATGCCCATGCAAAGAGATTTGATGTGACGCTACGACATCACAGTGATGAATTTTAAGAAAAAAGAGCCCTCAAAATGTTGTGATGGTTTAATGAAGAATGCCTCAAAGTGAAAGCTGAATTTTGAATGACTGTGAGTTGTTAAAGACGCTAAAACAAAAAGATTATCAAGTGGGCCGTGTTATTTATTGATATCTGAAATATTAAATATTTAAATAAAGTACAGATGAATTTTATTTTCTCACGGAGGGGTGCAGATATGAAAGCAAAATTATCCATAAAACAAAGTGTGTATTTGTTAGAAGACTTAAGGCAAACAGAAACAGTTTGATTAGTTATTAGATGCAAAATATCACAAGATTTTGCTAATGCACCATTAATTGCTTCATATTGAGGTCGTAAAAGTGTTTTTCAAGGATAAGTCTGGCGATATTCTACAGCTTTCTGATTGTCGAGAACAAAACCGACAGTGAATAGCTTCCACTAACAAGTCTGTGCAGCCTGAAGGCAGATGTACAATGGCTTATTCTTCTGCGCCTTTGTAGACTTTCCTTGTTGTCCATAAAGTATTATTAACCCATAATAGAGCTATGTTCTTGCACGAGGTGACATGTTCCTCTATAACCATACGCACAGACACACTTTGAGTTGTTTTAAATACACCGTCCAGCTGCTGTAAACGCTCGCCAGCACCAAATGTGTATTAATATGCGGTGGTAAGTAACACTAAATAACACGCGCAGCTGTTTTAATGAAACATTACCGCGTGTTTATTCGTTCTTAAAGATTTATGTCCTCAGACCAAACGAGAGAGCCGCAGGCGAGACGGGGAAGTCATAAAGTACAGAGAGGCACACTACATATTGCTGGGTTTTGGTATTTTAATAGCATTTGTTGACAATAACAAAAATATAGAATATCAGCAGCGTTATCCTTTAAGAGAGACTGTTTCACTCCACTGACTTCGTGATTGTAAACAGAAGTTCAGTCCCCATATGAGCAACATTGGCACCATCATACAAACACAAATAAAGCCTCATATTATGCAGCGGGGAAAAAAATGCAGCCATATGTTTTTAATGTAGTCGGCTTCGCGGAGACTGTTGAAAAAGGGGAGTCACTGACTGAGTTCAAGCGCCATCTTATGTGTTTCCATATGTTACCTGCAATTATTCCACAAGCTCTTTCACTCAGTGCCAGAAGGAAGACTACAGCAAGGACAATCACCACGATGTACACCCTCCACAATGTGTGTAGATACTAGGGCTAATTCTTCAGTAACCTCTGACCCACTTCTATTCATCATGCCAACTTCAGTGATCCGTATGTGTACCGAACTAAGTGGACGTTCACCACAGCCGCCTCCATACATCGCTTTAGGGAGTTTGGATAATAATGTGTGCTCTCTACCATCACATGACCCACTTCTCTTGAGGATCATACGAGCAGGCTCATTCATGCACTCTGGAAGAAGACGATCTATCAAACATGCTAATAATTCCCATGAAGCGTAGCTCGCCGAGGCTTTATTAAAATAAAATCGGTTACTATGCAAACTTTTGGCATAACCGGAGGGATTGTTATTGATCTTTCTGGCCTCCTCTTGTTTATTAAATGAGTAAAATAACACCCTCCAGGATGTTTTTCGCTGTAAAGCGCCATGACTCAGGTGTTTTAAAGGGCATTTATCAGAAAGCATTTGTTGAGGTGTCCTTGAGCGACTCGATGGGTCTCTAAAGGGATGCTGTTTTGTAGACGGTGACTCGCATCTTCCCGTGGAAAATGTGCAAACGCTCAAATTTTCCAACAGCAATCGTGCAATTTTACATGATTAAAGTGGACACTCACCGCAGTTTCCTTTATGCTGTGCAATCATACAGGAATCCAATAGACTGTATGTTGTAAATATTCATAGTATCATAGGAGATTCTTTCTCAAAATATATGTCTCTTACTATCTTACTTTGCCTCAGGAAACTATTCCTTAAGTCTCACCTCTGCCTACTGATTCTGTGCATCCCGAGTCTGTTTGTGATTATTTTTATTCATGCAACAAAATGCTAATTTTCTGCTTTTTTGCTTTGCAGGTTCTGGCACGGAGAGTACAGGGTGGCAGTGAACATTAATGACTACCTGGACATCTACTGTCCTTACTACGAGGGTCCCCCGTCCCACGGGCGCATGGAGCGCTACATCCTGTTCATGGTCAACCATGAGGGCTACACTTCCTGCCAGCACAGGATGCGTGGCTTCAAACGCTGGGAGTGCAACCGCCCCAGCGGTCCTGACGGACCTCTGCGCTTCTCAGAGAAGTTCCAGCTCTTCACCCCCTTCTCCCTGGGCTTTGAGTTCAGGCCTGGAAACGAGTACTACTACATCTGTGGGTTATCAGCTAAGCAGCGTGTGTGTGTGTGTGTTTCTGTGTGAGACTGTGTAGGCAGGTAAAGGGTGTCTGTTTGCTGTGTGTCTGCGAGCGCGCATGTGTTTGTGTTTGCCACTTCGCTCCTGTTCAGTATGCATTCGTAAACGATATGTAAATATGCAATCAGCAGAAGTTGATTGAGAGAGTTCTCAAACACGGCCCGCCATGTCGCCTGCACACCCACAGGCGTGCATAAACACACCTTCCATCGCTCCTACTTCCCCGACTCTCTCTCACTCACTCACGCTCTTTTTATTTCTCAATGTAGCTCCGTTGAGATCATAAGTGGTGTGCTCAGCAAAGTGGTAAAAATGTCACCAGGCGTAGTTTGTAATCATTTTTATATTAGCTGTATTGATGTTTCTCCTCACTTCAACAAGTGATGTATTAGTATCACAGATGGGCCTTGCCCCCCTGAGACTGTTTTTCTGAACAGACTTAAAAAGCTATCATTCCTCCACCAGGCATGGGACAAATAGTAGCTTCAAATTACTCTTAAACATTGTTTTCAGCTGCTCGGTGTGCCAGATGGGTGGGATAGATTTACCGCATCCGGACAGTTAAGAGCAAGATCAGTTGGTAATCACAGGAAAGCACGTTAAATTGACTTTCAAAAGCTTTCCTGTCAGTGTCCAAACTTTCTGGCGCCGCACAAAGAAGTGCCACTTTTTTCCTGTGCGGAGGCTTGCAAGAGCTGTTAGGCTTGTGACAAGACATTTGCCTGTTTGAGTCCACAGACCAGCTGGGAAAAAAAAAAACGTGGAGAGAAAATGATTCTTTCGAGGTTAATTGTGAGGAAAATATATGCATGGATTGTTTTTTTGAAACAAACAATATACTTGGTTGTTTGTCTCGTACAGACAGTCTCGAGCTGCCATGTGGTGACCAGATGAAGGGTACAAACTCAGCAACGCTTTCTTAGATGAAGATAAAACTTCTGGGACAGAATGACTTTGTCAGACTTTAATTTTGGGAAATAATTTCTCTCCTTAAGTTGTGATTTGTTAAACAAACGAGGTGTGTTCATTTGTATATCTTTGTGTTACTCTCTAAAAACCTTATCTTACGCTGGTGTCTTGTTCAGAATTTGTCAAAAAGAAATTGATTCTCCGGCAGACTTGAGAAGCATTTCCGCCGGCATGCAGCCTGGCACAGGTCTCTTTATTTCTTCCTATGTTACCGCTGCACAGTTGGCTGAAATCTGACCTTAACCTTTTTAGTAGGAGATGATGCATTCTCACCATGATCCATAATGGGATGAAGGTCCTCTGCCGCCAGTTTCAGGTCGGCATGCGAGTGCAACATATTTCTTCGTCGAGTTTTTTGCCCTTGCGTGGTGATACCGACCTTACAAGCGATAGTCTCCTCCTTCAGACGGCAGAAGAAAAGAAGCAAAAAAAAGAACCTTGACAGATACTGATGCAGGTTTAAATTCAATTTGTCGTCGCCTTCCTGTGTTCGGGTTTTATTTTTAATGCAGTGGCACGATTTTGTAAACTAATGCAGTCACTGAAAAACAAAATACAATGTGCTGCACGGTGACAGACGCTAAGCTTAAAGTATCACCTCTGTCTAAAGACTAACTTTTACGATTCAGCATTAAGTATTTGCAAATATTTGGCCCCGGTCTGTTGTCTGCGCTGTCACAAAGACACAGCAGGCGAGAGTCAGCGAGCTAAAGAGGCGAAGATAACAGCCACCCGATGTCCTACTGCACTTTTCCCAGTCGGCACACACACACACACACAAACACACACTCTTTTGTTTCCAGCCTCATGTAAGGATGGACAGGGCCCCTCCAGAGTTGTATAGTTGCTGACTATAGTATTGTGTTTCTGGGACCCCTGAGGGTAGTGTGTATTCCACGAGATTGGAGTGTGTGTGTGTGTGTGTGTGTGGGTGTGTGTGTGTGTGTGTGTGTGTGTGTGTGTGTGTGTGTGTGTGTTGCGGGGTGGGGCGGGGTGGGGTGGGGGAGCTGGTTGCGGGGTCAGTTGTCAAGCGATTGTGAGTCCGTGAAAGGCCATGTCCATCATTTTGACTGACAACCACACATGTTTTTGTCTCTCACTGTCTGTTATGTGCACACACACACACACACACACACACACACACACACACACACACAGGATGACACACACACACACATGCGCGCACAGGTCGGTATTGATGTGGAACGAAAGCATGTTGACACTTTTAACCACCGAGCCTATCCGATGAGTGTGCGCGTCTCATCTCTGCAGATACTCCGCGAGGTAAAACACATCGACCTTTGATGGCGATCTGTGGCCAGACCTGTGTGAGTGTGCGCCCGTGTGTGTGTGTGTGTGTGTGTGCGCTGGTGTGTGTATTTGTCATGTGGCTGACATGTTGACAGGTCCACTCCACCCCTTACTTCTCCCAGCTGCCATCTGATGAGGTTGAGTGATTTTCAATGGGTTTTCAGGAGACATCGGATTGTGGATGTGCTGGGAAACGGAGGCGCTGGACGAGCCGATAAGACTTTTAAAAAACCACAAAAGTGAACATTTTTGGAGGGCACGGAGAAAAGGAATGGGGGGAGGAGGTGTATATCTATCCACTTCTCACCCTTTCTCCCCGAAATGTTGCCATTTGTCAGTGAAACAGTAGGACACATGAAACAAAGACACACAACAGGGAAGAAAGCTCGATACAAAGCTGGCGGGGCTTCATAGGAGGCCACTATATACTTTTTTTCTGGACACTGTGAGGAGGGTAGGTGGATGATTTGAAGAAATTTGAGGCAAAGGAAGTGGGCTATGGGGAGGCCAAAAAAGGGTAAAGGAGGTGAAGGGCAGAGAGAAGGATGGAGGGAGGAGTTGTGGGCAGAAAAAGAGGGAGGAGAGGGCAGAGGAAGGGTCAGATTTATTTCCTGTGTGCTGGGGATCTTGATGATGGTCCTCTCTAGGGTCACTGCGGGCTCTGGCTATGCGGATTTCCTCAAGAGAGAAGGCCAAAAGGTCTCCACACACACTCCTGCAAACCAGTGTGTGTGCAAATTCTTTTTGCACATTGTCGTTGCATGCGTGCTGGTGTCAGAGAGTCGGCCGTGATCTCTTTTAAGGTCTCCAGCTCTATTTCACATCAGAGCGTGGTGGGACTAAAAACCTAGATTCAATTTCATTTACTCCACTTTGAAGTTTGAATCACGGCTACTTTTTTAACATTTTTTTTTGGCATTCAGCCAGGGCGGCACGGCGGCTCATTGGCTAGCAATGTCACCTCGCGGCGAGAGTGACCAGCGTCTCTGGGGAATTTGCATGGATTTCCTTCCCCATTCCAAAGACATTCAAGTTAGGTCGATTCGAGAGTCGGTATTTCCCTCAGGTATGAATGTGAGTGTGACTGAGTCCCAGTGTGCAGCCCGATCCCTCACACACTTGTTTACACTGCCTGAAGTGCTCAGTGTGTTTACCAGAGTCACGAGCTTGGAGGAGCATGTGTTTAAGAGAACTTTGAAAGGGCATAATGTAGAAACTCTCCAACAGCTCGAAGCGATGAATGTCATCCAGAAAGTAATAGGCTGCATTAATGACAACATAAATGTCAAATTATAACAAACTATTATAACAAAAACATCTTTCTTACTACGTAATGTCGGATTCACCATTTATATTTGTTTTAATCTCATTTCTGTGCTATAATCTTACATCGTCAATGCCTCTCCTTGCTGTCCCATGAATATGTATTATATATATTTTGGTATCTGAAAGCTCCAGGTTCACTGTGTGTCAGCTGCTGTGTGCTGTTTTAAATCATTTTAAACACTGTTGCCACTAAATTATAATATCGACTGAACAAATAAAGGTGTGTAGCTGCACGGGTCCTGCAGCATCACTTCTTTTTTTTATTGTCAACACATGCATGACTTTCTCAGCCCACAGAACATTTCATCCCTACTGAGAAAATAAATGTAACAGGCCACACATTGTATCTTTTAAAAAAGGCATGGCCGTGTGTTACAACAGACGCAGTTTCCCAGCAAATAGCAGCAAGACGGTGTGTGTTGTGAACAAACTGCAGTGCCCATGTTCAGTAAAAAAGAAGAAATGTGTCACCCAGCGTGTCTCATTTATGTGTTTGCAGGTGTTTGCGGTAGACGGCAGAGGAATAAGCTGCAGCGGGCTTTTGTTAACAGTTGTTTGTCGGATCCATCGGATTTTATGAGATTTGTTGACAGCAAGAAAAATATAGAATATAACCAGTTGTAGCTTTAAATGTTGAGGCCCTGTCTTATTGCTTATATGGCACATACTGCTAAATAACTCGTGTTAAATTTGTTTACTTGAAGGCAACAGTAACACACCGAGAGAGGAGAAGGGCTCTGGGAGTTAATAGCACGTCTCATTTTCGCCCCGAGGGCCGTAGTTACGCTGCAAGTCTCCGTGAACTCCCAGTTGAACCAACCGCCCGATAATAAGCCTCACAGCACTCAGAGGCAGAACATTAAAAAAAAATCTTTTATTAAATGTTTTCATTTACTTTATGGGTGCAATCAGCCGCTCGAATCGCTTTATCCTTCAACTAATATGCTCTTTCAATCTCTCTCGCTTTTTGCAGCGTCTCCTCACCCGAACCATGTGGGGCGAGCATGTCTAAAGCTGAAGGTGTATGTCAGACCTCCAGGTAAGTCACGCTCTAACTACACACTCACAAACACACACACACACACACACACAAAGGTCCAGATTGGCTATCAAAGTAAAATTAGGGGGGAATAAGAGGTCTGATAGAATGCCCCGGCAACACTCTCTGCTCTGATTCTCAGACCAGCCAGGCAACACTTTAACACCTTTACACACACACACACACATATACTGACGCAGTCACACTGACAGGGAGAAGAGCGGGCATGCACACAGGCACAAAGTGGCATACGCACTTCACATCACATCACATCACATCACATCACACTCGGTGTGAGGGAGACCTTCTGTCCTTGCAGAGAGAGAACAGAGCAGATTGAAAGTGGTCTCTAAAAACGTTACCGAGCCCTTCCACATCACTCCGCTCGCTAGATTTGCTCATAAGAAACAAGAGAACAATCTAATAATAAACCCATTGCATACTGTAGAAGTCTAAACTAATAATAGACACTTCATATTTTCTAATAAAATTCTCCTTATGCATCAGCCTTGTGGTAAAAAATGAAGCATGACTTGCTCGCCACATAATACTGAGTCTTTGTTTCCAAACAGCATGCAGCCCCGTAAGATAAACTCTATTGGAAATAGCTCCCTCATATATTGGCGCAGACAGGGCGCAGTGCTCACACACAAGTGTGCCATGTTGGCCTCTGATATTACCGTTTAAAAATAACTCCAACAGAATATTGGCACACATGAGGATCGGATTGCGGCGCTCATTACGCTACACTTGCGTTATCTTTAAAATAATCTACCTGTACGTCTTTCCAAAGGCGGATTTCTGCCTCATGAGTTTGCAACCTAAGCCCGACTAAGGAATTTAACCTGGGTAGTAGAACATCTCCCTAGATAATGACGCGGCTTTGAAGATCTTCGTAAAAAGGATGAGAGTCGGCCTTCACAGCTTTCCAGGCTCAGATCACTCCACATCTCGCTACGGGGAGAGGAGATTCTCTCCTCCTCCATAATTACTGAAACAACATACTTTCTTTTATTCTGTCATTGCTGCTTCTTGGAGATTCTCCTTTTTTCTGCTGTTAAAGTAATCTGTCTGACATTGCAACTTCCATCTCATCTGTGAAATACTGTCACAAGAGTGAGCTCTGAGCGGTTGCGCATGTGTGTGAAAGGATGTGTGTCTTTTCCGTGTTTGTGTGTGTGTGTGTGTGTCAGCTGCTCCAGATTCCGAGTCTCTGTGATTAAACTGTAATTAGGTTGGTTAAACCCCCCGCAGAGCTCAGTTGCTGTCGTCTTCTCCTCCTCCCTCCGTCTTCTCATTTCTCTCCGACGCCTTCTCTCTGCCTTTGCTTGGCTTTTGAAGGGTGACGGTTTTCCGGTTTGTCCTTCACTCTCCACACATCCCGCTCCGCTGTTAGCTTCACTTGTCTACTGTTTGTCTTTCGCTAAATTCATTAATTTGTTTGGAGATTGTCTTGTCTTTGTATCTGTCTGTGTGTCCCTCTCAGTTCAGATGTTTTGTCGTTTTTCTTTTCTCTCTTCATTCTGTTCCAGATGGGTCGGGATATGATTCTCCAGAGCCTTTCCTGACTGATGGAGGTCCAAGCTGGAGGCCAAGGTCCATGGCCCTGTTAGCTGCTCTGGCCTCACTGCTCCTGGGACTCTTCTCCTGGCTGTGACCCCTCTCCTTCTGTTCCTGGATCTCCCACCCACGGTCGCAGGGCTGGGCTGGGCTGGCTGTCCCTCTAAATCCACCACCCCTCAGGGAAGCCCTCTGTCTCCGTCCTTCCCTCTCCCCCCTCCACCTCCTCTTTACAACCACCAACCACCCCCACTGCCAGCCCCTTCAATGGCCCAGCCACGGACACCCTTCCCAGGCCTGGCTGAGAGGGTTGGGCCTTGAGCTTTTTGGGAAGCGGCCCTTCATCTCTGATCCCCGAACTCTGGGTGGAACAGCGCCTCTCAGCTGAAAAACACAAGGGAAATGTCTCTGCACTCGTATCAGGGGGTCCTTTTGATTTGACTATTGACTCTTGGCCACTGATGGGGTAGATGTAGCTGCAGCTATGATTAAACTTGTCGTTCCAGTGCAATTCCTATCATCCAATCACGGCAAGGATGCATTAAGCGATAGGCCTGGATGCACAAAAATTGGATTTTTCTCGCATTGCTGTCCCATCGTCAAACCAAGAATTGGAAGTGGCCAAGCTTGCATTGTAATTGAAATTCTATACTATCTGGACCCGTTCCAACTGCAACGAGAATAAGAGCAAATGTACAGAGATGGAAAGGAGAAAAGCGAGCCGGCCTGTGCAGAAAAGAAAGGGAAAACAATGCGGGCACAGATTTAAATGAATACGGCCATATGGGAAATGTAATATTATATGTGTTGATATTTTCAGACCCAGTCTAGATTCACAGCAATGTGATATAAAAATCATACAGCTTGATTTTTTTATGAGAAGCTCCGATGTCACATTACAATGACAAGTATAATCATAGCCTGTTTTAGTGGGAGGGTGGGGTGTGTGTAGAGGGTGTTCTGGGTGGGTTTGGTGAGGTGTATATTTTCAGGTGGGATGTGTTTTGTCTTATTCATGTTTCTAAACAAAGCATTTATCACAGCCTGGCCAGCGCGGGCTTCTTCAGCACTGTCTAATGTCGATTGGGTCGGGTGACTTTTGGAACCATGACTTTACTCATGTATGAATGTACCACTGGTCACCCACCTCTTTGTCTTTCTGTATTATTATGACTGTGGTCACTTACAGTACCTTCTCTTGGACTGGCAGGATGTATGGGGGGTGTAGGGGATTTTTTTTCGGAGAGGGATGGTGGGGGGGCGGGCAGGCGGCGGGTGAAGTGAGGATGAGCGGTGGACAGGTGAGAAAAGGAGGCGACACTCAAGTTGCATGACCACTGTGAAACCTTCAGATCAATCTCGTTTGTAATGATGATATATTTTTTCATGGGGAAAATCAGAAACACCCAGCTACCGCTCTCTTGCTCTCCCTGAGACTTTTTCAGACATCAAAAGGAAAATTCAACCTCCCTCCACACGCGGTTTCTCCTGTCTGGCTTTCGGTCGTTGATGGATTAGCTCAGGCCGGGAGATAAATGGACCCATAGGGTGAAACTGACTGCAAATCAGCCCTCAGAGCCCAGGCTGGATCACAATGGACGTAAACACTGACTGAAGCTGGTCCTGGGTCTGAGGGTTAAACCAATAAGGGAAGTGCATAGACTGTGGCAAATGAGGCGAGGTGTGTGTGTGTGGTAGCATCACAAAAACACACATGCGCATGCACACACATACACACACACACACATACATACACACACACACACACACGCACAGTCTTTGATAACGGGACTGTTCCTCTGAGCATTCATGGACATTACTATAAAGGCAACAGCACAAAGAGAGAGGGAGCAGAGGAAGAGGGAGGAGGAGGAGGAAGAGTGTGTGCATCATGGGACTGAGACTTCTTTAATGTTGGGAAGTGAACATAATGAGTAAGCACTGTGAACACACACATGCATACACACATGACGACCCATGTACAGATACACACACACACACAAAGCGCAGACATATGTAGAAAAGCACACGCAGATCTAGACATTTACAGAGACATGGCATGCACATACACACATGTACAAAAACACACACACACACACACACACGCAAGAAAACACAAACAAGGGGAAGCACTTCCTTCCCTGTTTCATCTTATTTTTGTAGCATTTAAAATCACTGTTAATTACTCCTGTGTGGGATGCAGTGATGGGGCATAGCCTGTGGAAGATTAAAAAAAAATGTGTTTTCTCTTCTTCTATTCCACTGAAGCTGTCCTTCTATCGTTCTTCTTCTCTGGTTTGTGATCCATGGTTGGTAGTGGTAGGATGCCTCCAGGTCTGAGCGTCATGTATGAGTTTGTCTCCTTTTCTGTTCTGTGGTGTTTTTGTGGAAGATGACCTCAGTCATTTAAGTCAGTCAGTCAAAAAGTAAAAACACAAAAGTCAGAGCAAGGAGAGAAACACACAAATAAAGATTGTCTTTTTGTCTACTCGGAAAAAAAAACCAAACCAAGTGAGTGGAATTTCTTCAGTGGAAATGTGAATTCATTTTCATTTAATGGGTTTGTTTTGCCTCGAAAAGGGCACATGATTTTATTCATGTATTAGTCTGCACCTGGGTCTTTATTTTGCCCAGTCTATCTTCTTCTGACGTCAAAGACTTGGGACGGTGAGCGTTGAGCTCTGCCAGTCAAAGCATGAAATTATTCAGATGAAATCACCCTCTCCAATCTTTCAGCTGTTTCTCCCTCAGCGATGTGACAGCTAATCTGAACTGCTGACAACATGGAGACTGAATAGCTTGATAGCCTTTCCTCTCTTGTTTCCATCAGATTTCCAGCAGGGTGGCCTAACAGTGATGGAAAAGTGTGTTCACTTAAATACTGTACTGTTTTCATGCGCATTTCCAATTTTCAACACAAATTAAAGTTAAATTAAGATTTTGTCAAAACATTTTTATGCTTGGCTGAGGTGGAAGAGTTTATGCATAGATAAAAAAGAGAAAGCGTCAAAGTGTACGTGAAGCATGTGACTTAAAGGTCATTCAAGCTTCCTCTCCGCTGAAGAGATGAAAAATAGACAGAGAGGTGTCCGTAATATTCTTTACATTAATACATGAAACAAACATAAATATCCATCACAGTTTTCCCGTTTAAGTTTTACTTGTGCTCTGTTAATTGTATCTGATTGCTCCTCTTTCTTCTTCTTCTTCTTCTTCTTCTTCTTCTTCTTCAGTGGTTTATTGGCACCTGATTGAAGAATTAGAACCACCAGCTGTTTATCTCAATGTGCCAACTCCTAATATTTGCACAACAGTGGTGAATGGAAATTAAATTCGCATTAACTTGTATTTTCTTCTGATGACTTTTCGGGAAATTTGGTTAACGTTTGTGCTACATTTGGACGGAAACCTGGCTCGTGAGTTGTTAGGATTTCCACCAAAGAGAGATTTTCCCTCCAAATGTCTCACATGGTTTCATTTAAAATAACTGTTTGAGACCCAAAGAGGTAAAATTATCCATTATTTCATTAAAAACACAGAGAAAAATCCAAAACGAGATACAAATTTGTGTTGCAGAACATTTTCCCTACCTCATTGTTCATCTCGCAGCCACTTAGAATTAGCATGTTACTCTTTGAAGGGGGTCGACCTCCAGTTTGGAAACCACTGTACATAAAGTAGTTAAAACTCTCTCCACCTCAACCAGCTAAAGCAAGTGAAGTGCTACTTATTCATGATCAGTGTAACGTAATAGGCCAATCAAGGGTTTTACTTCAACAGGATTTTGATGCTTGAATGATTTTTACATTGTAAAAGGTGTGAATGTTTCTTACTGGTTAGATAGATTACCCTGAAACTGAAAAATCACAGGTTTGATCCCCACTACATCTGTGTCTATTAATGGTCAGGCGTCCTTGAGATGTGGTTAATGATGCCTAAAGGCTAAATGTCTAAAAAAAAAAAAAAGGTGCATATGAAATGTTTCCACTCCTCTTTTCTCCACATCCGGACATTAATAGACAGACACACAATAGACACTTTCTCCCATTGGGGCTTGTAAGGGTCAGTGCGAGCTTGAAACATTTATCAGCCCTGTTTTAAAAGCGTTATTTGAAACCACTGACTCGTCTCTTTTGGCAGCGTGTTGCAAAAAGAATATCAGAAACGTTGTTTTTGGGGAAAACTGAGGTACATGAATAATAGATGAGCCTTGGCTTGCCATGTTTGGCCCTCCTGTGCAAAGCGGGCTAATGGCTATCGATGTCTCTAGTTTCCATCAAATTGCTTCATATGAGAGCTCAATTCAAACGGAGAAAGAGTAGATTCCAGTGAAAAGGAGACGAGGGGAATGAAATTATCTCCGAATATTGAGATGCACGCTTGGTCAGCCAATTCTTTGTCCTGACAAGTATCAGGTACCAGCGGAATTAGCCTAACGTAAAATTAAGCCCGATCAAGCAAATCCCGGAGACCTTCCGATGTCTCGATGCTTGATGGATGTGTGATACAACTGGAACGGCGCCAGTAATGAACACATGTGCTCCTTGAAATCATGAGAAACTATAGTGATCTGGCCTGTGTCACTGACACACACACGCATTATTATCCTCACATATTCTCTCCCAGATTTAATTAATCACTTGATTGTTTCTGCTATTTTCATTGGCTGGCGCACATGTGGGACAATAATTGCCGAGAATAAATTTTGGCCTATATGATGTTGGTTTTGGCGACAACCAAAGAGGAAAGCCAGGAAATGCAGATGGCCGAGCCCTCTGCATTCTTTTCCTCTTATCTTTCTGTCCCTTCGTCTCTTCTTCCGTTGCTTTCTCGCTCTCGCAGACACATTACAAGGCCAGAGCCTAATCCATTCTCCTCTTTCGCCTGTACTTTTGTCTCCTCGCATTCAACTAACTGGCATGATTTAGGAATTATGGAATTAGGGCAGCGCTCCCATCTCTATTAATGAGGAACGGCATGATGAAAGAGCTTGATCCTGAACGTGCCATCTGTAGTCACTATTACACATACTCTTAATCTATCCCTCTTTCTCTCACTACTTTCTATTCTTTCTCTTTCCACCCTTCCTTCCTCTCTCTCTCTCTCTCTCTCTCTCACACACACACACACACACACACATCCTCTGTCAAACACACTCACATTATACCTTCGTTGTAATTACAGAGGAAATACTAATTCTTAGCTCTTCAAGCACCGTTGGATGTGGCGTGAAATGTCACAGCAGGAAAGTTAACTACGGACCACACACCCGTGCATAGACACACACTTACAAACACACACACACACACACAGGAGTCCAGATGGACCGTGTGTTATTGCTGAATAATGCATACTATGTAGACTCTATAAAAGATACATGGGCAGAGAGAGCAGGGCACCGTGGGCAGTTCGGTGAGGGCAGCTCTGAAGCATCCCTTGTGTAAATTTGGAGCTGTCACAAAATGTACAGCTTGTAGGTATTTAGCTGTAGGTGACCCAACAGGGGAAAAATATTTAGCTGCAGTTAGAGAAAGGGAGGAAAACAAAAAAAAAAAAAAAAAAAACACTTGCCTTTTAGACATTGTCAGTTGATATGTTTGGCTGGCACTGTGCCCGGTGTCTTTGCAGTCACCTTGAACAGGCTTTTGTGGTTTTAAACCATAAAAACTTGGGGAATTACACAGCAGATTCAATGCTAGAGGCTCAGATTTCAGATCATCTCTCAGAGAAACGCTAAGAAAAATATCCAGCAGTCTGCCTCCATGCAAAATACAGAGGAGGGGGGAGGAGGAGGGGAGGGAGAGGGGGGAGGTCCGGGTGAAGGGTAAATGCTGCACTCATGTGGGGAAAATGAGCAGCGCCTCTTTTTTTCTCTGGAGTCATATGACAGGACATGCGCAGCATCATGTGCTGCGTTCAAAGCCCTCAACGAAAGCGACTCTCTCGGAGTAAATTCAATAAAAGTGCTCAACAAAATAAAAATAAAATAAGGGTTGGTATAGTGTGCAACTACAGCAGCAGAATTAAGATTAGGCAAACAGTCTTGAATTAAATGTTTGCCTCACTAATATAGAAGACGAAACCTATTATGTGTCTCTCTGCATCCACTCTGTGCATGTCAGAATGAAATATTATACCTTTTTACTCCTTTGCATCGTTCTGCAAATTAATTTTACATACAACTCATATGAAAAGCTTATAAAACATGACACACGGGGGGAAAAAAGCTCATGCGTGCCATAATGTCAGGGATCAGACACACAGAACAGGGACCCCCACATGTAAAGTCACATTTTAAGCCTGACCTAAAATCTAACCCGAAATAGCTTTTATATTTACTTCATTCAACTTTTATTTCATATTTATATACTGGGTTATTCACCAATATGTGTTTATGCTCGATAATTGTTTATTGATTATTTAATGCCAAGAACTGTGCATACATCCTTTGTTTCATCCAACTGGACTGCAAATGCCTCCAACTCTGTTTGTAGTTTCTCAATTCTCTGCACCCTCACATTCACCAGAATGTTTGGTGAAAACTGTTAAATATTATAACAAAAAATTGGTGGACCACCCGGCAGTACCTCTGCGGACCCCCTAGGGGCCACTGCCATAATCAATCAATCAGTCAAGCTTTATTTGTTTACCACTTTTTAACACAAAGTGCTTCACCCCAACAACCAGCTCCACCCTACCATAAACAAGGCACTACGCAAACTGAGGAGGTTTGCGCCATCTCAACATCTTGTGATATATAATTTAACACTTCATTTATCACGTTTTTGTTACTTAAAAATTCTCCTTTTACAGCTACAGTGGGAGCGGGTCCTCTTTCACTGAGGCCGCCATGTTGAAACACCGTGTCCGTACAGGGTAACCTAAAAACTGACTCTTAAAATGTTGTTATGCCTTTACGCCAAGAAGGTTAGAAGACTACTAGATGCAACATATTAAATGCTACTCTTACTTAACTGAAGCAGCTGCGTGTTTTTTTAAAATAAAAGTTAGTTTACACTAGGTTGGCTTTGGAGTCTTCATAATTCCGACGGCACTTAAACGCACCAACCGACACACTTCGGACGGGCAGACGTTGGAGCGACTGAAGGAATCCAGAAGTTACCGGAGCCAAGTTCACATACCTTAACGAAGAAGGAGGAGTGACGAGGTTAAACAAGGAGGGTTAACTGTAAGTACTGACTCCCTGCATAAATACCTGCCTCCTTTTACCTCTTCTACATACTTTGTTTGAGTTGTTAGGCAGTTGACAGGAAAGCGGAACTAGCTAACTAGCCAGCTAGCAGCGCAATTTAGCTTTCTAACTTAAAAGTTGTCCGCGGGATCCGACCCCAGTTTAAGGGACAGCGACAGCTGAGACAATGTAAGACAACTTTAACTACTACTCCACACTTTTTCCCCCAACTTTTATTCTTTTTTTAAAGCGTCTTTACTTGCCCCAGCTTTCGGTGCGTTGGGTGTGGGGTGACTCGGTTCGTGTTTCTCATTCAGCCTAACGTCACCTGTTTATCGAGTGACTGGTCAAATAATGGTGGCAGCAGCTCTCAACTTTTATTCCCCTGTCGTTTGTCAGATAACCCCCCCCCTCCCCAAGGTCAGGACACCATCTAACGACGGAAATGATTAACCATCTGTCATGTTTTCAGCCGCGTGTGCCATCATCTGCTGACACGTTGCTTTGTTTTTATTTATTTACACAATAAGTCATGAAGGAAATTTAAAGATGAGGCTCCAGGTTGTGTCTGTACAGCATGATGTCAACTGTTTGTTTTGTTTACACAGGTGGGCCAGCATCAGTAAGTCAAACCACACATGTATGTGTTGTTGTATTTGTAGGAATAATAAGTATTAAATGCTATATGTGAGTGTGAGATGTGATCACACAACACGATGAGCATAAGAAAAGACGTCAGTGTGTATATATGTGTGTGTGTGTGTGCTGCAGCCAGATCTGGAGGAACAGGTTTGGGTAGAGGAACAAGAAATGCGTTTCCCTGTAGGAGCCATTGTGTTGAGGCTGTTGTTGCAGTTGAAGGCGCTTTAACATGAGCGGGTATGCCCCCTTTTTTACACTTGTTTAAATTATTCTCCACACATGTCGTGTGGCGTCGCAGGCCGCCCTCGGGGTGTGAGGTGTGAAAACGTTCAGGGCTTACTGTCATCCGATGATGAGGCTCCAATTTCACAGGGAACCAAACAATCCAGCGTTTTACCCGTGTGTAAACTTCTCATCATTGAGTCACGAGGATAAATCAATATCCAGCTATACGGAGAGTCTTTACTGCCACATATGATTGATTTTTTTATTTTCAGCGTCGACGTGTTTATCTGCTCTTGTTGTGCCATTTCAAAAGGGCAGATTATGTGTGACTTAGTCCTTCCTTTGGTGTTACAGATGCAAACTTGCCAAGTTCAAAAAAGCGAGTCGAGCCCGGGTGAACCCTCTTTGTGCCCTCTTTCCAAAAAAAAAAAGAAAAAATGCAGAGTCAACAACATTACATCCTCTGATCCGTCTGCCAAGCAGACTATCCATTTTCCCTGCTGCTGGAAACGGAGCTTGGAGTTCAGGGGTTATTTGAAAAACAAAAGTCACTTGAACTTTTAAAGGGAGAGAGGTTCACAGGAAAAAGCTGTGTTTCCTGAATGTTGGTATCTGGTTAACCGGGCCTGTCCTTGAAAGCGCAGTCCATCTGCCACACGGTATATAAGCTTAAGTCTTATGATGATCTTGATCTCACGTTACCGTGTGCACCAAAGGCTGTCTGAGGCTGCCGTCACTCCAATCACCTCCGTGCATCCTGCGATGCTGGACTGCATGAAGGTCACTTCATGCACAAATGAGACCTGGATCTGTATTCTTGACAGATAGTCATTTTTGAAGGTCGTTAGTTTAAAACAGGAAAAACCTGACAGCCAGTTTATCGGCAGAGATGCTGCAGCGTCGGACTTTCACATATAAACAAACATCTGTTACATTTCCAATCAAGTTTTCACAATGCCGATTAAGTTTTTAACGATGCATTTTGCATCAACTGCAATGATTGGTTTGCCAGAGCTGACGGGGTCACGACCATCACCACAGAGCAGGTGTGCAGTATCTAGGAGTATAGCAGAGGTATGCATCATATGCATGCTTGTGTGTGATTACATTCACGGCTCACCCAGACTGATTTAATCTGCTGACCTCCACTCCAAAAGGAAAAACACGCCGAGCGCTCGAGGTCCTTCAGTGTAGTCGTAGGCACGAGAAACCAGCATCATTTCAACATCTCCTGTGGAAATACCACAGAGGTCACTTCTGATTCACTTCTCATCACCATTCCTTTCTCTGCACTCCAGCGAAGTCAACTCTTTCTTTTGAAACCACAGAAAAATGACCCATTTCTTCAACAACCGGCTCTTAGCGGCCAACCCCCATCAACACTTCCTGCTGCTGGTTCGCACTAAAAGTCCGCAGTGACACACTCTTGCCTCACGCTTGCCCTAACAGTTGAACATTGTGCAAGATTATGAAAACCAAGTTTTTAATCTGCACACAAAGCCTTCACGAGGCTGCGGACGCGACTGACGTGTCCCGATATGATCAGCCGTGGGAAGTCACATGTGTTCTACAGCTGTCATATCTCTGCCTTTTTAACTGAGGCTTTAATTGTTTTTTATGATTCAGTAACACACTGAGACTTCCATAGCGCTCAGTCATTAATGCTGCAGAGCCAGAGCTAAACTTGTGCAGGAGATCTACCGTGCTTTCAGCCAATTCAGTAGGTATCTCCTCTGAAAGACAAGACCTATAGTAGTAACAGTGAGTACATTTTAAAATATTACGTTTTAAATTGTGCCAGTGTCATTGTGTCTAAGATACAGTTTATGTGTATGAAACACAAAAACTGATGACTAATGATTGTCATTTTTTCACCTTATCATGACTGTCATATTTTTGACCTAATTATTTTCTGGTTATACTCCGTAAACATGAATGAAAACCTGGTTTGCTCATTGTTGGTTACATAATCGCTGCGTACAAGAAGGTTCTGTAGAAGAACATTATTAGTAACGATATGAATAGGTAGAGCCACTAACTGAGTCATGCAAATTCATGTGTGTCAACAGCTGTGACACTGGCTTTGGTTTGTGTTACTTTCATTTCATTAGCCACAGTTTTATAGAACACAACACCTAATCAAACAGAAATACACAGTGCACTAGCACAGGTTTATATATATTTAAGTCGTCCCTGTTGTGGTTGTGTTAGTGCTGTGATACACTCGTATAGATGCTGCATTTTAAGACCAGAGAAACACAAACTGAAGTGTGAACACACTTTTTAGAGCGTCTTAACAGAGTAGCGTGCTTTTAGACTTTCACCAGCAGTTGTCTTGTGTTATTTTGTTTGTTTCTGTACGCTTCTTTAACCTTTGTACGTTCTACGTAGTAAACATTGGTAATGTGTTGCCTGTTTCTGCCAGTTACCACCGTCCAGTCTCATGATTCTCATTACAGCCTCCTTATCTCCGTCCCCTCATCGTTAGCATGCATTCTGCTAGCCAGACTGCAGCTAAGCTTTACACAAACAGAGAAACGCTCCAGGCTCACTGAAATATAGTTTTGCTTCATCTTTGAAATCGATTTCTGTTTCTCTTTTATCAGCGGGCCCCGCTGTATGCGTTCAGACTCCTAACACTCCTCCAGGGGCAGGAACAGAGCCTGATTTGTTTAGGTTTTGCATCTCCCTTTTTCCTCTCCATATGAGTGACATGAACATACATTGATGTTCTCGTACAGTTAAATGTTAGGTCAATAAATGTGTGCTACATATTTGAGATCACACACTGAAGAAACGGTCTACAGCAGTGACTAATACTGTGCTGTAGCATAGAGACTCTAAACCCTGATGTGCTGCATAATGTAGAAAATAAGAATTCCCATCATAACTTATCAGAGATAATAACTGTTTTTGTCTATCCAGCATGAAATATATAAAATTTATCATTTTTAGAAACAGAGAAAATCAAAGAAACCTCACATTTTGGAATCTGTAACTAGTAATCAATATTTTTATAATAACAATCTGTCAAATGGCAAATGTGAAGGAGAGATGAACCCACGGAGAATCACCAGTATCTGCAGCTCCTCACAGTTTTACAAGCCTCATTTCAGCTCATTGCTGAGCTGAGGAGCTCATAAAATCCCCGTGTACTCTACATGCTCAGCACCTAACAGCAGACAGACAGACACAGCTAGCATTCAGCGGCTCGAGAGCCAGATAGTTCTGCCAGGAGTTGGAGGAGACAAACAGTGAACGCTGGACAGTAAATATTGGATTTAGATTCACCAGCTGACTCCAGACGAATCATAATGTTGGTCAGTAACATCTGGGTGTGTAAATAAGCAAATGTTTGCTAACAAGTTCGCTCTATCGTCTAGTTTCTGGTCAAATATGTTTGTTTTGTGTTCATATTTAAAAACTGATATCAGCAGGTAGTTTTTTGTCTGTTAGGCTGTAATAAAAATTGTGATTAGCTGTCAGTTTATCAGTTCGTGAACATATAGTTTAACTCCAATTTGAATATATTAATAATTATTTAGGCTTCATAATAACTGACGCCCTCTGATGTGACATTAGTGAGTGACCTTTGGAACATTTCTCTCTTCCAGGCCGCAGAATATCGAGCTCGGTGCCACGGGGGGAGCCTCCAAACAGGACAGCAGCAACATGGACGACATGTCGGTGGAACAGATCACCATGAGGGCCAACCAAGTGACTGATGAGGTACTGAGACACACTCACACTCACACACACACACACGTAATCCTTCTTATTGCCGATTTCTCTCTGAGTGAGAGATGAAACTTTATTCAAAGGATTTTCTACCCAAAATATTTTAGTAACAAACGCCAAAATCATGCAGGCTACAGATGGAAGACGTGGTGAAACTGCGAGAACATAATGTTTGGAACATACTGAGCTTACAGATGAACAGTGAAGAAAGAAAGGGATAATGTCTGCAGCCGTGTTTTGAGAAGTTTATGTTGGTGGTTTGATACTTCTTTTTTTTTTTAAAGGGCATTCATTTCCAAATACTTCTGTCTGACGTTTCCCTGAATGGATTATGTGTCTTGGTGCTTTGTCTGCAGTTCAACGATAGAAAATAAAGTAAATGGATATTTACTTGGATTTTAATTGAGATTTTAATTGAATTGAAGAAACTCAATAACTAGTACAAAATGACATCAAGGAAACATCCTAGGAAATACTACAGCAGAAAAACCTGCAACCTGACTATTCAATGTCAAAACAGCTGCTGTGGAAAAGGTCTATTTATTGTCTGTGGAGGATGAAACTGACAACTTTGAACAGACGCCTTTCAAACCTGCAGGGCACGAGCATGTGATACTAGAAAAAGAGGGATTTTGGGCGGAGTATACCTTTTTTAAATTCATGACCAGAAAGACTAATACACATCCACATCCAGAAAGAGACAGTCAGGACAATCAATTGGTTTCAGATGCGAAACTGCAGTCGTTCGAATTAAAATGAAGCCAAACAAACTGAGAATGCAAAGTGTTGAAGGCTTTTCGCTCAGTCGTGTTGTTGCAAAGACTAAGATGAAAGATTTAATCCCGCTCCTACATGTCTGTACAGTGGAGGAATGGCTAGTCTGGCTCTGGCTAAAGGTTAAAAAGAAATCATCAAGCTCGCAACACATCTAAAGCTCGCTAATTAACACATTATATTTAGTTTGCGTTTAGCGTACAGATATGAGAACTGCAAACAGTTCAGAGGTGATCGGCTCCATCTTCTAATTTGTGTATTAGTTTGATTGTAATATTTGATTTAGTCACTAAATAATGAAGATTTAGCACTTTTGTGATTTAAATAATCATCGTCAGAAGATTGTGGCTTACTCGGGAGGGGAGAGAGCGTAATCCTAGTGTTGCTTCAGCGCAGCATTAAAAGAGCAGGAACTGGGTAATTATATTCATCGCGTTCACCGTTGATTATTAGGCCAGACATCGATAGGAAGCGCGTGAAGCTTTACGCCTAATTTAGCCTGAAAGCTCCCCGTACCCCTCTGCGGTTTTGACAGTTTGAATGTTGTCAGCTATATCTAAGCGTTTTTATTATCGAGGAGATAATTGTTTAATCAGCACTCCGGGGCATCGTATGATCAGCCATCTGATTCAAATGGAAGCAAATTATCTCAGTCTAGCTGAGCTTGTAGCTGAGCACCTCACCTTCCCCCAATTTTGACTGCACTAATCGTCTGTGTGTCTTTTTCCTCAACTCTGAATGTGTGTTTGCTCTCTGATTTAACCTGCCATGTTCTCTCTTTCTCCTTCTTCCTTCCGCTGCTGCCTGGTTGACTGACCATGGCAGACAGGGCATGGGAGGGTCCTTCTACTAGTGCTACTTAGTGTTTCAGGTATGAGTGGTTACCCAAAGCCGAAGCGCCATTATGTATCAGGGCAACGGAAGAATTTGTTTTTAGCTCGTCTAACACACGCTGTCTTATAATTTCAAGGCTGTTTTCCACGTCAGGCGGTTAAAAATGGCTTCAGTCTTTGTGACAAAGTTATTTAAATGCTTCATTTCTGTGCTAATATCTAAATCGGGCTTTTTGTGGTACAGTTTTTCTGTTTCAAAAGCCTCACATGTCATTTGCTGGAACCTGCACGTACCTCGCCGGAGTCCACTTTCATTTAAGCCGTCCCAAACGAATGATAAAAATATCACACCATTGTCTGCATCTCAAACATTTGTCATAGCACCCACCAATCTGGAAAAATTTGGCGAAAACAGCGATACGGGGCTTAATTAGCCAAGTTCAAGGATTTTCGGAGATGTAATGTAATGTTTATCCACCCAAGTGATGTTCTGGCTGTGACAACAGAAACCTGGCTGAGTTCGACACATCCCTCTCGCCAATTCTATGTTTGTCTTTTTCTCAACTCGCTGATTAATGTATTCAGAGCAAACATAACACAGAGGGAATGAGGAATCGGGTCCCCGCTCTCTCTCTCTCTCTCTTGTTAACAGTTCATTAGTGGTGGCAACAATGGAGTCATGCCCTGAGTCACTTCCGCGCTTCACTCCGTTCGGATCCTCTGCTCCCTGTACAGCACTTGCTATTAATAGAGGCACCAAGGCGTAACTCACCTGAACTGACTGCATTCCAGCTCGTCATCAACTTTTGTGCCTGCGCATACATCATGTGTGTTTCTGTCAGTTAGCTTTTGTGTCAGCCGTGCCCGTGTCACTCGATCAGGGAGAGGGATAAGAAACGGTGGCAGAGCTCCGTTCCAAATCCACACCACATACTCATTATAGGAAGGATTTTAATATGCAGTTTTCATACTAGAGAGGTGACAAAAGATTTTTGAGCGTGCGGTCTAGGCCTGCAACTAAAGATTATTTCAAACACATTCAGTTCATTAACACACAAATAGAAAAGGAACATTAAGGGAATATTTAGCGTCTTTTTAAACACGGAAATCCTGAAAAAATAACACGATTATCAGAATATTTGATGATTCAATCATTTCTTGGCTAATTGTTTCAGCTCATGCCTGGTGAGAAAACATCTTAATTGGAAAAATATCCATGAATTGTTTGATCTGTAAAATATCTTTGAAGAAACCATCAAACTTTCACATTTGAGGAGCTGGAACCAAAAATTAGTTGTTTCAGCTCTACATTAAGTCAATGAAGTGCTGAGGAGTAGACCTCTGTTTATATACTGTATATATCGATATGATAATATTTAATGACCAGTGTTGGATTACACCCAAAACAAAATATTGAAACAGAAACAGCAATGTGGATGTAACAAAGCTGAGCTCTTAAGTTGAAAGTCTAAATTGGTTTTAACCATTTTGATGTTTAAGTAATTATTAAGCAAAAATACTAAACATTCCCTTTTCTGAGTTGTGAGGATTTCTTCCTTAAAAGACCCGGAAAACAAATCTGTATTATGATTTTCTAATAACATGCGTGTGTTTATATAATCTTGGATGATCTCCTGTCACAGGACAAGCGGGCAGGGAAAGAGTAATTCAGAAGATTCTGCATGTTACAGCAGTTTTTTAGGCCAAGTGTGGATATCCAACGATCTTATAGGATCTTGGAGCTTCACACTCACAGAGACCTGGTTTGTTGCCGTTCAGTATCATAACTTTATGAATATTAATGGTGTTGCTTCCCCCTCTTATCGTGTGTATCTTTTCATTTGCCTTATCCCTCTTATCGTCTTCTGTTTCTCATTGTCTCCTCAGTTAATTCCCTTTCTGTGTTGTGACGTTCTCCTCTGCTCTGCCTGTTTCTTAAGGCCACGTTCACCCCACTCTGTTTGTGTTTAAAGTTATTTGAAGAGCTAGACTCCATAAAGACGCCAGATAAATGTAAGAGCCTGTCTGGGTTTGACATCTGGTCCACCAGCATACACAAAAAGTTCCCCAATTCTGAAATCTCTCCTGACAAATGTTCTTAGGAGCCAGACACAAATGTGTATCAACCCTGAGGTTTGAATGCACTCCCATCAGTCTTTGTCTCTTTTTTCCCCCCATCAAAAAAAAGTCTTTTTGTTCACCAGCACCTCCTGTTTTCTCCTCCACAGTCACTGGAAAGCACACGGAGGATGCTGCAGATGGCCGAGGAGGTGAGACTTTAACAATCTGTTACCGCTGCACAGTATGCATCATCTTACATGCCGTGGCTCCATGTTGGTTTATAATTGGCCCCTATTGGATGAAGATTAGATTAATTATCTCATCTGAATCCACGACGATGTCGTCGATATTTTAGACTTTTACGTCGATGTAATAACAGATCTGAAGTGAAAGGTTTATGTTCTCCTTTCACAGCAGAGGATTATGACCACTGTTAATAATTCACTTGAGGTTTTGACAACTTCATTTTTGGGAAGTTGTGTTATTCTAAGTAAAACACTGCTTCACTTTTTATTCATTATGCTTTTTTATGTTAATTGTATTTGCCTCAGTTCTGAATTTGTGTGACTCTCTTTGTTTTCCAGAGCAAACAAACCGGCGTCAACACCATGGTGATGCTGGACCAGCAAGGAGGTAAATGATAAGACATGAAGCCTGCTAGTTTTTATCTAGATGGTTCCCAACTTTAAACCTTTAAACCTTTGCTCTTCTTTCATTTTCAAAGGAATCGAGTAATGATATGCAAATTACATGAACCCTATACAACATAATATACATAATGTTTCTCTAATGCATCCTCATGGATCGCTTTCTTCTTCTTCTTTTGCCTGTTTTTGCTGCCATAATACAAATGTCATGAATTTTATTACTTCAATAACTTTTGCATTTTAAAGTTTTATATGATTTTTAAAGGAAGGAGCGTCAAGCAATAAAACCAGACAGGTTCTTGTAAAACTGTATTTTACCATAAACATCACCGTCATCGCTTCCCTGAGGGATGTAGTATTGAAATTAAATACGAATTATTTATTATAGTCTGCACAAGTATCGGCCACATGATAATAGTTTGTTGGTTGTCATTTCTGTAACGTGCATCCTGAAATATTGGTGTGCCAAATTAATTTATTACTTCATTGTTTTTTCTCAGGACAAGTTCTTTGTCTGCGTTTGTGCTGAAAAACCTTTTTTTCTTGTTTTTGCCTGCAACTTATGTAAGCGCTGTCCAATACATCAGCTCCCTGTTTAAAAATGTGCATTTGTAATTATCTGTTGTACTACCTGCAGCATGTTATTTATTAAATTTTTTGTTTATCTCATTTCCTGCTGCTGCATTGACCCAGTTATTGACCCAATTTAGGAATCCTCACAGGGGTCATTAAAAATTTAAATAAATCCACTCTTAAAATGTCTGAATAAACCAAACAAAATGAAGAAACAGGCAGAATCCTGGCGTACAGAACGCACCCGGATCCTGAGAAGGGAGAGTGTGACATGGCGCCGTGTGCCTGTCTTGTGTTTCAGAGCAGCTGAAGCGTGTGGACGAGGGCATGGACCAGATCAACCAGGACATGAGACAGGCTGAGAAAAACCTGACTGACCTCTCCAAATGCTGCGGCCTCTGTGTCTGCCCCTGTGACAGGTACACTGTACGCTTCGAGCTGCTGAAGGCTCCAAATCACTGTTGTGTGTTATCATGCTTGTCGCTGCTTTTTGTGTGCGTGTGTGTGCGCCGTGGTTGTGTTATCATGAAAATTTATGGAGCAGGCTTGTGGCTAGGCCAGTGTAGAGTGAAGAGTCAAGGAAGCTGTCTGAAACAACTGAAGTTTATTTGATGGATACATTTATTTTTGTTGCAAAGTTGAGGAGTTATTTCAGGCAATCTGGTTCCAGAAATAAAATAATTTTCTGCATAGACAATGTCAGATGACTGACAGTTGGAGCGCTTCCACGGCTTGGTTAGGCATGAAACTCTCCCCGTTCATCAATCATGAGCAGAAGAGTTGACCAGCTGTGTCATAAAATATGTTCTGTGATTAAAATAAAAAAAGTAAAGGTACCGGCTCGTGCACAAATGAGCAGAGTGGCGTGAAACTGTCTTAAAAGTGCTGCTGTGCACTTTAAGATTGAGAATATTAAAATCTGTGGCTGCAGTTTGGATGTTTCAGTTGGGGATGAATTCAGCCTCTATGCCGACGTGTTTTCTTCCCAACTGCAACAACAACAGAGCATTTGAATTCTCTGCTGCTCTGAATCCTGCCCCTCCCTCTCTATTCTCCATAGCAACAGCAGCCAATGCTCATGGGTATTTTGGTATTTAGAGAAGTCCGGCGTGCCGGTGATTTCTCTGAGACCGTGTAGAAATAAAAAAAATGTCTGGCCATTCTCTAAAACTATAGATTTGTTCTGCTGTCCAGGACGAGTTCAGTGTGTTTGGGTGTTGTTAAAAGAAGAATGTGAAGTTCTGGAACCAGCGACAGCTCTATTTTGACCGGACTGAACACTTCCCTGACAGTACCACTCATCGGTCAGGGCGATTTCACATCAACGCAGCATGAACTCATGATAACGGCTCGACACACGGAAGAGAAAATACAATTTTTGTCAAATGTCAAATATCAAATGTGAATGTTGTGGTCAAAAAATTGCCAATTCAGGATTCGCAGAGGTTTAGAAATGGGCAGGGAATGTGACAGGACAGGTGCACTGCTCTGTGTCGAGCATGCTTAAAACTACTCTCCATCACCACCATAGCGATATGCAGTGTCAGTGCGTGTGTGTGTGTGTGCACAGTAAGAGCATATCTGGTTCTAAACATGGAAAAATAAATCTCCCCAAAATGCTTTCACATTGGAAAAGAAGATTCTATGACGATTACCAAAAGATAAGGTAGGGAATCTTTAATTTCCTTATGATTAATGTAGCTGACTTTTATATAGAGGTCCATGTGGTTGCAGATCAGTTAACATTCTTCTGTTTTTCATGTTATATTATTTAACACATCCCCAGATTTCCTGCTTTACAGTGACCTTGCATTTTTTTTCCTCCAGGGTGTCATCAATCGAGCATGACCAGCGATACAAGCGTACCTGGGGTAGCGGAGGAGGCGACGGTGAAGTTGATTCCAACGGCGCAAAAGTAGTCTCGAGGCAGCCCTCAGGTGTGCGCAACGGCCAGGCTCAAGTGAACGCCCCGGCGCCCTCGGGCCCGTACATCAAGAGGTGGGCTCGTGGACGCTTCCTTAAGAACCCTTTTATTGTGTGTTGAGTGGTCAGCTGTGCTAGTCACAAACGACAGTTAAAACTTCTTCTACATCCGTGGTGCAGGATAACCAACGATGCACGGGAGGATGAGATGGAGGAGAATCTGGAAGCGGTGGGCAGCATTATTGGCAACCTGAAAACCATGGCTATGGACATGGGCTCAGAGATAGACAAGCAGAACAAACAGATTGACGGCATCACTGCCAAGGTACGAGCCTGAGATGAATGACATTTCAATTGTTTTGTTTGCATTTTTCTGAGTTTGTCTGATCGCACTTCTTAAGCCAGCTCTGTCGCCGGAACTCGCCGACTCTCTGCAGAATTACACATCCTAAAATTAGAAACATCTAAACTCGAAGGATGAGGATTATCCGAGCTCTGTCAGGGAAAAAAAACGGCTAAATTTAAGGTGTCCTGTGGAGTTTTTCACCACCAGTAGCACAATGGGAGCAGTGTTTTTACCTGTTTTGTTTGCATCACGCACATGAGGACCTGCCCACGGTTTCACGCCGTCGACAGTTGGCCGCGGTAACGTGGAACGAAGAAGAATCCAGCTTTGCAAAACAAATCTGGATTTAAAAGATTTTTAAAAATCAGCCGTGTGAAGGTTTTAGGAGAAGTAAAATGCATTCAGAATCTTTGCCGGGCTTCAAGGATTGCCAATTTGCATTATGGTGGGAAACAGTGCTTGTAAATATAACTTTAAATTCCTGAAAGCACTACAGGGCCATTGTGAAGCAGTGCATTTAAGCTAAAGGTGCTCTGTGGAGGTTTCTTCTAAATAAATTCAGTGTTCTTCATCAAACTCTTTTAGGTCCAACAAACATGTTGAATACGTTTCCTCCCTCCATAAAACATTTGCATTGCAGATTTAGCTTTCTTTCCTGCGCTGTTTATTTCCGTGTTTGCTTGGTAACAGTCCTCCTCTCTGCCTTTTGTTGGTGCATCTTGGCACATTAAAGCCTCGTCCCCGTCACCCGAGTGCTCGTGCATCCTCGTGCGCAAGACAAACAAAACGGGGCTCGCTCTTCTCCATAGCACAAGAGTGCAAAAACTCCACAGGGAACCTTTTAAACTCAGCGAATAGGCAAATAAAAAGGAAAACTGGCTGACTGTTTGTATCTTTTCTGTCTTTCAGGCGGAAATGAACAAAGTTCGCATCGATGAAGCAAACCAGAGAGCCAACAAGCTCATCAAGTAGACGAGGAACCCTGCTTCTTCCAGTTTTATCCATCAACCTTGAGCCTCTGTCGCCACATCTGTACACACACACACACACACACACACACTGCCTACTCGTGCACATGCACAAACACACACACACTTTCATGTTTAAAAAAAAAAGCAATTCAGGCTGGAGGAATAGATTTTTGCCCGCAGTGTGCTTGCCTTAACTGCACTAAGATGTAAGTAGAAAAACGTTTATACATTTTATAGATTGACCACCACCATCACACCTTTTGACTCGTGCGTTCATAGTCATGCTGGACTTTTGAGAAGCAGCACAGGCGTCAGAAGCTGCAACCAAACAGGAAGTGACTGGCTGCCCGTCGCTGCTGTTTGATACCAAATATCCACCAGACCTGTTGTATCATATCGACATTCACAGGAAGGGAAGTAGCACAGGTCAGCTGCTTTTCTTTCTCTTAAAGTCAAAACTATGAAGCGTCTCCCTTTGTGTGAATATCTTCAGGTCACAGATCTAAACTGTCTTTCAGGTATACTGCAGTCCATTAATTTATGCTTCACCCCTCTGCCGGTCGATACAGCTACATCTAGCTTAATCATAAAAATGTTAACCGTCGTCCGAAAGATATGCGTCTTCCTCAAATTGGTTTAATGTGTAATTAAGTTTATTGTATCATGTGTATTATTGCTTATTTAATTATTCTTATCAAGCAGAAATGACTTGTGAATAAAGCTGTTGTTTTTGTAACACTTTGTTCTCATGTCATTTTTGCCTTTTCAGATGTAAAAGCTATTTCAAAAAAAATCTATATATTGTGCTTTGGAGTGAGTGATGGCGAACGCTTTCATGCTGGAATTCAAAGCACCTACCCCCGAATGAGCAATTTAATGTTTTCATTTTCTGACTACTGACAAGTCAAAGGTTGGTGTAACTATTTGAAAAAAAAAAATGGAGGCGCTGACCTGGTGTTAGACATTTTTAATATTTAGCAATCGCTTGTCCTTCAGATGTGAAGGAGGGTCAGTAAGCATCATGAGCGACGTTCATCATTACCTCCTCCACGGCATCTCGTTTGGTTTATGATAACGCTGAATATGGGAAACGATAAGTGGTTGAGGAACAACTGCTGTACTTCAATATTTAGTGTCTCTCTAGGTTTTTTTTTCTTCCACTCTGATCGCAGTGTTGATGTAAATACTGAAACATACTGTAGCTGTTTATTAATTGCCTATACTCACGTACTCTTTTCTTGGTTACCTCCTGGTTAATAGAGATGTATAGCACCCAAGAGGACGTTTTAACAGCCTATGGAGGGTTCCTACACAACTCTGCTAAATGTGCGGGGAAATTAATTTCCTCAAGTTCGATAATTACTCCGTGAAAGAATGAAAACAAATGTTGAAGCACAAGGCTGTACGTTGTTAAATCCACTATCATTTCTCATATTGGCTCTCTGGGTCATTGTGGCATATTCAGCAGTTTTGTCATAATGAAAACGACCTCGAATCTTTAAAAAAATTAAAGCAATTAGTCAGGAAATTGTTTGAATTTCGAAATATGAGACTGTGCAGGAACTCCCCCCCTCGAAGGCTTTTACAGATCTGTGGTTGTGTTGTAACAGCCATTGTATCACAGGCCGCTCCTCTTGCATCTGTTGTGTAAATAGCCAGTTTCCACAGCGGCGCCACGGTGAAATGATAATATCTGATCATGGAAAGCATAATTTGTTCTGTCAAAGCCGTCGCCGGGCTGAGGAATTACTGCTGGCAGCGAGACACAAAAGTATACATGCGGAGGAATGATGTTTAAGGGGTAAATGTAGAAGAAGAATACGTCCTGGCAGCCTCTGTCAAGGCCTCGCTGTGGAAAATTGGCTAATGATAAAGTAATACCATATGCTGAAAGTATCTCTCGTGCACATCGCCTGGCTCATTTGTTTTGGAGAAATATGATAATTTGTATGCTCGGCTGCAGGCATACACCTATTGAGTTTGTAAGGATTGAAATGAACTGTTCTTCAGGGCTTTGTGTTGCTATAAGTGATCATCCTCAGCCCATTACTTGTCAGCTGAGATCTAATTAGTCTGGCCTCAGGCTGCCTCCGTGTCTTCAGGCTGTTTATTCATTGTTGTACCAACAGCCGCTGGAATGTCTGTTTTTGAAAATGTTCATACGCAGCTCATCTGAAATTAGCTTGGTTTAACAAAGTAAAACGGCTTTTTGTTTCTCTCGTCGAATTGTTTGTACTCAATAAATCTATTTTGAAATTCATTTTATGGCACCTTTTTTTTTTTTTAATGCATTAACGGGTGATGATGAAACCGGCGTTCACTCCGAATTGAACCGCACAACTCGATGATGATGATGATGAATTTCAAAATCTAGCAAATGTCAATAAGTCAGCCCAGACTTTAGTTTCAGGAGTTTATTTTAAAGTTTATTCTCTCAAAATTTGATACTTCTTGTCAACATTTTTTGGATATTTTACATAGCTAGAGAGTACAAAATGCAGATTTTAAAAACCACTGAACAGAAAAGGCAGGTAGGAAAGGAGTGGAGGGCGAAACAAAGTGGGTGTGAAGGTGACTGAGGAGGAAGTGTCAGAATCTGAGTTGCTGTAGATGCAGTGACCGATTTTTAAAAACAAGACTGAACACATATGATGCAGTTTTCTAGTGGTGGTACTTGTAGCACAGACGTGACGTTCTTTAGACGGCCACAAGAAGATCATACACTGGATTTTTAGCGTGATGCTACCACACTTCCTCTTGAGCTGAGCAGTCTTGTTCATCTTTCCACACCCGACTTTTTTAAAATTAATTAATTGTTTTTCTTACTGAGGTCACTTGAGTTGGATCGTAGTTCAGGGACGGAGCCCACAGTACAAGGCAAGACGGCAGTGGGTGAGTGTGTGCATGTGTGTGATTCACCACCTCTGGGTGATAAATGAACATCTATAAATGCAGTTCAATGTACATACTCTATATTCCCTGTGTGCGTATGTATGGATTTAAAATGTCTCATTCTATAATGGCTTTATTGTTAAATGTGCCAGATTCTCGCTTCCTTCCTCGTACATTCATATCGAAGACACATTCCCTCAGCTCCACACTGCTACTGTATGATCCTCGCCTTTAGAGAGGGAGCGTGCCCGGTCCTGTTGTGTGGTTTGGAAAAGCAGTCAAGATTCATCCGACCCACAGCTTGTCCTAGACTTTGGCTGGTACTGTAAAAACTTTTTCAAATAATGGACCAGGCTCTTCATTTTGGTTTAAATTCAGGTTGGCTGTGATTTGACACTCAACATTTCTTGTAAATAAATAAATCTAGTTTGTGCGAGCGGAGGGGTGTTCCATAAAGCCGGATTACAAGTTAAACCAGGCTTATTTCACCTTTTTTTTTGTTTTCAGAAATGAGGTTTAAATAGGTCTGATTGAAGTCGCCGTGGGGACGCGTGTTTCCTTCCAGACTTTAGACTTCAGGCTTGGGTTCACCTCAGGCTGAACCGGTGTTACAATCAATCTGCCAGACTGAAACAGTTTGTTTTCTTTGGAGTTCCTCCCTGAAGGTTCCCACAGTCACTTTGGATTACGTCAGATTTTGACCCGAGCAGCAAGTTTAGTTTTTTAAAATGCTAATCATCTTCTGATAAGACCCCAGATAATTATTTCAAAGCAGTTATTTTGCATCTTATAAATCTATACATGCATTTTTTTTTTTGTTCGTGGCAGTGTGTTGTTTTTTTTAAAATACGCGCTGCTCTCTGTGTGGAAACGTTTTCTTCAGTATGAATTCCTGTTTCAGTTTGTCGGCTCATTTTAAGTCGTTTTTTCCCCCCCAATAAGCTCTGCGTCTCTGAGCCGCCTTCATGAAACACCCCTCAGATACATGCGGACAGAATATATTTCCACGTGTGTCTCTACAAGCCAAAGTTGAAGACAAATAAGGCAGGTCGAGTTGGTCTTGATTGAAGGTTCAAGAATATCACAATAGCACCATATCAAACTAAACGTAAAACATACTTCATGCATCTGTAGATATATAAACTGTATATGTATATATGTTAATGAATAGATATGAAATTCAAGGGTTCAATACACAAGTGTTGGATATATTTCAAGTTCACAGAAATAACTACTGCCACAGTCCAGTTAAGAACACAGCCTGGACGAGATCTATATTCAGAACGGACTGCTTCGTGGTGTCTCATGACTGCTCATATGTCGTCAGTTAAAATCTCAACAGTCAAACTCTTCACAGTGCATAGAGCATTTAGTTTGCATGCCTGCAATTATCACTTGGTGCGTGTGTGTGTGTGTGTGTGCCACCAAAGTCTTTACACCGCATTTACAAAGCTTCATAAAGCCAAGTTAAACTCACTCTGGATCCGTAAGTAGCGTTTAGCGCTCCAAATTCAAATAGCACAGTATTACAGTTCACAACCATTGTTATAAGGCAGATAAATTAAAGTACACCGCGGTACTCTCGAGTCACCCCGTGTTCATTACAGGCCTTCGTATATTGTACATGGCTATTTCAAAGCATGCCGTACCGAAGCGGAAAAATCTGCAGCGAAAAGTAAGAAAAGGAAAAAAAAAGTTTTACAAACATTCTTTGGTTGAGTGTGAAAGGAGCATTCCTGTGCTTTAATTTAATGCTTTGAATTTGGCATTTGTTAAAAAGAACAAAAGAGGAAAGAAAAGAGAAAAGTGGACCTTTGCAATGATACGCTGGCTAAAATACAGGCAAAAGAGTGATGGCTTTAACCTAAGCTACAATATTTATGTTAATCCTCGCTAAATAATGTAAAAAAAAATCAATCTAGTGATAAAAAGCTCGCTCTGACTGATTGTACACAAATACTACTTTCTCTTTCCAGGTTGCCTCGGCAACCCCTCCTCCATCCCTCCCTCCCAGTGGCCTTCCCGTCTCCTTTCACTTCTTCTTGGCAAAGCGACTGAACTTCTTCTCCTTGTCTTTCTTGCCAGAGCTGGGCTCAGGGAGGGCAGCTGAGGAGGAGGTGGAGGGAGCGGGCAAGCTGTGGGCTTTGGCCCCTGAGGGCCCCGACGCCTCCTCTGCTGCCAGGGGCTGAACGGCCTTCTCCATGGCTTGGCTCCAACGCTGGAGCTCCTCCTGAAATGAAACCACGGAGGCTTACAAAGGGAAGTCCACCTCTAGAGGGGCAGTGTGTGGGTCTGTTTGTGTGCAGCTGGTCACATACCGAACAATGAAACTTTAAATAAGGCTAAATCAGGCTAATATATGAAAACAACCTTGCTGTGAATTATTTCTACTTTCAGAACTTAACGATCCCTGTAGGGCAAACCTCTCACCAAGACAAGAAAATATGAATAACCTTGTTAATGTCAGCTACTTACATTAATAACCTTTACTTAGACATGAGAAAGAAACTTGAAACTGAAAAATGAGACATGTATCCACTGCATGCGGCGTTAAACCCCGTGACCACTGCTCAGCGTCGGGTCAAAGGTCACAAAATACACGCCAGAACATTTTGTCCCGTGTGATTCATGAAAAGCTGCTAAAAATATTCATTGTCTGTCTCTCAGTCGGTCAAAACTCACGTCATCTTTACACTGGAACAAATATTCATTGCCGTCTCCAAGACTGTGGGAGGGAAAGAAAAGGTGAAGTTAGACACGAGAGAAGGAAAACAAGCGGCTGCTTTATACTTCAAACTTCCAGGATGTCACTGACTCTACCAGAATTAATAAACTTAATTACTACAGCACCTTTCTTACACAAAATAAAAAGAAATGCAAGAAATAGTCCCCAAAAAAGTCAAACTCTTCCTTTTAATACTGAGACAACTACATAAAGATTCTCACCGTAGTTTGCAGACGTGCTTCTTTTTCTTGTAGTTTGTGAGGATCTCCCAGCTGGCGTTACTGAGAGACAGCGGCTCCTGATACATCACGCTATGGCTATAACTCTTGGCATCCTTATAGGCTGAGAGCAGACCCGGCTTCAGCACGCAGTACAGGTTGTTCCATGACCTACGGAGGAGGAGAGCTTTAATATTGATCATTTCTGGCAATAATGCAGAATCAATTTAATTTCATTCCAATTAGGAGAGCCGGGACAACATCACCGTTCCCGTAAGACTTAATTCAGTTAATTAGAAATAAGGAGAGCAGTCGGTGCAGCTCACTGCGCTGTAACAACTAGAAAGTCGGCCAGATGCTCAGTCAGGACGTAAGAGGTAAAACAAAACCTCTGAGGGCTGCTAAAAAATGACTTACAGCAGCTGGAGTTAACAACATCACCTACTTTTACAAAAGCAGATGGTTAATATTTCATTTTCGGGTATTGCTGATGTGCCAGTGTAAGATCCATCAGCTCCTCGTTGACCTCAACGTCTAAGATAATAATAATGTTAATGTGCAAAAACTGCTGCCTGCTAATTTAAATTTTTACTTTTTTATGTTTCAGATGTGAGATTCCTCATGTCTGTAATTAATACTCCGCTGGGGATGTGTCCATATTAGCAAATACTAAGTAATTATAACTTGCTGGCAAACGTCACTAACATGGTTTTTACCTTCCCCCACCACACCTGCAGTCTAAAAAAGAACTTAACAGCGTTTGTCTTATTTTACACGTGTGCTGTGTAACACGCGTCACGTGAATGCATTTCTTTCTGCAGTCACTGGTTTCCTCTCATTCCTTCCCGACCTGAAAATAAATTGGAAAACTCTCGAAACTTGCTCGAGCTGTTTAATCCATCACAAAGAAAATGAACTCCGCGTTCATTTTTGTTTATACAGTACTGCTGTTGCAGATTGATTTTAAAAGTCTTGAGTGCAATATGTGAGGTAACTTGAAAAATAATGCCGGCTTGATGCGGTGCTCCGTGATGGATGAGGGAAGGTGGGTGATTTTTCAAGTGTGCTAATAGATTTCCTAACATAGAGAAACAGATGGAAGCAAGTCGAAAGTCTGGGATGGACAGTAGACGACGTGAAGACGTCGTTAAATGGGCTCAAACATGCAGAGACAGCATCTACCTGTTCGAAGCCTTCTTTCCTGAGGCCTCCGTGTCGTGTTTGCGAGCCAGCACGCCCTCCAGCAGCACGGTCTGGGCTTTGGTGGGCTCGAGGGGAAGGGTGGCAGCTCTCTCTGGTTCTTGAGGGAGCATTACTGAGACAGAAGGCAACTCCAGAGAGCCGCTCTCTCTCATTTCTGACTCGATGGGGACCGTGGAATCACCGGCCGTCCCCTCCAGAAGACCTGAACTGGGCTCAGCTGCACCAGAACCAGACTGGTGGGAGAGAATGAGACAGAGGGAAAAATCTAAAATAAATTTAACATGCGTGATTGGGAGAGGATAGCACAGCAGAGTGTGCCCTTGAATTATGTATCCATGATTATTCATACGTCTTTAAAGAGGGTTCTCAGCAGAGTCAAATGTAGTTTGTTTTAGAGAGAAAGTCAAGGACCTCGTTTAAACACAGCCGTGCTACGAAAATAGCACAGAAGAGAGGCCGATTTCCCTTTTTTAAATATGTCGAGTCTCTTCACCAGAGGTCATAATATGATAAAGCACAGAGGACGGGAGCCGAGCGAGTGTAGCTACTGACCAGAGTCTGTTCCTCAATCGTGTAAAGTTGCGAAGATTCCTCTACAAAGCCGGTGTCTTCCCTCCTGTGGGAGAGAGGGCAGCACGGGGTCAGCGTTTCAGAGCAGCGGGGTGAAGAACAATGTGATGTTGTGTGCGGAGAGAGAAACTGTGTGCCTGCATGAACGTTTTCAGGAGAAGGCTCACGATATTCTGTCTTTTTTCCAGTGTAAATACTTTAAATACTAGTATTTATGACAACAAATGAACACTGACCTCTTCGGCTTGTCTGTTGCTGAGGAGGTCAGTGTTCATTTGTTGTCTCTACTTCAATAAAACAAGTCTACCACACTGTGTATCCTTTAAGAGGATTTTTGTATACTTGTCTGCATCTTGTCTGGTGTGTGTGTGTGTGTGTGTGTGTGTGTACCTGCTGTCTTTATCTGAACGCAGCTCGTCTTTAATGAACTGCTCCATCTCCTGCTGTTGATTCCTCAGCTCCAGCAGCTCCAGCTGCAACACAACGGTGCATCGGAATCAGTACTTCATCCACGATTTGGAAACATAATATGACCCGACGTCAGATTCAGACTCTGTGTTTTTCATACCGTGGTGAGGCGCTCCAGCGCTGAGAAGCGCTCCTCCCACGTGGCGGTGGACTTCTCGAAGGCCTCGTGCCTCTTGAGGAGTTTCTCCACCTCGTCCACCGTGTAGCCCAAATCTTTACTGGTCACGTAGGGCTCCTGGGCGATCAGCCAGGCCTCTGCCACCGAGGCGTCACGTGCAAACTGACACACCTCCAGCACTGCAAAGACGTTCAGAGCGTTTATAATGTAGTTTTCTTTATCTCACAGTAACTGTACTGTTCACACATCAGACCTGCTGGTTAATAAAGTCGAGACTTTGATTAAGGTTGGATTTAGGTTACTTTGGAGGCTGGGAATTGCATGTATGGAAATTTGTGAGGACGCTTCAGAAGGTGAAGGTATTTTGGACATGGAGGATATTTTTGGAAGGCAATGACATCTTTTGGAAAACGAGGACATTCTGAAAAGTGGCAGTTACAAAGTGAGGGCGTTTTTAAAGAAGTGACAAGGTTTTTTCAATTTTTGGAAAATGAGGACTTTTTAAGAATGTGGAATAACTTAATAAGAGGAGACAATTTTCCAAAGTAAGGACTTTTTTTTTACCAATTGAGACGATTGGCACACGATGAGGAAATGTTTAGAAAACAAGGACATATTTTGGAAAGTAAGGATGATTTCAAATTTGAAAAAGTGGATAATTTTGGCATGGTGATGATTTTATACTTTTCTTTTGAGACATTTTTTGAGAGACGGCAAAACCTTTGGAAAGGGCAGATATTTTTGAGTGAGGATATTTGACTCGAAAATTTTGAAAATAAGAACATTTTTTTAAAAGAGAGGGCATTTCTTGAAAGTAAGAGCATTTTTTTCACAAAGCGAGGACGTGTTTTGGAAGGAGAGAATATTTTCACAGCGCAGTCTTTAAAAATGATTAATTACATAAAAAATTTGAGAGCAACAAAAGATTTTGAGTCTGCAAGTTTTGTCCTTTCAGGTGCAAAAGTTTGGGACATGTTTGAGCTTCCACATGAGTCAGTCATAGTTTCAGGTTTGGTTGTTTAATGTAAAAAGGAGGTTACACTCACAGAGTCGGAGCCAGTCCCATCTGTCGTCCCACTTGAACATCATCTCCTTCCTTTTCTCCGTCAGCTGCACCAGCTTCTCCTTGATCTGACACAAGCAGTTAGATATCAGCATTATTAAACAACTCAGCCCCAAGACTGGCTATCATCCACTACGTATTAGTATTGTGAAGTAATTAACCACATGTTAAATTCAGGCCAGGGTCAATTGCTCATTTAGATTCTTATGGCTTTTCCATTTCTAATTAGTGTTTGCTTTATAGTCTCCCCGATGAGTGGAAGATGAGTGGAGTTTTTTCTTTCGTGGCGATCCAATTGGTTCCATTGTGCCAGACCCGAACAATCGCTCCCAGAAAAGTAATTAAATCTAATGAAAGCAGCAATTTGAGGCCCAGCTGAGGGTGAAAAGGAGCTGTCTTTGCTGCTGAGGCCTTACCTCAGCAGAGTCTCGGTGCTTGCGTGTCAGCAGGGCCTTGCCGAGGTCTATGCAGTCAGTGAATTTCGCCCCCCTGGCCTCAATCTCTGAGCGGATCCCCTGGTGGTACTTCTGCAGGAGCTCCACTGATGAGACGTCCCTAACGGAGAGTGAGAGAAGGATGTTAAGTGATGACTGGTAATGCAAGAAATTTATCTACCTCTGTTGGTTGGAGTCTGGAACTGCATGAGCGAGCTTACAGCTGGCCTCATAAATAAGGCACGGGACCCCCCGTGCAGCGAATCTTCACCCTCTACACTTAGATTAATGTTACGCTGTAAAGTTATCTAGCACGTTGTGAATATAATTTATACTTATTACTGTCATGTTTTGCAGATTCCAACACAAACTGTACATCTGTTTCATTTAAAATAATGCTTAATGCTTCTCTCATCTTTATTTATTCCTTCTCATGCTGTGGTTACGCAGCAATATACCACAGCAAATTCTCTGTATTTGAAAAACCGACTTTGCGGCAGACACAGACTGTGAGTCTGCTGTTGTTGCTATATAAATTCATATTTGTTAGATATGGAGATAGTAAAGTTCAAAATAATGTGAGATTATTGAACTTTCTGCTATAAATGATAAAATGGTTTTTCGGCGTCTGGAATGTGACAATAAAAAATGAGCTGTGTTGTAACTTTGCTGCAAATATTAACACCACGAAAATAAAACTGAATGTCAACAAAAAATTTTGTTGTCTGTTGAAAGTGAAAAACTCAACGCTCAGAGGGCAAAGTCTCCAGTTTGTTTTCCAGCTGTCAGTTTTTATTTTTATTTTCAGAAACGGTAGAAATCAATGTTGATATAGTTTGACTTCTTTCTTTTTTTGCTGCTCAATTATTTAGTTGAGCAGACATCTTATTACTTAGTGGACGTTATTCTTCTGTTTCCACCTGCTGCTCCTGCCTGCAAACAGCCTTTTATTCGGGTGCTGGTTATCTTTCTCTACCCACAAAATAACGACTGTCCAAATATTAGCAGACAATTGAAATTCATGTGAATAAAAGGTAAAGCTCAAACACTCAAAGACAAGGGTTTGTTTTTCTGCTGTCTGAACTGGACGTCCATCTTGCTCTAGTTTGTAATTTGCATAAATCAATGTCGGCATTAAGTTGAAATTGACTGCGTGGATATCTGATCGAACTGCAAAGTGAGTCGTGCTCACCTGGGTTTCTCCTGAGTCTCTATCTGCTGGATGATGCTCTCCATCCAAGCCATCAGGTCTCGCACCATGGTGAAAAAGCGGAACTTCTCCGCTGTGTCCACCAGTCGCGCCCTGCGGCCGTCGCAGGCTTCCAGCAGGCCCTTCCAGGCTTCCACCACCTCTCTCTCCGTGGCCAGGATGTCTTCCGCTTTGCTCCCCGCGTACTGGGCATGAAGGCGTGACGCTGTGTCCTGGAACTGTTGGACCTGGAGGAAGGACAACCAAGGGTCAAATCAGTCGCACAAAGATGTGTCCTGTGTATTGTTGCTGATTGTAGTCTCCGTGTTCACCTGAAATCTGAGCTAAAGGCGTGTACACGTGATATTTTAACGACTAGTTCAGAAGCCAGTCGTGGTCCAGTGTGAAACTTTTATGGGGAATTTGAAGCCTCCAGTACACATACACTGAAAATAGACTTCAGTGAAGTAGTTCAGATGTCCAGATGAGATGGAAAAGTATTTGCATTTATTGATTGTGACTTTTTGACTGAGGGTGGAGGAGAATATTTAACTAGGTAACTGACCAAAAAATATTTAAAATTCTTAAAAACTGTCTTTATCGAGGAGATCTTTAATTGATTACATCATGAGATCAGAAGATTTTTTAATGAAAGTATATATAATGAAAAGTTTTGTTTGTATTTTTGTATTTTGTATTATATGAGACTCAGACTTTGACCCCTTTTTGCCCAAATTAAACAACAAATTGAGTTCAATGTGCTAAATATTCAAAATACTTTTTTAAAAAAAGCTGAATTTATAGATTTTTACCACTTGGTGGCAGCAGAAAAGGTTAATTAAATAAATATTAAATATTGTTGCAAACTAACGTGTTAGCAGACAGCGGCCTGACACAGAGTAACATCTTTTAAAGTAACGTCGCATGTCTAACATTTGCTCTCCTTTTGGTTCTGTTTTGGTCTCCTCCACTTCCTGTGGGGGGGCTGAAACATGCTTCTTTACTTGCTAACCTCGCCTGTCTCCTTTTTGTCAAACTTTACAATAATATTCTAGTCCACAGGGTTGTCACAGCAGTGAGAGTTGTGGGATGTAAAACCAAAACATTGAGCTGAAAGATGCTAAAACGCCATGAGGAAAACACCAAGATTGATTCACATCACATATAAGTTTGTGGGCTCGTTCCAAAGCAATGAGCGGCTGATAATAATGTAAGAATCTGCCTGCTGGACCACCTAGCACAGGTTTTCACCCTTTGAGGAAACTTTTTGCAGCTCCAAAGACTTCCACACTTTTCCCCTCTAGAAGTTTTCCTCTAGGCCGCTCCCTGCTGTGTTCCCACGGAGTAAAAGGGCTGATCCCTTGTACTGTACCTGTTTCCCCAGAGCGGTGATGTCTCTCTCAAAGGCAGCGTGCATCCTGTGGAAGGACTCGGCTTTGCTGAAGTCCTCTCCCACATCATCAGGCAGCTCTTTCTGCTTGTCGTGGATCTGAACCACGAGCTCCTTCCCGTCATCAAAGTACCTTTACAAAAAAAAAAAAAAAAGAAAGGAGGGATCGATGTTTCAGTCTGTGTTTATTATCATCACATTCATCATCCTACAGCTATAATCAATGTTAAGTTGTCATGCTCATGTTGGATTCTCTCTCTGGTTTGACGTCATTAGTTGCCTCAGATATCAATATCATTCACACTCGTCTGGACACGTTCTGCTGCATCACAGGATTAGACATGAAATCTTAATTCCATCAGCCCAGATAACCAGCGCGTCTGCTCGCGGTCAGCTGCGATCGATGCCGTTTTCCTTACTTGAGCAGGTCGTAAGACGTCGTGAGGAGCTGAGCGCGAGTGTCGATGAGCTCCAGCAGATCGGCCCAGCTGTCGTTGATGGTGTCCTTCCACTCTGCCATGGTGGCTGACTCGGCGTGATCGGCTTCGATCAGCTCGTCTATCGTCTGGTTGACGACGTCCACCCGCTCCTGACCCACCGTCCCCGTCTCCCGCGCAAACTCTCTGAACTTATCCCTCAGAAGCTGAAGAGGACAGATAAGAGAAGAAGAGAATTAATTATGAGTATTATGCTTTGTATGAAAGGTGCTCTGGAAAATGTGCAAATTGGAAGACCATATGGCATCGACAGAAAACTATTTTTTGATTTAATTACCCAGGATTAAGCTCCAATCAAACATGGTGCGTTTATCTTGTGCGTTTTATCATTTCCTCTTTAGTTTTGAGTTTTCAGCTACCGTACACGTATAAATTCTAGTAAGCGAGCAGACATATCTTATCTAAAATGGCTCCACCTCCAAAGTTACATGAAATGGGTTGATGCAGCCTCAGTACATTAGCAGCTTTCATACAGGTTGATGCTGAGTGCTTTAATCATGGACTGACCAGCGACCTAAGACCAGACGATGTTGTTGGTTCTTACAATGTGAGCAGTAATTTAAATAAATACAAAATCTGCCAGGAAACCAACGAGTGCACTCTGGTTCTGGTCCTGGTCAGCCGTTAGCCAGCAAACTTTTTTTTATATAAGATAAGAAATGGTGAGGTGAACCTCCGCAGAGAGAGAGAGAGAGGGAGAGATGTTAGGCAAAGATACCGCATGAGGTGATAGGAAAAGAAATTACAGTCTGGCTCGATGATTTTGGCCACTCACCAACACAGTCAACAGTTGGAGCAGCGGAGTGGATGTGACTCACAGCTCACGGAGGCAATTAAGGTACTTTAAAAACCCTTCAGTGGCTGATTGCTGCAATTTGCATCCAAAATTGTAGCTCCTCAACAACTCAATAAACATTCCCAACCATAGAGGGTTATCGTGTTTTCTTCGGTATCAAATAATCCACAGTGACAGCTGATGTTACAGGCTGAAATAAAAGTTGTAGGCCACAGGAATAAACCTCTGAATGTCAGCATTACAGGCTAAGGAGGGCTGCGGTGTCAGTGTTGCCGTCATCTCTCTGTGCTGAAAGAATATGGTTGCTATATTTTGGTGAAATAGGAGCCCTAAAGTCTAATTCCCCAAAACAACAACCCGGTTTCCTGTTGGCTCGTGGTCAGTCGCAGGAAATTTAGCGTTGTCTGATACGATCGCATGTGAGTAATACCGTGACGTGGTCCAGGTCCTGGCCCATCTCCTGAGAGGAAGCCGTGGTGTCTCTCTCTGCGATCCAGTGCTCCAGGTCCTCCACCTCTCGGCTCAGCAGGAAGTGGTGGTAGGTGTGGTCCAGCTTCTTCCTGCGGTCCTCGGCCAGCTCCTTCAGCCCCGCGTACTGCTTATCTACTTGTCCCTGACGCCTGATGATCTCCTCACTGCAGACGAGGTAACGGCGGTGAGGATGGAAGGAAATGAGAAAAGGGGGAAAGAGATTGGATTCAGGTTTACTCTAGATGTGATTAGGATACAGGAATTATCACATTTTACAGGCTTGTCTCTCTTATCACCCTAAACCACAACTGACTGGGACTACATGAATGAATTAGCATCCTAACAAGGAGTACAGATATATCTTTTCTGTGTGTACATCCAGTTATAAAAGCACAAACCCGTCGGGATGGTCCTCAGCAAACATCTTTTGGGCACGGTCGGCCAGCTTCCGAATGGAGTCGGCGTAGTCGTCCACGTTCTCCTTGAGGAGCATGTGGCGCTTCAGCATCAGCATGGCACTCTGCTCGTCCTGTAGAGACGGAAGAAGAGACGAGGAAGACTCAGGAGGAGGCTAAACTTCAAAGCAAAACAAAATGCTACAAATGAGCTCTCAGTAGAGGGTGCCACTTATGAAAAGCGTGTCAACTTAACTGAAGAAACCCCCAAACCATGTAATCATGTTAATACATGCAGCACCACTTGTTATTCGCACAACATGACATGCCTTGTTTTGATTTAGAAAATTAAGTTTGCGTTGCAGACATCTGTGGCCACTTCCCCGACTTAATCAGACGGTCTCCTCGTCTGTCACGCGCTCTGCTCCTCACCTTGGCCTTTTCGTCAGCGATCATGTAGAGCTCCTGCTCCCCTATCCAGGCCTCGGCCTCGTCCGCGTCGTTGTAGTACTGCTGGGCCAAGCTGGAGCCGTTCAGCCTCTCCCTGCGCTTGGCCATCTCGTCCTGCAGCCGCGCCCACGCCTCCTCCAGCTCCTTCATCTGGTCCGCGATCCGCTCCGCCTCCGGCCTGTCCTCCGCGCTGGCGGCGGACGCCATCCTCCTCCCTCGTTCTAGTACCTCGTCGATCCGAGGCTGGTGGCCCTCGATCTCCCTCTGCAGCGTCTGGTGGACGGAGAAGGAGACAATGAGCGTACAGCATCGCCCCAGAGACAATGCGATGGTGTCCAAGAGGCTTTAATCTTCCTCTGTAACTTTTCTGATAATCGTTTCAGTAATTTTTCAAACAAAATTAAAGAAAAAAAGACCCAAAACTCTCTTGTTTCAGCTTCCAGCGGTGCTTTGGACTGTTGATGGGTTAAAATGAGCAATTTGAAGACGGCATCTTGGGATTTTATAGACTTTAATGAGCACAATTAATCAGAAAAGCACCAAAAAATAGTGTTTTAACACACACACACACACACACACACATCTCTTTGCATACAGACGAGTCGCTTACCTGGTTCTTCTTCTGCAGCATTTGCACAGTTTGAAGATTGTGGCCGTGTTCCTCTGACATTGCCAGGGGCATCCTCTCCTCGATCCAGAGCTGAACGAGAGAAGAAGAAGGAGAAGATCACGACAATGAAAAGAGAAAACCGTGGACTGGTTTCTGTTGAGAAAGCGCTTTAAAGATACCCTCAGACTATCGAGAAAATGAACACCACCCATCTTATACTGAATTATGCCACTTAAGAAAACGTCTCTGATATCTCAAACAGTGAAAATCCTTCTTTGAGCTGTCTCCTCCACCTGATTAAAGTGGATTTAGGCAGTGAAACCAATAAAGGATTAAAGCTTTTTACCCAGATTCACCTGGAGAGTCAATTTCATGGCGGGAGCTGGTGGTCTCACTATCTTGCACACTAAGTGCACATACTGTAATTGAAAACTTCATTTCCAAATTAATAAGTTATCATTTTGGGCCAGAGGAAACATCCTCAGGTTCGGGCTTCAATATTTCTAAAAATTTAAGTCCCAAAAGGTGTTGTCATTCCAGAGCCAACATTAATTCAGCACTTTTAAAATCTACCGTTCTTTATTCTAATTTTGCGCTATCAGTCATTTCGTGAGGGCAGAGAGTTTCAACTCCTTCATTTCCGCTCTGAAATTGGATCCATGCTTACAAGCTCGTCGGCCAGGTCTCTGTAGAACTGGTGGACAGACTTGGCCGCCTCCAGTTTTCCCTTGCGCTGGGCCAGCGGTGTGAAGAGCTGCTGGAAGTCCTCCTGCAGGGCCTGCTGCTCAGCCTCGAGCTCCGGCTGGTCCTCCCTGCCTCCGCCGTGCTTCCTGACGGCCTCCTGGAGCTCGTCCAGCTCCCGCGCCCGGTCACGCACCTGATTCTCTGTCATCTGGCACGGGGAGATACGATTAGAGGAAAAGATAAATAGCCTTTCAGGAGTCTAATCAGGACGTAGTGGAGAGTGAACCCACCAAAAGTTAGTTTGTCTTTTACCGTCTGAGCTCAGCTACTGGTTTCATAAAACTTTTACCAATGCAACACCGACTCTAGTTCTTTTTCCAGCAAATAAAATCTTCTTTTTACATTAAAATTTTAATTTATAGAGTTTGTGCTTGTTGTGTTTAGAGGCAAACATGAAAATCCGACACAGCTGCTCGCTCACTCAAAGTTAATCCTGAGAAATCACATAATCTAAAGCAAAAACTCTAATATATTCACTCCCATGTTGAGATTTAACTAAACTATCTAAATGACTTACAAGCGTACAGATCTTAAGTTTATGCAGCGTATGCTACAGAGACACGGACCTGATGCTTCTTGAGCAGGATGTTGGCATTAGTCAGGTCTTTGACGTCCTCGTCTCCGCTCTGCAGCTCCTGCTGCAGCTTCCCGAGCCACTTCCTTATGTCAGCCAGGCTCTGGTCGAAAAGCTCAGAGCGGTTGGCGTCGAACAGCAGCCGGGCTTTCTCCTGAGTTGTGGACTCCAGCTGGTCCCACAGCTCGTGGAGTTTGGCCAGACGCTCCTTCACGATGGGCTCAAACTCAGGCTTGGACTCCATGAGCTCCTGACCCTCCTGCAACCACGAAGACACAGAGAGAATAAAAATATCAGCTGATTAATAAAATATCTTCAATATAAATCATATATTTCAAAAGTTTTCCAAGTTCTATAGATCGACTTCAGTCTCTCATATGTGATATTTCTGATCCTTTTCATGCATGTGGAGTTATGAAGCCACGGGAAAACGGCGGCATGTCAGTACCTGATGTTAGACTTTACCAACTGGCTTCACAGCTACGCTAGAGTGCTGACTGGATTCAAAATGACAGGGAATCAATGCAGCTTGACCTTGAATCCTCTCAGGTTAATCAGCCATTAAGTGGTCTCTTGTTTACTTTAGAACAAAAGATGAAGATGAATCTATCTATCTATCTATCTATCTATCTATCTATCTATCTATCTATCTATCTATCTATCTATCTATCTATCTCTCTCTTGCCGGGTTGTGGGACAGTAAATAGTTTGCTATTCTGCGGCTTGGTTATCGAGCATTTTCTAGATGTGATAAAGGCAAACCTGCATTCGTGGCCAAATACTGTAACGATGACCTTGATGAAGCGACCTGTGTACAAATGTAGAAATCTGCAAATAACTTTTCGGCTCGTAATAGGACAACAGAAACTCAATTTAGATGACTACACCGCCTGCAGATTACTCCCCTGCTTAGACATAAAATGAATCACGATAAATCTGGACGGTGTAATGCTGAGGCTGGGCTTTTTATTTATTGTGTTTGGACTTAGAGATGAAAAAAAAATAGCAGATAGATTATGCATAATTCTTGATATTAAATTGTACAAGGACCCCAGGACTGTGTCTGTGCTGCCAGAAAACTTAAAAGTTCACTTAAAAGTACGGCAGATATCCAAAAGATGCATCCCAACTTTCTGTGCAAGAAGAAATACATTGCTGAAATGGACGGACTGTAAACTTCCAACAATGGCTGGGTTATTTTTGATATGACACCTACGAGAGCGTGTGAGCAGAGCGTTCCCTTCACTTCAGCTCGCTTCAGGCTGTATGATGAAGCTGTATGCATGTGTCGGGCTCACGTTATAGGATGTTTTACTACTACCAGGGCTACCGGAGTGAAACTGGAGCGGGAGATAAGGTGACAACAAATCCACTCCGCTTACATTATCTGAATATTTGACATGCACGTCTGAGAGTGTGATTAAGGTACTCGATAAGATTTGGCCCTCGTTCTTAGAATATATTGCTACAAGCTGTTGTGTTGAAGGGTCTGATAGATACACAGTTACAGTGTACAGGAATGCAAGACTCTGACACTGTCTCCTTTGGCCTGTTTTCTAACTGTCTGTATGCCAGAAAGTCCAATAAAAACATGATGCGTGCACATAAATTCAGCTAATTAAGGGATTTAGGGCCCCGCTAATTTGTGGGCTTATGCATTTTGGAAGAAAGCAGAGCAATGTGATGGTTCAGAGGTGTTTGTCTGGATGTCAGTCAGCCAAAGATTGCTCTGTGTTCCCTGAGACTTGCTCAGTCTGTGACTTTAAGATCTAGTTTAGCATTAAATCAGGCCGACATGAAGAGAACTTATATTTTCCTATAGCTCACACACACACGCAGGTGTACGCAGGCACATACGCAGCGTTACCGACCTGGTCTATTTTGTTGAGCCAGTCCTTGTTGGAGGCCAGCTCAGCCATGAAGGCCTGATGTTTCAGCCACTTGCTGTGGAGGTTCCTGGCCTCGTCGTACGACGTATCCTGAGCCGTCAGCATCTTCTCGTTGATCCACAGAGTCAGCTGAAGCATGGAGAAGAATATCAGGGATTAGCGAGAGAAAAAAAACTCAGAACTCGGAGCACACGGGGCCACAAAACTTTGGGTAAGTCGTGGGAAACATCAGCATTTCAAATGTGCACAGAGGTGACTTTGTTTGAGCTGGATTTACTGCTTTATCTTTTGAAAACAGAACATCTACCAATTAGCCAAATGGGAGAGGGAAGATGCAAAGTCCAAGACGGCCTCCTCAAGTACCGCTTTGCCACAGTAACAAAGCAGAGTGTGTCTGGCAAACTGACTGCTGAGACAGTGAGGGACATATTTAACTAATAATGAATGCACTAATTGATGCCACCCAGCGATTACAAGCAGAGTAAACCGACAGTGAACTCACATCCTGGGTGTTTTGCAGGAAGTGCTGCAGGTCTCGGTTGTCTTTGAGCTTCTCCGACACCTCCCGTGCTCTTCCTCTATTCTTGTCATGCCTGGGGGTCAAAAACAAAACGGAGAAAATACATTAAAACCATCGCTCCGGACCGAGCCGTGTCTCCCTCCACCTCTGAATTCAACAGCTCCGCCTGTGACATAACAGGATGCATCTGCTGTACGACGAGAGGACGCGCAGAAAAATACCTGACACAGTAACCTAAAACAGTCATCTGTTTCTCATCCGCTGCTGCACCGTGAAGAATAGCTCTCACTTAAAGATCAATATCCATTATGGCGGGCGCCTGTCTACCAAGCTGAATAGTGGGAGTTAATGGGAAAAGCTCCCCGTGACCTCTTTACTGCCTTTTGTTGACATTAATGATACAGCGATAAGAAAGCTGTTTCACTGCTGAGTCGGTTGAAACTCTGAAGAGAAGAGAGCGAGTTCGAATGAGCGGGTCTATTTCTCCACGTCGGGGACAGAAAACTATTCATCCAACTGCTAAAAGTGAGATTTAAAGTTGGAGTAAGGGTAGATACCACATGACTGCAGCTGAATTATACATGAGCTGAAACAATATGTATAATTGAGAAGAGAGTCGTTGCTTCCATTCGAGTATTGGATCTTTGCCGATACGCCAACTTGGCATTTCGAAATACTCCTGGCGGATCGCCGTCACCGATGCAACCGACGCATGCACGCTTTTTTTTTTTTTTTCCCCGCCCAACTACACGAGAACATCGCGTCCCTCCTGTGGAGAAATTAACAGCTTATTATTTTATGTCTGCCAGATGCAGACGATGATTTTCAAAATGTACACATAAAATAAAATAAGAAAAAACGCTGCTCACAACTGGTGCATGTTTGTGTTTCTTCTCCGGGATAGTGGCTCTTAAGATGAGCAGATAACTAGGTGGTGCTGAAAGAATGCGTCGCTGAGCAAATAGAAATGCTTATTTTGACCGAATACTACCTGTATTGTGTTATTATGTATTATTTTGATTGTGTGCCCCTAAATCATCCATCCCTGGACGCTACACTGCTTTTTTTCTGGCCCGGGACGGCGCTGTCTGTATCAGAAATATAAAATATCAGATGAATGATGATTTCTGCGGTGCCTAGACAATGACACGACTTTGATGACTTTTCCTCCGGGCCCCGCATGAGGTTCGTGTTTGTGTTTTTTCAGTGAAATGTCTCAACTGGATGGATTGCCGTGAAATTTAGCACACACACAAATTAAATCAGGGTGAACAGTGACGGCTTTATCCTCTTAACTTTTCATAGCTTAGCATAACCTCAGGAGAGAAATGTGCCGCAGTTCGTCCAATACTGTGTTTTGGTACCGAATACCAGCAAGACTAATAAGACTAATAAGATTCCCATCAGCCTCTGTTGTTCTTTATGCTAATTAGCAAATGATGGAAGGCATGTTGCACACATTGCTGACATTGGCATTCAGATCATCGTCCTTCACTGTGCTGAGGCTGTTGACTCAGAGGAGATTAGGATCAGTCTTCTTCGTCTTCTTTTTTTGTATTTTGCAAAGCTGGTATTGATTTTGTTTGCAATCACTTCCCACAGGTCTTCATTGTCTGCGCTTGTCAAGGTGGTGGTGGTGAATTCTCTTTCTCTCTTTGCTCTGATGTGCTTCCAGCTGTACATTTCTTTCCTTGTTTGTTTTCTTGTTTCCGTTTCTGCCAGTTTCCAACATTCATCCTGCAATCACGAATTTCTAATTTCACATTAATAAAAAATTAAAATGTAAAATATTTGGTTTTTGCAGGATAACACACTTTTTGACTCCTGTGTCGACTCTCAGAGCATTTTTCAGTGAAATTTTTGATACAGACGCAGAATTACAAAGAAGTATTCAAGGTTTTTCTGGCTAGAATCAGAAAATCTATTGTGACTGTGGGTCAAAAAGAGAAAACAGCCTCCGTTCATGATCACCAAATCTGGTTGAAATCACATTGCACTACACTATAATACCACGTTTCTACTGTTCAGTAGCCCTTCATTGAAATACTGAACAAGAACAATGACTGACCTGTCTCGGATCGAGTCCATCTTGTCCTGAACTTTCCCAGAGTACAGGTTGTTGCTGTCCACAAGCCGCTGTCCGCCCTGCAGAGCGCCGTCTATCTTGTCCTCGTTGGCCTCCATCGTGCTCACAAAGTCTTCATGTTTCTTCAGAGCTTTCTCCGCTCCAGCCAAGGTGTCGGGCTTGTCTATGTGGGCCAAGGTGTACTCCTGCAACAAGCAGAGAAAACTATTAACAAAGACAAAGAAAGAACGCTCTTGAAGTAGACACCTGGCCGATGACATTACATGACAAACATGCGGTGCGGTAACTGACCACGCTGCATTCTTCCACACCGCATTCTTTTAAATACCTGTAGCATCACTAACCCGTCATTAAAAAGCCAACCCTCACTCTGCGGAAGCTGATTCAACAAGTCATAGCCTTGATTTACAGTACCTGATTGTTGAGGATGGCCTCTACAGCCTTGCCGTCCCTCATGAACTGCTGGAAGCCCAGACCCTGATCCAGGAAGTTCTTGCGGCTGTCCCACATCTTCTGCAGCTCATACCAACCACGGTCCAGCCCCTTCAGCCTCTGCTCCAGCTGCTGGTACTGAGGATCGTCCTCCTGACCCTTTGTGACCTGGGCACCCGTGTCCCTCACGCGAATAAAGTCCTCCTCGTGGTTGTTTATGTCTTCCCGCACGGCGCCATGAAGGCTGAGCTGCTCCTCGGCCTCCGGCAGCGTAGCGGGCATTTCCTCGGACGCCACCGCCTTCTGGATCTTGAATAGCCAGGACTGGAAGTCATCCATGTCCTGGAGGAAAGTTTGCAACTTGCTGACCTCGCCCAACGAGTCCTCTCTGTCTCTCAGGGTCTTTTTTAGCGTGTCCCATGCCGCGTCAAGCTCCTTTCTGCGGGCCAGGATGTCTGCGGCGTTCTCCGGGTGGTCTCGAGCCAGCTGATCGGCCTCATTCCTCAGGAAGGTGAGCTTGGTGTCGATCGCGGCTAAATCTCTCTCCATGCCAAACAGTTTCCTCTGGATGGTCATGACGGCTGCAAGGTCGTTGCCCAAGTCCTGCGTGGACTCGATGACTCGTGTTTTGTCTCTGATCCAGGCGTCCGTCTCGTCACACTCCAGCCCGTAGTTGTGCAGACTAACGGCAGAATCCACTTTCCTCTTCTTATCTTCCACCATCGCCTTGAAGGCCTCCCACCTGAAGGAGAATATTTTATTGAGTGTTTTCAGTCGCCTCAATGTCACAAAGACTCTTTCAAACTTTGCCACCAGAACTTTCGATACGCCTCAGGTCGAAAGGAAAAGAGATGACTCTTATTTTGTTATTAATTTCAGGCACAACACTGAATGATTCATTAGAAATGTACTGTACAAATAAGCAGCGACACACATAATGAACGGATAATATATTCAAAGCACCTCTTATTCAGTCGCATCTGACATTCTTTGACCTCTCTGGTGCGAGGGTGTCTGCTGTCCTCAAGCTGTTTCACAGCTTTGTTGACATCGTCGACTCTCGACTGCATATTTGCCATATCTTGAGCTAGAATGCTCAACCTGGAGACAAGAAATGTGCTCATTATAAAACAGTACGCACAAAGATCAAGTAGATGTTTGCTTTTGTTGTTTTTTTAACAATAACTTTGTAGACGTATCAGTTCCAGATTAAAAATCTAGACATCATTTGTTCAGTGTACCTATTCTGTACTACTTCCAGATCCTCCAGCTTGTCAGGCACCTCTAAATCCACCAACCACGTCTCCTTCTGGCCCATCCAGAGCTCACAGGCGTCTGTCTCACTGAAGATGGTGTACAGGGCCATCGTGTCATCCAACCTCTTCTGTCTCATGTCAGCCAGAGCCAGGAGCTCCATGTAAAGGTCCTTGATGTCTTTCAGACGTCTCTGGATATCAGGGGTGTTCTGTAGCTCCTCTGGCAGCGCGTTGGCCTGTTTGGACAGCGCGTCTATCGTGGCTCCGTTCTTGATCGTTTCATTCTTCAGGTTGTTGTGCTTCTTCAGTAGCCGCTGGGTGGTGTACTCATCGTGGCCCACGTCATCGTTGCTCATCTGCCTCTTGGCGTCCAATAACCAGGCCTTGAGATCGTCAGCATCTCCCTGGAACTGGAAGAATCTCTGGGTGTCCTGGAGGTTCTGTTTCCGAAATGCGGCCAGCTCCTCCAGCTGCTGCCACTGCCTCCTGATGTCGTCCATGCATTCTTGGACCTTCGGGGAGCCGAAGTGCTTGGCCTGGATCATCTTTTCTCCTTCAGCCAAGACCTGTTCGAGGTTGGCGCGTCGGGCTCCGAGCTCATCCTCGAAGGCGCTGTGTTTGCTCTGCAGCACCAGCACGCTCGTCAGGTCCTTACCATAATCCAGGGAGGAGAAGATGTGCTCCTTCTCTCTGATCCAGCTCTCCAGCTCCGTCACCTCCCACAGGAAGTTCCAGAAACGACGGGACTGCTCCAGGCGAGCTCTTCGCTGGGCCGCCAGGGCGCAAAGCTCCTGGTAGCACAAGTCCAGGTGCTGTACTCTGTCGCGGATGACCTGGGGGTCACATGGCTTGTAGGCTAGGGGAAAAAAAAACATTTAGAGATTTGTCAGCATTCTCAAATTCAGAATCCGAATCACAAATTTATGATTGGTTGACACCTGGCGTCATATATATTAGGGAATACAGGAGCAGGGGGTGTAATGAGCCACTGCACTTACTATCTCCATTGGCGAACTTGAGAGCAGCAGCACTGGCGTTCTGTACTCTCTCTGCCTGCAGAGCGATGTCGTTCTCTAACAGAGCATGTTTCTGTAACAAGTCCTCCACTTCCAGCAAGTGTTTCCCAAAGTCGGGAGACAGGAGCCGAGCCTAGAGAGAGGAGGCAACAGTCTGATTAGTTTAGAGTCTAGAAAACATGCGATGAGTCGATGAACGTTGCTCGTTCCTGCGCCGCACCTTCATGTCATCCATCCAGCTGATGATGTAGAGCATCTCCTGGAAGATCCTCTGCAGGGTCAGGTTCTTCTCCAGGCGCCCGCCACGAGCCTTCAGCAGCTCCTGCAAGTAGTCCCACAGGCGCAGGATGGCGTCTTTCCTCACGTCGATGCGTTTGGCGTCGTGGTATCGCTCAGACTCCAGCTCCTTCGAGATGTCCACCAAGGCCTGAACGCGTTCCTCGTACGCAGCGATGTCCGTCTCAATGGCGTCGTGTTTCTTCTTCGCCGCCTCCACCGCAGGCAGGTCGTAGCCGAAGTTATCCTGAGGGGAGAGGAGCAAGGTTTTCTTGTAAAAAACAAAGGTGTTTCTCAGGAAAACACAGTGTGTGTGTATCAAATGTATATTTACTTCCTCATGAAATATTTGCAAAGCTGATTAAATATAATTATTGTTATTATATTATTAGTTAGATATGTCAAATCCAGCTTGCAGTCTTCTTCTTCCCTGCCTTTGCTGCCACATGGCAGCATATCTCGGAGCATTACTGCCACCTGTAGGTCTTTGGTTAACTTCTTCTAACTATTTCTGATTGTAAAGTAAAGGACACTTTTTGTGTGTAAACAACCTGCCGTGTCAGTTAATTACATGCAAATACTGTCACATACATGCAAATAACTGAGGCCGAGACAGTCCGTAGTTTTGTTGCTGATGTTTTACCTGAGAAACTAGTCTCTGGTTCTCCAGGAGCCAGGTCTCCCTCATGGCAGCCTTTCTGTCGAATCTTCTCGCCATCTGTTCCAGCTTCTCCTGTCTGATCAGCTCATCTCTCAGGACGCGCTCTCGCTCGTGCTCCGCCCTCTCCAGGCGCTCCCAGGCCTGCAAACAGATGATGAGACGAATCACGGGGGGGTCCGTAGGTTTTGCTGGTTCAGAGGGGGTGTGATCGCGATGTGATGCTTTCTATTTGAGAAGTTCTTCACTTGATCCTGTCCACAAAGACTCCCTGCATCTTAAGGACCTTATAATTCGGGCTACATCCAGAAATTATCAATTAACTTTCTTATTTTGTGTTATATCAGGACTAGAAACAGATCTGTGTGCTGTGACGCATTTTTATTTTCATCTTTTGCCTGTCAGACCTTTATTTTCCTGCAGAGCTGGCCTGTGTTGTACAGTCTACTGAAGCGCACTATTGTATTATATCAGTATAATTTCATTCATCTGTGGTTTAATTGTCGTCCTGGGATTGTGCCTCGGCTAAATGAATGATTCTTGTTCATCTAGCTGAGCTGAAAGCCTGAGCTCTGAACCACAGACTTTTGATCAAAGGGAGACAATCTTCATATGAAGCCAAAGCCAAACATTTATTCATAATAACTGAAATGATTAGTCCAGTAATGTGTTAGTGGATTCATCGCTTAAGTCTGTTTGTTCTGTTTTTTAGCAAAAATGCATTCCCTAATAGAAGCTTCTCAAGTGTTGCTGTTCTTTGATTTATTTGTTAATTAACTGAATATCTTTGGAGGTTTTTGGACTGTTTAACATTTTTCCAGGCTGAACAATTATCACTTATTTACGAAAATAATCTGAAGACAAACCGATCGTACCCTGTTGATATCTGCGACCAGGGCTCCCTCTTTAGGCGTGTAGACTCTCTGGTTGTTGGCCCTCATACGACTCTGGATGGTGAACAGCAGCACCTCGAGGTTTCCCTTCTCCTGGAACCTGAAACGAGTCAAACAAAAAATATATATGTTTTTTTTTTTTACTGCAGTTACGACGTTTTTTGGCATCCTCTCCTCGACAGAGCAAACTTTAAACCACTCTGGAAAAATTGTAGCATTCGTGACTCCGATTGCCGAACCCGCTCTCCATGGACTCTCTGCATTACTCTTAAATGTATCCAACGGCAGCCTTTCTTCTGTTACATTCCCTGAGTGATGCCCACACTACAGCTTAAACCACATCCACCTCTGCGCACGTATACAGTCCAGTCGACACATATAGTATCTGATCATCCCTTAAAATCATGTTTAACGATGTATTTCTATCATAATTCAATCATATTGATTACTAAATATATACGTTTTTAATTAGAAGAATAATTATTTGTACCAAATCATGTGTACACGTGTGACACAGCTTTTATTTAACATATTTTAGACTACCTCATTTTGATAAATATCTGCAGATTTAAAATTTTAAACGTGCACATTACCTATCAAAACTTTCCTGCACATACTGTACGGCTCTTTTCATTTAAAAAAATAATAAATCTTAGTATTTTTTTTTATTCTTTGTGCACAAAAAACACAAAGTTTGTTTGTTTGTGACAAAATCAATCAATCAATTTCTTCTATTGAAAATGCAGCTGAAGTTTGGATTTCACTGAAATCTCATCAAAAAATAACACAACAACAATATCACATAACAGAATCCATTAGATTACTTACAAAACTTAATAATAATGTTTTAAAGAATAAACGGCAGTCAATACATGAATTGCAATTAACTTGTTCCCCAAATGAAAAAGTTTAGGCTTCCTGTCAGATTTCATAAAAAGCTCTAATGCAGTTGCTCAGAAAATGTGAAATCTGCTTAATATGAATCATTGCAGGGGCTTTCTTTGTCTCTTGAAGGTTAAAAAAAACACTGGACAGAGTGCAGATCAGATCAGAACAGAGTGTGCTGTAATGACGAGGGCGTTTTGGCTCGACTCACTTGGGCGGCTTCTCCACAGTGCGGTAGGTGTTGAAGGCCTGAAGCTGCTGCTGAACTCCAGTCAGAGAGTTGGCAAGTTTCCGGTTGTTCAGCACGATGATGGTCTGCTCGATCCACGTCAGCAGGTCTGACGCCAGCGTCTCGTACTTCTCAATCATCTTCTCCGTCTCGATGGCGTGATCCAGAACCTGAAGGAGGAAGAGGAGGAGGTCAAAGACGATCAGGGGAGCGGGGCTCAACAAACTTAACGCGTCAGGCACGCGCCATCTTTCCGTCTCACCTTTCCAACTCTCTTGCCCTCGACAGCGAGCTGCTTCATCTTCGAGAAGTAGTGGTAAAATGCCACGACGTATGTGATGATGGACTTCTCATCTGGGTTCTCCGTGAACACATCTACAAAACAAAACGGCACATGAGTCAGTCACAGCCAAGCCAGAGACATCTCTGGTCCCCAGGTCTTTTTCCACCAGGCTTAAAGCTCATAAACATTTAGTTCTACATGAAGGCACGGCCTCCATCAGCCACTCGCCTTCTGGGTCTAACAGTTTGGTCACTCCGAGCTTCTGCTCTGCTACGTTAAAGGCGTTCTGGAGGTTGTGGGTCGGGTTGGACCTCTTCAGATTGTTATACTCCACCAGATCTGGCCTGAGAGAGAAGGATGGAGAGAGGGAAGGAGGAAAATGAGACAGCGAAAGGAGATGAAGGAGAACGAGGAGGAGAGACACTAAGCAGAGAGGCTTCATGTGTGTTTACATTACAGAGCTGGTGAGAGTGGATTCGGTCATTCATCTCTCCTTACCGGTGTTTGTGTATGAGAGCGTTGAAGGCCATGCCGTCTTTCCAGCTGGTGGTGAAGTTTGTGATGTTGACATTGGGATACCTGCAAAACAACAGCCAGGGGACGTCATTGACTGAGCACAGGGGACATTGTTGAGGAGCTCCTGTTTTAAATCAGTGTCTGCGATCTGCTCTGCTCTCCTCGGCATGTGCAATTATGAAGCACACATTTTCTGTAGCTTCAGGCCTGAGCAGAGGAGAGTTTTCCCAGGACGACGGCACAGTGAATACCGCTGGATGCAAATGAATATCTTTAACCTAGTTCAACATTGTGGGGAAATTTGCTCATTCATTTTCTAGCCAAGAGTGGGACAGGTAAATTGATTTCACGCTCTTGTCTGTTCGGTAAATATGCTGCGCAGACAAGACAACAGACAACACAGCCGGCAAACAGCAGTTAGCCTGGCTCCGTCCAAAAGTAACAAAATGCACCTGAATCACAGCGATCAAACAAATGCTTTGACATTTTGAGAAATATGTTGCTTAGTTGGCGTCTGTCAGCTCAGATTAAACACTGAAAACGGGGGAAACCGTTAGCGTGTCTCTGTCCAAAGCTAACAAAACTACCTAACCTAAATCTGACGAATTAACGGGGAAACTTTGAAGATGTCTCCTGCTGCAGCGGTGACTTATTTAGCACAAAGGAATGAAACTTCTCGAAGAAAACAAATGTAAATATCAAATATATTCTGTACTCTGAGCACTGTAAACTGACATAAACCTGCATATTTAATTAAATTACTTCTTAATATCAAAGTAAAAACTAAAGAGTGCCTAAATATTTGCACAATGGAACACTTGATTTTATTTACAGAGCACTTTTAAAGCTGCACAAATGAAATACATAAACAACAACAGCGAAAGCAATATGAACACTAAATTAAACACAAAAATCTGTTTTTAAAAGCTGAATTTTGAGGCACCAAAATGTATCTCTAAGCACTCATACGGCTGTCCACAGGACAGAACACCCAATGGGTATTCACAACAGCTTGGTGATGCTAAAGGTTACACATCCCCACTTACCCTGCAGTTTTCATCTGACACCACAGAAGAAGAGCGTCCTTGGCTGAACGCGTCTCCTTCTGGTCCGCCTGGCCCGTTTCCACGATAATGTCCTGGATCTGACGAGGAACAACAAGCACAGCTGGATGGTAAATAATGAAACTTAACTAATGACGGCGAGGTTCGCAATCAAATGCAACAATTCACGGCAGAGAACAGAAAGCATCATGTCGCTAATATGATGAACAAGCGGCACAAACACCCAGTCGAAATACATAATTTATCATCGCTCGCAGTAATATTAGGAGGTTCTTATTTCTGTAAAACAAAACTCATGTCAAGTGGTATATCATCAATATTATTAGCTGAAATCTAAAGCCGGGGTCCGGTTGATAAAAGGAGAGGTGGTAATTATTGAAGTTCTTATTTTCCCACAGTGTGCCAGTAATTAGAGCAGTGATGTGATCTGAGAGACAGGCCCAGAGAGACGGCTAAATTTAGCCAGCTTTGGTTCTCCTCGGTTTATGCAGGCTGAGAAGATACAGACAGGACCGAGTCAACTCCTTTTCTTTTATTTCTTTCCTGTTTCGCCTCCTTTTCCTTTTTTTGAGAAGTCTGAATAATGCAGGAGGCCATATTGTTTGAACTAACATGTCTAAAAATAACGGTTTCGCTGTCAAATTAAAAATAAATATATGCCCCCCTCCTGAGCAGATAAAAAGAGACATGTTCTGATGTTCTGGGTGTGCTTCAAAACAGCAGATAATAAAGGCTGGAACCTGAAGGCATCACATTCGAGGAAAAAACATCCCAAGGCTCTTTCTGTGCTACACGCATGCACATCTAAGTGAGACTAAAATGAGTTGTAATGTACTCTAATTTTATTTAGATGATTTTATAAAAAGCATAATTGTAACAGTAACGCTCGAGTGTGAGCAGCTCGCCTTGTATCGGGGCAGAACTGTACTTTATAGTTACACTTGTACAATCCGATGTGATTAAATACAACATCGCAGCCATAAATACTTCCAGTCCAGAGGGAACAAGAGGGTGGTCAGTTCAAGTCCAGCATGGACCAAAGTGCAGAGGGTGGACTGGTAGCTGGAGAGGTTCCAGTTCACCTTCTGGACACCGCAGTAGTGCCCTTGAACAAGGTAACGAACCCCTAAACTGCTCCCAAGGGGCCGCTACGTGGCTAATTTTGAGCTCTTTGTATGTGTGTGTTTGTATTTCAGGTATTATGCGTGTAAAAACTTAAAAACTGAAACATAACTAGTTCATACAGACACCTAATAAGCTGTCTTTGTGCCCGGCACGTCTTAGTTTACCTGGAAGCGAAGGATGATGGTCCAGATGAGGCCGAGGATGAGGCGGTGGTTGCCGTCGACGATGTCGTGGGAACCCATGTTCTCCAGGTGGACCCGCTGCTCTTTGAGGAACTGCAGAGCCTTGTCCACATTCTCCAAGCAGTGGATGCGCATTCGGCCTTTGGTGGGTTTCGGCTAAAGACGGACATGAGAAAGAAAGGCAAAAAAGTTGGAGAGATGGATGGGTGACGCAAAGAAACATAAAATGCGAGGTCTGACTTCTTACCAGTCGTTCGCCGGACAGCACCTCCAGCAGTTTAATGAGCATGCGGCCGTCCCGCAGGTCCAGGTAGAGGTCAGAGATGCGACAGCCGACCCGGGACAGGATTGAGTTGACCCATTTGGTGAAGGTCTTCTTCTGAACCGCCTCACGCTCGTCTGACGGGGGGCACAAAGTTCAAGAAAGAACATGAGCAGCGAAAACACTACAGAGCGGCACCGCTGGAGCTGGTGGGGGGATTAACTGTTCTGCACAAGGGCACTTCAGACAGATGGAAGCTGAGGAAATCTGTTAAAATGAATCCTGGGTGCAGAGTTAAACCGCTCGGACGTACACAGTTATCAATATTAGCTGGAAACAGGCGCCAATAATCGTATTTCTGCCTTGACAGCAGCTCTGCCTCCATGAAATATCTCCATAACTACGGACCGATTATGAGCCAATGGGCCCCCCCACACCTCCTACATGGGCGACTGATATGACGGATAATCTGCAGGTGATCCAGAGCTCGCAGGTGCTGCAAAAACCAAACCTCAAAAAACTCACCAACACTCCTCTGCAGAGATATTATACAAACTAATACAGCACAATATGCAGAATACATCAATGGAAACACGAGATGTAAGTTAAGCTGATTTAAACTGCTTTAATTTGGCTGGATTTTAATGAAATGTCACTTTAGCCTCAGCAGACAGTGTAGGCGTAAAGTGAAGAAACAAGTCTTGGATTTGATTGTCAGATACTCAATTTTAACCCGAGCGTCTGACAATGAAATGTCAACAGTCACTTCAGACTCTTCAGTAACGCGTCCACGTCTGTAACTTAAAGTCTGTGCAAAGGGGATTCAGAGATTTCTTTCAAAATACATGAAATAAGTTTGCTGAAAAGACTTTGAATGCTATATTAATGAAAGGTGGAGTTAGAGGTTCAAACTGTTATTCAGTCTCAGGATTTTGTGGGCGGTCCTTAAAGGGCGGCTCGATGACACGCTGAGGCCGCCCTGAGCAGAGAGAAGGAGATGAATTCATCTCGCTCAGAGTGTTTCAAAGTTAGTCGTCATTTTCTGAGCACATTCACAGTCCTGCAGCTGAGAATTCATTTTTTCCTGATTTCATAAACTTGTCGATATTTTTAATCATTCAAATTAGGCTGCACGGTTAATAACACTTTCTTCTTTAGCCTGACAAACTGAGAACACATTTATTCTGACTTTACGCACTTCAAACCTCACATAGTCAAACCTCGTCACAGTGCCGCCCTGTTGGCAAAGACAGCCTGTCTCTAACATCTGGACTAGTCACATTATCCCCACTGTTCATCTATATATACAGATATATTTATATCATCAGGTCACTCTAGTGGCATTAAAATGCTGACATTTCTTGGAAGCCGTCAGTTTTTGTTATCAGGGCAACAGGAGCCACCAGCGGTCACGCCTTCTTTGGCTGACACGCTCGATAGAAACTAACACACGTGTGTCCTCACCCTTCTTGCAGAGTGGGTACTGCAAAGAAGTCGTGCTGCATAATAACATCACGCGCAGGAAAAGTTAACACAAACGAGGTCTCTGCATCGTGACGCGTAGGTGTGCGGGATTTATGCTAAAATTCCTTCACTGCAACTTTGAAAATTTCAGGAATGACAGCGGCAGCGGGATGCAGAGGGATGCGGAGGGATGCAGAGGGATGCGGAGGGATGCGGAGGGATGCGGAGGGATGCGAAGCGTGCGCGGGCTTCAGACTCGGAGAGGGTTTTTTTGGAGGATGAGCGCTGCCCACGTGGTGACACATCTCGCCGGGCTCACGCTCGCTTTAAAATCACATCTCCATGCGTGGCAGATGTGCCTCCTACTCAGCAGCAAAAATAAAACCAGTTTTGATGGGACCATATGTCAGCATGACCCAATGTTCTATGCTCTGTTTATTTTGATTGTGAAGACACTTAATGGGAACGGGGGAGGCGTGAGTGCGGTGAGTGTCTGCATTTAATAAGCATAAATAAAAAGTCCCAAATCTACCTGAGTGATAAACTTTCAGAAGAAGTGCGAGCGAGGTACGTACCGACTGAGCAGGACATTTTTTAAGGAAATGAACTCGACAGCGCTGCTTCTGAAATGTCTCACACATGTTTTACTGCAGCTTCTCATTTCCTCTCAGCCTCTACACTCACACATAACGATGCATCTGCAATAAGCTAAAAGCAGCACAGTCGATTTATTGATCCGGCTCTAGAAACGAACACACCACAGCAATATCGCTCAAACCAGTGTCACTATATTAACACAGATATAATAAACCTGTAAATAATGAACACAGATTAATATGTGTAACGTATAAAATTATTAAATTGATGTCTAATGCAGGGGTGTGAACACAGACAGTAGAGGTGTGTCGAGTGGAGAACAGAGTTTCACCTCCAGTAACTCACTTTAAATGAATTAAATTGGATATTCTTTTATTATCTTTGGTATTTTCATCACATACTTTACAGATATGTGGTGATGATTGTTGGTTAATATGTAAATTCAAGTCTATATTTGGTCATATGACAAGATGATAATAATAATAATGTAAAGTAGCTTCCACTGGGGCCTGTCCCTGTTAAACTGGGCTCATTTTTAAGTTTAATCACTTATTTATCAATTAGTTTAGTTATTTTTTCAAATTGGCAGGAAATCAGATATTTATACGCTCAAAACGCTTTTACTTGCTAACCATTAACACACCAGTGGGGCAGCCTGTGGGAGAAATTTGGGGTTCAGCACGTTGCTCGAGGACGCTTCAACATGGAGCCGCCAATCATCAGCCGCAGCAGCTTTACTTTCATTCTATAAAGAAATGACAATCCTAGGCAGAAAATTCACTTTTAAACGTGAATATTTTTGGAGTTTTCTTGGTTTATCGATGAGAAAAACATTTAAAGGTTTCACCATGTGCAGTGGAACCACGTGATGGGATGTTTGTTGGCATTTCGTAGACCAAATGTTCGTATCATGAAAATAAACTGTTGATTACTCGATCGTGACGGTCATGACTTGCAGCCCTGGTTGATATGCGCCGTTTGATTGAAGCTCCAGCTGAGTTATTTCAGAGTAATCTGGAGCGAGGACGACAGAAGGACAACGTAAGTTACCTTGATTGCACCCTCAGCTCCTAGCAGACTCGCACATAATGTGTGTGCGCTCACACCTCCTTACAGTTTATCAGGTCAACCACTGGCGATGAGACATTTCCCCTCAGTCGTCCCATCTTGTGACTCGGTCTGCCTGCTACAGTTTGCCCTGTTTATTCCTGAACCCAAATATGACTGCAAACTATAAAGTGCAAAGGACTGCATCCTTAATGACTTGTGTAATAAATGATTCAGACCCTCGGGGCTGTGGAGAACAAGCAAGGAGAAGATAAAGGAGCGGGAAGAGAAGAGGAGGAAAAGAAAGGAAAGGGTGGTGAAGAGAAGGCAGATATCGGATTAAAGGTTAAAGAAGGAGAGAATAAAACTGAGGAGGAGACAGAGCGTGGAGCAAGAGTAAACCAGGGAAGAGGAGGGAGAGGAAAAGAGGGCAAGACTGAAAGTAATAGGGAGAGTGACTGAGATGCAGACATCCAGGTTTAATCTACAGAGACCCAACAGAACAAGATACATTACCTACAGTCTCTCCAGCACTGCTAAAAATGAGCCACCAAAAAAAGCTCCAGCTCCATTCTTAGCATCATCAGAGGGGAGGAATCAGGAATTATAGTGTGTAAAACACACGGCGCAGCGCAGTACAGTAAATTAATCATGCTTCATTCTGCTCCCCTCAGCAGAACAACAGCACGCACTGCTCGGCTACATCCACGCGGACAACCGCACCATAAAAAATAAAAGAAACGGCAATTTAAGACGTGCAAATAACTCAAAGCTCCAATAAGAGAGTCGGCGACTGATTTAGCACCAACTTTGCATCGTTATCTGCCAGCAAACAGACACGAAACAGCATCAACGAGACGGCGAAAAAACTTCTCACAAGTGCTTTCTGGACTGTTTGGGCGGCTGCCTCCGGAGAGGACAATTAAAAACGTGCACGCGGCTCTCCCATATCACTTCACACCACGAGACCTTGAGAGGAGACACTGTGCAATGATGCTGCCGGCCATTTAGGAAGGATGGGACAACAGAGGGGAGGGAGGACTGTTGCTTTTTTTGAATGGATCCCACTGGGCCGCCTCAGATGAGTAGTTCAACAAACGGTCTTGTGAAGGCTCGCTGCCAACAGCAACCGTCCAAACTTCAGTTGAACCACAAAGAGCGGAAAAACACATACACGTAACATGATTATTCTACCTGTTTGGTCACATTCGCACCACAAATCACCTTAAAAACGTGTTTCAGACCAACAATCCACACATTACAACCTCATATGTTAATACTGGGAGGTAGGATTTGTTTCAAAGTATCAAAGTTCTGGTTTGTTGCGCAGTTATTTTGTTATTTGTTCAGTGATTCTGTCTGAAAATGTCCTTTATGGTGTAAATTATTGCTATTGTGATGCCTGCAATGAATTTGCTTTTACTTCTCGAGTCCTTAAAGATGTGAAAACAAAGCAACAAGTCGAATGGAAGGAGCATCTCTTGGCGTACGTAGGCACTATTTCATGATTGTCGTATTTCGTGATGAAAACTCTTCAAATATTCTCTCTACCACGGCTAAATGTCACCAGACTGACTGTAATGTCAGTGACAAAGCTTTAACTTTAGTCAACATCGTCACACCAGACAAAGCCTGCAGCAAAACTCCTGAACAAAGGTGTGTTTTACTGCTGATGAATGAAAACTTTACATTCATCTTGAAGTTTTTTTAAAGTTCTATAGTTCATCTTAAAGGTTTTTATGTCAACATTATTGCAGGATATTTAAATAAGACATAAAAATCTACAGTTTTTATGAACTAACTATAACTTTACTGTCTTTTTACATGAATGCAGCACTCACACAGAGTATCTAACTTTTTCCACTTCCTGACGCAGCTTTTAGAGTCTTGTCACCGCCGCGCTGCGTTCCTTATTTCTTCCTACAAGCCTTACTAAACATTTCTCTGTTTCACATGCTTTTACTCTGTAATCTCTCATCCGCTCTTTGACTCCAGTGAAAGCCCCATGACTTATTCATGCTGATGGATTTTCCCTGTATACGGCCTGATGTGTCTTTTCCCATAGTCAGCTTTTACTGGACGTGACCCGCCGGTCCTATAGCACGCTGCTGCTACATGCCTGAGTCATGTCACTGTCGGTGCTACCTGTCCTGCGGCCATGATACGGTGTCTCTTTATGAATGAGGTTCTCCAGGAGTTCAGATGAACCACCTCCTCAACATGTTCTCTAAGATGAATTGTCTGCGCTAAATGGATTTACCGTCTGCAACTGGTAAACACCAGATTAGTGCACTTTAGACACTGTCGAGGTTTCAAACCAGTATTTTGACACGTGAGGATTAAAGTCTGTTTAGACCAAGCGGCAGCTTCTGGTGCTGGGAAATATAGCCAACACGTAGTCAGTGCTAAAGCTGCAGTTCCTCAAACGTCCACTTGAAGCTGGTTCCAGAAGTGAGTCTCCATGTTAAAAACTTCACAGCAGAAATAAACATGTTTACAGCCTGGTACAAAAAACAGTTTTGGTCTCTGTAGCTAATTTCCCCGTTCATGACAACTGTACTGAGGGTGAATTTATATACAACTCACCTGTTCACATTATATTAAGGCTTAAAGTTATGCAGGATTGTAGATGCCGCTGCAGATGGCCACCAATGATCCACGTCTACGTTGATATTTAGATTAGAGGCGGAAGAAGCAGTACATCCAACATGGTGCCAGACAGCGCTGTATATTTATATATATATATATATATATATATATATATCATACTGTTATTGGTGCAGACAGAGCTGAGTAAAGCTAAAAGGTTAAAGGTCACAGTGTAACAAAAACAACTGGACAAGCTGGAACAAGCAGCAGCAGCAGAAATCCTCAACAACAACGAGTTTGTCAAACTACGACAACGATATAAGAAAACAGACGAATGGTTGAAATCAATAAATGTAAAACAGCCCGTTTCTCTTGATCTCTCTACCTATGACTTGTTTTTCTGTTGTTGTTGTTGTCCTGTTAGTGACCATGTCTCACTAATAGCAGGTAAATAAAAAGTTAATAAAATCTCATGAAATGCAGTTTGGTTTGGCGGATCGATGCGCTTGGCTCCGAATAACCTCTCTTCAAAAAGTTTTGCCGCTTAACGTATCAGTTGCCTTCTGCAGCCTTCAGAACGACGTCGATACTTGAAATCCAGCAGAGGCAGAAAAAAAAAAGAAAAAGCATGTTTCCCCTCTCTGTGTGTGTTCCTGCATCGTCTCTCCTCCACTTTCTTCCTCTCACTAATGCACTCCTGTCATCAGGGAGTTGGATAGCATAGTGCAAGCTAACAAAAATCCACAGTGACGGCGAACCTTTCTCTTAAAAACCTTCATATCTACACACACACACGCACGCAGGCGGGCAAAAAGTTACAGCCATCAAGAGAAAAATGATTATTTTTTTAACACACACAAGAGTTTGTTCTTTGGAACACTTCGTGAAAGGTAAAGGGCCACGTGGGGAACAGATGACAAGCTAAGATGTTTGTTACTGAAGAAAACGGAGCATTAAGAGTGTATGAAACTAGCCAGCGATGAATGGCTTTGGAGGGAAAACATCACAACCTTTTTAGGAGTTTGCTCATGAATTATTCAAAGCCAAAGAGTCACTGAACAATTGGAGCAGAGCCGCGGCTTTCTGAGAATAAATAAATTACTACCCTATACATTGAATAGAAGAGTTACTGATATGTAAGCTCAGTTTGTCACAAGCTAACCTCACGCTGCAATCCTAGCCCGGCCTGAGCGCAAACACAAGTTGGAGAAGGGAGGGAGGCATGATTGGAAAAGTGTCATCGCTCTCGTCTGTGAGCTCACACACACGCACACACACACACAGGTGCACAAACACACACAGGTCTTCCAGCAGGATACCTTGCAGCTGTCTGAAGCGTCCATCCAGGATGGAGTTGAAACAGATGTTGGAGGTGCTGTAACTCAGCCAGCGCGCCCGCTTCATACTTTTAGCCGAGGAGGATGAGGAGGAGGAGAGGAGGGCGGTGGGAGGGTTGGGGTTGGAGGCCCGCTGACGTCTCGGGGTGCAGGAGGAGGATGAGGAAGACGAGGAGGAGAAGGGGGAGAGACCCGTGGGCGTCATGGCGAGCGGGACGTGCAGGAGAGTGCCGTTCCTCTCCGGGTGGTGTTCAGGCTCCTGCTGCTTCCCGCTGCTGCTGCTGCTGCTTCCCCTCGCTGTCTTCCTGCTTTCAGCTCTCTGGGCCCGGTGGACCGCCGGGGTGCTCCTGCTACGACTGCTGCTCATGCCGACCCGAACAGGGACCTCCTTCTCTGCAGGGGCATAAGGGCGGCTGGCAGCCTCCTTGGCACCTCCGCTGCTGCTCCGGATGGCAGTGGTCTCCCTGCTGCTGGCCTTCAGGCTGATCTTGACCTCTCTGAGCCGGGGCTGGCTTATAGGGGCAGCACGCAGCAGGCAGGGGCTGCTCATCTTGACCCCCTCAAACAATAACAACAACACGCAGCCTGGAGCCGGCGGAGGAGCTTGGCACTCCACGTCTCTCCTCGTCTCTGTCTCTTGGCTCTCTGTCCTCCTTTCCAGATCCCTCTTGTGCTTACTCCTGCTCCCTCACTCCCTCCCTCCCTCCCTCCTTCTTCTTCTTCTTCTTCTTCTTCTCTTTCTCACTCTCTCCTCCTCACTGCTGCCGCGATGATGCTATGCCTCCACACTCTCAGTCGGCTCAGCTCAGAGTGAACATCCCGAGCCCCCATCCATGCATACAATATGTTTCAATACATCCACGTGCCCACACGACTCCCTCCCGCTACCCACGGCTCCCACACAGTCGTGACATCACTGAATGTGAGGTGTAGAACTGTGTGTTTCCTGAGCCGATAATCCAGCACAAAAGCTATTTATCCTCCAGGAAACGTGTCTTTTTTTAGGGTTACGTAAAGGAGCAGTGTAAATGGCCCGATATTCAATACGTTGTGCATGTGCTTTGAAGGCATGCTGGGTGCATTTTTCTGGAGTTCGCAAGCTGTAAATCAGCAGCGGGTGTCATTCAGAGCCGCTCTCTCAACTCCTGCCTCGCTCTTCACTTTCCTCCCTCTTTGTACCTCTCTCTCTCGCTCTCTCTCTCTCTGACAGGAAACACTGATTGCATTACAGAAGCATCAGTGCAGCAGCACTCTAACACAATATCACCAACACCCACACAGAAGCCTTGATCACTTAAAGAGACAGCAAGGGAAGCGGCGAGAGACGATGAGCGGTCTTGACAGGACTTTCCAACCTCAACGCAAATATATATATTTTTACGGCGCGGATCAAAATGTGTGCGTAGGATCGAGTGCTGAGATGTTTTGATCAGACGTTCACCTGTTTTCTCTGATTTAAAGATATTTGCATTCTGTAAATGTTTCTGCGCGTCAGCCAGGCACACTTACATCATTTTACATCACATTGCAGATTTGAAGGGAGAGTTGCTCCCCGCTAACCGAGCAATACAAGTCAACAACTGAGGTGTGGACTGAGCTGCCACGTACACCTGTAACTCAGTAATTAGATGGTACAAGCAGCCGGTAGCCAATCAAACGATCAACGAGGCAATAAGCATGAATGAGCAGAGTTGTCCTTGAACCGAAGCAACGCTGCGTATAAAACTTTTCATAAGAGGAGGGACAAAGTCGACGAACCACTTAAGGTCTTTTTCTTCGCTACACTCTGGGACATACTCGTAGTTACCATCAGTGACAACAGGAAACATCAAATAAACAGCTGGGCACTGCAGTTTTTGGCAAAAGTTACTCCAAGGTCAAGTGTGTGAGATTTCAGCGGTGAACTTGCACTGAACACCCCTCACCTCACCCATCACCCCATCCAAGATAGTGAGAGATCACCTTCGGGGTGATTACACACAAACGAAAACACACGTATGACCAGTATAATCCAAATGCACACACTGGACCTTTAAAGAGGAGTACGCTGTGTTTTAGTGCGGGACTATTTTCAGCCGAGGATTAATACACAGTTGGTGAGCAGCAGCAGGACTGTGAATCAAAATAAACTACAGTGCCGGTATTCATGGTATTGGAACATGTCAGCCGGTGACACAGCGCGGCTCACTGATGTGTGTTTCATAATAAAATAATTCAGGTTTTGGCTGCACAGGCAGGTTCAGTTCATATCACCAGATTCATCCTGTAAGATGAACTGTGCTGTTTTTTATGTAGGAAATGTTCTTGTATGTGTGCGAACCTTAGCTTCTTTTGCTGAGGTTTAAATCGGTCTAAATTTTGCAGGGTAAGGTCTCAAAAAAGCAGATTCCAAAACAATACCGAGCGCTGCCCACGAGTGTCTCCTCTACAGAGCAGAATTCATGTTTTACTACCAGTTCGCTGACCTCTCTTTTGTCCGCGGGTTTACAGAAATAAGCACGGTGTGACCCTCAACTCCCCCTTTTGTGTTGCGCTTCCCATCCGCCACAGAAACGCCTCTATTTTAAAACCCCGAGCAGCAGCCGTACCCCACAGGTGGGTCATAGCTCACGAGCTTAGCCAGAAATGCCAGAGATCCGTGCTATGGGAGGCAGACGGGCAAGACAGCTGTCCAGGCCGGTCAGACGGTGGACATTCTGGGAATGTGCAAGTGATCCACTTGCAGGGGTGGAGGGGGTGTGGAGCGGTGTCAGGGCTCAGCTGCCGAGAGGGTGTGTGCGATACCACGAGAAGAGACATGCACACACAACAACACATGCACACACACGACACATGCAGAGCTCGATCTGAGGGCTCTAGAGTGAAATAATGGATCACCCGGAGCGTGATTTTGTCTTTTTTTTAAAAACTAAATCTAAGTGAAGGTCAGAGACACATTCAAACCTGCCAAAAATAAAAAGACGCCTATTATAGCTCATCCTCTCTGCCCTTCCCACGCTCTTAAAGAGACACTGTCATCTCAAAAATCAGTCACACGGATTCCTCGGAGAGGACGCAGCCTGTTTACTATGCGTGCACTCACCTGCGAGGGCCTTGATGCGCGAGCGCTCAAACAGCCGGGCCGAGCTGTTGTCATTGTCTAGCTCCTCGTCAGAGAGGTCGAAGCGGGTGTTGATGTGGCTGTACTGCTGCGTGATCTCCGCATTGTCAAAGTCTGTGGTGGAAGTCATGGCGGTAGCCAGCGTGGCAAGGCAGGTGAGGGGACGGCAGCCGGCGTCCTCAGGTGGTCTGGGTTTGTCAGGATATGAGTGGAGGGGACGAAACGGGGAGGGTAGACCTCAAGTACTGGAGTGAGTCTGAAAGAGAGAAGAGAGACAGACAGCAGAGGTTAATGATTGTTTACTGGAGTTTAGCACATGCTAGACTTTAATAACTGAATTATATGAGGAAAAAAAGAGGTTTGAAGTCCATGAAAAATGTGTCACTTGGATGTTTGACCTTCGCTGTGCAAACAGTTTCACGTTCATCTGCAGAAGGCGGGAAAGCTGATCTGTGCTCACCTTTAAGGTCCGTACACAGGAGCACATCACAGCAGCCTAATACGTAAGTTACACAAGTCTGACCCAAGTTTGTTGGACAAACACCGAGGACGGACATCTCGAGTTCATTTCCTGGCATCAACTCTGCATTTTTCTGATGACACAGAAGAAGGTGATGTATCTTAAACAATCAGAGATAAATTAGTAGACAGAGCCGAGTTTTGTTTACGTGTCTTGGACGAAGAGTATAAATATACAGATGTGACAGAATAGATAATAATCCTACTGCTAACACAGCTCAGTGACTCTCTGTGCCACCGGACACTGAAGGGCAGGAGGCAACAATTAGTGGACAGAGAAAAACTAAAGAACTTTTTTTGACATTCTCTTCAGTCATTTTTCAAGATAAAAAGTCTGAAATTTGATGTTTCCAGCTGAGGAAATTGCTGCTTTTTCTTGGTTGGAAAAAAACAGAACATCTGACAACTCGAGGACGCTGCAATGGACGAGAACAAAACAGGAAATGGACGGCGTGAATGCTGCTTTCTCTCGTCTCACTTTGTATTTCGGTGTTAAGTTTCATTCATCAGCCCCATTTCAGGGGAGCCGTGTCTACACCTGGCATGAAAATGTAATTTTGGCACTTTGAAGGAATCTGTGTGATGCTCCGATGTTGCACAGGAACATCTTCACACAGAGGAATCTCGCTCGTCGTCGCTCTCACCAGAGCTCCGCGTGCCATGTCATAATCTTCCATTTTGTGTGCCAGTGCAGTGTGTCTGTGTGTTCTTTGTGTGGAATGGCGGGTTGAAGGGTAACCGCTCAGATAGCTCTATCTGGGTGCAGCATAGCTCTCTTATCATGCTTCACAGAGGGGGGGGGCAACCCCTCTGTACTGCAGAACATGACCAAACCGCCTCCTTTTGAATGATGCAGCTCGCGTAGTTTGAACTGGGAGTGTGTGTGTTTGCAACTTGTGTCGACGCTGTAGTACACGAAGAACGGGGACATGACAGTGTCCTCATGTGGCATGGACTAAGGATGCACACAACACTTGATGAAGATTTTTCATGTCAGACATTAAAGCCGTGACATTAACACTAAAATTTGAGGCAAGCCAAATATTCTGCTTTAATTCTACAACATTTACTCAACTATTGTACAATTCTTTATGCTAATTTATACTTCAACGATGGACAAGTACCTTAAAACTGTACTTGAGTAAATATACTTAGTTACTGTCTGAATTCACCACGTGACCACGGACATTCAGAGAAGAGGCCCTCAGTGATGTACAATGATGTCGTCCTACAGGTCTCCAGTATCAGTCCCCTACAGGCGGGCGTTATCAGCCCCGGGGATGCTCCACCCACCGCCGGGGTGATCCCCTTATCACATCACACACAACCTGGACAGGACTGCAGCACGACACACTCCTTGTACAAACCCCTCAAACTCCACAAACTGTCAGCTGTATTACAAAAAAAACGGACTGAGTGACTGTCAAACACACACAAACCGCGGCAAATTAAGTGTGTGAGCTGGGGCTTCTTCTCAAGACAAGCTGGCCTCCTGCTTATGTAGACAGTCGAGTGTGTGTGTGTCTGTCAATAGCGAGGTGTCGTCTTGTGGTGTCCTTGAGCGTCCTGGGTCACCCTGTCAGCTCAATGAGACGCGGTCACGGGTATAAAAGTGCTGAGCGACGGTACCAGAGGGCCCAAACAGAACTTTTCCACCCCATTAAAGCAGCGAGGTGTTTCTTAGAAATGAGTTTTGGCTCAAACGCGACTCATTAAACTGTAACTGAGCGCTCTGAGAGACGATTATCCGGGAGCATTACTGAAAACTGCACACACTTCCATTAGAGCTGCGACCAACAACTGCTTTCATTAGCCTCTAATTGTTTTGATCGTTTCCACTATTGCTGATCTCAATTAGTCCTCAAATGGGTCAAATAATGGAAAACAAGTCTGCAGCCACGCTAACAGCACTGTGAGGCTGAATGTTAACACGCTCGCAGTGACAACGCTGATGTTAAGCAGGCACCGTGTACCAATTAGCTTTTTTTTCCAACTCTTTATTCTCATCTGTGTTTTGTCTTATTTCATTTTAATTTCTCTGCAGCTTCGCATGATTTGAAACGACCTCAGGGTTAAATAAAGATTTGAAATGGGACGAACTCTGAAGCTGAAGCTGACGGTTGATGTTATTAGTTTTGCAGGTTTTTGGTCATTAACCAAAGTAAAAGACTTAAACCGGATGATCGCACTGGATGAGAAGTCAGGGAATCACAAAAATCATTAGGATTCATCCTCTGGTGACCACGAATGTCTGAACACAAGTTCATGACACTGTATGGATAAGTTGTTGAGATATGTTGCATCCTGAAGCCAGAGATGTTGCAGTTCACAGCGATATAAAACACAAAAAAGCAGCAAACGTTCTGCAACTTTTAAAGATAATCGACTGTTTGATGAATCAACAAAGAGTTTCAGCTCTGGTTCACATGTGTCTGACCTCGCTGATGATCTAAGTCATATTCTAAGTGTTTCCATTGTGAGGTATTTGTCATAAATTTGATACGAGTCGATACAGATATCACATATTTCACTATTATTAGCCTGCGCTGATAAGACAGGTGATGTAATGCTTTTATAGCCCCCCCCCCCCCTCTGTATTTCTTTCCATCACCTGTAGCAGATAAAGTCCTCGGCACGTGGTGGAGTAAATATAACACTTTTATAGCGGCACATTGTGAAGGATTATTTCTGTAAATGTCAGGAGAGATGATTAAAACGTCGTCAGCTTTCTTTCTAACAAACCTTGGATTGTGTTGATATCCGCGGATGCTCTGCACACACGGTGTGACTGAGATTTGGACGATTTGCTGAGTTAGTATTTAATTCTTTGTTTGTGATGTGTGGAGAAAAAAAAAGGCGTTTATTTGATGGTGACCGCTCAGCCGCTTGTGATTTTAATTGACTGCACCAATTTCCCCCTCTTTTGCTGTTGCTGCAAATTTACAGCGTAAATAAATATGCAGGATGTAAACATCAAACCAGCAGCTGAGATGAATAATAACTGTGTGTGTGTGTGTGTGTTGGGGGGGAACGTGCTCCCAGCTGTGACTAAACTCCCCGCTGATGCACTTGTGATGCAACGCATTAGCCGGGGCTGAGGAAGGGAGCACATTATTCAGGGCAGCGTGGAGTCAGATGGAGGAGAGGATGAAATAAGAGATGGGTGTGGTCAGAAAGAGACGTGTGACCTACAGTGTGTGTGTGTGTGTGTGTGTGAAACTGTAGCAACTGGACTGAGGAGAGGAGAGAGAGTCCAGCAGAGTAAATCTGAGACATAAACACAAAGTGGACAGAGATCAATATGGAGGGAGAAGAGGGGAGGGGAGGGCCGGATACCGGTCTGAGTGTCCAACAAAGTCTGCACCGCCCTCCTCAAACTGCTGATATCGACATCAAACTAACAAATGCACCGTCCAACAGAAGAGCACAAAGATGGAGGTGCTCAAACACACACACACACACTGTTTAGCATAATCCATACTGCACATTGATTATATACACAAGATGTGAAAAAGGCCCCTTTGTTGTGGTCAATATTGTTTTGACTGCAACAATACCGAGCCTGATTCTTGTGAGAGGTTATAAGGAATCGATAGTAAACTATTCCTGGAGTGTGTTTACACTGAAGCTCGTCCCAGACATGGCGACACACTCACACTTGTCCTTTTAAGGAGGACCGAGGAGGGACGTGTCTTCTTCTGCTCAGAGAACATTTCATTTCTTTGTCGTCTCGGGAGGCCGACGCATTGTTCTGGATCACGGCTGGAGTAAAGAATCTGATGAACATGTCCATTCAAAGCAGTGTTCTACATCTACTCCACTACAACTCAGAGAGAAATGCTGCACTTTTTACTCCACTACACTACTTTTCTTATTATATTTAACCAGGAAATGTCCTATTGACCTAATTTTCAAGGCAAGACAGGCAGCAGCAACTAAGAACAACCCAGTTACAACAGATAAAAGACGGACAGACAGTATTACAACACACAGCTCATGTAGAAAAAGAATAAAAGTTGTAGCTTTAGTTACTTTCTTCCTCACACATTGAGATTTTATACACAAAACATGTGACGGGGACTTAAACATGATGCACTGTGAGAGATTTAACCGTCCAAACTGTTTAAAGTGACACAAACAAGCTGCAGATCGAGTAACTTCAACAGTAAAATGATGCTGACACATTAAAGCATCACTGAGAATAATAATAAAACTAAATAACATGTACAGAAGCCAACTGAAGTACTCTTACTGTTGATGTTTTCAGCAGTGCAGTACTTTTATGGTGTACTACTACTACTGTTGCTTTTACATGAGTAAAAGTATGTGAGTACTTTGCTTTGTCGTTACCAACTTTTCAAACGCGCACAAACACGCGCACTGACGTCAGTGTGCGCACACTGAGGCCTGCTCACACTCAGAGATAACAAAACCGATAAGTCGAGCATTCATCCAACATGCAGCTTCATTAACTTTAAAAAATAAGGACAATAAAAAGGTGTTTGATCTCAACAACAGAAACACAAAATAAATACTTAGTGTGAAGCTTTAGAAAACGACGTCATTATCTGAGTCGGCAGCTGCTCCAACAGGTGGCCCAGAGGAAACTTTTCAAACTTCAAACAAAGCAGCAGTCTCGGTGAGAGTGAGCAGTAAGCATTAAGTGACCGCTGACAGAAACTATTTGGCCAAAGATCAATAATTTAATTTAACAATGGCGCAACGAGCTCTGCCTTTTTAATTTACACTCACTTGCTTCTGGATGTCGTCCTGTCCGAAAGTGTTTATCTTGAGTCTTCTGCCGTGCCAATAAACCAATTATAATCCCATTGAAGCAGCAGCGGGGTGCTGGTGGTCAGAGGTGGACGGAGGTCTCCACAGCGCGAGGAGGGCACGGGGGACGAGGGACAGGGGCTGAAGGCGCCGCGCGCTCCACGGTCATTCCCGAAAGCCAGCAGCGACTGACCCACCCTGCCGGGTTAAAAATAAAGTGGGCGCATCCAGTACATGATCTGTGCGCGCAGGGGACGCACATTCCTGACAAGAGCTGGTGACTCTAAATGGCAGAGACACTTCTGATCTCCTGTGCACCCCCTCCACACACACACACACCCTCTCCAACTACCCCTGCTCCACCCCGCCCTGACCGGGGCTCTAATCGCCGCGCACACAACACCCACCCACCCGCCGGGACCCTTTTTCAGAAATGTCACCTCTGCGTGCCATTTAGCATGCAGCACGGAGAGGAGAGAGGAGACATGGAAACAAGTCCTGCAGAGAAAAGAGCTTCACGTTACAAAAGATGTGCATCAGTTACACAACACCTGTCAGGCCATCAGACATCAGCGCTTCACCTTCAATATTGCTACTTTACAGGCAACTCCTTCACCCCTGCGTCTCAGGGTGCAACACATTTAACTGACAGCTTCTCCTCAAGATCAAGATTTTACATTAAATATCATATTATGAGCTCACGACATCAACCTTGATGTCTTGTGCCCCAAAAAGTGATTTCCCATCAGCTCTGTGGCTGCCGAAGGCCCCAAACTGTGAGTAAACTGTCCAAAAATCTGAGATAAATACAACAAATAACTACAAATGTGTTTTTTCCTGTATTTTCTACCCCATTAATCATCTCCCGCCTCTTCAGATTCATCTTGCAGGGGCACCAAACTGTTAAATCACTCCATTAAAGTACCAAACTGTAAATAAAGCAGCTCGGCCTCGACTAAATACAGCGATAAAATGCTGCTTACACCTCGATGCATCTGTGTTAACACTGAACAAGCAGTACTTTTACTTGTAACTGAGTATTTGTTATTGTACTGATCTGAGTACTTCCTTTCACCGCTGCACAAAAAACATTAGCTCCACTTCAGTGTCAGCATATGACCTCAGTGTTGTCATGAATATTATGCTTTACATTGAATTAAAATTCACTTTTTGTTCAGTTGACTGAATATAACCAGTGTGTCTGTGTTAAATACAGTTTTAGAAGTGCCGGACTGGAGTTACATTCTGTACTCAAGTGTCAAGTAATAACATAAACCATCTTAAAGAGCTGCTTAGACTCAGAGCTCAGTATTGTTTGACATTTTTTGATTGCGGTGCTGATTTTTTGAGAGAGAATTTGAGGAAAGTGAACTTTTTTTTTTCCACCTGTTTGACGAAAGATAAAAACTTCTCAAAGCAAAAGCAGCAAAGTTAAAAACAGAGCCGGCGTGAAACATTCCTAAAGATTCAGACGATTAATAACCAGACTCACTTTGACTGTTGATGAAACTGCAAAAGATTAAATGAAGGAAGAGGGAAGGAAAAAAAAAAAAGAACAAACAACAATTCACTTGAAATATGTACTGTATTCATAAAAAAATGACCAAACACAGCGGCCAAATGACTCTTATTAGCAACAGGAAGCAGAGTGTTTATAACAAAATACATTTTCAACACACTGTCAAAACATAAATAAAGTTGTTTGTTTTTTTACACAATTAAATGAGCACTTTAAAATATACAGACAAGAAGAAACCAGTCTGACAAGCTGTCACTATGTTCCTTCACTCTGTGTCTTCAGTATTCAGTCGCTTTCTCTTTGGTTCCCTCGAGAACGTTCAACTACTCTAAATAATATGGCTTCATGTCTGGATGCGGCTGACTGAGAGCAGTCAGCTTCTGCATAGTTTCAACACTGTACAGACAAACACACAAAAGGAAAAAAAAATCACGCAACATTAATAAATGCATTAACAGTTTCGTGCAAGCCGCCGTAAAAAGAGAAACCAACAGCACCGTGCTTCATAAAAAAAAACATTCACCAACAGCATCTCAAACAGGAAGTGGAACAAAATAAATACGACAGATTCAGAAACAGGTGAGAACAGAACGCCTTGAAACGTAAAAGCTTATGCAGATCTGGGGTACCGTACTGTCTCCGTAACTTACTGCTGCAGATTTAATAGTGAAATAAAGGGAGGTCAGAGGTCAGAGGTCAGGGGTCGGCTACGGAGCGTCAGCCCTGCAGCTGGTGGGATCCTCGCCGTCTTGCTCAAGGACGCTTCGGCTCACGCTGAACGGGGGCTTGAAGCACAGAGCAAACTGATCTGCCTCGTCGCTCTTCGACTCGTTTCATCTGAAAAGTTGTCTTTGACTTCCTGACTCAACATCTCCCCGTTTTTTTGCTACAAAACTGTTTCGGTATTTTCACGTTCGCCCACACAGACGAACACAACACAAAGAACAGCTGAAGAGTGGCTAAATAAATCTGAGCATGCCTTCAATACACCGCCTTCATACCCAACCTTAGCTTAGGGACCGTGTGAAAATTACCAGGGTGAAAAAATCCCTTTTCCCTCCCTGTTTCCGACCCTCTCTCCCTGCCTTATAAATTTCACACGGTCCCTCACACCCACTTCTCTCCTCTTTGCTACAAAACTGTTGAAGGACATCTGAAGTTTATTTTCTGCAGAATGAAGGTCTGAGTGGTTAAAATATGCAGTGCCTGAGGAAATAAATACAGTATGCAGTGTAACAAATCAAGATTTACTCATATCATCGTCAGTATTTGCAGTATTTTCTTCATATGGACGTGGTTTACTTCATGAGGACAATCCAGGTGTCGTCTCAGGTGAAATATGATTAAGTCAACTGAATTTCAAATACCTGTCCTTGTACGTATGGCTTCTATATCTGACAAATACCGCTCGTCACCTGTCTAAGCAGGCTAAAACTGCCCGCAGTGTGGTTAATAAAGTTGTTTTGGGTTAGAGTAAAACGAAGCGTTTAAGTGATGCTGTGTACGGTCTTAATCTCAGGAGTATTTACACGTCCCTGCAACTACAAATCATCTTTTTTTTTTTAATAGAAAGAAACGCTGGTGAAAACAAACTTGCATTAAATCAGCGTGACCTTGGATTATCCGTTGACCGACTCTTAAACTTCAATTTTACGGTTCTCTAGCTACGACGCTGACCTTGTTAAATCGAACATATTTGGTTGTCCTTGTTACAATATGGTACAAATCAATAGACAGCATATTGCTAACAGGTATTAAGGGCGTTAAATGGCTGATACTTATCAGGTTAGAGCAGAATAATTAACCCGTTTCATCAAATGGATAAATCAATACGGAGGGGAAACTTTGCCTCCTCGGATAATTAATCATCAAACTGTCCCAACGAAATACACTAAATGTGTCATGCCGAGTCGCGTGCCGTGACTTCTAATCAATCTTTGGTAAAACAGGATTATGATTGTTACAAGCATTCAGGTACATTACAAATATAAAAATACAGTTTCAATATTTTATAAAAAAATACCTTCATATAAAAAAAGAAAAGCTGCTTCAACCTTGTAACTGGGAATCGACGTAACAGTGCTCTTAGAATAAAATAAAATAAAAAGTCAAGTAAATAAATTTCAGGTGCAAATTTTAAAAGACAGACTGACTCCACGATGGAGACTGTTTAGTCTTAAGTGCTCACTGCTGACGAGTCTTCAACCTTTAACGAGTTTACGTGGAGAGGTACACGTCAAGATCGGCGATGACAGCCGCATGTCTTCTGGCCACGGTGTTCAACAGTCGCTGAGGAAAGGATGGAGCTCCGAAGTCCAGCTGGAGGACGACGACAAGAGAACACAGTCACAAATACAGGAGCACTGCCCGGCAACTATTATGTGCATGGACGGATCAGAGATGAAAATTAATCTGCATTAACTTCCTGCAAATATCACCCAAAAAAAAGCCACGACTCTCTTGTTTACACTCGAGACTCGCTAGAGTACTCTCGGTGGAAAGACCGCTGATCCGTGCTGAAGTTAGGAGAAAAAGACGGGACATGCAGAGCTGGATATATAAACGCCGGGAGCGGTCCAAATCATGCGTACCGTCTGTTATCAAGGGGATGCTAACTGGGCTACAGTATGGAGAGTGTAGCAGAGACGTGGCTGAATGAACTCACTTCGGACTTTAAGCTGGTAACTCTGGACGGCTTTCAACGTGTGAGAGCGAGATACGAACGGTGCGGGATCAATAAGTTAGCTCATCTTAAAATACAGCACTTTCACAGATTCACACAGACTGCCGAATTTATGTTTTTGCTAGCAGTTCAAATGTGGCAGCGTATCTCACCTGTAGCAGGTAGAAGACCCTGGTGACCTCCTGTCCACCGCGCCTAATTGGCTGCAGGACCCAGCAGCTGGGCATCATCTCCCCCCGGACGGCATCCACGCTGGGACGAGGCAGAGACTCCTCGAACACAGACTGCATCGCCAGCACACACAGGCCGGCCTGAGGCGGAGAGCGGGGAGAAGGAATGAAAAAATAAAGATCATCAATAAAACAGGCAGAGCGGACGTTTGATCAGCCAAGAGGCAAGTGTACACTGACACTGATAACCAGGAGCTGACCGGTGTGCTCCACACCCGCTGCCTCCGGGTCAGGCTTGTTTATGCTCAGTGTCTCTGTGAGCACGAGCGGTGTCTAAACGACATGTTCTACATTTTGTGGATGAGAGACTCCGTGTCACGCTGCTCATCAGGAGCTGACTTTAATTAGACACCATCGTCCAATCCACAGTAATGTGGCTGGGATGTTTTTCTCCTTCGAGCTAAAGCGTGATTTTTGTGCACAACTATGCTGCAAGAATGCTCAGTGGACCGTACACAAGGGCGAGCAGCAATAATCATCAGAACCGGCTGGATGATTTTGCAGCTGTGCTTACCTGTTTGGACTCAGTGCTGATGCAGCAAAAGTCCCGCGGCTGGCTGAGGTGGCACGTGGACGGATCAGTTAGTATGTAAACTAAAGAGGAAAACACAGAGTCAGACTGGTTGGAAATAAAAGATAAAAAACAACCAACCAAGGCAATGGAAGAGACATTTATTGCTAACCAAGCTTGGGCAGCAACCTTCAGAACATAATGCATCATTTATATAAAGATATGACGATCTATCCGTGGTGTGTGGACACAGATGGACGAAGTAAAACAGAGCAGAGGAGGCTGAGAGTGATCTCAACGGTATTAAAATGCTACATAGTGCAGGTGTGAGAACGGAGCTGGGCACGCGACACAATACAATGAGCGAGTCGATGATGAATGGGACTGTGCACTGGACATAACGAATGTATGCAGACGCATCATTTAAAATAAAACACACATGCGGCTCCGTAAATGCAAAAAATATAAATAGTTTTGCAGGAAAGACAAAAAAATCTAAAATACATCTTAATGCATATACAAGTATCTGCAAGGTAAACTCTTTATGTTGCTCACGTGGGAAAGTATTTATCAGTATCTTAGCTTCATGCTTCAGATCTGCTGTTGATTAATTTGTGCTTCAGAATATTTTAATTTATTACAGACTGGTTTTACTTTTGTAGTTAGCCGAGTGCAGCTTAACCATTTCACACACTCTCGGGTTATTTTTTTAATTAAGAAGGAAAACTCTGAGCTGTGGCAGAGCAGAAGTATGAAGCGGTATAAGTTAAGCACCTAAACCTCAAATATGCACTCAAGTTCAGCTAAATTGACTTCATTCCACCCCTGCTAAAGCAATGCAAAGAAACCCTGTGAGGATAAACGCTGAGCACAGACACATTAGCTCACCCAGCTGAGTGCTGTCATCTAGTGGTCGTGTCCAAACAGAACGGACTGACTGATTATACATGTGGCTCTTGGACAGCTGGCAGATAATGCTCCACAGGCTGGTCAGGGGTCTGTCGAGCTCCCCGGCCCCCAGAAAAGCGTGGACAGATGGGCTGGAGGAGGGCTTGTGGTACGCCTGGATGCCTCGTTCTTCTCCCTGATATCTAAATAAACATACACTTAATACTTTAGCAAATGATATTTATGCAGTTAAGCGGATGATTAATCTAACAGCAGACAGAGAGAGAAGGTAGATGAGTTTTTTTTAATTAAAGAGAATGACCCGGCTCACCTCCAGCCTGCTGTGGCTTTGCCCATGAGCAGGCTGCTAAAATCCCCAGAAGAAGCTAGTCGCAGCTGTGGAAAAAGAAACACAGTTCAACCTGATATAAACGTCTAGAGGAGACGATTACATTTAACAGTCAGCTCTCAGGTCTGTCGTTACCTCAGCCAGAGCTCGACCCAGGAGACTGGATGTGATGTCCTGATAGGTCGTGGACATGGAAGAGGAGGAGCCGAAGGAGGCGGTGCGTTGACGCGTACAGGCCGGGGGTGACGGAGATGAGGTCATCAGGGGCTCGAACGTGGCGACAGGAGGCTCAAGGCGGACGTCTAGCAAAATACAGGGATGGAATATCAATACAGAGAATGGAGAGGGGGCGACGTGGGCAGAACTACTCAGGAATCAAATACTAAATCATGTCAATGATTCTTTGTTTGTGTAACTGTTTCGGTTTTGTGAATGACCGTCCGGCCCTCACCGTGGGCAGACAGCCAGGTTCTCTGCGTCTTCACACTCTGAGGACCACATATAGGTGGACGTGTCCTGACCTTCAGTCCTTCATCTTGGAGCCCGGTGACCTGGACAAAAACAGGAAAAACGACACTCTCTTATCCTCCGTGTTGCTCGTTCAAGAAGAAATATTACAACAAAGTCAAGATGAGCTGTAAAAAATAATCCAAAACATTTATATTAGTGGATTTTCCAGCAATTAAATTCATTCATCTCATTTATTAATAATCTAGTGTGATGTGGCATCAGTGTCCACACCTGTCCAGTCAGAAGAGGTCTGTTGCCATGCTGCAGCTGGGCAGTGTTGCCGCTGTTGTATCCTGATGTTGGTCCAGAGGAAAGGCTCAGGCTGGATCCCGTGCACAACGTGCTGTTGCTGATTCGTGTCCGAAGCCTCAGGTCATCCTGTTTCACACACAGATGGATTATTTACATAACACAGTGACGCTGTAAAATATATGTATATTTATCGTTAAAATATATTTTAAAGACAAAGAAATGACTTCATTAATCAAAAACATATTAATGAATAATGAAAATGATTAGTGTTTCTATAGAGACTTCATGTTTGACTTATGACACTGCAATCACACCAAAGCTGACCTTGACTTCCTGAGACAGCGCCTGCTGCTGAAGCCTCCTCTTCTCCTGCTCAGTCCGCTCTCGCAGTCGTTCTCGCGCCTTCGCGATCTCTGTCCTGGCCTCCTCCCTCGCTCGGCTGTAGTCCCGCAACAGCTGCTCAATGTCAGACGGATACTGGCCCTCTCCTCGCGGGGGGTCTGGTATTCTATCATTTAGATAATTCACTGAGTTGCAGTTACACCAATAATACACATACTTTTTTCAATATCAAACCGAAACATTTAAAACTCATAAGAACAACTTCTTTTCATCTTGTGACAGAGCCAGCGTCTTACCTGGTGCTGTCGATCACCTCCTGGCGGAGCTGTTGTAGGTACTCTTTACGCCGGCTGGGCATGGCGGCAGATACCTGCCTGGAGGAGGCCTCTTGTGGAGAGGAGCAAGGATGTTTGCCTGGACTCAAACTACGAGCTCTTCGGCAAGTCTGCAGACGTTCTTCCCTCTCCTGCCTCAAGCCCTCGATACTCCTGCGGTGTCTGAGAGGAAAGATTCACAGAAATAGAAAATATAACAACAGGAATTAAGTTTTAGGGATGAGCACTGGACCAAAACTGTCAGATATTGAAAGCTGTCTTGTTTGTCTTTGGTCGAATACTTCCTGATCTAAATTAGGAAAGTCTAAAACTGACAAAAGTTCTTTATAACTGTTTCAAACACTGATGCATTGACAAGTTTAGTGTATTATAATCAACATAAAGAGTATGTAGCTCATTTACATCCTTACCTATCATACAGCTGCTGTTTGGTGGGTGCAGCAGTCATCGGCTCCGGCTCTTCTCTGGACCTCGGGGTCAGCATCTTCAACAGTGTATCCGTCTCTCCGAGGCCATAATGCAGCTTGGCCTCCGTCAGCTCCACGGTCAGCGGCGTCGGGTTCATGTTGAGGCTGACCGTCGCCATCACCTGCTCCCTCTCCTGCCGCAGCCTCTCTATCGCTCTCGCCCTTCTGTCGCTCTGTGCCGCGGACTCCGCGTTCGAGCCGTAACTCTCCACCTCGCCCCACCCGGCGCAGTCTCTGCTCTTGTCGTGGTCTTTGGCGACAAATGTGGCCAGTTTGTTTGAGGGCTTTGATTGGTGATGGCTGATGCCTGACCAGTTTGTGAACTTGTTGTGCAAGGGCAGGTCCTCTGGGGCAAACTGGCGGTCTTGACACAGGGACACGCTGGTGAGAGGCGTAATGTTTACAAGGATGTCTGTGTTGCACTCGCTGGGTGCCAGCGACACCGTGTCGTCCTCTTGAAGTTGAATAGTCTTGTTGCTGACTACGGACGGATTGTAGGAACCAGTGCAAAAATCAACAGAATCAACTTCAGGCCTCGTGAAGTTTGATGTTATTCCACGTCGGGCTTTAGCCTGCTCGTCAACGTCAGTCGGTCTTAATATGGGAGAGATCTGGTTCTGCATAGTTAAACCTTTTGTTGCAGTAGAAGTCCTCCACTGCTTAGAGGTCATCTGCCATTTGGCAGCCTTGTCTTTAGCTGTAACATCTCTCCTGTAAGTGTCTGTATGCCGATCCAGTGATGAACTAAAGCTTACAGAGCAGTTATCGGAACCTTTCGGGCTCGAGGAACTCATTTCACTAACCTTCTCAAGTGATACGGATTCTGATTTACAAGAAGAAACATCACACTCCTGTCTGGGCATTTGATCATCCTCTGAAACAGTTGTACACGCTGACTGTCTGCCGGAAGGCACACTGAGGCCGCCTTTCTCAGAACTATGGTCTCTTTTTATATGCTGATATTTCGGCGGACACGGCGCTGATTGGTCTCCTTTCTGCTTCACACGTAATCTTGTTCCCACAGTCAGTATGGGAGAGGATGCGCGGTCCGTGTATGTGGTTTGCTTCTTTAAAGAAAGTGATAGGTCGTTTCTTAAAGAGGGGCTGAGATTTTCAGATACTGCAACACTCCTGTGGCACAGTGCCTCGGGCGTGCTGTGCTTTGAGCCTCTAGTAGAAGCAGATCTCACACGTCTTTGACATTCACCCGCGGCCTTTAAAGGAGGTGTTTTTAGAGGGCCGTTCTCTGATCGCGAGGCGGGCCTTTGCGCTGCAGCAGAGGTGTTAAACCTCAGGTCAGGCATACTCTGCATCTTTTCATCTGCTTTGCTCTTCACCGCACACTTCTCGTTCTCGTCCTGAGATACGCTGACCACCTCTGAACCAATCACTTTGACTATCACATTGACTTCATGAGATCTGTCGCTGGGTGTTTGATTTACAGCGACCTCCTGCTCTGCTGGTCTTGAGGGCCTTTCGGTCTGGATCCCAACATCTACGGCCGTCTGAGTCGAGCAGTCTCTCTTGGTGTAGTCGGTAGACTCGTTATAAGAGATGCTGATGTTGGAAAAGTTGACGCTCCTCCTCAGACTGGACTTGAGGGATTCTCCTGTTCGCATTTCCTGGACATCCCCAAGCAGGTCTGAGGTGCTGTCGATTAGTTTTGAGAGGTGAGCTGACATGCTTTCCATGCTGGCCCACGTGGGAGTTTCTTTAATGTCCACTTTAGTCTTCTGTGTTGTAGGTACGTCGGTGTTACTCCTTTTGTGCCGCTCTCTCCTCTTTGGAGCGCTGCTATCGCTACCAATATTCACTGTCTGAAGGCCACGCTCAGTTTGAGTGCCACTTTCACACGTCCTCTTTCTTTGGGTTCTGCTTGCCTGGGACTCTTGCTCAGACGAGTACACAAACATAATTTCATCCACCTGACTGGAGTTGTTACTGGTGTTACCACCAGGAACGTCATGACTCAAAGAGTTGCCAGTCACCGTCAGGCTGGCTAGATGATCATGAATATCAACGGATGTTTCTTGAGGTGTTTTCTTCACTTGTTCCTTATAATCTTCCATACTGCTAAGTGTACTGGAGAGCCCCTTGTTGGTGGCGTAAGTGCTCAGATGGGAATTGAAAGGCGAGTCCTGCCCGTTCAAACCGTTGTCGACACTGCAGCATCTCGTCATACGTTTCTCCGCGCTGTTCAGAAGTGGAGATATACAGGACAGGTCAGCGGCGCTTCCGAATGCTGGGTTCTTGTAACAGTGTTGGTTTGGGTCACCGTCTTGCCACTGGTGAACAAAAGGGTTGATGTCACTGGAGGCAAAATGCATAGTGGAGTCCTGAGACTTCAGCGCATGTTGTGGTTCCCCTTTCTTTGCAGACGGGATGTTTTGTTCTAGATTTGTCTTCTGTGACGTTGTCTGAGGAGGTATAGAGTAATATCTACAGACTTTAACTTCACTTTTACCCGGAGTCCCAACAGAGCAGGTCTTCATTTTAGATTTGCTCGCTGACAATGAAGTGGAAACATCTGGATTGTTACTTCTGGCCTGTCTGACTTGTTCGCCATTACTTTTGCCGAGCTTTACCCATTTAGATGGGAGCCGTGAGCTGTGATGCACTCTGGCGGTTTGGTCATCGTCCTCTTCATCATCGGATGACTTAATGGAAGACTCGGAGGAAGAGGAGGGATGAGTCTGGATCTTAGACTTTCTGAACCTCTTAGACTTGAACTTTTTAGACATAAGAGCTGAGTTATCCAATTTATCGGCAGATGTCCTGAGCTCAACCTGTTGGTAGGTCAGGTTGGTATTTCTGATGCCATGTGGTATCTCGCGTTTTGGCTGCACAGCACCAGAAATACATGGTTCATATTTTGACTCTACGAAGATCTTTGGAGTCAATGTCTCTTTGTCATTTTTAATGACACAATCCTGGCATTTGTTGCTGTAATTCATATTGACCACACAAGTCTGAGCCAATTGATTTGAATGAGTCTGTGGACGGTTATACTGATCCAGTGCTGCGAAACAAGGTTCATTTCCTCGTGTGTTGCCTGTTTCACCATTTTCATCATGACCAGGAGTGACAGCAAAACCTCTCATAGATAAATTCTCAACAGTGGGTGTGTTCTGTCCATCAGGTCGTAATTTTATGGATCCAGGTGCATCGGGACTATTTTGGAAATGTTGCCAAACCTTCCTTGGTGTTTTGTTTTGTTTGGACGAATAACCTTCTTTAAATTCAACACTGGCTGTGGTTTCCATGCCGACAATGTTAACATGGTTACAGCCACAGTTTTCTTTTGCATCACCCAGGGTGGAAGATGTATCATGGGATATTTGGTGAAGTTCACCCACGATGAAAGGCGTTTCATGGGGTATTAGGAGAAGTTTGGCCCCAGTTGAAGCTGTTTCATGGGATATTTGATGAAGTTCACCCACAGTTGAAGGTGTTTCATGGGATTTTTGATGTTCACCAACAGTGGAAGGTATTTTATGGGGTATTAGGAGAAGTTTGGCCCTAGCTGAAGGTGTTTCATGGGATATTTGGTGAAGTTCACCCACATTTGAAGGTGTTTCATGGGGTATTAGGGAAAGTTTGGCCCCACTCAAAGGTGTTTCATGGGATACTTGGTGGAAATCAGAATTCACAGCAGGGCCATCCAAACAGCTCCAAGTGTCCATTTCATTCTCCACAGTGTTTTCTTGTGGATCAATACATTTGTTTTGTGAAGAGGAACAACTCAATGAGGCCAAACTAATTGGATGCAAATCGGGGTTGCCAGAGTGCTCAGACTCTCCGTGGCTCTGGCTGTTGTTTTTGGAGACACAATGATCGATTACTGGCTTGTTTGATGTGACGTCAATAAAGGTACGAGCGTGGTCAAACTTCTGTGTTACTTCAGTAGATTTAAACAGGTTGTTCTCATGGGCAGCCCTGAATTCAGCTAGCAGATCAAATGCCTGGTGCTCACTTTGGTCTGCTATGTTTTCACTTGTCATTCTTTCCAGTGGAGGGACTACTCTGTCTTTCACCTGATCGCTTATTTTATCTCTCATCTCTCTTTCTGTCCATCTATTACAGCCAGAATGACATGCAGATGATGACAAGGCATCCATGCTTCGACTCCTGCTCTTCCTCTCATCAGCACTGTCGACCGACGACAGCGTCATGTGTTCTTTCACCACTTCGGAGATTCTCTGGTCAATGGCGCTACAAATTGCATCAGACTTGCAAATGTGTTTTCTACTTTCTTGATGTTTTCTTGGTTTGTCAATTTGGGATCCTCCCCCTTTTGTTTCCGCAGCTCCTTCCTTTGTTGTCACATCTCCCTCTTCAACTGCTTTCCTCTCTCCTGCTGAGGTACCACTCTGAGAACTACTGTCACCACATTCAGACTCCTCATAAATCTGACAACTCTCTCTAAGTTTCCGCGTCATGGGATCAGAAACTGGTGATGCCACTGAAACCACTGCGTCTCGTCTAATGCTGCCATCGACACGAGCATAATCACATTCTGGGCTGTCAGTTTCCACAGAGGACTGTTCCCCTTTTGAATCGCTAGTGTTATTATTGTCATCAGTCCAAATATCTTCATGGCTGCCAGCTGGTGCAGAGCAGAAAGTTACCAACTCTCTGCTGTTGCTCCTTTTTGGGATTTTCAGGCTACCTATGAAAGCATCCTGTTGGTCTTTGTTCCTCTTCCTGGAATTTTTACAAGCTGATTTAACAACCTCCTGCTGTACTGCATTGTACTGCTCAGTGCCTTTGGTTTCAACCGTATGTGACGTTTTGTTCCTTGTAAAAGACACACATTTCGTATTCCCAAACTCATTCTGGTGTATGTTTTTCAACTTTTCTGTTGCACCATCTAGATTGCATAGTACTTCATCTTCAGTGGAAGATCTGAAGGCACATGCAGCGTCAGAAATCTTGTTCAACGCTTGACTTTGCTTCGTACACATTTCAGTGTCGGGTGACAACCTAACATCAGGAGCCACCATCTGAAACAATTCTACCTGTGATGCCTGTTCAGTGTGGTGGATCTCAGTGGGTGTCACACAAGCTGTCTGATCTAAGGTTGGTAAGGATTCTGGACTACTGTAGTCTGTAGCATCAACTGCCACATTTGCCATTCGTCCCTTTGGTTGCTCTACACAACATCCTACATCCTTCAGGGCTTCATGTGGTGTTTTTAGAATGTCTAATATTTCTGATCTGCCTCCTGAAATTTCAAGACTGTGTTCCTGCACTGTTATATTTACACCATCAGTGCTGGTGGACGTTGAGCTACAGCTTCTGGATCTGCTCTGAGAGTCTGAGCGGTTCATACTGGTTGGACTAGGACTGTTGCTGCTGCTGCTGCTGCTCTCTACACCCCCGAACATCGTTTTTCTCTGGCAAGGCAGATAATCTCTATGAATCCTTGGACTGTCTGCTGCGTCGGTGGAGGACCAAGCATCAGTGAGCGCCAGCAAGTTTTCTGGCTCCCTCACGCTGCAGCTGCTCAGGGAGCGTGGGCTGCTGGTCGAAGTGGTCTGCATGTTCCCAAAGTCCTCAATCAATTTGTGTACAGTGTCTCTGGAATCTGCTACTAATGGGTTGTGGGAAGGATGCTTCATTGTTGAACCACTGTGTCTTGACTTGAGGGAACCTTGCTGGGTCCAATAAGCTTCCGTTGAGAGTACCTGAGCTTTCTGGCAGCTGTCTAAGCTGACCTCTTCTGTCCTTCTGTACTGCGCAGATGAATGAGAGCAATCTGTAATCAATGAGTGAGTTGGCACCACTGTTTGTCTAAGCCTCTTCACTGTTGAGTATTTCCCACCGCTCTCCACAGCCAACGAATCTTTCGACATCTGACTGTCTTCGCTCTCCGCTTCACTTTGAGCTGCTTCCTCGTGTCTCAGCTGCTCTGCTAGGGCCGTCGCATAAGCAGAGGACAGGGAATCGAGAGAAAAAAGGCTTTCACAGTCTGACGTTCCTTCATCCCAGTCGTCTTGCTCTTCCTCCCATCCGATCAATCCGTGCTGCCTCTCGACCCATCTGCTGGTCTTTATCATCAGAGCCTCTGTACTGTGCCACCGCCTATGCCTAACGTCTTCAGTCGGAGTCCTTTGGTCAAGCTCTTCGCACGAGACGGCTGCTTTAATGGCACATTTACTTCGGCTCATCTTGTTATCTTTAAGGCTCCTGTCTCTTCTTTGTCTCCAGTGAAATCTGCTTGCTAGCCTCCCCAGATGTTTGGGGCCACGTCCTCCATTCGCACCTGGTGGCGGTTTCCTGAACACTTTAGACAGAGCGGTTTTTAAGCTGGGTCCCACAGAACGAGAGAAAGTCGTCCTGATAGTTTCTAGTCCCTTGTTAGCTGCAGGCGGTTGAGTTATCTCATTCATGCAAGGGACAATCTGAGAACTGGGTTTGGGTGTTGAAGGTCCTTCTTTATTTTCTTTGCTGGCTGGCTGCAAAGAAGTTCCAACTGGTGACTTCAGAATGACCGTTGAGTTCTGATCCGATCGGTTCTTAAAGGACAAGTCTCGGTTTGGCAGCAGAGGTTTCCTCTCTGGACGTTCCCGGCAGGGCTGAGCTTGGGACTCCTCTTTCACAGGTTGTCTGATGTTTTCGGAGGAGCTTACTCTACTGCGGCAGGATTGGCTTTGTCCTGAGGAAAGCGAACCAGAACAACTCTGGGTTCTTTCCCGAGGAAGACACTCATCCGAAACCCACTTCCTGCTGCCAATGGAATCAGAGCATGTGGAGGAATTTGACGTCAGTTCTGTGGATCTGTTCCTCTTGAGGAAGTGTCTGTTGAGGAGAGATAAAGAAAGACTGAAATATTTTGGACTGCATTAGCTCAATACTTAAGCAAAAAGGTTTACTTCCTGCCCTCCATGCAGGTTGTGCTTACCTGAAGATAGGAGTGTTCTGCGGGTAAAGCCGAGACAGAAGATCTGCCGAGAATGAGTGTCTACGAGAAGCAAACGGTCTCCCTCTGGGTTTTGAGGGGGACCCAAGCTCAGGAGATTCTGGACTGTCTGGTCCTGGAGGCAGGACTCTTTCCAGCTTCTGCAATTCCCTCTTAGCTTCCAACAGATGCCGTTTACGGGCGATTCTCTCCAGCTGGCAGTGCAACCTTTTCCGACGGAGGCGGCTCTCGGCACGGCAAAGGGCGTGATGCTTTAGTAGCTCCTCCTGCACCGCCTTCTTCCTGGCCCTTACCACGTGGGATGGACGATCCACTGTCTGATCCTCGGTTCCACGACTTGTCAGGCGCTCCAGAAGGGGTGCAGGGATAATGTCTGTTTGAACTCCGGACTCTTGGGTGATTCTCTGCTCTATGGTTGTTAGATGCTGCTTCTCCTGCAAAATCCACTGCTGGACTGTTGGGTAAAGATTTTCAGAAGGGAAAATTTCATTTTACATTTTACATGGTTATCCAAAACGGCCTAGAATTACCTGAATGTGCATTAACTTGCAATAATATACGAGTGCGTAGAAAATCTACTTACTCTCGCTGTACTGCTGTCGGAGGTGGGCCTGCTCCCTCTCCAGCTCCCTCTCAGCCCGTCTCTGTTCAGCCTGAATCTCCTGCCGCAAACTCTCCACGTAGCGCTGCTGCTCCTCTACATGCTGCCTGGCGGTAGACTCCTCACTGGGGGAGAGAGAGGCACTCAGCTGCCCTTGGAGCTCTGCTTCTTTGACACTATAAAACATAAACACACATAAATCCAGACTCAAAAACTGATGGGGGAAAAAACACAACCAGAAAAACCTGAAATCATTTTTCATCTCACCTTGGTACAACTCTGTGTCTATAATTTAGTAGTTCGGTGGTGGAGGATTTAAAGTAAAAGCTGCTGTTGTTGGTTTTCGGTTCTGCGTCTCAGCAGTAACCAAGCAACAGCTGAGCCTGTCCTGTAAACAGCTAACTGGGATTGTTCACAAGGGTGGGGGCTAACGGAAACATGTGACATGTCCACCAACTCGACTGACACAGGCACGAAACACCATCCTATTTCTACAGCATGAACACTAGTACAAGACATGTACCTCTATCAAATATGTATGCTGTGAGCTGGCAGAATAAGCTCTCTGCACACACCACACTTCTGCACAGAGGGATGAATATTGTGCCGTTTTGTGGAGGCAGTATTTACCTGAGGTCAGGGGTCAAGGGGCAGAGGTCAATGTAGGTGCAGCTCATGCCACCTTCACTGGCCTGAGAAGAGCAAAGAAAAGATCAACTTTAATATTCAGCGGAGAAAAATCACTGCTATCAACATTCCTGGAACATGATCAGAGATTATTTTGTGCATCAGTAGCATCACATCAACCGCAGCGTCCCGCTGATCTGCTCATTATTAACCTTATCATGATTGCCATCGTAACCGACAGGATCATTTTAATTTTTTAGCTGAGCAGCGCCTACCCGTCTGCGCTCCCGGAGGACTGCTGCCTCTGCCGGGTGGTTGAAGCGGAACTTATGCACTCCTCCCAAGGTGATCACCGTCCCTGGAGAGATACAGATCCTTCGTCACAAGTTCTGCTCGTTCCGCAGCTTTGTGTTAGAAGAAAGTTAAGTGTGTGCACTGCGGTGTAGGGTGGATGTTGAGTGTGTCTATGTTAATCCATGAGGAGAATCTGTGCGGCTTTAAGTGAGCATGCATACATAAGTGCACATTAACCCATATATGTGTTATCAAACCATATCTGTGCATCTTTAAGTGGGTGAGTGTGCAGAATTGTACAGTAACCTATATGCCATATTCAGCGTAGTGCAACAATCCAAACATGTTCATCCAGAACAAGGAAGCAAAGGCAACATGACTGGAATAAAATTCCGGTATTCGGAGATACACAACTCAACAAAATCTATAATAAAAGGTCTAATGTTTTTATGAATGATAGATTATCTTTAAGTTCTCAGCTTCTTAATTATAAAAGTGGCATCAAATCAACTAGAACTTAACTATTATGGATCATAACTTGCCTGTGTCGTGCGTAAGATAAGATTTTATAGGGCATAAAAACTGTCACATGGTATTAAAATAAGAATTTACTATCAGTCAAATAAAAGTGACACGATGCATGGGTCAGATCAGATATTAAAAAAACATGCTACAACTTTATATTTGCTTTTCGTTCTGACTACACTACATCCAATCTGTGTCACATGAGTGTGATTAAACTGTTTCACTGAGGACAGGAGCTGACCTTGAGCCAGTCGGCAGGGCTCTGTGACCTCTCGGTCGTTGAGCAGGCAGACGCAGCCCGGCAGCGGCCTGAGCGTCACCACGCCTCCGTGGTTTTCAATCTCGCAGCTGGCACTGCCCTGCAGAACTAGAAACACGGAGAATGCAGAAACACAATCGCACGTTCGGATTTAGAAAGCTGTGCTGATGCAGCTACTGTTCTGCTAAATATATCCAGCGCTCAATGCAGCATTTAATGAGAAGTGAGCAATGTTTTACTATGCATTCAAAGACTCTCATTCTCCAACAGTCTGCTGTATATGTGCATCCTCCGCCGTGTTCCCTGTTTCATGCTGCCAGTTTGCTGCACATCTTCTCTGTGATAATGCACGGCTGTAAGACGCTTTGAGGATTTCTTGCAATGTTCCAATTAAGAAAAAAATTCTTATTACACAGCTTCAAAAGGAATATACGCAGCTGGGTCGAGGAAGCATGGAGACCCAATGAATAAATAAATACCTATTTGTGGTTCCTCAAATTGTTCCTGAGGTCCAATGTGGGTAACTCCTTCCTGTGAGAAACAAAAAACATTGTGTAAACATGGCAGCTGCACAAAAACAAAAACAACTACTGTGCATACCGGACGTAAGACACAAGCAACAGCAGCTACAGTGAATTTTACGCGATAATCTGAGAAGTCAGACTTCTCTGACAGAAAAAAAAAAAACTCATTTGTTTACTTTGAATCTTATCTAATGGGATTAAGAGCTTTCTTATACGGTGTCAAGACCACATGTGCTCCCAGGTGGCCTCAGCTCTTCACATGCAGGAAACAGTGTAATTGTCAGGCCTGAGGGTATGCTTGTCATTGTCAGAATCAGGACAGCTTAAGCTCCCCGGAGTCCTAGCCTCAGAACTAAGAGCCTCTTATCCAACTGAGCTCCATGTATTGTGGAAGACATACACACACCCACACTCACACACACACACACACACTCACATAAATAGAGATGGTAGATCAACAGGACAGTTGGAGGGTGGAGTGAAAACAAAAGACGGCAGAAACGCACCTTTCCTCAAGAGTTTTTCTAGCAGAACAGAGAAAAAAGTAGGAGGAGGAAGAAACAGAAGAATCTAGTAGAAAAAAAAGAGAGATGGTTACAGTCAAGACAGCTGACAAATCAGAAAGAGAGTTAGAGTTAGGGAAAAGTAGAGCGAATGAGGAGAATATCAGTTTGTCTTCGTTCATGCAAATGTGAATTTTTAGTGTACACAACAGGAGATGAAAGGAAAGCAACACACTTCCTGTAAAACTAACTAATCTATGACACGATCAATACATGAATAACTAATAACTTCATGAAGAAAAGACCTCATACTAAAATAATACATCATATATCCAACATATCTATCTGTGTTTTGCATCATCGTACCCTGAGGTGATAGAAGACGACCCCGGTGCTGAGAACGTCTCTATCCAGAGCGACCAGATGCGGTTGGAGGGAGTTGATGAGGAATCCAGCCCGGTCTCTGTTGATGTCCACGCTGTACTGTTTCAGCAGCTCCTTCTTGTCTCTCCAGCCCTCCGACCAATCCTTCGTCAGCTGCTCCACCTGAGGAGGAAGACGTGGATGGAGATAACGAAGGGAAGGTAATTAAGAGAGGCAGCTGAGACCAGCGTAGAGAAATGATGATACCAACAGTATCAATGCTAATACTGCTACTTTCGCCACAGATCTGTATCATTCCAGTGATATCCACTGTTGAGACATCTGCTGCGATCCCGGTACAAAAGAGGTGGATGGACTGTTGTTTACGGAGCTGTCTTTTCAACAGACAATGTTCGGGTCGCTCAGGATAATCCACAAACCTCAATGGGAACCTATTTTGTTGTGTCTGCAGAATCTTAAATAATCCTACAATCTTTATAGTTAGACACAGGAAGGACTAAGTTGGAAAAAGTGTCTGATGTAACCGATCCTTTAAGTTGATATCGTGCACACAAATGAATATGAAAGCAGACCGGCTTCATGTGTCCAGTGTCAGGCAGATTTAACCGGCTGCGTCGACCCTGTGTTACCTTTAGTTCGTTCTGTAGCACGATGTCAGAAAGGTTTCCATCCCTCTCATCGCTCAGGGATGGACTGGGATTACGCTGCTGTCAGTCAAGAGAATAAAAGGCGCGATCAGTCAATGTGCAAAAGGAAAATGTCACAGTCGTTACAATGTAATTCTCTCTTTACCACCCACGGGACTAAAAAAACGTCACAGAGACACAAAGCGCTGCACTAAGCCTTTGCCACAAAAACTTGTAATGTGCGAATCTCTTTCATTCAAAGCCTGCAGTACTAAGAGGGTAAACCCAGCGGGGTGTATCCCCGAGAGAGTCAGCACTATGCTCTGACGATAAAAAGGTCATCGTACCATTTCAAAGCTGAGCAGCATGCTCTTCAGCCTGTCAATCTCCTCCCTCAGTTCCCTGATCAGCCGAACATTGGCATCCTGCACAGAAATCAAAGCGCACGTCAACCTATGAAGAAAAATTCCGATCAAACTGAATTCTTCATCGTCGGACTTCTGAAACAGCCACTGACCTCATTAACCCGAGGCTTGTTGACGATATTTCTGGCATGGGCGGCGTAGCGCAAGGTGCTGAGGGTCTCGTTGTAACTGTTAGCGGAGGGTGAGACCGCTGCACACACACAAACACACAAGTAAACGACACACATACAGCAATTAGCAGTCACATCACAATAAATAGGCGTATAGAGTTTCGAGAGCGAGGCTCGGTGGTTTTGGTAGTGCGGTCACATTACTGCAAAATATTTTCCAAAGCATAACAAGTACTTTTTAAATTTATTTTCCAGACATCCAGCCAGTCCTTAGGTTTAGGTTTACACTGCAGAATAACTTGCAGACTCGCTTGGGGTGAAGTGGTTTTCTTAATAAACACTCACAAATCAATGCACATGCATTTATCTTTAAATGTTTTGATCAAAGTTAAATTATCTTGTGATGCTGCAGCAGCTATGAAGAGCGGCGGCTGTTTTTAAGTCTCCAAAGTTAGCTGCCATTTAGAAAACCTACCAAATATTAAATTCCATTTTTGCTTTCACTGGAACTCACTCTAATTCTTTTAATTTTGCACGTTTGCCTTTTGAGTTTGCAACAGCTCTGTTCAGCAACTTTCAGTTAAGGCGTAGGAAAGTCACTGCCTGTTACACTTACTTGCGATCATGATGGTCTTGGAGTTGCCACCCAGGCTGTCTTTCAGCAGCCAGGTTAGCACAGAGTCTCTGTAGGGGATGTAGCAGTGCCTCCTCCCACCACCACCACCACCTCCTCCTCCTCCGCCTCCAGAGAGGGAGCTGCTGTGGCTTCCCACCGTGCTGCCATCGCCCTCAGAAGCCATGCTGTTGATACTCTGACAGCTGCTGGACATCTGGGAGTTCTGGGCTGAGGAGGAAGCAGTGGGAAGAAGAGGTAATTGAGGGATTTATGGCGCTGCTACAGACAGAGGGGAATGCTTTGAGGAAAGAGGAAACGTGGAAGGAGAAATAGGAATCTGTGGACGTTCATGCTCAATTTAATCCTCTCTTAGAAATCGTCACTTTGACTTACCGAGAGCAGATATGACGATGCCCAAAGTAACCAGCGACTTGTTGATGTTAGAGCCCTCGGTCAGCCTGTCCCTGCAGTAATTGGGGTCTGCGCGCTCACTGTGAGATACAACATAAGGTTCATGTCATTCAAGTGATTAAAGACGCAGATTAAAATGTGAAACTGAGAATTCAGGAGCTCTCATCCACTAGGGGGCAGATTTGTCAATGACTTTGAGAAGAAGAAGGAAATATCAGTTGCACCTTCCAGCCAAGTCCACCAGATTTATCTTGCTGACAGTTTCTGAAGGAAGGTTGTTTTCTAGGATTGCCTGTAGAGGAAAAACGAGAGCATTCAGACTGGAATCGGAAAAAACTACAAACAGGATCATTAGCAGATGAGTGCAGCTGCACACGATCTGATGGGAGGGCTGAGGGAGATGATGACCTGTGTGTACTGGATGGTGAAGATGGCGTGGGATCTGCTGCTGGCGTCGTGGTTGTGGGTTGCTGCCGTGATTCGGTTGGCGATGCCTTCCTCCAAGAGGTCCATGGCCTGCTTGCAGTCTGAGACCACGTGCTGCGATAGGTCTGATTAGAGAGAAGGAAACACAGAAAACACAGCAAATACAGTTTATATACACGAACCTCCAACATGTTTGTTAATTTCCAGAAACTCCCTGTGAGAGTGATTATGATGTTGAGGATTAGAAAGGCATACTCTTCACAGAGTCCTCCAAAAAAAGACTGACAGATTCACATTTGAAGCTAGAAGTATATAAGTATATGGCTGCTTTAGGAATAAGGTGATGCAATGAGTAAGTAAATGGAACTTCAGTGTTACGCTGCAATGAGCAGAAGGACAGTCAGAGATGAGAATAAGACACAAACAGGAAGTATGTCTCATCAATACTTGCTCATGTTTGAGCTGTAATATTTTCCCACAACAAAAAACTCGACTTCCAGGCGTGAATCACGCATCTTAAGCGGCTGTAACACACATGCACGCACAAAGACTTGTGGCACCAACATTGTCACGACTTAATGCTTCTCTTAAATATGAACATTTAATACACGTTTAAATGTATATAAAGAGAATAAGAGTGGCTGTGAAACACTGTTTGATGGAAACGTGTTGGCGGAGGAGAAGTCCTTAAAGTGCTCTGTGTGTGCGGTGGAGTGTTCTCCTTGGAACCACAAGGAAATGACTTCACTTCCTCTGGTCAACTGGGATTTCTCCTGATACAGACAATGAGTGGATGTGGGGCTTTAAGCACAGAGGAGGCGGGAGGATGAGAGGGAGAGAAAGGAGGAGGAGGAGGAGGAGGAGGAGGAGGAGGAGGAGGAGGAGGAGGAGGAGGAGGAAAAAGATGAGGAGAAGGAGAAACAGAAGGCGAGCTAAAAGAGGAGTCTGGGTCAGAGCCAGGACAGCCAATTCTGGACCTGATCAAAAGCTTAACGACGGAAGAAAATTCCACCGCTGACCGCGTACCGCAGTGACTTGTAAACTAAACTTACAAGACACGAGCATTACTCAAAATACTGCAGACCATGTTACACATCCAAGTCCATAATTTGACAAAATTATGTGTTTGAGTGTGGATGACAGTGCAGAGACAGAAAATTTACCTTTGGTATCGCCTCTTATCTTCACCCTCTAAGCACGGAGTGTTTCGGACAGATTGTTTTAGTATACGATCCACGGCTGAGTCATAAAAAACGTAAAATTTAAATATGCAAAGTCCTATTTTATGTCAGATACATCAAGGTGCTGCAAGGTTATTTAAAATAATGTTTTTTTCCTGTGCCGAGATTTAGTATCTTATTTTAATCTTAGCTACATTATCCTTGCAGGGTAATGGGAATGCGCAGCCTCTAGACCTCTAGATAAGTATTTAATCAGTAAGACAGACAGAAAAAGACTAAAAGAGGAAATGATCTGTTGATTCTGGAGCTCAACAATTTGTGCAATTACACCTGGAACCGCAGGGTCGTGTTTGAATACTGAATTTTAATTCTGATTCATTGAATTTGTTGGATTTGCTTTGTGCTTGTGGGATGGATCTCTGCACAAAGCCTTACCTCTCTACTGTTGTTTTGTTTCTCACTTTTACACTGGAGAATAAAGTCAATAGCAACAAATAAAACATCACTTTGGTGTTGGAGGTGAGGGCTAAAGTGGCAAACAAAGAACGCCTCTCTGGTTTAAAGTGAGTTTAAATGAGTTTTCTGGGACGTACGTTGTGTCTTTGCTGTCAAACACTTTATAGATTACAGGTGCGGGTGTAGCGAACGCTCACCTTGCACGTAGGGTCCTTTCTCGGGGTGTTCTCGAACTCTCAGGGAGGGTCTCTTCTTCTGGTCTCCTCGTCTCAGCAGGTCTCGAACGCGCTCGTTATAGATCTCCAGGAAGCTGCAGGGACACGGGGATGAAACAACATCCTGCTATCAAGACACAGGACTGGATCACCTGATGTCCAATAATAAGAATAATACACGACAAACCTACGTACAGTCCCGTTACACGTCATGTGATTAGTCTATGTCAGAAACAATCAATCTTTAAGATTACAGTAAAGGCAGAATGCCAGAAAGGTTAAGTTGAGCACAGACAAACAAAGACGAGGGTGGTGATGTGTGACAATGGTTGTATTTGAACCAGGTCGTAGTCATGGTTACGTGGTCTGCGCTTGAGACCGCTGGTCCAGACGAGGCGGCCCAGAAACGACGCTAACCCAGAAAGGATAATATCTGTTCTGTTAAATTCAATAAGTCGCTCTGAGCCTGCCCCCGATGCAGACAGGAAAATCCAGTTTTTCATTTGCATTGTACTGCCTGCAGCTTCGCAGCATAATTGTTCCATAAGTACTCGTCTAATTTGAATTTTGGGAAGTGGACAGATTGCAGAGAGTCGGGCGATAACAAAGTACCTGATCTCCACTCTGCTTGAGTTCTGCCCGTCAGGAAAACTGTCTTCAGACCTAAAGAGACCCTGTAGGGAACAGGACAGGTGAAACTTACATACACCACGGGACACGTGGCTGAATTATTAGAGTTTTACAATCCACTGACGTACCTGACAGATCCGAGGAATCAAGCCAAGGGAGTCCTGACAAAGAAACAAAACAGAGAGTGAGCGTACAGTCATACAGTGGTGAGAGCCTGAGAAATGTACATAATGTCAGTGTCCTCCTCACCGGTGTCCCCATCATGGTGTACGTCTTTCCGGATCCTGTCTGTCCGTACGCAAACAGGCACACGTTGTAGCCCTCAGAGGCTCCGGACAGCACCGACACACCCAGGTCCTGGAACACCTGAGGAGCATTAACACACACACACACACGCCTCAATCACAAATACACAAAGAAAGACTGACTAAGTAATGTCTATAAAACAACCAGGTGGAGTCGCACATCTTGATTTCCCTGCGTATCTTTTCTAAATGTCGACATAATTAAGAAATCACTTCAATCACACGTTAACGACGGAAACAAACGAAAGGTGCTCGTGTGTTCACAGTGTAAGCCGATGTCCTTGATCTTAATCGCGCTGTGTTTTTCTTACGTGAGTGTAGGTTTACACCGAGGTTTCGCTATCACAATGCTGTGGCAGCGGGCCAGCGGTGGGGAGGTAATGCTGCTTCCTGCAGAGGTGTTTGGGTAAGGAGCAGGGAGGTCAGCTAATACAGCGGGTAAACAACTTTGCAGAATGTGAATGTGAGTGAAAACGAGTGTGGGGGGAAGAAGATTTTATTTTTTTTAAGTGACTTAGTCAGGAAAATAAACCTCGGCGCTGAGATGGAGGGGATCCGGGAGAGTCCCACTGAAAACAATCTACTGAGGCCTCTTGTTTTCCTTCTCTCTGCGTCTGTATCTGAGAGCCGGAGATTATTAGCACGAGGTCATACGGTCATATGAGACGTTTAACTAGTATCAAACACATGACAGTGTATAAAATCTGCGCGTGTTGATATAATTCTGCTTTCAGGAAGAAACAAGTTGTAATTGGGACAAACTGACACATCCAAATATTTTGCTGCTCTGTAGTTTCATGCAGGTAGTCCACAGCGTGCATACATTGATTACTAGTCAGGGTGTGAATCTGCATGCATGTGGATCAGGAGAACCTCTTTTCTGTCCAAGTAGTTCTGGTTCTGGAACCGGTTCTGTTCAGTCAACAATAAAACATCCCCTCATTATGAACAAACCTGTCTGTAGCTGCTGTTATTTTAACGTCTGTCACGCACAGACGATGAAAATGTGTTCAAGTCTTTGAGTGAAATATGAAATATGATCATACTGTTTGTTTGTTGTTTTAGAGAGCTGTCGATTCAACTTTACGATCACTCTACGCTTCAGTTCGTGGTGCTGTTGAACCAAATTAGGTTATAATAAGAGGCCAGGACGTTGGTCATACAAACATGATGATAACCACAAGCACCGCAAGCTACAGCCTCCACTATGAACCATAAAGCTGAATCTACAGGAAAGCCAAACTACTCCGATTCATGTGCTAATTATTCATGTAGTAATTATTTTCTCAAACCTACAGTACATCTGTGTACGAGTGTGTGACTGTTAGAGGTGGACAAATGGACAAATGATCGGTCTCCTTTCCTTTGTTCATTACTGATAAGAAACGTTATCAGTTCCCGAGGACATGTGTCCTCATCGGCAAACCAGACGCTCCGTCCAAAGGCAACACATGCCTTAGGGGCAGCAACCTGATCTAGACCAGACCTGAGACACAGCACATTCCCCTCCAGAACCATAACACACCCAGTTCAATGAGGGGTCCCCTCCCCTGGCCCCCGGGGCCCAGGCATGGACCACGAATACTGGTGGGTAAGTACACAAGAGGAGGCGAGAGGAGGAATGCTCTCACAGCTACCACGATCAGGATCAAATACACAGGAATCATTTCAAAATACCTCCCATGTGTGTGTGTGAGTGTGTGTGTGACTACTAACCACTGTCAGGAGAAGCGAGAACCTGGACCTAAGCCTGTGTATACTCTGGGCTTACAGGACGGTGGGAATAGGTTTAGGTTGGATGTGGTTGAAAGCTCTTGTGAAAGTCCAGAGCCTTGTGAAAGTACTCAGAGGATTCAGCGGTCAGCTGGTTGTTCTTCGGAGTGTGTGAATCTCTGTGTGTGTTAATATTCAACAGCCTTGAGCTGTCTGAGAAAAGTGAAACGTACAACGCTCACACAGACGTCTTATCTAACAGTGACCAACTGACAAAGCAAAAACCAGAGAACGCCTAACATCAGGCTAACTGAGGCCTCGGAGCACCTGCTTGAAATGTTAACCAGCTCAATAAGTCGGTCTAACTTCATAAATATGACACGTTCAGATAAGTTTAGAGTTATTTTATCTTTCAAAAACCGCAGAATACACGCGGTAAATCACCAGTTTGCACAATTTGGTTGCAACAGCTTCAGGCGGCATTCATTTTCTGTCGACACACTGAGACAAACAACCATTCACACTCACATTTAGACTCAGTGATTAACCTGTGAGGTGTCTTTAATCTGGTGGAGGAAGCTGAAGCACGCGGAACATTTACGATCATAAAAGACTAAAAATGTGAAACCTGCCATTTTATTTTTCAGTTTTTGCTCAATGATTAATTCATTTTTTAAGCTTTTTGCTGACTTTCAAAGTATTAGTTACATTTCTCGCATTTAGATCACTCGAATAAGTTTCATGTCATCTGTTCCTTTCTAACCCAAAAGCACTGGAGAGGAAAGTTGATAGTCCAAAAGAAGATTAACAAGAATTTCTGATAATAGATCAAATATTTAAGTTTTTCTGCTTCTAGCTCCTCAAATGTTTTGCTTTGATGCTTTTCTGTTTTGGATCGCTGTAAATTGATTTTCTTTGACATCTAAAAAGACGCAGTCGGAGCTCTGGAGGCTTGTGATGTGCAATTTTCATCGCTTCCTGACAGTTAACGGACCGAACTATTTATCCAAAAAGAACAAATACTGATTAATCAATGAAGAAAATAACTGTGTTAGCTGCAGCTGTAAACCCGCACACACATTTTTCATTTTAAATTATTACTCTGTAGTCTGGCCAACCATGTGCAGACAACAGCCACGTGTTACTAGTAAAAGAGCTGCCACAACGGCTGTCTTACTCAGTGACCTTATAAATCAGCAAACAGGCACTGTGTTACAGGCGTCTAACACATCATTATTCCTGTGCACAGGAATCCATTCAACATGCGTGATTATAGAGACATCTGAGCCCAACTGAGGCTGGAACTAACAATTATTTTTATTTTATTAATCTGAGACAGATTAAATGCCAAAAATATTCAATTTATTATCATGAATGACCAAAATCCTCAAATTTCAGGATATAAAAACAGAGTTTGGTCTTTTGGTCTTGAAAAATGACTGAAGCAATAAGTTTAAAACTCAATCAATGAATCAGTATATAGACTAATTGCTTTAATGCTAAGCCTAACTAACTAGCTGTAGTTAAAAGCAGCAACTGTTGCAGAAATTTAAGCAATATATCAAACATAAACAGGTAAAAACATGAATTTTAGCCAACAGGCAGAATCTATTTTAAAGTCAATGCAATGTTTAAAACGGAGGTTTTGAGTTTGTTATGTAACCGTAGCCCAATAAACAGTAACGAGACAACAAATGTGTGCAGAAGTGTGCAGTCCTCCTGGAGTCCGGACCACCAACTGTTGCCCCCCGCTTCTTGGTCGAATGGAGGCTCAAACACCGAGACAAAAAGCAGCCCACCCCTGTCTTGTCCTCATCCGACTATTCAAAAAACAGACACAGACACCCGCTCCTCCTTCAAACACAGAGAATCAATACGACCCTTGTTAAAGTTGACCCTCTTAAATTCACTCTATGGGGGCTACGAGGAGGCTGAGGGGCTCCGGGCGTCACACAAAGAGCAGGATCTTCACTTCACTTCACTGTGAACTCCATCTTTGAACTCGACTCTCTCTTTTCTCTTTGTACACCGTTTCTTTTGTCGATTTGCCTGTTTGATTTCATCAAAACTCCGCAAAACACTTTAATGACCTCTGAATAAAACCACAAAGAACGAAGCATGAACTTGTTTCAACCTCTTGAAAGAGTCAGGACTGTGTGCACCAGATCGTCCAGACAAACCACGACGGGCAACATTAAAACAATCCCGTCGTTTGTCATCTCTGTCGCACAAATTTAAATCAGCAGCGTTGTCATTTTTCTGCCATTGTGCTCAGCCTACTTTCACAGTCTGCAGCACCCTGCAGCATTGGGAGGTATTTTTGGCCGGACAAAGCAGTTGAGGCGAGAGACAGGTTGCATTATGGGAATGGAAAGGTACTCCAGGATCAAATGAAGCAGAGAGAGGGGGGAAAACAGCCTGGAGATAAAGTGACTGGGCCAGACCTCATAGTAAGCGTGCAGGCTGGTTGGCCGCCTCAAACACACAGGGGAGAGACTAAATACCTCCATTAACAGGAAGGCGGCTGCCACCAGCAGGCCGCTGCACGTGCACGTGTGTGTGTGTGTGACTGGTTTACACCAAACAGCATCCACAACAGGAACAAAGGCCTCAGAGTTTGCTTCCCGCTCTGAGGGGAAAAAATTGAAAAACAATGCAACAATGAAAAGAGGAAAAGCAGAACACAGATTTCATTCTTGTATAGGAAATAGGTCAGATCCATCAGGTCAAAACAGTGCAAGGAAGGAAGAGTAAAACAACGACGCTCCGGGTCAAAAAAGAAAAGAAAGGGGCTCCAGATATAGCAGAAGGCAAAGGAAATGACATATAGTCAATGCATGAGTGGCAGATTATAATCCAAAACATGACCTTTTGCACATATCATCTCTCCAATACACACTGCTGCTATATTTACAGTGTCTTTTCATTTGGTAATTTATGATCCAGCCTTGCAGGGAAGCATTAACAGTGCATGATACTCCCGTCTGCTAAATATCCAAATAAAATGCACTGTCAGGCTCGCGCTGAGATTCGAATTTCAAGCGATGTCAGGAGACGAGAGAGTGCACGAGCGTGATGACACGCAGAGAGATATTATCTCGTAAAATTCTGCTTCTCGAAAGGAAAGTTGAAATGTCACGTGTGCGCCGAGCTGAGCTGGACCAGACGTCTCTGAGGGGAAAATGAAGTCTCCAGGAAAACAAGGAAACTGCGTCCCGCGTCGGGTTTTTTTGAAACATGGGAAACAGTTTGTTTTTCAGAGTGGCAGCCTCAGTTGGTGGCCCTGTGTCGGAGCAAATGGAGGCACGGCAGCAAAGTGGGTGAGAAATGTAAAGAAAGAAGAAAGACAGGATGATAAAAGACAGGCTGACAACAGTGAAAAAGTAATGCTGTAATGTCTCTGTAATGAGTTAAGTCCTGTAATCACTGGCTGTGGAAAATACCAATTTCTGGTCTGGTTTTATGTGGCCTGCTCTACACTAAACCCTGGAGAAGTATTTATGTGCCGTGTGCGTGTGTGTGTGTAAATGTGTGTAAGATGTTGTCAAGGGAGATGGCAAAAGGCCAGACGAACAAAGTGAAGCACTTTGCCACATTTAAGGCCTCTCGTCGCTTTTTGCCAGGTTTGACGCAACCAAAGAGGAACAAGATGTATTTTCTCCTCCGCAAACCACTCTCACTAGGAGGACGAAGACGTGAGAGTGTGAGCGAAGTGCAAACCGAGATGCAGCTTCCCACCCCCCCCAAAACTTTTCACGTCCAGGACAGCTGCAGAAGAAGCGAGGGTCCCTCGGCCCGCGTCCCGTGCTTTCTAACTGGGTTACACAAACAAAACAGCTGGGCCTGAGCGAAAGAAAAAGAAACTGGAGATCATTTTCCCAACTTCCTGTTAGGAATATGAGTGATTGAGAGGTGAAAGAGGGAGAAATGTGGAGAGGACACAGACTCGCATGCAGCAAGCAGAGACACAGAGGAAGCTGTTTGGCCGGAGTTCAACAACGCTCTCGTTTGTCACACTTGGATGGGATTTGTAGGTCAAATTAGCATGGAAGGGCTGCGAGAGAGAGAGAGAGAGGGAGGGAGGAAGGACAGAGAGAGACAGAGATGTGCAGGCCAGCCAAACAGATAGGCTGCTCCTCATTACTCAGGCCTCCCTACACATGGGAATGAAGGGCAGTGGGGAAAGAGAGAAAAAAAAGGGGGAACAGAGGACAGGAAAGAGAACAAAACATGAAGGCAGGGGACTCTGTGGCAGCGCATTCCTCTTTTTTTTCAGGGCACACTCTCTATCGCGGCTGACACCGGGGCAGAGGCTAGACTTAAAACAAATAAATAAAAGCATATCTGGTGAGAGTTTGGGGATTTGCTGCTCCTCCCCAAAGCACAACACTGTAGACTGGAGCTGCATGAGATGACTTCTGCAGCTTTCAGACGGATGGGACCCGTGTGTGAAATCCATAAGGTACCGTGCTGCAGTCAAGACTCTTTCCCCGGTGGAACAAACTGTTGCACTTCACGACAGTTTGACATGAACTCGGCACTATTTGATGTCACTTGAGTGTCTGATTTGAGGACCCACATCCATCTGTTAGTCCACGAATGTTTCGGTTTTGTGTTATTTCATGTTTCCTGTGATGAGGATAATGTATATTCCTATTTATGTTGCCAGATGTTAGCACATACATCCACAAAGAATGAATGAAAATCGGCTAAGACGTGGATCATTGGTGGACCGAATGACGCCTGGCTGCTCAAACGAGCCGTCTGTAACGACACCCACCTGTCAATCAAAGCGCCCACGCTCTTAATCCTGCATAACTTTAAGCCTTAATATAATGTGAACAGGTGAGTTGTATATAAATTCACCCTCAGTACAGTTGTCATGAACGGGGAAATTAGCTATAGAGACCAAAACTGTTTTTTGTACCAGGCTGTAAACGTGTTTATTTCTGCTGTGAAGCTGTGACTTTTTAGCCAGCCTCAAGTGGACGCTCGAGGAACTGCAGTGAAGAGATGCATCATGGGCGATACCTGCACTATATTACAAGCATTCAAATAAAAATATGACACAACCAGAGGTCATGGAAAAGTGGTTTCCTACACTCGCAGTCTCTTGTAACAACTCCTCTTATCTTCTGCCTGAAAGCATCGAGTCTGCACATAAATAACAGGTGCTTTTCCTGTATCCATACGGTGTGGATCTCATATTTCTTTGTTGACAGCATGTGGTTTGTTCGGTGTCCTGCCTGTAGTTAATTCAACCCAGGCTCAACTGGACTGTTTTGTGGGGGAGTGAGCGCTCACGTGTGCGTGTGGAGGATTCTTCTCATGCACAGAGGAGCTATTCTCCCCCCCCCCCTAGTCTGCAGCACCACTGACACACAGACCTAGAAACACTGCGAGCATAATCGAATAACAAACTGCATCGACAGAGGCACACAGAGAGAAGAAGGAGAGGAGCAGCAGGAGGAGGAGGAGGAGAGGGAAAAACCCCAGCAAGCCGACTCCTTTTGGCAATAAAAAACAGCATTGTGCTCTGAGACGAATCCTCAGCAGTGACGTCTTTGCCCTGAAATTTAACAGCGAAAAATCACTTAGTGAGGCAGCTGTGAGTTTGGCAGGCAAGAGCTGGGGGGGGGGTGCTGTGGACCCCGTGCCCTCTCCTCATCTTCCCCTCCTCCCCCTCCTCCTCCTCCTGCTCAAGCCGAGGAATTCATCCAAAGTTCCCACTTTCTGAGTCAAACCTCTGCTTCTTTTTCGCTTTCCTCTCCCGTGTTTCTTACTGTCAGAAACAATAAACAGGCTGAGGTGTTTGTGTTATTAAATAATGGCAAAAACTATTTACTGGCTCCGCCTAGGCCCAAAACAAAAAGGCAGAAACAGTCCCAGTTCTCTCCTGCATTACCTCAACAGCTGGCTCCCATTTTGGATTACGGTTTTATGGCTCTTTCTCAAACCTACTCCTTCTCACCTGGCAGCACGCTTCTCATTCCTCTCTGCTCGAAGATACAACTTAAAAATCTGCGTCTCCCATGCTGTGTACGACAGGCTTTCTTGTTTCTTGTGGAGAGCCCTCAGCGACAAGAATGCAACCACGTCTGCACCCCAACATATAGTTTAAGATACCGCATTTCTGTCTACTCTCTCTCAGCTGCACAGCAATGGAAAAACCAGCACGAGTATCTGGTGTAAACTATCAGTGATGCGTGGACGTGTACAGTTAACGGCACGCTGCAGCGGTGGGGAGGGAGAGGTACAGGGACGGGGGCTGGGCAGCAGGTCTCTGAGGGGCCCTGGGTGTGGTGGGATAGTGCCGGACTGGAAAAGCGGGAGTTAAGATCCACTTTCTCCTTGTCTCGTTCCACCGCGGGGCTCAGATTGTCTCGGTCTCACGGGGAATACAACGCAAAGACGAATTCGGAGCAAGTTCCTGCTCTGTAAAAAGAAAGTGGAGGCCATGAGAAAAATCCAGCGCTGGCAGAAACGGCAGCGAGTCATTAACGTGTTAAAAATAAATGTGGTAATATACAAGGTAAGAAAGAAAGTGAACCTCACTTAAGAGCAGTGAAAGTGAAATGAGGCGACACAACAAGTGTGGGAAATTAACACCGCTCCCCAACACTGTTTTGGTTGTGGATAACAAATCTCTGCACACAACAAGCCACTTAGACGGACTCTTTGCTGTTCTACAAAGTCATTTGCCTGGTAAAACAGTTAGAGCGGCTCTTGAATTATAGAGTCCACCTGTCACTGTTGATCCATTAATCTGGCTTGCTGCCCTGCGACACGATCACAGCATTTTCTCCTTTCTACGTCAGGCCTTCAGATCCGCCAGAGAAATGTCCAATTCAAATATTTTCAACTGTGATGTGATCAGTAAACGGCTGACGTTGTCGTCTTTGTTAAAAGAGATTATTCGTTGGGTTCTGGTTCAGGAAAAGAGGTCAGATTTAAATCCAGCGGCTCTGTCATTTATCCGGCGTCCTTTCGCCCACCACGGGTCAGCAGAGGAATGTCTTGTGGCAACTAGGCCACTGTGACTGGACACAATTCTGCTGAGGCTGGTTGCAGCTGAAGCCAGAGAAGAAGAACAGGAAGAAGTGTTGTCTGTTGCTCTGCGCAGTGTGTAGGCCATCACAGCCTGGTCTTTCTCAAACGTATACAAAGGCAGCACTGACAGGAGAGACAGGCAGCGAGGGAGTGGCAGAAGAGAGAAGGATAGAGGATTTAACTGCAAAACCAGGATACGTGGATCGTGCCGAACAATGAAAACTTCATGGAAATACAAATGAAAAACAAGACGAGTAATCTAAAAAAAGAAGTCTTTCCTGCAATGGAATTAGGCAGCGCTTCCTCCTGATCTGCAGCCTCAGTCTCAGGTTCCAGCAACACCCTCCAATCAAAACAACACACAGATATCTAATCGCCCAATCAAAGCCGGGACATGAAAAGCAAGCTGACTCTAACCGCGCAATGTCTGAGGCAGAGAGACTTCTGGGTAACAGATGGGGCTGATATCATATCCCCCGAGTGGCCATCTGTGTAAAAATATACAACACAACGTACACACTCCCTCTTGTTGTGGTTTGTCTACAAGGACACAGTTTCCTCTGGGCTCTTTTCTTGCTGCAGAGGTTGTGTGTTTGCTGCCCAGTGTCAACTTGTGGCCAGAGGCTGGACCGGCACGAACTTTGTCTCCACCCACGAGAAGGCACGAAAACAAGAAGAATCTTTAGGTGGTGCTGCACGTCAAACTAAGTTCTAAACAGTCAACGCTCAGATTAAGAAACTGCTGTGATGTTTGTGCTGCTATTCCTGTCAGACTCTACTCGAGCATCTGTGCACGAATCAGTAAAAACACTGTTTATTCTGTCACAGCAGCAACATGAGAGAATAAGTGGATACTGTATGTAAACTCTGATGTCCTTTCTTTAGAATACTTATTTAGAATAAGGTCGGGTCGAGTTTCTTTAAACACAATCGGTCATTACCTCCTCCTGCGAGGCATAGTGGGGGGCTGCAGGGTCTGCGGACCAGTAGCAGTAGTCAAAACAAAACTCCAGAAGCTTCTCTCGAATCCACGCCACCATCTGTGCGTCCATCCACCTTCAGGGACAAAAACACAACAAGAAATCACATTAAAACGATATCGTGTTTTACATTTATACAGCACTTTATGGACAGCTGATACAGTATTACTTTGCACACTGAAATCCAGAGTACAAAGTCGACATGTGCTCGCGTTTGACACAATAAAAAGAGCTACATAAAAACCCTAGTGATAAAAATAAAGCAGGTACGATAGCTTCTGTTTATTGGAGCGCTGTGGGGCGGAATTGCAAGCAAGCTTTTTCCATTCATTAGCAACACATTCACTCCTCCTTCAGTCCTTTAGCCGCCTCACTGCATCAACACTAAACACCTTTCTGCTTACTGCGAGCGAATCCTGAACTGAGGAAAAGATAGTACGGCAGCATTCGGGCTTGTCCAGACACAGCAGCTGCACCGGAGGAGGACAGCAGAGCATCTAAACATTTGTTCTGAATCGCTGAATTCAGCCTGGAGAGCCGTATTGTTGTCGCTGAGAGCGCCTGACCTGATACTTAGGTAGTCATTTTCAATTTGTGGAAGAAGAAATGACTCTGAGTGGGCAAAAGGTTTGTGAACACCTCAACTAAACATGTATTGTGTCTGAGTGCACTACTTCTTTAGATCAATGTGTTTACTATCCAAGCGGCAACCTCTGCGCCTGTAAAGCCAATGCAGAAGTGCTATGAACTGCAGTTCCTCAAGCGTCCACTTGAGGCTGGCTCCAGAAGTGAGTCAGTCTCCATAAGTCCCCATGTTAGACAGCAGAAATAAACATGTTTACAGCCTGGTACAAAAAACAGTTTTGGTCTCTATAGCTAATTTCCCTGCTTATGACAACTGTACTGAGGGTGAATTTATACACAACTCACCTGTTCACATTATATTAAGGCTTAAAGTTAAGCAGGATTAAGAGCGTGGCTGCTTTTATTGACAGGTAGTTGCTGTTACGGATGGCTTGTTTGAGCAACCAGGCATCATCATCAGACATCTGAGTATTTGGTGAGTGTAGGTTCAGTCACAAAACCAGCATCATTGGCGCTGGTAAAGGTTAAACCGCTGTGATGAATGCACTCAGAGAACCTATGTAAACTGCCTTTCCTTCCTCTAACAGCAGCATTAGGCAACACTAAGCTCTGGGTATCAATGTTGTTCACAGCAATTGGCTTGCCTGAAAGCATGACAGTTTAACCGCCCCAGCACTTCAATTCAACAACGGCCCTGCAGTGTACGGGATTAGCCAATAGCAACACCGGCCACGGGCAACTCTCTCAGCTCGTTTTATTGTTTTCACACATTTTAATTTAGCTCAGTCGGTCTTTATGGCTCGTGTTACTTGATGTTTGTTAGTTAGCCGTGCGTTTAATGCCCTTTAAAATCCACTCCTCTTCTGTTCTCTCCGTTTCAGATCCTCCGAAACTGTCCCACTTTCCATAAATAATTATTCCCATGAGATCCGCCTTGGAGTCTTGATCCTCTTCCACGGTAGAGAGAGGCCATATGTGGTTTCTCTCTGTCACATCATTTGTAATAGATTCTCTCCTCCCCCCACCCGACCACTTCTCCCTATATGTCAGCTTTTAAAACCCCAAATGTAAACAAAAGGGGCCGACTCTGTAGCCAAATGTATGATCAGCAACAGGCTTCACATTACGTGTGGGGAGGTTGTAGTTGAATGTGAGATTTGAAATGAGTTCTGGGCTGAATGTTTTTAATCTTTTTTGCGAGATTGCATCACTGGGACGGTTGTTTTGACACATTACCCTCACCAAGACCTCTGCATCTACAAGATGAAGCCTTCAGAGTTTATCTGTGCAGCTCGCACAATAATTATTCCCACATGTAAACTACAAATACAACAAAAGGGCAAACCAAAAATTACCTTTCTCCGCCATGAAACACAGCCGACTGTTCTTGTCTTGCAATTAGGATTATTTAACAAAGCCTGCAGCCTGATTCAGAGTTCACACACTAAAGCGACTGCACTGTATTTTATTTAGCAGCGTGTGTGTGTGTGTGTGTGTGTGACCTCAACACATTAAATAAACAACGGTGACGTCAAGCAAGAAACGGCTGATCCAAGACTGTAAACATCCTGTTGCTCCAACACATACGCGCTACTCCCAACTCACCCAGAAGACACACAAATATAAACTGAACGTGTCTGTGCAGCTGACCTGGACGCGTCCGCTCCGCGTGTTACTCACCTTTACGTTTCTGATCTTCACAAACTTGTCCTCCACTTGTACGGCCAGCCTTCCTCCATCCGCGCTCTCCCTGTGAGCAGAGGGGAGAACGTCAGCCTCCGTAAAACATGCGTGTGTGGATGTGTAAATAAATGATGACGAATGTTTAAATGAGGAGTCAGATCAGAGAAACTTTAGCACATGCTTCCAATAGAGGAGATCTGAAAAAAAGAGGACGCTATCAGTATTGATCAGTGTCTCCCGCTCCTGAATGAGGACCAGACAGAGATCTAACAAAAGGTTTCACTTTGGATTCAACACCGTACAGACACGTTTAAAATCCTCTTTTTGCTGACGCCATTATAACTGAGAGCGTGTCCAGATAAATTTAGGTTAGTTCCACTTGACTTGAGGCTATCACATGACAGTTAACACAATGAATCTGTGTGTGAGTCTGTACATGAATTCAAATGAAAACAGATCCTCATGCACTCCAGAAAAACTTCCTCTGATGAGGCAGCTTGGGCTGTTTCCACAAAGTCGAGAGCGTGCATGAGTGTTGTGCGTGTGTGTGTGCACAATGCAGACCAGTGTGTGTGCGCACACGCGCGTGTGTGTGTGTGCAAAACAAGGTCAACTCGGCAACGTGCGCTTCAGCAGCTGGACCGAGCGCATCTGATGCAACACATGCGAAAGTGGAGGCAATCACAACACGGGGAGCTGCGAGTGAATTTCGATCTCCAGGAGCGATAATGACGCCGGACGCCGCCCGGAGCGCAAAACACTCACGTCTCTGCGGTGGGTGGGTTGGGGAAGAGGGGGCTGATGAAAGTAAGGCTGTTGTAATCGCCAGCTCTCCCTGTGCTTCACCACGCGGGGCTCAATTTTGCCAACCCCAGCAGCGGGGCCCAACCCAAAACCACCAACCTTCTATCTGGGGCTGTAACCAAGCACGGCGGAGAGGAGGGTGGAAAATAGTAGACCTCATAAAAAATGTGTTCTGATACAAACCTAAGACAACATCTTAGCCCAACGCTGACATGTTTTCTGCACATGTGAGCGGCTGCTTGCATTCAAAAGGGAGGGGGGGGCCGACTGAGGCCTGATTAAAACAAAGTGAAACTCACTTAATGAGGAATGCAGCTGACCAGGCCGGAGTTAATGTTATCTGCAAGCTCCTACTCCACATGTAAGTAAAAGATCCTCGCTTAGCGAGACTGTCAAAAACCAGAAATCAGGAAGCACCGATTTGCATGACAGTGAACATTATTTATAAGAAATTCTTTTGTTATGCAAAACACCAGGAAGACCAGCTGAAAGAATCATTGTCCGTCCCTCTGCAGCCTGAATAATGCTTTGTTATGGTACTGTAGTGGCCTTCAGATTAAAAGACCCCTGCAAACATCCTGCAGGAATTCAGTGTAAGTCTGTATGATTTATACCTACTTATATCCCCAAACCCTGAAGACCGGTTATTCAACATGCTGCAGCAATTTGCCCGTTAATGTAAATGGGTTTCTCCAGTGGAGCGCTGCAACTTTACAGCCTTTCCTGTGTTACTTTGCTACTTCAACAGCAGATTTCACAGCACCATAAAACAGAACGAGAGCTTTTCTTTTTTCCATAATTTCACCAAATGAAGGGACTGTGTTCAACTTAGCGGCAAAGCTGACAGAGTTAGCACGAAAATATGAAGTAGACGGAGGGGCAAACAACATTAGCTGACTTAATCTTCTCCCCTTTGTTTCGTGTTATGAGATCGAACTCTTTAACCGCTCGTTTAAGTCATCACAAACTTCTTTAGAGGAAAACAAAGGCACCAATGCCGTATTGAATTTTACATGAAATACGCACAAGACGTCTTTATGGAGCATTTCCACAGAAAACACGGCTGAGCATGAGTGCAAACCGAGCTGAGACGAGCTGACACACACAGTATGTGACGCTGTAACTTCCATTTACTTCTTTTAATAGTGAACATTTTGTCAATACAAATGATTTACGCTGTCTGAAAAACTATAGAGATCGTACCGTCATATCCGCCTGTATCATTCCTTTACCCAGTTTACAAATGTCAATATTTATGCAAATACACATAACTTTTAATATGTATACAGTTGTTTTTTCATGCTTTCATGTCTACCTGTCATGCCCCTTGTCTGAGAGTTAAATTCACACACAAAATTAATCAGTTGCCACCCCAATTAACAACTAATTAACTAATTGTTTTAGCTCTAATGATGTATTTTAACCCTAAAACTAATGAGCGACAACTGGATGTTAAGCTGTGAACACTTTGGGTTTATCTTGCAAACTTTAGTCAGATAACTTGTTGACAGTTTGCATTATTTCTGTGCAGATTACTTAAGTAATACTAAGTCATGCAGACAGCACACACACACACTTACACTGCACACACACACACTTACACTGCACACACACACACACACTTACACTGCACACACACCATGCTTAGTCAGGCTGCAGCATACTGACAGCCACAGTTGTCATTATTCACCATGTGCACAGCTGCACAGTGTTTTAAAGGCCAGCTAACAGGCTAGCCTAACGTTCGCGTCTTGTCATGACCTATAATTAATAAAAATTAAAAATAATGCTAATGAGAAGCTAAATGTTTGGGGATGTGGGTAGTGTTGAGCAGCAGGCACATCACCGTGGCTGGGGAAACAACAGTTTGAAGACCTGAGGAGCGACATTAAAGCAATGAAGCAGCTCTAATTATGACAATTTATTGCGTCGTTTTAATTAGCTTGACATTAGCATGAGAGCTTACCTTGCGTTGGGAGGACGGACTCGAATGGCAACTTTAATGTTTGCCATTTTTATTCAAACACAACTCGGCAGTTGACTAAACTCGGAGATGTTGTCCCCGTGTGAGCATGTTGAGTCTTCTTGAGGCATTTTTAATTCCGATAAAACTTTTTTAAAAAGAAGCGGGAGGGAAAGGTCCTGCCACCCCGCCGGTTCAGGTCATCTCCAACCCGGCCGGGGCTCGTCGATGGTTCAACCGCCGCCCGCCGCGTCTCTCCCAAAAACTCTCAGCCCGAGGAGTGAAACTTCCTGCTGGGCAGGGAGAGAAGGGAGGGGCGGGGAGGAGATGCTGCTGGTGGATACTCCTCCTCCTACTACTACTACGCCATATTCAAATGGTTTTTTTTTTTTGCATATCTGTTATTATTCAAATCCCTCCACTATTTAAAAGCACCATTGTGTAACATTTATCAATAGAAACTAAATATATAATGTTTTAACTCACCTCAAAGTAAGAGTTAAGTGTTTATGTTACCCTAAAATGAGACTTTTATAGCTACAGAGGGAGAGGGTCCTCTTCCACAGAGTCCGCCATGTTGAACGACCATTTTTCTACAGCAGCCCGGAAAGGACAAACTAAACAAAGTGGCTCTACATAGGACCTGTCACGTTTTAGACAAGTTTCGTGGGCCACTGTGGTTTCTTCTTGGTGTTTGAACTGAGACGGAGAGGTGAGGGGTATTCAGTCGGTCACAAACACTTCACCACTAAAGTATTTTTATCAGAACTTTCACACCAACAGACATAAACCGCAATAATAATAATAATTATTATTACTAAATGAATCAATAAAAGTTAGTGTCTACACATTCAACAAATCAATAAAATAAAACACTCAACGCTTTTAAGATGATTGTGCACTTTGACGTCTAAGAAACTCTATTAAAGGTTTCCACACATTCTCAAACTCTGCAGTTTTTCCCTTGGTTATATAAATCAATCTCTCCAATACAATACGAGATGCCATCTCATTTATCCATGTATCGAGGGTATTTTCCTCCAAGATAGGGCAATTATCCTCCTGAAGCCTGCAGGAGTCCAAAGTCAATTAAAGCTGACTTCTTAGGACTGAGAAGACAATAAAGTTAAACGATCTCAGATAAAGTCAGAACTTATTTCCAATTTTCTTTTTTTGTATTTGGCCGAGTTCATACACAGTGACACCTTTTCCTTCCAAGTGTCAGGACATCAGGGGACCAACTATTTAGTTTAACCAGGGTAATATAAGTTCTACACAGTGGACTTTTAATGTTAAACAATGGGGTATACTTTATTTTATTGACTTATAATAAAGGGATTTGTGGCTTGTTTCAGTGATAATTTATATCAGATGAATGTTATTTTTGTACCCATTGTGAAGCCATCGAAAAAAACACACAAAACACGTAAACAGAATACATCTTTATTGTAATATTTTTAGACTTTGTTGCAACATAAAAAATATTTCAAATTTAAAAGCAGCAGGAGGATACAGCGTTTGTTCAACATGAACAAAAACAAGCACAAATGCAATCCAGCATTCATGAAATAACACATGCAATCACAGGTAGTGGCGGTCAAAAGGCAGTGTGTGAAAAGTGCTATACTAAAATTTAAGACATTTATTTAATCCGGTGGGTCCGGTTCGTGACAAACTATGGCTTGTTTGGAGGAATTGTTCAGTGGAATTATAACACCTAGGTCTGAAGTTACTGAAGTTAGTCCTCAGCTGCAAAAACATTCAAATTCCCATTCTGACGCTGACCCTTCTCCTGTCATCTGCTCTCGACTGTTTGAAATGCTTCATCTCCTCGCATTTCCCTTTGGAGACAATGATCGACGTGGTTTGCTTTGCAGGAAGGTTCAACAGATCTTAAAAGGTGTGAGATGGTGTGGTCCCTGGCTACTTCTGACTGACAGGGCTTTCTGGTTCTCGCTGGCGCCTTAGCAAAAGAGCAGAGGGATTCATGAAAGGCTGCTGTCACTTCACAGGTGGAGAACAAAAAAGTCTGAAGCTCGCAGAGTTATGTGCTGTGGCCAAGTGTGGAACAGCTTTGATGGGCTGTGCAGAGGCATCTCGGGAAAAAAATGGTCAACAACAACAAGTCGCAGAAGTGTCTTGTTCTTGGACAACACACTGACAGATGTGACACAAAACACTGCGGCGATCACACCAAAAAGATGCTGTGGGATACTGGGTAGTATTATTGTTGTCATGTAGCACCCTCTACTGTCTGTTGAGAGACCTGCAGCATCTCCATGTGGCTTTGCAAGTCAGCCAGAGGCAAGGGCGGTTTAATACTCTGTGACCGCAGCTGAAAATTTTCTATCAGCTTCTGAAATGAACACAGAAATGAGAGGACAAAGTGAGTGAGAGAGAGAGAGAGAGAGAGAGACGAAAGAGGTGAAATGACGAGTAAAAGAAGCAATTCTCAAGTGAACACATGATGACAAGAACTCAGTGAACCCTCACCGCCGGCAAGGCCAAGTTAGTTAGCTTCTTCCAATGAGATATGACCTCTTCCTCGCTCAGGACTCCCCTGTCAACCAGCTTCCTAACTAGGAACAGATAGTTGTTCCACTAAAACGACAAAGAAAATGCATCACAAAAGGTTAAATGCTCAAATAAATATATATTAAAACATATAGAAACAGTTAATTGAAGCTAGATGGGAGTGAGGAAAACTGCAGAGAAACAACAAAGATGTGAAATATTGTAACATGCTGGAAGATGACTGGTTCAGATCTGGGACCTTTGTTTCAAGTCATACCCCTACCATGGTAGTGTTAATGTTGCTTAACTTGCACACATTCATCTACAAGGTCAATAGTCTGCCATGCACATACAGCATGTAGTGACATATTTGAGAGGAATGGCCTTTAAACATATAAAAAGGTAGATGCTGTTGTAGCATCGTCAATGCTTCCATCAGTCATAGCAGCCGTCGTCGACGCACCTCAGTGTCGCTGGCCTTCAGCACAGACGTGACGGTGAGCGGGGTGAAGAGCAAGTGGAGGGGGGCGGAGGCGCAGCAGTCTCCTTCCCACATCTCGGCAAGCTGCTCCAGCAGCGCTCTGACAGGAGGCTCTGACCCTGAACCAGGACCCACGACAAGCCCATCTCCTCCTTTGCACCCTGACACAGACACCGGCAGCTCTGCAGTCACTGAGCGGATACACACACAACAGGCTCTCAGGTCTGGTACACAGTACATCAACGTGACTTCACTTCCATTTCAGCAGCACAGGGACATTTAAACAAGTTTGTTTATGAAGCAGTGGCACTTATTGGAATTAAGTAGTTATTATGTAACACACTGCATGTCACAGAGACATAGTTTCCTCGCAATTAAGAGCTCATCATTCACAGCATGGACTCTCTTACCCAGTTTGCAGGCCAGTAAGACGGTAGAGTTCAGTAGCATCTGCTCTGACATGACAGTTAAGAACTAAGTGAAGAGATAAGAAGAACAGAGTGTGATGACTCGAGGCAAAACTCAGTAAATCCACCACAAGCGTTGCTTTGTTGCACTTCTGTGTGTGTGTGTGTGTCTCATGTACCTTTCTGCAGGCCAGTGTGTCTCCCACTCTCTGCAGCAGTGTTTTGATCTGAGAGCGAGTTGGCAGCTCATCGTGAGTCCTGGGACCAACTGCAATGCTCAGCAACTCCTACATTAAAAGTTAAATTTAAGTAGAGGTCCCAGACAGACATCAATCACTTCTACTGCAGCGTTGATATTCTTAAACTTCAACCCCAAAACTTGTGAAGAAAACAACAAAAAGAAGTGTTTTAGTTGCAGAGTTTATGTGTAATTCCACTACATGTGGCTCTGTTTCCATACCTTCATCTCAATGAGGATGTCAGAGGGCAGTGAAGCGCTGTGGCTGCAGTGCGGAGGGCAGGATATCACTCTCTCGCTTCCTTGTTTCCTCTTTGGAGTAGTCAACTTCTCCTGGGTGTCCAGCTCAACCACGGCGCCCTCCACGTCCCCGGAGTCTGGAGCCACTGGGCTCGCCACGGCCTTCATCACGCGATCGTACCTAGTCTTCCACTCTCGTCTAATCAGGGCTGACGGTGAGAAAACGGAAAGAGAATCTTAGTCGGACGTCCTCGTGGAACTTTGAATCAAAGCAGTGGTTTCTTTTTCAACTACAATGGCAATGATATTCTGTAACAAGGTCCCAGCAGCACTCGGAGCTTTATGGTTCAGTCCTTTCAAGCTGGAGAGGAGAAAAAAAGCCCTCGCACAATTTTGGGTTTCAGAATTTCATTTTAGAAATCTGTTTGCTGCCTTCATGGAAGCCAGTAGCTACCATTACCTACCTTAGAGAGATCAGGTATGATTACATGTTTCTGCATCAGTTAACATCCATACAATCATGGCTTCTTTAGTGTCAGAGCACCCCCTGCCGCCATGTCGCCTTATATTAAACACTAACTTTTTAGATTTTCTAAGTTTCACCTGAAAGTCAACCAACCCTGACTGTGAGTAGTTTATATAAATGAGTTCAAATAAAGTAAAAACAGAGATCAGTACTTGGTATCAACAGGATCCAGAGAAATGAGTTGGGTCGGTGCCTCCCTACATTTAAAAAGTTACTTGACATGAATAATTCATCACAATGATCATTACAATGTGTCAGATTTCAAATTATAAGATAATTTCTGCAGATTAAAAAAAAAGAAAACAAATAACAAGCAGGGAGGAAAATAATGTCTCATTGGAAGCAAGTTTCATTTTCTAATATCACGCTGGAAGTGTGATGAGGACCGTAGATTGTGCTCTGCATCGGAAAGCGGAACAAATCAATTTAAAGACTGCGTAATTTGCATTTAACACATGCTGCGCATTAACTAAACTACCTGTGATGTTGGCGGAGAGCCAGCTGCAGGCCTTTTCTGTTGCAAGACGTTTGGTGATGTTTTCAGACGTGGTCAGGACCTGCGAGGGGAAAAAAAAAAATCTGCATCTTTAGAATTGGTTTGCTCTGGAAAGTAATCTGGGTCAAACATGTCATCTTATTTTCTCCTTGCATGGTGATTTGTTATAGGACTTACAGCGGGGGAGGTCTCATCGGGGAGCAGGATGCGTATGGCTTCAGGACTCTTCTCACAGCAAAATCTGCAAAACCACAAAAACAGAGATTACCATAACGAAGAGACTACACCGCAGAAGTGAAATACTAAAACCCAGGAAGGAAACTTTCCTTTACTCAAGAATAAAATGATAAAACGGTGATTCGCCCATGCATGCATATAGGCTGTTAAAAAAGGAGCCTGGTACTAATATCTTATTCAATCTGTGGACTTGCACCTGGTGGCTTTTGCCAGGGCCTCCAATCCTGCGACACACAGCTGAGCACAGATGGAGTCGTTCAGTTTTGAAGGATTTGACTTCGGCGTCTCCAGTCCGTCTCTCAGCATCTTCTCACCTCGCTCCACCAGCTCGCTCACCAGTGTGGCCCTGTTGAAGATGTCAAAAATCCCAGAAATTCAGTTATTATATGTTAAACACAAAGTTTTGTATTAAATACATCCACACTGGGTGGTGAAGTGCTTGTAAACATGGACGTAGACTAACTTCATGTGCTTGACGGCGTTGGATCCGACTCTCTCAGCTACAAACTCCACAGTGCGACGCAGCGACGGAGGCTGGTTGTGAAAGAAGGCCTGTTCGAGGTCCACCTGTCACATTTAAGAGTTTGGTTTAAATACTCGGACACATCAGGTGATGTCATTCCGCATTTTCGCTTCATCGCCTCTCCTGTTGGCTCACCTGCAGTTTCTGCTGTGACCTGTTGGCAGCCGGCGTATCCCTGAGCTCAGCGGATGTGGGAGTGATCTTGCGGATGATTCCTCCACTCTTGGCCGTGCTTCCAGACACGAACGCAGCCAGGAGCTTTCGGAACTCACCTGGAACAATAAAAACAAGGCAGAACATTGAAACACGGCTTAAAATAACTAAAGTTATCCGGCTCCTGATTAAACGCCTTTTTCACGTTGATAGAGAACATTGTCACTTTACAACACTCACCAAGAAATGGACAACATGTATAGAGTAGCTGCTGATCCACCAAGGGAATGCAATCCTACGAAATAAGAAGAAAAATCTCACAATCTGAAAGGCAGCCGTGGTAAATTTATGAATATCTGCTGGAATGAATATTTCACTTACAAGCCCTGCAGCGGTCGTGCTGCTGTCCTCCAGCTTGGCCATCTCGGTGAACTCGTTGGTGAAGAAAATGTCCTCTGGTATCGCCGGGATCTGCACAAGTTAAACAAGTCTAATTACAACAAACCGCTGTGAGCTCCGGAGGTTGTATACAAGAACAAAGAATGTCCACATGACTCGCCTGGAAAAGCCAACCCAACACAGACACCATCAGGAGCTTGTTCAGGTAACACATTTCTCCAGATCTGCCCAGCAGCATTCTCCTGCAAAGAAAGCAAACGTCAAAGTCTGTTCTCAGCACTGGAGCTCATAAGATCATGACAGAACATTTTTATCTGCTAAATGCGCAGACATGGACACAGACCTGTACAGGAGAAGCAGTGTGCCCAACGCGGTTCTGTAGCAGAGCAGCAGAGGGCCGATACAGTCCAGCATGGAGAGGAACTCCACCAGCCAGGGCACAGTCAGGATGGTGCGCCTCCTTTTCATACTGTTACTCAGCACAGCACACACATCCAGCACTGGGACACTCTGCGAGACCAAGAGGGGGTTTTAATGTAATTTAAACAGCAAATATTAATTTATTATAAGTGTTTCCTTCGTGAGATACAACAAACAGGCCATAACAAATTATCATTCCGTTATTCTCCTCCTCACCTTGCTGCGCAGAGCTATCGCAGCCTTCTGTATCTCCCTGGATGGTTTCTCAGATGTTTGGTAGGGCAGAAAGGAAATGAATCCCAGGAACTTAGCCAGAAGACGAGCGAGGAGCAGCACGGAGGTGAACCGCTGCTTCTCATCCTGATGAGGTATACGATAATAGTCATTAGTAGTCAGTCAGATTAGTCTTCTCTGCGTCAGACATGTTTGGATTTTAGATTCAGAGCTTTCGTACTATAAAAAAAAAAAAAGAGCTTGAAAAAACATCTTGGTTCAAGCTGACAGGGCAAAAAAAACGTTGACACTGACATTTCAAAAAACAATAACTTTGGCTGACTAGCATACCTGCTGCTCCATGTCCCCGTCTCCCTCCTCCTCCTCCTCCTCTCCCCTCTCACCGATGGAAGCTGGAGGGCTCCGGATCGACACCTCATCCAGCTGGAGGAGCTGCTGACACAGGCTGTCCTGCAAGTGCTGGTTCAGCTGGCAGCTGGTGCACAATATGTAAGGCACGTTAGATCACAGGAAGACAGCAGACACGGCAGCGCCAGACAATAAGAGTTGCCAGGTTGCCATTGGCAACCATTTTGAGAAATTGGCAACCTGTTCCACCAGACAACCCTGAACACAAGCATCTGCTTAAGAAACAAATGAAGCTGTCTGACTGCGGGCTTACAAGTTTAACAAATATGGCAACAGCAGGTGTCGATTTTCTACTTTTGATATGATATGCTGCGATCGGATGTCTTGTCTTACCAGCTCGCTGTCTGAAGGAAGTCCCTGAAGAACTCCTGGTGACCAGGGAAGGATGGAGGAGGGCAGGGGCCGACGACTCCGTGGGGCTGAATGAGACGCTCCTCGAGTCGCTTCAGACGCCCCAGACTGTCAGCTCCCAGCATTCCCAGCAGGTCAGCGTCAGGAGTATCCCCGGGAGAGCTGTTCACACGGGGGCCTTTACACATCTAAAGAAGAATGGTGGATTTAATGCGCAACAATGTACAATATATACGATTATAAGATCTCGAGTTTAAGTGTGAATGACGCACCTGAACAAGCTGCTTCAGGAACAGACGAGCAAAATGGGAATGGTTTCCTGCCGACGTCAGCTGACTCATCATTCCTCTAAAAACACAAATATGGGAAGCAGAGAGAGAAATTGGATCAGATGGAAACCTTTTAATTTTTAAATTACACCATAAATTAAATAGTTAATTGGGCTTGCCTTATCCGACTCCCGAGAGCAGCGTCAAAGTTCCACCCCGGTTCCTTGTGAAAGTCCTCCCATTCTCGTAACACCTCATAAAAAATATCCCTAAAAGAATCAAAATGCAAAAGTGTAACTGATCACAACGTCTGTTTCCTGTGTTCGGCTTGTTTGTAACAGTAAACTCTCAAAGTCAAGAAGTTTTACCCGGTCTGTTACAAACTTCAGCTCTCGTACAGATTTGTTTTATTGGACATGACACGAGGAGGCAGCTTTACAAAAGAACAAAGAGACTGTGATATACCTCTGTTTTTTAAAGGTGTGGAAGGCCTTGTCACTGCCGAAGTTGGACCGGTTGTCAGTAGCAGGCTGGAACGGGACTGAGTGGATGAAAGTGGAAACTGAAGGAGAGAGCTGGAACAGACAGGACGGGGGGGGGGATAAGAATACACCGGCTAAACAGGTGGTGCAGAACTTTTTAAAATCTCTATGCAGATTGCAGACACATCGCTAATATTTTAATTGTGAATTATAAAAAAAGAACTTGAGGTAACATTGTCAAATGTCTTGTTTTGTCCTAACAGTGGTACAAAGACATTTAACCTGAGTTCAACAGTATGACATAAGCAAACAGCAATTTCAAGAGTTGGAAGAGTCAATGTGCAGATTAAACTAAAAACTGCAGCTCTAACATTAATAACACAATCAAACAAATTCAATAGCATGGTGTATTGGGAACAATATTTAATTATATTCAATAATAAGCAGGTATAGCTTAGTGTTACCTTGGCTGTGCTTCTGTCCTGGGCCTGAGTCAGACGGTCCCTGAGATCCGGAGAGAAAAATGCCACCCTTTCGTTCTCTGCCAGCAGACGCAAGGTACACTTGTCCAAATGAGCTACCAACCTGCCAAAAACACATTATTAGGAATCAGCTCAGGGAGACTGGAGGAGACGTGTCACTTAATTAGGGGGAAAAAACAAGCTGTGTACTCACTGAAACTGATTCTCCAGAACCTTCACGGCAAAATACACACAGTTGTGTACTTGTCTCAGGTAACATTTCTCCAGAACGTCTAAAAAAAATAAATAAATAAATAAAAAAAAATGTCAAAAAGAAAAAAGGGGTCTCAGTGTCAACCTCACTTCAAACCAACACTGTGAAAATCCAAATATTTTGAAGCGAAACTAAAAACTGCACACCTGAATTCGCAGCACACAAACTTTCCTGCTCGTCATCATCGTGAGTGTGAGGAGACTGAGACGTTAACAACTGCATCACAAAGAAAAGCTCCAGGAAAATGTTTGGCACTAGATTTTCTGTAAGACATGATGATTGGAGATTGATTAAAATCACTTATTTCAAAGATTTAAGGGAATTTATTAAAAAAGAATTTAAACTCCATGATGATTTATTACCAGATTTGACATATTTATCTTAATGCACATTTTTTTTTCTGCATAGTTTCTTCACTTAGAGCTTTATTGCCACCTGGTGGTCACTTACCAGAGATGCAGGTACAGTACAGCTCTGCCAGGAGATCCAGTTCCAAAGAGAAGGTGACTTTGGATGGTTCGGGACAGGGAGTCTGCATATCCGGTGTAACTTTAGATCCTGTCCTAAGACCTGACTTTGTCGGGGTGCAGGGGTCCAGAGAGGACGGCAGAGGAGAGCCGACCTGCTGGGCACGCTTTGTCCTAAAAAACAAGTCATCTCTGAATTACGAAACGGCCGAGATGAGCTGAGGTGAAGAGCAAATTATGCTGCGGTGGAGCCAAAAACGGAAGAAAATCAAGAAATCAGATACTGGTGTGTGTGTAGAAACCTGTAAGAGGACACCAGTTTCATAAGAGTGTATAAAATATTAATCACAAGTTTACATTTCTACAAATTGCTGTGGAATATAGCAAGGTCTATAATATACAGAAGGAAAAGCAGTAGAAAGCATGTGGCTAGGTCAACAGTACAAAGTATTCACCTTTACTTCCACTCCTCAAACTACTACAGTAAAAGGTTAACTTCACTTAGCATGTGCACTTACTTTTCCCTCTTTAGTAGCTCCCTCTCTTCCTGCAGGCTCAGAGGACTGCCCACCGTCACTGACCCTTCAAGAGACTCTGCAACTGACGGAGGAGTGGACGCTTTAGTGAACGGCGTGGAGGTGAAGCAGGTCTTTGGTTTAGAGTGTGGCCGCTCTGCCCCGACTGGTGTTGGGTTTATTCTTCTAGATGGTTTGGATGTCCTGAGGGACGATGGGAACCGTTAGACAGATCTGAAAATCAGTGATGGAGTTAGTGTTTTGTTTAATTTAAAGAGTTGTGTGGACTCACGCGGGTGAAATAGGTGAAGACCCAACAGGAGGGAAGTCCTCCAGGTTGTTGAAGTTGAGCTGCCCCGCAGACGGAGGTGAAACCTGCTCGCTTATCCTACTGTACCCTCCTCCTCCTCTACCAGATCTCCTCCCGCCACTCTCCCACCGTCCGCTCTCGTCACTGTGATGTCCTCCACGCCCCCCTGCATGTCTTCCTTGCCCGCCCATCGGCATGCTGCCACCGCTTCTCCTGCGGCCCTTCTGTGACTGGAAGTTGGGGCTGGGCTGGAGGTCGGGTGGAGAAACCATGTAGTCCCCGAGACTGATCCTCTGACCGGAGCGGCGCTCTGAGCCCGTAGGCCTGGACGCGGGGCTCCATGCTGTGTTAAAGGAAGGACTGCTGAAGGCGTTGACCCCGCTCAGAGAGTGGCATCCCGACTGACTGGTAGCTTCCCACTCGCTTCCAGGTGACACAGAGGAGGCAGGAGAAAACAGCTGGACCCGGCTGGTGCTCCGAGAACCCGCTCCACCACCACCGGCAGACCTGCAGCCCCTTCTGTCGGAGAGGCCCTGCGTCTGAGCAGCAGGTCTGGGGCGACTGGGGGTCTTGGCCGGCGTGGCGGGGCCATGAGTTAGTGCTTGACTGCTCTGCTCTCTCAGGAAGTTTAAAAGAAATGGGACAAATTCCTGTTTGTGAACTGTCACCCCAGATTCACTGAAGGCCAACGTGTCACCCTCCTGTAGAACAGACAAACAACAGACAAATACAGCATTAATAAAACTCATGAGAACGCACGATGAAGCGTAACTAGGTCAGTAAATGTTTTCCTGGACAGCTTCTGTAGAAAATAGCCTGTTGAGCTGGCTAACAAGGCGCTTACACAACACACACTGAACCGCACAACCCTGTTCAGATAGCACGAATAATAACAGCAACCGTGCTAACACATCACCTGTTTTAACCCGACTTTTACCCGTGATTAGCGGGAGGGAAGCTGACAACGTAGCGTCCACCTCACCCAGGCTACGGCTAACTAACCTTAGCTCGCTTAGCTCTCCACTAGCTAAAAGTTTTGTTTACAATCTGTTCGTGAGCTTTGTCAGCTCGTGAAAACGCGCCACGCAAGAGCGAGCGAGTAGAGGGGGGGGGCGTCACACGGCGTGGCCCGTTTGTATTTCATTTTCGGACTCACCTGGACGTTTCTGAGCCAGTCCAGCACCGAGCTCGGGTCCGCTTTCTGCAGCAGAACTGATTCCAAAAGAGCCGCCATTTCTGAGCAGGAGCTGCGCGTGAAGCACTGACGGGGCAGAGGGGGGCGGGGCCAGCGTACGTACGCACGCAGGGGCGCGCGTTGGTGCGTATGACGTAAGTACGCCAAAGAACGTGTGGCGGAAGCTGACAGTCAATAGTCCTTATTAGGAAGATTTATAACAGTGGTCTCTATGTAAAGAAGAGTTTGTTTTTTTAAGAATAAATATGATCTGTCATGTCTTTGTAGTTTTTAAAACTTTTATTTGTAGTTCTATTTAAAACAAATCTTTCTATTTTTTACCTTTATCTATCTCAGTCCATAGAGACTTGGCTTGGGAACCGGAGGGTGGCCGACTCAAGTCCAGTCTGGAACACAGTATGGTACTGGATTGGCACTGCTGAGGTGCCCTTGAGCAAGGCGGTGCTCTGGTTGGCTGCATATTACTCCACCATGTGTACATAAACATATGTGTATGTGTATTTCGGGTTAAAATGCATGAAAAACAAAAACATTAATTATTAATTAAGTATCTCTTCTTCTTAGAGAGAGTAAGACTAAGCCAGCACTTTGCAACCTTTATTTTTAGTAATATTTAGGTGATATTAAGCCGGGGAACCCACGCAGACACACGGAGATCATGCAAACTCTACACAGAAAGGCCCCAGCCGAGGTTCAAAACTGTAACCTTCTTGCTGTGAGGCGACATAGTACCCACAGGTAAAAGGTTAAGTGTCTGCAAATGCAAGATTGTCCTAACAAAGATCACAAACATTTCTGTAGCATTTTATTTTATTGTACTAATTTATGCAGTCATTCTTTCTGTTCTGATGTTGTCTTGATTCATGTTCTGATATTTAATTCCGCCTACCTTTTTGTTAAAACACCCAAACCTGAGAGTCCAGTTAAATAAGAAAAAACAAACACCACTGCCTATTGAAACATTTGTATCCTGAAAACAGAAACCTTTGGCACGATTCTGTCTGCATGCGGAATGAGTATTTTATTTATAACCAGTTTATAAAAATAAAATACAAAATAATTTTAAAACAAACAAAAAAAAAGAAACACTGTACAAGGCATTGATATGATACAAATGATAGAATAAACATAAATAATTACAGTTATATACAATGCAAAAACTCCCACCTGTTACATTCTTTCCTTGAGACTGTACAGTTACATTTCAAAACCATGACGTACATTACAACACAAAAAATATCAACCATTAAAAAATCCCAACAAGTGAAGTCAAAAGGATAGATGGGCAAAATTAGCAAATGTCACAATAAATAATTCATGTCAAGTATTTATAAGTTATTGACAAGTAATCTGATGTTATGATATGAGAAGTGTACCAGTGCACACCAAAGCTTTCATTAGTTTCCATCATCTCACCTTTCAAAATAAAATAAAACAGCTGGGTTTGTTCTGTTGGACTACGGGTATCTGCATCCACAAATACCATCAAGCAACTATAAATATGACACCTTTCTACTGTAGAAAGTGACAAAGAAAATCTCTTCTGGAAGGTATCACTAGTACTACGACTACACACCACTTATGTGCGATAAGAAATAATAAAACTAAAGAAACATGAGAAGAAATCTGATTATCTTTTTAAAACCAGCAGCACTGTTTAGTGTCTGTCCCTTCCTTTCACTGAAGCCTGTTAGCATATATGGTTTTACAATAATTGTTTTATTTAAATAATTACTTTGAGTATTTTACAGGTATATATTAAAAGTCTGCAACAACAGCGTTCTCAACTTTGAAAGCTTGAAATATCTTGAAATCTGTGGAGCCTGAAATAGAGAGTGGAAAAGAGGGGAGGATTCAAAGATTCGATTGCTGGCAAACATGTAGAAATTGCACGCCCCTGTTCGAGAGCATACAGTTATCGCACTAACAAACACACCTTAAATGCTGCGCCCTGAAATTTCTCCACCACTACCGCCGCTGCCAGTCAATCAATAAACAGGCCCACGCATTCTCACAGAAAAACAGGGGGAGATCTCCGGGAGAAGCACAGCTTTGTAAGCACAAGAGTCTGACAGCAGCTGATTCCAGTGGTGATGTATTGGACCACGCTGACAGGGCATGGGAGCACATGCCGTTTTACAGACGAGGGAGATAAGTGACAGGGGAGGCTTGGCTCGGCTTGGGCCTAATAGTGGAATGATCTCCAACACAGACAAGGCTCAGTCATCCCTCGCTACGCACAGAGGGGCAGAGAAGAAGACATTAAGGCGACTGACTGACTGAACGCTGTCTGCACTTCAAGGATGAGTCATCGTAGCTGCTCTGTGAGGCTGTAGCGTAGGTATCTGCGAGATCTGCATGAGTCAAAGCAACAGCACATTTTCATTATATCTACAAAGCAATGTGCCCATTCAGTCTCTTCACACTCCCACGTTTATCACATCTCAAGTCGAACCACATCTGCAGAATTTATCAAAATATTTGGCAATGTGATTTTTTTGTTTCGTGCAGCCGAGGTCTACGACTGGCATGAATCCTTTAGCTCGTGTTGTGTCCTACGATACGAGTGCTCAAAACGCAGCAAAGTCTATCCTCCTTTTGATTTTTAAGCTAGTTGCACTGATTTTAAAAAAAACACAGTCCAACAACACAATCAATCCCAAGTCAGTGCAGAAAACGTGTCATACAGAAATGAAACTAAACCCGGCAGGTAACGAAGTCAACGCCTGGGTTAAAATCTTTACAAGATAGATGCCGTGTGTGCGATGTGAAGTGGTATGCAGCGTTTTTTTACTCAGTAGTTGATTCGGTTGTTTTTTCTCTCTGTGTTGAGCATGCAAAGAGTAGCATTGGGAGGAAAGCTGAGAGTTATTTTACAGTATCTTACAAAGCAGAGGGAGGTTGTGGAGGAGAGGAATCCTAACTAAATTAAACACGAGCTGATCTCTTTTAGCCTTGTGCACAAACATACTGTGTGTCATCATATTAAAAAGAAGAGACATTCTCCAGGCGCGGGAGGAACAAACATAACACGAAAAAACTCGCACGTGGAAGCATGAAAAATCATTTTGGTGTGAGAAATATATGTACATATGGCCTCCGTTTTTCAATAACATCTGACAAAGTGTTGTTTGAGGTCTGAAATTCACATTTTTTCAAAGTGTTATCTCCAACACTGACCCGGTGTGTGTGTATATATACAGTATACATATATATACAGGACAGTTTAGTCGGGTTTCATTTGAAATATTTCCTTTTTTTGTCGTTATAAATAATAGCTACTCTGTCCTCAAGTAAACCGTTGCTCAAATTTGTGTTTGACTTACAAACGTTTGTGTTGCTACCTCTTCTACGTAAAAGAACACTGGTGAAAAGGGTCGTCTTATAACTGCTGGCACAAGTAGTCTGTTTTTGGCTCCTTTTTTTTTTTTCAAGTTTTTCTAATTACAAACGAACCAAAGTGAATCCTCGAGCTGCCCAAAGTGCCAAGGCACACGCTGAGACAAACATCTGTGTCTGAACATTACTCATCAGTAATGTACCTTGTGTTGTTTTAAGCGTACTACTGCTACTACAGCTACTACACACACTACTGGAAACACATCTATTAATGCCTTCAGACCTTTTTGTTACGATTCTAGTGTGACGTCTTTTTTTTTTTTTTTTGGATTTTGATCCCTCTCAGCAACACGGTAGGCACAAAAAGGTGTGTGTCCTCACGCACTTTACATGATTGATTGTATAAAAGGGAGCGGCGCTCTGGAGCGAACCCCTCCCCGCCTTTTTGATTTGAACATTTAAAACTAACGCGAGTGACACGAAACCACACACATCCACTATCACACGGAAAAGAGGGTAAAGAGTCGAAAGCGTCGAAGCTAAGCATCAAAATAAATATCTCAATAAATACAACTGTACACAAATTCGGCACTTTATGCGTTCACATGTGGCATAAAGTAAAATATTATACCCTGCCTGCGATCTCCAAATACAGAGGAGATAACTGAGTCACCCCTCAAGGCCAATATTTAATTAAGCTGTGATCAGCTACACTGATGTTCCATCAGGATAATCCAAGTGCATTAATACTGGGGATAAATAAGTTACGTTATATTGTGGTGCAGCCTACATGGAGATGGATGAACAGGAAATTGATTTATTTATGTGCCCACTGGCCCGACTAGCTCTCAGTTTACGTATAACGGTGCTGCCTGCATTGGGAAATCAGTTTAATCTTGCAGCTTTATTGTTTAGCTATACATTATGATGACATAAATAAAATGAGGACCATGACATGTCAATATCGCTTGTTGGCACTCCACCGATTTTATACACCAAGAGAGCCTTTGTGACGAGGATTTTTGGAGCTCAACAGACTAAAAGTTGGGATATCTCAGCCTCTGCTGCAGAGGTTTCGACCCTTCTTTTTCCAAATCTGTCCCTCACGAGTCAAACGAGGACTTTGTGCGGCTGCAATAGTAAATCGCTGGAATGCCACTTTAAAGCTGGGCACATAAATGAATGAGAAAACCCTGCGTGCAAATATAAGGAGTGAAGAGAACAGCAGGAAATAACAAGACAGGTGTTAAGGTTCAGACTGACAGCGATAAAAGGGAGACAAACAAAATTATCTAATTATTCAGGAAGACTCAGGCTTTTCTCCTGACTGTGGTCTAGCCTATCACAACTGGAGTCTTCCCGTCCAACCCGGTGGGCAACTATCTGCTCAGCTTGCTGGAGCACTTGCCCTCTCGGCTACAGACTTTTCCCCTGGACAGGTGGAACGCGCCCGCGCGGGCCTGGCGGCTGCAGCACGTCTCCTGGTGGTGCGGGTAGAAGCGGCGCGGGGGCGGCGAGCCAGAGAAGCTGGGAGGCGAGCGGCTGCGGCCCAGGCAACCCCCTCCCCCGCCGCCACGGTGCTCGTGGCGGGAGGGCGAGGAGCTGACAGAGCGCTGCAGGGAGGAGGAGCTGCGCGGGGATGCGCTAGAGCTGCGATGGTGGTGCGGAGAGCTTGTTAGGCTGCAGATGCCCATCCTGGAGCCCCCGTGCTGGGCTGAGGAGCGGTGGTGAAGGGGGGAGCCTCGGGAGCCATGCATCAGCTGAGCAAGGCATGTCAGGAGGTCTGAGTCACTGGTGCTGCCAGCTCGAATGCGGTAACGTCTAAGCCTAAGTGGATACAAAAAGCAGGGCAGATTATGAGCAACAGCCAAGTCATATATTTCAAGGCAAACCAGGAAAACGGGATGATGAATCAAATTTCTTGCCAAGAGTTCAACGAGAGGAATCACTTGCCAGCCAGTGGGTGATTAGATTAGCTTAGCATAAAGACTGAAAGCAAAGGGAAACAGTTAGCCTGGCTGTGTGTGAACTAAAAAAAACTAATCTCACAATCCCTCTAAAGTTTACTAATTAACACTCTTACTAATTAAACAGGCTGTGTAACAACAACAAAATGTGGTTTTACAGGAAGTGCTGAAAATATTCCTGAGCCAGAGAGACTCCAGGAAGTCGCTGCCGCCCGCCAAGAAATAGCTCCAGCAATGAAAAATTTAGAGGTGCTGATAGCTCAACAGCTTTGAGCTTTGGATGGTGGTGGTACTGCTTTTAATCTTTATGCTAAGCTAAGCTAATCACCTGCTGGCTCTTGCTTCGAATTTAGCATACAGACATGAGAGCGGTATCAATCGTCTCCCCTCGCTATCGGCAAGAAAGTAAATAAGCAAAAAACTGTCCAACAATTCCTTTAATCACAAGACTCAGTTTGAATTCTGTGTTTTTTATGTCATCATGCTCTATTTCATGCTGTTTATCATAAATACTTTGAGAATAGAAGCTTGTTATTTCATTTCTGTTCCATGAAAATGGAGGATGCAGAACGACAAATTACCTGCCCTCCACTGTGGGACGGCAAGGCGGCTTTCCAGGCGGCGGGCGTGGCAGGAATTGTGCAGCCAGCTGCTCAGCAGAAGAAGCTGAATGAACGGGACGAGGGATTCGGCTCTTGCGGGACAGAGGGCTGGAGGAGGAGGAGAGGGAAGGGGCGTCATCTCCCTGACGATCAGAACGGGAGCCCATGAGAGAGTCCTCGTCCTGGGAGCGGTCCGAGGTGGAGGACAGCGGGTCCTTGGCGAGGGAGGCCAACATGGGGCCGCGCCTATCGGAGAGGGATGGCGAGGCAGTGGGAGAGGGGACTGGGCCATGGTGGCTAGCTTTCTTCTGCAGGAGTTTCTCCTTAGCAGACCCTGGAGGAGGGAGCTCCAACAGGATGGAGGGCTCCAGGACTGGGATGCGACTTTGCCTCCGGCTGGGGTCCTTACGGTGGACAGCTGGGGAGGAGGTGACTTGGACACCGGTCTGATCTGGAGCCTGGTTCGCTTCTCTGATCTCTTCCCCCCTCAGCTGAGGCTCTGTGGCACAAGGAGAGCGACTGTTATCATTCTCAGGGTCTTTCAGCTTGGGGAACGCTCCGTTACTTTGGCCATTAGCAAGAGGGGAGAGGTGGCCGTTGGCGAACAAGGGGCTGCGTGGGGAGCGAGGAGAGGAAGGCGAGCGAAGAGGAGGTGAGCGTGGAGAACGCGGGGAAGACACGCGGCTTGGCACGGGGCTTTGAGCTTTGGTGTGGCTGTTTCCATTGACCAGCGTCTCAGCCAGGGGGTCTGTGGGTGTCCCTGGATGGGTGGGCACGTGGTCCTGGGGGGAGCTGATGTCCACTGTGTGCTCCTGGACCTGCTGAGCCTCAGCTTCAGCTTCACCACGCCTCTCCAACAGGAGGCACTGTGGGGCACTGTCTGAGCCTGACTGGGAGGACAGCCCAGAGGGACGCTGAGCTGTCAACTGGAGGGGAAGGGGGAGAGACGGGAGAGAGAGAAAGACACACGGGTGTTAGTTATAAAGTAAACCACACAAAAAATGGGAATAATATTCGAATTGTCAAAGGCCTGTTGCTGATAGACTACAACATGTCGAGTTGTGCTGTAGTTCTGTAGCAAGAGCCTGATGCAGATGTGTGAAAAGAGAAGAATTGTATAATATGGGGTAATAAATGGTGATTAGTTTGGCAACAGCATGCAGTACCATAGCTACCATTATCAGACCGAAACACACAAGTGCTATGGCAGTGTCAGTCAAGCTGTGAGTACTAAACCAGCAAGTAGGACAGGAAACGTTCACGCAACTTCGCAGGGGGCTTCAGCGAAGAGAGGGTGAGGAACAAATACAGGGAGAGAGAGAGAAAGAGAAAGATAGAGAGGACAAAGACGATCTGAAACAAAAGAGACCATGCAACCTGTAGTCATGACTCGACATTCCAAACACACATGCCACAATCAGACAAACACACACCCCTTCTATTCAGATCACAAGAACACATGTCCAGACACAAGGACACATCTGACCCATGCTCTGTCTGGCCTGCACAATGCCCTGCACATGGTTTTCTGGAGAGAGCTGCCTGACAACAACACAAAAGAAAAAAACAAGCCAACTAAACAAAGAAGCCAAAATAAGCAACTGAAACAAAAAAAAAAACGAAAGAAGAACAAAAAAAAAACAGCAAAGAGGAAGCTGAGTGGAGGTCTGTTTTTTTGTTACAGCATCGCGATGGGCTCATCACCTGCTGAAGCTGTGCACGGGTGATGCGTATGACAGAGGGAAACTTGGCGTTGGCAGCGCCCGCCGGGATGGCCGGGAGTTTCCTACGACTGGGCGAATGCGTGCCGGGGGCGGGGTTTGGTGGTGGCGGTAGGGAGGCGTGGCAGGAGGAGGAAGAGGAGGGACGCTCCTGCTGATGCCGCTGCTGGTCGGCGGACTGGCTGCGCCTCAAGCTCGCCGGGTGGCGCTGGTGCAGCGGGTCCGACAAGGTGGTCAGGAGAGTGTGTGGGCTGGGAGAGCGCAGAGGGATGGGGCTGGATGTCCGGATCGCAACCTCCTCAGGCAGGGACGGAGGAGAGGTGGGGAGCTAAGAGACGGGAAGGAGAGAAGTGGGAGGTGGAGAGAGGAAGGGGTCGTGAGATTGGTGAGGGAGTGGGATGGAGGAAGTATGGTGAGGTGGGACAAGCGACGACGGGAGCGTTGTTTTGAACAGCGATGGGGGGATTGTAAAGGGGATGATCCTAGGCTAGGGAAGGAAAACAGAGGCGTGGTAGGTAAATTTTGGGGAGGCGGTGTACAATTTCAACTTGGAGGCGGTTGTTCTGGTTGTAGGAGAGAGTGAGGGGACAGTTAATCTTCTTGTGGTGCCCTACAATTTGAGTAAAAGCGGTCTGAACTTGTAGATCGAGCAGGATTTTTGAATCGGATTTGGTGGTCTGGCTGAAGCAAAGGAGCAAAAAGTAGCGTGATAAACTGAGCAAACCAAAGCATAGCCTGGAAATAAAACTAAATCTAAAGTGGTGAAGTAAATAAAACCAACCAAACACATCGCAAACGTCTGAAAAGAAGATAAAATTATGCGTAACGTCTAATGCAAATCAAAGTGCGAATCAAAGCCGTGAGCTCTCTTCTCCCCCCCCATGCTGTGATCTGATAAAAAGCTCTGGAGTTGTGACACAAATACGTTTCTCTAAAAGATAAACACAAGCGAAGAAGAAGAAGCAAGAAAAACACAAAGCAGTAACACTTAGCTTCACGCTACAGCAAGATGCAGCTGGTGGAACTCTGACTGTTGTATGACATTAGCATTGAGGTTCTGTAGCTAGAACTCTGTGCAGCTCTTTAACTTTGTACAATGCTGACTACAGTCAGTATCATGTATGCCATGTTGTGAAATGACCTTCATAATGAAAGGGCTTACCTGAGTGAGGACTCCCTCAGCCAGAGCTTCAGCCGGGCTGGTCGGAGTGACGGGGGGAAGCGCCCCCACGTGGCCCACACTGAGCTCCAGCTTGTCCACTTTTGCGCTTCCCTTGGAGGAAGCCGCGCTTTCTTGTTTAGCTTTGCCAGAGCTCGGGCTTGGGCTGCCCTTTTCCCCCCCAGGTGACTGTTCCCCTGGCCGGAGCACCTCCGGCTCCTCATCCTCCTCCGAAGGGCTGGTGGTAGCCTTGGCTCCCGGTGAGCCGCAGGGCCGCTCCACCATCACCCACTCCCTTGAGTCAATGTCCTGCCTCCCAGAGCTCAGATTGAGGGCCACAAACCCCCCACTGCTGACCACCCCCTCTCCCTGCTCCTGAGATCCAGGGGATGCTGGCTTAGGAGAACCGCCATTAGATCTGAACTCCTCGTCGTAGTGCCAGACTCTATCGGGACGCTCCCCAGAAGGTACAGCTTGACCCTGAGTTACTGGGATGATTGCAGCCCCGTCAGCCTCCTTCTCTTGGTGCTGGGCGCTAAGCTGCTTCGCTGAGCTGAACAGACACGAGACAGATGCAAACAATCAACTCGCCGCTCGATAACAAAACTGACTTTAACGTAGACGGATCGGAGACATACCCGTGCTCCAGGAAGCGCTCTGGACTGGGCTTGGACTCTAGGCCAAGCCTCCTCTCCAGCTCAAAACTGTGAATGTTGCGGAGCTTCCTCAGCAGAGGGCCATCACGGTCTGAGGGCACCACCTCAGAGTGCAGCTTGACTGGGGATCCCAGGCTTGGTCCATGGTGTCCTTGGTTACCCTGGTTGTTGCTGTGTTCCTCCTCCGTTGCCTACGGAAACCAGTCAGACTTCGATTAACCAAAAGAAAACAGCAGATATGAACTGAGGTATCAATTCTCTTGAGTGTCTACCTTCCACACCGCCGTCCGGATGCGGTTACGGTTGCGGTCCAGCTCCTCCCAGACGTCGGCCTCCTGGTTGCGGTGTGGGTGGAGGGGAGAACCCGGCAGGCGCTCCGGAGCAGGGTTGTTCTCCACGTCGCTGAGCTGCTCGTCCTGCAGAACCTCGTCTGTGTTTTCTCTCATCAGGTCGGGGCCGGGGATGAGGGACGCATTCGCCATACTGGAGCAACAAAAGATACAAACATCATTTCACGTTTGAGGAGCAAGTCTACAAATTCATTTCATGAATTGACCAAAAGTGCAAATCAAACGTACCCCATGTGCGCCGGAGTGAGTCGGGTGTGATGTTGCGGCGTTGTGGCGGTGGCGCTGATCGTCAAAGTGCCATCTGTGCCGGTGCGCTCCCAGTCGTAAGGGTCATTCTCCACGACATTGTAGGTTTTCATGCTATTGTCAAACACTGACATGAGCAGCTGGAACAACACAAAAACACACAACAAACTTTTTGTGTGAGTTTTTATTGGGCGAGAAGTCGACAGAAATCAACTTTTGTAGTATCAAAATCCAAATTAGACCCATGTGGCACCTGGTAGTCAGGCTTCGTGTAGTAGTCAAGGCTGGAGATGTGTTCCAAGAACACGCCGAACTCTGCCGGCAGGTGTTTGAGCATCAAACGGTGGTCATAAGTCTCCTTCAGCTTCCCCACGTGTTCCTGCAAGTTAACACACACACCTGTCACATCCCATCGCTTACAGCTACCTGGACAAAGGCTGTTTAGTTCCCCGGAAGGACGTTAGCAATCGGCCGTCCTTACTTTGTCCTTGATCTTCCGCCACGGCAACTGACCGACCAGAAACTCCACCAGCATGTAGAAGAGAGACCACAGGTCATCGTGACGGCCCATCTCCTGCAGAATCACGTGATTAACATAAACCAGTAATTAGAGAGAGTTGGCAAAGAGCTACAGTGCAGGGTAGATGGATACTGACCTTATTCTTGTGCGCATTGACGGATGCATATCGGACTGTTCCTCTGAAGCCTGCCACAGGACGGGGCTGACGAGCAAAGTCAGAACATAGATTTTCAGCCAAAACGTGACAATAAACTAGAAACAGAAGAGTAATTTTCTACATAATGCAAATAGAGTTGATTATGCTAATTAGAAAGGTGAAAGCAGGACAGTTCCTCTGGAGCATTTTGTAACCAGCCAAAAAGATCTTCAAAAGCTACGAGTCACTCCTACTGAGACGCTTAGGGATATGTCCAAGGTACATGAAGGTAAAGTCAAATCTCTGAGACAAACTGGCCCAGAAAGGCTTAACGTAAGGGCACGACCACGACCCACATTCCCTCCAGCAGCGGCGCTGATGTCCGCTAAATTTCCATTTCTTGTTGGGGGTCATTAAAAAACAAGTGAGATTTTAGTAGAGTTAGTACAGGCAGACTGAGTCTCTCATATTTGAAGCCACACATCCTCTGGCACCGCTATATCGGCTTCCTTTTGCCAGCGCTCTCTTATATAGGTGGCTTATATATAATTTTCATTCATTAAGGTGAAGCTTAGTATAATTTGCCTTTGACGCCTTTAGTGTTTTTTTTTGGATTATAAGCATGAGAAAGTATCTGGGTTATTCTTGAGGGCTCAGCAGGATCTGAGGACCTTATTTCCTTTTTAAAAAAGGCGAATCTGTAGGTAGCAGCAGAAATCCTCTTTGCCAGCACAAAAGGGTTCAACATCAAGTACGTGGCTCTTGTAAACTTTCTCGCTGACCAGTTGTTGCTGGGCAGGTAGTGTACAGCCAGTTTACTGGAACAGCTACCTGCTGCTGTTGGAAACAAGGTTTCTGCGAGGAGCAGTGACCCAAAACATGTGGGCCGAAAAAACAAAACAAAGTGCTAAAAGATGCTAAAACGCATCAGCCTTAGATTGCGCACAGTAATTTGATTAAATATTTATAAGTGCGATATAAAGCTAAGTAAGAAAGGGGGGAGGCACTTACAGGTCGGACTTCCTGGGAAGAGTTGGTGAACTGTCGAGCTAAACCAAAGTCCAGCATGTAGCAGGTTCGACAGGTACTCGGGAAGCGACCCATTGCGAAATTGGACTGAAAAACAGGAGGCAACGGTTAACAGGATGATAAAATAACTGATGTGTGAATGCAATTACAACAAAAAATTAATGTCTATTTAAATTCATGTAGCCCCGGAGGAGTAAACGTGTTCGTGTGGTGGAATACAATTTAATACAGCAGCTCAGAAGACATTAGATCTGTTCATTCTGCTACCTTTTGGGCATTTAGCCAGCACTCATAGTGAGCTGACTTACGGTAAGTGCAACAGTCGGACGACAAAAAACTGAATCAGCAACAGTGCTAGTAGCCAATAATAAAAAGTGCAAGAGTCACATACATTACCCAGACAATAGAAATAAAAATATTCCCTTGTGTCTGAAAAATACAGAAGGAACGTGCTCGGTAATGAAATAAGTATCCTCTGCTGCAGCCCAGCTACCCATGACTCACCGGTTTGATGTCACGGTGCAGGAAGCCGACAGAGTGGATGCTCTCTATGGCCTCCAGGATCTGCCGCCCCAGACGAAGGGTGGTGCTGATGCTGAAGGTTCCCCGGGTCATGCTCCTCCTCAGGTCAGCCAGGTTACGACCCTGAGAGAGCACGGGACACGATAAGTTTCACTGACAGCGGTGACAGCCAAATATGTCGAGTGGACGGAAAACAAGCCAAGAGTGACATAAAAGTATAAATTCATATTTAAAGAGGTGCGAGGTCGGGAGTTGTTGTGCGGTACACAACAATGTACAGTTCCTGTGGGCGTGGTTGTAAAACTCACAACCAGACAACACTCACAACAACAACAACACCACGAGCTCATGTATCATCACGCTGAGATTTGTGATCATGACTTGGATATTTCAGCCTCGTGTGCTGGATGCAATTATTGAAACTAATTAGATGCTTCTGCAGATCACAGCAGGTGAACAGCAGAGCTCTACATAAAGAGTATTGTTGCTATAAAGATACTGATACTGTTAATGTCTGACTCCTCGTCAGCAGATCAGTCAGCGGTATAAAAGCGATTAGCTGCGTGTGCTCGTGAGGTGTTAAGTCGTTTGCATTTGCACCAACCTGCAGCTCCATCACAACGTAGTTAAAGCGGTCGTTGCGGCCGCATCCCACAAAGCGACACACGTGATCTTTACCTGAGAAACAAAGAAGGACAAGAGAGGTCACTTCACGCAGTCACGCGGTCAATATCAGCCACACGATGCGGCGCGCTGCGTCACTCACGGTGATCCGGCCTCCATGTTTCCCCGCAGTGACTACAGCCTATCGCCAGCTTGCCTGTATGTATGACTACCCCGCTGATTTATAGGCTACAGCACACAACACCCGGTCCACACATGTGCCTGAATGACTCGTGCGTGTGTGTGTGTGTGTGTGTGTGCTCTGGTCTAAAAGGCCACTCACTGCTGCACCAGCAGCTTGACTGCGACCACACCCAAACCCCTCCAGCACGCAGCGACTGCAAACAACGCCTCCATGTAGAAAACACTACTCTATTACTATTCTTCTACAGTAACACAATCCAATTAAAAGATGCAAATTAAAAGCTAATATCAGCTCGCACGCGTTAATGTTTACTCTCCTACAGCTGGTCTCGTCTGGTCAGCAACGTTTGGGGGGGGTGCTGGAGTTCAGCTCGTCTCAAGTTACATACTGGTTCCTTCAGGAAAAAACAGACCCTGATGCCCGCGGGCCAGAGCCATTAGACAGCAAACATGATCCCAGCCCATTGATTTTCCTCTCAAAGGAGGAGGGGAAAAAAAGGCACAGTGGTTAAAAGGCAGGAAGGAAGAGGGGTGGGAAAAAGACATAGTTAAAAAGAGAGATAGGAGTAAAACTATACAACCCCCCACCCTGAAGGAGCTCTCTTCTCTCGATGGGAGTGTCCCAGCACACAAACATAAACTTCCTCTCGTGCTGGCAGCCTGAAACTTTCCTTTTTTTTATTAAGACATGTTTAAAATGCGTGATGTGAGACGTTTCATCAGCTGTTCCTGCTGAAAGACAGCTGTTTTCAGCTAAACTGAGGTGAACCCTCGGCCTGAAAACTGTTTTTTTTTAGATGAGTCAGATGATCTATATCTGCGCTCGATGCTATCGATGCACAAAGGCTATCCCTGTATTTTCTCCAAGCCCTGACATTCCCTGGACTGGTTTGTTTCTTCCCGTGTTTGTTTCTTCTTGAGTTTTTCAGCCAAGAATGCTAATGACACTCGCTGTATCCTCTTTTGCGTGCGGTGAATCAATAGGTCACCGTGCCAGGCAGAATCAATCGATTCCAGAAATGTAACCAAATCCGACGAATCCATTTCGACTCACCCTGCAGCTTCTTGAGCACGGCGACCTCCATCTTGAGCACCTGTTTGGGCTGCTGGGCCGACTCCACCTTCAGCGCCACGTTGATCCGCGTCAGCAGGTCCACCGCCTCGTAGATCTCTCCGAAGCCGCCGCCCCCGATCTTCTTCGCCTTGAGGGAGATGATTGAAACATCGCAGAACTTCATATGCAATACAGTGAGATGTACATTGTGAGGTCTTGCTCAAAGACACTTCAGTTTGTCATGTAAAGGCATCAAACTTTCCATCTGATGGCAAGTTTGGTTGTAGTGAGGTTAGATGGTCCACTTTGGTGGCATCATTGTCACCATGGCGATGTGGACATTTAATGCATGTTTCGATAGATCAGACTCTAACGCTAAGCCCTTGAAGGCTAGCAGTCCAACAGTGCAATGAATGTTCAAACCAAGCGGCAGTGTGGCTGTGAAGTGGAGCCAATGCAGAAGTGCCAAAAACTACTGCAGTTCCTCAAACGTCCACTCGAGGCTGGCTCCAGAAGTGAGTCAGTCTCCATAAGTCCCCATGTTAGACAGCAGAAATAAACATGTTTACAGCCTGGTACAAAAAACAGTTTTGGTCTCTATAGCTAACTGTACTGAGGGTGAATTTATATACAACTCGCCTGTTCTCATTATATTAAGGCTTAAAGTTATGCAGAACACATACGCCGTCCCTTCTTTATACTATGATTATTTTCATCCCAGATGACTTTGACATCTATTTTAAGTATTAACTTGAAAATGTCAGAAAAAAGTGAAAAATACTAACAGTCCAAAATGTTCAGTTTACTGTCACACAGGAGAAAGCGTTTGATATTTTAGCTTGAAGGATGACTATCAGAAAAGTTGCTGAGTATCACAAATGTGACGAGGTAATTCGCTCCCCTGTAAAAGGTGCCGTGCTTGAGGCTGATAGCGTGGCAGGCACACTTTTTGCAATAAATCTGACACCGAGGAGTCTTGGATTCATTTCACGATTCTCTCTTCTTTATTTCACTCCGACGAACTGGCTCAAACTGTTCTGCGGTTTCACTCTCACCTCTCAGTCCTAGTGCAGCTTAGGTTCACACATGTCCTTCACTGTCCTCCACACAGACAGAGAGAGAGAGAGAGAGTCTTGTGTCGCACTCGGAGCTAAAGTCGTGGGATTAGCTGCAGCATTCTTATGTAACTCTGCTCCTTAGAAGACAGGAAGCCGTGCCAGGCTGCCAGTTAGGAATAACAGCCTCACATGGCACCGGGGCTGGCACAGCAGTGAGAGACATGGGCCCTCAGGGAACACTGCTGCTGCTGCCTATAGCACACTGCACTGCCACAAATAGCTATATGGAGCTATTTTTGGATCTCCCGTACTGCAGCAGCCCTACCTGGACAGAGAGACACGACCCCAAACTGTCCAAGCCACAGGTGAGACACTTTAGAGGAAAGCAGAAGGACTCATACGCATTGTTTGACCAACAAAGAGTAGTTGTTTGTGGAACAGAGGGTGAGCGAGGGCCAGGCAGTGACGGGGCTGGACAAACACCCTGTCTATTGTCAATGAATAACACGCCACACTCACCACTTTCCATCGTTCCTTGACCAGGGAGAGCACGCTTAGGATGTCAGCTTGCTCCGCTCCCCCGCTCATCCCGTCTGTGGACCAGGGACGCTGTCCTCACTGCTTCCCCCCCTCGACCAGGAGCCTTAGACTGGGCCGTGCATTTGGACCTTGATGGAGAACCCTACGGAAAGCCAGAGAGACACAAAACTAGTCAGAAGCTATGGAGTAAACAGTGAGGAAACCAGCCCAATTCTGGTTATTCAGGCTAATCTGCATGTTCCTTTGTTGAACATGCAAAAGGCCAGTTGTTTTTAAGGCTGGTTGAACTTCATGTGAAAGTTGGACAGAGTTGAAACCCCTGGCTTAATGGCCCGAGCTTTCTGATACTCGACCATCGCTGCAGCTGCCACACCTGCTGCCAGCAGCTGTCTCTGTAGACAAACTCACCCCACCAACTCGGCAGGCAAAAAACACTGCGTCTTAAATTACAAAAAGGCTTCATCACAGTATCATTTTTCCCGAGCCATTTATCTTCGGTGCATGACAGCCAAGGAAAAAGAAAAGTACCATAAGTCTTGTCAGATATAACGAGGCCGTTTAATCTTCCTAATTCTGCATTAGGATGATGAGCAGACATCTTTTCTTCGCGTTATGGTAATCATAAAGTATTAGTTTTATGACCTGTAAAACGTTTCAATCATTTTCCTAATGTAGCATTTTGTAGAATAGTTTTACTTTGTTTATTAAATGGTTAAAGGTTCAGTGTGTAACTTTTAAGGTGACCTATTAGCAGAAATGGAATAAAGCATGCATAACTATGTTTGTTTTTATAATCACCTTAAAAAACAGATTGCTTTAGAATGCGGGTCCCCTTACACCGAGTCCGCCATCTTGTACCGCCATGTTTGTTATATTAGCCCAGAATGATTGAGCTGGTTCGTGTGTTGTTCGAAGTTTGAGTAATTAAAATGTCGACAAACGAAGGATCACACTTATTATTTAACACAAGAAAAGCCGAGAGAGATGCGATAGATAGAGCGGCAGATTAGATTAGATTCTCACACTTAACGTTACGCTAATCTTAGCTTTTATTAGCATGCAGAATAGCTAGCTGAAGTCAACGCAATGCTGAACATGTGACTTTTTTTGCTATGACCTGTAGTTTCACACGGGACGGTTAAGTTGAGTCTCACAGGGAATTAAAAAAAACACAAAGCTTGTGTTGCCAGATTGTGGAAAAGCCCTCTTTCTAATTGGTGGTAACAGATTGTTATTAGAAGCCATCAAAACTATAGTTATATATGTTCATGAGAGCCTGACAGATATGTCATGGGCTGATTACACACATCAGTATTGGCATATACGTTTGATAAGTCCTTTCTTTACAGGACACGCAGAAATATCTAGAAAAAAATCTAAATATTTGAGTTTATTAATGATTAATGATGTTCTATTTGTGTTTTGTTAATGTGTACTTATTTGTAATTATTGAATTTCCAATGACATTTGCTGTTTTTACAGAGAGGGACTATTGAGAGCGTCCTACAAAGTGTCATCGCAGCACAGTTCGACAACTGCACCGCGAGGCTCTGCAGCGGATTGTGAGGACAGCTGAAGAGACCATCGGGGTCTCTCTCTCCACCCTCTGTCGTGGACGCCTACAACACGTGCTGCCTGCGCAAGGCCAGAAGCATCGCGGATGATCCATCGACCCCCTCCTGTGTCCCGTTCGTTTCCCTGCTGCCTTCTGGAAGAAGCTTCCACAGTTCAAGGACCAACACAAGAGTTTCTTCCATCAAACGGTGAAACAACAGCAAAAAAGTACATTGCACATATATCCATGCACTTTTTGTCTCTGCTGCTACTCAATTTGATATCCACATGTGCACACACATCCAAGTCTGTATGGCTAAATGAGTCTGCAGTGAGAGCGGGTCCTCTTCCACAGAGTTTGCCATAACACTGGACCTACACTCCAGGACCTTTAATGACTGTCTGCAGGTTTTTACTGGAGGAATTTTTGGCTACCTGTTTATGGCTCATAACTGATTTATAAAGCATTGGTAAATTATTCATTAATAAAGCCACTGGCTACAAGTTAATGTGGGACAGACACATTACAGACTGCAAACGAGGCGAGAATCAAACATCTCTGCTCCTCTGTCATACACTTGTGTCATTCGCGAGCATTCCTCTGGTGACTTCCTTCAATCCGGCTTCAAACGCTCGAAGCGGACCACGACTCCCGACTCATCATTCTGCAGACGTATACGGTTATGCAATGAGCCTTCAAAAACATTATTTGGTTAGAGGCCGTGATCCCGACATCAAGGAGGCAATCAATCCCGTCGTGCGCGCAGCGGGATGAGGGTTGGGAGATGGAGGAGGGCGAAGCGTGGTTAGACTGGATAACTGTGAAATGACAGGCATGAAATGTGACCCGAGGTCAGGTGGAACTTGGTTGATGAGAACTGGACGTGACGCGTCAGGATGATAAATCTCTTGTTGGGACATATTATTAGTCTGATAGTCTTTGGAGTGAATTCTTTTAGCGTGTGGTTACTATTTATTACTATCGCCTGTCCTAATGCCTAGATATATGTCAGTTACATACACTGACCGCCCAAGATTAAGAAGACACTTTTATATCATTTTACAGTATCTGTATGACATACTATTTATGATATATATATATATATATACATCCTTGTCCAGGGTCATGCCTCTCACCCTAAGTCAGCTTGGATAGGCTTCATCCCCCCGCAACCCTGATGAGGATGAGCACTTACAGAAGATGGATGGATGGATGGATATATATCCGTCTTTATGAAAGGCTGTGTGACTTTATTAAGAAAACATATGAGGCATTTGACAAATAAACTAAAGTATTGGGCAAATTTTGTGAGTTTGACCTGAGTCAGGGGATCACTGATGTCATGACGATTCATCCTCTGGGGATCACGAGCGCCTGTACAAAGTGTTATAGCAATCTATGAACCAACCCGGCAGAGGAAACAGGAGAAGGTTGACCGTGCTTTTTGTGTCAACACCTCTCTTTGCCGGCCAAAGCTGAACCAAAGTCACAACTTCTGTTAACGCAGGCGCGGAAACCTGTTTTGTTTTCCTCTCTGTGTGGCATCAAAGAAAGAAAGAAAGAAAGAAGGAGAGGGGGAGAGAGGGGGATGGAGGAGGACGTCAGTGGAATCCTTGATATTATGCTAATTGGTGGTGACGCAGAAAACACAGAGCACGCCGTCGCCAAAAGCCTAAAAGAAACACGCTGTACGAAACCCCCTTTGACCTCCCCGCCACTGTAAACACTCTGCTGTGACAGAACTTCAAGGTCACCCCGTGTTCGGGTGTTCTCCTTTATTTTTCCTGTCACATCTGAGATCTCATTCTCTGTGAGCAAGTTCAAAATGTATCCAAAGAGAGAGAGAGGCGAATGCTGTGTGCCACTAAGAAAAACATCAGCTACTGCCAGAAAAGTGGAAGACACAGAGGATAGGGTGGATGTTTTTTTGGAGGTCTCTGTTGCCTAACATAACCTCTACTTCTAGGTCAAGAGTCTCCGTCGAGGCAGCCCCCAAGTGGGGCGAGAATTGAAGCCGAAGCCTCTCCTCCATCACATGTACACGATGCAAATATCGCACACAAGTTCACACACACAGAAGCCGAGCTGCCTCACGCTGTGACTAATCTCACACCTCACACGCAGACGCATGGCTGGCTCTCTCCTCCTTCCTTCCTTCCTCTCTCCATCAATGAATAAAAATAAATAAATAATAAATAAAAATACACCAATCTATGACAGCTAGCTTCTCATCATGAATCACGCTTTCCTGACCCCCCGCATCTCCATGGCGACGATGGATGGTGCAGTGCCATTTTCATCTGCTGTGCTGACTGCAGCTCGCCGTCGTCGTCGTCGCCTCTGCCCTTTCGGGGTCTGCTGCAAGTTTTTTTTTTGTTACGGGCTACATCACGGGGTGACGTGAGATTTCATCCCGCACCTTCACTTTAAAGTGATGTTTTGGTCGCTGCTGCTCCTCCTCCTGCTCCTCCTGCTCCTGCTGCTGCTGCTGCTGGATGAAATTAGTTATCTGGTCTGACAACTTTGTGTGCAGGACAAGGCCCTGAGAGGAGGAGGAGGTGGAGGAGGAGGAGGAGGCCCACCACACACACACTCCTCTCAAGTCACAGCATGGATGCAACTCATCCAGTGAGAGAAGTGGGAGCAGTTAGGAGGTTTCACCTTGATTTGGGGTAATTCATTTAAATTATTTCTTCGTTTTAAGAGACATTTGTGCAAAAAAAGAGACAAACCTCTGTTGTTGTTTTCAAGCTGCAGCAATGTCATGCTGCTCTGCTACATTAAACCACTTATCCTCCCTGCAGTGGACTGACTGGCTTGACTTGGCTTGGCTTGGCTTGGCTTGGCTTGGCTTGTGGAGAGCTGTTGCATAGCGAGTTTGGTTGCCACAGCAGATTTACTCAGGCGCGTCCACGCACACTGTGTCGTCCACAGGCCACGCAACCTCAACCTCGTCTTTTGTGGGTGGTTATACTGCAAGCAACCAAGCAACATGCGGGATAACAAACTCAATGCATGCTCACTGCAGCCGACAAATAGAGGAGGGTGAAGAGAGAGAGAGAGGAGGGGGGGAGGTGGTGGAGAGGGTAGAGGAGCGCAGCACGGCCTCCAGATTCAAGCTCCTTACCTCGGGTCTTTGCTGCCAATCCTTGATCCCCCCTCCACCCACCTCTCCAGAGAAGAGAGCCGGGTGTGGTTAGAAAAAATCCTCTACGCTCAGAGGCGGCGGGGACGACATGGAGCTGAATCCCATAGCGGCGAAGCGTCCATAGGAAGAGAGGCGGAGGCTGTCTGTGCCCGGTCGGTCGGTGTCGGTTTTATCTTAGAAATAACCCGAGCGGGATGTTAAACGTCTGCGCGTGGCGGCGCGTCGTCCCGTTTCTCCTGCTGCCTTCTCCTGCCTGTCACCTCAGCATCTCTATCGGTCGCTGCGGATCCGTGACGTGACGACTCTGTGATGATCATCAGCCTTTTTTTTTTTTCCCTCGCTCTCTCTCTCTCTCTCTCTACTGCGCGCGCGCCCCCGATCCCATCGCCCCTCGCAACAGCACGGCCGCGCGCGCCGGGAGTCCTTTTAAAAGCTCGTTCGCGCGAGGACGCACGCGTGCACGCTGCGCACAAATTTAAGTTATTGTTTTATTTTTTTAATCAAATATTACAATTCAAACAGAGCCAACATGTTTCAGATAACGTGTTATATTTACAGTGTTTGAGGATGAGGTGGAATCAGTTTGGAACGCGGCCACAGGACGAAAAAATAAATAAATAAACGTTTGAAGACCACCAGGAGGCGGCATTCAGCCAAAGATGGCGGCTGATGTCCTCCACCACTGTTCGTCAAACTGTGTCACTGTCACCGGTGCTACGTGACCTCTCTGTGGTGCTACATGCAGGAAGTGTTTCTTAACCCTTGAGAGGTCCTTTAATAAACGAACACATACAAAATAAAAACGATCCATAAAATATATTCAAAGATACTAAACTTCTTTGAGACATTATCAGGATGAAAACCTCACAGCACAGAGACAGTTATTTCTCTTATCAACAAGGCCCAGGGCCCGTTTAACACTGACTGACACCTTCCACCCCAAAGCCTACATGTTACATTAGACACACAGTCTCTATGTGTTACATTAATGCACACCTTTTATTTAACATCATTTGGACTTCCTCAGTTTGATGAATATCTTGCACAATTTAAATATTCTGCTAACTTTGTAACTACTTTGTGTATTTCTGCACAGATTGTACAGCTCTTTCCGTTTTAAAACATAAACTCTACATATATTAATATTGTTTATATTTTGGAATTCTTTGTTGTGCACTAAAAACAACGACACCAATTCCATAAATATGAAAAATATGAAAATCTACTTGGAAATAAATAAACCTGTTTCTGACTCTAAAATGTGTTCATATTGCCTCATGTTTATTTAATATCTTTAGATAGATATTATTATTAGATATTAAATAGATAGATAGATAGATAGATAGATAGATAGATAGATAGATAGATAGATAGATAGATAATATATTTTTTATAAAATAATATATTAAATTTAGTCTATCTATCTATTATTATTATTATTTATATTGTATATAACAAATATACACTTATATATAAATATAATAAACTTGCTTTAGTTTGGTAATTGTTACATGATCTTATACAAATAAAATAAATAAATTAATGTGATCTAATAATAAATTAAAAAAAATAATAATATTAATAATATATATCAGTAATAATACGTTTATTTTAATTAATTTTAATAATCTTAAATCATCATCATATTTTGGAAACACGCCACTTCTCGCTCCCGTGAACTCTCGCGATGACAGATTGATTGCAGTATCCGGGAAACGGTGTCTGTGCGCTCTCGGCTCCGGTTAACTGTTGGTGACGTTTGCTGATCCAACCGGTCAGTGCGTGCTGCTGCTGCTGCTGCTGCTGCTGTCTGTCGGTGCTGCTGGCTGCCTGGTAGCTAACCTGCCGACCCACCACCTCCACCTCCTCCTCCACCACCTCCTCCTCCTCCGCCTCTGGAGGCAGCAGCTGAACGGAGCCGTGAATGAACCCCTCTCCGCACCGTCAATGCATCCGCAGCGGCCGCGATGTCAGCAGCGACAGAGACGGTCCGAGTGTGAGATGTTAGCCATGTAGCTCAATGCTTCACCATATCTGTAGTTTGATGTCGGTGTGCTTCGTGCCGTTAGATTATTTCCAGCAGTAGCTCGGCTTCTTTTATTATTTTTTATCTTCTTCTGTCCGGGACAGACGGCGGCAGCTAGCCTCCCCCCCTCCCCGCTTCTCTCACCACTTACAGGAGGATGCTGAAGCTGTTCGGAGCCCTGGTCATCCTCGGACTTGCCCTGGCGTGCATCACCTCCTGGGTGCTGGACAGCTATGACACGGCTTGGCACCCCAAGCGGAGCGTCGGGCGCTCGGCTGCGGGCGATGGAGGCGACTCAGAGCGGGGTCCTTCTCCACCATTTCCCGGCGGCGAGTTGAGCAATATATTCTGGTTTATACAGGTGGGGCTCCGGTTTTAAATGCTGTAATGTCACTTGCATTTGACGTGAATGGAGTAAGGCTTTTGCAGCGTGTAGCCGTGGCGGTTCACCCACTGAACTCTCTCTGAATGATTGACAGAAAGGGGTCGCTGACCACAGAAAAGTGTGTCATTGGCAGGTGCACACACAGTTAAGTTGCAGTCAGACTTTGCACCCTTTGTGTGGCATCACTCTCACACACACACAGCTGATCTAACGCCATAATCTCTCATTCAAGGTGTCTGACATCCACATCAGTCGATTTCACGACCCGAGACGCATCCCGGATTTTGAGAAGTTCTGCACCGACACAATCGAAGTGATCAAACCGGATTTAGTGCTCGCAACAGGTACGGCAACCACCGCGTCCCATCTCATCTTTATGACGCGGGTGTGGCGCCTCATCTTCTTCTTCTTCCTCTTCTTCTTCTGCTCCACAGGGGATCTGACAGATGCCAAAACAGAGAGTAAAGTGGGCTCCCTCCAACACGAGGTGGAGTGGCAGGCCTACCACAACATCCTGAAGAGGTCCCGCGTGATGGAGCGCACTCGCTGGATAGACATCCGTGGGAATCATGGTGATTTAACCGCACTGGATGGATGGATGGATGGAGGGAGGGATGGAGGGAGGGATGGAGGGACCGAAACACATCAAAGTGTAGAAGGAGCGTGCACAATTAAGATTTTCTGAAGAATCCATTAACTGTGGCGCTCGCAGGAAGTCATCTTCAGTTATTGGATCGCGAGCTATTAGATATGAAACAGGATATCTTTCCTTTGTAACTGTCAAGAAGAGGGGAGACGTGGTTTCTCTGACAGATATGCTGCTGTTATTGACTGTAGATGTCGACGTGCGTGTATCTGCGGCGCGGTAACAGCAGATTTAACTCGATATCTTGCTTACATATGAGGAAATGTGATTCCTGGGTTTAAATTCTGCGTTTTTGTACTTTCTGTTCTGCTAATTCTCACCGTTATTTCATTTTCCCCTGACAGATGCCTTCAATATTATGTCCTTGGACAGCACCAACAATTATTACCGGTCAGTATGATGCAGTAAACTTTTGTCTTTATAACCAGCAAAGCCCGTGTTGTGAAGTCGATCAGAGCAGAGTGCACGCAGTAACTTCACTGCCTCTGAAACATGAGTAGTTGCAGACCTACTTATTGACAATAATCCAAGCTGTCTTGAGCTTCCTGAGGACCAAAAATAGACACACGGATCTACATGAAGAGGCCGACTCTCTCGTGTTTTTTTTTCTTTTGACACAAATGATGTTTTATGTGACATCGCTCGCTTCTGTTAATGCTGATCGATCTTCCATCTCCCTAATATTCTTAATGTTGTGGTCATCCTCCTCCTCCTCGAGGCAGAGTCTGTCTCCTGCGCACGGCTAATTGATTAATTTAAAAAGCATTAAATTATCTCAGGACTCCATCAGGATACGGAGCTGCTGGCTCCATCCCAGACCACATTGTCTCCTTCGCTCACGTTGATTTTCTTACATTTCTTCTTCTTTTTTTTTAGGAAATACTCGGCTAATCAGAAAGTCGGCTCTTTCCACTACGTTCACAAAACTCCCTTTGGAAACTACTCGTTTGTCTGCGTGGACGCCACGCTCACTCCAGGACCCAAGAGGCCGTACAATTTCTTTGGTATTCTCAACCAGGTACGGCCGCCCGGCACCTTCTCTTCACATTCGCTTTATGGTCACGCTTTGATCTGTTAATGATTACAGGATGATTTACGGCCGCATTCCTCCATGAGAACATGAAACACAAACAGAAAAGATAACTCTAGTTTATTTAAATGGGCAAACAGAAGCTTGTACTGATTCGTACAGCCAAAAACAAACAGCAAAGTGTCGAGTACCCTCATGTTTTAAATAGCAAACATGGTTCGTGATCATTTTCTGTCTTCAAAGGAATAAATCAAGCGCTCCCACACTGCAGGTAACAAGTTTAATGTGACTTATAGTTCTGCTTTTCTTCTTTGTTTGATACATGACAGACTCAAATGGACCTGCTGGACACGTTCAGAGCTGAGAGTATGCGGAGCAACCAGTCGATCTGGTTTGGCCACTACACCACCTCCACCGTCGTCTCCCCCGCTCCAGGAGTTCGGGACATGATGAGGTGAGAAAGCGCCTGGCTGTTAGACGCTAGACCAGTTTCTTCAGCTGGGTGTGTGAGTGTAAGCCGGAGCGCAAACATTCAGTCATTTACCTCCGAGCTAGATTTTTGTCACGCCATCGAGGATTAGCTGCATTTGACTGGTTTTAACGTCCTCCTGATAAATATTCAAAATACGCTCCAGGCTGTTCCTGCAGGTATACGTTAACATGAGGACTTTGTGTGTTTTAGATCTGCGGTCGCATACCTGTGTGGCCACCTGCACACACTTGGCGGTCTGATGCCCGTCCTCCACAGCCGACATCCCAAAGGCACCCTGGAGCTGGAGCTGGGCGACTGGATGGACAACCGCAGGTACGATAAAGAGTCCCTGAATCAGAAAATATTCGTGAAAATGTCCCTGCTTCACTCTGACATTAACAACATGAATTATTTCCCAGTAAGGCCTTCCCATGTAGTTTGTGAAATAAAATCTATGAATTATGTTACTCTGAATAAATTTCCCCTTCGCCTCTCTCATGTGTTGGATTAAATATTTAACCAGTCCTCCTCACTCGAATCACACCTCAGGTCTTCATCAGTATCATCGTCGTGACACAAGTTCAAAAACAGCAGCGTGGTCCGAACCTGTTCAGGCTACAGACAGTTAACAGATTATGTAATGCTGACTGCTGTCAAGAACCAGAGTTCCGGATCTGATCTGCACTGATCTTTCTTATATTTTGTGTTTGGAGAGTTTTTGAACTGTTTCATTTGACCTCATTATCTTATTAACTTATTTTAGTTTGTAACTAATCATGGATGTATGCGCGCTACCTGTCTGAACGTGACTACTCATCATCATCATCATCATCATCATCTCAGGATGAACTTCAAATTCCAGTATAGTGTTTTAATAATATGATATCTTTTAAATCAATTGATTTTTAAGTACCTCTACTCAGGAGGTCACAAACCACCATCAGTGGTACCCGTTAAATTAAAAAGTCTTAGAGCCTTTCTGGCTTTATGAAATAATGTCAGCTGTAAAATGTTTTCATATATATTCATGGAGATTAAACGCCTGTAAACGACTCTGGATTTTTGTAGTTTCAGGCAGCATCATAAGCACAACTGTTGCCTGCTATAGAGAGGAAGCTCATCAACCCGTAATGGGCGAGTGTGTGAATAAATGACTTCATCTGCTGCTTACTGGAAACGGGTCGCATTGATTTAATTGATTATTTCATTATTAATTATTGTTGTGTACTGTCACAAGTCTCCATCGTCATCTGTCTCCAGGTACAGAGTCCTCGCCTTTGACCACGACCTGCTGAGTTTCTCTGACCTGAGGTTCGAGCAGTGGCCTGCGGTGCTCATCACCAACCCCAAGGACGCACAGTACCTCCACCCGGGAGCGGAGCCGCTGGGGCGAATGCGCAGATCGACACACATCAGGTGTTTGTTTTGTGTGTTTGCTCAACCATAAACTGACACACAGTCTGCTCCTGACACATAATATACCCAGCTCACAGGGTTTCTCATGCATTAGTGCTCTTATTCACGTGTCTTTTCATTTCATGGATCCTGGATGCAGAAATTTAAAATATTTTTGGCATATTTTCTTTTTTTTTAATCAATTTGAACAATTAAGAAATGAATAACTACAGATTCTTTTATGCTTTTGTACATTCTATGGTACAGAAATACAATTTCCAGGAACTAAACGTCGCCTTTGTCTTCTCTAATTTTAACCCAAACGTCCCCCTCACTTCCTGTGCGTCTCACAAAGAAATTCTTAATAAATAAATATAAATAGCAAGTGTCAAGATTCTCACAAGGACAGTGTTACAGTTGAGTGTGCAAGCTAGAAAAGTTACTAAAGTTACTTACCTTTGTTTAATATTTGGTTTTAATTTTATTTTTTAAATAACAAGTTTTGGCAGATTTTCATCTTGAAGGTTTTTGAAGGTTAACACATTAAAACTCGGCCTGTATCTGATTTTCTGTACTAAGGCCTTCATTTCGTTGCCTCTCTAACAGGATCCTGGCCTTCTCCGAGGCTCAGATCACAGCCGTGCATGTGAGCGTCGATGGGGAACCTCTGGGGAAAGGCCACTCTGCTGGAGGTCCTCTATATGTTCTGCTGTGGGATCCGTCTCTCTACCTCACTGGACTGCACACCATCAGAGTTAAAGTGGAGGTCAGGCCGTTGAAAGAGAAAAGCTGTGATGCAGTTACTTTTGATTGCTGGTTGATTAGTGGCAGCTCTGTCATGCAGATGTGACTCAGACTTTAAAGATTCGCTCCTTTCTTGTGCTTTTGTGCGAGTTAGGACTCGGCAGGCCGGTCGTCGGTGCGGGAGCAGCACTTCACTCTGGAGGACGACCTGACTCCGAGCTTCAGTTTTGTGCAGTCCTTCATCCTCCTCACGGACCACTACATCCTGGCCCGGGTGGCCTTCATATGTATGATGCTGCTGAACGTCGGGGTGCTGCTGGCCTCCAGGTTCCTGCGTGTTCCTTCAGGCAGAGGTGAGCCCTCACACAGACACAACATTTAACTTGGATCGTACAGGTGCATGTGCTTAGAATAACAATAATTGTTCTTCTTCTCTCCTTCAGGATTGTCCTATCAAGCGTGCAAGTCGCTCCAACTGGTCAGTACAATGGACTCCTTCTACTACTCTCTGCTGCTGTTCAACCTGTGCACAGCCTTAGGTGAGTCGTTACACTAGCAACACGTCACGTTAACATTAAAGTAAACATACGTAAAAATAAGATCTCGCCTCTGTTCATGTATAAATAACTCCCGTGCTGCCTCCTCCTCCGCTCCCCGCTCAGGTCCGTGGTTCATAGGAGAGCTGATAGATGGCCACAGTGGTGCCTGCTTCGCCTTCGGGGTGTTCATCGACGGACACTTCCTGGAGGGCAGTCTCACTTACGTCGTCGGAGTCGTTCAAGTAAGATCTCACAAATGTCTGTTCATGTGCAAGTCCCTCTGCAGATGTGTCATATTTGCTTATATAAGCTGTAACGTCACTTAATTTTCTATCAGCAAAAGATCTTATGAGTGCTTTTATGTGGAAGGAAAAGCTCGTAGTGATGAAACCACACAGGATTATTGCCTAACTCACTGCAACTCACTGCCCAGGAGCTTTCTAGAAACATTTTGGTTTTTCCAGCCTCTTGCTTCTCTGTTTCGGTTCACTCTCACCACTCTTTATATCATTTTTAGCCACAGCAGACAGCTATTTTTAAGTTCCTAAAAAACCAAGTGTACTGTACCTGCACAGCAACCAACGGCCAACTGTCACAGTTTGTGACTGTAGCTGGTGAACGCGGCGGTGCATGTAGCAGCTGAAGAGCCAAGACATTTCCCTCAGGAGCCGGTTTAGATCATCAAGTAGACAGAAGCACTAAATGAGTGTTAAAAGATTAGTTATAGTTACAGTAGGTTATTTCTTTAATCTTAGATGTTTATGTTGTAAAATATTGAAAACAAAGATTTAAATGCTTGTTTGAGCTCCTCACGTTGTGTCTTTAAGAGGTCACAAGGTCACAAATCGTCCAATCGGACGTCTGTGTCGTCTGATCTTGTTATTATTATTATTATTATTATTATTATTATCATAACTGTCGCCGTCTCTGATCACACTTAATGGACTCATTTCCTCTCCACGCCAGCTCCTGTTCTTCAACATGCCCCTCACCTCTTATCTGTGCTGGAGCCTCCACCACCGTTGCCGCGGCAACACCTTCCGGTCCCACTTCCTGCGGCCGGGCTGCCGCTGGCGGACTCTGGCGGTTCACGTCGTCATGCTGCTGCTGCTCACCTGGCAGGCGCACTCCTGCTACTTTCTCCTGGAGACCTACGGCCTGACGGCCTTTTTGCTGTCCCCCGTCCGCATGTGGGCTCTGGGGCTCGGCCTGCTATTGGTCTACCGCGCCTGGACGGGCCCCGCCCCTCTCCTCCGTGACAACAACAGCAAGAGCGTCCCTCCCTCTTGACAGTAATTGCACTGTACCACCACCATCCTCACCCCCCTACCTCCCTCACCCCCTCGAGCCTGACTCACAGATATATTTTGCCGTCTCCATCCACCCTGGAAGCCCCCCGATCAGCAGCTCCCTTTCTTTCTCCTCTCCTTCCAAAGCCACCTCGCGGTACATCACTCACTATCCTGTTTCTAGATAGTATCGTTTACTTAATATGCATGTTATTGTAAAGCACCGGTGAGCACATTTCTGGCCATATTCATAGCAATGTGTACAGTGTAAAAAAAAAAAATAAACACCTTGAATACATTGAGGGTAAAATAGCCTATTTAAGCTAAAGGAGATCTAGTCCAACGTGTGCCGCAGTCGACAGTATGAGCTGTATCCTGCTGTGGTTTTAAGCTGACTCATTTACTTGAGCTTGCCTTGCCCCCCTCCCCGAATGCTACTTCACCACTGCCAAAGGATGAATAAGAAAGATTTCACCTTTTATTCTTCCCTCTGAAAGTCATTTTCATTCACTAATGGACGTGCCAAAAACTCCCGATCCTTCTGTGTTTACCTTCCGACAAACACAAATCACGCGGATGACAAAACGGTGTACGCCTCACTTTGTGTACTGTAAGCTTTTCCTAAACCCCCCCAACGCCCGCCCGCCCTCCCCGTGGCTGACAGAGCGCAGTATTTACAACCCCAGACGATCACGTTTCCAAGTTTATTCCGCAGGATAATTACAGGAAATCAAAGGGAGAAATGACAAATCGATCCAACGCCGCGGTCGACCTGCGTACAAGTAGTTAACGATTGATTCCATTGCACACAACTGCCACTAAAACAAAAAAAGAAACCACTAAATATTCGTGTTGAATAGTCATATCAAAAAAAAAAAACTTCAGCAGAACACAAACGGGCCTGACTCTGCGTGCTTCACTTCAAACGTGACTACAGGAAGCAGCTGTTTGTTTCTCAGGAATGTGAGCACTTGAACAATAGGCTGGTCCCAGTAGTATTTCAGGACAATGTTTTTTTTATACCGCTGTAGTAGCTCAGTGATCGAAAAAAAAAAAAAAAAATCATGTCAAACAATCAAGATGCGTGGTGGCAAGAAGAAAACAACAAAATGAATGTTACAGATGTGTTGAAATGAAATGGAGCAGCACACTAAGCTGTTTGTTTTTTTATTTATTTATTCCTACTGATTGTATTGGGTTATTTTTTACCTTTGTGTTATACGCCGGTCAAAAGTTAGGACACCTTCTAATACACTGATTTTTATTTGTTTTCTACACTCTAGATTAACCTGAAGACATCAAAACTACGAAGGAGCGAATATGAAATCATCAAAAAATGCTAATAAACAAGAATATGTTTGATATTTCAGACTCTTCGAAGTAGCCACCTTTTCTTTGGTGACAACTCCGCACACTCTGGTGTTTCCAGCAGCCTTGAAGGAGTTCCCAGAGGTGCTGAGCACTTGTTGATGGTTTAAATCAGGTGATTGTAGAGAGCAGGTCATCTGACGCAGCACTCCTTCTTGGTCAAATAGACTTTACGTAGCCTGGAGGTGTGTTTGGGGTCGTTGTTATGGTGAAAAACAAGTGATGGTCCCACTAAGAGCTAACTAAATGTCTAGTGCGGAATGCTGTGGGAGCCATGCTGGTCAAGTGTAGCTTGATGGTGCTTGCATGCTTCAAGGTGGGAACCACACATGTAGATAACAAGAAAAGACACAGATTTTGGAACCAAAAAATTCAGATTTGGACTCATCAGTTCAGATTTCCACTGGTCTGATGTCCATTCTTCGTGTTTCTTGGTCCAAGTAGTTCTCTTCTTCTTCTTGTTGGTCTCCTTCAGTCGTTTATTTGCAGTACCAACTACCAACACTACTATACTTCTGCTATAAAACTATTCCAGGTGTCATGAAGAGTGCAAAGCATCTAAAATATCAACCATATTTTGATTTGTTTACACATTACACTTTAGTTTCGATGTCTTCAGTGTAGAAAATATTAAAAAATAAAGAAATGACATTGAATGAGAAGGTCCAAACTTTTGGTTGGTGCTGTATCTGCACTGTAAATGGGCATTTCTTTACCTCCCTCATGGCCAGTGTAGTTAGGAACCTAAAGGAGAATTCCCCGAGTTGCTTTGTGTGTGTGTGTGTTTTATTTGTTTCTGTCTGTATCGCTCCGAATGTTCGTTAATTCCTTTGGTTATTAGCGAAGGTGCGCGAGCGGCTCACTGACCGTCTGTTGCACTCTCAATTCAGTCCTTTCTTAGTCAGTAGTAGCAGGTGCTGGATTCCACAAGAACAAACTGATCCAAAAAAAAGAGAGAGAGAGAGAGAGAGACAAATAGGGTGAAGACCACATTTATCAAGTCTTTTAATAGAAGCAATGTTCTAACATCCATACCCAGCATGAGTGCAGAATAATTGCTCAGTGCTGTGATAAGGCACGCAGTTTAATATTAGAACAGCTGCTAGACACTGGGAAAATTAAATTATGTGCACTTTTGCTGGCAATGGTTTTAATAACTTTTTTTTCCTCCCCTCCTCTCTCTGCATAGACAAGTCTTTTTCATTTGTACAGCTGCATCACCAAGTATATAACTCCAGCGTATAGATAGATATTTTAGAAAAAATTGATCTTGTTATTGGAGAGTTCCTCTCCATGACGACGCTCAGTACCTCTTTACAAGCTGTGCAATCTGTCCACACGGAGGCAGTGTTGGATGGATTTGGAGGATCGTGAGAGACGACTGCATTTCACTTCCACTTCCAGATTATGCATGGGACAGTTGTTTATTTTTATTTTATTATTGTTTTATTTTGTTGTTGTTTTTTTTTGCAGAAAAGCACCAAATCCTGTCTCGATGAGGCGGTTCATTGATGTGCACTCATTATGTTTAACTATGAATCTGGTTGTGATTGTTCTGTACTGTACACTGATTTGACTGTTCACAAGAAAAACAGACATCGACTCCACCAACACCAACACCACCACCACCATCGAGGAGTGTACTGTAAGTGATGTGCTGGTGTTCACTTGACTTGTTCTGCATCCGCTCTTGTGTTCAAACTCTATCCAGTATACGGAGCAGCAGATGATGATGATGATGACGATTTTACACCTGCCACATATTTTTCTCGTGACAACTGAAATTAGAGCCGACCACTATTTTATTTTATTAATGGTTTATAGTGCTGTGGAATAAAATGTTCATTACAGTAAATCATATTCTTTGTGTTTGTCTTCGCATCATTGTCACACACACACACACACACACACAGGAGTGAACCAAGATCACGGAGCCTGACACTGACAAGACCGTAAACAACATCGTTAGACCAGTTAAAGATGTAGCTCAACATTTCATATCTATAATTAAATTACAAAATTGATTGCAGGTAATCTGATTGCACTTATATGATAGTAAGAAGGGCCTGGTATGTAGCTCAGCTAGCTCTTCTTAAAATCTATGATATTTAGTGTATCATTTATGCTCCATACAGCCACAAGTAAGAAGTACATGATGTTGTGTAGTGTTATTAATAAAGTTGACTTTGGCTTGCTAGCGAGGAGGCTAGCACTTTGTGTGTTAAGCTAAGCTTGGACTTGAAATCAGTTGAAAAAAATAACTATTTAGAGGTTAAAAGAAACAATTAAAAAGGTTTTAGATTTATAAATAGATTTATTTACATTTTACAGAACTCTTTTTATACTAACAGTATTATATATTTGGCTTGTTTGACAACCTTTTACTGCATTTTGTCAGTTTCCGGCCTCCGTACAAGCAAATATCTAAAGTGTAATATGAAGATTAATATCACAAGGCAATACTGAAATATTGTAATTAATTTTATTTAAAAGTCTAAATTACTAAGTATTAACAAGTATTCATTTTGTTTTTCTTTAGTACACAATTTTAGTGAACATTATGTTATTTTTCATCTACGGTTCATCATCGTAATCAACTGGCATCAGCTAATCACAACAATAATCGTACCTCAGTGCATAAAAGTTAGTGTTAATGGCAGCGATAGAACGTCAAATGTTGGTTAATTTCCCAAGGCATCTGTTGAGAGCAGTGGCAGCTGCAGTGTTTGTCTTCACTCTGATATCCTGATCATTTGCTTGCCAATGTTTCCCCCTTTCATCATCGAGCAAAATGCATCTGCAAGAAAAATGTAAAATCAATAAAAAATATATAATACAATAAAGTAAAATGTTCAAATTCAAAGCCCGCGTACCTCCCATGTTTTCAATGCCGTTCACCACAGTTTCCAGCACCTGCAGAATGGAAGCAAACAATTACATGTGAAGAGACAGGACGGGGAAGTGGCATGCATTTTGCAAAGGAGGACACCCACGCAACCAACCACACATCATCACCATCATTTCCTCCTTACCTTGATTTGCCCTGATTTCACCCACTGGCTGAGCTCGCAGAGGGCAGCGTCTGCTTTGTTCATGTAGTTGAGCACCATAAATCGCTCCCGGGTGATGTTCTTACTCTGCAGGGTTTCCTGTATCTCCTCGCTCAGGGGCGGAGGATACGGCACATCCTTGTTGTACTGGGAGATCTGCCCGCACAGGATCACGTGGCCGCCGTTGTTCATCTGGGTCAATGAGAGTGAGATGTAAAGACAGAACATTTCACAATCCAGAGCCAGCGCTTGTGCCAGTACGATTACAGAAAGAAAAGCCAACAAACACCTCAGGATTCACACAGTTTGCAGACAAATAAACACACAAATAATCATTAAGCACTTGAGCGTTACCTGTGCGATTACGGTATCACTGATGGCACCTCCGACGTTGTCAAAGTAAACATCTATCCCATCAGGGCAGCACTCTTTGAGCCTCGCAGGGACGTCCTCTTGGCGGTAGTTGATGGCTGCAGTAAAGCCGAGGTCTTCCACTAAAGCTCTGCACTTCTCATCAGTACCGCAGATCCCGACCACTCTCACACAACCATCGAGCCGGCCAATCTGGACACATAAAAGCATCCGTGGTTAGATTATATCGGATACCAGTTATAGTTTCTGCTAACCAACTTGCCTTCAAGTTTCTTGCATTAAAAATCAAAGATCATTGAACTCACTCCAATCCTCTACTCCATTCTCAAAAGTTCAAATAAAGCAATAGAATTAGACAATAATGAATTATTTTTATCAAAACAGATAATACATGAATTCAATATGGCCATACAAATATAAAATACCTCGGTTGTTTCCTTTTGTTAGTCATTGGCTAAATGACTAAATGTAAATAAAATGTTACGTAACATTTCTGATGTGAGCCTGAAAGCTGAGGTCAGAATCTAAAGTAACTCCTTCATGTGCAGAGCGAGACAGTCAGGCGCTCTCTCCGGGCTTTAGGCTCAAATGTTATGATTATTAGATGAAATATTAGATATGCATGTTGCCGTCATCTCAGAGAACCTTCTTGGACCCAGATCTGATGTTTTGCTGTACTTACCTGCCCGGCGATGGAGCCACAGGCCCCAGCCGCTCCACTCACCACCATCGTCTGACTGGCCCCTTTGGTCACATGACCCTTTTCCCTGACTCCCAACAGTGCTGTGAGGCCCGTGATGCCGACTGCACCCAGGAAGTAAGACAAGTGTCCATCAACCATCTGAGGATCAACCTGCAAGAGACAGAAGGTCATACATATATTTGTACTATGTTACCATACATGAGATTAGAGGAGAAGCAGCCTGGCGTGTGGACGATCATCTAACCAACAGATCACAGCATGTGAGGCTTCATGACTGAGGGTCACTGCAGACTTTGACTTCAAAGTAAGAGGCCACAAAACCAAAACAAAGAGCTAAAAGAGGCTAAAAGTCTGCAGTATTGAGCTGCGGGATCACTAAAGTCTATCTTAACCTATTCTATCCTCATTGGTGCCTAGCAGGCATTTTAAAGGCCCGGTCCACCCATCACAGGTGACTACGCTCGTCAATGTGCCTCACCTTCTGTAGGACGCTTCCTTTCATGACAGCATGCGTCTGCCAGGGCCAGGTGAAAAAAGTCACCACGTCTCCTTCAGCGCAATCGGGGCAGCGGCTTGACTCCACCACGCCGACACCTCCACCATCCACACACTCGGACAGCTGCCACGGGGTCAGGTAATCAGCACCGGTGTCGTCATTCATTCTGCACCTCTGTGGAGCAAAGACAGGTAGACACAGCATGAAAATCTGTGGAGATGAGATGATTTAACTTTTTAAGTGACAAAAATAATCCTGTTTTGAAATTAAACCTTTTGTTTTGCATCATTTATTCATCTTAACATGCATATTCAGACACAATAACATGACTGACCATGTAAGGGTCCACTGACAGGTAAAGCGTCCGAACAAGCACCTCCCCATCTTTCAGGTCAGGTGTTAAAGTCGTCTCCTCCAGACGGAAATTTTCAGGAACTGGCGCCCCATTTTTACCTTGGTAACATAAAATAGGTTGGAGTAAACGTGAAGCCACACGGGTGCGGTGTAAAGTTACAGCACAGGACACAAGGAAATAGGTTATCCTATATAAAAGTTTCCTACCTGGCCGCGAGTTGAGAACAACTCTCTGCACCTGCATCCTCGAAGAGTAACGTTAGCAGAAGCTAACCTGGCAACAAACGTCAAAGGTTACGGTGTTAAAAGGTGTGTGTGTGCGGGCGTGTGTGTGTGTGTTTTACATTAAATAACAACACAATAAGGTAGCTATTAAGAAAACCAGCAGGTTTAAAGTGTGTCCTTTCTTGTCGGTGCCGTCTGTAAGCCTGCAGAAAGTCAACTGACCACTGAAGTCTGAATTAGCTCGAAACGAGATGATTCCCTGTAAACAACTTCCGGTTTTGTTTAAATCAAGTTAACGGTTGAGCTGATTTTTGACTGAAGTGGCGGTCAAACACAAACTAATGTTTGATTACATATTTGTTCTTCATAAACGTATTTAATGCGACTGTTGTGGCAACACCGCGTGAAACTAGCTGTCTATATATATTTAAATAATTTATTAATATTTAGCGGACAACTATTTGATCTCGCGCATGTGACATTTCCCGAATTAGCCGCATTAGCTGTCGTTAGCTCACACTTTTAAATGCGCTAACCGCCAATGAGAGGCGTTTCTAACGAAAGTGCGACGTTATTTTCCCGAATGTTCCGATGTTGGTGGGTGTTTAACATCTTGCCTTGCTTCGGTGCTCTTTGCCCCGCTATATATAGGGCGCTGTTGAGCCGTTAAGGCAGCTACGGGCGAATCAGAAACGGTACGCGCCCTCCTCGACACACTCTTCTATTTTATTTATTATGCCTGTCCATCAACACTGCAGCTTTTTTCAACACACTCAGCAGTGAGTTTTAACTGACATTCTCCATCACAGTCGACGTCAACAATGCAAATCGGTTATAAAACGGCGGGTAAGGTCCCTTAGGTAGGTTGCAGGGATCGATTGCTAGCTTGAAAGTGTTCCTAAAGTGACGCCTTGTGAAGGAATCTTGTGAAAAAGTTGCTGCCGTTAGCTTTGGCGTCAACTTAAACTGCGACAGAGCAACGTGAAGACAGGGAAATGAAGACTGCCGAGCCATGGAGGGGCAGACTTTAATGTGAGTACTGCAACAAAAAAAGGAGGCTGTTAGCTCGTATGCATGCTCAGCCGTTGTTAGTTAATGTGTTGTTTCTATGCTGCAAGCTGCATGAAGCTCAATATAGTATAGCTTTACCTGAGCTGACCCCCTACACACACACACACTCTGTCACACACACACATACACACCAAATGTCAAAATACCAGAAAGTCCCAGAGGAAACACCCGGTGCGTCATTCACGTGATATCACCTGGAGGTACAGTTATCACCATCATCAGCATGATAAAGCAGAGACGAGCTGAAGTTTGCATTATTTTATTGACCTATAGTGACATTTAATTCAATAAAAATGTGCACGTCTAAAATCATTAAGCAGTTTTTGAGGAAGGGTTTTTAAAAATGCATTTCATGAGAGAGAGGAAAACACAATAGTTTGTGTCCAGGGCTGCAACCATTCTTTGTTTTTTATTAGCAATTAATCTGCAGATTCATTTGATTCGATTAATATTAGTTTGGATAATAATAATAAAAAGAAGAAGCATCAGGTGACATCTTCAGTTCAAATTGCTCGATAGATAGGTAGATACATAGATACTTTATTAATTTGGAAGGAAATTCAAGCATCCAGCCAAACATACATTAAACATACATTCAAATTAATCTATAACACAGTAATCATACGTTAAAATTAACCTGAGATAGATCTAAATTTAAATATGTACAGAGAGATTAAAAATGTGCAGAGGAATTAAACATTTGCATATAAAATAAATATATAACCGTGATAAAGAAGTTAACCTGTGCTAACATGTATACAGATAGAAAACTACAGCGGACCAGAGGCCGAATGATGCTTTGATTGGCAGTACCCACCTGTCAATCAAAGCCTACATGCTGTTAATTCTGCATAACTTTATGTGTGTGTGTAGGATTTGGTGGCACCTAGTGGTGAGGTTGCAGATTGCATCCAACTGAATACTCTCCCCACGCCTCAACCCTCTTCTTCTAAGCATGTTAAGCGCTTTAACATCAAACAGTAATCCAGCTGCAGATTCGTTTTTTTTCAGTCGGCTAAATCGTGAATCAGCTGAATGTTTGAGTACTCCTCGTGTCAGCTCTAAAATAACAACATATTGGTGCAGCTAAGAGATAAGGTTGTTTGACACAGACACTCACATTCACACCACGACTCCCAGTGCAGTCACAGTGTCAGCAGAGGCGAGCATGTCACTCTGACTCGACTTCTTGTCAGCTGCATCTGTGAATATTTTCGGGCTTTGCACATTATTTTAAGGGCCAGAGAGAGTGTGAGACTGACTGGCACATGCCCGGTCATGTCTAGTGCAACGTCTCTGGCGTTATGTACCAGTAGCGATGCAGTTTGACCTCCCAGTAACAGCCCTATTTCACAGCAGACATTTTGACTTGGCATAGATGGGAAGAGCACGAGTGTAAACAGTAATGATGGCTCGGTTTTTATCCAAGCGCACCAAGACCGGGGCTTGGTTGGCTGCTTCATGGCTGATGGGGTGATTTGCAAACTGCAAGCGTGTTAGCATCATGGAGCCAAAGGTCCAAATAAAATATAGTATAAAATAATGGCTGTATTTCATTCAGGTGTGCCAGATCTGTGAAAGATTCCCACTAGGTTGTTATTAGTCGACCATGAAAGTGCTTAATCATGTCGTTTGTTCAGTATCAGTTTCCATCAGTGTTTATCAGGAAGGAAGGCAGAAAGTACTTAGTGAATCCTTAACCAGGACAAGAATTATGCAATACGATCTGTGGCCTACTCACTGATGTAATGTCAAACAAATAAAGTGATAGCTCAGATAAAAACTGACCCGATTACCACGAGACAAACGCCCGCCAGCGTGAAGCCAACCAGTTAAAATGAATCAGTATTGACCGTTTAGTCTGGAGCTGAAACAATAGGTCAATTTACTGATTAGTGGTGGGAAGTGAAGCCGATGCTGAAGTGACAAAAAACAAAAACTGCAGTTCCTCAAACCTCCACTTGAGGCTGGCTCCAAAAGTGAGTCAGTCTCCATAAGTCCCCATGTTCAAATGCGAAATAAACACGTTTACAGCCTGGTACAAAAAACAGTTTTGGTCTCTATAGCTAATTTCCCCGTTCATGAAAACTGTACTGAGGGTGAATTTATATACAACTCACCTGTTCACATTATATTAAAGGTCCAGTGTGTAAGATTTGAGGAGATCTGCAGGTAGAAATTAAATATAATATGCATAACTATGTTTTCATGTGTGTATATCACCTTCTGTTTATTTTACCTTTAGAATGAGACTTTTATATCTACAGAGGGAGCAGGTCCTCTTCCACGGACTCAGACAGGCTGTAAACATGTTTATTCCTGCTGTGAAGTTTGGACATTTTAACATGGGGACTTATGGAGAGTGACTCAAGTCACTAAAACGTGTTTCTCTGCATGCAAGCTTCAATAAATAAGCCTCTGCTTGCTGTGTGACCACGCATGCTTTCCAAGAACTCTTATTAGTTTTAAATAAAGAGGAAGTGTGTGTGAGTGTGTGTGTGAGTGTGAGTGACGCGGAAAGAAAAGTGAATATACCCACGGAGAGGAGCCGGGGTGTGCCCTTCCCTTCCCCTCCATCCCCGCGGTCCTCCCATGTGTGTTGGAATTTCCCGCATAGACTGAGAGGGATCTTTGCTCCGTAAATTACGGCGCCTTGCGTTGCACGGAGGAAGACCTTTTATGGGCATGGAAGTAGGTGTGGCCATCGAGGAGAGAGAGAGGGCGAGAGGAGGGAGGGAGGGAGGAGGAGAGGGAGGAGGGGGGTCACAAGACAAGCAGAGACACGGAGGGAGAGACTCGGTGTACATACAGTGGAAAGGCCGCAGTGCCAGCGTGAGTTTTTTTGTGTGCAATCCTAGTGCAATAATGTGCAACAGACAGCGGCGGCATTGCGCCCGCGTTTGTGCACGTTAGCGCTCCGTTTCCGACCGGGAAGGACTCCGTTTACGCATCGACCCCCCTGCCTTTATTCCTCTTGACTTCTGAGGGGAGGGGGGGCCGAGGAAGAGAGGAAAAAAGTCCCATCGAGGAGTGAGGTCAGCAGCGTAGCATGAGTCAACCTTGGGGATGTATGCAGTCATCATCGCGGCGCTGCTGCTGTTATTGTGCGGGCCTGCCGCTTGCTGGACGCGCGGAGCTGCGTGTGGTGTGGTGCGTGTGTGCGTGGTGCGATCCTGCGGGCTTGTAGCAGCTTTCGTGACAAACACAGTAAGTATGAGGACGGACGGACAGACAGACAGACAGACAGCGGGTCGTTGTTGTTGTTGTTGTGCATGTTACTGTGCCTGACAAAAGTTTTGTTTACCTCGCCGGAGACGCGCGCAAACGCACCTTTGGATCGATTCTGCGGGATGTTTTCACGCCTGCACGCACACAAGAGACACTTGTGACGTATCGTGCTTGTTGACAATCGATCCGTGGTTGTTTTTTGTCCATTAGCTGGATAACGCATGGCTCGCATAGGAGAGAGGGGGGGTGGTGGCTCGGTTCGGCTCCTGTTAATCCGTTTCCTGCAACAAAAGGAGGGTTTCTCGTAAATAGCGCTGAGCTGGCTTGCCATGGAAAGTGATGTGGAGGGAGGGAGGAGAGGAATCAGGAAGAGTCCTCTTGTGGAAGGACTCAGCATGTTTTCACCTTCTTTTCTTTATATTGCCTGTATTTGTCGTGTGCAGGCCTCGTGTGCTGCCTGCCACGAGCCACACAGGGCTGCTTTAAATCAGGAAACATGGATGGATTAGTGCGCCCTAATTTAAATTAAGCCAATTAAACGTGTTGCTTTGTTTAATGTTTAAACCCCAGGCTTGTGGAAAGGTGATGCGTCACCATGATCCCTCACCTCACATGGACAGAGACCGCTCACACAGCATGCTCGCTCAGTTTTCATGTTCCCCTCTCTCTCTCTCTCTCTGCAAAGGAAATGGTGATTTATTTATGTGCATCCCCTTTCACGGAGGATGTGACAACACGGCTTGCAGACATGTCGAACATCACATGGCATCCCCGGTGCACAGCACAGACAGCCGCACTTGCATGGTCATTCAGGTTTCTTCCACGCCTCCACCACCCTCCATGAGCCAGTGCAGGATCTGAACAGCTGCAGCCGTCTATTTTAAGACGCCTGTGTTTTACTAGGCCACCGGAGTAAAGGGCGACAATTGTCACGTCACTTCCTAGGTTGTCAGAGACCGAGGCTCGGCTCGTTGCGAAGATGCAAGTATTAGTTTATATAACCGGCTTGGCAGATTGTTTTTGTAACATGAACCCTTGCAGCAGGCGCTCGCCCGCCTCTCAATGGTTTCACTGTCTCGGTGGTGGACTGCTGCACAAGAGCAGCAAGATTTAAATGTGATACAGATGGAGCAAAGATTGAGATTTTTTAACAGTGCATCTTTGAAATTTGGCAGACTAGTCCGTATCAAAATCTGCTCCGCCATCGGATAATTATCACGAGTTTCCATGGCGATCCTCTGCGAGCTATATCAAAGTCTGCAGGGCCGTCTTAACTTTTTATCTCCCCCCCTCCTCTCTCTCTCTCTCTCTCTCTCGGCTTGTGTCATCGTGACTCACGCTTGCTCACTTTCAGTTGCCCTTCCTTTTTGAGTCTGCAGTCACAGTTCAAAGGCCACGGGTTCCCTTTTTTTCACCTCTGATGAGTCACACAGTTGTAAAAACAGCATTTCAAACTGCTCGATAGTTTGGCGGGAAAAGAGCGTTTCCTTTCTGTCGTTCTGTTAGTTGATGCACGAGGAGTGTGTGCCTGTGTGCGTGTGTGTTGTTTTTTTTAGCCGTGAGAGTGTGTATCTCCTGTAATGTAATGACATTTCCTGGAATTATTGATCCAGCTATCTCCTCACATCGGACGGTGGATAGGCATACGTGTCCGCCTGCAGTGCAGGACCTTTTCCCCGTGTCATGTGAGCTCAGCGAATAATGACACAGTTTAAACGGACCTACCCCTCCCCTCCTTTATTCTCACACCCGATACCTTTCAGTGGAGGTCTATTGTTGAAAAAGCAAACAGCAGGTTTTTACATGGCTGAGGCGGGGATGATAATGAGACCCCCCCCTCCACCCTCAGCCCTCCACCCTGTGGGGACCCCTTTCAGCCTGATGGCTCAATGCTTGACCTCTCTCGTTTTTCTCTTGTGCAGGGTGTTGCCCATGAATGAGAAAAACAACACGCAGACTTCTTCAGATCTCCTCACCCCAGGCCGGCGACCCCCGAGTGGGTCACCAAGATTTCTGACTCGGCGACCTCTCAGACTCACGTCAATGTAGTTTTACAGCTGGTTTTTGGATTTATACATTCAGCTGTGACACCCCAAGTGGAGCGTTTATAGCTGGTCTTGGTTGGAAGTGTTCACCCGGCTCGGCTTATTCATGCCCGTCATGAGCGTACCAGCCCAGCAGAAACCCAACGCCAAAAGAACAGGCAAGCGCATCACGTTTTTCAACGAGCAGAGTGTAGCGATGAAGGAGGCTTCCCAGCACCCCGAGGGGTCCTACTACGTCCCCGGCGGCACGGCCTCAGATCCTGGACAGAGCGAAGCTGCAAGTACCGTGACCTCCAATCCGGAGGGTCCTCACATGTTCCTCAACTCTGTCATATTCAGCCCGGATAAAGGTGACCAGAGCAGGGGTCATTATCAGCAGACTGTGCCTATGAAGTGGGCCCACCAGGAGCCCAGTCAGCAACAGCAGCAGCAGCAGCAGCCATCGCTGTCCCAGCAGCAGAGAGCTGCATCCTGGAATACTATGACTAACTGGGGGCAAAACATTGCTAATTACATTGGAGGAGTTAACGTAACGGACTCAAGGACCCAGAACGCATTTGCAAAGTCGATGCATGAGGCTTCTGGCTTACAGCCACACCAACAGCCTCCTAACAGAGCTGCAGACAAGCTGCCTCTGGGGCCTAACTCTGCAGCTGACGCGTACAGGGATGTGGTTAAAGCTCGGGGACTCGATTGGGAGCAGCAGCAGCAGCAGGCCTTTCAGGAGACGTTGAAACCCGGGGCACTGAACACCCAGCAGCACAGCACGTCCCATCCAGGAGGAAGCTCCGTCTTGCAACCCTTCCAGTTGGCCTTTGGTCAGCCGAAGCAGCACCTGCCAGCCTACTACCAGGCCTTTCAAGGCAACAGGACAACCCTACCCAATCCACCCATCTACTCGACGCAAGCGAAACAACCGCCGCACCAGATGCAGCAGCTGCAGAAGCAAGAGCAAATACAACGCCAGCAACAGCAACATCACATCATCCAGCAGCAAATTCAGCAGCAGCACCATCAACAAATGCAGCAACAACAAATCATACAGCATCAACAGCATGTACAGCAACAGCTACAGCAGCAGCAGCAGCAGCAGCAGCAACAAATACAACACGAGCAGCAGCAACAAAAGATACAGCAGCAGCAACAGCAGCAGCTCCAAATTCAGCAGCAAATGCAACATCAGCAGTTGCAACAACAAAACCCTCATGTGCTTGACTATTACCCCGGTGCACAAAATGCGCACCCTCACCCACATCCACTGCCTGTGGTGGTACACTCCCAGGAGTCCTCTGCTCCAGCTCCCCCAAAGATCCAGGAACCAATTATCCAGGACATCACCCCAGAACCCCAGCAGCCTTCCGACCCGCTACAACCCCCTCTCCAGTCTGAGCCTCTGTCCCAGTCGCTACCCCAGACACAGCTCCAGTCCCAAACACAGCTTCGGAGATCGAGGCGGCTCTCGAAGGAAGGAGGCGCGCCATCTGACAACCCCTTTCTCGCCGTCTCTTCGGATCAGGCCGCCACGGGGCCGCAGGGTTCCCAGAACGGGGCCCGTGACATCACGGCAGCGCCGACGGGCGTCATCCAGAGCACACGCAGGAAACGCAGGGTGTCCCAGGAGGTCAACCTGGAGACCCTTGCTCAGAAGGCGTCGGAAATGGAGTCTCTACCGTCGCATGTTGTAAAGGTATGGCCGGTTCTTTATTCTCTGTGTCTGTTTCTTCTCAAACAAAGAGAACCACGGGAAAAGAACTGAGTGTTCTGATTGCATTACAGTTCATATCCAAACACGTCGCTGCAAGCTTGGGAGCCTTAATTGCAGAATATCTGTGCGAGCGCTGAAGAATCTATTTTTCTAGTGTTATCCCAGGGTATAATTGCAGTGGGATTTTAGCTCCCTGAACAAGAGCAGGAACTGGAACAAACGGGCCTAACGCAACTGCCAGGAAAGCCGTGCCAAAACTTTGTGTTGTTTGTGATTAACATGTTGCTGGAAGAGATGCCGAATGTAATCAACGCCCAGTGAAGTACACACAGAAAACTGAGCTGCTCTCTTTCTCTCCCTCGCTCTCTCTATTGCTAAAACGAGACTTTGCCTCGTGAATATTGTCGCTGGGTAGATTTATTCCACACATATGTGACTTTTCAGCTCTCGCTCGATGCCTGTGCGAAACGAACCTGATGAGTTACCCCGCCTGTAAAAACGTGAAGTCATGAACGTTTGTGTGCTCGATTGTGCAACAGGTTCTGTTGCCAAACAGCTCTGAGTCAGTTTGTCTAATAGTTCAGCAGCACGGCAGTGCCCCGGACTCGCCTCGCGAGTAGCTGATCATACAGACAGTGAGTTCAGTTACATGCTTGCACACACCTCCCCCCATGCCATCAAAGGAGAGGAACTCCAGCCTGGCCTGGCTTGGCCTGGCCTGGCCTGCCCTCCCCCCCTGCTCCCCTCCCTCCCTCCTCCTCCCTCTATACAGGGGAGGGGTGCAGGGTTGCCCTGCTTGCAATGCTCAGCAGAATATCTCTCCACCGCCGCTCTGGTGTGAGGGCTGGAGTTTTCCACCAGCAATAATGAGCGGCGTAGCCACACTGCTGCATGCCTCTCCGCCCGTGAAGATGCATTTCGCAGCGACAGAGTGGGCTTCAGCTCATGTGGTGGTTCAGATCGGCTTTTGAAGTTGCTCTAGAGTTGAAGCGTCGCTTTAAAGCACACAGGCACCGCTCATTGTGGTTTCTCAGAGGAGATATGTGAGGAATGCTGCACCTAACAACACTTCAACAATGTGCAAAACGCTGAAAACGTTCATCTACTTCTGTTTTTTTTTAAATATTCATCACATGACTTCATTGTTTGTTTGGATTCTGTCACTTCTGTCGCTGCATCGACCTGATCTGTTAGCCTTCCATCGGAGTATTGACGTTATCGCCTCTTCATGTTGCGTGCTTGTGTGAGTTAGTAACAAGGTTTTACTAGTATTGATTGTAATTTGGTAGCTTGCCCAGGTGAATTAACAGACGCCCAGAGTGAATTTTGGCCTGAGATTTAGTGCGCTGCGTTGGTGGAAAGCCCGTTGCTGAGCTGTCTTTGCAGCCACTCGAGTAGATTTTACTAGTTTGTGTATTAAAAGTGAGTCTTTATGAAGCTTTTAGTCTTTTAGCTATCATAATATGAATTTTTTGTCCCATTACAATTTCTTTAAGTCTACTTTAGCATCAAATATCTTTTGTCTGAACAGTTCAAAAACTTTTCACTGTCTTTTAGTGTTGCATTGTAACACCTCTGTCCACCGTCTTCTCAGGAACCCCACAGGCCGTGGAGTCCCACCGACCCGGAGGTCACCCTGAACGCCAAGCGGCCACGAGATGACAACCTCGTTCCTCTCGTCATCCCCGTGTCCGTTCCGGTGCGAAGGCACGAGCCGTCCTCTCCCGACAGAGATGAAGCGGTCCTGGCCTCCAGCTGGCCGCTCAGGCACTCAAACGCCCAGGACCTCGGCCGAGCCGACCACAAACCCTCGGTCATCGTCACCCGGAGACGCTCGCTCAGGAACTCCTTGTCGGAGAGCTCAGAACAGGTACGTCCTTTTCTTTTCTTTCTCGCAGTAGCCGTGCTTTGAAGCCTTTTATTTTTCTTTTCACGCATTATTTGTTAAACTGTCAGAACCGATCCACCAAAGAACGAGGAGTTAACTATCGTGGTGTCTCCACCGTCTCCCTCAGTCTGTTTTCAGTCAGTCTGAATTCGTGCTATTAAATCCGTGCATTCATTCCACATTACCCCGCCAACATACACTCCCTTCCCCCCATCCATGCTCCGTGTCTCCCCTGCCCCCATTTCAGTTGTCTACACTTTCCTCCCTTTCTGTTTCATTTGGGGGGGATTTGGTGAACTGGTTGCCCTGTCCCAGATCAAGCAGATTATCAGGCTTTAGCACTGCCATACTGTACATTATGTACCATACAATCGAGGTTAGGGGTGCCATGTTCCACACAAAAGTATGCAAATCAGTTGTTGAGTATTTTTTTGTGGTTGCGTGGAAAATTAAATATGATGTATCACAGCGTGCAGAGAGGCTAAATTTACTTCCTTGATTTAATTTTTCGTCACCAGAATGGAGGAACCGAAGGAGAGAAAGACGACGACGGCAAAAAGTCCAAACGCCGTCCCCGACCCGAGCCTCTTTTCATCCCTCCACCCAAACCCGGTTTATTCATCGCTCCTCCCGTCTACTCCAGCATCACGCCCTACCAGAGCCACCTACGCTCCCCCGTCCGCCTCGTCGACAACCCCCTCACCATACCCCCTTACACGCCTCCGCCGATCCTCAGCCCCGTCCGCGAGGGCTCCGGCCTTTACTTCTCCACCTTCCTGTCGTCCGCCGCGGCCGCCGCGGCCAGCGGGCAAGGCCTGCCGCCTCCCGCCACACCCAAGTCTGCAACACGGAGCCTGCTGCGCTCCAGTAAGTAAAATAAAACAAGATGGGAGCTCTGGATACACATATGTCCAACTATTTGTATGATTCGTATGTTTTGGTGTGTCTGAATGAGCCTTTGTATCACATAACTCATGATAAATATCACTGAGGGCTTTTTTGTGTTGCTGCTCCTTCAGACAGCTGCGACATCACACCACCAGTCCTCTCCGCTATGAGCGAGGCCACTCCAGTCAGCATAGAGCCGTGAGTATCCCCCTCCCGCCCCCTCTTCCCCAACCCACAAAACCCTCATCATCATCTTCCTCCTCCTCCGTGATGGAAAGGGGGTGTCACTTTCAGAGAAAGTTTTTACAGCTACTCAGAAGCACGCATCATGGCTGAAGTAGTGGATCTCTGCAATCAATTATTCAAAACCATAACACTGGGCTGAATCATGAAATGTCTTGAAAGAGAACACAGACTTCTTGAAATTTAAAACCCGTCCTTCGAAGCAGCCACTGCTACCGCTGGAATCTTCTGCCCTGTCATCCTCAGCGGCGAGCATTAGAGTGCCAGCGTTCGCCTTCTGATCTGAACCACGCAGTCTATAATGCCTCTCTCGGTTAAAGCGCATCCTGTCATAACAACTCCATATTAACCGTCAAACGAGAGCTATGGAACCTTTCTGGAAAGCTAATGGCCGCGCGTGTTTGTGCTCCTCGCGCGCGGCCTTCGTTATATAAGTAATCTGCAAGATTCAGATGCCGCATGGCAGATATGAGGCGTAACAGTACGCCATGTGTGACTTTTTTTTTTTTTTTGTTGATGCTGAGGTCCTTAAGGGTTGCTTTGCGGTTACCGTGGCAACAGTAAGTGCAGTTTAATATTACAGCAAAACACTCGTCGAGCGGCTACTGTACTTTGGAAATACAACAGAATAACAGCTGATGTATCTGTTTACAGAGCGGCCCAACAGGCTCGCATTGTTTCAATAAGGAAGTCGGTCAATAATATCTGCGGGTGCAATCGGATCCCTGCTACAGCGAAGATGAGCTGGAAATTTCTTTGTTTTTAAAGAAATGATCTGCCGCTGCGTGTTGTCTTTGCTTTGAAGACATATTTTTGACGTCTGACAGTTGTTAGCGCTCAACCTCGACAACCTACAGATACACTGCGTCTCCTGTGGCAGCTTATCGGTGAAATCTACCCTATGTTTCACACGTTGAACACTCTTAAAGCCAAGCCACAGCAGCAGGATGTTTGCATTAGCAGTTGGCACAGCTATGTCACTGCGTTTAGAATAAACAGTGAGGATGATCACATGTTGAGCCGCGTCCCGTGGATCCTGGATGCGTGTCTATTTGTGCTGAACGCAACCGCCGTGAAACAATCAGGAAATAACTTTTCATTCAGCTGATTAACCGGCTTTTATCGAGGCCGGCGCTCGCTCGCTCGCTCTCATTCACTGTCTACGTCACTCAACCAGTGCTCTCTCTCTCTCCAACTGTCAGACACAAACCAGATTAAACTCCTTTTCTGTCATTTTTTTTTTATATTAGCCTAAATTCAGATTTAGAAGCTGGTTCACGGAATAAACAAAACCTGAACACGACAGGTAGAGTATCAGAGTTTAGATTCAGTTTCAGAGAGATTTCAGGCTGACTGTGGAGGTTTGACTGGTCTGAGCGTCTGATTGGACCCACCGTGACGTCAGGCTGTTTTTTTTTTTTTAAAGTTGGATCTGGCTCAACTTCTCTGCCTCGGGTTGCTACATTTTTCTGGTGGACACCACTTTGGCCCGCAATGCTGCAAGGCAATCTTAATCCAGTGCAAGAATGGCAGACTCCGCCACTGATGCTAAAACTTTACAGGATAAAATACCATGCATAGTATCAAAAAAGCGGAAATCTGAAGGATTATGACATCAAATGTATTCTCCGGTAAACTCAATAGTATATCAACAGTATGTAAACATCTTGAAGCAAAGAAGACGTCCCTGTCGCTCTATGAATGTAAACAGCCACTGATATCCTGGCTGTTTATGAAATTCAGAGCAACATAGAGAGGAGAGTTTCAAGGACACACAGACTCCCATTTAGCTGAACCCTCAAACTCCGAGTCAAGGATCCTTTTCTGTAGCTGCACCGACGGTGAAGTGCAGTTTATTGTGCAATCTGTTCAGCAGTTCCAGTCAGTGAGGCTTCACATAAATTTCAGCAGCAGCCTGGTGTACTCCCAAACACACGAGAGCCATCGCAGTTGAACTTTCAGCAGCCCACCTTCCCTGGGGGAGGCTGCCAGAATACACACTCAGCTGGAAATACTGCAGGCCCACTGGAAATGCAGGGGAGGGTGGGGGCATGCTTGAACAGGATTCTGTTAATACGACGCAGCGCGATTTTCACAACTGTAGCGGCGCCAAGGTTCAGGTTGACGCGTAAGCCCAGAGAAATGCATGCAGTTGTTGGATTGAGAGCCCTTCTTCCTACTTGAACGTGACCTTTGTCCCACATCGGGGCGAGGATTGGTTTACTTTCGGTTCAGTGAATTAAAGAAGTGTGCTCTGTTCAAAATCCACATTTTGAAGGGGGGGGGGGTGCATTTTGTTCATTATACTGAGAGCACAAGAGAGCTGTGAATTCAAAACAGCGCAAGAACTCCAAGTGCCTCAACAATCTCCCTGTGACTATTTAAAGATCACGGCGGAAAGGAAAGCCAAGAAATCAAAATATGATCTCAGAAATAAAACAAGAGCCGCGGTACTCTTAAAAGAAATCCGACACTGATACACGATGTCTTGACTGAAATATTTAGGAGTCGATAAAAGCCTCTTAACGGCGAAAAGCATTTATTTTGAAAGGGATCGAATTCAAATCCTTGTCGCTCACGCTCGTGTCCTGTTCCCAGACGGATAAATATTGGGTCGCGGTACCAGGCGGAGGTGCCAGAGCTGAGGCAGCGGTCAGCTGTCGAGCTGGATCACCATCGAGCCGAGCTGGTCTGGGCACCGCTGACTGAACTGGAGGAAAAACCTGACTTCCAGCAGAAAGGTATGAAGAGCACCTGATTGCACTGTTGTTACATCACCCTCAGACTGAAAGCATGAATGCTGGCACCAGCCAGAGTTTATTTACTGTGAAGCTCTATTTTTTTTACCATCTCTTTGTTTATAGATCAAGAGGAAAAGGCCGACTTCTCTTCCGTTTTTCATGGATTTGAACTCTTTTGTAATCATTTCCTTGTTTGTGAAATACAGAAGCCGCGGCACGCACGAAACCAAGACTTCCAAAGGTCCTAGTGTGCAGGATTTAGTAGCATCTAGTGGTGTCACACTCCCACAATCCTGATTCTGAAAACAGAGAGCCCAAATCTTTACCTCATCCTACAATACATTTATATACTCACATTTTCAGCTGATATAGCGTGAGATGTGTGATGCCGTTTAATAATGGAAAACTAGACTTTATTATCACTGTGGGGAAGTTTTGTTTTGGACTCGAGTGCTGCTGTTCCTGCATAATAAAACTGCACACACACACTGCTGTTTAATAGTCAATTTACAAGGTGTTTGCCTTCACTCTCGCTCTTGTAATAACGTTATGCATTCACTGCGTTCAAAATACTAATTAAGAAATGTTTTCTGTTGCTCTCTCTCTCTCTCTGTGTCTTTCAGTGGAAGACCTCATGCACCTGGCCTGCTCCAGTGTTTTCTGCGGAGGAGGCACCAACCAGGAGCTAGCCCACCATTGTTTGTACGAGTGCAAAGGGGACATAATGGTGAGCGCAACAGAACAATCCACGTTAACTGACACAGGGCAGGGATTTCCATAATTATTAGAAAAAAATGGCTGGAAGCTGTGCCGCGCACTGTGCAGCTTTTTTCTGCTCACCCCCACACACACACACACACACACACACACACACACACACACACACACCAACCTGTGTGCTTTAAAACATGTATTCCTAGTGAAACATCTCGTATCACGCAGCGTGTGATCTTGTTTTTTGTTTTCTCACATGGGACATATCTGTATTTTTGTGTTTTTCTCTGTGCACTTTGTTTGAAGTGGGCAGGAAGTGCAACAGTTAAATCTGATAATAGACGGTTCACTGCTCAGTCAAATCTCACCAAATCACTCCTTTGCACTACTGATAAATTGGATTAACTCAGTTTTTATGTGGTAAATGCTCAAAATGTAACACGTAAAGGTGTTTCGTGTAGTCGTGTCTTTATTTTTATTGAATCACTTTAAAAATTCAACAATTAATCAAGAGCATCAGCATGATTGACTTGATTAAAACAGTGTAAAGCTTTATGCACATTTACAGTCCTTACTGCACAGAAGCAGATTACAGAAATGTACCAGTCAGTGGCCCCAACACTGTTTAGGTCTGTTCTCTGCGTGTTTTCAAACCCCACCAGGAGAGTTTCAGAAGCATTTCACCCACACAGTCACCCGACTGTGTGAAGTCTCTCATATTTGTTCAATTTTCCTTTTTAACATGCCTCTAAATATTTAAATATGAATGAACACAGTTAAATTGTTTCCCCTTTGGCTGTTTTTAAGATAAGAAGTTTGCACAGGGTGTTTTATTTTGAAGATTCTCTGTGACTTCCTGCCAGCTTGAGCCACTCTGTGCCGATCGACGATCCTGTGCAGGTCTTATTAAATATTAAACATGCCACAAGTGCCGACACCCGCATGCATTCACCTGCTCATAGATAAATAATCGTCACTCACAGCGCTGCGTCCGCGGCGTAGCTTCACGTCTCACTCACACTGAAGAGCCGGTGGAGGAGAGGAGAATGTGTTTGCAGCCCAGCGTGGTTTAAAGTGATCGGGTCATTGCAGTCCATGTCCTCTGACTTCCTGCCTTAACTTGATCTCCTCCACTAACCTGGTTTCTCGTGTGCACGTTGATGCAGTGATTGAGCTCTCACTTATTACCGAGCGGAAGTGACTGATCTGTGGACTTTCACTGCGCTGTACTGAAACTCTGTGGTGACCTGAGATGACTGAGATGGTGAAAAAGAAAACAGGTTTGGTTATTTAGTCGGTTTGATGCCACTGAGCTGCACATACTACAATCGAAAGTGATCAGCAACTATTAATAATTTAAGTCGTTTTGCAAGCAGTGACACCAAAACGTCTCGTGTCCCAGCGTCTCTGTCGTGAGGATTTGTGTCTTTCTTTGTCTTGTGTGATGACAAACGGGTCATCTTTGGGTTTTGGGCTGGTCAGACAAAAAAAAGACATTTTTAGATATCTGCTCGGGCGTTAGGGAGCTGTAATGGCTGTTTTGTTTCATTCATAGACCAGAAAATGAATGAGTAATGAGAGAAGTCACAAGTTGCGGCCCTGGTCGAGTCATAAAGCGATGTCACCCATCGTCCCACCTTGACATATTTGCAAATACACAAAGCAAAAGTCCAAGTTTCAGTCACTCAACGTGACGATAAAGGGAAATGTTTCTACATTCGGTGTTGCACAGTGTATTGTCATCGTTTCATGCACATGGTTTACAGACATTTCTCAGCTCTGCAAAGCAACTTGAGCAACCGGACAGAGCGTCATGAACAAACCCGAGAAGGGTCAGATATGTGCTCCACCTTTACTGCAGTAAGATGCATCCTGTGGCTCACGCCTGTTGCACCACTAACTACATCAGTGCTTACAGCGCAGATATCCAGGGATGTAACAAAAAAAAGGAACGGTCATATGAGGCGGCATCTCAAGTGGTTCTTTCCTGGTTACGTCATCCCTATTGAAACTTCAACAGTACAGGATACGATCATGTTAATTATTATGCAGCGAAGGTTTAGATGGCTACAGGCCGGCTGCCAGTAATGATTATTTTCTTTATTTGTTGATCAATTAATCAATCAGCTGTTTGAATCATAAAATGGTGAGAAATGTCAGTCACTGTTTATCAAAGGTCAAGTTGACGTCCTCGAATGTTTTGTTCAAAGATATCCAGTTTACAGTCACAGCGGAGTGAAGAAACCAGAAAAGAATCACACCTGAGATGCTGAAATTGGTGAATTTGGACACTGTTTTCCTTTAAAATGACTCAAAATGATAAATCGAATATGAAAATAATTGGAAATTAATGTAATAGTTAATAATTACTCAGCTGATCGGTGCAGCTCTATTTGGATTTTATGAAAGAAAACTTAATATTAAAGTTTGAAATCGTCTTTTTTACTTAGACTATTTTTATCTCATATTAAGAAGAAATTGCAGCTTAAAGATCCAGAGAGAAGACGGTGTACGGTGACTTAAACAGCCACTAAATGCTTTGATTATTAATGATGCACAAGCTCGAGCAGCCTGATGCAGATCAGTGGTAGTACTGGTGGAGATTTCAGGCCCCAGCGACCAGCACTGGTCCAACGTTGTCAAGGAAACGACAAGAGGAGGGGGTTGTCAGAGCGCCCACTCTCTGCAGCAGTCCGTCTTTCAGCATTCACAGTCAGCCGGTGTCTTCTTCTCCTCCGAGAAGCCCAAAGTTCTCGCTTCGACAATGCCGCGGAGAGTATAATCATGACATAATGCGCTCGGGTACCTGATACATGCAGGAAAAATGAGAACGATGGTTATCTCACTCCCTCCCCTGGTTACCTTTAAGCAACATTGTTTGTCTCGGAGTGTTTTCACAGCTTTAGAAAGTATAATCGGAGCGACTAACGGAGCTAAGAGTCAGCCTGCCTGCTTTCTTGCTTGGCAGGACTGACCTGCTGTATGAAGGCTCATAACAATCACTGCTGTGCAGATTAATGTCACTGCCGTTTGTTCCCTTTCAAACCATCTTGTGATGTTTGTGTTTCAGGCTGCGCTGTCGCTCCTGATGCTGAGGAATCCAATTTTTCCCAAGTCTCATCACCTGGCAAACTACCACTACTCAGGTAATTCCTATAAAAACAGCTTCTGTCTCTACGTGATCAATCGTTTCAAGTGCCAGCTTCTCAGTTGTGAGGATTTGAGCCTCGTGGCCTCATTCAGACCCGATCCAGTGCCTGTTTTCCATCTATTTGAAGGCAGGTAGTGTGTTTTGGCGACCCTCATGGTGTCCTCTGCAGCTGTCTACAGCAGAGAAGTTGAGACAGATTCAAAAACGCGGCCCGACGTCACGCTGCAGCCGCCAAGCAGACGATCAGATCGGTCAAACCTCCGCAGTCAGCCTGAAACTGAGACTGTCTAAGCTCTGATACTCGACCTGTTGCTGTTCTGGCTTTGTTTATTTCATGAAGCTGCTTCTAAATCTGAGTCTGACTCGCAATTTACGTTGCAAAATAGAGACACGAAGAAGTTTAACTTGGTTTGCAGCCGATGGGTTCAGAGACGCAGACAGTGAATGAGAGTGAGGGAGCAGCGGCTCCATGAAGCCGGTTAATCAGCTAAATTAAGTTATTTCCTGATTGTTTCACATCGATTATGCTGCCTGATTCGGTCTGAATGCGGCTTGTGTGATATCAACTTGGGTTAAATCAACAATTTTCAGTCAATTACTTCATTGAGCAAGTAGCTGGAAGGTCAATACGTGATCAGAATAATCATCTCTTGCCGCCTTTGAGTTCTGAAATCATTTTCTGGCATCCATTATTGCCTCTTCTGGTGATTTCTACCCATCTGGTGTTCAGATGCTCAAAACAAATTCTCCTGATCTGTTGGAAAAAATCTGATTTCGGCCGATGAGCTGTGAATATTTCCTCCATCTAACACTGACTTGCTAAGCCAGCAGCTTCTCCTCAAAGCGATGGCAGCTGCAGCAGTGTTGGGGCTGTGTTGGTGGGGGTAGCGGGTGACTGTGGAGGATTGTCAGGGTCAGCGCAACGAGGGGAAGGAGGGGGCTTTTTTCTTTTTTTTACAGCATGTGCTTAATCCCAGGCAGAAGACAGGAGAGTCATTGTTTATGGAGTGATTTGAGAGTGTGTGTGCAGTGGTTTAAGGGTGGGGGGTGGGATTGAACTTGTCAGGGTCTCCACACATTCAGAATATAGAGTCTGGAAGCAGATACTCGCTTTTGAAACTGGCCATTAACGTGCAGCATCTCCCCTTTCTTTCCTCCCCCCCTCCGTCAGGTTCAGACAGCTGGACTGCAGCTGAGAGACGCCAGTTCAACAAAGGAATCGCTGCGTACAAGAAGGACTTCTTCATGGTGCAGAAACAGGTACGCCGGGGGTTAAGACGCAAGAACGGGAAGTTAACTAGTTTTGGTATTATAGTAGCAGTGAGAGTGCTGAGTCGCTTTCTTCTACGACGACTTCTTCTTCCTCAGTTTAGAAACCGTTCCAAAAACTGACTCTGGGTGGGCGGGGAACGGGAAACACAGTCATCCTGGAACAATGTTTCCTCCTTGTTTAATTATTTGCAGTGTCGCAGTCAATTATTGCTTCTCCACAAGGCTGCAAAACTGTTCAAACTTCTTGACTTCAGTGATTAAGGGTGAGGCCACGTTATAGCTAAGTGATCACCGGCCAAACCGCCAGATTAAAGGCTCTTAAAATTAGATTCATGAATGCATTTCAGGCCCTTGGTTGTTTTTAAGATGGCAGTAGCCCCAGTGAAGCTTCTGGAAACAAATGCTCAGAAGAAGGTCTGTGAAAAACACCGAAAACAATATAAAACAAACTCAGTAAACTCCGATAATGTGTAAAAAATGCTGAAGTCATCTGAGGCTGCTGCAGCTTATATATTTCTGTACCATAAGGTTTGCTTTTCAGCAGCATGGGGCGATGCTTGTCTACTTGGCAGCCCCTGAAAAATGACCTTCTGTGCTGAATATCATGCAGTGACATTTAAAATAAAGGAGAAATTAAAACTCCATTAACAGGGTGTGTGTGTGTGTGTGTGCGCTTCTCAGGTGGCCACTAAGTCAGTGGCGCAGTGTGTGGAGTTTTACTACACGTACAAGAAACACGTCAAGATCGGCCGGAACGGGACGCTGACCTACGGCGAGGCGGAGCCTCTGGAGAGCCGGACGACCGAGGAGGAGATGGACCAGAAGGTCAGTCACGTGTTAAATATCTGGACCGTGCAGGACGGAGGTGTGCGTTCGTTGTTGCTGATGTTTGGACGTGAAGCTGGACGTTTCGGGGATCTCGATATTAAGCCGAACAACCGAGCAGTCACGTGACACAAAATATGTTTTAAAACCGTTTCAGTCTGTAACTTTTAGGGTTGAAGTATACAAAAGGCGTGAGGTGTAGTAACAGATGCCAGCCTCAACATAATGACAGTTGAGTTCACATGTCTCAAGATGAATGTGGCTGTTGATTAAACATGAAACAGCAGCAGTTTTATTTGGACGCGATGCTTCTGAGTTTCACTTCTTAAATAACTCAGCTCCGATTATCTTCATCGACCACTTGAGTCTTCAGATTCACTCTTTGAATGCGCCCCCCCTTCACAAACTTCTTCTTCTCTGGGCCTGCAGGGTTCTCACAGGTTGGAGCCGCAGCCACAGGAGGAGGACAGCAGGAAGTGGGAAGGGTCAGCTGACAGGAAACCGGAAGTCGGCCCCACCAGGGTGACACACACGGACAACGTGAGTGTGAAATTGATTATCGGAGCTGCATGGGAAAGGAAGCCGAGTCTGAATAGATAAATAAATTAAGCCGATAAGGGTCTGAATGGTGCGGTGAGTCATCGCGTTGACGGGAATATAAGATGAAATTCTTCCTTTCCAACACCTGCGTTTGGAAAAAGTCCCTGAAGACGCCGTGAGACTCATCGAGATGAAACAGTTCTCATCCTTAAAGCTTGAAAACAGAAATTCATTTGGGCACATTTGTGCAGCAAATGATGCTTCATTATCTTTTATGAGTCAGATACTCACCTGTGAAGTGAGGAGAGTGATTTTTCTGTTGCTGTTCAAACTTTCTTTTTGATTCAGTGACGGCAGCGTGATAAACATTTAGTTCCTGGTGTGTTTCTGCAGAAAGTAAGTTTTTCCTCATCGAGAAATGCATTTACAACTTCATACATGTCAGGGTGAATCGATAATTCATGGTCATATTTATGGGGTCAAACGTTAGCATCAAGTATCGTAGACCTGCCCTGCACGATGCAAACTATGATGTGTGTTATAGTTCCCAAAGAAAGACTAGTGAGGCTCAAAATCTGTGGCTCTGGCTGCCGCCATGTTTGTAGTCCTGCTTCTGAACCCAGCAAGTATATAAAGATATTAACAACCCATAATGCAACAGCTTCTGTAAGAGCCAGCACACTCTGTTTAATAAGAGAGTATCTGATGTTGGAAACATGAAAATGTCTCGTCCTCAGGTAGAATGCAAGATGCAACCATGCAAAGTCAGAAATATGTCTGTACTCCAGATGGATGGATACTAAAGCAGGACATTGATCAATATTGTTTTGAAACAAACTTCTCATCATCCCGGCCTCTTCAGACTCGAGTTTGTCCTTTTGAACTCTGCCCGACTTGTCCTGGTGGACGGGCGTTGGATTTGTCGCCCCCTGCTGGAGAGTTCAGGGTAGCTCTCCGGGCTGACGTCCGCCTCTCTGGATTGTGTAACCCGGTGATGTCGGTCAGCAAACAATGACTCGACAAGAAAGTTTTCTGCTTGTTATTCACGTTGCGTTTCATACTTAATAAGTTGTTAAAGTGCCGTACGCGTGCAAGAAACTTCAAACTGCCACCGTAAGACGATCCTACATGAAAGTTACCCATAAACAGCTTCAAGCTCGTTATTTTCTCTCCTAATTGCTCTCAGTGACTGACTTTAAAGTTTCCATGACACCCCTCTCCCTCTCTCTGTCTCTCTCTGTGCAGCCTGGGACCGTCCTGATCATGAAAAGCCAGGACGACATGGGGAGAGATCTCCCACTGTCCCGGGTCATCCAAGCCCCTCATCCACCCCCTCCCAGCTCCAAACCACGCTACGACGGCAACGCACGCAGGACCAGCCCTTCAACGGGCAACAAAGGCACGGCCGGTCAGGAGGGAGAGTTCCCCTGCAAGAAATGTGGCAGGTCAGTGATCAGAAACATCCCGTCAGTCACCGCTGCTGCGCTGCGTGGCTCAGTTTACTTCTGACTGCAGCAGCCTCGATGCAAAATACAGAATGTCTGCAGGAAATATTACTACTGCTGTTGCCCGGTTGGAACATGTATCGGTAAATAGAGACAAGTGTGAAAGAACCAAACCATCCTGTCATGCTTCGGTTGAATAACAGCCCCGTCCTCTGGCAACACCGGGCCTGTTATTGCCAACTGTGTCCTAGCAACTGCAACACATAAGATAGCGCGCATCACGCCTCCCGTCGGTGCAACTCTACCCGGTGACTTGACAAGAGCTTCACTCAGCCCCTTTTAAATACTCGCCCTGCTCAAAGCGTGCTCGTTACAGATTAGCCAACCAGGCCACTTACAGTCAGTGAAAAGGAAAATTACATAACTCAGGGAAGTTTTAGGGTCACATGCTGTTCTGCATTATACTGAACTTTGACCGGAATCAATGACAAAGTAATGACGACTCTAAACGTCCCGACTCCTACATGTGGTGTCGTAAAATGAGCGTGTTTTCTCTGCTGTAGCTCCTGATGGATCAGAATCACGACGAGCAGGCCCACAGTTAGTTTCTATTCTGCATTCACAGGCCGCCTGTTGTGCGTCGGCATTCTGAGAATTTGCAGAAGGTCACCGAACTCGGCAGAACGGACAAGAATGAGTCCGGTTTATTCTTTACATGACACACGTCATGTTTTCAAGTAGAAATGATCTCAGACTTTTTATTTTTACTGCATGGAACAAATGAATGATGACGTGAGAGGAGTGACTTTATGCTATGAGTGTTGGAGCCCAAACATGTCGGGAGTTAGGCGCTAATATTTTCTGTTGACCGCCTCGCATTGTCTCGTCACGTTACGACATGACTTTTCTTCTTAGCTGCCTTTATTTATCGATGTTTATCATTTCTTTTTATTCTTTTATCAACCAGAGCTGCATCTCTCCCTTTTTATGCCCCAATCTTAAATTTCAGCTTTGAAGGTTTTTTTATCGCTCTGCTTAACTTGTTTGGCTGTCGTCCGTTGGGTCCGCTGCCCTTTAAAGCTCTTTGTAAACCCTGTTTTTAAAGGTGCTACATCAATAAAGTTGTTATTATAATTATTATTTTACACCATGTCGTTATAAAACTGAACGTAAACTATAAAATAGGGAGCAGAACCGTAAAAGTTTAGAAGGATTCAGCAGTGAGAAGCGGGGCAAACTTCCCAGCGGTCATTAATTATTAATTAAATGAACTTTTCATCATTGATGCATCGTCTGAGAGCGCAGACGTCGAGAGACTGTACCGTCGGTGACTTGAAGCCGTTCAGCAATGTTTCCTGTCCCATGTCTGAACGTCTCTAACTGTGACCTCTTCCCTCTCTCCTGCAGGATTTTCTACAAGGTGAAGAGCCGCAGCGCTCACATGAAGAGCCACGCCGAGCAGGAGAAGAAGGCCGCGGCGCTGCGCCAGAAGGAGGCAGAGGAGCGAGCGGCGGCGAAAGCGGCAGCCGAGGCCGCCGCCCTCCTCGCGGCGCGGCAGCAGAACGGGACGCGGCAGCCGGGCGGGGACAGCACCAACGACGACTCGTCGGAAGGGGAGGACGACGACGACGAGGACTGGCAGTGAGGGAAGAAAAGGGACGCACACACTGACTGCTCCACGCGGCGTGGACGGACACGAATCCCTCCTGTGAACTTTGTGTATATTCTGTGGAACAAGAAGACTTCCGTTGCTCGGCACATTCAGGGACAGATTTACTCCCATGTATGTGTTGTGTGTGAATGTGTGGACTGACTGACTGAGTGTGTGTGTGTGTGTGTGCTTTCCAAAAACTCACAAACGCCCCCTTTACTCTGCTTGAAAAGCTTCTTTTCAGGAGTTACCTCTCTTGGTCACAGGGCTCGGTCAAATCAAAGCCATGCCGCCTCTCTCGGGCGCTGTCCCGCTCTCCACGCCTTCCTCAGCACTTCGAGTCTCCTTCGACGGACGTGGAGCTTGATGGACTCTCCACCTCCTCCTCCTCCCTCCTTCCCTGCCTCTCTCTATGTTCCTGTATTTTGTTTTATTCCCTCGCTAAAGCTGCGCTCCCAACTGGACGACACAAACGCTGAAATCTGGACAGCTGGGGGAGCGCGGCGAGGAGAGCCGGCGCTGTTAGCTCCCCTGCCTCTCCGCGACGGACGGATGGACGGACGGACGGACGGACGGATGGCATGTGCAAACTGTCGCCTTTTGTTTCGCCGCTCTTCTGCACTCAAAGGCTGCCAAAAGCTTTCTCGGTTGCGCATGTCGTGCACCAAACTCTCCGCGTGAGCGATGTTCATTTGGGCTTCAGTTCTGTGAATCGCGTCACTTTTTATAGCCCCCACGCCACAGTTTGTTCCTCACTGTCGATGCCTTGGATGTTTTGATGCTTTTTATCTAGAAATGACAATCAATTTTACACTGTTGGTTTTTTTTTATAAATATATATATACACAGGTAAACGTTACTTTTCTCTGCCTGTGTAGCTCTATATGGTTATTGTTGTTTTGTGAATATTCTCGTTGATGATTATTATTAATATTGTTATTATATTCTGGTTTTGGCTGCAATTTAATTGAGCGCTTTTCTCCGTACGTGTCTATAGCTTCTTCTTCTTCTTTTTTTATTTTTATTTAAACGAAACAAAAATAATGCTACTTGCTGCCTGTTTATAACTGTGAGGTTTTATTTTTATTTTTTTATTTCGGAAGCCAGAAATGAAGAAAAAGGCAGAAAACGTTACGTGCAATAGAAGAAGTTGTTGACCCCCCCGCCACCCTCACCCCCTCCACCCTCACCCACATCGCCGCCTCACCCCCTGTCTCTAAGCGACTGACCGCTCTGGATGCCTCTCTGTCAACCTCTGTAACTGATACGAGGGACTGACTCTGACTGTTCAAACCACAAGTCTCTGTAGATACACATAACGGAGAGGGGGAACGACGACAACAACAACAAACGGCGCAAACTGATTCATATTTTGGGAACATATCAACCATCACGATGTGCAATTTCCCCCCCCCCGATGAATGTGACTCAGATTTTGCAGATTTCGAGCGTCGAACATGTAGAACCACATATCATCACCTGTGACGCACGCAGACATTTCAGACAGAGTTTACTTGAGACTGTTGTTGTTGTTTACTGACGGGCAATAAGAGAAACAGACGCGACGTTTCCTGTAAATCATCCTTGACCCAGATTTTCCGACATTCGATGCTTCAGACGCAGAGTTTACATTTCCCCCGAAGTCAAACTCTGCAGCTCGTAGTTTTGCACTTTTATTTCCACGCTCGCTGACGTTTGCTGATTCCCAAACGGAAACCTGAAAAATTAGAACAACGGATGTTTTAAGCGCCTCGTCTCGTCCGCGCGGGGTCAGGGCAGCGTGACACGAATGCAAAAGGGAGACCAGCCACTCACGTAATGCAACAACGTGCAAATATTGTGATATTTAAACGCATCTTTGACTGTTGAAGAGCTAACTGAGGCGGACAGATCGCCTCTGAGCTCTGTGTGTTTTCAGCTGTTTCGCCCTCACATGTGTATCTACGGACGACTCCGTCTTCTGTTCACCTTGTTGCCGACAGCAGGCTTGGCTCGAATTTGGACTCTGGAAGCAGCGTGTTTTGATCCGCCTGTCTATCTATCTATCTCTACATATCTCTACTACGTTAAGCCCTTTTTTCGGCCCGGAGCCAGCTTCTGTTGCCGCGGCAACAGACGGGTTAAAGGGTTATTTTCCTTTTTTAAAAAGGACAAACCACAGCATGGAGGAGAGGGGGAGGAAGGGAGGGAGGAGGTAGGAGGGAGAAAACAGCTCCTATTACCAGTTACTCCACAAGTTAAACCTGGGTCTATGCACAGACTGTGTGTGTGTGTGAGAGAGAGTGGATATACTGTTAGAAATGTGTGTGTGAGTGTGTGTGCGTGCTCTGATGTCAAATGTTAAACTGTACGCCAGTCAGTGTGTGTGTGTGTGTGTGAGGGGGGGGGCCGGTTTTTGCAGACTGTTCACATGTTTGGTATGTTAATTTATATTTCCTTTTTATTTGTGCTTGTCTTGAGGTTCTCATGGGCGGGCCGGGCGGATTTAATGTTGTTGTTGTTGTTGTTGATGTTGATGTTGTTGTTGTCCACGATAAGGTTTTCAAGCTGTTTTAAAGAAGAAGAAAAAAAAAAAAAAGAAGAATTCGAGATGAAATCAAGGCCACGACAAACACACAGCTGTAAATTTTTTTCCGGTTGGTTAAGGGAATTTTAAAGGGGACAAAAAGGTTTATTTAGCTAAAGATTAGAAAATATATATGAATGAAATTCTATGTTTGCATACTTTCTATGCTATTTTCATATGGGGTTCACACTAATGATGAAAAACGGAAAGGAATCTCAAGTGCTTTTTACTACAGTGTAACTTATTTGTTTCGATTTGATTTTTACCACCTGTGTTTTTAGTAATGATTTATGAAGCACTGTATATTAAAGTTTTAAAATATTCATGAAGCTTTTGGAGCCCGTCTTTATTTCTAGGTGTAGCTGGAGGGGAGGACACAAGGGGGCAGCATTGCCGCAGCGGTTTCATGCATGCGAGTGCCTCCAAAGAGCAGAGGGGGGCGCTGTTGTAACACCGGCTGACAGATCTGTGACTCCCAGCTCGAGTTTGATCCTCATGTCGTGGGTTAACGTCCAAAAAGTGTGAGGATGCAAAGAGGGACTCTCTCAGCCTCAAACCATCCACAGACTCACTGAAGACTGAAAGTTTCTACCAAGCGTCAACCTCCACAGCTGGGAAATGAAGCCAAAGTGCAAAAAACTGCAGTTCCTCAAACGTCCACTTGAGGCTGGCTGCAGAAGTGAGTCAGTCTCCATAAGTCCCCATGTTAGACAGCAGAAATAAACATGTTTACAGCCTGGTACAAAAAACTGTTTTGGTCTCTATAGCTAATTTCCCCGTTCATGACAACTGTACTGAGGGTGAATTTATATACAACTCGCCTGTTCACATTATATTAAGGCTTAAAGTTATGCAGGATTAAGAGCGTGGACGCTTTGATTGACAGGTAGGTGCTGTTACAGTTGGCTTGTTTGTGCAACCAGGCGTCATTCGGCCTGCTCAGGTCGAGGCAGGACTACAAACATGGCGGCGGCTAGAGCCACAGATGTTGAGCTTCACAAACCTGTGGGTAACGTCACGGATACGCTGTCTGTTCTTTATACTGTCGGTGCTTTCTAGGGAACCGACGTCAGTCAAACCACATCAGAACGTCAGAAGATCAATGCATCAAGTTTAGGTCTCTCAGAGATAGAAACGCGACTTAACAGATGCAGAATTTGTAAAATAAATCATAAAAATATGGTTGTTGTGGTGGTTTCAGTCACATTACTCAGTACAAAGTGTCCAATACTTTTAATTCAAGCTGCAAACATGCAGAGTTCAGCAGTGATCGTTTAAAATAGATTTATTCCCACGATGCATGCACTACACTCTCCATTCTTACTTGATTACTCAGTTCATTGCTTCCTTTTTGTTTAGACCTGTCGCCATGTTTTGTTCGCTCTGCCTCCTCGATGAACAAACAAACAGCTACAGCGCTGAAAATGTTAAATATCTGCAGCGTGTGTGTGTGTGTGTGTGGATATGACTGTGTGGGATGGTTACGAGATAACTGGAGGATCTGACGGTGGAGATGTAACGACGAGGGGAACTGCCAACTCCCACTAGCACCGGGGCGAGCAGCAGGGCAATCTGGGAAAGGCAAACGAGAACAGCATGCGGCTCAGTGTGTCCTCACACACACTCTTCTTTTTTTTCGCCCGATCCGAGACAAATGGGAAAGATGAGGGAGGAGAGAGAGAGAGCCCTCAGCGCGAGAACACAACTTTATCTGACTGTTCTACAGCTGCAGAAGATCCATCAGAGCCCAAAGTCTGAGAGGATTTCGTTGGAAAGCACCGAATCACGAAGCTGCACGAAAAACCGATTCGCATCAGCGTCATTTGGGTTTGAAGAACTCGTCTTCTTACAGTTTAAAACCACACCTCCTCCAACTTAATGAGAACTCGTATCCCTATGGTGTTGCAGAGCATCCATCAACACCACATGAGAGAGACCACGGGCTATTTATCACAGCTCGCGTACATTCAAACAGTCTCTAAATCCCTCGAGGTGAAGGCAACATGAGAGAGGAAACCCTGGCGTACGTGGCCAGGTGCACGGGCCTGTGTGTGTGTGTAAGAACAAGAGTGTGTGTGTAGGAGTTTAAATAGAGGAAATGAATGTGGGGATTTTTCCTCTCATGCCCTCACTCTCTTCTTTACTCATGCAAAACCACTCATCGCATCCGTCATCGCGCTCTGCTCCACCGACGTGTGATACTGTATATGTCTGGACATCAGAGCTGAGCCCGACAGGAGGTGTGATCTGAGCGACTGTCAGCGCCGAGGCCAAGATCCTGCCACAGACACGAGATCAGTCCAGAAAACAGTGAACGAACATCTCTTCCAAGGTGACGTATGTGAGGCTGCAAATGCTCACATTTTATTTCACATCTGAAAACTGGTAAAAACAACATGAACATGGGGACTTATGGAGACCGACACTTCTTCTGGAGCCAGCCTCAAGTGGACGTTTGAGGAACTGCAGTTTTTTGCAGCATTGAAGGCTGCCAGTGCTTCTCCTGCGTAAGTGATATCATGTCATGTCTTTATTTCAGTCTCACACCAGGAGGAGGAAAGTATAGTCATGTCAGAACTACTTCTACTTTCACGGAGCGCCACCATCAGGTCAAAGTTTTAGTTCCACACCAACGTGGATTTAAATTACAAAGGTTTATCACATGTTGTGGATGAGATGATGTACTGCAGGAGGAATGAAAGGGAGAAGGGAGATGAGAGGAGAAATCAGTGTCGTTGATGGATGGAGGAGATTGAAGCGAGCCGAGTTGGAAGACAGAAGGGAATCTTTTGGGAGAGAGAGGGGGGGAGAAAAAACAATAAAGTGAGTTTGTGCGGGAGGGATGGGAGTCAGAGAGGGAGCGAGCGGATAAGGTGTGCCTCAGCACTTGAGATTTGGAAATGGGACGAGTTCAAGGTGTGGTCTTTGTTCCCGAACCAAAACATTCCCATCGGGCTTGGCTGCACTTTGGTGAATATGGTAACGTGGTGCCACAGTTTGACCCAACGGTTACACTGCGGCTCCCAGAAGTCGGCACGATTTGTAAAATGTAAATAGAAACGAGACACGATGATGTTAAAACATTTAAACTCTCATATTTAGCTGAAAATAACACAAAGACAACTTTTCAAAATGCTGAAACTGAAAAGGTTTTATTGTTTCTGGAAAATAATTTTGAGTTTGATGCCAGCAGCATGTTTCGAAATGATTCGGTTCGGTGTCAAACAAAAGGCCGGAAATGTTGTGAAATGCTGAAAGAAAACAGCTGGAGGAACATCTCACAATGAATCAGGTTAACTGGCAGCAGGTTAGTGACGCGACGGGGGATAAAAAGAGCGTCCAGAGAGGCTTTGTGAAGTACAGATGAAGAGGCAAGCAATTTAAGAACATAATCTGTGGATTTCATCGTCTCCAGTTCATAATATCATTCAAAGATTCAGAGAACAGACAGTCTGTCGAGGACGTCTCTGCATGGGCTGAGGAACACCTCCAAAAACAAGGAGAGGGACCATCCGGCTTGTTCAAAAGCCAGCATTCGTCGTGCGGTACGGGGGCAGCATTAGTGCACACGGCATGATGGGTAACCAGCGCGTTAATGATGAACAGCATTTTCAGGTTTTGGATAAACATATGCTGCCAACAAGACGACGCCTTTTTCAGGGACGGCCAAACCACATTTTGTATGAAATACCACAGCACGGCTTGAACTCAAAGAGTCCTGCTGCTGAACTGACCTGCCTGATTCATTTCAAGGTTACAGCAAAGTCTGCTGTTAACAGAAGAGGTGATGAGCAGCAACTTTTATGAAACGTTCAAAATCGAATCAAATCTCTCAGTTTCTTTGCGTCACTTTGAAATAAACACGGGGTTCAGATGTTTTGCGTGTCGCCACGTTTCGAGTCTGTTTACGTTTGGCACGGCGTGCCAGCATCGAAATACGACGACTCTGGATCGAGTTTGTTATGGTTTGAGGGGAAAATATAGACCCTCCCACTGCAACATGTCATGAAGGCCTTCCTGATGATGAGACTAAAGATCTACAGCCATGCTCTGGACTGAGTAGTCCAGCATGGACACCAAAGTATGGAGGGTGGATCACCGGTCGAACTGGTGATCCTAACTTGCATATCTAAGAGTGTTTTCTGTGTGCGTGTGGCTGTATTTCTGGCCTATATATCACTATATGAAGTATCTATTGTATTCTTCTAATCATCACCACACTGGTGCAAAGTGTTCACAGAAGCCTAAACTAATGGGATTTAATTGCACTCTATGGCCTGACCTAATTTCTCATTGGTTGATTGGGATCTCATCAGCAGAGATGGTCCACACCTGAATGCTCATCTATAAGAACTCACTCTCTCTCTCTCTCTCTTCTGTTTGAGTAGCTGGGTTTGGTTGAGTTTGGGTTACTTGTTACTTATACTAAATTCTAATTTAATAAAAATGTATGTTGTATAGTTTAAAAAGCATGTGTGGTCTCCATCTTTTGTCCTACCTCTGAGCCAGGTTGTGACAACTCTAATACAGAGTTTCTTGTTATTGAAGTTGCTGGAAATCTAATTGGAGGAGACGAATGTTTGCCAGACTCTTACCCTTTGGCTTAAACAGATGAGGGAAAAAAAAAATACATGATTAATGCACCAAGATGTTTTTTGGAGATCCAGGCCCGGGCTCCATGGCCTGCCTGCCTGCCTCATTATCTACCCCAGCGCAGAGGCTCCCTCCTGGGCTTGGAGTTGCTGATGAATCCCCCCCCCCCACTCTCTCTGGCTGCCGTACAAATGCTTACGGCAGCAGCTCGTCTTTTCTGCACACACACACATTCGCTGGATCCTTATTAGCAATTACAACGCCAGAGGGCCTATTTATACACATCTGCTGAGACAGGGCGCAGCAGTAGAAACAGATACATTCAGCAGCGATAATCATCTGCAGCCCGGTGCTGGTAAATAAGACGGGAGGATGTAGGGATCAATGTGAGGACGGAAAGGGATTGATGGAAGGGATGGGAACACAAAGGAGGTGAAAGGGAAAAGAAGGGAAAGGGATTAAGGAAAGGAATCAAGCAGTGAAAGAGGGAGAAAGACAACCATGCATATTCAATTATAGAAACGAGGAACAGATTCTGCTCGGTAACCGCAATGATTCTCATCTCTCCGACGCCAAACTGGTCATCTGCGCAGAAATGAAACTCTGCTGGAGCCTCTGGATTGATACATTCAGCCAGACTCCAACAGGAAGCTTCACAGGGCTGAAGGCACTCCCCGAGTGACCATTTCTCAAGAAAAGAGGTCGTACGGGGCATGTTTCCGGATTTCACTGAACACTGAATTTTATTTGTTCGCAGTGGTGATGATAGGAGGACTGAGGAACGTGCTACAACAGCAAAATAAAGAGTTTTATCTCCAATATTAGCCGAGCTTTCTGTAAAGTCCTGATACTTCTGGACCTTTTTAGAGGAAAAGCTCAACATTTTCAGATACATTTATTCGCTTTCTGAGAAGAGTTAGACGAGAAGATCGATAGCACGCTTGTGTCTGTACAAAGCTGCAGCCAGCAGCTGTTAGGCTGAATGATTTCAGACTCGAGATGCAGTTTAACACAGTTTATTGTGTTCACAAGGGAGAATGTGCAGGTGAGTAGGTGATCCAGGTGGTGGTGGCAGACGTGACTTAGCTGGACGTGGCAGGTGAGGCGGGCAGAGTTTCTACAAGCAAAGCAACACAAGACGAACAATCTGGTGGAGGCTGGCCTCTGGTCTTTTTATTGTGCAAAGGTCGACTGGTGAAGGAGGAACATGTGGTGAGGCAATCAGGCAGGTGAACAGCGTCCACATGGCAGCCTGAGATAGCCTGGGTGGATACAAATGTGACAAAATTCACCTGCCAGCGTCTCAAAAGCTCACTCATCGTTATGCTAAGCTAACTAGCCCTGTATTTACAGGACACAAACAGCATTAAATCAAATACGCAGAGGTTCAAAAACAAAAAAACAAAACAAGGTTTCTTGTTGCGATTGCGATTTTTTTCCATTGCAAAAGGTTGCAATTACACGCAAGTGAAAGAGAAGTGGGCCCAGGATTGAGCTCTGAGGGACACCACAACCAACAATCTAATATTTTAAAGGGTTAAACAGGGGAAAGCAATCTATTATAGTGATTTATTAGAAAAAAAGCCTTAAAAATTGAATGTATAAAACATGTTTTTGGTTCACTCTTGTTGCATTAATAATCTTTTAAGTGCTTAAATTATATTGTGAAGCCTTTAAGGGATCCTGACCTTCAGCTATGGGTTGTGATCTCAAGGTTTAAGAAGCACTGAAGAGGGCTAACTAATGTATTTTGATTTAACACTTGAAAATGCCACTAAAGCTAAACAAATCCTTCATATTTAAAAATTCACATTATTTTATTTAGCAGTGATGATTATTTTAAAAATATTTTTAAGGACAGTCTTTTAAGTGAGTGAAAAGTATCCTGTGGACCATGCGTGCACACGGACTGATGAATCAATAGATTATTTTCATAAATAAACTTTATTATCTTGAGCGATCTACTTTGACAGACGTTCCTGACAATAATAGCATGCTGACAGAGACGTGCGTGTGTGTGTGTTCATATTAAAACCAAACTGGCAGGCCTAATTTTAACACTTTAGATTCACACATCTGATACTGTTTATTGTCTCCTTCGTCCTCCTTCAGTTTTGTGTTGTTGCTCTCTTGTTTATCGTCTGTTAGAAATATTCTGTCATAAAAGCAGACAGACATGTAATCTTCCGGAGTGAGCGCTTAATGAGCCTCTTATAACGAGTTTAGGGGGAGAACACACACAAATTCAATTTATGACCCGCAATAAAAAATGTGTGTTAACTCTGACATGAAGAAGAAGAACACAAATATTCAACGTGAAGAGAGTCTCTGCTCAGTCCAGTTCAGTTTAATCCGTGTGTGTGTTAGTATCTTTTTTAGTACGACCACTGAGAGTCGCCAAAGTCTGAAAAGTTTCAGAACCTACAAAGAACCAAGTCACATTGTTGTCAAGTTTCAGCCTGTTACACTTCGTTCAGTGGATACTCTGATACTTTAAAATAAAGTGTAGAAATACTTTGCTACAAGTAAAAGTTTTGAATTCTGTATACCTGTATACCATTTCAAGTATATCTTAAATTTTGTTTATATGTTTCTTGTTTACGAGTCATTTCTTATCTACCTTGTGTGTACACGCTGCTGTAAGCATGAGCTGATTTGAGGGATCACCACCCACCCACTTCTGCATGCATGCATGAGTTATGATGGCCGTGAGACACTTCCACACTTATTTTCCAGCCTTTAATAAGTTTATGAGTCTAATTTTACAGCTTCAGGACGGAGGGCCTCTGATTCACGCTGACACAGCAGGTCTTTGGCAAATTACTGCAAGCAGCTTCCCTCTCAAGACAAGAAACAAACTGGTAACACTTCACTTTAAGTGCAGCATAAGTCAACATAAGTGCTTTATAAATGCGCTTACTGCCTGCACGATGCTTTCATTATGATCATGTCAGGAAATTATCCTCAGTTTAATACGTTAGGCCTCGACATCATGAATCAAGTATGTGCTGTGAGACCATTTGGAGCCAGACGTATATTTAGAACATCAACATCAACTCGCCATCAAACTGAGAATTTGACAAATGCTGCAAGTTTCACACAAACATCCGGACAACCAAAGTGTTGGTATTTCCTGTGCAGAAAGCCGAGTGAGTGAGTGAGAGACAGAGAGAGAGAGGTATTCATATTATCATATTCAGGAACGTAAACAAACTCCTACAGAGCATGTCAAAACCAGGAAACGATACACAACATTTCTGGGATTATTACACCGTCCTCCCACGAAGAAATGAGGCTAATTAAAACTTTTTATGTGGCCTGCATGGTGCTGTAATTAGAGTGATTTTTTTTTAACCTTTTCTAGACCAAAAACAAAAAGAGGAACTTATTAAACAGTCTTAATCTGCTCCAACTGACTAAAAACTACTCGAAACGAACTAAAACTTCACAGTAGGTTGATCAAGTACGCTGGGAGAGAAAGATCATATTGTTTCCAAATAGTCCTGAATCAACAGGATGATGAGAGAGATTGGAATGATGCTGTCAGGCTTCACCGTGTGTCTGCTAATATTCCAGATGTTTCTCTGAATGTTTGTCTTTTTAACTTTGAGCTGAGAAGACTGAGAAGAAGACTGTTAACCCTTTAAGATCCAATCATGACACTATTACCTGTTGCCATTTAACCCGTTCACCTGATGAATGTTCCAACCGGGTCTTTATTTGAGCATGCAGACTTTCCCTCTTTTGGACGTTTTGCAGACATAAATGTCTCAAATATTTCATCTTTGCTCTTTATTCAATAGACAGAAAGTTCAAAAGTTGTAGGTTGTAGCATGCATCTGGTCTGTCTTCTCTTAAACTATAGAGTTTGAAAATGGGTGCACGTGTGTAGGTTTCATAGCTGGAGCAACGTTAGAACCAAATACAGCTTCCTCATCATACTTATAACACAGGACAGACTACATCTTCTTCCTCGTCTTTATCATGAATCATCAATGAGGACGGCGACTGTTTGCCTGCAGCTTTAGCTCCTGCTTAGCCAGTAAATGCAAATTTAAGACCTGCATTTAATTCCCCTTTTTACAAGATTCTGGAAACATTCAAATGTCAGCCGGAGACCGAACTTCCGGCTGTCACCGTTATCAGATCGTGCAGTTAGAGACTGGTGTCATTTCAGCTGGCAATATCACGGCTGCTGGCTTGAAATGGTGTTGCCTTCCTCTGTGCGATGTTAATACGACTTGTTTTAAGATTACCAAGAGTTTCTAGTGGTAAATCTGGCACTGCAAACTTCATATGGAAAGCCTGACAGGCGTAGCACCAGTAATTGAAGGGACAGGGATTACCAAACAGGCCATGGACTTCCCCATTTCTGACTCACTGGACCAACATGTTTGACTAATTTTACTAATTTTCCCACTGTATCTGAAATCTAATGCACTTTAAGCTCTTGAACAGCCACAAAATATATAAGTAAATGTCAAAAACACACGATAGCACTGAGTGAAAAGGTGTAGGCTGAAGCCATAGCTCATAAATCCTCCCCCTCTCACATCCAAACATTTATCAAAATGTATAAACACGCCACATTTGTGTCTCATTTTACAACCATCTTCATGTAAAATGCTTCAGTGCCAAACATCCTCTGCATGTTTTCGCGTCTGTGGCCTCGGCTCGAGATTTTCCTGCGACAGTGGACGTCTTTGTTGCTGCAGAGAAAAACAGCGGTGACAGCCAGACGGACGGGCAACGCTGTTCTGTCTGTTGGGGCCTTGTTTGTGTCTGTTGCCGTGGCAACTGTCAGGCCGTGATGGTGGAGAGGCACGGGCGGAGGGTGGCGGCTGCTACGTGATTCATGGACAGCGAGGAGAGCAAGAAAAAAAAATAAAATAAAGTTTGGCAACAGAGTCCAAAAGAGCCAAAGAGGAAGCATCTGGTGGATCTGCAAAGACTCAAGACGGCCTCAGCTGCGCCGGGCTGCCCACAGTGCAGCAGCATGAGCAGGGTGGAGGTTTTGATTCCTCTAAACTTGTGCATTGCTACAAAAATAAAAAAATATTACTTGTGACTCTGTAAGACATTTTGTGCAGACTCGACCAAATTCCTCTGCTGCTGCTGCTGCTGAGACTGAAAATCTGTCTTGGAAATAGTTTGGCCAAACAATCTCACCACCACATCGGTCCATTTAGGAGCTTTCAGCATAATCGCATGATCTTCCAGCAGAGTTTTCGAGAGGCTCTGATGTGGCTATTTATGTTTTTGGATTAACTCACACTGACGTAGTTTTGGAGATGCTGCTGATTGTGCAGTGCTGAGCAAACGCGTTCTCGCTGTGATGGAGGGGCGTCCTGGTCGTCGGTAAACACATAAACACAACATGCCTGATCGTGCCGTCACCCCTTCACCCGTATGTTTCTGTCACAGGTTTACATGCACAGCAAAACATGGATTGGGTTACATGGTGGTTCCTAGTTGAACCTTGGTTGGGGCCTTTCTTCGCTCTAAACTGTCCGTAGGTGTCTATATGTGCCCTGTGATGAACTGGGAGATTTGGTGTACCTGCCTCTCGCCCTAAGGCCGCATTCAGGCAGGATCTTGCGCTGCGGTGAAAGTGCAGGTCTTTCAATGAATTGGGTTGCATTTTGGCTGCAGGGGTGTCCACCAAAAAACACAGCAAAAAACACGGCGTCCTTCTGTGGATAAGTTGATCTGGATTTAGGAAAAAGCCCAACGTCACGCTGCATCCGCCAGTCAGACGCTCAGACCGGTCAAACCTCCACAGGCAGTCTGAAGTACCTAAACTCTGATACTCTATGTGTATTCTGACTTTATTTCTTGCTTGTAAATCTGAGGCTGACTTGCAATTTACTGCAAAATAGTGACACGAAGAAGTTTAATTTGGTTTGCAAGAGAGAGCAGTGGTTTAACGACATAGAAAGTGAATGAGAGCGAGTGAGCACGGGCCTCGATAAAGCCGGTTAATCAGCAAAATAAGAAGTTATTTCTTGATTGTTTCATGGCAGTTGTCTTCAACACAAACCGCCTCAGTCCCCCCCGTGCAGCTGTGCTTTAGAAAATGGATTCATAGATTTGATTACACCAGTGTTTTTCAACCCTGGTCCTCGGGGAACACTGCCCTGCATGTTTTAGATGTTTCCTGCTCCAACACACCTGATTCAGCTCATCATCAAGCTCGTCATCAAGCTCTGCAGTGGCCTGATAACGAGCCACTCATTTGAATCAGGTGTGTTGGAGTAGGAAACATCTAAAACATGCAGGGCCGTGTTCCCCACGAGGACCAAGGTTGAAAAACACTGGATTACACGACCAGAACACACTGTAAATACACAAAATAAGTGACTGGACTTTCCATCAGTGGTGAATATATCGCTCTAATTCGAGTGTGTCACAAAGAACGTCTGCAGAAACAATAAAAATGAAGCATGACAAGTTTAAAAAGTGTTTAATCAGACTGCTATATCATGAGAATACACAATCATCTTCAGAAAACAACAAAAACTGAATAAAAACGCCTGCACACAAAAGGTTTTCTCCTCGATCAGAGCACAGTTTGTTAGCTGGTCTTTATTGGGACTTTCTTTTTTCTTTTTGAGCATGATGACTTCTTCAATCTAGTTTCCAGGCAACATTTTTACTGCGGCGCCTGAAACCTGACGAAGCAGAGAAAACACACATCAGCTCACAGCGACGGATTTGCTCAGTCGGCATGTATGCGCGGCTCAACAAATGAATGCGAATAACAAATGTAAGCAAATATTTCCGTGAATATGTGCTCACCTCATTTAATATTTGTGGCTCTCGGTTCCACCGTGTCCAAATCCTGCAAGGAAACAGACAGGAAACATTGCATCACTTCAACATTAATTAAAAGATCACGTGAGGCTTTTATTTTGTAAATCTGAATGTGAGGAAACGGTACCATTAATGTAACTTCATTTTATTGAGTTCACGACTATCAGGTGACAGCACGTGCTTTGATAGTTACATTTACTGCCTCGACACAACCAGGTACAAAGAAACATTTCCACGCAGGGTGTTCCTGAACAAAGGTGACTGAACCTTTGTTATCATGCTTGTATGGCATGATACCTTTAGCTACAAGTTTAAACATTGTGACAGAGGTCTGCTTACCTCCAGGTCCAAACAATGCACCGTAGCAGGGTTTGTGACAGTACGGCTTGCCGTCATGCTGTAAGAGGCAGAGTTGTATAAGCATTGGTATATTTAAAATAGCAAAACAGCTTAATATGAGTATTAATATCTTGATGGCAAAACATTTGTCTTGTTAGGGGACAATCCTGCAACTTATATGCAACGTATGTGCTGCTATGCAACTCTTTAAAATAATAAAGTATGATCAAAACATATCTGCATGTGCCAAAAGTAAAAAAAGATACCGTGTTGAAAGTTAAGTAAGACTTCGGATGTGATGAAGTGTTATCGACCCTGTGCAAACAAAGATTACAGGATGTTCTTGTCTGTATTGTCTGTGTACATTTCACTTCACGCGTCTCACCTCTGCGTGTGAGCCTGCTGACAGCGTCTTTTTGCACTTCTCACACTTCAGGCAGGGCCTGTGCCAGTCCTTCCCCAGAGACGTCACCCTCTCGGCTGCCGGACACACCAAAAGATACAAAAGTATTCACATTAAAAGAAATTAATAATAATGAATTAATAATCACAGTCTTGAACGACAATGTAGACAAGCAGAGGAGGTGGAGGGGTCACACACGGGGCGAGTATTAGTGAGTTTTGGCACTGTAGATCAACAAGATGTTGACATATCATGTCGAGAGCACTGCTCGGGCGTGGTGCTTGTGGGAAAAAGAGGACTGACTGTCCTTGAGGAATCTGTCCTCCTCCTAGCCTCGTAAACTCTGATAAAGACCGTCTTTATCTGCAGGGCTGATCCACACCAACACCCGAGAGGACTGTAAAAGTGGGGAGGAACACAACTCGACTTTTGAGACTCATCACATGATTACGGAGAGATAATTTGGTCAAGAATCAAGCTGCAAAGAGAGAGTGAGCACAGGAAATGTTGAAAAAAGAGAAGTCTTATCAAGAACCGAGTCTGAGTTTCGTAACCGAGGACACAAAACGAGTTAAGCCTCCAAAACCCTTCCCACATTATGAGCAGATGCCATATTTTCCTTCCCTAAAAATAACCCGATGTGGCATGAGATTACGCAACAGGCAACGGAAACAGAGAAAGCGGTCCAGGGTGAGGTCAAACTCTCAGGCCAACGGCATGAAAACATCTCAGCAAAAATGTGGTGGAGCCTGGAATGAAGGCCTGACCCGAAATAATTACCGTACTTAACTTCAACCAACAAACTTGTGGACTGAGTAAACATTGGGCTCTTGACTGTCCGGGCTGGAATGGATGGGAGTCTCACAAATCCGTTGTTACTCTTTATATATGGATCTGATAAAAAGCATACTTTTGTGTGTGTGTGTGTGTGTGTGTGCGGGCTATTTATTTGACCTGACGATACCACATGAAATCGGGTGTGACAGACTGGAAGAATAATGCGATCTGCTCTTTGCATCAGCTCAAACTGACTGGGGCATTGTGGGATGCAGTCCAAAATATACAAAGACACAAATCAGAATGGAAAATGGGGATGGAAATTCACTTCATTCAACCCCCCCCCCAAAAAAAGATTAATGGAGCGGTTATATAACACGGCTAAAGTATTTAGAGTAGCGTGAATGATCTTAAATACAATTCACCCTTTAGGGCATGAAGAATAGCTCCATAATTAGGCATTTATGGGAATAATACACACTTTTCCGGCCAAGAATTAGATGAGAAAATTGATACCACTCTCACATCTGTCCACTAAATCTACGGCCAGTTAGCTTAGCTTAGCATAAACACTGGAAACAAGGGGAAACAGCTAGCTTGGCTCCGTCCAAAGGCAATCAAAATCCACTTACAGTAATCTCACTAAATTACTTTATTCTTGGCCGAACAATGCGCCGTCACTTTCACATTGTATCCATGTAAGAATCTACCAAGAGCCGACTGTTAGCTTTGCTTAGCATGAACAGCTAGCCTTGCTAACGAAAACCCACCCAACAAAACATCTAAATCTCCTTAATAAAGGGAATAGTTTGACATTTTCAGAAATAATCTACGTATTGGTTACTTTTGTGGAGAGTTAGATGAGAAAACTCTCACATCTGTCCGCTAAATCTACGCCCAATTAGCCTAGCTTAGCAAAAAGACTGGAAACGGGGGGGAAACAGCTAGCGTGGCTCCACCCAAAGGCAATCAAAATCCACTTAAGCTCACTAATTAACACGTTATTCTTGGCTGAACAATGTGCCGTGCTAGAGTCTTTGCAATCAGTGAGCTTTAGATGTGCCTGTGATTTTTTTAGCTATGGCTAACAGCTAACCAGGCTAGCCAAGGCAGACTGTTAGCTTCACTTAGCCTGGCTCTACCCAAAGGCAACAAAATGCACCCAACAAAACCTCTATAACCTCAATAATGACGGGAATAGTTTGACATTTTGGGATTTAAGCTACGTAATTGTTTTTTTTTTGTGGAGAATTAGATGAGAAAATTGATACGACTCTCATTTGTACGCTAACTTTGAAGCTTTGGCCAAGAAATGATTAACTTAGCTTAGCACAAAGACTTTCATTGTGTGGGGGGAAACAGTTAGCCAGGCTCCGTCCAAAGATAACAAAATTTGCCTACTTTAAAGCTTAGCATGTTATATCTCATTTCCCAAACTACACATTTAGTTTCTGTGCTTCCAACGCTTATTTGAAGTCAGTGGAAAGCCCTGCGAGTTTCAAGCAAAAGAGCAGTACATTACATTTTTGTGTGACTGGATCTGGACCAAGTAGTCCCCCTCAAACACACACACACACTCATCATTCAATGAGGCAGCGGTAGCCTGATTGTTTCCATCTGAGAGCTCAGAAACATTAAGACAGATGAGCACCAAAAGAGAGGGACGGGAGGACGGAGGCGGGGGAGTGGAGGTGTGATGGAGGCCGATCACACTGAGGAGGTTTGATGGAGAAAGTTCAGGGTAATGATGAGCGTGTGCTCCCATATAAAGAATACAAAGCTTTGTTTCAGGCTACTTTTCCCTCAGCTCTTTCTCTCTTCCTGCGTGGAAAAAGAAAAGATTGGTCAGCTTGTTCTGGCTGAAACAAATTAGTTTACTTGCTGTGGCCAGGAGGGGAAAGTTTATCCATGAAAAGGAAGAATGGGAAGCACGGCTCCCCACTTGCACGGTCAATTCATCTGACTGACAGTCCAAAGACTTGGCTTTGTATTCGGTATTGGCTTCGGCCTCTGTGCGTCTCTCACCGCAGAAGATTTACTCTCTCTGTGCGCTACTGAGCTGCAGACAATGTGGTGAATGGATTAAGACGCGAATAAAATGGAGCTGTCCCTTTCCTCCCCGGATGCGGTAATTGTCCCCCCCTCGCTTTGATTGGTATCCTCTTGAGACAGACCTACAAGTTCGCTCTGGAGGGATGGAGCTGTGTTTCAGGACAGAGGGAAGCTGCTTCCTCTGCTCCATCGAGTCCTAAATCACATCGCTCGTGAGTCATCACGAAATCAATTCAACTTCTGATGAAGTTACTCGAAAGTGCAACGACCTTTAGAGGCATTAATCTGCAAAAGTGTGTGCACATACTGGAGGCAGACATAAAAAATAAACAGCTAAGAGGGTAGACTGCCAGCTACAGAGTGAGCAAGTAAGAAAATGATATTATAAATCCAGAACTTTCCCAAACATATGATGCATTGTGGATAATACTAGTACCCAAAAGTACATAAAGCAGTTAAAATCAGCTCCTCCTCAACCAGATACAAAGTAATCAGTAATACTCAGCACTGAAAGAAGCAAAATTAGAAGTGCTACGATGCAAAAATACATCACAAGGAGCCTAAAGGTGCTGCATTCATGCTTTCAAGTAAAAGTACAGAGGTAGAAATATAAGTACTCATCGTGCAAAAGTAAAATGACATCATAAGGAGCAGTAGTAAAGTACATTTACTTGAGTACTGCAGAGTAAGCATGAAGTAGTATTACAAATTTCTGCAGCTTTTCTACTTTCTAACTTTCTAATATTTTTATTCTACTTTCAAATTGTGATCTTGCACAGAAAATATCCATATAGATAAACATGTATGGTGTGTAATATAATGATAACATCCTTAGAAAGTTAAAAGCTCCAACTAAACTAACTACAACACACAGTCTCTATATCGCTGCACAATGAGTACTTTTACACGAGATATTATTAAATATTTATTCGCATGTTATTTAAATTAATCGCCTGTCTTTGCAGTCATGTGCTTGCAGCGTGTCAATCTGTTCGTTAAACTCAGTTTCCTGTTTCCTCATTTCTGCAGAAAAACCCGCAACATTTCTCAACAACCAGGAAATGTAAATACAAAGTGGAAGAAGAGGAGACAAATCTTACCGAAGTAAACTTCCTTCTGGCAGCTCGGGCACTTTGGCATTTTGTTGCAGCTGTGTGTGTGTGTGAATGTAGCGGAGAGAAAACAGTGCAGGTATCCTGTGGATGAAGTGTGACTGGCCCACCTGTCTGCTCTGACTGACCACGCCTCGCTGTGAAGTGCAGATGTGCGCTCCGTCCTGTATTTATAGCGCCGAGGAAATAGTTCAACCGAAACTTTTTTTCTAACAGTGGGAGAGGCTTGTGTCGAGGCTGTGTGTGTGTGTGTGCAGTTAAAGAATGTGGCTACTGCACTTAAACTCATTTCAGCATTTCATTTTAGAGACTTAATTGTGATATTTTACAGCTGCATGTGATGAATGGTTACAGGACAATAGAACAGGATGAAGATTTGTCTCCTTTGTTGGTCTGATTTTAAAGCACCCCTCCAGCCAAACATAAGTAGCAACTGAAAAATATTTAAAATATTTGCTTGCCTCAGAGCTGTCAATAACACGTGTTTTTAAAGCATGTTTTGTTGTTTTTGTCAGATTGCATTGTTTCATCTTCACTGTGCAGAATGACGTATGTGCAGAGTCAGATACTTGAAGCATGTTTTCACATTCATTTGCTTGAAGGACAAAGGTTTCTCTAGTGCCCTCTCTATGATTGCCTTCTAGTGGAGAAAACATGATAGGGTGCCCCTTTAGGGGAGAAAATGCAATAGAGCCCTCTAAGATCCTGTTCTAATGGAGAAAATGTGATGAAGTGCCCTCTATTGGAAAAAATCCAATAAAGTGACCTCTAGGATAGCCTTCTAGTGGAGAAAATGCAATAAAGTGCCTTCTAGAGTGTCCCTTAAGTGGGGAAAATGCAATAGTGCTCTCTAGGATAGCCTTCTAGTGGAGAAAATATGATAGGGTGCGACTTTAGCGGAGAAAATGCAATAGTGAGCCCCCTAAGATCCTGTTCTCATGGAGAAAATGTGATCAAGTGCCCTCTATTGGGAAAAAAATCCAATAAAGTGACCTCTAGGATAGCCTTCTAGTGGAGAAAATGCAATAAAGTGCCTTCTAGGGAGCCATTTTAGTGGTGAAGTCAATAATAGGCAATAAAGTCCCTCCTAGAGAGCCCCTGTAGTGGAGAAATGTGATAAAGTGTCCTCTAGGATGGTTTTCTATTGGAGAAAATGTGATAAAATACCCTGTATTGGAGAAAATGGATGACCTTCTAGTGGAGAAAACCTGATGAAATGGGTGCTGACTAAGCTCCTCACTATACAGCTCGTTCTCGCTGACATTATCACAGGTGTGTCTTTAAGAAATAAATGTTAAATAGTTAATATTTTCCTGTGTTTTATTACAGAGGAGCGATTATACTTGCTTAATTTGAATCTTATCGTGCTTTGTTACTGTTTCACCATAAATGCACCGTAGCTGCAACAGATGGTGCCCTGTTTATTTATTTATTTATTTATCTCTCCCCACCTCTGCTCCCTCAAGTCTTTAAGACGTGAGATATCTTTGTGACAACTAGTGTGGGAAGCGATCATGATAAAATGTGTATCTGGTGGTGCACAATGTAATGCAACTTACATAATATGCTACTGCAGTGTACTGAGAGTAGATATTTAGAAATCATGTTTAACACTGTGACTGAAGGGTAGAGTCTGCCTGCCAACAGCTGGACCATCACTGGGATGTATTTCATACTCGAGTCCACTAATTATTCCTCACAGCTCCAGCACAATGCCTCTGTGGAATGAACTCTGAATTATTAATACTTCTCATTAAGCCTTCTTGTTCTTCTGTTCAGGCACAGTTTCCGTTTGGCAACTTTATTTCACGCCTTTCAACAGAGAGAGCTGCTGCAGAGCCGAGTGAACGGTTACATGATTTAGCAGAGATGCTATCATGCACGATTATTAGTCATCAGTTTGTTTCTGTAATGATAGAGGAGTGTTTATTGTTGGTCGCACCCTCCTGTGCAAGATAGACGGTTCACCTTGTCCTTAAATGTAAAAATTACAGATTACAGATTAGAACAAAATACCCGTGAACTAAAACCACAGATTAATCATCTGCATGAAAAGATGGAGCAACAGTTTGTGCATGACGTGAGTAAACACACCTCCCTGCTGCTCCGATATGTGACTCCACCAATCTATTCACTGCTCACTGCAGATAACTCACCTGATGAATGAGTGAAGGTGATGCAACAAATCTGACACACACACCTTTGATCTGCTGTGCACGTGTCATGCCTCTAGTTGTAACTCTGTTACTCTGAAACAGCTGCACAGACTTGTACTCAGGTATGGGGTGCGTTAGTGTTTGTACCACAGGTATTTTTGGAAGTTTTCAGGCGCAGGGCACCGGTGAATGCTGACTGGAAGTGGAGCCGGCGTTGTGCCAGAACAGGAGCTGAGCCAGCGGGCAGTGTAAGCAAGCTCAGCAGCCTCTATGGACGTGATGACAAGGTGACAGGACCCAAGAAAATGAGAGACTAAGCGAGGAAGAGGCCGCCGGAGCAAATTTGCGACACTTTTAGGCAGAGTCGCAGGTTGTGATTGCACCATAATGATGAAGGTGACGATGTCAAACACTTTTCTGGACTCGCAGACGTCTCTCTCTTGCAACACGAGCAGATCACACCCAGCTCCAGGTCGACTTTTGGACCTCAGCAGGGTTGAGAAGTTGCCTCTGTGTGTGCGTACACGTGTCAGTGTGCGTACGGCTGTTTGTTATGTTGTCATGTGGCGTCTACAGTGCATGCTGCAGATACAGACACACCTGCACCGCGAGCTGAGTGACTTTCGAAAAGATAACAAACCCTCCCGAGGAGCTTTGCGATGAAGTCGCCACGGCAACCAAACAAAAAGCTGATCTTGTCTGTCTCACACAGACCTTTGGTCCTTGCTTTGACTGACTGAGATAATCAAGATGACATTTTCATAGAGGTAAATTTCCGTTTTTCTAGTGTCTGTTAACGATGTTGGATGAAGGTTAACTTCTGTTTAGTCTCCATGTAACATCTGGTGTCCTTTAACCCCTCTCAGATCTGGTCAACAGTGACAGATTTACCTGCATGTTTTGCTGATTTTGGGGCGATGCCTTGTAATTTTCTTCCTGGGATGGTTTCCATTAAATCGGGGGATGCCAGGCAGGCAGAAGCTCTCCCCTCTGTGAGAGCTAATCTCTCCCAGCCACCCAGGTAGCCGAGCCATGTCACGCCTCAGCGGCCTGCACTCCGCTCCCGGGTCGTAGCGGGCTCGTATCCAGCCGGTGAGGTCGGCCTTCGATGCGTCTCTGTTACTGCCTTGTAATTACATCTCGCAGTGATCGGCCCTCCTCCCTTAAATTAGACAAGATTAACATGGAGGTTTCGTGTTCGGCATGACTAATCAAGTGGAGAGAACGCACACAAACTGTCACAACATGAAGACATCAATGTGCAGCAGAGACGTACAGTAGCAGAGGACTGCCAAACCTGAGGACAGTGTGTTTACATCTTACAATGAAGACCTTAAAGTGATTTTATAGGCAGGTTGCACATTTCTTTAGACAATAAACAATTAAATTGTGTTTTTTTGAATAACATAACTCTGCGTGACGTGAAAGGCATCACTTGTAGCGACGAATAGCAACAAGATAAATAACTGTTTGACAAAACAGAAGACTGTGAGTGAAGCTTGGACTCTGGTACTCTGTGAGGAAGCTTGGGGAGGGGAATCTATCCGGGCATGACGCACCCCCTCTGGACTTTATAGAGAGAAGAAAGAAATGAGAGAGCAGTGAGGTTAGCAGTGTATTCATATGAATGAAGGAAGGTGTGGCTCTCTTCAGCTCTAAGCGGTGATGCTCAGTGTCTAATGTCTGCGTGACGTCGTGCATGCGCTGTCCGTTCTTTATACTGAACCCAGACTGCTGCGGTAACGTCCCGGCCTTTGTACATGAAGCACGCGCTCTCTGAGGTGAGCATCTAAATTTAGGACTGCAATATTATGTCATGTCTTCCTGTGAGGGGACAGTCGCACTGTGCAGTGACTTCTGACAGGTGAATTCATGTAATCTATCTGTGCTCAGTGTGACGTCTTGGCTTAAATTCACCAAACACAGAGGAGCTACTGTAAGAGCAGCGCCTGCGAGCTACCGTCAGATAAAGTATATTTTACTTTGGGGAGCCATAAATACTGAAGCGTGACATCACGGCCGTACTTGTTGGGGGTAAATCAGCTCTGCTGTGAGAGCAGTTCATCATCCAAGAATCAAGAAAGAGAAAAACATTTCATCTGATGTTTAAATTGCATCAGAAAATTTGAGGAAAATTGGCTCCCAGTTTACTGGAAGATTAATGGGGAGAAAGTCAGAAATTACTTGCAGAGCAGCAAAATGAGCCCAATAAATTTCCTGTCACGGATCTCAAAATAACGCCTCCTCTGCTTATTTTAACTGTGCTAATATTTTCTGGGTTTAATCTATGTGAGCGGCCGCTGTAATTAGACACAGTGATGGATCAGAGGCCACGCAGAGCGCAACACAAGCAAACATGATCTGTTTTGAGGAAATCAGGGAGTGAAGTAAAACAAGCTGCGGCAGGGTGGCGGCCGTCACTCCTACAGATCGGTCAGATGGAGACCCAGAGGACGGACGGACGGCCGGCCAGACGGAGACGAAGCTGGGAAGAGCATGAGGACAGGAAGCACCACAGCCTGTCGGAGGAGGACACTGTGTCCACTCAGTGAGGCGCATGCTGTCAGAGCGGCTGACTCATAGAGGGAAGTGCTTCAGTTTCAAAACTTCTATACATGAAGTCAGTTTTTGGTTCACCGCCAGATAATAACTGTTCATTGCTTGTTTCAGTACAGTTTTGAGTTACTATGGTCAGTCGGTCCTCCGCTAAATTTAAATTCTGCACTTTGACCGAGGTTTATTTGCATTTCACAAATCCATCCATCCGTTTTGCATACCTGCGTGTCCTTATCGAACCTCGAAGTCCATTTAGAAGATGTTTTTAAATTTAAAGCTCCAGTGTGTCAGATTTTAGGGGAGCTCTATTTACAGAATATATTCATAACTATGTTTCCATCAGTGTGTAATCACCTGAAAATAAGAATCGTCATGAGTCCTCTTCTGTGGATGATGACAGATTGGATTGGACATTTTGGACTTCCACAACTTTCAAGGATGCCACCGACCTGACATAGAAGCCGACAAGAAAATCTAAATTGAGCTTGACGTGAGATTATTTTGTCAGTTGCTGATAATTCTTCTTTTTCCCCGTCCTCTCTACATTCCTCGTTGTTTTCTTTCTTCCGTCCGTCTTTTCTTCTTTGGCCTCTTATTTCCTGACTTGTTTTTCCTCCCTTTTCTTTCTTATTCTCTTATTTCTTTCATCCCAAACTGAAAACATGAAAATCATTTGCGTTAATTAATTAACAGTCTGAATGTGAGACAGTAATTTCCATTTTAACACCACGGTGGAGTAACAAAGGACTGTACTTTGCCCTCGGAGGTTCTCACAGTGTTTCTCTCTCAGACATGCTCCAGGTTTTTCCAAGGTCACCGTCTGCGCTCTCTTATCTCCGCTCGCCTTTGATGCTCCCATTACCTCACGCTCCCCACAGGTTTCCTTTGATTTGAGGAGAATCTTTGTTGTGGTTTCCGAGGCGATTAATCATCTTTGGATCGATTACTTATCCACCACATCTGAGGTAGAAGTCTTCGTTGGACCTATCACGTCTTTAAACCTCAAACAAGGTGACATGTGATGAGTACTTTACAAGCTGCATGTGTAATATTCATAATATCCAGACCACGACACTGTAAGCGTTGCCCCAAACATCACCATCACTCACTCGCTGACATGTTTGCGAAGTCATTTCTCTTGCGTCACATCATCCCAGAGGCGTCCCTTCTCTTTCATCAGTGCTATCCACCCTCTGCTGGGTTATACTTAGCCGGTTTAAATATGCAGCTACTGCTGATGTATGAGCTGCAAACAGATCCCGTTAGCGTCCCGTTAGAGTGATTCACGCTGTTATGTGTGACCGCAGCCTTACAATGACAACTTCACTAACACGACCAAACAACAGACAAGGTCAACAACACAAGAGATAGTAATATTAGCTGGCTGCTGAGTCCAACAGCAAGAAGCCCGCTTATATTGCCCTCTTGCCCAGCTCCTGGTCTGGCACAACATTTGCTCCATTCACCTGAAAACCTCGTGCTCTCAGCTCACAGTCCAGGCAGCCCGGCTAACAAACACAGCAGCTGCCAAAATATGATCCAGTTCCACCAAAGTCAATCAAAATGATTAAAAATCTTTTTTTATTTCACAGTAGAAAGTTACACAATGTTACTTAAATTTCTTATAAATCTGTGCTCATGGTGGCAATTTGCATTAATCTCGGGAATGGCAGACTCCGCCACTGACAATAAAAACTAGTATGAAGACAGATTATTACAGAGTGAATGGATGTTTCTCCAGAAATGCCAACCATGAATATGTAGCTCTTATGAATGAACGGGGACCAAAACTGTTTTTTGTACCAGGCTGTAAACATGTTTATTTCTGCTGTGAAGTTTTTAACATGGGTACCTATGGAGACTGACTCTCTTCTGGAGCCAGCCTCAAGTGGACGTTAGAGGAACTGCAGTCACAGAGGTTTGGGTCTCATTTCATTCCCGTGGTTGCAAAGCGTCACCTGAATCTTTCAGAGTCTCCGTGCAAGAAGCCAGAGATGGGTAGACAAGTTCAAGCTGTGTTTGCCTTGGATGTCTGTCAGCTGTGGCCCCCTCAATCAAAACAACTCTCATGTACATGCACGCTCACACTTACAAGGAAGCATGCACGTACAAACACTGCTGGTCGGGGTAGGAGCAGGTCATGTATTTGGAGCTTCATGGGAACTGTCAAGGGAGGAAAAGGCCAAATTGGGCACTATTAAGAGAAAAGAAAAGGGTCCCATGAAAACCAGGCAGACTGTAAGAATTCAAACCCGCCGCTTAAACCCGACGTGCTACAGTAAACCATTATCATTAAGGCTCGTTTAGTGCCGGGACCTGGCACAGGCTCAACTATTACGACGGAACAGAAAGGTCAAACAAATAAACACTGTGGCGAGCTGCGATTTCCTTGGCAACCGGTGATTGTTTGTTGAGGACGTCGTGTCCGCTGCCATGGCAACGGCGAGTTCCTCAATAACAGGAAATGAAAGGGCCGCGTGTTGCTGAGGATGCTATGTGATCATTTCCTTTTAAAGACATGAAAGAAAATTCCCTGTCGAGTCACAAATCGAGCGCGTCTTGAAGAGCAAACATCGTATTTCGCTTGCACACAGTCGTCTCTCTGTTTGTCTATCAGTGTAGATTATAGCAACGAGCCCAACACGAGGAAATCAAATTGCAATTTTCAGGAATATAATGAGGACGATCAGCTCAATGTGATACTTTGTCCTCCCTCAAATAGTACTGGTCAGATTTTAGACTGTAAAAAAAGAGGCGAGTCTTTGCATAACAAGAAATACAGGAACATAATTACAAGGAATGTGTGCAAATGTTCCTGAACTGAGTGAAGCCGGAAGTATTTACGTAGCAGCCGTGATAAGAGCGGAAGAGTTAAGGAAAGTAGCTTCAGTGCTTCCTTTCCTATCTCCTTTAGCAGAGGAAATATCGGACCATCCGATATGAAAGAAATGGAGCTAAGGCCGACTCTGCAGCACAGAGAGAGAGCGTGAATATGGACAGATGTGTTAAAAACTTTGATCATGAAGTCTGATGTTACTCTACAGGTCTGTGGTCTCTCAGCGCTGCAGGCTATTAACAGACAGACGCTCGTCTCCTCTTTGAAACCTGCTCTGTGGCCTCGCTGTGCTGCACTCTTATGAACTCTGATGAACTTTTTGGGGTCGTGACTCTTCATCTGCTGCAGCTCTCTGCATTAGATCTGATGTCTTTCTCAAAAAATTGAGAATAACCAGACACACCTGAAGTTATCCTGACCAATCAAACTGATATATAAATCATGAATATCACATTTATGTACATGGAAGTTACTGTTCTACATCTTTCACTGTAACTAATATGTTTATATATAAGTGGACAGGAGCGTGAGCATGAGAGAGAGACACCTCATTTAACTTCAGGTGTAAACACGGTACAAACACACCTCTGGTGGATATTTTGTAGTCCAACATCTGAACTTTGTAGTTTCACCACAGATCACGACAGTAACATCCATCGTCGCATAATTTAATCATCGCGTTATTTAACTGAACTTTTAGTGCCCTACGTCCCCCGTTGATCCCTGAGATCCTCAGATGCGTCAGTCCTGGCTGTCCCACGGTCAAAATATATACACACAAAGGGTGACAGAGTCTTTGCAGTCATGGCTCCAAGACTTTGGACTGACCTGCCTGAGAAGATCAGGGCTGCAAACTGTGTCAACTGTTACATCACACTCCCATAAAAAGGCCTTTAGCTTGACTTTTTATGATTTCTTGCTCTGAACCTATTCTTATTGTTGTTATGGTGGTTTGTAACTGTGCTTTGAAAGGTGCTACATCAATAGTTTATTATATATATTTATAATAATGACATAGTTTTGTGTACGTGCAGTCGGATTCTCTGAGCGTCTTAGTATTCACTCACCTCTTCCCCATTCCTCCTGATTACCTCAGCAGTATTTATACTGAGCTCTCTGATTACAGAGAATGATTCCCAGCCTTTGATTCTTTGCCAGCGCCCTTACCTGTGTGCCTTCCTGCCTGCCTGCCTGCCTCGTTTGACATTTGCTTTGATCGGATTAAAGGTGTTGGACTTTGTTCTCGACCTGTACTGCCCTGTGTAGCGCTCATGTGTTTCTGTTCTGTTACGGCAGGGGTAAAATTTTGTGGTTTTACAAATCAAAGGTAGAAGCTGGTCCCGCTCTCTGGAGTAATCCCGGTTAACTTCACCTGTGTGGTGCTAAAATCACCAGGCATGGCAGCCCTTCATCCAAAAGTCTTGTTACGTTACTTTTTATGGGCTTCTCAGTTCGAAACAAGACTCGATAATCAGCCTTTAAACCAACAAGTGGGCTCAGGCTGGTAAATAAATGGTCAATTTATAAACGCGTGCTCAAATAAAACAAGTGGCCTGCTGCTGGGAAGCTTTAGCTAATATATTTTACCCAAGAGTGAATGTATATCATCAACATCTGGTTTTTCCAGAGCTGTATTTAGCCTCACAGATTCCCCCCCGAGTCCCATTTTGTGGCTTAAGATTTGTTGCACATACTTGTCTATACATCGCACCGCGACCCGCTTCACGTGATTTGTTTTCTGACCGAGACAGAGAGAAAATATTTCACTCTTCAGTATGCACTATGTTTCTGGATTGCGGGAGCAGCTCCGCGTTCACACGGTCTGATATTTAGCTCGTTGTTCGATGAGCTGCGTTTATGCTGTTTCTTTACAGTTTTACATCACCTTAAACTCGCTGTCAAAAGCTGCTTTGCTGGAACTCATTAGCTGAATGGTAACCAGCAGAAAGGCATGCTGGATCACATTAAGAGGTGTTTTATTCTAAAGGGCATGACTCCAATTTTCCGTAATCAGACAATTGCTTTATATAAATGGCAGTGAGTCTGAAGGTGGGGATTTATTTTGAATGAAAGCACAGCAGAGATTAGTTTAAGACTGAGTCAGACTGTGAAACAATACCACATGTTTTAATAGATTCTTGTGGCGTTACAGTTTTCGCGTCGCGATTTTTTAAATGTTTCCTGCTGATTTCTGTAAACTGGCTTCTTACGATGCCGCTTATGTTGTGTATTTTTCTTTTTTCTCCCTTCTTATCCAGGTACTTACCTGTTACAGTGTTAGAACTTTAAATAATTTAGCCTCAAAGATGCACCAATCAACATAATGTAATACATAATGTGACAAACCTACAGAAAATGATCACTTAAAGCTGCGTTGTGTAACTTTTCCACCATAAAATAACACACTTTTAATCATTTTGATGTTACTCTAATGTGATTTTGGTGAAACTGAGTCATGTTTTATGGAGAAAATGGTTTCTGGGTTTTCCCTCTGATGTCCTCCAGCTGCTCTGTATCAACTCTCTGTGATTTACAGAGTTTCCTGAAGGACAGTGAAGTAAACTGCTGCCAACTGTAGCTGCTGTTAGCTAACGTTAGCTCAGTTTGTTAGCTGGGTTGCACAGACTGTGAGCTCAGAGCACTGGGGGGAGTGTTAGTGTTTGTACCACAGAAGAAGAAGAAGAAGAAGAAGAAGAAGTTTTCAAGGCTTGTGTGAGTGCTGACAGGGAGCCGGTGTCGTGCCAGAACCAGAGCTGGGTAAGAAGCCTCTATGGACATAATGACAGAGGTGAAAAGGCTGAAATAAAAGTCTGAAAGACAAACGCCAGGCTGGGCTAATATTAGCTGGCTGCTATGTCTTGTGTTATTGCATTTGCTTGATGTTTGACTGTTAGCAAAGTTGTTGACTTGCTAGTTTTTGATCATAAGTAATGTAATCATAACAAATACACACGTGCAACTGTCCATATTTACAATATTGGTATTGCACTCTGAAACTGGGGGCACTAAGTTTCAAAAATACAACTTAATATGCTGAAAGATGCTAAAATGTGCCGTTGAAGCAACGTTGTTCACCTCAGTTCTATGGCATTTTGTTTTTCTGGCCCACAACTGACAAACACAATGAAACATTTAGCTGCTAAAGAGACAAATATTTCCATCAGACACTGGTAGAGACCAAAAACTGAATATTGGCACTGACGTTCATCAGTTGGACACAACCACAGCTCCAAATGTTGCTCTGTATATGCTGAATGTGTAAAACATTCCAATTAACGACTTTATAGGTGATAATTTCTCAGCTGAGCTGCACACAAGGAACCAAAGCAATCGATGTACAGTCAGTAAGAACATTGTTTTATTGATTGCCACTCCTCAAACACTGTTCGCTGGAACAGCCTGTCGAGCCTGTCTGATTGCAATCAGTGTTATTGTTTAATAGTCATAGCAGAAATACGTCCAACACTGTTGGTTAAATATTTACACGAAAATGTTCCCTCTCTCCGACCTCAGTGAGCGATCAAAAGACACAATCACTTCTTTGTTCTCGGGCCTCCGCGATGTCTACTGTGTACAGTCAGTAAATCAAGTCTCTCCCATTCACTCAGTCTTCTTCCATTAACCTCCATCCTTTTCCAATGAAAGGCGTCAAATGTCTCTCCTATAATTTAGCACCTGTTGACAGACTCTTAGTTGTTCTTTGACTTTCCCTCTGGTACCTTTAAAACTCTTAATGTGTTAAGATTTCTGCTCATTAGAGGCTAATTATGGCTGCGATGCCAACTCACGCTGCTTTATGTCAGCACCACTGGGCTTATTAAAGGTAAGAGAAGGTCTGCAGAGAGTTTTTAAAATATTTTTTGGAAAATAAATGGCAACACTTAAAACATGCAAACACGGGATTTACAGTTGCTAGATCGAGACTCATTTGTCAGTTTTTAGGAACTCTGTGAGTCTTGTCTCACCTCGTTGTAGACTTGGCACGCAGTCAGAACAATCACAACTCTAATAGCATTTCCCACTGAGCAGCTGGCCCACGTTCTTCTCTATTTCTTGGCCCTTTTTAAAGTTTACAGTAGGTGGACACATGGTGGACTGCTTCAGCAGGCTTTGACTTGGACAAAAGATGGCTCATAAATCCGTCTTGTGCAACACTTGGCAATAATTTCTATGTCCGAGATCTCTTATGGTGCCAAGTTGAACTTCAAGACCAGACTCTGTGGAAAATACTCAAGCTTCTCCCATGGTGACCACATGGTGAGCACTATGTGTATGAGGACACTAATTTTGTGCTTGAATGATTTCTGTTTTTGTGGTGTATAAGCTTTCTATCTAAGAGTAAACCCTGTGTTTCAGTTCTGTGTTTTACCAATCATTGAAGATCTTTGCTATAATGTGTCTCTGCTTTTAAAAGAGAATTCTGACACTACGTTTGTAATTTGCTTAACTATTTACTTTCTTGCCCAGAATTAGACAAGAAGTTTGACGCCACACTTCAATATCTGCGCAACAACTACGGAGCTGGAGCCATGAGGCATTTAGCTTAGCTTAGCATAAAAGCTCGAGGCAAGGGGCAAGCTAGTCTCTGGGGCTGGACTTCAAGAATAAAATAAATAAAATATTAAAGATTTTTTCACAAGCTTCTCCCATGGTGACCAAAACCTCTGAGTGCTCTGTGTCAGAGAACACTGGGCTTCTGTTTTTATGGAATCTTCTTTATTGTTTGAGTAAACCCTCGGTGTACATCCTGCTAATTGTGGATGATCTGTGTTAGAATGTAATCTCTGCTTTTATTTGTAAATTTGTATTTGCTAGATTACTTCTTAATTCTTGCCCAGAATTAAACAAGAAATTTGACACCACACTCTAATATATGTGCAATAACTATGGAGACTGGGCACTTAGCTTAGCTTAGCATAAAAACTTGAAGCAGAGTTTTAACTGTTTTAAACCTTCCTCAAAAAACAACAAGTTACAGTTTTATAGGAATTCAAAGTGACAACAAAACCCAGAGTCACAGCCCCAAACACCTCAAAGTCATTTCATTAAGGCTCTGGAACCAAACTGAAGATGACAAACTGGCTTTTTTACGCCCCAGCTTGCCCCCAGAAATAACGGCTTTGGTACTTTCTACTTCAATTCTTCCACATTCTGATTTTCCAATCCATTTTTTGCACATCCAGATACAATATTAGTCCATTCCAGTGCCATAACTTTTGGAGGGGGATTTCCGTCCTACTCTGTACCGCCACCAGTGCAATAGGACCTGATGCAAGACTTTTCATAACCCTGCAGTGTGTCTGGGTCTTGGTTCAAGACCCTTTCTCATTACTTTGGCCCAAGGATCTTCATTCCTCTGCCACTGTTGTATCTGGAGAGTTTTCAGACTACATTTATTGTTCTCAAGTTACATTCAATAGTAAATGTTTTTTTCACAACCAATACTGATGACAATATGGTTCTGCAAACTAAGACTAAACATTATATATGAAACTAATGGGGAATATACGTTGATGTTTAATATATTTCAACATATTTTGTAACACAGTACGAGTATGTTTTTGGGAAGTAAATGTTTGAATCTTTCTTTTTTTTCTGAAGTAGCTGGATTTTCTTCAAAGGCAGGTGGGAAATAATAACTCACTAAGTGAGCTGCCTCATCAATGGTTTACTTAACTTTAAGGAGGACTAACCACACACACTGCCGCGAGGTTCGCAGATCTCCAGAGCAGGTCTGGAAACTGCTCCTGCAGAAACCCACCAATCCAAGGTCCTCTTGCCTCATCCAACCACTCCTAACGGGCAATTTCCATCACACGGCGGTTTTCTTTTGATTCTTTTAAAAGCTTCACGGTTGGTTTCAATCTCAGCTGAAACTCTGCGAGCAATCACCGACTGAAAAACCTTTAAATAGTTACAATTTTATCCTGTAAATGCCATATAAATCCCACTTCAGATCAATCACCGGGCTAATGATTCACAAATTACATGCTTGTGCTCTCCGTCTGCTCATAAATCATGTTAAGGAGAGGCAGCAGGAACAGTGACCAGTGTGACCAGCGACGGACTATAAATCTCACACACTCACTTACAGTAACTGAGACAGTTCACTGGGATGATAAAAAAAAAAGGTTGTCATGCACCTTTAAGGTCATAATATCACAGGTAATATTCAGTAGTGTGGATGCATTTATAAGCATTAAGATAAACAACATGAGGTCATGAATCCTTTTTGTTTTGATTCTGCTGATGTATTTACAACCTCATGAACCAGCTGTGTGTGCAGTCACCCATATTAAAGCCATTAACGGTACTTAAATCAATCAAATCTCACTCTGAAGGAATGCTTACATCTACAAGATCTTCTAAATCCTCTTGTTTGACGCACCTAACGGTCTTACTGTGCGCTCTCTGACACTCTCCCACATGCTGTTTTTAGAATATTAGCAGGGATAAAATGACTGAATGCTCGTATCTGGAAAATAACAACTGCACCGTATGCTGTGTGCAGCCGAGGAGTTCGCTCAGCGAATGGGGGGAAAAAATACATCTTGTGATATTTATACCTTAACGCTGCCGGAAAACCAATCCGCCTTTCCTTTGGACAGACTTTGCGAATGCCAGTGGACGTCAGATTGCAGTCAGCGAGCCATTAATCATCCGCTGTGCACGTCTGATGTTTGTCTGTGTTTCCAACAAAGCCTCATAAAAACGGATTCAGAAATGTTACACGTTAGTGTGCAGACGCCCAAATGCACGTTAAAGTCATATATTATCTATAAAAAAATATGATCAACACTGGGATTTTTGTTTTAGTTTCTTTCTCTCCCTTGTGCACGATCTAATTTGAAATCCATAAACAATAATCCCATCACGGGCAGTTTTTATGTAACTGTAATCCTAAAGCTATACACACAAAGAATTTATGGAAACCTGACACTTGACTGTGTGTGTGTGTGTGTTTTGTTTGCTGTTGCCGCTTCCAGATTTATTTCCACAAGTATGGCGAGCGTCCACCTCTCTTTTTTTTTTTTTTTTGTGGTGCTCTGTTTGCGATCGCTGCTCTTCTCTTCAGCCCGGTAAATCAAGTGGAAGGAGTATGAACTGTGTGATTTAATGCGGTAATTCGAAACACACACCCACGAGGATCGTAGTTTTGAATTAAAAGATTCCACAACAACAAAAAAAAAAAACCCGCCTGTGTGTCCCGGAGTGTGTTTACTTTGTTGTCAAGGCTGAAGCTTTTAGTCTAACAGTACGCAGAACAGCGAGGCTCACCTCCAGAAGAGCCAGAAGAAAACCGTTGGACTCCATCTGGATGGAGGAGTTGCTGTACATTTTGTAATTTGCCGTGTGTGTGATGTGGTCCAGCTCGGCGAGGCCTCCGGTGTGACGCTGTATCTCAGCGAGGGATCTGGACGTTGCATTGAGCAGAGAACCAGATACCGAGATGTGTTTTTGAAGCGGGTGTAGATGTAAATGGCTTCTGACAGAGCTTAAACATGTGCGGTGTGTTTTCAGGCTCTTAATTTTCCAGGAAAGTTTGACTGTGTGCGTGTGTCCTTCATATTCATACATAATTACATCTGGGAGCTCTTTTATAAAAAACAGTGTGTGTTACTTTGCTGTTCACCTTGTAAATGGCAGGTTTTGTCACTGTTACAACACATCTTATAAAAAGCACGGCACATGTGCGGTTCATAAAGACAACGGTGGCAGATTTTAGTGGAAACTTTGATTAATTTCTGAAACAATGGGTCCTTTATAGAGGAAGACGGAGGCAGGCTTACTCCATGCTAGCTCCATGAGGTGGCCTTTTGTTTCTGGCAACTTCTTTTTACATTACGAAGCCTGTGAAAGGGTCGTAGGTATGAACTTGAAGAGTACATGTGTGCTGCCATGCTAAGATTGAGGCGATCACTATCTCAGGTGATGATTCACGGATATTAAAGATCAGACTGTGATATAATTTGAATATAATCCCGTTTGGTTGACGATGAATCAGTGTGTTTGGTAGACACATCTGCTGATGATCCACAGCTGAAGAAGCAGGGCTATGAACATGTTGGCGGCCGAAGCCAAATACCGTCCGTTCTCTATGTGATGAGCTGGCAACTTGTCCAGATGAATGAAAATCCAGCAACTCCAGCCCTCAAACGTCAAACACCAAATGAGGAACGCTTGGCAAAACAAAAATGACAAACAATAACTTAAACTTTCAGTTCGTCTCCTGCTGCGTTTTACTCTCTGCCAGTCTGGACAGGTGACACATAATCCGGACAGAGTGGGCACAGACAGGATCTCGATTCTGCACACTTAGCCTGCAAAGACGCCAGCTGTTGCTCTGATATTAGTTCACAGACCTCTTCGGTCATCACAGAGCGTTCCCACATAGCGAAAGCCGACTACAGGGACCCTCCAGAGTCTATCACTTGGGAAAACATTTTCTCTACATTCGCCTTTTATTTGTCTGGCGAGGAGATCGAGGCCTGTTTGTGTTATGGACAGACGGTTGCCAAGGACACGCAAAGTTTCTCAGACGAGCAGCATTCCAAGTTATTTTGAACATCTCTCACTTTTTGTATGATTTGGAAGGCGGCTTTACTGTTAAAACATCTTCAAGCAGAAACTTAAAGATGTATTATACTCTGTGGTGGGGAGGAGTGATGAGACACAAACGTATCCCCGCTCCAGATGCGAACATGCCTGAAGATTCATACTTCTTATAGGAATAACATGTTATTACTGTGATCATTCACCGGCCTGTGGTTGGACAGGATTGGTAATTCTGCCAGAAATGTGGCTCAAAAATCCCCCTGCCACAAGAACCTTTATTTGATTTAGTCCAAGAAGAAATTGATCAAGGAAAACCACGAGTTCCCTCCAACAGGAAAGAAAGCGGTTTTCACTCTGCAGTGTTCAGGAAAATGTCTTTTAGAGGGTGTGTGACGAGCGTGGCTGATCAGCTCCTTGTCATGTTAAACGTGTGTTTTATATACTGTTTTACTGTGTGTTGTAGCCATGACATTTCCAAAGCGGCCAAACATTAGAGTTCACCACATGCTGAAGCGTGGAGCTGTAGTAAAACAGTAAAGTGAGTTATTATTAGTGTTTCTAAATGCAGAAATACAAGAGCAGAAGTTTAAACAACTGATTAAAACGTGCGTTTATTTGCTTTCAAGTAACCTCAGCAATACTGTAGTAACGTTAACATACTTCTGAAGACAACAGTATAAAGAATGGACTGTACCATTGGCGTACCTGACTCCTGGTTGCTCAAATAAGCCATCTGTAACAGCACCCACCTGTCAATCAAAGCGTCCACGCTCTTAAACCTGCATAACTTTAAGCCTTAATATAATGTGAACAGGTGAGTTGTATATAAATTCACCCTCAGTACAGTTGTCATGAACGGGGAAATTAGCTACAGAGACCAAAACTGTTTTTTGTACCAGGCTGTAAACATGTTTATTTCTGCTGTCTAACATGGGGACTTATGGAGACTGACTCACTTCTGCAGCCAGCCTCAAGTGGACGTTTGAGGAACTGCAGTTTTTTGCAGTCACAGAGGTCAGAAGCAAGAAGAGTACCCCGAGGGAACCCACACAGAAAGACCAACAGGGGCTTTGAACCAGCAACCTTCTTGCTACACCTGTGCCAACCACTGCACCACTGTGCTGTGTTATTGTCTTTTGAAAATGAACGTTCATTAAAGTCCAGCTTTAAGAACGCCCTGTGTCAAGAGAGGAGAGTCTCATATCGTTGTAACCCTCGTCACATTTCCTTCTTGTCCTTTGAGAGTTAAATCTGGGCCAACTGGACTCGGCTGTAGCTCAAGAAGGCGTTTCATCAACGCTCGCTTCTCTGCCAGTCAGTCAGAACCGATGAAGCCTCAAAGGTGAGAGGTGAAACATCTCCATGCATCTACAGGCCAGGTCTGGCTGCCCCAGATTGAACTCTTCTCAGAGGACGATGACGTGTATGACTGAGAACCTTCACAACCTATCACTGACATTCCTGTCATCCTCAACAAACTGCTCGCAGCGTTTCAGCTCAGCGCCCCTCCTTGCTTGTTTTCCATCTCGGTCTGGCATGCGTGCACACTGGATCTATTGTACGCGGCGAGGCTTTGCCTATTTACCCGATACTCGACAATGAGTGAAGCTGCTGTGACGCCAACGGGTGTGGCCTTGGGTGCAGACAGACACCCTCTCTGTCCGACATGTATGACTGTATTTATGTATGACATCTGTATGTTTTAAAGCTACCAGGGGAACCAGGAGGAAATTCAACACATTAGCAGCTCAGTGTTTGTCTTTTTGTTCCTATTGTGCGACTGCTAACCATTATCTGAGCGTGATTGTGTGTACACTGGCTGCAGGCCCGGGATAAGATCATTGTTTTTATATCTCAGCTCAATTAAAGATAAGAATGAGGTGGAGTTACTCAAGACTGCTGCTGCATGCACAGACATTCGATCATGCATACCTCAGGGTTACTTTCTCAATCACTGTATCCGAGCACCAGAAATCACCTCTTATCTCTAATATTTAATATTTAGTTTAAGTTTAATTTGGTTTGTGTCCGACGCTTGGAGAGAGCGCAGTGGTCGAGAGACAGAGAGAGTGAATGAGAGTGAGGGAGCGCGGCCGGTTAATCAGCAAAATAAAAGTTATTTCCTGATTGTTTCACGGCGGTTACGTTCAGCACAAATAGTAGAGATGGCTCTTTGAAGGGAGGCGGATCTTGTGGAGCCGTCACAACTCTAAACACTGCCCGATGTGGAGATGCAAATTATTTGTTGACCCGGACTTGAAGAGATATTTTTCATTTTGTCTTAGACCACTGCAGTGTACTGACTACTGAGGCGCTCATGTCAAGGCAGTGTGCAGACAACAACAGATGACGCCATGCGATATTTGCATGTCAAATAAGCACCCCACATGCACTCTGGAGCTTGTGTGTGCAACTGTGCGTGCTGTGTGAAAGAACGGCTTGCAACTGCGATATAGAGCTGTTCTACAGATCTGGTTTGTTCGTAAACTCCGATTCATCGTGATGATGAAGCTCCTACCAGGTTGCACATCCAGCAGACGCAAAGAAACATTAATGTAGAGTCAGGTTTGTGACCAGTAATTCTCTTTTAGCTCCGTTTTGGTTTCCACCAACTCCTGAAGGAAATCTGCAGCTCTTTAGCGGCTAAATGTTCGACAGTGTTGGCCTCCTCGATAGCTCTATATGTCTGACAACCAAAACAACGAGCTAAAAGAGGCTAAAAATCTTACTTGATGATCCTCTGGATTACAGATAATAATTAGACTCATTGCTGATGTAAAAATACGGATTAGAGTTACTTTAATTGTTACTGATCCTCATTCCAGAGCGACTTTGTCACTATCAGTCACCTATTTGTTGACGTGCAAATTATTTTTGTCGTTTTATGTTGTTAACAATCTGGATTCAATTCTGTGATTCACAAAAACAGTCCACTAAGACGTTAACGGACTTCTCACCCTCGAGACATCGTCGAGAGCCAAAGTGCCACCCCTCCCTGTTTCCTCGCCGTTGCTCAACTTTTCTCTTCAATGAACATTTCATGCGAGGATGGCGGATCTGAGCGCAGCAGCCCACCTACGGTCCTGGGACCGGATCCCACCAGAACTTTCTGTGCTCCAACACCCTCTCGGCTTTCCAACTGGCTTAACAGAATTAGACAAAATACTAAAAAGGTTGAACGACGTGCCAACTTTCCTTTAAAAAAAAAAAAAAGAAACACCACGGCGCTACATTTTCCAAATTAATCTCTTTTATGCTTTCCATCGTTCACCTTTGGCCCCGACGCTCCTGCAGATCCTGCAGCTATACGTACCGAATGAAATAAACAGAGTGGAAAGCTGCAGTTTAAAAAAAGGAGCGAGAAAAACAGGAAATAGCGACAAAGGAGGGAAAAGACTTGAGGACAGAGGCGACGATGAGGAGTTCGTTGTTCCATGTGATCAGTTTAACAGCTGCTTCCTGCCTGTCTGAAGGGTGTGGCTGGACGTTGTGTAACTGATCTGATATCAGTAAACCTCAGATGCCTCAACAATGATTTTATAACATCACTTTTAGGCTTATCTGTGCAGATCCACAGCAGCAAGCCTCGCCGTGTTGCTCTTGGATTTGTACTCAAAAGAACAGTCTCTGTGTATCTTACTGTTATCTCAGGGTGAAAGCAAAGCGTATCCCTCCTGTCTTTGCCCCCAAATTACCCCTGTCGCATAGCATCACAGCTCTGATGCTGTAGGTGTGAGATAACCCGGAAAGGCAGCTGATTGTTTGAGTCTCGGAGATATCTGTGCAGACGAGGGCTCGCTTTACCGAAAGCATGATAAAAATCCTGTCTATCGTGGGCTGGGCAGGCCCCCGAGGGACCAGTGGGAGAGAGGGAGACGAGAGAGGAGGGGAAAGTCTTGGCTTCGGGCCCGGAGAGTGGCAGCTTGCCATGGTTTCATGTCTCCGTCAATGTGAAACAGCAGACGGCCCACCTGTGCTTCTTCATGTGGGGCAGAAAGAGGGGAAAGAGTTTGGGCTGTCGGGATAGCAAGGAGGTCCCGGAGTTCAACTTTTCCTGCAGAGAAATGTTGCAACGTTATCCTGGTTTCATGTGAAATACAGATCCATCTGGCTGCGTTCAGGCGGGCCGCCTGAGCTGTCGCTGCCTCAGGGAGGACGTTATGAGCAGAAGAAGAAGGGAGTGAGAGGCATGTCCTGCGATTAAACTCTCACATCTGCGTCTCTGCGATAACATCACCGACTCTAGATCCCAATAACTGCCACATAAGACTGTTAAAAAAGGAAAGACGCAGCTTTGGAAAACCATCAAGTGGAGGGACCTGGATTCAGGCGGCATTGTCGCCATGATGTGGAGGACAATGCTCCATAAAGCCCCGTGACGCCTTGAAATAATCGGCAGGATCTGATGTAATTGTACAGTTAAACTGCAAAAACCAGGCGTGTAACGACACATTTGTGTTATTAGGTCAGATATTTTTGCTTAATTGGACTCTTGGCCGGAACAATCAGAATCAGACCTGCAACGTACACTCGTATCACCGACTAGTCCCTTTAATCACCGCAGATCAATAGGCGCTCTGAAATGTGGAATCTAATTATCAGGAGGCGCCTCGATAATGAGTTCAGCCCTGTAAACTGAATATGAAATATGGCAGCCTGGCCGAGGATGAAGTTAGAGAGCTCTGTACAGCTGCTTTACAGCATCAGAGTCAGACATCAACCATAACGTGTCACGTATGTGACACGACGTGAACGCGACATTTTCTGAGCTCCTTTAACCGGTTCACGGTGGGCAGGATGAGATGAGGTGATGTCATGTACAGTACGAACACCAATCACCATTCAGCAATATTTGAATAAAAATCTGGTGACAGCTGGTGTTTGTTTGCTCGTGTTGCCCGGCTACTGTAAGTCAAATCGGATGAAACCACGCACGGCCTTGTGTGTTTTTTTTGTTTTTTTTCTGTGTCATGCTGCGTTCAAGTCTGAATTCCTCAATGTGGGAAAGTTTGACACGGACAACAACAACTCCCATCAACCCAAGACTGCCGTTCAGTGTAAATAAACCCACATTTAATGGATATGGTGCCGTTATTAACTCTGTAATCATGCAACCGCCTTGAGGGAAGTTTCCCAGACATTGCTGGCATAACTCTGAGTAACTCATGTGCTCAGTACTTCAGGATATATTTAAGGTTTGAATGTTTTCAGGGGCTTTATGGCACCAACTCAGCTCTGGCATGTAATTTACTTGTTTGTTTATGGCAAACATGGTGGTGGCGGCTCCACGCTCGGCTCTGGCCCGCTGGTGGGTGGTGGGCAGCAGGCTGAGGGTGAGGCTGGCAGACCTTACTCCTAAATTTAGATGCTGTGTAGGAGAAATCGATAAACAACAAACAAACAAACAAACAAGGAGATAAATAACACTCAGACTTCCTCTGAGCGGTCTGGAAGTGGACCAGGGTGGGTAAAGACTCCTGACCTGCCTGACGTAGCTCCTGCTGGGGCCGGGTTGGAGGGCTGGTGCTCACCTCACTGATGTCCCAGTCTGACCTCGATCCTCACCACCGTCCTGTGTCATTTGATTGTTATTATAGTTCTTTTTACACCAGATTATATTGTATTATACTGAATATATTTTTTATTATTTTATTACTTTACTCGTCGTTCCCACGTGCACAAACATTCTGCACATTCTCTGTAATAATTTCTCTGCAAATGTTCAAAATTTTATCTGTCAAAAGAACAACGAATAAAGAGGCACAGTCTATTTCCTTCCACACATCGAATATAAGATAAAATAAACCAGGACATTCGGCTGACATCTTATGAACAAGCCGATATCTCATGTTATATATTGGACAGTAGAACAAAAAGTGAATCACACAGGAGATACTTTCTATCCTCGTCTGGAATCGAGCGGTTTCCAGCTCACATATAAAGTATCAACATTAACGTTATATCCTTTGCAGCAGTGCTTTTCACTGTTCCTCTGCAGTTCGCTCTATCTTTGCAGCAAAGCCCAGCTTGAAAGCGAAGTCGCTGCTTTACGTTTGTCAGTCTGGCCTGGCAGGAAAAGTGACAGAAACATCTCCAGAGACCATTAAAGCGTCCTCTGCGCTCCCACTCCTCCAATACGGCCTCTTTGGTCACTCCAGTGGAGCTTTTCGGACATCTGCTAGACGGGTTGAGTCCGTGGAACGTTCACAGCCTCGCGTCTATTTGGGGAATAACTGTAGATGGTGGAAATATTGTTTTATGATGTGAGACAAAATCCTGCTTCCCTCCGTGAGGAGGAAATGGACCAGAGGAAGAAAAAAAAGGACAGACACACTGTGAGGAATTGATATCCCCTTATTGGAAAAGCAGCAATGAAAGACAGCACACAAAGAGAATATTTCCACATCTGACACCTTTGATGCGGAACCGCTTCATTTGCTGAGCGTCGCTGAGCGTCCCTCCTCGTCTTCAGGATAGATTGTGTTGCACCGGAGGTGTTTCTTAGACTTTTTAGCTCAGAGCTTGCTTGATTTGGGACCAAAGACGGTTTCTTCCCTCTCAGTTTGATTTATTAAAGAAATAAAGGGACACAGAGACATGAAAATCTGATACTACTTTATATATTAAACAAAATATTCCAGCTTGGATCGAACCAGTGGACTAACGACCAACCGTCAACTTCATTTCTGGAACCAAGAAAAGATAAAGCCCCATTTATTTCCTTTGCTTAAGTGTTTTCTGTCCACATTTGAGCCCAGTACTTGCACCAGGCTGTAAACATCTTCATTTCTAACATGGGAACTTATGGAAACTGGCTGACTTCTGGAGCCAGCCTCAAGTGGACGTTTGAGGAACTGCAGTTTTTGGCTTCGCTTCACAGCGACGGAGGTTGGCGTTTGGCGTCAAGCCAGTTTACAGCCTTTGAGCTAGCACCAAAAATGGGCACAAACTTGAAGAAAGTGTTAGAGGAGAAATCAACCTGAAGAACGGACAAAAACAGACTTAATAAAACATGAAATGTTGATCACAATCTCGTGGCTAAAAAACTGTGCAGCCGACCGTTGACTCCTCATTCCTGAGGTCAACACAACCTACAGGTGGTGACAACTGCGTTCTCCGTTAAGTCCTGTGTGTCTAATTCTGTTCGCAACAGATGGTTTCATTTGGCAGCCTCCATCACAAAGTCACAGTCAGTCCAAAGGTGTGTGTGTGTGTGTGTTTCGGACTGATGTGAAAACAATAAAAGAGTTCATGATGTAGGCGGCCATGTGACGCCGCCGTATACACTGACATCTGTTTGGTATCCAGGCAACGTACTGTACAGTTTCCCGGGGCGCGGCTCTGTACAATGGTACAAAGAAATTTCCACAGGAAAACTAAAAGTGACCAAATGTGGGGAAAAAAAACGGTAGTTCATATTTTGGTTTTATGACTAAAATGATGACATAGTGTGCAACCGCTGAGGCCTTGAGTATGAATGAGCAAGGCCGCCTAACCTGCATCACAGTGGCACATTTTTTTAAAGTGATGTAGGGCGGAAAGCGTGCAGGAGCGCTGTCAGTCATAATGTTTGGATGTGTGTGAAACAATGAGATAAGCGTTGCCTCAGTGTGCTAACACCCTGCGGGCTATTTTCAACACACATTCTTCCTTTTTGGAGTATCGCTGTCGACCTCACAGCGAGGTAATCCCATTTTAAACATCCTTCACTGTCGTTTGCTACTAGTTTTACCCTCTGGTCTGTAAACTGATGAATGAATTACAGTGTAGTAGTAATAATATTAATAAATGTGCTTTAAGAATGCTAAATGGGGGCGGTTAAACCAAGACCCCTGCTGCGCTCGGTCGTGCAGGCTTCAGGATGATTTAATAGAGTCAGATTTCACCTCCTGTCTTTAATATTTAAGATGTTTTATGGATCAAACGTCTTCAGCTCGGAGGCGGTTTGTGCATCTGATTAGGATACTTCCTGGGCGCCGTCCTTTGGAGATGTTTCAGGCAGGTCCAACTGGGTGGAGACCCTCGGGGCTGACTCAGAACTTGGTGGAAGGACTACGTAGCCCATCTGGGAGTCTGGGAACGCCTCAGGAGCTGGAATATGTTACTTTAGTGAGGGACAACTGGAGCGCCCTGCTAAACCTGCTGCCACCACAACCCGGACCCCGGGGCAAGAGGAAGACGATGGGTGGATGGATGCAGCGGTGTTGACACATTTAATGTCGGCCGGGGAGGGAGGGAGCACAGAGTCAAGAGGTCCAGCTCTGTCCTAGACTGCCCCCTAGACTCCATAGAGGAAGTGGGGGAGAGGAGGAAAGCTGACATCCATCACCAACAGCTCCTCCAACTGAGGAGGCTCCTTCATCAACAGACTGATGCTCCCACCAACTACCACAGGTCCTTCGTTCCAACAGACTCTTTAACACCAGCATGACTTCATGACTTTCTTCTATATATTTCTTATTCGTGATATTTATTATCAACCTTGTGCACCAGAGCTGCATTAGTCCCATTAAACTGTAAACCCAACATTAACATGCTATCTCCGTGATGATATGATGAAGCTGTTAGCAGGTTAGACACAAAGAATCGTTAATTTACTGGACACAAACTCAGGTTTGTGTCCAGTAACTCTCTTTTAGCTCCGTTTTGGTCTCCACCAACTCCTGAAGGAAATCTGTGACTCCTTAGCTGCTAAATGTTCGACGCTTCTTCGATAACTTCAGGGCTTTTAATGCTGAGCTGACCGACACATTTCATGTCACTTTTGACCCTGTGTTAACCTGCACATGACAACTACACCCGAAACAAAGAGCTAAAACAGGCTAAAAATCCTCACAGATGCAGATTTACCCAGCGTGGGCTCGTTAAAGTCTCTTATCTTCATTTAAATAAATAAAAGTTGGTGTTTATCTCAGAACAAGGTTTCCCTGTAACTCATTCAACCAAAAAACAAAGTTGTTTCATCACAATATCTTTGTAGATTATTACAGGATCTATAAATAAATCATCACCATAACACGCTTTAGCTCATGTGTGGGTGTTACAGTATATAATAAAGTTATTTTAGTCGTATTCTTCAGTCCAATCACTGTATGTCTCCCTCTTAAATTACATTAAGCTGTAAAACGTGACAAAGAAAAGAGTAATGAACACCTCGTATAACTTTAAAACTTCTCCGCATGAAGTGCAGATTATGCGGCGGTGCTTTTCTGCGTCATAAAACACACGCTGCGTTACCGTTGTGACAGTCAGGACAGACCTGAGATGAATAAGCCGAGTGATTCATTGAGGGAAATCTCGCTAAGGCGTGTGTGTGCGCTTTAGTAACGACGTTTCACGCCCTGAAAGTCTCCGTAGAGTCAGACCGGGGAGTGAAACAGAACCAGTACCTGTGAAAGGAGACAAGAGAACCACAGACTCACGTGAGAGTTTCTGAAATATTTATTCGAGGGATTAAAAAGACAAAAACGCAGCAGGGCTGAAGTTCAGCGTCTCAGCTCTACAAACAGTGTCTATGAAGCCCTACTCTGATGTACAACAGGTAATAAACACAGTAACAGTCATACGATAATACGAGGATGCACATTCTTACAGAATGACTTGTCCGCAGTGTCTTCAAGCTACAGCTACTGTTTCTGCTAAATATAATACTTCAAACAGCTCGTCGTCTCTCGGAAAACAACAACAACAACAGCAGGGTTATTTCTTTGAAAAAGAACAATAAAAAATCTCAATCGCAGAGATTTATACAGCTTACATCGCCTCGTGTTTTAACCTCCATGATCAGTGAAATTTTAAAGGCCTTGATTTAAAGTGAATAAATACACGTTTCTTCCCTCCCGTCCCAAAACTCCACCGACATCCCGCCTCACTTTAAAATTAGTTTTATTCATTAGCATGTTAATATTCAGATCTCTAACGGAGGTAAGATAAATCCAGCCTGATGGATGTGTTTGTGTAAAAGTCGCCCACTCTCCCACCTTTTTATTTTTACAACATGTCAGGACAAATATTCTTTTTTTTCCCCACATAAGGAATATCGTCAGGCGGCCAAACTACAAATATGGCATTTGTAAAAATACAGATTTATTGGCAACGTGCTCCCGAGCACCACCAGCAGCAGCAGCAGCAGCAGCAGCAGCTGCACCACCTGGACCCGCAGTGAACCTTTCCACACCTGAGAATCACTTTTCCAACGTACATCACGTCCAAAACGACAAAAGAAAAACGGACAATCGAGCCGTTTCCAGGGTAAAAAAAATCAAATATAACAGCTTCATTTTTTTTTGTTCTGTGGTGACATTTAATGCGTTAACGTACATGTATCGTGGTTGTGTGTGTGTGTTGGATGTAGTTGTGCTGCGGAGGGCTCTCCTGGAGCGGATACATAATAACACGCGTCCAGGCAAATTTTTGAAATCAATCCTCGTGATGCTAAATGTGATCCGGGGTCAGAATAAAAGGAAAGGGAGCAGGAAAAAAGGCTACAAATCATAATAATAATAATAATAACAATAATAATAATACTGTGGTTTGATGGTCAGTGTTTGTGTAGAGAAGAGGGATGAGGGCTGGGGGGACAAAAAGGTTCAAGGCTGGGTCACTGCACTGGGCTCCTTCTCATAGATGTAGCTGCCCACACCACCAGTGTTCACGCCTGGAAGAAGCACAGGGAGAAGCAGAGGGTTGTTGTTGACGTCGGGTAAGAGAAGGTACGACATGAGCAAGGGAGGAGGGTTGCAAAACATTTCCTGCACAAGCTCAACAATCTGTCGTGTGATGAAATGACTCTTGACTAACACTCGTGCAGCAGCAGAGCGCTCAGACATACGACATGCTGGTTCAAGTGTAGCTGATAATTGGTGGGTCGACAGCACCACCTAGCGGTTACCTTTGGGCCCGAAGAGAACAGCATAGCATGGTTTGTGGCAGTAAGGCTGGCCGTCATGCTGGAATATAAAAAAAACAGACAGACGTTAACAAAAGAAGGGCGTTCAATAAACATTGTCCTAAATATTGTCACTGTGTCTGCGTGCAGGCAGCATCAACTGGAGTTCAAAGACTGCGCCTTGAACGCACCTGAAGTGCTCAAGCACACCTCATCTGTTCACTCTTTGACTCAGCAACAGTGTGGCAGCGCTCCTGATCTGGTAGGACGTTCCACCAACGGGGGAGAAAAGTTTGGATTGCACCGAGCGTACGGGTGTCAATTGGAGGAGGAAACATATGTCTACATGAGGACGTTCAAGAACCGGAGACTACTTTGCCAGCAAGCATCAGGGATTTGAATGCAATGTGGGCTGCTACAGGTAGCCAGCTGAGGTTTGAATGAAGACCAGGCGTGTCGCCGTGGTCTGGATCATCTGGAGAGGTTTCACCGTGCAGGCTGGCAGGCTTCAGGAAGGCGTTGGAGGCTCTAATCCTATACAGCAATGAAGTCCATCCATCTACAACCCTGATTTCTCCTCTCATCCAAACATGCAATAAACCTGATTAAATATATTTACATATTGTCTTTGTTAGAAAGAAGGAGCTGAATGTGGCTGTAGACGTGTTTCTATGTTTGGTCTCCTCATTTACATGCGATTACATCGTTTAATCAACTCCTCTGTGACATAATCAGACTCATAAAACCAGATTTGTTGTTTTTCTGTCACAGCATTTCTTTCGTGTCGTCTTGTTCTCACCTCTGCGTGGCTGCCTGGAGCCAGAGTCTTGCTGCACCGCTCGCAGCGCAGGCATGGTCGATGCCAGTCCTTTCCCAGTGATGTCACCTTCTCAGCTATTATGACACACACACACACACACACACACACACCTGTGAGACACCATGGCAACCACTTTGCAGTCTCACACCGTATCCATGTGGAGCTACTCACCAAAATACACCTTCTTGTTGCAGCGGGGACACAGGTTGGCCTCTCCGGAAAAAGTGGTGATGCCGCCGGCTGCCGACACATTACACACACGTTACAATCACGGAAATTGGAAAAACTGATTCGGCGATAAATGAACCACTAATCTTTCCACCTGGGTGTGAAATCCAGCGCAGTAATAACGCAGAGGCATAAAAACAGCATTAGGCCGAGTACTAAACGCGTTTTATATGTTTCAGGAGGGAATCGTTGAGTAACGAGGCAGATTTGCCAAATTAGATATTCTGGTTGCCAAGTTGAAACACTTCATTCACTCCCTCCTTTAACAGCCAATCACGGGAGGTCGGTGGAGGTTCGGCGTGCGTGTAGTGCTGAGCTGAGGACTGCAGGTGGAGCCACGAGGCAAAAACACTCCAGCAGACTTCTCCAGACAATCACCACACAAAAAAAAGACAACAAAGGAGAGAAGTCTGACGTCCAGCTGCCGAGGATCTGACTGAGCTGCTCGATGCGTCGGTGCAAGGCCGTTCAGAGATTTAAAAACTAATAAGAGGATCTTAAAATAAATTCTGAAACTTCAAAATAGGAGTTATACGAGCTCTCTGTCTGATGTTTGTCAGTACTCGGGCTGCAGAGTTCCAGACGATTTGTAGGAGGCCTCGTAATCGAGCCTCGAGGTGATAAAAGCGTGAATTCATTTGTCTTTTCTTTATTTTCTCTGACTTTATCGACATTTCTCAGATGATAAAACAACATTTCTGATGTCTGAGCCTCAAAACTGAGCTGCTGAACTCCTTCGTGTGAAGAGCGACAGGACTGAAGATGCTCGGACAAACAGACCATCTATCCGGGCTTCATGTCCAAATGTTATTATTCTGATTGAGCAGTCATTCACAGCATCTGATATCAATAATACATATTGTGCCAGAATAACAAAGACTTTTACCCGTCTCTGACTAAATACACATTTTATTAAATTAAAGATATTCCAGAAGAAGATTACAAGATCCTGAATCTTTGAGTTCTGCTTCAGCGACCACGTGTTTGGAAAAGAGCCATGAACTAGAAATCTGCACAGCAGAGATAAATCGACAGAAAACACACACCACATCTAACCCGTCTGAGAAAAACTCCAGAAACACAGAGCGCATCGATGTTCTTATCGCTAAGTCAGCAGCAGCCTTCGTGAAAACGCCTCGATCGAGTCACGTCATGACAGTCGATACTTCGAAATGCGCGCTGACTTTTTAAAAAATGTACCTTTCGATGCTTGCTTCGGCACAAACACTCGCTTCTCCTCAGGTTTGGGGGCTGAATCCACGCTGGTGGGAGACGGGTTGTTGTTGGCCGGAGCGTCGTACACGTAAGAGCCGGCTCCACCGATGTTCACACCTGAAACAGGTGGAGAGGAAACATCAGTCACTGCTGCACGAGGAGGAAACGTTCGTCTGACATGAAGCATCGAGAGCTGAACTCAAATATTCAACTGAGGCTGTAAAAGTGACGTTCTGAGTCAATAAATGAATAAAAACATAAATAAATGCTGAATTAAACTGATAATATGTAAGTAAGTATTTTATTAAGAAATAAAAAAATTTAACCAATAAATGAAGAAATATTGGTGATTAATGAGAAAAATAAGGATAAGAAAACAGAAATCTATAGAAGAAAGTCATGAAGTCATGCTGAAGGACCTGCAGATCAACAACAAACACACTACAATAAGAGATATAGACAGAGTTTGGACAAACACACACTGAGTTTGAGTTCAACAAAACGACATGTACTTCACCTTTCGGCCCAAAGAGGGCAGCGTAGCATGGTTTGTGGCAGTAAGGCCGTCCGTCGTGCTGCAGGAGAGAAAAACAAACTGACTCAACAGGCATGTAAGAATTTAAAAAAACACGATGACGCAGATGGGAGAGCGCCATGTGACGAGAAGTCACACTTTTCACGCGTTTTCCCGACATCATATTTTGAGTTTTTTTTTTTTAATGGGTGGAACATGAGGTGTGTCCAAAAACTTTTACTTCAACACCGGCTGTGTCCAAGAAACTCCGTCGGTGCGCTACGCTTCGGTGTCTCCACCAGCCAGGCGTCGATGGCCTGCTGCTGATGCATGCTGGGAATGCGGCGGTCGCGGCAGGAGCATGTGATCAGCTCCCATCAGGGGAGATCAGGGCTGCAAGCCAAGGTGGTCCGGAGCCCAGAAGAGAACCAAGACAACGGGACCGACGGGGCAAGACGCCAGGCTGCGGGTAGTTAAGGGGAACTACCCACAATCCCTTCTGCTTTGGCCACATGAGCTCCTTTTCCCTCAGAAGACGGTGAGGCAGAAAAAAAAAAAAAAAAAGGATTGCTGCCTCACCTTTAATAATGCATCACCTGTGACAGGATCGGCTACGGTTAAAGCGGCCGGGCGCTCCTTTCACACTTCCTGTCTGACATTTATGAGATCCGTGAAGGTTCTGGGCTCCGACGCCGAGCCACGACTAAGCACTGATGACTTTCTCAGGACGGGACACACAGGGCTTCATTGTCAGGCAAACGGAGTTGTCTGTTAAAGAGTCGACTGTACGGCATCGCCGCTGTACGACGCCAAGCGGCAGAGGGACCCTTAAAATGGATTATCCATCGCTGCACGGCCCACTCTCTTCCCAGCAGTTAACTTCCCACATCCTGACACGGAAATCTGCCTCCTCCGTGTATTCATGTCTCTTTCCTTTCCTGACCTGCTCCTCTCCTCATCCAGCACTTCTGCTTCACTGCTGTGCTGCGCTGGATGACAGACGGAGGCCTAGAAGTACTGAAAGTATCACAAGAAATGAAGCAGAGATAATAAAACACACCTTCGTGTAACACACATTTTTCTAAAGGCTACGTTGACTGCTACGAGTTTAATGAATCCAGAGTGAAACTGAAACTGTCCATCACGAGTCTGACAACGTTACACTATCTTGGATGGCGCAGTGTCACCTCACAGCTGGAAAGTCCCCGCTTCGAAGCTCGGCTGGGGCTGAGGGTCTGCATGGGTTCTCTCTGGGCATGTTAACGGGTTAATTGGTGACTCTAAATCGCCTCTCGCGTTAAGACAGGTGGGACAGGCTCCAGCCCCGCCGTGACCCTGACGGGGATAAGTTAAGGTGTCCTTGAAATGATAAAACAACAACAAAACTGTTTATTTGGAGTTTTAACGTATGTCCGAAAATATCTGTAGATAAACAAACACAATACGTCGCGTCTGACTGATGATGTAACGTCACGCCACCAATTACAGACAGATAAAAAGCTCATTTTGTGGTCACTTCGTTAGTAAGCGAGCTGAAAGTCAAGATCAGATTTTTATATTTGACTTTTTTTTTTTAGCATTTCCTCAGGAAGAATTTTGTATTCAGGTTTTAACTGAAGTTCCCATTTCAGTGATAAAAACAGAAACTGAGAGTTCTGCTCTGCACCATGTTTTCACTCTTGTCCACTGAAACTGGTTATGAAACAGCAGAAATACGATGATCGTGAGGATTTTAACCTTTTTAATATAATTTCTCAGCAGATTTATAGATTGAGCTTCAAAGCTCATTCCTGACTTTAGAAACTGCCAACACGAAGGTCTGTTTATTAGCAGTTCAGCCGGATCGCATTATGCTTCATGGGCACGTGAAGTTTAGCTGAGCACAGGAAAGTAAAGATCCTTAAGGTGTGAAACGTGAACATTTCGTTGGGCTTTGTAAAAATCTATCAGCAGAGATTAACCTCCACATTCTGATTCCACTTGAGTTACGAGATGGCGCGCGGGTGACAGACCACAGAGGGCTTCCTCTCGCCCTCCGACTCCTTTTAAAGAAGCAGCCAGGATTTCTCTGAGGGTCACCACCTTTTGCATACCGGGCCCCGAGATGACATCAAACGCCCTCCCCAGCTAAACCCACGCTCCCTTTCTCCTCTTCATCTCCCGGCCTCACTCTGTTTCCATGACGATGGTCGAGTATTGAGTTTTCGCCTACTAAAGTCCGGCTCATGGCAGCGTGGCGCTGCAGCCCCCCGGGGCGGGATTTGGTTTCCGTCCACGGAGAGAAGAGGATGGTGGGCCGAGAGAGGCAACTGTGCAGCTACATTACTGTAATCATGCAGAGATTAAACCGCAGAGCAGCATCCTTTGAGGTCCGCGGGGAGACGGGGAAACGCTGAGATCACATCCTCTTTTGTGTTGAGAAAAGAGCGGGAGACGGAGAAAAGGTGTGTGCGTCATATACTGAATTGTTGGCCGGGTCAGAGAAGACACACACACACAAAAAAAACAGGGAACGATCCCGAGGGTGTAGGTGCCAGACGGTGAGACGTGACACTGCAGTGCGATTACATAACAGAGAGAGGAAAACAGACGTAAACTGGGGGGGTTAAAACTCAAAAGGACGACTCATATTGACAGATGCAGCCAGACACACAACGAGGCAGGAAAAAGCCAAGCACTCAGCAATTTCCTGTGCAAAGTTCTGAGACGTGATGGGGGAAAAAAAACTTCATATCTCTCTGATGACAAACATTAAACAAAAAATCATTTTCCAGTCATAACGCCCGGCACACGAGCTTCTAAAAGGGTGAAATTACATCCGTGGAGAGTTCACAAGTTCACAGCAAACCATCTCACATAGAGGAAGCTATCGTAGCTTATTAGAGTGTGATGTGGCAGTTAATCACAGCCGTGCCGATATTCAGTATAACGTCACAGCCTCAGAGTGCTATATTGTTTTTATACAACAGTTCTACAAGCATTGTTCATTGTTGTCACGTATCACTATAAACTACAGGATGATTTGTTTATTTATTTGGCTCCGCCAACACAAAGAGTTCTGTTGGGACTGCACCGTGGCCTGAGCGGTACCTTTCTGGCTTTGATCAGTAAGTCTGTGTGTTACTGCAGCTCAGTCGACGTTAATATTTTTCAGACATGACTCTAAAAGTAGTTGAAGTCCATGTTGCTGACCTCCCAGTGTTTTTGCTCTAATTGGTCTAAGTTGCGCTGAAGTATCGAGTCTTCTTTCCTTCTCTTCATCCCCGTTTGTTAATTGTGGAAAAATGTTTCATCTTTCTAATTTAAGATCGATAACAGGTCTTAGTGAAACAAATTAAGAACACCTGAAGGGTTTGAAGTGGAGTGATACATGTAGTTAAAAGTCCCAGTGCTGTTATACTCTATATCAGCACTCATGGAACGATTCTTGTCCAATCAAATTACTTGGTCTGATCTAACATACTGTTATTAGACTTCTTAGCTCAAAGATCTACACCTCTTCAATGAACGACAGAGAAAATAATAAGGAGCTAGTGTGCTAGCAGTTAACTCACACGTCGCCCCTACATCTACAACCCTAAATATTTTGCCTTACGCCTCGGTGTACGCTACACGTGTCAAGAGATTTAGCTCTTTCCAAACGTCAAACATGCCACAAGCATTTTTCAGGCAATCTGTCTATAAGTACGTCAATACACGAGCGGACAGCGCTGACTCCCTCTCGTTGGATTTCACAACCACAGTCAATAAACTGTAAAGAAACAACCCTATGGAGTTTGTTGACCTTTGATTCCGTGTCATCGTCACTACTGTGCTGATATTTTACAAAGAAAAACAACGTAACCACCTAAAATAGAAGCCCGTAGATTCAGTTCAGGAGGGCAGAGCAGCATGAAGCAGCATCAGTGAGTGCATATAATGCGAGCATGAATGGCCTCAGTGGGAAGTGGACTCCCACCCCAGGGCGATGTTAAGGGACGTGCTCGATGCACACAGCTACACAGGCCGGGGAGCGTCCACATGACTGCCCTAGTTGCAGATTTAACACGCATATTTTGTGTCTTTTTCTTTAAAACCTGAACATTGATTTACATTGTTTATATAAGAAGACTGACGGTCAAAGGGAAGGTTTGTGTTCGAGCAAGAAGCTGCACGTGCAACTCACGGTAAATCTGGGTTTTAATTGATTGACGTCACTTTGGAAAACTATGATGAGCACTTTCATAGTTTTCTAACAGTTTTTAGACTAAACAGCTGATTAATGAACCATAAAACAACAGAAAATTACTACTAAACATAAAATATAACTGTTATTTGTTATGGAAGAAGTATAAAGATCTTCCAGTTAATTTCTTCGACTGCTCGTTGACACAGACTTCTCCAGCCGTATGAGCCGTGCACAGCGTTGCACTGTCACCGGTGGCGTCTTACTGACCTCAGCGTGGCCTCCGGCGTTCAGGAGCTTGTTGCAGCGGTCGCACTTGAGACACAACTTGTGCCAGTCCTTCCCCAGCGATGACACCTTTTCAGCTGCACATGAAAGACAAAGGACAGAGAGGACGGACGCGGGGTGAGCGCAAACATTCACAAAAGCATCATTTGTTTACATTATTGCAAAAAAAAACAAAAGGCCTTTATTTTCTCCATTGATTGTATATATAATGTAGCGTTCAATCAGAGGTGACGTCTCTCATTGCTTCACTCTCCAGAATAATGATCAGCTTGTGCTTCATATCTGGGCTGATGTGTGCTCCCCCCCGCGGGAAATCCCGTCACCGTGCCAACTCTGAGCGATACTGGGCTCGCCTGTGTGTGCCCGACAGGATGTGGTGATGATGTCATCGCGGGATAGACAAGACAGTAGCGTGAAAGGCGAGTCCAGCTGGAGCAGCGGGGAGTGCCCACATGTAGCCCAGATCCTTTGTGCTCCCCCTCCAAACATACAAACACCCCCTCCCCCAGTTAACAGTATACCCATCCCGCCGCAGACAGCCCTTCAACCCCATTTCCGTCCCCGTTTTTCCTCTTTTCTCCTGGAAGCACCGCCCCTCCAGACAAGCGAGGGACCCTAATTATACCCTTTCCAATAATAAATCCCTGCTGCTTCCACACAATGGACCCTAAGGAGTCGTGCAGGCAGCGGAGGAAACACCTTCTCTTATCAAGGCAGGGCACAAATAGCCGGATACTGGAGTCTGTTTCCTACATACCCCTCAGTCAAAAAGTCAAAAACACACACACAAACATACACACACACAAAAAGACGATTACTTCCTCCTTCATGTCCTTTCGCTAGCTGCTTTCCCATCTGTACCATAAACTGTGAAAAATGCTAATTCCTGCGTTAGAAATAAATTAGAAATAAAGTGTAACGCAATAAGCGCAATAAAAGCAGTTGATCTGTCAGGAGAGCTGTAACAGTCAAGACTGTAACTGTAAAAGATGAAAGCAGTTAAAGTGTCAGCTGAAGTTGAAGCACTAAAAGTTGTAGTAGATGTAGTAGTGAACTGTAAGAGATGAAAGTAACTCACGTGTCGGTAGAACCGTAAAAAAAAAGCAGTTTAACGGCGAGTTAAAGATGAAAGCAGTTAAAATGTCAGCTGAAGCTGAAGCACTGAAAGAGTTTGAAGTGTCTAGGTGTGAAAGCTGAGACCGACTGAAGTGTCATCACCTATCGCATTAGAAAAAATGATGTTTAAAGTTCAACTGCACGTATAAAAGCGACTAAAAGTGATTGAACAACATTGAGGAAAAAACAGGCAGTACAGATAATCAGTCTTGCATGAGCGTCGCCTAACACAGCGTTTCTTTGTTCCTTTTATGATTTGTGTGCATCATAATGCTTCTTTGTGCCGTTTTCAATGAATCTCCTTCTAGTTAAATCTGATTTGATTTGATCTGAGTCACGAAAACGATGCTGCGGGTCTCATGTGTGGAAAACGCTTCTCAGGATTCGACTATTCCCCGAAGAGGTTTCTGTTTACTCTCCAATCAGTTTCACTGTCAGTCCTCCGCGTCAATTAAACACTGAGACAAATGGCCAACAACAAGGCCCTGGAGAGTGAGACCTCCCGTCAACACTGCAGGAGAGCAGAGGAACGCTGACGTGGACGTGAAACGTTCAATCACTCCTAAAAGGAAGCGTCAGAGACAATAAATCACTTCAAATCAATGATCTGCTCTGCAATCAGAGGATGGCCACAAAACCTCCAGACACGACCACCAAGAGTTAAAGAGGAAACGTATGAAGGGGATCAAACTGTCGCTATCATTTTCAATTGTAGTTCAACTACTCTCAACTGTCACACCTTGCTTTGAAGGTCCACCTGCTTCAGAAACAGACAATTCAACGGGCTAAGGTGTCTGAATTTGGACTACAAGTGAACTACTTTCGGCTCCTACGCTTCAGACTCTTCGAACTCTTTCAGTCCTCCAACTAAAGCTACAATTCTCCACTGGAAGACATTTTCAGCACATGCAACCTTTGGCGTCTGCAGGTACACTTAAGATGTCTTCAGGCTACACAAACATTCAGACGACGTTTAAAGAGAGAATAAAAAAGGACCCCGGCGTGGATTAACTTGTCTGTTCTGAGTGTGAGTGGGTGTGATTTATTTCCTCTTAAATCTGAAGATACCCATACGCCTCCTTGCGCCTCCTGACACCTCCACGCTGTTAAAAAACACTGCAGGAGCGTCCTCAGTGTTGAGTTTTTAAGTGCGTCTCCAGACACATTTGAAAACTCTGCGTATGACTGGATACAGACGTCAGGGCCGGGCCGGTGTGTCGTCACGGTGGTTTAACAGCACGCTGTTTTAAAGGGCAGTTGTTATTGTAAGAGCCTGTCTGTCTGTATTATGTGTTGTGGGAGTTATAGCGTGGGGGAGGTGGAGGAGATCTGCTTCTGGCCCAGATGTTTACACCCCCTCAAGCTTCAAGCGAGCCTCAATCCTTATTATCCTTCATAAAGCCACGAACAATGACATAAATGTGCATGATTTTATCAGAATTTTAATAAACAAACAAACAGAAGAGGAAGAATTATGTAACCGCTGCACTGACGGGCTGATTCAGTTCTTCGTCTCCCAAAAATAGCAAACGTGTGGGCACAGATGAGTCTTCCTATATCTCATTACGGCAGCTAACCTGAGGCTGAAGGCACCCACTTGTGTAAACAAACACAGGGAAGTCTCTCCGGATGTTCACATCTACATCGTCAACAACGATGAGGATGTGCCAAATCCTTTCAGCCAATTCTCTCACGACAGGGCTGCAATTTCGCTCCCTCAAAAGCACACAACAAAGGATTCCCCCTCTGATTGAAGGTAAACAGTCGCACAGCTGGGGGAGATCACCGCTGAGGACTTGTAGTACATCTCACCCCGACGTTTGTGCCTGAGATATCTCCCCTGAGATCACCTCCTCTGATATTAGGAAAAACAGTATAATACAGAACATTAACTTCCAGGATAAGTCTGAATCTGGGTGGCTTAAAGAGCTTAAATCCAACTGATGACTCTGTGTTATCTGGCCGGAGCTCTGCGGTGGTCAACACCACCGACATAATCAGAGAGAATAAGAGAAAACACAAGGCTGACCACTGAGAGGTCTTCCATCTCCTTAACCACAGCAGCCAACGTGTAGTCCAGGCCTGGGCAAACTGTTCCACAAAGGGCCGGTGTGGCTGCAGGTTTTTGTTCCGACCAACCAAGAGCACACAGTTTGACCAATCAACTCTCTGAAGACTGAGATCAGTTGATTAAATGAGTCAAGTCTGGTGTGCTGCTGCTTGGTTGGAAAGAAAACCTGCAGCCACACCGGCCCTTTGTGGAACAGTTTACCCAGGCCCGGTGTAGTCGATGATGATCTGAATCCCTGAGGTGGAAGATTCATTCACCCATCTGCTGTCCCTCAAACGTCCACTTGAGGCTGGCTCCAGAAGTGAGTCCGTCTCCATAAGTCCCCATGATAAAATGTCCAAATTCACCTCAACTCACCTGTTCACATTATATTAAGGCTTCAAGTTGTGCAGGATTAAGAGCTGTTGTTACAGATGGCTTGTTTGAGCAACCAGGCCTCAGGTCAAGAGATGATTCACAACTTTGCCAATTTTTAGATTATTCCGGAGGCGGAAGAGGCAGAACTACAAGCATGGCAGCTGGTAATCATTATTGTTATTATTATCAGTTACAATGACCCTTAGAGGATTTTTTTTGGGTTGTAAAAGCGCATTTTGTACATAAAAGCTATTATTTATAGCTACCGGAAACTCAAGTAGAATAACTAAAGGTTAAACAGCTACACTGGTTTAGTCTCTGGTGGGACTCTTGTGAGACTTTACAGTATCGATATCACTGTGATTATTCATCTCAAGTACTGACTGACGGGTGGTGTTATCGCGGGAACAGTGAACTCCAGGTGAGAAGAAACTGAAACAGCGGTGCTCAGAGGTCATCGCCACGGAAAACCATTTGATACCTGCGCGACTGTAAGCAGCTTAACTTCATTTATAAATTCCTGCTGTAAGCCCTTCAGTCTGCGGTTCTCTGATTGCATCGTCAATATGGTTTAAATCGCTCAGACAGCCTGCTGCTGACTCCTCTTCTCACTGATTTAACCTCGGTGTTTACAAGCGCTCGGTTTTTAGTGATGCCGCGCAGCACTAATCAGAGAAAAGGAAGAAGTCTGCGTGCGCGCGACGGTTAACCGAAGCCAAGAATGCTGCCGTTAGAGCTCCGGTTTGTGGTGAGGTGGCACAATTTAAGAGTCAGAACGGTGCAGTGCACCATCTGATGTGCTCGAGCGGTGGTACTCCACCCACCTCTGCTCAGTTAAGTTGATTTGGGGCCAGGAAATTACCGAACAGGCTCAAGTGAACAATCAAAATGGACTCGACGCCCAACGAAAATGGCATTACGGCGGCATTAGCGTTACCGCTGGCATGAAACGAAGGCGCAGCAGCGTCTCGTTTAAACGCAGCACTCTTGGTGGAACATTTCCACACTTTAAGCAGAGATAATGGGCGTCATAGGTACACACGTAAAATGAAGTTTTCTCACGAAAAAAATTGATCTTTTTCCACCGTTATCCGTGAAATATGAGGCGCCAACACTGAACAATTAGACAGGGACAGTCTCGCTCTTTGATGAGGAGAATTATTCCTGGGAAATCAGAGTCATAAGACGTCTAATGGAAAGGGTAAAAACAGTAATTCGACTTCAAATAGATTCAGTATCATTGAAAACGAATGACTCATGTGATATTCCGGGTTGGTGAGACGATCCGTTCTGCTCACAAAGATGGAGATACATCAGAGAACATCAAGCAGGTTCTAATTTGATTCATTTTGTTTGCTCTGCTACATGATTCACTTACACTTCAGATCTTATTAAGAGTGAAACCGATTATTTCTCAGTGTGCAGACGGTCTAAAAGAGGAGCAGCACGGGAGCACGGCCTGCAAACAAACTGTGATTGGACAGAGCGTTAAGCAACAAGGAGTCGTCAGAGGGGAGACATTAACGACCCATTTTCTCCAAATGACTTAATTGCGGCTGCTTAATTGTCAACAGTACGGGGGCAGCTGCGGCTGAACACCGGAGCCGACGACGGACTGAGACTCACCCCGGGTCAGGGAAGAGAAATCTTACTTAACGTCTCACAAACGAGACAAACAAGCAGCAACATTTAGACAGCTGAACTACCAGCATGCAACGCTGCAGGAACGTCCGCTGTGAAATCTCATACGGGTGGCTCTCTTATCGCTCAATAATTCGATCGGGGTGCCACAGGGTGAGGGGGGGGTCTAATGCTCCTGACAGGAGAGGACGACGCCACGTCCGGCGCTTGGCGTGCGACGGACGGAGGAGATAAAACGATACGGCACACTTTAATGAAGCATGAGGGTAAACACTGATCATCGACAGACGCCACCGCTATACGAAAATGTAAAGTTTACGACTGTTCTCGGTGAGTTACCCGTCGTAACGTCGGTGATGTAACCGATGTTTGTGTGAATATCTCTGAACTGCGCTTGGCTGGACTCTGCTCGGTTGCACCCTTTGGTAATGTGGACCCATCTGTTCAGCTCTCCCTACAATAAACCCGTCCAAAACACACATACACACACTCATTCTCTTCGCCTATCTGTGACAGCTGAGTCCACGCGGGTGTTTTTTTATTTTCTGGCCTCATAAACTCTCTACACCTGACTGCACCGGACTGACTCGAGGACCCAAAAACATGCAGGGTACATTTAGTAAAAAACAAAAAAAACAAGCCGGCCTCGTATCTCAGGAGAAATGTAAGAAAGGAAAAAACAAGCGAGCCTGTGTTTCCTTCTCTGCATCCTCTTACTATTCTGTTCTCTGGAGTACAAACACCCTCGAGGACTCGTGACCTTTTCCTTAACTTAAGAGACAATCGCCATTCAGGCAGGCACGCAGGAGCATTCAACCTCACCAAGGGAAGTGCATTTGAATGAGTTTTCAGGCAAGGAAGCAGAGTCATTCATCACGTATTTTATTGTGTTATTTTTATAGATATTGTGATTGTCGCTATTAATTTCGATGATCTAAGGAGCTCTTCTACTTATTTATCGCGGCGCTCTACAACCTTTTTTGTGCCGCGGACCGGCTTCATGTAAGACTATATTTTAACGAGGTATGGGGGATCCAGATCCTGCATCCAGGCGGTCGTGGACCGCGGATATATTGAATAAGATGCTATAAAATAAGGACAAACTCCGAAGACAAGTTCCCAGAGCACGCTGTATCCTTACTCTGCATGAGGAACAGTTAGAAAAACCCAACAGGACTTCTACTGTCTACCAAGTAACTACTGGCTGTCCAAGAAATCTCTAGAGGTGGCTAAATTACATCGACATCATCTAATTTGCATAATTGGCTATGTGCATGTAATTGTAATGGACACTGTAGGAGAGAGGAGGAACATTGTGAACACTCTAAATATGTTTACTACAACTAAACTTTCTTCTTGGATCAGCCAGCGAGTGACAGTCTCGAAAAGTCTCCATCGACACCGGAAAAAGTCACTAGATCTGTCACTAGCTGCTTTTTTGAATAAGTCTGAATAAGTCACTAAGCTGGCGACACCGATTCTCATTTCTCATGTCACACTTTCTCATTTCATGAGTTGTTTCAGGGCTGCGGCTCACATCCTCACATGTGAAAAGGTAGAAAACAGTGACTGTTTAGCACAAGTACACTGTGACATTCAACACCTTTACACGTGATCAATAATATGAACTTAAAAAGAAGTTTTTAAAGAGTCACCCTGAGCTCAAAGTGATGTGACCCCGGGCAGTGGTGTGTTAAGCATTTGAATTGATTAGTTCAGGGTCAGCGTATGCGCGCAGCTCTCTGTGGAGCTCTCATAGAGCTGTGCAAAGGGTGGGGAAACGATGCTAAAGAGCCAAAAGGAAACATGGATCTGGAACAGCCTCTGTGGCTGATGCAACCCCGTGGCAAAACTGAGCTCTGGAGGTCGACTGTCGCCTCAGCCCAGGCGAGGTTTCCTCCCCGGGCTTTCTCCCTCCTCCCTCTGTGAATAAGAGAGGCCGACCTCGTGAATCCTGCCGGCTGACGTAAATGGGCTGCAGTTAACTCGCATCCTGTCTGCGATGGTCAGAGGAGCCGCAGGCAAACCGCCACTCCACAGCTCCCTGCCTCAGCGACTTGCTCGCCCTCCATGAACTTCCCCGAGACTGCTTTGCCCCGCTCTGCACCTTATCCCCTAACCGGTCAGGACACCGTGTCCCGGCTACAGGGACTTCAAAAAGATCCAATCTGCATGACTGGCTCACAGAGTAGTGGACCATGTCTTCAAACGATGAAGCAGGACTGTATCACTCGAATGGCACCTTCAGATCTTGCCTTCAGTAATTGGATAATCAGCCCTTGAGGGGTAGACATCATATGACAGAGGCATAAAATCTAGATGTGTTTAGACTACTGAGTGAAATCATCTGAGTCTCGTAAAGCGGGGTGATAAAAATCGACTGTGTCTGGATGAGCACATGGTCAGATGGAGTATTTCCCTTCGAGAGTGAAGACAGTTCAGTTATGAAGTGTTCAGACTTTCATTTTTGCCACGGTGCTGTCAGCTATCCGGCAACGTCGGCTCAGACTCTGATCTCAGATCTGTCATCTTCTTCCTCTCGTCTCTGTTTGTGTACGAAGCCAGCGGGTCGGCGCAAATTTAAGTCTGAGTGAATGTTTGAAAGAGATTCTTTGTAGCCTGCATGAATTTACATCTTTACACTGATCATCTACTCTGATCCTACAGAAAGAATCACAGAGGACAAGTACAAGTTGTTTACGATTAAATGACAGTATAAAGAATGGACAGAGAGTCCCGCCATCTTGGCTGTCTGGCTTCTTCCGCCTCCCGGCTAATCTACACTGTTAATCCTGCATAACTTTAAGCCTTAATATAATGTGAACAGGTGAGTTGTATATAAATTCACCCTCAGTACAGTTGTCATGAACGGGGAAATTATCTATAGAGACCAAAACAGTTTTTTGTACCAGGCTGTAAACATGTTTATTTCTGCTGTCTAACATGGGGACTTATGGAGACTGACTCACTTCCGGAGCCAGCCTCAAGTGGACGTTTGAGGAACTGCAGTTTTTTTACAACACAGAATTAACAGTGTTACATATTTAATGACCAAATCTGAGCAAGTAGACAAAGTCTGGAGGGCAAAACACTCCCAGTGGAGTTCGAAGTTGTGTTTATAATGGACCAAAACGGCACCGTGACGGGTGGTGCCCGGTGTAGTTTTGGGGTTATACTGCAACCTGGCCTTATCTACACACTTCATGGCTTACTAAAGTAAAGACCAGACTCGGTAGTGACCAGCAGCAACACTGAAAACAGACACAGATACATTTTCCCAAGCCTTATTTTGAAGGCAGACAACCAGCTTTGTTCCTCTGCTGTTATGTAACAGGTCATTCTGCTGGCTTCACCTGTGTCAGGGTGGATGGAGGCAGGCAGGCGGGTGGGCAGTCTGACTTTCAGCACCGAGCTTAATGCCATCTCCATTAGGGGATCATATTTGTGCCTCAAAAAGGCAGAGAAAAAGGAGCTCCATTGACTTGGCGCACAGTAGCTGGCAGCCCGGGTTATGCAATGGCAGCGAGCAGGAGGCAAGGACTCAAGAAATGATGTTACATAACTGACGAGGCGCATTCAAAAGTGGGAAACAGGGTAGTCCAGCGCTGACAGAATAAAAGAGGGAGGTATTGTGTGCACGAAAAGAGGTGTGGGAAACGTATCGTCAGGCCCGAGAAGGACAAACGTGCACGGAGACAGAAAGAGCTCTGTGTGAATAGAGATGTCGCTTCTCATTATAATGCATGAGGCACTTTGAGAGTCTGCGCTTAAATAAAGGCAAGCCATCTCACCCCATTTTCCCCCTTTCCAGTCCTGGTAGCTAAAGAAAAAACTAAAAAAAAATCCAGGGGGAGGAAGAGGAGGAATTCAGAGCCCGAGGCTGGAGCGAGTGATTGAAGAAGAGGAAAAGAGGGCCAGAGAAACTCACAGCAGAGTACCATTAGTTCCCATTAAGTCCTCGTTTATTCACTTAGCTGCACAAAGATGCATTGCTCTTATTTGTCAGGCACAGGATTTAAGTCTGACTCAGTGAGCCATGCTGTGTTGTGGACTCAGTGGCACACTCGACATCGTGTTTCCACTGAGAGTCCCCGGTGTATTCGAGGCATCCTTGTACCGCAGGAACAAACAGATGTGACGCTGGGAATGTGAACCCTACAATTTAAGAAAAAAAAGAAAAGAAACAATGCCGATTTCCCGCACAGAAGAACTTCAGTCAACATTTGACTTCAGTCTCCCCCGTAAAACCGCTGCCAGGTTAAAGTAACGAACGGAAAATAACGTTGCGGTTCACCGCCGCTGCGTTCAGTGACGTTCTTTTTTACAGGAGCAAAGAGGAAGGAGAGGCTGAATCCAAAATATTGGGCAACACCAGCTGGAGGACCAGGTGGGTAACTGCAGGGTGGGCCAATCACTGCCCTATATAGCAGCACACCATGAACAACCACCACCACAAGAAGAAGAAAACACGACGGGAAGTCGACAATTTTCTGCATCAGTAACACATGTCCTTGTGTAGATCAGAAGCAGGGTTTGTTTTTCACTTTGACCACACTGCAGACTTGTACATTTCACCCTAGTCGGGCTTTGTCGCGTCTCTGGAGAGCGGCCGAGGAGGATCCACGTTCCTGAAATCCAAAATGTGACATCATACTGACGCTTCAGACCTCTCCCATGCCTTCTCGTGAGTTTGAAAGACTCCCTTGCACTGACTTCAAACTTTAATTTGGTCATTAACACCTCCTCCCCTTCGCTTTCTCCATCCCTCCCCTCGGCTTGACGCGCGCACCCTACTCCACCCACGCCTGCTTCTAGTAGCCATTCATCATCTTTTAAGAGTCGACTCAGCCCGAGGCGCTCACCACCCATTTAGACACACCCCAACCAAAAATAACTCCGTCAGGATGGATCTCAGCTCAAAGCTACGGCCCGAACCAACGCTCAGAAGTGTGTAAAATCTGTGTAAAGTTGACATATTCCACACCAGGGTGACTCTCCCGCAGGATGAGCAGCAGCAGCAGCTGTGATGTTCGCTGCCACTCCTGTTACGTAAGAGGACTTTTCATCCACTCACGTAATTGATTTTGACCCCCCGTGACAGCTCTGATGATGCAAAATGCTGAAAAACGTAAACACAGGATTACTCACGGTTCAACACAACCGAAGCATCTTTCAGCCTGAAAATAAACCGAGGCATGTTCAAAGCGAGCTTGATCTAGATTTTTATGTTTATGTTGGTGACGCGAGCTCCTCTACTCGTGCTGCTCTGTGTAAACATCCGAGATGCATGCGAGCGGTTTCTCTTGCAGGGGACGATGCACGTCGACGCAGCGTGATGCTGTATCTTCTCCAGCGAGTGGGCAGTCTCAGCATATGGCATCTCTCTCTGCACTTCTTGGCCGTGACGGCTTCCCATCCATCCATCCGAAGCCAACTGCCACGCTTGGACGTCTCCCAAACACAACAGACACATTCGAAAAAAATGGCACAGGTCTGCGTCGAAATCAATCATTCGTGGGAGTTTTGTCAACTTAAAGCAAACATTTGTGTGCACTTTCATGAAATATTTACTCTTGACAGCTCCTGACCTCTCTGGCGTCTGCAGGCTTTTTCCCAAAGTTTGCCTGTGTGAATCATTTACAAACCCACCTGACACAGGGAATACAGTGGATTTCACTTAATATTTAAATATACGAAGGGTTTGCATTGTAATAATGAGCTTTACTGCTGTAATATCAAACACACTGCAGAGAAAGGCAGCCAAATCTGCATCAAATACATTTTAGCACATAAAAACAACAGCTAAATCCTGATTATTCCCAATAAATGTGTGTTTTAATGAATGGGAATTAACTGTTCTGTACCCAAGCAGACACACAGCTCAGTAAAAGTGTAAATTAATGAGCTATAGCCCCGCAAAACTGTGGTACAACAAATGATCGATCCCCCTGTCAGCAGCAGTTACCTCCAGGCTAACGAGCGGCGGGCGGCATCACCATCCTGACCCCAAAAAAGTGAGATGAACGCCGGTTGTTACTCACCGAAATACACCGTCTTGTCACACTTGGGACACTTTGAAGCCATGTTGAGACGTCGTGGTTCGAGTCAAAGTGAGCTGTTTGTGTTTGTTTTGTCCGGAGCGGCGTCCACTTTCCCCTCTCCTCGTCTCTCCGTCAGTCAGTCTGGCTCTTCCCTCCACAGCAAGTGTCCCGCTCCTCTCCGCTCACACAGGCCGGCAGCATCTATTCACTCAACGGCTGCTCATTTGCATAGTCCCGCCCCCTCCTCCACCGCCGCCACGGTCCTCATGCCCCCTTTACGTGCTGTGGGAAACGCCACAACTTCACTTAGGCGGCTAGGTAAACGTTAGCAAGACTCACATTTTTAGTGGTTTGCCTACATTAATAATCAGTTTTCAGTGTTGCTGTCTCCCTCGCACATTTCTACCCTGAAAGTATCTCTCAAACAGCAACTAGCAAGCAACTATTCAAGGTCCAGTGTGTAGAATTTTCACAATTTGTCTGTTCTGGGCTACCGTAGAAACACTGTGTTTCAATATGGTGGCCCACATGAAAGAGGACCCGCTCCCGCTGTAAGATATAGAAGGATGATTTTAAAGTAAAGAAAAACAAAAAGATTCTCAAAAAGATTATACTTGCATGAAAATATAGTGAATATTATATTACACATTTGCTTTATTCTGAAAATAAAGTCCCCAAATCTTACACATGACCCCTTTAAGATAGTTAGCGTAAAAGCAAAAAGCTACAACACACCATATGATTTTTTATTTATCTTTGGTGCAACTTTTTGTATATATGCTTGCGCCGTGAAAAAACTATTTCAATATGAGAAATATGTGAAAACTTAGGTGCTGTTACAGATGGCTTGATTGAGCAACCAGGCTTCTTTCAGGCCACATAAGGTTCACCGATGATCCACGCCAATTTTTAGATTAGGGGGAGGTGAAAGAAGCAGGACTGCCAACATGCTACAGATTTTAAGCTTCAAAACAGCGCTTCAGAAACCCGTCATCCATTCTTTATACGGTCAGTGGTCACAAGTCATATATAATACAATTTAAGGTGTCACAACACTTCAAATAAAGTGCTTGTGAAATTGTTGAACAGCGTCAAACTCCCATCTGCCAAACCTCTGCAGCGTCAAAGCTGTTTGCAACTTTTGGAAACTGAAACCACGGCGACTCTCTCTTTTTTCACTGCTCTACAATTGTCACAACATCACAAAAATTTCGTCATGAACCCACCAGATGTCAACACTCTAACCTCAAGATGTGGTTGAATAACATGTCGTACGAGCTAGTTTGTCCAAGCATGCTCAAGTTGTGCGTTTTACCAGCAGTCCTTTAAGGCAGCATTTCTCTCTCTCTCTCTATGGGCCAGCCTGTGGTTTATCATAACCAGCCTTAAGCCGGGGCGGGAAAGCTTTTTGGGTAAATGGTAGGGCAGTCCACTGAGGCACATGCACTCCCACTTCCTTTTTTCCCCCTCGTCTCCACAAGGAGAGGAGTAGGAGCGGTGTTTGGTCGAATCACAATGCTCTCTTTCAGAGCCAGTGACTTGTAGGAATTTGTTAGGCGAAGGAAGACGCTGAAACGTGGCTCGGGAGGATCAGCTTTCCCTTAAGGAGACTGTTGGCCTTGTGACAAATTAGGCCTGGCGAGAGGGAGGCTTCTGAAAAACGGCTTCTGAATTCCTCACAAGCGAGAGTGACAAGTGCATTCATGGTGACTAATAAAAAAACACTAAATATTATCAGCTCATCCGGTGGCGGTGTGTCTCCCTCTTTCCACTGGGCCTCTTCAGAATGACTGAGGTCATCTATTTCACACATCGGTGCTGTCTGCTCTGTCTGCCTGCTGACATACTGCAGGTCCGCGCTCAGGAACAGACTGATATTTCCCACATCTGTGTCCCGGCTGATTAGCACCCATCAGCATGCCTGTAACCGGTTTCCGCCTTATCTCTGACTCAGCTCACTGTTTTTACAAAAACTCAGTCAGGTGGAGATCAACGGCCTCCTTGAGGCTGCCAAACTGGGGTAATCCTGATCGGGGGAGATGCCCAAGGAGACGTTTCCCACCTGGTGTAGAGATGAGAGAGGAGTGAGCCCACAGTGTGTGTTTCACAGAGGACAGGAGTTCATTACCGTTCACCTCTGGTTGTTTGCTGTGGTTGCAGGTTTGTTTCCAGTTCTGCTGCGAAGCACAATCAGAGAGAGAGAGGGGGTCAAAAGGTAGGAAATTGAATCTGAAGGGCCAATGTTCTCTGGAACCATCGGCTCAGTGAACACATGAGGTATTATTCCCATTGTCTGTACTATAAAACATCCTCGAGAGGCCGTACAATCAGCAAACCCTGCCTCAAAATATGAAGTTTAAGACTTCAAACGTCCAACGTTCAAACGGGATGTGTATGATAAGTGAGGGAACAGATGCCCCCGACAGGCAGAGCGATTTGACGTTTCTGAGGAGTGGGTTATTCCAGGGAGACTCAAGTGGACATATCCAGGCCAATAGTTTTTACTTTCAACTTGTTTCTGATCTGCTGCTTGGTTCAAACTCACAGTTTGTTTCTCCAGAGCAGATCAAGCATCCAGCCCCATGGGGGGAAAGACAGGAATAGACAGAGCGGAGGGTTAGAGAGAAGGGTTAGGTGGTCCTGAGGGCTTAAAGGCATGTTAGTACTTTAGTTTTATACACTACAAGGATAAAGCAAACATGGAAATGTGACACATCAGAGTCTTTTACATTAATAATCCTGAAGGTATCAGTCAACCAGAAGATGGGAATTATGTGTCATGTCTTGTCATTTCAGAGATAGTTGACTGCAACGCTTCCTTCAACGTTATAGCAGAATTTGAGCGCTAACCCACCAATCAGGAGCAATATGGAGCCAGAGATCGAACCCCCTAACTAAAACACAATCACGACCCATTCTAATAAGCCACCTGTAACGGCAGCTACCAGTTAATCAAAGTCCACACTGTTAATCCTGCATAACTTTAAGCCTTAATATAATGTGAACAGGTGAGTTGTATATAAATTCACCCTCAGTACAGTTGTCATGAATGGGGAAATTAGCTACAGAGACCAAAACTGTTTTTTGTACCAGGCTGTAAACATGTTTATTTCTGCTATGAAGTTGGACATTTTAACATGGGGACTTATGGAGACTGACTCACTTCTGGAGTCAGCCTCAAGTGGGCGTTTTGGGAACTGCAGTTTTTGGCACTTGACAGCCACGGTAGTTGCCGCTTCCAAATTTGGTGTGTTTACGAATGATTCATTCAAAGTCACTGTAAATTAGTGTGAGTAAAGGAATGTGTGGTTTATATAGTGTCACCAGCTGCCCGGAAACACAGTCATCTCTGTTTTTTTTAATAATAATAATACACAGTCTTAGAGAGGACAGTTCAAAGCACTTGAAATCTACAATACGTATCATCCAGGTATTATTTATTAAGACTTCAAGAGGGACAATGACCTACAAAACTGTTGAATTTGGCAGAAAATACTGCTTTTATATATATAAACATGCAAAATAAGAAGCTTAATTGAAAGATCAGGGCTTCTAATGAGACTATACATCACTAGCATGCATACCCAGTCTTATATTGTAAATGCTCGATCCTTTACGCTACATCAGACCGCGAGAAGAGTATTTATGAATTCAGGCTGCACACCTGCTCTGTACACCGCTCACCCTTACATGCATTATATAATCCCCATGCCCGGAGGCCAAACAGGTGCCAAATCTGCCTTTGACCCCAGTCACAACCCAATGCCTCCATTTCCTTCCTGTTCATCCCACTTCCCCTCTAACACACACACACACACAAACCCATACATTCAAGTCCCACAGATGCAGAATGAGCCATGTAATGTCCAGTCCAAGACCACAGCAGGCTGCTTCTTTCAGCAAGAGGACACAAGTGCAAGAGACAGAGGCAACAGGGCGATTTAGTCCAGATTGAGGGGTGCCGAGGCCTCTATTTAAAGTGGACAGACGCCGTCATTTAAAAGATCTCAGACAGCTGTGGCATTTCTGCAAATGTAAGAACACGCAGTGTCTGTATGCGCGACACGTGATCTGCCGGCTCTTTGAGTAAGAGAGCAAGAAAAAAGAGCCTGAATTAATTATTGAAATGTTCCCACAGCACACACTCCAGAGTGACGATTATTTTAGAAACAGTAGCCTATGTTTAGCTCTGCCTGGAGACGCGGGGTAAGATTAAACGTTCTTAGCAGATGATAAGCTATATGTTCGGTGACAGACGGACTCTAGTGAGATCTTAATGGACAGATACTCTATCTTTTGGATAAGACAGAGAGGAGTTACTGTTTTTATCTTTCTCTGGCTCTCGAAATGTGATGGATGTTGTCTCCTTAAAGGACGGCGTCCTCTTGTTGAGCAATAATACAGTCTGAAGTCATATTCAGTCATATTTCATGACAAAACCGTTATTTATACATAATTTAGAGGGAATTTATACAGAACAAAGTAGAAATTAGTAGCAAAGTAGGTGATTGTTTACTTTATACAGTATTCATGTGGTACTTTCATGTCATTTATATAGTAAAACACTTTCTTGACAATGAAATTAAACTTATTTAAAAAGTGAATCTAAAAAAATCTAGTTTTAAGGCCTCTTATTTTTCAGTTTACATGGTAAAGATTCCAAGTTGCATTCTTGTTCTAACATATAACAGTAAAGGATAGCTTTCTTTTCTGTACCAGGCTGTAAACGTGTTTATTTCTGCTGTGAAGTTTTTAACATGGGGACTTATGGAGACTGACTCACTTCTGGAGCCAGCCTCAAGTGGACGTTTGAGGAACTACAATTAATCAGATTATCAAAGGCTGGTGAAATACAGTAGATATGTGGCTATGTGGAGCTAGAACGTCTCAAATTTGTTAGATTCTTAGATTAAAATGTCCGTAGGTTCTTATATTTGTCTTGTAGTCACAACAGTTGGAGACTATTCGTTATGAATAAACATTAGGAAGCCTGATTTTCATCAGCTCTCTGACTAAATGGGTGCTCCCGTTGGTTGTTTCCACATTACTCCTAAATGTTAGTCACAGTCTGGGTGACCTCATTAACCCTGACCCATCACATGCCCAGCCCTCGGGTGCCTATTAAAAACAAAACAACAGTCTGTGGCGCCGTTACAGCGTTTCTATGTACAGATAGGAGAGTACTTTCATGTTTTCTTTACTCAATTTTGAAGTATTTTACTCCCACTTGCGCTGTGAGCCGTTTAGATTCCACTGAATGCCATTTTTAGTGATGTGGGTGTATTGTTGTGCTTGGCAAATGTCTTCTCTGTTGGTTCCACTGTATGCACTTTCACTGCTCCCATGTCCCTAATTTAAAAGCCTATTTTTAGCCTGCCGCATACATACATATTCAATAAATCTGTCGTTTCTTTCGGCCCTGTGTTTGTTTACAGGGGTTTGAGGGGCACATGTGCTGCGAGGTGAGGTGTGGCTCTCATGCTGAATCCCGATGAGGGGCCCCTGTGGAGGGCAGGGTGTGGTAGAGGCAGCTGGCAAGTTTTTTTGGAGGTTTTGATCTCTCTATCTATAAGTCCTGTGATCCTCCCTCTCCCTCACAGAGCTCCCTATCATTTCCTAGGGAACGTCTCACATGGGAGTTAGACTTTAAACACAGGCATGTCCTCATGTTATTAATAAAATATTATCATTAGGAGGTTAATTAACGGATCGGATACTTGAAGGTTAATGAAACAGTTCCCAAAAGACACAGACGCAGTCAGTATAATGTCTGACTAATTAAAGTTTTTCTGTTTGTGTGGCAACGTGTTGTTGAAGTGTAACTGATTAATGATCAATACACCTGATTAGCAAACTCCATCTTACTCAGCGAATGTATTAGTGATCAATGTACAATCAGCAGACAAGTCACTCAATACAGACGTAAATGTGTTAACACAATCAGAAGGTTTTTCTCGTGCTGGTTGCAGATTTTTTAGCTTTTTTAGCTTTTAACTCAAAATTTTTATTTTTCATATTTAACATACAAACATAATAGTGTGTATTCATTTTCTCATTTAACTCCTGGCAAGATAGCAAACAACCATATTTTTCAAAATGTCAAACTGTTCTTTTAATTTTCTGCCACAAATGTATATAATATGTTTAGTTTCAAAATTAAGTATATTAAAAAAGCCACATATTCTTGGAAAATAGTAGTAGTGATATCAGTTTCTAGCATATTCTGGTCTGGATTTGAATAAATTATCGGTAATGACAACTATTTCTTAGTTAAATGAGAAGATTGATAAGCTACCGCCCTGTATGATAAATATGAGGCTATACAGCCGAGCTAGGTTAGCATGAAGATGAGAAGTAGAGGGAAACAGTTAACTTGGTTCTGTCCAAGGTTTTTTTAAAACACAACTTGTCAAATATAGATTTAGATTTTTGTGCAAAACAATATTTATTGTGTTAATCACTAAGTTTTAGTTGTGTTGGGGTTTTTTTTTAGCTTTGACCGAGCTAAGCTAGCTGTGTCCTACTGATTCCAGTCTTCGTGCTAACGTGTGGTTAGCAAAAAATAGTTTTGGCTTTAATTTCTAGCTTATTCTGGTAGTTTTAAAGATTAGGGCTTAAATTCTTGATAATAACAATCTTTAATTAAATCACAATATTTGAATAATGATTGATTAGCCCTGTATGCTATATTTGAAGCTATATAGCTTGTATATATTAGCACAGAAATGTGTCTACTTGTCATATATAGATTTAGATTTTTTTTAAAGTTTTGGACAGAGACAAGGTAGCAGTTGGTAGCTGCCCCTTGTGGTTAGCCTGGATGTATGGGATACAAATATGAGCGTGGTAGTGATCATCTCATCTCATCTCTTGGCAAGAAAACCAAAAAGCTTATTTTCCAAAAAAGTCAAGCCATCAAGTGTTTAGTCTTAGTTACAAACAAAAAAGGTGCTTTACTCTGTGACAAAATTCAAAGCTCTACAAAAACTTGAAGTCAAATGTGAGTCTGACACGATGCTTGGTTGCTTGCTGGAAATCCCCCGAGGGAAGCTGACTACTCCTTCACACGTCCTCACACTGACAGGCACTCCCTTGCTAAGTCTGTCCACAAACAATATCAGTCACTGTGACGAGGTCTCGCCTGCTTGGCCCACTCGAGCCCAAATTTCATAATAAAAAAAGAAAAAAACTCAGCACTGGAAAGTTTCCTTTACCTCGATTTAAACAAGACTTTGTGTTTCTTCCACACGGGCTGCAGCTACTACAGCAGCTTTGGTCCAAGTCAAACTAACGTTCACATTAAATACATACATTAAAAAAAACAAACGTTCCAGTTGATGTAAAGAAACACGCAGCGCACAGAGTCGAGCTCTTGTGGTGTATAATTAGACTCTCTGAACATGGGTGGTGCTGCAATGGAAAACAAAGCATACTCCTGTTTTAGGTGCCTTTACGAGACAAACCTTGATTTTTTTTTACCTCCTCCTGTTCACTGCAGGATTAAAAAGGTTGGAAATACTGACAACGGGCTTCTTGGTGGCACCAAGATCATTTTAGTTCAGGAGCCACATATAGACCAATTTTGATCTCATAGTATAATGACATACAAATAACAACAGCACCGACATCCTTAAAATGAAGTCTCAGTTTATCATTATCATGTCAGTCCCAGACATGCACAAACAGGGCCGCTGTTAGTTAATTTGGTGCCCTAAGCAAGTTAACCCCCTTCATTTTCTGAATAACACACACAAGCTCTGGCGTTGGCTTTTCAGACACCGTGGCCTTCATTTGATCACACACTGCAGCCTACGCTCTACATTTATTCCTAACCTAACTCCTGCCTCTAACCTGCAGCTCCTCCATCCACACGGACTCACTCGCTCTTATAACACAGTGATAATTGGGCCATTTTGGTGTCACCCCTCCAGAACTTGGTGCCCTACACACAGAGCCTAACGTGCCCAAGACATTTGCACTAAGGGGGCTGTCAATTTGGGGTATCCTGGCAGGAGTTGGTGAGAATAAAAATGTGTCCAAGCTGATACAAAGGCAAATAAGTCAATTATTTCAGGTTGGTTGTCCACAGGTAGATCAGAAGTTCACCAAAGTCCTGAGCACGCAGAACAGAGTTTAGGCCCACGGGCTGGATGTTTGACACACCTGCACTAAAAGGTACACTACACCATATCCCCTGTTTTAAATCAATCAACGATAGCCTCCTAAACGGTGGCATTAATAGACCTACTTATGGAGTTAGTGATCCCTCCGAAGAAGCTTTCCAATTACATCACAAATCTTGTTGTGATGACCTCTGGTGCCGTCATCCACCGAAGAAATATTTATTATGTATTTAACAACCTGGCTGCACAAAGACAGACTGATCTCGTTCTGATATTTAAAGCTGAACAAAGAGTCGCTCTCAGACTTTTTAGTGGAGCTGACTAACGACACATCTAATTAAACAAAGCATTAGTCCCAATTAGATACTTACAATCTACTTATTGTGAAGTCAGATGTCTAAGACGAAACAGCCTACGAGCAAATTACCAACCAATTATCTATACGTGTCTATCAGTGTTGTTCAAATTGACATGACAATTAAAGTACTTGGTTCCTTCAATAAAACAGCCTGAAGCAGCATCACATTATAGGATCTAATCAAGTACTGCAGCTCAAGAGATCAGGTTCATAATCTAATTAGCACACTGGAGTGAAATCAGCTATTTTTGTGTTTGACAAAAACATCTTCTTCACACGTAATTAAAAAAAAACACAGAGAGACTAATCACTTAAGAGCCCTCCTTAGTGTGGTGTAAGTCACAACGCACATCTTTGTTCTTCAAAGCACCACAAGTGTGACTTAAAGAACCATCCATCCATTTTCTGTTTCATCCTCATCAGGGTCACGGTGAGGCTGGAGCCTAACCCAACTGACTACGAACAAGTCACCAGTTCATCACAGGCCTGACACACAAAGACCATTCACAGTCACACCTTCAAGCAATTTAGAGTTACTCATTAACCTGCCGGAGTACCAGGAGACAACCCGTGCAGACACATGCAGAACATGCATGGAGTATCTATTGGAAGGAATTGGATATAAAATTAATTAGTATGTTTTAACCATGTTAAACCACCATTTTTCTACAGTGGCCCTGAGCAGACAAACCACAACACTGAAACTGGATATGACCTTTTGCTTTTCATGTGCGTTCTTCCTACATGCTCAGAAGAAGAGGGTGAGGTGTGGGAGAGTGTTCAGTTGGTTGCAATCTGCAACTCCACCACTAGGTGCCAACACCAACAGGTGCCAGATCCAACACACTGGACCTTTAAGAGTCATCTTAAGGTGTTTCTTTTTTTAATTGGGGCTTATAGTTTAGGCTGACCCAGGAGAGTCCTGAACCATCCCTCAGTTGTGCTCCCTGGAGTTTTTTTTGCTTTCTCGTCTTGCAGGTTCCCGTGGATCGTCACTAAGCCTAGAATGATCCTGGTTCTGCTTGACGTCCACTACATATACTATTATTATGACTATCATTATTACTTCCTTCAGTCGAACTCCATTAAAGTTCATAGTTATCATTATTTTATTGCTCCTGTGCCTCTGAAAGCATGTAGTTCTGATCAAGGTTTCTGCCTCCTAAAGGAAGTTTTTCCTCACCACTGTTGCCAAGTGCTTGCTCCTCTTTGGTCTCTGTACATAAATAAATGGTGCTATATAAATAAAATTTCTTTATTGCACTGAAAAATATGTATCACAATTTGCTGAATCTTTGTTATTTAACCACCTCGACATCAGCTGGCGGAGCCCGACCAATAATATGGCAAGCATTCTCGGTGGAAAGAAATTCAGTACATGACTCTCTGATGCCATTTGTCATTCCAGTGATTCCTTTTTTTTTTTTCACGTCTGAGTGTGGTGGTGGGTTTTCCCCCCACGTGGCACAATCCTCTCACCAACTGCCAGTGCCTCTCTCTGTGAAGATGCAGACATGTTTGGCAGTTCACCAGCTGTTTGACACACAAAAAGAGAATAAAAATGTGCTGGTCTCGTCTGGCGGCTCCTGGTATTTTGGCACATGGTCTTGTGGTGGAAGAGTGGACACTTAAGCGTCAGGATTCCCCTGTGAGGTGGGGCCTGGGATCCTACAAAGGGGTGTCTTTTCTGGTGCCACATATTCAACTGTCTGCGTCCACTCTCCTTTCTTCTCCGTGCCACAGTTATCCCACTTTTATTCTGTTGAAGGTCGCAGTATCAATAACCCACAAGTGCAATATGGCTAATCCCTTTTGGATTGGGGCCAAGGTTTCTTGTGAAGCCTTCAAAGTGAAGTGTTTCCAGCCAAGACATGTCTGCAGTAACAGATGACAGCAACACACACACACTTCTTGTGTGTAGTAATAAAGACATGAAGTTGGACCTATGTTGTGGTCGACGTCTATGGTCAACATTTTTGCATGTCACCTCTGATGCTGATCTCTGGCGCCGCCCCAGAATTCATGATAACTCATCGGGGATTGCTGCTATTGCTGGATTTTCTTTCCTCCCACCACATCACTGCTGCTTTGTTCAGGATCAACTGAGGACAAAGGAAAGGCTGTGTGAGTGATGAACCCTGCTGGTCGACTGAGGAAAGTGCATCCCGGTTTTCCAGCTATGTATCGGTACTTAAGTATTTTGGTGGATTCTTGATGATCTTTGAGCTTCAATTTAGTATTTCACACAAACTAAAGATCATAGAGGGCCTCATATCTAACTGTGCATGGCCTCAAAGAAGCTACTTCTTTGTGTCAGCACCACATTGAGTCAAAAAACAAGACAATAGCTCCCTCTGTAGTCTGACATTAATAAACACAAGCTGTTTGACCTGTGCAGGATTCCTTGCGAGGTGGTTTCTAATGTTTATAGCTGTGAAAGCTGTCTGACAGATCGCCTACAGCAGAGATTCACAATCAAAAGAGTCACTGAGACGTTGCGTTGATTCACAGCCGTGAAAACATGACATGTCTGCACAGGAGATCTGTCACGTTCAGGACTTGAGCACAATAAATGATATTTTTGTGACTTTATAGATGCCTTTCATGCCTTTCGACTGCAGTGTGATGATGATGATGATGCCTCTTCAGAGCGTGGCGTCTGTTTATTTGACAGCACATGAGTCAGATCAGGAGGTGCATGGCTTGAAAAACAAGACTGTGGTGCAGTTTGAGAGGTAACACTGCTGAGATGTGACACTGTGGGGTGTAGGCACCACCCCTTTGCAATGTTCGAGCATCCGCCAGGGAATACTGTTACAGGTATTGTTCCTTAATAAAAATGAATGGATAATCTCAGTGTTTTTCCACTGTTAATACAGACATGGACCACTGCACCAGTTAGGTGCAGGGAGAGAGAAGGCCTAACAATAGTCCCTTTATTGCTGTACCTCCCATAGTGTCTCTGGATCCAAGTACAACCCCCAGCGAGAGAACAAATGAGAAAGCACAATCAAAGATATGGAATGGTTTCTGCCAGGAAATGGGCCTAATTGATTTCCTCTGTGTCTTTGTCTCTCCTGCACATGTATCTGCTACATGGAGGGAAAGAAAGAGGACGAGAGAAAGTAGGAGAAAGAAAAGCGAGAGAGGCCATCGGAGGTCATCCTCCGGGACTGCAACCAAAACCGAGGGGAGTTTTCTGCAGACGCTCTGTGTGTCGAGCCAATCCATCTCGGCAGACTTCGGGGATTCATCGGGGAGAACACCTGCAAGGCTCTGCACTGTATAGCGTTCTGCCTGCCTGTCTTCCTGACTGCAGAAACATCTGGCAGAGGAGCAAGTGGATTCAAAAGGAACATCTGCACAGCAGCAAGCAGCCAAGTAAGCAAACAGTCCTAATGAAAGTAGTCACAGTTCCCAAACACAAAGCTACATTGTTGATACTACACCTATTTTCCTTTTAATTAAGACCATATTAAGTATTGGCATGCGTCTCTTCCCTGGTTTATTGGGGGACATTGCAACAGCTTAAAAAAGACAAATCACTTGTGACAGTTGCTGTATGATATCACACACACATTGTGCGGGGATGTGCTGTAATATACTGCAACACTTTACAGTTTTATTGCTCCAAAGTAAAGTCACTTAGAGAGATAAACATATGAACTAGAAAATGCAGCAACATTCAGTCACACAATTGCTGCAGAAATGTTGCACATAGCACCGAGCAGCATACAGTATATAAATGTAGTTTTGTTGCTACTATGATGCCCATCATCATTGAAAAATACTCACTATATTCCAGTCTGAATAACACCCGTACATAAACACACATACTCATGCACATACACACACTATCCACCTCTGGATCTTTATATAAAACAACTCTGGGACACAATACAGGATCCCTCCAATGCAGCACAGATCCAACATTGAGACTGCACACTTGAGCAGGAGTGCGTACTGTAAGTACACATGATTGGCTTATGGCGGTCACGTGACTGCAGACTGTAGTCCCCTGTGTTAGAAAACAGTAATTGAGGCTTCCATATGGTATAGATCAGATGTAGCCTTCACCACAGCATTCCTCCAAGCACCGAGGCTCCACACTTGTATCCACAACGAAAAGGAGGAGTAATGTTACTATCTCAAAAATACCATATTATATATTCTCTCTACCTAATGCTCGAGTCGGCCTTATAATATCCAAAGAGAGAGAGTCTTTATTGCTGTATAAAATATCCAATTTTTAATGGCAGATTATGCCAAACTAATGTGGCACATGTATGCAGGTCCTTACATTTAACGAAGTAGGTGTTTCTAATAAGCTTGCGATGCTGCCAGAGTCCTGTGTATCCCATAATATCATACCATCAGTCACTGTGCTGCCCTCATTGCACGCTGTAGACACTGTGCCGTGCAACTATTTGCCTCACAGTTGAGAAAATATGAGCTAAAATATATGTGTGAATGAGATTTATAGAAAATTGCATTAATGATTAAACCTGCTGTGCAGTATGATGAATTAATTATTTGATAGGAAACTTGCGATAGCCACATGCGATAGCTACCACAATCGCATGTGGACCAAAAGGAATGAAATACATAAAGTTAACAACAGGCATGTTGCAAACAGAAATATCATCATGACATAAGCTGTGTTACAGGTCAACTCAGCAACTAAGCCTATTATTTGCCAGTTTAACCCCCATGAGGCCTCCACTGGTGGTCCACAGACCATCTCCTCATTTGACTGAGCTGAGCTGAGGGACCTCAGCTTTGGTTTTAGGGATGCCTAATATGTTGGTACTCCAAGTTTTGGGTATCTAAGTGTCTATATGTATAAACTCTTCAAAAGTGTATTCTGCCATAAATATCGTGATATGTACTCAAGGTAATGACGCTACTTGATGCCAACGTTACTCTAACTGTAAAAGCTAAATCAAGTCTGTTTAGATAGATAGATAGATAGATAGATAGATAGATAGATAGATAGATAGATAGATCGATCTGCATCTAGTAGTCTAATCACTGTATTGCAATCTCCTCACATCACCTTCCTAGCCTAAAGGAGAAACAACACTTTTAGGGCCCCATCTACTAGAGTCAGTATTTAGTTTGTCTGTTCTGGGCTACTGTAGAAACACGATGTTTCAATATGGCGGCATCGATGAAAGAGGACCCGCTCCCACTGTAGTTATAAAAATAAAATTATTCTTATTTTCACGCATGAAAACATTGTATATATTCCATGTCTGCCTTATTCTGAAAATAAAGGCCCCAAATGTTACACACTGCACCTTTAAATAGTCAGGTAACGTTACTAGAGTAACTAAATTACATTTTTTTTAAAACCCAGATAACCGTTAGTTTTTTTTAAAAAAACGAGTTGGTGACGTCACTCGCTAAACATCAACGTCCGCGTCGCTGCTATATTTCTGAAACCGTTAGCGGCTAACGGTCAAACCGTTAAAGCACCGACCGATTTAAGTAATCTATTACACCGCTTGGTACTCTCTGAAACACAGCCGCCAAACTTTAGGAGGGCTCCGGGTATGGAGCGGAGCGTACTGTCTCTTTAAGGTCTCTCGGCTCGGTCTGTTTCGTATTGATCAATCCACCATTTTCCAACACACAGCGGCGGCAGTGCTAACACAGCTCCGGCAAGCCGCGAGAGAGAGAGACCAGAGAGAGCCACCCCTCTACCTGGAGAGGAAGCCAGGGGACCGGGGGCAGTCATGGCAGCGAACATGTACCGGGTTGGAGGTAAGGTGGTTGGTGGTTGGTTGTTGTTGTGGTGGTAACATTTTTTTTAAGAGCTTCCCGTAATGTTTTTATGGCGGACTCGCCATGATTCACGGTAGGTCTTTCTTTTTTTTAAATGTATTTACAGAGCGTGGTCCGTCTTTCCTCCTCTTCTATTATTTCCCCCCCCTACTAAAGCTAAAGAGCCGTGTGCTTCACTGATGATGATGGTGGTGGTGACTGTGTGAAGAAGAGGAGGAGGAGGAGGATGGTGATGAAGAGTAGTGTGGTTCGCTGCTTTAGATGCCCTCGTTTTTCTTTTGTGTTTGTTGGCAACTTAACGATGAACTCCTTCAATATAACCGCTTCACCTCCACCCGAGCGTACATTGTGTTTCTATACGGCGAACATATTGTAAAAGTTTTTCGCTTACTCTCTTCACAAAGACTAGTTTATCCCTGAGCCTGCAGAAACCCACACAGACCTGCAGGGAAGCAGCAAGTAGATGCTTTGTGCAAACTGGGTGTAGAGAGGAGGGAAAAAAAGTTACATCTTAAGTAAAAGAGATAAATAAATCTTAATTTACTCACTCCAGTTGATGCCTGTTTCCCCCTCACTCCCACTCATTTTCTGCTATGCTGTGTCCTGTAGGTACTGTGTATAAATAGACACATGCAACTTACTGCGGCTACAGTACAGTTTTAAATAAGTGGTAGGTGCCAGTGGTTGTTTGATTTATTTATTTATTTTTAACAGCCACAACAGAAGAGCGAGGTCAGGATAGGTCAGCAGTGATGCGTTATTAGGTCAAATGTTTGAATTTCAGTGTATAAAGGTGCAGAGGTCAGAGTTCACCTGTCTTCATTCATGCTTCTGATCTGGTTATGGTTGGCTGATGTGTGTGAGGAGAGGAGAAAGCGTGAGTGACATGATGATTATTTATATATATCTACACACACACACACACACACACACCCGATCACTGCCAATTGTCTAGTGAAACAGGAACGCAGTGACTCTCCTTGGCATGGTACCTGCATCAAAAATAGAATGTAGTCGTGGACGTCATAGCCCTCTTATTTATTCAAATGAAACGAGGCCTACCTGGACAGGATTATGTCCACACACAGCGGGGCAGAAAGTTAACACTTCATCAGCCAAATGTGGCCGAATCTAGTGCGTCTCTTCGCTCTGCTTACCTCTCACGCTGAGCTGCGTATCAGTCGAGCGTGTCTGTCTTGTCTGTGGAAAAGTCGGTAGCTTGCAAAACGGCACAAATGAGTGATTTACACTATTTTCCTGCCTGTCTGCCCAGCGTGAAGCTTGAAGATGGTGCATGAATCTGAATGAATTCACATTCGTCTGTCTATCACTAGACGACTTACAACTGGACTTGCACAATAACTGCTGCTGCTGTTGTTGTTGGATGCTGTTAACTCATTTTCTAAAGAGCTGCAGGTCTGTAGGTCTGACCAAGGCTTTGATATATTTAGTTAAATAGGCTAATTTCTTTGGATTTCGATGTTTCTGCTTGCAATTGGATCAAACAACAACCATCTGTTGTTGCCGTTGGGTTCGAATCAAGTTCCCAAGTCGTTGATAAAGGTGTCCCTCAAGGATCGACATGAGGTCCTCTGCTATTTACTTACCTTACTTTAAATAATTAGATTTTTTTCAACTCTCTAATACCCAAATTTACCGGGTCTGCACTGGAATGAGCTGTAACACAGCTTGATGTTCCTCTGAGAGACTTTAAAGCTCCTCCAGCTTATGTTTCTAATAATATTTGTGATTGTTTTAATTGTGTGTGTGTGTGTTGTACTGAGTGTAGTCACCTTGTGTATGTCATGTATGTATGTTCTCTGGTCGGGCAAACAAGATATTGATCTCATTGAGGTTTCCTAAATAAATAAAGCTTAATTAACTAATAGCATAAAATTGTTACTTTGGATCATATTAATCGCCTTGGTATGCAACATTGAAATGCTACAAGAAAACCTAATTGTGTAATAAACTGCTTTGAAACCACAAAGCATAAAAATCAAATGACTGAATAAACATAACATTAAATAATTTTTTCATAGTCACAATAATAATTTAGATCAAAAACGGGCACGATCCAGGCCAAAAGCGAGCCTCCTAATTGACTGAAGCCCCTCTTGAGACCAATTCAACCCAACATCAGAACAAAGCAGAACCCTCCAAAAGATGGCCGCTACTTTGCAAGACAATGCAGGATCGTCTTGGAAAAGCAATGACTTCCTTTTGTAAGTGAACCTCTGACAAAAGCTGGCTCCGTAGGGCCGCGATGTCTTTGTTTTTATCGTGCGAGCCACACGCCGCTCTTCCTGAGCCTTCTTCCTAGAGCTTCCCCCGTACACAGGAAAGTGTTGGTGGCTAAGTATAGGCTATATCATAAGTCGTCTTATCTTAATGTGGGAAGGGAAGAGAGGGAAGAAGTTTAAAAGTCTGAATCTTCAAGAGTCACAAAGAGTCTCAGTAGTTTTGTTGAAGTCGATTTGAACCTTAAAACAACAGGAAGGTGCCTGTGTGAAGTTTGAAACAGGTCACTGCTCCTAATCATAAAATATCCTTTCCTCATTCACCGCCAGTGTAAGTGATGGGAGACGTTCTGTGTAAAATAATGTCGGGCTTCAGCAGTCATGTTGGACTGAGATCAGCGCTGTGCTAAAATAATGAATTGGGCTGCGCCGTCCGATAATCACGGCATCAAACCGCTGCTCCCGAGTAAAGCCACGCGCTGTAGGCTGGAGAGCCGAACATGTCGTCTCTGGTGTGCATGTTTTTCACAGATTCGAATGAAGGCAGCGCGGTGTCAAGAGGTTTAACACGTCACAAGTTTCGTCACCGCAACAAAGATATATTGACGTCCAAAGCAAGTACGTTGGTGTTAATGTGTTGATGTACTGAAAAATGAATGAACATTCAAAGATTCAGACCTGCTGTTTTCGTTGTGTTAATGATAGTGATTTGTCAGAGCTGATATTAAATCATCCATCTTTACTCGCTACATTAGAACCTTTCTTCCCCTCTGTCGTGCAGAAACCTCAGAGCATGAACTTATTTTTAAGATGCAGAAATCATCTGTCGGTGGTGTCTGTTAAATAAAATCTATATGTCTATATATGCATTGCTAGAGTGTTGCTTGAAGGTAGGTTGAGAAATATGATCAAAAAAGTCCAGTTTGATTGACAAATCTGTGAATTTTAAGGCCGGCAGGATTACACAACTGGTAAGTTACCACGGTGGCAGTTATTTTGTATTTCGCCATGCCGGTCATGAGTTAAACAGTAAATATAAAGCATCCACGTTTTAAAGTAATCCATCAGGAATTGTGCTTGTGTGTTTTTGGCCATCGCAGCGCTCTGCGGGTTGATGCTGTGTTGCGTTGCAGCAAAAGTTGAGCCAGCTCTGACTTTTTTTTTTTTTTTGTACCTTTTGCATTGGCACTTCAGCTGCACCACCAGACTTCTCCCGTTAAAATAAATAAGGCTGCTTGTGCCGAACACAATCTTACTGTGAAACCCCGACGGGACACATCACCGTCATTTCAGGGCCGCAACGCTGTTTTTGTCTGTTCTCCCCACCAGACTTTGTTAACTTGCTCAGATTTAGTCATTTTTTTCTCTTTATGTGCTTCTAAATATACGCTACGTAGTTAATCTGTTTCCCTTTCGGCCGCTTTCATCGGAAGCTTGCTCACGGTGTTTTATTTTGAAAATTGGCTGGATCCTCCATTCCATTTCTGTGTCCGACTTCCTGTCAGCTCGAGCTGCTCTGTGCAGACTGACGTGAGCTGCGAGCTCCCTCTGGCACGTTCCTGAACCGGACCACGGTGCTCCTGATGAAACTTTGACTAGAGCGGCTGCAATTAGGACGCGCACCGAACGTCTGAAGTAGAGGAACAGTAACACAAAGAGGGAATTTGTACTAAAAAGACAGCCTGACGTTAGCGTAATAAATAAACCCTCGCATTTTTTATTACTTACTATTATTATTGGAAGCACGTTAGGAAGGATTGATTACAGCAAGCAACCCTGTTTCAGTTATGAAAAGTTATGAAGCTCTCCTTTAAATAAACACCTTCACCGAGGCCCTCGGAGTGTGACAGCTCTTGTACAGAGTGTGCTAAACGCGTTGTAGTATTTACTAACTTAAAAAGTGACAAACTTTGTTGTCGGTGCCCACATTTCTCTTGGCTTGGTGAGGATCTTCTCCATGCTGCCAGTTATGATTCAGAACCTGCTCAAAGGTGTTGTAGTGTTTACTAATTTACAAACTGACTAACTGTAACTGCCCACACTTTGTTTGGCTGGTGGTTGGTGTTAATTTCCCACACTGGCAGTTGCCTCTCTCGCAGGTCTGGTGGGTGTACTCACAGAGTGAAGCTCGCTCGCTCGCTGCCATCCTGCTTAATTCAGGACGGTCAGTTTGGAAAGCTGCGCGACGGCTATTAAATTCATTCAACAAAGTGTCCCCCATCATCGCATTCCTTCAGAGGCCCAGCGGCGCAGACATCCATCACGATAAATGCTGTTCGCCGCAAGCTATCTGCATCTCAGCGGCACCTCAGGAATTTAATCTGGTCGTCTAAAGTGCCCCTAAAAAATAAAAATAGTAGTTTGAGGGAGAAGTTTTGTGTAAAACTTCCACACGGTTGCTGATTAATCACATTCGAATAAGAACAAGCTGCAGCGATGGCCACGACGCAACTGCAAGACAGATGCGCGGCGGCAGTTAAGACGCTGCCACTGTTTATGAGATCAGAAACGTCTCTGCTTAAACATTAGAGACGTTTATCGTCCATCCGTGTTCACCTCGAATGACACCAGGAGCCAGTAGTTTGGATGGAGTTGTAGTTCTTTCGGTCTCACCTCCAAACGACGTGCACACGCGTGTCGAGGTGTGAAAGTGAGCGATATCGAAGTGTGAAAACGAGATTGATTCACAAGATTAACTCCTCCTGCCATTACCATAGAAACCTCCATCCATACCACGACAGCCGGGGTCGTAATCTCCTCCGACGGTTGCTGCTGCTCATGACGACAGTGTGTGTGTATGAGTAAGCATCGGATAGTGGGGTGTGTTGTGGTGGGGGTCCGTGGGTGGATGTTTCACATGCTCCGTTCAGTCTTTCTCCATCTCCCAAGCCTAGTCTCCTCTTACATTGTTATTACTGTTGTATTGGACAAACTTCAGACGATACACATTCCTGATACTTTGTGGGTTGATTTGGCTTGTGCTAGCAGTGCTTCCGGTTTGTGTCTACGCCTGTTTGAACTGGATCCCATTTAGGCTTTGCGGCATGGCATGCTGGGCAGGGAACACCGCTTAAATGCCGGGGCAGGAATGGTCTTGATTCTCTTATCAGGTGATCACCGAATGTTTGGAGGAGAGTGTGGCCGATGCTGCAGCAGAGACCGCACACACACCAGCCACTTCATCAGGTACACCTGTACAGTCTAATGTGATCCAATACAACAGATCTGCTGCAAGATAAACCAGGTTTATTTTGTCAAAACAAAGTTATTTATTTCTTGAAATTCAGATTAATTATCCAACAAGATATGGTACAACAACAAAACCAGGCTGTAAACATTTATTTGTTTATTTCTGCTTGGAAGTTTTAACATGGGGACTTATGGAGACTGACTCACTTCTGGAGCCAGCCTCGAGGAATTGGTTACAGAGGTTTGCCCTGAGTTCAAGTTCAAACCAACAAAATAAATAAATAAAATAAATAAATTGGCATGACGTGATGAAAGTATACGAGACGGTCAGCAGAAAATATTAGAGCCCGGCTCACCTTCTTTGTCTGACACCGTGTGAACAGGTAAAATAAAGCCTCCGCCTAGATTTACACACACAATAAACACTTCACACAACGTTATGCCAAGGCACGGAAAGATGATGGTTGTATTTTATTTTTATTATTGAGGTCGTAGTCGGCGATGGTGAACTTTATTATTATCATATGGCCATCGCAGCAAACGGCAGCCTCAATAATAAACACATGATTAAACTGTCGTGTAGCCCTTTTTATAGGCAAACGATGCCGACTAACAATCTCTTGTCACAGATTGCACACGTCTAAGTTTAAAACAAAGAGTGTGGTTCATCTCTGAAATGTTTCAGTTTAATAGTTTTAAGTCCCAAAGACATGAAACTGCAGTATTTCACAAAAAAAGCAGAATCGAAACAATTTTCTGCAGTAGAAATGTTTTGTTCATTGTCTTCCAAACCTGAGGAAGGTTCAGGACCGTTAAACCGAGGTGTGTTGTGAAAATTAAAATTTCAGATTTAGTCAAACTTGTGCGCGTTGCTTTACAAAGACTTCAGATGCCAAACCTCACAAAGACGTGTTTTTACAGCCTCCACCGTCGTTCATGTGTTTCCTACATGTGGTACTTTGTTTTCTTCAAGGAGGGGCAGGTGGCGCCGGGCAGGTTTTCGAACGCGCCGTCCTTGACGTCCATGATGTTTGGACCTTTTACAACTAAAACCATCCACAATGAACAGATCAGATAATATTATATTGAAATGATGGAATGTTTTTCCAATAAATCCACCGTAATGTTAATTAATGTACAATATTTTATCGTCTTAGTAACTCATTCATTCACATCTCTATCCATCCTCTGTCTGTTCGCTTGTCTGTCTATCTGTCTATTTGTCTGTCTGCCTGTCTGCTTGTCTGTCTGTCTATCTGTCTGTCTGCCTGTCTGCTTGTCTGTCTGCTTGTCTGTCTGTCTGTCTCTGGCCTGGTTTGAATCAGCCCAGCAGACTCTCTCTTTTGGGGGCCTCAGTAACATGCCTCGATTGGCTCACACGAAATCCGACTGCACCCTGACATCACACACGCCGGAGGCTGCTGATTGGCCGACGCTGGGAGACGGGGGGGATGGAGAGCCGGGAGAGGGGAGGGTTATACGCGTATTGAGGCGACGGGAGGGCTGATGGGAAACGGAGAGACTGAGTGACGCTGCTCAGTGCCTACAGGCCTCTCTCTCTCTCTCTCTCTCTCTCTCTCTCTCTCTCTCTCTGTCTCTCTCTCTCTCTGTTGCTCTCATTTTGAGTTCCTCTCCGGCTTCAGCTCCTCACATGGTGGAAACTCTCAGACAACCCACTCTTGACTGTCACTTAACCATTTTCTTTCCATATTGGCTTCTTCTCGTTGGAGGCGACACTCAAAGCGATTCCATTCTCGGTAACTCGACTTCCCGAGCCAGGAAAAACGGGAAGAGGGCGAGTCGTGCCCAAATATCCCACCTTCACAGTGACTCTAAATGTACAAAAAAAAGCGTCTTTACTGTGTGTGGCGGCGATTCACACCCAACCCCATACCAAAACAGAACGTAGCCGTGTGGCTCCGCTTCTGTTTGAAATGGTCGTGACGCATCTTGGCTCCGGATTAATGGGTCCCTCAGAGCTGGCGAGCCTTGAAGGCCGCAATTAGACGTCGACGTTTCTCTGTGCGGTCGAGTCTTGAGTCTCTTTTTGAGCGTCAGACAACTTGATCACGTTGACAGTTATGTTTACCTTTATGTGTCATGGGAAGGTTTGTCCCTTTCAGCTCTGTTACAGTTACAGTACGTTCACGTTTGAACCAAAAACGATGACACCGTTAGAGGTGACAGAGAACTAATGAAGACTTTAGATGATTTGGTTAATTGTTCACGTAATTTATCGAGCAAAAGCAGCTCCTCGTGTGCGATGTCTGGTGCTTGAGACATCGCCTCGAGCTGTGGGAAACTGGGCATGTTGACTTTATATCTACTAATTCTTACTTCTAAAAAGAAGAAGCTCAGGGTGCTTCAAACTCAAGGTGCAAACATATTTAGTTCTCAAGGAAAAGTAGAAAATCCTCACACTGAACAACAGATTATCAACACAGTAGCCAATTACCACATGTGACTGACTAATCCACCAGTTCTCAAACTGCAGTACACGAGCTCCCTACTGTTTTTAATTAAATAAATTGATTTATTAACATTTAATATCATCAATACTGCAGGAACTTCAATGAATATTTAGTTTCAGTATCATCCTGCTCCATGGTCAAGTAGGTAGTGTGTAGCATGTAGCACACTTACATTTGTGATTAGTCGAGCTAAAACGTGACAGGGAGGTAATAAATAAATAAAAACTCCGAATGGGGACGATAAGAAACAGAAGTGCAGATCAGACCTGGTTCAGCCTGTAAAAGAAATTAGCGTGTTGTAGCGTGTAGCGTGTTTGAGCTTTGAGCTCGGCTGTGGCTCTTCACTTGCTCTCCCAGTCCACAGTTGAACAGCCCAGTCTTGGTGATCAGCGCCGAGTAACAAACCAGCCTCTCTGACCTCTGACCTCCAGCCTCCCCCGCACTTGAGAAAACAAGCAAGTGCGATATCTTGTCCTCATTTTCTGTCCGGCTGCTGCTCAATTTCAAGTCGGGACTATTTGATATTCAGCAGCAGGACGAAGATGTCACAGTGGCAGTGGAGTCTAGTAACAAGCTGTTACAGGGTGAAGAGTAGACAGGCATGATGTGACGATCTCTCCCCGCCTCGTAGAGATGTTCAGTAGTGAATATGTGTCTGGTTGCCAGAAGAAGCTGTTGTAAGAATGACACCTCTACATGCTTTCTGAACCTCGGCTGCTGCTGCTTTGGTTAACACAAAAGAGGAAGTGTTACCCAAGTTCTCACGTCGTCAGACATTCAACGCATAGAAAATATCAGGAATTGTTCCAGTGAATTAACCGTAGACTGTACGTAACGTTTGTCAACGGAACATTTTAGCACAATATTAGAAGATGAAAGTATATTATTACAGACAATAGTCTGTATGCAGCTGGACTCGAGATCAAAGTCTGTGTTAGAGACCTGTGAGATGATACGTGAAAAAATGATTAATCAATTAGTCTATCAGCAGAAAATTAATAGTAGATTAGAGTTTCTGTTGGTGTTCAAGGATGCTCTCTGACTCCAACTTGTCTAATGTGAGGAATTGTTTTAGTTTTAGTTTTAGTCTATATATATTTAATATCTTTTTTTTATCTTTGGATTTCTGCTGTGAAGTTGGACATTTTAACGTGGGGACTTATGGAGACTGACTCACTTCTGGAGCCAGCCTCAAGTGGACGTTTTAGGAACTGCATTTTTTATTTATTTTTGTTAGGTTGCAGCTTGGCTTAGCTGAGATTGATAGCAGATGTGGGCGCTACAGTCACAAATCCAAACAAAGAACGGTCGAGGTTTCTTCACAGACGTCGGATTGATTTTCTGTCAGTTCGCGAATCGTTTCATAAATCAAATTTTTATTCAGGCCTGTTAGAAGTGTGCCAGAATACATCAAGTGTTTGTAGGTGGAATTTTCCTTTAACTGTGGAAGTCAGAGTAACGCAGGATAGATGTTGGACCCATGAGCAGCGCTCGGTGTGCATCGCGGGTACACTGCCGCTGGAATTTCGGGCCGAACTCTGGCCTCGACGGTCAAGAAGACGGGTGGCCTCGGGGAGTGCGGGGGGGAAGGGGAGAGAGGGGAGGTTCAGGGTGAAGAGAGGATAGCTCCACCTCCAGGCAACCTTCCAAGTGTGGGGTATAATCTGACAGCACTCAGCCAAGACACATGCAGGGCTAAGACCAGGCACCCTACCAAGACTGGGGCCTGTGGGGACATCCTGGTGAGAGCTAAGCCTCCAATGGGCCTGGAGCAGTGCCAGGAACCACACACACACACACACACACAAATACACACACTTGAATGCATAGTAAAGTCACACATGCGTGGTGAAGCTTGTGCAGTCTCTCATACACACCCACACAAATGCAGACGCACTGTGCATACAAACAACAACACAACACACATTGAGGGGAGCAACGAGACAAAGAAAGCACGAGGAAATACAAGGTCTGCAGTCTGAATGGACGGTTTGGAGAGCCAGATATGTGTGTGTGTGTGTGTGTGTGTGTGTGTGTGCACGCGAGTGTTTATTGGTGTGTCAACGTCTCATTCACTCAGACCTCCGAACTACAGCTGGATCTCCTGTGTATGAAATGAACCTAATCGAGTTAAACCAATATTTGCTGGATGTCTCTGTTACACTCTCCCGTTCACTAATTATGCTGTCATAACGTGGTCGAAGTGGAAATCACCCCTGAACGTTTGGATGACCCGCCCGAACGCTGACTGACATTTGTCTCTGCTCTTTTCCTTTCTCTTTCCTCCTCTTTCTTTCTTTCTTTCTTTCTTTCTTTCTTTCTCTCTTTCTCTCTCTCTCTTCTTTCTCCTTCTCGCTGTTCCTCTGCAGATTATGTTTATTTTGAGAACTCATCCAGCAACCCACTGCTGATCAGGAGGATAGAGGAGCTAAACAAGGTGAGTGTGTGCACAAATCTGACAGCTGTACATACAGTAAGATTTCATGACTCACTCGTCTTCAACCTGATTTGTCAGATTGAACAGATGAGATCTTTTTACCAGTGATACATTCTAAGCTCACTTTGTGTGTTCTTTCAAAGCACAAAACATCTTAACATTTCTGTACAAGGCCTTTAATTGTAATTCTCACTATTGGGTTCTCATGAATTTTTCGGGCTATTTTACACCATAGAGCCTGTACTGTTTATTAAAAAAAGTCACTTTCTATTCAAGGGTAAGGGAAAATATCAATGCGTTGTAATATTCTTAGTCTTTTCCATTTGTTTTGTCTGCACTGCGATGCTCAGGATCAGTAAAACAAAAAAACAAAGAACATCATAAGAACTGAGCTGTCCATAAAAATTATTAAAACGTTTCCTATTATGGGACAATTCGCTCTTGAAATTAACGCTGTTTCTGTTCCAGTCTCCATTTCCATGGAGATACACAGGTCTGACTAATACCTGGACAATCAGTCACAGCAGTAGACTCCTATATATAAGAATTTACTCCTCCAACAAACCAGTCTTAGTAACAGAGACGCTTTCTAGTCCCAGAGAAGTAACGTCAAAGCTTTCCAGAGATCGTGGAGTTCTACAAACTGAATAAATACAGCACATCTGAACACTAAACTGCCTCGCTAGTTCAGTCTTGTAGTGACTGAGATTCTTCCTTGAACATATTTAGCTGTTGTTTAGTCTGTGAACAGTTATTTTTAAAGTAGTACCACTGGATTTAACAATGGAGGCTGGAGGCAGACATTTCCAATAACTCCACAGCGATGTAAAGTCCAAATATATTGAACAGTGTAATCAACGTAATCATTGCCAAAATATATAACATGTTTTTATCTGATGAAATATTCAATTTCAGTCCAGATTGGTCCACCTTTAGTCGACATTTTCTCTGAGGTCACCGAACGAGGTACACACCTGTGTTAACGAGGTACACACCTGTGTTAAAGAGGGACACACCTGTGTTAACGAGGTACACACCTGTGTTAACGAGGGACACACCTGTGTTAACGAGGTACACACCTGTGTTAACGAGGCGCTCTAACAGCTCCATAAAATTAAAAATCTTTAAAGAAACGTGAAATTTCAAATCCAGATGTATTGCTAAAAAAGTTGACCTCCGTTTGTTTACATGTTTTATATTTTCAGGATGTGAAAATGTTGAGCTGGCAGAGTGATACATTTAGTGATGAGTCAGACGTGCGGTCATGCTGATTCCTCATGCGTCGATAAATTCTGGTTTGTGGATGTTGAAAAGATTCCACATTTAGTCCAGTATAGTTCTGAAATGATCAGTCGATTTAATTAATTTGTTGATCAATCAGCTTCTATTTTAATGAGAGATTAATCTTTTAAATAATTGTTCAAGCAAACTCCAAACATTCCATCCTCTGAAATGAGAACTTGCAGATTTTCTTTGTCGTGCATGAAGGAGATTAAAATAGCAAGAAACCATATTAACCATTACCATATTAAATATGTGGTTTATGTGTGTGTGTATATATATATATATATATATATTATCTATCTCTTAATTGCACTGAAAGCAGCACCTCGCACTGTATTAATGATGATACCGTTGCTCTGGGTGATGATGTGTGGTACATCCCAGCCTGCTGTCTCGTACATTGCTCAGTGAAAGAAGTAGAAACGGAGGCTCTGTCTCTGTGGACTAGTTACAGGTGCCCGCTGTCTGTCCCCTGTCCCAGGCCTGTGCTGGATAATATGGAGGCTGTTTAATGTGATTGACACAGAGCTCAGAGTGGGCCTTCTATTCAGCCCGTCACTGTCAGTCTCTCTGCTCCTCGGGGGGTTCTCTCTCTGGGTTTTTCCTCCATAAGGTTGGAGATGCATGTCTCGAAAGTATAAAACTGTGCAGGGAAAAAAAAATCCTGACAAGCCGCAGCTGCTCGAAACGAACGAAAGCGAACACGGAAAATTTGAGAATTTGGCCAATTTGAAATTGATTTTAAAAATGACTACCACTACCTACCTCTTTGCTTTGTCCATTTCATCAATAAAGATGGTAAGTTGATGATCATATAAGACAAAGAAGAGCTGAAAAGCATCACAGTGGAGGAGCTTTAAGAAGAGAATTGCAGATATTTATGCTTTAAAAAATGACTCTAGCTCAATTTGAACCTCAGTTCATTGTCTGTTATGTTAATAAGGCCGCAGACCACTTTAGATTTTAAAGGTCCAGTGTGTGAGATTTAAACGGGCTCTGTGTGCAGAATATTGCAGACGTGGGAAATAATATTCATAACTATGTTCTGTTACCTTAGAATGAGACTTTATATCTACACAGTGTTTGTACAGTAGCCCAGAACAGACAAACTAAACACTGACTCCTTTCACACGTTTCACAGCCAGCGTAGTTTCTCCTTCATTCTTGGAAGCGAGGTGGCGAGTGAGGCGAGAGGGTTGCAATCAGCAGCTACACTGCTAGAAATCCTACACACTGCTCCTTTAACTTGCATGCACACGTCTATATTTACACATGTATAATGGAAACACTGAACAGTGTTATAGTCTCTTCTTTATTCGCTGTGATTTTACTGAAATGTCACCAAACGATGTGACATTAACTCACTTAAATCAAACCGTGTATATTTAAATTGATGCGTCCTTCATACGTTTGCCTTTTCTTCCACAAGCACACTCACAGTGCTGACTCTGAATCTGTCCTTTCTGCAGACAAAGTTTAAACCTTCACACACGAGGAGACGCTAAAAAGAATTTTATTTGGGGTGTCGTTTAGCTCAGTTGTTAGAGGAGCTGCACCGTGTATGAGGGCTGAGTCCTGGGTTCGGCCCAGGGTTCGAATCCGACCTGTGGCTCTTTCCTGCACGTCATTCCCCATCTCTCTCTCTCTCTCCCCATATTACTGTCACTCTTCAAGCTGGCTCTATTAAATAAAGCTCAAAAAGGCCAAAGAAAATCTTTTATTTAACTCTCCTCCGATTATCTTCGTCTGCATATGCGTCGAGCAACAAAATCCAAACGAGTTTAGAAACAATCAAAAACAGGGAAATGATGTTTTCGTTGTAACTGCAGATGCAAATTGAATTTTTTGGGGGGGGAAATTGGATTTTAATTATTTAGTGATTTGTAAAAGTGTCGAATGTGAAGAAATCTGACAAGTTTAACTCTCCATCTCTCTCCATCCGTCCTCGCGTTACATCTCACTGGGATTCACGAGAGATCCTAATCCGACACACTCGGCCCATGAGATACAAACGTGATTGTCGATGATATGTAACACTTATCACAGCTTATCAATATTGCAGTTCATGCTCTCTTATTCTCTTTTATTTTACGAGCAGTGAAAGCAACTAATCGATTTGTAAATGATTTCTAAAGTAGCGGTTTTCTTTTTCTTTTTTTTCTGTCATTCGGTAAAACGATGTCATGCACCTCCCTAATTTAAAAAAACAACACCATAATAACACTCCAGTGTGGTGTTACTGGGAAGAAACGAGTACTGGGAGCGCAGAGACAAAAACCTCCGACACACCACGCCGTCCTGATACTGTGATTTTTTTTTTTCTTTCTTTTTGGAGGGGGGGGGGTGAATTTCTCACACAGCGTTTTCAGCCATCGTTAAGAAGTAGCCTCATCTATGGCTCCTTCATCTGTGTTTGTGTGTGCGAGCGCGTGCGCGGGTTGCTCTGTGTGCGGCACCACTTGTTGCCGTGGTAACGCCGATTGTCTCTGGTTTGCAGACAGCCAATGGGAACGTGGAGGCCAAAGTGGTGTGTTTTTACCGGCGCAGGGACATCTCCAGCACACTCATCGCCCTGGCAGACAAACATGCAAGTGAGTGACCGACCGTAAACCCAGCCAAGCACACACACACACACACACACACACACACACGCATCAAAAAACACAACCACGGATCTCAAAACTGCTCTTTTTTTTCCTTTAAAATTTGGCAACCCTCTGCAGCTCTTTTCCACTGCAAAGTTGTACTGCCTTCACGTCCAATCGAACTAGAGGGAAAATACTACTCTGTTTGTTATTTGGCGTGATTGTTGAAGCTTGTTTGCACCCCAGATTTTATCGAGAGGCGATACAAAATTGAGTTTGTGCGCTGTTGCCGTGCTGAGAGAAACGCAGTCCAGACTGCAGCCCCTCCTCTGATGGGCCTGATTGCAGACAGCATTCGATCTGTTGGGTGTATCAATATGACGACACCTGTGTGTGTGTGTGTGTGTGTGTCTGTGTGTGTGTGCATATGTGCCTTTCCAGTTTGAGCGTGGGTGTGTAAGCGTGTACTCGAATGTGTGCAGCTTGGAGCATATTCTGCAGTGTCTGGAGCAGCTGGTAGACTCTGAACGGGCTCTACCTAAAGCAACACCGTGCGCCCTTTTTAATGTTTTAAACGTCCCGGGGTGTTTTTACTGAGAGACGGATGTTGAGATACAGACGAGATGGTCAGTTTAAGATCAGTGGTGAAAGAGAGAGAGAGAGAGAGTGGAAGAAGTCCGGCAGGTACGGAAAGTGTGTCGCTTAAAGGCCAGAGCCATTCTTGAATGTCCGGGTCACATCTCCAGTGGTCAGTTGGAAGTGATGCCTTCAGGGCACTGCTCCAGAGAACCTGGATTCAAAGAGTAAAGAACCAGAGAGGGATAAAGGATTTATTCCTGCTTCAGGATATTTGCTTTTTTTATATATATATAACATGACATGATATCACCTCCTTTGACTATGAAAAGTGACTTCTCTAATCTCATCATCTGATATTTGTCTGCTGTCGTGTTACGGTGGCTTCGTTTCATCAAACCAGCCCGCCTTAGAGGAGGATATGGATTTATTTGAATTGGATTTACTGTCTGTGGGCAGAAGAATACCACCACCCACTACCCCACATCATCAAGTCATCCGTACCAGTCACAATTTAAAGGTCCAGTGTGTCGGATTTAGTGGCTCCTAGCAGCGGAGTTGCAGATTGCAAAAAATGAATACTCACACTTCACCTTCTCCAAAAAACAAAAGCCAATGAAAACACAACAGTTCTTATTTTCAGGTGATTATACACTAACTAAAACATACTAATGAATATTGTATTCAGTTTCCAGCTATAGATACTCATAAATCTTACACACTGGACCTTTAAATTCAATTGAAATGTGAACAGAAAGAGCAGATTCTCTCGTGCTACTCCTCCTTTTGACAGAACTTCATGTGTGCACACGCAGTCTTGCAGACTGTACACACTCGACTCACCAACACAATGAAATCGTGCGTTCACCAGCACTTAACTAAAGTTAAGCACTTCGCACGAAGAGTCGTCCGTCCACGTCTGAAGGCGAGAAAGAGTTTATAGTCGGAGCGAGGATAATTGTCCTTGTAGAGAAAAGGGAGACGCGACGCAACAACGGCCGCTTTGGGACAGTCTCTCGTCGTTTACGGTGACAAAAACACTTAAAAACATTTAAAAATAAAGCTTGAAAGAGAAGTTTAAACTCATGTTACATTTAGAGTTTAGACCAGTGTCGGACATGTGAAGAGGGACCGCAAAAATCTCAATGCCAGTGTTGGTGAAGAGATATACAGACTTTAACAGGGCGTGTAATCCAAGTCAAATAAACTGTACAATGCAACATAAACATGTTTATTCTAGTTTTTAAAGGACCAAACGGTTGTTGTGTAAAAGATTAATACAAGAACGCAGCGATGCAGCAGAGCTGGCTGCGTCTCTGAACCGAGACGACAAGCTGTGGTCAGAGCGTGTAGGCTTGAAAGACGTCGTCTTTGGTGTCCACCGCTGTCTGACTTCCTACTCGTACACACATCCACCCCCACACACACACACACACACACACACACACACCTTCAAAACAGTGTAAATATGCTGGTTCCTTTCAGCTCAGTTTGAATGAACACACACACACACACACACACTGACATACACACACACACACACACACTGCCATTCTGCAGTCCAGACTAGAAAAAACAACCACCGCTAGACTTTGACTTTGGGTGTGGCTGGCTTAGTGTTGGGTGGGTGGCTGTTGGGGTGTGAAAGTGTATATGTGTGTGTATGTGTGTGAGAGAAAGAGAGAGAGAGAATGCTGCCAAGTGTCCTGTTTAAGTGTGTGTAAGGCCTCGGGGTGTATCCGTTGGACCACACAGCATCAGTTTGTCTTTTTTTGGAAGTCTGTGATTTCTTCTGAGGGCACGCTGATGGTGTACACCTCATGTTTGTCTGTTAATGATACGCTGCGTATTTACTGAGTGTTAAACATGAATATTTAACTTCTAATCATGGTTAAACACAAACAAATAAGTCAAACGCAGCATCATACGCTCGTCCTGACCCGCTGATGGACGCAGCAGCCTCCACGGCTGCAGCGATGTTTGTGTAGGCTGCTCCCGTGTTGGCCTCTTTGGTTTTTTGCCGTGCTTTGCCAGCTGCAGTTCGGGGTAAGGGGCGTCCAGACATTTCCAACATGTTCAACAAAAAAAAAAATGCATGGCAGGAATGGTTTATGCACCGCATGGGCGTGGGCTGTATCCTGTCTGCGTTTCTGTAGCTGCAGCCTCACTGCATGTGTGTGTGTGTTCATGTGTTCTTATGTATGCATGGTGGACTTGAGTTTTCAGCTCTGGGCCCCGTCACTGGAGTTGCTGAAGGGGTACATTTAATTCAGTTTCGTTCTGGGCTGGTGGAGAATAGCAGTTGAGTGTGTGTGTGTGTGTGTGTGTTTTAATGTGTGTCTGCTGTGACTCATTGATCAAATATTTTGCTTGCAGAGATCCTGAGCACTCCCTCAATGGGGCCTCCGAACTCCAGCATTAGCCCCTCCCCTGTGAGCGAACGCAGCCTCCTGAGTGGTCAGCTCTCTGTGGCGGACTTGGCATGTTACCTCCCCTGGCCCCTCCCTTCAGGACATTTGAATTTTGCCATGACTCAAAACCTTTTTTTTTTTTCTATTTTTGAGATGTGGCCCGTAGCTCCCATAAACAATAGACAGCCATGTTTGCAGTTGAACTGATGCACAGAAGCAGGACCAGCTTGACTTCACTGGTCGTGAGCCACCAACGTTCTCTTTGGAGGCTCATAAACCGTTTTTTTAAAGCTTTTATAGTGAATTCATTGGCAGGATGGTAACGGACCCCTCACACTGCCATGTGGTACCACTCGAGCTTCACAACCTCTCTAGATTTGACGAGTGTTGACATGTTTTAATGCGACTAGCTTCTACTAGGAGAGTCTTACTCATTTGCATCCCGGGCTGCAGAGCTTCGTGAACCGCGGCCATATCTGCTGTAATAATGATCGAAAGGCGGACACCAATGACAGTATAAAGAATGGACAGGGCACGAGTGACGTCATTCGTAGCCATGTTGGATGTACTGCTTCTTCCGCCTCACGGCTAATCTAAATATCACCTGAGTTGGCCGAATGAAGCCTGGTTGCTCAAATAAGCCGTCTCTAACAGCACCCACCTGTCAATCAAAGTGTCCACGCTCTTAATCCTGCATAACTTTAAGCCTTAATATAATGTGAACAGGTGAGTTGTGTATAAATTCACCCTCAGTACAGTTGTCACGAACGGGGAAATTAGCTATAGAGACCAAAACTGTTTTTTGTACCAGGCTGTAAACATGTTTATTTCTGCTGTCTAACATGGGGACTTATGGAGACTGACTCACTTCTGGAGCCAGTCTCAAGTGGACGTTTGAGGAACTGCAGTTTTTGGCATTTTTGGAGAGATTGTTTGCAGTCTTGTCTAATTATTTTTAAGGACAAAATATGATAAACAGCATCTTCATGTGCTGCTTTATTGTTTGCAGACAAGCTAAAAATACTCTTGTCTGCAGAGTGTTGGAGGTTTGAGGTGTGTGTGTTGACTTTTCTGATGTTAAACTTTGATATGGTTCTGGAAGTAACTGGGTTACCTGATGAAAGGAGGTTAAGTCAGGAAAACGTTTACATGCGCTGCAGCCTGATTACTGAAACTCATGTTTAAATAAAGTTGTCTGCTCATCAGATTTTCTCCCTCTGCCACATTTTAAAGGCATTCTCTCGCATATATTAAATATATCAGCAATATGCAGTCTCTGTCTTTCACATGCACCCCTGTCCAGAATCCTTCCCCCTAATTACAGACTTTTTATTTCTTGTTTACACGACATTGAAGAAATTTAACTCTGGTCACACAGCAAAAAAATCAGTTTACACGTCATGAGAAAACCGCTGTATAATGTCCCGTGTTTGTCTGCAGGGAGCTTTGTTATGTCTGCGGAAAATATCCTTTGTGGTGTCAACAAAGCGATCTCAGTTTGGGATTGGAGACGGCAGATCTTTCATAGGAAGCCTGCTGCTACCAGCCGGGCTTGAATAGGTTTTGGAGTTTGACTAAAAATGAGGACATCTCGACCTCTGCTGCATCGACAAATAGCTGCATTTTTTTTGAGTGCGTGTAAACACCAAATGACACACGAGTCTGATAATCAGGAGGAGAGTGTAAGGCAGCATTCACACCAGATCAGTTCAGTTAATTATCTGCAGGGTTGTGCAGCGTGTGGTGCGATGAACCACCGTGAAACATTTTTTTTCTGTGCTTCACCGGCTTTCCCGACACCGGCGCTCCCCACACACTCACCCTTTGTCTCTGAAAAATGGAAACGAAGCTCCTCGGTGTCACTGTACAGATGTCCAAGCTGGGCACACGACGTAAAACAAGCGAGGACACATCTGGAAGAACATCATAGTTCAGTCCGTGAACTCTGCCTGGACTGTGGAGCAGTCTGACCGGCCTGTTTGCTGGACTGGGCACCGCTGCAGCAGCAGCACATCAGGTTCTTCTCTGCAGGTCATTGCAGTTTCGTCGTCCCTCGTACTCAGAGGACCTCGCTGCCTCGACCGAAACCGACTGCTAGTGTTCCAACGAGCAGGAAAACCTGCACCGTAGCACCTGACTTTACTTAACTGTTTATACAAGTGTTTAAATCTCCAGATATGTTCACTCAGAGAAACCCATTTTCCTACACTTACACAATAATTATAGAGCTTCGCCTTCAGTGATTAAATGTCAGCATCTTGACTTTATAGACGTAACAGACGCACGAGCGCTACATTGTCGTCCCGTACTGTTTCCTACGTTTGTTTGGGGTGTGTTGTGAAGCAGAAATACCCACAGTGCACTCGTGTAAGTTGGAGCGGCTTTATACTAATACTTTTTTAAACACGACCTTGGCTCGTCCTTACAGACCAGAAGAAATCACCTGAATCACCTCATTTAGAGTCAGAGCTCGGCAGTATTGACGAATCCGTTATCTCGGTTATGGATTACGAGGCGATGTTTTGGGTATAATTATTCATGTTTTCATACATTTTTTTTTTTTTTTTTAGCGAGGTGGTTAATTCAGTCTCGGAGAAGGTGAAGGCAACTAAATTAAAGCAACTATTTAACTTCTGTCCTCAACAAAGTCCCAGATGACATCGTCTCACGTCACAGTATTGATTTATATCGACAGAGCTCCCCGCTTCAGCACGAGTTGTGAGTAAGCATTATTTTTCCTCCTTGCCAATGATTTCTGAGCTGCAGCTTCTCCTTCGACTCCCAACACACACTGTATCACGGAGGTGTAGTTGAGTTTGTTAAGGTAATAACCGTCTGCTGCGCTCTCCTCACCTCCTCTTCTCACCCTCAGGCCTGCTCTTTCCTCTCCTTTCCCCTTCCCCCGGTAAGGCGACCCATTCATCAATAATTGATAATTGGCTAGGACAGGTGAGATGGAGAGGCAATTTGTAGAGAGTATGGTGTGGGTGCACTGCCAGGAGATTGTCTCGGAGGAGGAGGAGGAGGAGGAGAGGAGGAGGACTGAGGTTGGGGAGTTGAGTTGCTACTTGAGGACGCACAGCCAGGGGCCAGTTGGAAGGGCCAGCCAACTGATGTAGCACTGCATAATCCTGCAAGTGTGTGTGTGTAAAGTCATGGATATGTGCATACAGAAGAAGAGTAACACACATTCAAGAACCCAGATACTGAGAATCAGCTCAAAAAGTCAAGTCAGTTTTATTTATATAACCCAAAATCACATTTTTGCCCCAAAGGGCTTTACAATCTGTACGCTCTCTATTCATCACACACACACACACACACACACACACACTCAAAAGAGGAGAAACCTCAGAAAGCAAACACACGTGCAGTAGATTGTGTATGTGGAGTAAACAAAGTAATATTTGAAGTTTTTAAAACAACATTTCGCTTCAATTTTTGTTGAAAACTTCACGCTGAGTCGTATCTCCTTTCCTGGATCTTTCCTCCTCCTCGCTCCGATAAGGTTGGGGGGAAAAATGAGCCTAGCAGGAGGCTGATTGATGGATTGATCACATCATAGCTTCACTCTCTCGTGAACGAAAACAAACTGTTCGGAGTCGAGCTGAAAGGATTCGTCGATCCGCAGAAAAATGATCAACAATTTAAGTAATCGGCTTCATCGTTTGTCTCGTTTGTGATAAATATTTGCTGCTTCCAGCTCCTCAAATGTGAAAATGTATTCAATATATTCAAGTTTTGGACATTTAAAATATCACCTCAAGCTGTGGGAACTCGTGACGGACATTTTTGACCAACCTCTCACAGACTAATCGTTTAATTGAAAAAATAAACAACAGAAAATAATCATTAGCTGCAGCCCGGCTTCAGACAGAGACAAACGGTCCAATCAGTCTCAATCAGGTGCTGATGTGTGAGCAAACGCAGCCAACATTTACCGCCACTGCTAACCAATCATCCTGAGGGGGAAACACTGATGGACTATTAGTGATCGACAAATTTAAAATTTAAAGCGCACGCCTTACAGTCGCTGATCAGTCTAAAAAACAGTAAGAATACAAATGCCATCCTGCTCTTATCGTTAAATAAAATTAATTTTCATCAACAACATTGTAGCCTGTGTAGTTCAAGTTATTGTAGTCCAATAAGACAAACAGAAACAAATTAAATATATTAAATCAAATATACATATTCAACATTCGTACACAAACGAACGAGTAACCAACAATCGTAACTGTCTGCTCCATTAGTACATCAGATGTTACTCTAAAAAGCAGTGAGGCGCTGTGTGAAGTTTGTATGAAAAGCTTTGTGGTCAAATTCCAATTATTTAATGTCAGTTTTGTAATTTTCTGTAAGTAACATCTGGGTAGAATATTCATGGACCGCCATTCTTTATTACTACTAATGCTCTGAATTATCTTATTTCAGTGCACATTTTTTATGTCCGCGTAAAGTCAGAATAAATATGTGAGTTTGTCAGACCAAAGAAGTAAGCGTTATTAACCACCAAGCCAAATTTGAATGATTAAAAATATTGACGAGTTTACGAAATCAGGTAAAAATTCTGTGGGGGCGTGTCCGCTGAACGTGCTGAAGCCACGTCCACTCGTGAGAGCAGTCGAGCGGCCATTTTGAAGCGACTGAAGATGAGTCAGATGAGTTCAGAAAATGACGTGACTAACTTTGAAACACTCTGAGATCAATTCGCCTCCATCTCTCCGCTCAGCGTGTTTTAACCTCCACGTTTCAGTAATATATCATTCAAAGTCTTTTCAACAAACTTATCCCAGCATATTTAATGTATTCTGAAAGAAATTGCCTTCACACAGACTTTAAAGAGTTTTATCTCGCTGTTCTAAATCCAATAATTAATACACACCTCGTCAAATTTAAGTGTGATTCGGTTTCATGGTGCTGCAGCGCCTTGTGGAGGAGACTCCACCAGCTCATCAGCAGCTCCTGTAAATGTAAAACCGCACGCATGCACCTGCACACCACATCAATTTTTCACTCATGTCATACATGCATAATATTCTCTCCACACTTCCTACAACTTTTTCTTTTTATTAATAATGTCCGTCCATATTATTTTGTTGTGTTCGTACGCGGCGGGCGACGGAGTGAGGCTCACGCTGAGTGTGTGTGTGTGTGCGCTGTGCCTGGGCACTGATGGTGTGTCTGCTGGGCGCTGAGTGCCGGGCAGAGTGAGGGAGTGAAGGAGTACTTATTGATTTTGGCCACACATCTCTTCTCCTGAAAATCCCTTGATTGCTTTTGTTCTGCTCCCCGTCTCCCTCTTTCTGTCTCGCTTCCTCTAATGAAACTCCAAATGAATTGGAGCACGTACTGACTGCTCTCTTTCTCTCTCTCTCTCTCTCTCCGGCCTCCTCCTCCTCTGTCTCTCCTCCTCCTTCTCTCCCTGCTGATTTCTCTATCGCTCCCCCTTCTCCCTCTCCCTCTCTCTTCCTCGCTGTCTTTCTTTCTTCATCTCATGCTCCCTCGCTCTTTATCACTTTCGTCACACTTTCTCCCTCCGCGCTCTTCTCGCCTATTTCATCTGTCTCTCTGTTTATTTATTTTCCCGTCCATCTCACCTCCCTCCCTTTTTTTTGTCCCCCCTCTCCTTCTCCCACCTTTCGTTTCCTCCCCATCTACATACGAGGACGGGAATGTGCGGCGGAGATGTTTCCTACAAGCTAAATGTGTTCCTACAGGAATGACTCAGACACATGACCCACTCAGAATGGACTCGGACTGCTTTCCACCTTCTAGTCTTTGCTTTTGTTTGCGTGCAAGGTTTCCTTTTAATCCAGGGTTTCCAAGACCTCCAGGGTTACACCTGGAATGAGAGGAAAAAATCCTGGGGAATTCATGTCGCAGCCCTCTGGGAGACGATGTAGAGAGAGAAGGCACACAAAGTTCAGTTTAAAGCAGTTGTGTAATGTCTCTGGAGGAGCTTCGTCAAGTCATCCCCGAGAGGAAGACATTGTTTATTTGACAGGCAGGCGCAACATGCCCATCCTTACCCATCAGCACTGCCCGTGTATCCTAATCCTGAGATCAAACTACATAAAGAAATTTAGCTGGGGCGTCTCTCTCTCCAGAAACCGTGTCCCCGTTCCTCTGGATAATCCACAGAACAGGTAGAAAGTAGGGTAAAGTCTGTGACAGTAAGATCTGTGGATTACCCAGAATAACTGGGACATTGTTTCCAGCAAGGCGCGCTGCTGTTGTGAATTTCGGCTACACAAATGCTTTTCTCCAAACACAGGGAACTCTTCAAACTCTTCTCTTCTACGTTAATTAAATAATTTATTTGGAGGGTGTAATAACCTTAAAATGGACTCTTGTAGACGTTTCTTTGAGTCTAAAGCAGCTCGAGTTTTAGAAATACTTGCATTATAAACATCCAAGCTCCCCGCGTCCAGATTATTTTGAAGAGGCTTGAATATTTCTCTTCTTCGTTGTTATTTTTTCATTTTTATTACATTCAACCGTTCTGAAAAACAGTATTAAACTGACTTCTGGTGTATTTATTCATTTAAATCTTCTTCTTTCAGACTAGACACAAAGTCTGAAAAATGTTTGGTATCCACGTTTTGGAAAAACAACTTCAAATCAGAAAAAAATAAAGTTTCACGTTCTCGATTTCTCATTGAAAACAATGAGGTCATGCCGCCTTCGCTACAGATCACTACAGATTTGCATACGTGTGTGTGTATGCAAATCATCAGGTTCTTTAAGGACTCTCCACTCTTGAATCACATGAATAGTTTATTAAAAAACACATTGAAATGATTGAGAGTCCTGAGGGGACCAACAGGAGGGTGAAGCTCTGATACGAGGGTAGAAACGCAGGGAACTTTTGCCCCGTTCGGTCTCATGGAGACATAACGAGTGAGATTTGATGTAAAACAGAGTATGTATGTACACAGGAGTCTCCTCCCCGGAGACTTCATTGTTCCGGCTCATCAAGTGTGCATCCTTGTGCTTTATATCTGCGTGTTGCGTGCACCTGAGACTTTTTTCTGGCTGGAGCCGATACATCCCTCCCCCTCCTCCTCCTCCTCGTTCGTTCTCCCCGTGGACGCCATTGTTCCACCTCATCAGATGTGTGTATGTTTGACCTTTTGCCCCCCTCCCCTTTTTTTTTTACCTCCCAGGGGAGCTGGAGGAGGAGATGGAGAATCCAGAGATGGCGGACCTCCCCGAGAAACAGAAACACCAGCTCAGACACAGAGAGCTCTTCCTGTCCCGCCAGCTCGAGTCTTTACCCGCCACACACATCAGGTACGCTGCTGTACGCCGCCCTGCTATCACACCTCCACATGATGAATGTTCTAGCTTGTCGGGCGTTGCTTTCATGTCAGTTTTTCTCACTCTGTGCACAGTTTTGATGGGAAATACCTGCCCCAGGCTGTGAATCAAGCCTCTGTATAATTATTTTAGGCTACTTGTAAGTTTAAAAATCCCAATTTTCTCAAAACATGAAAAACTTCAGATGGAACTGATCGTAATTATATTAAATTCATCAGGTGAACTGTTGCAAAAGTGCAATTATCTCACTTCAGTGCCTGTTTCCACAAACGATGAAATTCAAAGTTGTGATCCGTCTCCGTCCTGGATTATTTGGCGTGACATCTGTGGTTACCGTGGTAACGGCGGTTTAACACATCAGCAAAACACTCTGTCGGACAGAAATCCACCAGAAGAACGACCGGCGTATCCGTTTACAGCGCGTCCAATCAGACTCGCATTGTTTTAATAAAGGCGTCAGTCATCCGCGATCTGATATCGCGCTCGCACGCGACGGCAGGATGCAGTTACTGCTGAAACGCCCGTTCTCGTGTTTTGTGGACACATTTTTAATGAGCGGACGTAAACCGAGGTGACAAATATAGATATCATATATCTGTCACGTATCCTGTGGCTGCTTCCCAATAAAAAGCTCAAACATGCAGGCTGATATTAATGAAGTAAATGTGTTTATTTTGAACAAAACATTAAAAACTCAAACTTTATTTATTTATGTAGCAGCTCGCACAAACATGCAGCTCATAAATAAAATCTGGCCATGCAAACATAAAATGTTGTAATAAATTAAATCAAATAAGAAGAAAAGAGAAGTCGAACGACAGTAAACAGAGAGAAGAAGACGGCAGCAATAAAAATAATCAAATGTTAAAAGTCAATTAAAATCCTGTTCGATTAATAAACATAAATAGGATGAGAGGGGATGATCAAAGTCTGGCAGTGAAGCATCTTTAAATAAAAGCCAGACTAAAAAGATGTCTGAAGAGTTTAATAAAAAATGACTTTCTTTTTATAGTTATTCTTGTTATTCTCATGCCAGAGCAATCAAGTATTAAAATGAGGTTTGATTTTAATTAGATAAAGATGTAATATAAAGATTTATATGATAGATAGGATGAAGATTTCTCTGATTTATCTGTAAATTGTTCAAAGAAATGAGAAATGTCTGTAAGATGACGTCCTCAAATGTTTTGTCCAACCAACACTTCAAAAGTACGTACACACACCAACACACTGCGATATCTACAGCTCGTGTAACAGCTACTTATTATTTACTGTATCGTACTACAATAAAAGAAAATCAGGATGTTCTCACGCTGATTATCAAAATATTTTCTGATTAATTGAGTTCTGATAGGTAATGAGGTAGCATGAATAATTTAGCAGCAGCAAATTCCGCTAATAAAATGATATAATTTCATCTCTGAACGTGCTGTTTTTTTTTAATGAACTTCGAGATTTAATTAAACATTTCTTGACCCAGTATTTCTGTTTCTGCTCTGAACATTGTTTAAACTGCTTATCCTGTCTCCTTCTCTCTAATGTACGTACATCAGACCTGCAGTTTGGAGGAGGACGATCATCTATTGATTCCTTCGGTCGTGTTATCTGCCGCGCACAAGGTCGAGTGACGGTTCAGAGCTGAGTCAAACAATCTCGAAATAATCCGCTCCTCATACGCGGCGCACGCGCGCGCCGAGCACTAAATGTCAACAGAGAGCTTGATTCTACATATAGAGCTGCCTTTGCTCGTCGGTAAGCTGCTGGCAAACCCACCTAATCATCACCACGTTATTACTTGACATTTCTGAAGTGAGGCAGGGAGAGCAAACTGACATCTGCTCGAGTAAAAATACACCGATGAGCTGTTTGTTTAGCGAGGATTCAAACTTGATTAAGATTTCTAACTTGGCGGCGAGGTTACACGAGGCGTTCGAGCCTCACCCTGCCAAACTGTATCCGCTTCAGGCTGGAGAGGTACCACTAATTAGCTGGTAAATAATTTGAATTCAGACGGTAGCAGTTAAGGGGCAGGGACGAGGGGTGTCGGTGTCAACACGCCGGTGGCCGCGATTCATCAAATAACGAGCCGTGCCAGCTGGAAGCGCGTCGATATCACGGAGGGATGCATCCGACATCAAAGTGTCCTCTTAGACTGTTTCTCCTTCAGAAGGGAGTTTGGACCAGCCTTCATCTGCCACTTATATAACATGTTATCCCCTGGACTTTAAGTCTGTGATTCTTATTCACTCTTTCCTCTCTCCTTTCCTTACATCCTCGCCTCGGGCTCCAGGGGGAAGTGCTGCGTGACGCTGCTGAACGAGACCGAAGCCCTGAAGTCGTACCTGGACAGAGAGGTGCGTACAAGCTCCGGCTCCTCGTGTCAGATAATACGACGGGGTCTTCTAAACTGTGATTAGGCGTTAGATTTCAGGATTATCTAAGAGTGTGTGTGTGTGTGTGAGAGACTTATGAGTTGAGAGATTCTTGTTTCCAGATGAATTATTCAGCATGTTGACCCAGAATGTTCTTTTCACATACAGTAATGAGGAGACGAGAGACTAGCAGAGGGGAAAGTACACACACACACACACACACAGATGAGATACACTCCTCTCTTTCAGCCTCCGTGTCATCCCCCCCCCCCCCCGTCTCGCTTCTTCCTCTTCCTTTCGTTGCATCCTCACACCTTCCTGCCGTCTGTGTTTCCCAGGATGCCTTCTTCTACTCGCTGGTGTATGACCCCCAGCAGAAGACTCTGCTGGCCGATAAGGGGGAGATCCGTGTCGGGAACAAGTTCCAGGCCGACATCACCGACCTCCTGAAAGACGGTACTCTTAAAACTTGGCCGTTTTTTTTAATTGACAGTGTTTAGCAGAGGCGCTTATTCACGTTAACGTTATACCGCAGGGCTCTCTTTACACTCCCGTGTACTCGCTCGCTTTAACAGTCGAGCAATTACAAAAAAAACATGGGAAGTTTGTTATTGCTCAATCCTCATGAACTTTAATCATCCTCTTCCGCCCCAAGCTACCATTTACTTTAGTTGTTTTATTATAGCGTTACTTATAAAAAAAAAAAAAGCAGTATGTTTCCATGGCAATCACTGTGTGACAGCACAGATTATATATAATGATAGCATTTAAAGTAACTGTGTGCTACACAGGTGATGATTCTCCGTCTCCCAGAGTGTTACAAGACATCCGCTTCATTGACGGCGGTGGCGACCGCGTTCACATCTCGTCTCCTGTTTAACATGCAGACATAACTGGACATAGCATACACTGTGAGCATGGCCGAACTTCTAAACTCATCACCTGGTTGCTATGGTCACCAGGTGAGCCTCTGCCGCCGACCTTGCTCTCGCGTCTGCCAACGTGTTTACATCAGAAACAATGGAGGCGGAGGCGGCGTGCGCTACCGCTCGCTGTCTGAAAACACCGTAAAGCTGTTTAAAGTTCACGCTCACATCTGAAGCTGACTGTAAATGTTTTAAACCCTCAACGTGATTTTTCGACTCTCAGCTCGTCCGCAATGTAAAAGTCAGCGATTATTTTCACTCGAGCACTCTGAAAGATATTTTTCCAGGGCCAGTGCTTTGTGAAGATATTAAGTATTTTCGAATGTGACTATTTTTCTGCCAGATTTAGCTCCGTGTTTTGCCAGAATTTTATTCTTAGCAGGTGGGAAAACCTCTGAAATTGCAATTAGGGCACCAATGGGACTCTAAGCTCTCTAATTAAACCCATGTTAATGAAATTCTGTTACACGTGTTAGAAGCTCCGGCAGGTTGGCTGGTTTGTTTGCAGGCTGGCAGCTTGACAGACCCCACCTATTCAACTCTGGGATTCATTAGAGCTTTACACGAGATAGTAATTTAAAACAAAAAAAAAGAGGAAACACCAGGAAAGAAAAAAGTAAATTTCATTGTGGGTTTTAAAACTCTTGTTGTCAAGGAGGAGCCGCAGCCGCAGAGGCCTCGAGCGGCTGAAGGTGAACTAACCGTGTCTGTATCTGCGCTCATGTAGGTGAGGACGATGGCAGAGACCTGGAGAAACTAGAGGAGAAAGTCTGGGACCCGAACAGCCTGCTGACGGAGAAACAGATCGACCAGTTCTTAGTAGTAGCTCGGTAAGTCGATGCGGTGAAGCTCCGGCAGAGAGATGCTTAGCATAGCTTAGCATAAAGACTTAAAACAAATGGGGGAAACTAGCATGTCTTTAGAGAAGGTGGACGTGGTTTTCTTTCGGATGGAGCCAGGCTACCTGTTTCCCCCTGCTTCCAGTCTTTGTGCTAAGCTAATTAACTCCCGGCTCCTGCTTCACATTTAAGTTACAAGACCAGTATTGATCTTTAAACTTAACTTTTCCAAACATCTGATCGTCCTCATTTCTCTTTTTTAGAGCTTCTTTTCGCCTTTAGACTGTCTGATGTAACTTTTTTACAGTGTAAAACTTTATTTTCCGTCTCTTCGTTGATCTTATTCGGTCATCTTTTGCATCATGTTTGCATCCCGAAGGTCGGTAGGTACATTCGCCAGAGCCTTGGACTGCAGCAGTTCAGTCCGGCAGCCCAGCCTTCACATGAGCGCTGCTGCAGCCTCCAGAGACATCACCTTGGTGAGAGATGCACACATACATGAAAAGCGGCCTTGGGTTGAATCAGCATCACACAGTAGATGAAAAGTGTAGCGTGTGTGTGTGTGTGTGTGTGGGTGGAAACAGTAGTGATAGTCAAAGAAAACACGAGTGCACATGTGTGTTTGTGTGTCTGTTAGGAATTGTTCAAGCCTGTGTCTGGTTATCCTTAACAAGCACTTGGCCCCAGAAGCCTGATGAGAAGCCTAGTGTGGGTCTATTCTGCCCTAGATCTTATCCTCATTTATAAAACATAGACAAGAGGCCTTCTAGCTACCCATATGCACACACACACACACACACACACACACTCAAACATAGCCCAAAGCCTTGGAGAAGAGGCTGTATATAAACTAGAAAAAATTAATCACACTCCTTCCATGAAGTCCGCAGAATATTGCAGAAATTTGCAAAAGCAAGTCCTGACATTCTAACGTGTGTTTCCCATCATGTGATTTTTTTTTTTTTTTAGTTTCATGCTATGGACACCCTCCACGCCACGGGCTACGACATGACTCGAGCCATCGCGGCGCTGGTGCCTCAGGGCGGGCCCGTCCTCTGCAGGGATGAAATGGAGGAGTGGAGCGCCTCCGAGGCCAACCTGTTCGAGGAGGCGCTGGAGAAATACGGCAAAGACTTCACCGACATCCAGCAGGACTTTGTGAGCAGAACACACATAGAAAAGAATATTTAAATGAAGATATTTATTCATGCTGAAGGGGGGCTGCACCTATGAGCTCTTGTGGTCGCCTGGTGACCCCACAGTGATGAGCACAACCTCAACTGAATTCTGCATCCAACCTCAAGTGGATGTTTGAGGACGTGCAGTTTTTTGGCTTGTTTTTAGTCGCAGCTTGGATATAACGTGTTAATTAGTGAGATTTAGAGGCGCTGGTTCACACTACTGCATTTAATTTAATTAAAAATCTAATTTCAGCACCACCCACTGAGAAGTCAGTCTTAAATAAGATGACGGTGATTATCCGACTAGATGTTTTGGTGCGAGAAGATGAGCGTATTTTGCATAATGTCAAACAGTCCGGATAATTGTGGAGAACTTTATTTTATCACTTTCCCTGTGTGTTTTCAGCTTTTTTTGAACAATACAGTGGAGATATGTAAGGACGGCGTATCGAGCACTTTGTATGCTGCTCATCAGCAGCCTGTGGGATGCCCATAGTCTCATTAAGAGATGTGTACAGTGGGTATTCAGTGCAGCCATAATTGCTGCATGTGAGTGCAGAAACCACAGAATTAGAGTTGTGTAGCAGACATTTGGACTTCATTTAGTCATTTAGCTGATGTTATACACAACAACCTTCCAGCACAATACCAGTCTTGTGAGCTGGGGACTGCATCCAGCCTGTAGTTAAGAGTGAAAACGTTAAAGTTGAGCACAACGGCCAATTATCCGGAGAAACATTCCACGCGAATATCTCAGTGAAAAACCGAGTGGAGGCAGGAGAGGGCTGCCTGTCTGCCGTCCTCTGCTGTGCTCGCAGCCTGAGGAGAATGGTGCTGCCCGTCTGCGGACTTAATCTCTCACTGTGTGCATCACTCCACCACCTGGTGGCCGGCTGCTGTCAGTGCTGCTCACTCAGGTTTCCACCCAGGCCTTGTGCTCAAACAACGAGGACTACACCACCATGATGGGTGGGGCCTCCCGCTTTGACAGCTCGTTTTTCTTTCAAACTTCTTCAGAGGGAACTTTACGGTCCGACCTCAGGAGGTTCAGACCGTTTCTGTGGCCGGCGGCGTTGTTTCTGGTCATTGATATAAAAGAGTCTCTTTGTATTAAAGGGCATGTTGGTGACAGATGAGTAAAATACAGTTTGCTGAAGACATTTCTAAATGAATGTGGTAGTGTTGAGCGTCCCAGCTCGCGTGGGGAAAGGAAGTAACACAAACCAGTTTCGTGTGGTTAAAAACAAAGTTATTTATTACTTGAAATTCAGATTAATTATCCAACAAAAAGAGCTAAACTAGAAGGGAAATAAAGCAGCTCGTCCAATTAGACGCTCGGCTCAAGTGCTCCTCCAATCAGGATCCTCCGTGTCCCTGAGAGGGGATGACGCAGCGACCACACGCCAAAGTTACACACGGCGGAGAGTCTCACTGAAAATGAAAATAGATATTACTTCTTTGTTGGTGAGAAGATTGAAACCCGACAACAACTGCAGTGAGTTAATGATTATTTTGTGCCCTCTCTCTCTCTCTCTCTCTTTCAGTTGCCCTGGAAGTCCCTGACGAGTATTATCGAGTATTACTACATGTGGAAGACCACAGACAGATACGTACAGCAGGTAAACACATTCATCTCACCTCAGGGACTCAAGAACTTCATCTCTTTACATCCTGATAACTGTTACACACTCTGATCTTTGTAGTTTGTATCTGACGTTAAATCCTAGTGAACAAAAAAAATGTGTCTGTTCGTTATTTTACACTTTGACTTTTGTGTTTTTCACACAATTTCAGGCCCAGAAATGATCCTGATCTTTAATTCTCCTTCATTTCCACCATCCGTCCAGTGCTATTTTCACTATGTGTTTATTCTGAATTACACAAGGATAATCACAAACCTCTCAAATGTCAGGATCTGAACTCACTGTGGACAAATTCACCTTTTTCAGTGCTGTCGTGGGAATTAACGTCTCTAATCACGTCTTTGTTGTTCTGCTTTCTCCTCCGTCTCTGCTCCAGAAACGATTAAAAGCTGCCGAGGCAGAGAGCAAGTTGAAGCAGGTCTACATCCCTAACTAGTGAGTACCTCAGTGCAAGTCTGAAGTCTTCCCTGTGAGTACACTGAGAGATCGACAAAGAGTTGTTCTGACCCTCTGTGGTGTTTTAAAGTTGGACATCTGCTGCTGCTGCGCTTCACTTTATTAGTATTCACGTCAGCTCTCGGTACAGTATCCGAAGAGCTGCTGTCTCTGGCAGCAGGCTGATGAATGTTATCTATTCTCTTTGGCCTGTATTATCTGTGTCGGTCTGACCCTCCATCTCTCCCTTTGTGTGCCCCCTCCCGTCTCCAGTAACAAGCCAAACCCTAACCAGCTGAGCAACAACGTAAAACCGGCTCTGGTGAATGGAGCGGCGGGGGCAGCCGTCCCGGGACCTCCAGGCTCCATGCCGACCCCGGGCCTGGGCAGAGCCTGCGAGAGCTGCTACAGTAAGTCATTCACGTGCTCATCGAATGCATTAAAGCATCGTATTTATTTATTTAGATGAACTTTAGATGATTGCGTTGGCATTCACAGGTGCATTCGTATTTAAATCACATTTAAAATGTCTAAAAAAAAAAACGAGAGAGACGACAAGAAGTCTTTTTTTCTATTAGAAACCATTTTGGAAAATGTTGATGAGAAAATTGCTGGATTATCGTGCAGGCACGGCCAAAACAAAGAGGAAAACCCGGCTTAGTGTGGTCTCCCTTATTAATGTGATGATGATGATCCGCTAACAGCTCGTGTTCTGCAGGAAATCTTACAGGAAACCTCTCTCCGGCTCTTCAGTTCACAGGATTTTCACCGCCACACGTTTTATATATTTTTATTAAAATGAAGAGGGGAGAGAATATAATTACGTGCCCTGCAGCGAGTATTGTTTCAGTTATTTTAGTGGTTTTAGTTAATTCGGCGATGAATGATTAAAGGTTGCTGTCTCACTCGCATGCACCCGAGCACATGTTCATGATTACATGTGGACTCACTTTCCCGCGTCTGTCTCTGCTTTCTTGTGTTTTCGTGTTTTTGCGTTTATAGCCAGCAGCTCCTACCAGTGGTACTCGTGGGGACCTCCCAACATGCAGTGCCGCCTGTGCGCTTCATGCTGGACCTACTGGAAGAAGTACGGAGGGCTGAAGATGCCCACAAGACTGGATGGAGAGAGGCCCGGACCCAACCGCAGCAGCATGGTACGAACTAACACAAGCAAACAACTTAAAGCCTCACTGCACCCTGAAAGGGAAAGTCTGTCCTTCAGAGAAAATCATTTTAGAATGGACATGAATGAATATAACGGAATTAATTAGAATCTGCAACTTCTCCACTAGGTGTCACTAAATCCTACAGACTGGACCTTTAAGTTTCATTATCGATTTATTAATTTGCAGATTATTTTCTCAATGAATAAGTTAATTGTTTTTGACTTTAACATGTCATAAACAATTTAAATATTCTTAATATAATTTCGGAAAGTAGCTGCAGGGTTTTGGTGTGTGTGTGTGGATGCGCCTGTATGTGTTGAACGTAATCGGGAAATAACTTTTTATTTCGCTGATTAACCGGTTTTATCGATGCAGCGCTCCCTCACGTTCAGGTGGTGACCAGTCTGAGCATCTGATTGGCGACCGCAGCATGACGTCAGGCTACGTTTTACTTTTTGGTGGACACTACTACAGCCAAACGGACGTCCTCCACCTAAATTAATGGAAAAAACCTGTTTTTTCGCTGTCTGGATGTCTTAATCTATTAAACATTTAATATCTGCACATGCTACAAACAGCAGTTAACTTGTCAACAAGAAGCCAGATTAAGCGCCACATACACTCTGAGTATCGACCACCCTGATGAAGGGTATATATCTTCAGCAGTGAATTATTGGCCTCTAAATGACGTTGGCAGTCTGCATCGGCCGGGCCGGTGTGTGAAACGGATGGAAGCGTTCCAGTCAGCCCCATTTTGCCAACCAGTATCAATAAACCTGAGTGATTAAATCCGTTTCAGATAACAATTTACTGCAAATGTTTTCTTTGCCATCAGTCAGACTGACCTGCCCTCGGTCCATCAGTGTTCTTTGGATGTTAATGCAGTGTGTTCCTTACAGAGCCCCCACGGCCTGCCCCTGCGGCACAGCGGCAGCCCCAAGTTCGCGGTGAAGACGCGGCAGGCTTTCTACCTGCAGACCACCGGCCTGACGCGGATGGCACGTCGCATCTGCCAAGACATCATCAGGCCGCGATTTTTGGCCCGGCACCCCTACCTCCCCGTCAACACAGCGGCCATCAAGGCAGAATGTAAGGAGCCTGATCCCGCAGCAGACGGATTATATCAGAGTGTTTCTGTCCTCACAGATGGACGATGTTTTCATTTAAAGTGCTTTTGTATTGGATTTGTTCAGGTGCCCTGCGGTTGCCCGATGGCCCCAAAAAACCTTTGGCACTGAAACCTGTGGACCGTAAACCTCTGGAGTCTGTGGTTCGATACTTAGGTAAGAAGAAACCGCCGCGTGTCTTTTGTTTGAGTCTCAGGCAGTGTTGTGTTAGAAAAGGACAGACAGCTGCTTTTTATCCACGCTCAACTTTGGTCTCTTTGGTGTTGACTAAAACATCTTATTTTCATGGATAGTCTGAATTTTTTTATAGACGTTCATGATCCCCAGAGGATGAAACCAACTGACTTTGGTGACTTTTCCTCTTGAGGTTTGTGGTTTGTAGTGAAATGTCTCAACAAGGGTTGGACGGATAGCTTTGAAAGCCTGTACACAGATCCAGGCTCCCCTCAGGATGAATTAAAACGACTCTGACAAACGCTTCAAAACTAATTACAGTCCCAACCGTCTCAGCTGTTCTCAGTGCTTAGCAAAACGTTAGCATGCGAACTGAGACGGTAAACATTAGTTTGTCTTACTGCGACGTTTCTCAAACCTTCTACACCGAGCACCACGGACTGTCCGAGTACCACCATGATGTTAGAATACAGCAGCGTTTTCAGTGCGCTTCACATCTCGTTCTGTTTCTCACACGAACAGAAGCACATCCCCGTCCGGCCAAACCCGACCCACCGATCCGCGGAGGCTCCATCTCTACAGGCAGCCTGACGCCCATCAAGGCCTCTCCCATCCTCAACAATGGCTCCCCGACCATCCTGGGCAAACGCAGCTACGAACAGCACAACGGACTGGATGGTGAGTGAGAAGAGAGAGCTCCCAGTGCAATATGTCTGAATGTTTTATTGTTCCGGCTGTTAACATCTTCTATTGCCATCATGTTTTATGATTTTAGCTTCCACGGTTGGTTATTATAGAATATTATCACACTTTAAAACATCTAATTTGATGAAAAAATACTGGAAATAAAATAGTTTTCCATTTTTCTCTCTTCAGATTGGATAATTATGATCTCCTGATTTCAATTCCTGTTTAATTGTTGGTTTTAATATGAGACTTTTAATGAGATAGGAGTTAAATTTTATGGATTAAACCCCAGCTGCAGTTTTTTATGCTCAAATTTGTTCTGCATGAAATTATTGGAGTAGAATAATGCTGTCAAATAGTCCTCACAGCCCAGTCTTAATTACTAACACTTAATTTAAGTCATCTGTTTTAATTTAAACTTGAACATCTTTCGCTAAACATCGGTTATTTTAACGTTCGAGGCGGCCGAGCTCGGCGCTTCGCTCGTCCGTCTCCGCAGCGCACAGTTAAGATCCACCGCCGAAGGGTTAAGAGTTTGCGCGGGGCTCTTATCTTTTTGGGTTACGTCCCACTTTCCCCTCTCCCCTGTGAAATGAGAGAGGGGAAGAGACAGACTGAGAGATCAAGATAGTGAGAGTATGCCAGAGAAAGACAGAAAGAGAGAGGGAGAGAGGATCGGATCGGCCTTGCTGCTTTAGCTGGAGGCTACAGTCTGTGTTGTCATGGTAACAGCAGAGAGGAGTAAGAGGAGGGGGAGGAGGAGGTGGAGGGCTTGGTAAGTGTATCCTGAGGGAGAGCATCTCCACTGGTCTGTGAGCACACCTCAGGCCCGGGCTGGGATAACGCACCAGGAGGAGATTTGGGTTGGAAAGCAGCCAAGCTGACGTACCGGGGATTCGTTTTTATTTATTTCACCGCCACTCACTCACTCATATCTTTATTTTTAACGGATAGTTTGAGCATCTGTTGCGTTATTTCTTTTGTTTAAGTCAGTAAATCACCTTCAGTCTGTGTTCTGCACTCCTCGCTCTCTTTTTTTTACGCTCACTCTTCAGGACATGAGCTGAAACTTAGAGGAGTTCTTTAAGAATAAAACCAGGAGCTGCTTAGCTCAGCTTAGCTTAGCTTAGCAGACTCAGACTCCCTGTCTTTCACCCCTCACAGGGTAGCAACAAACCTAGGAGTCATGATTGATTACCTCCTCCGATGAACGACGCCTGGCTCTGACACGCTTACACTCAGGGTGATCCAAACTTTTCTCGTCTCCCCCGTTGGTGGAACGTCCCACCAGGTCCCTCTCTACCTTTAAAAACCTGCTGAAGACCTCCAGCTCTCCAGAGAAGAGGGCCTGTCGAGCGGTCGATTAAACTACTTGATGATTATGTGTTGCATCTCCACCCACCGAGCAGCATCTCCTCCACGTGATGCCTGCATGGCTTGTAAGAGACGTCGTCTTCGTCCACCTTTAGGAGTTCAAAGTTATCGTCCTAACATTTGGCTTCTTTGAGATTCCATCAGTTGATTTCACTCTCTGCCGTCTAACCTCAAACAATAGATCAATTTGAGATGGCGCCATCGAGGGGAAACTAAAGAGCGGAGTTAAGGTGACATTTAGCAGCAATCACATCATAAAACACCTTTCAGCCTGGCCGTTTATCCCGGCTGACCTCCTTCTAATAAAGTAAACAGCGTCTTCGTTTTCTTCATTATCGTTCACAGAGTCGTCCAGCAGGAAGATTGTTTGTTCCAAAGCATCTCTGACATTTAAACGCTGATAACTGGCCCAAACTCAAACGCGTCTAACTAAAACTGACTTATCAGGGTAACTTCTCTCTGCAGGGTCTTTACATTTTGCTGTGGAGCATTCGATCGCTCACTGAAGACGTCGATCAGTCTGCTCTCCTTAGCTTTTGATTTTTATGAAGCCGTCTTTGTTGTTTGTCACGTCTGTGCTACTAGCTGGTGTAAACTGCAGAGTCCGGTGGTGTTGGCGGTGACCCTCAGCTGCCCGTCGACACAATCTTCCACAAAATATATCCACTTCTTCTTCATCGCTTCATGTTTGAAAAAGTTACACGAAGGGAGGGAAGATCTGCAGGACTGAGTGGAATAACTCTGCAGATGCTAACTCGCTTAAAGTTTCTCTGCCGTTGCAGTGTCGGGGGTCGTGGTGCGTCGTCGAGCCGAGATTTAGAACCGGCCAAAAAATTCTGGACTGAAAACTGATAAAAACTGTTTTAACCTCTTAACTCCACATTTCAGTAATTCACCGTCCAAATCTCTTCACACTGTTTCCCAGAAAGTTTCATGTGTACTGAAAGACATCTCCAAACTTCTTTCACACGGACTTTAAACACTTTAGTGGACTTTAAATTATGAGAATTAAATAAAAATACGTGCGAGTCAGACTGTCAACAATGGATGATGAACATTTCTAAAGTAAACTAAGTGTTTTGACGTGGATGAGCGCTGATGGTGGAGGTGCCGTGTTGAAATCTGACAGCAGTCGTGTCGTGTGAAGATTTTCTGGATGTAGTTTCACCAAACGTGACGAGTTAGAGTCCTCAGAGAACGAGACAAGTGATTCATGAAGTGTGATCTTTATATTCTGTGGATGCAGTGGAGAAATGAATACTTCATGGAGCCACCAGGGGGCAGAAGAGTGTGTTCATCAGTGTGTGTGTGTGTGTGTGTGTGTGTGTGTCTCTTCCTCCTCTGCAGGCACTAAATCCAAAGCGCTGACTCCGCAGTGGGACATCATGGCCAAACGGGTGAGCGAATCCGGGCGGCCCTCGGTCGCTCTGCAGGACGAGGTTCATGAATTGGACTGAGCGATGCGTGGGAACGACCTCCACTACAAACCCCCCCGTGAGGTGAGACACACCGCTGAAGATGATCTCCGATCACGCAGCGCTCATTTTCTCACACTCAACCAGAGACTACTTTTTAGTCAGTGTGTGTTCTGGATTATTGTTGTTTGTAGGTGAACACAGCACAGCTCTGAGTTTTATTTTGAAAAACCAGGCTGCTGTCTGACTGACTGTAACTGCTTTGTCAATCGAGCCCAGAAGAATCTAGTTCCTACAAGTTCTCCCACTCTTAAAGTCTTTAAAGGGACAGTTCAGGTTATTTGAAGTGAGGTTATGTCAGGTTGGTTAATATCGGTTTATTTGAGAGCTCTACCTTGTCAGAAAGTGTTTTTATCAAAGCAACCAGACATTATCGACAGAAACATAATTTGACCTCCCTCTCTCGCTGCTCACAGGAGTTTGTTCGTTGTGGTATGACTACAGTGTTTCATATTGATCCGAGCTAAGTTGCTCAATGATTCCGTCTCGTGGATTCAGAGAGAGAGATAACTGTTTCCCGTCATGCAGGGCGGCCCGGTGGCGCCGGTTAGTTCACCTGGAGGAGTGTTCAAAGGCTCAGGCCTCGCCGCAGAGGCCCTCGCTTTATTATGTCCCTTCAGCTGCTGCTACTGTACAATAAAGGCCGTCGTACATTTATCGTACAGTGATCACATGATTAGCAGCAGCAGTGTGAGATCGGGCTGCGGTGTTTGGATCTGGTTGACGTCCGGTTGTCTGCGCGTACCTGCGTTTGTTTAACGACTCCGGTCTCGAGAGATTCGGTCAAAAGATTTTTTTGATGTTTGAATTATGATGCCAGGTCAGTATAAACGTAACTGTTCAGGCTCATCATAATTTATTTTTCCTCTGTGTGTGTCTTTTTTCCGCAGCAGAGGAGGGAAATGAAACGGAAAAGCTATTTTCCAACACACCATAGCCGAGGGCAGCTGAAGGGAAGTTGAAGCTGAGAGGAGACGACAGCATTGGCCACCTTTCTTCAGTCAGCACGGGTCTGTCACGCTGCTGAAGACCAACGATAATCGATCAGTTTGGCTGCGGTCAATCAGAAGATGAGCCTGACTGTACAGGACTGTGTTTATTACTTACATTTCTCGTTATAACTGTCATTGTAATTATTGTTATTGTTATTATAATTTTTTTACCAACTATAACTCCGCTTATTGTTTGTCGATCAAACGTTGGAACTTGTAAAGTTTCATGAAACATGCTTGCAGAGCCCTGCAGAAAAGGGTGGAAGGACTGTAACATAAGCCACTCGCATCTTCTATGTTTGTTTTTTTTTTTGGTTCTGTTTTTTTAACAAGTTAAATTCAAACAAGGAGACGCACTTTTTATTTCAGCAACACGAGTTAAACTCCTTGTCCTTTTTTTGGTTTTGTTTTGTTTGTTTCAATTTGAACGCTTTACGGGAAATCTTCTGTTTCGTGAGCCGGCCCCACTCTTCGGCCAGAGAGGTTTAACTTATTGAGAAAGACTTGCTGTTTTTTCTACCTTTTTCACAAGTAATGCATCTATGCTTAGATAATGTAATTAAAAAAGATAATTGATTTTCCCTTCTTCTTTTGGTGTCTGTGCACGGAGGTGCTTCTTCTCTCTTTTTTCTTCTTCTTCTTCCTCACAGAATCCAAACAGGGTAAAAATACAAAATGATTCATTTTAATTCCAAACTTTTTTCTATGATTTGTGCCGAAAGAGTTCAAACACAGCTTTTGTAAGCGAAGGTAAAAAAAAAAAAAAAAAAACAACTAAAAAGAAGGAATGTGTTTCATCTCCACTCATTTTGTGTTTATCTTTATTTTACATCCTTCATACGACAGACATGAACATCTGTTGAAGAGTTTCTGTTCATACAAGAAGACAGACGAACAGCTTGACGGTTCATTCTTGACTTTAGAACCTGCTGCAACACTGAAACGATCAGTCGATTGACAGAAAATTAATTAACAGTTCTTCAAAAAAGGTTAAGTCTGGGGCAGCTGGACTTGTTTCAAGATCCGTGATGAGGTTCTCTCATCCAAGAAGCTTCTTCGGTTCTGACTGACTGGTTGGGAGTCTATTTATACTAGGAAGGCGTGTAGTTATTCCACTTAGTTCGTTAGTGCTCATTGTTGTGTGATGGTTGTCGTCAGTCGTTCAGGTCACCTGAGCTCAGGTGTTCCCCACCTTCACAGATCCACAAACAGTCCAGCTGCCCCAAAGATGACCTGGATGACTGAGAACCTTCACAAAATGAACTCATTGTTTGGAAGTTGTGAAGTGATTTTTCTCAGCAAAAAGTCCAAAAGTCTTTAAATTATTTAAAATTCTCTTTAATAGAATATCTTTACTGTGCAATGCATAACAGAATTTAAGTGGCGTCAAACAAAGAACTTTAAAAGCAGCTTTAAAAAACATATAAGGGTTAAAACATAATGATGACAGTACAGAATCAAATGAACTCTAATCAGGAAGAACATATGGGTCTACCTCTAAAAAATATACATATGTACAATGACTTGTGCAAGCGTGCATCCCTTATTATGTCCATCAGCTCATCTCTCTGCACAGAGGGAGTCATTGTACAAAGATAGAACAGTCGGAAGGAATGACCTCCTGTAGTCTTTCTTACAGTGGAGCTGCAGGAGTCTCCACACAGGAGGTCATGCAGTGGATGGGACTTCTCCACAACCAGCTGCAGGGGCTCCAGATCAGTCCCCAGCACAGAGCCAGCCTTCTTCATTGGATTGTTCAGTTTTTTGTTGTTGTCGCTGGCTCCTCAGGAAGTAGAGTCTGCTCTGTCCGTTCCTGTAGACAGCCTCAGTGTTACATCTCCAGTCCAGTCTGTTGAGAATTTCTGCAGATGACAGGACTCCGGGTGGTGCTGAAAGTCTGAGGTGTACAGCGCGAAGAGGAAAGGTGAGAGCACAGTCCCCTGCGGTGCTCCCGTGTTGCTAACCACCTGATCAGACACACAACCCTTCAGCCTCACAAACTGATCTGTCTATCAGGTAGTCAGTTACCCAGGAGATTGTGGAGGTATCCACCTGCATCACCTGGAGCTTCTCCCTCAGCAGTGTAGGCTCAGAACATGTAACTGGTTGCTTGCTTTCATCCTCAGCTGAGCTCAGTCGTGTCGTCGTGCTCTTTCTCTTCTCTATCTGAGAAACTTAATATTTATATTATCAGCGAGCATGACTCCTCCTTATCACAGATCTACAGTTATTTTCTGTTTTGTTCCGCACGTGTAGGTCGAGGTCGATACCGGTTGTTAACATAATGGTGAGTGAAGACCCCTCCTGTCTTTACGTGAGGTATTTTACTACCATTAACGTCCACTTTGAATCATATCTGGTTAGAGAGTGCACAGATAACATTATTACAGTGCTTAGATCACTGAGAGGCCGTTCACGTCTCGTTGAAGACCTCTTAAAAAGAAAGAATGAGTCCATTTGTTAGATCATCATTCACAAGCAGGTTTAATCATTTTGCCCAGAGTGCAGCTCTGTACTGTTATTGAGCTTTACCTTTATTTTGACTATACCGTGTACGCGTGACACCAGAACATTTAGTCTTTTCTTCTGATAAATTCACCTCTAACTTCCTCCACAAAACCCGGGGTTGTGTTTTCGTTGTATTGTGATGATTTCAACTGTATATACGTGTAGAATTTAGGTTCTCCTGTAGAGAAACAGTTATAAGATGCGTTTTAGATGAGCCGACAGTGAGCATGGAACAATGCCACAGAGCAGAAGGTGACTTGGACCGAGCTGTGGAAGGCCAAGCCCAATCAGATCAAGTTCCTTGTCCAGGTGGTTTGATATACTTCCCAGCTTGTCAAACATCCACATATATGGCAAGACGGAGACACCAACCTGTCCACTTTGCCCAAATCGTGGACCCTTTGAGGCGCATCCTAAGCCGCTGCAGGGGCGGTACAGATGGAGGCATGACCAGCAACAGGAATGCCGCGCCGTGCAAGGGACTGGCCGCTGATGGTGGACCTTTTGGAGGGAGCTCAAGTTTCCAAAGCACATTGTGACAACCACCTTTAAAACCTGACACATAGCTGGTGTCTGGTTCCACTAAGTAAGTCGTGCTCCTGGATTAGACAGTACCATGACAGGACTGTCTAGAGGAGGCATTTGAGAGGAAGTGCACCAACGCCGCTGCCAACGCCGATGGAGGTTGGGTGCAGTAACCGATCTCTATTCAGAGCCCGTATGGTCACCTGTCTCAGATTCAAGGGACTCTACTGACAGAATATGGCAGAAATTTAACTTGTATACATAAATGTTTATTAGTGTATAACAACCTGTTAATAGTACATTTTTTGTTTTTGTTACCTTAGAATGAGCCACCACAGGTCATCTCCCAAGGGTCAGCCATGTTCCTATAATGGACGAACTAAACACTGGCTTTAGATTGGGCCTTTCGCATTTTTCACTCATTTCACAGGCACCTTGGTTTCTCCTCAACAACAGGAAAGAGAAGTTGAGGCGAGAGGGTTGCACTCAATTGCAAACACCGGTCCTGTGAAACTTTTTGTGACCCCCTTTGAAAAAACAAACAAACAAACAATGAAAAGAGTTTTGGCAGCATATAAAAGTGAAAAATAAGTTTCTCACAGCCGACTACTCAAGAATAAATTATGAGTTAACATGGAAGCACTATAGAGGCTGACTTCCTGTTATAGCTGATGGGAAGTCCTGACCTAAGCACTTGTTTGTTACTGATTATAGCAGCCGCACCAAACCGCTTCACACTAATTTGCAGAAGGAAGTAAATTAGAGAGTAAATTATGATGTCACTGACGTTTATGACCCCAATAATAGTGCACTGTAAGAAAATGTCAAAGAACTGCCAAACCAGGACAGTAAAACACTGTAAAATATTCCATGTAGTATGATTGTGTTTTCCTGTATACAGTTAAACACAGTCATACTTCAAACTGTTTTTTAAAGGGAATGTATGCAAAATATAGTATTTTATATAGAGTCTAAGTTATACAGTAAAACACTGTAATATCTAATGGCATATCGGAAAAACTACCAAAGCATGACAGTAAAAGACTGTAAAATATGCATATCTGTAACAAATATATCAATATATATATCTTTTACTGTCACAGTTTTTCACTGTAAAATTTACAGACATTTTAAAATATGGAATAAATGACTCACCTCATACATTAAATCAACAGTGCTAACATCATTTTAATGTAATTTTAGAAAATGTATTACAGTAAAAGTAACCATAAAAACAGCTTCTTTTATTTTTACACTGTGTGTGCGCGTGTGTTTCAGGCAGTTACACACCTACAAAAATTCATGGCTCTTCATCCAACAAACACACAAAGTGAAAGAGACATTATTATTATTGGTGCAAGTGTCACCTCTTCTTACGTAACTGGATATGTGTGAGGGTTCACGCCTCATCCAACTCCTAAAATATTCATCCCACTGGAAGCCTGGTGAGACTAAACACGATTACCACAAAGGTCTGAAAGTGTGGGAAAACAACATGGAAGTCTTTGAAAGTTTGAGAACAATAGACTGGACAGGAATAAGGAAAGAAAAAAGGTGTGTGGAAATTATGCACGTGTTTATGTATTGTGAATATGGGTGACACTATAATTAAACAGTGTGACTGGCTCCACACCTGCAGCAAAGTATGAGAACAAGGGCATTAATTACCTCAACTCACCTGCTCTGAGTTTTTAAAGGGAAACTGAAATTAAATGGCCTGTTAGGATGTTCGAGCAATGTTAGCCACTTTCATTCTATATTTGGATAATGCAGAAATAAATGGAATAAACTGAAGCTATTAAAATTAGTCATATTCAGCATTTACGTTGAGAAAAATAAGGTCAGATTAACTGGATCAACAACAGATGGAGAGGATGTAGTGCTATATCATATGACATAAAATCACTGACATAGACCTTTGAATGTGCTTTTCCAAGTATTTGTTCATATAAACAATATATTATACTATTTTACAATTTCATATTAAATATTTGACGTAAAAGTACGTTAACCTCACCAAAATGTGAATTTCACTTACCAAATGCTAAGATGGTAGCAACCACTACTCTGCTAAGCTAGGCTAAGGATAAGTTTAGCTGTTTTTGTTTGTTTGTTATTTCAACTACTACCTTCCTTAGGTGGATACCAAATTAAATTACTAATATGTTAGTCCATTATCAATGATATGTTTTAATTACATGAAACAACAGGAGGGGAAAGTAAATAAATGTAGCTTTAGCCAAAGGCTAGCTGTGACTATCTCACCAACTAGCATTAGATTTAACTCGATTTGGCTCTCTTGCATTGACGCTGATTTTGAACTGCAAATTCAGTATAGATATTTTTATATATTAAAAATATATATATATGTTTGATGAGAAAGTTGATTCAACTCTCATAGATGTATGTTAAATATTAAACTACAGTCAGTTGTCGGTTAGCTTAGTTAGCTTAGCTGGCAATGGCGGGGAAACTGCTGGTTGCCTGGTAACCTAACCAAGATGTCAGTTTTACACTTTGGTTAACGGACTAGATATAAAATGTTAATTTATGATAAATAATAAGTGACTTTGAGGTGCTGACAGGTAGATTCTGTTTGGACAGAGGCTAGCTGTTTTTATGCTAAGCTAAACCTGCTAACTGTTAACTTTAACTTGCTTTAGCTCTCTTGCATTGACAGTTAGCATTTTTTTTGTAGCAGGCCTGATTTAGATATTTCTTTTATATGTAGATATTTTATATAAAAACCTGTTTTTATGAGGTGTATATTAGATATGAAACTATATCCAGCTATATTAGCTTAGCCGGAAATGGCGGAAAACTGCTGGTTGCCTGGCAACCATAACCGCCTAGATAAATACACTTTTATTGTACAGATTTAAGAGGATATATTCATTTATAAATATATTTATATTTGCTCACAACTTGTCACTGTGAGTCGTGTATTGTTTAATGTAAGCTAAGGCTGCATGTCGTCCCTGCGGATCCGCACAGAGTGACAGGAGGCTCGGTCATGTCTGGAGCGTCTGCCCGGCCGAGCTGCGGTGCACAAACGGTTAAACCGAAGTCTGTCTGAGCATGTGCTGCTGCCGCCGCTGCTGCTGCAGTGAAGTAAAATGTGTCAATTTCCAATCGGAGAGTAGAGACACCGTGCAGCAGCAGCAGCAGCAGCAGGAGGAGGAGGAGGAGGAGGAGGAGGTGGTGGTAGAGGAGGAGGAGGAGGAGGAGGAGGTGGAGAAGCCGGGGACAACAGACGAGCAGCAGCAGCAGACGCCGGCCACCGCCGACATCCTTGGACAACCTCTCCGGGTGATGCGTGTGATCCGCCGGCCTGTGCGCTGAGGGAGACGCCGCAGAGGAGCTCAATCTGAAGGTAACAACAGCGTGAAAACACCGCACTGAGGATGATTCATGCCCGTCTGCCAGTGCCGACATGCAGCCAGCATGTCATGACAGCACATGTTTGTGACGCTTAAAATATGTTCATGTTTGGATCCAACGAGTGTTTGCGTGACAGTTTTCAGCTTTTGCAAGCTTGTTTTTTTGGCAACCGTGCTGCAGATTCAATGCACTGATTAATGCAAAGTAAATAGCTGCACATTTAATTAAAAAAACAGGATGCATCCTCTTTATTGGGCATGTTTTTTTTTTCCTGCACAGAGTTGCGCTGTTGCACCTGTTCAAATACGAACAGGACTGACTCTGTGCGTCTGATTTTGTCGTGTGGATGTCAGTGATGCTTTCTAACTGTTTCCGACTCCCCTTCGTTTCCTATGAGGGGTCTTTTTTTTTTAATTATTTGTAGATAACCGTACCGCACTGCTCAGTGGGAAGGAAGGACGCGTGATGCTGCAGCGCGGAGTCCCAGCAGCCGGGCCTGCGCACTGGCCCCGTAGTTTCCAGGGACAGAATAAGATGACTTTGGTCCGGTGCAACTGCTGTAATTACAGCCCGTGGAGTTCATCCACGGAGCTGATTCATTGTTGTCATTGTTCTTCAGAGTGTGATGGTTGCAGAAAGGAAGAATTGGAGCATTTATGTGGCTGTTTCCCAAAAAATCCCCTCTTCGATTTATTCCATAAAAGGCCTGCAGTTCACTTCATCATTTAGGGTGAGATAATCCTTCAATCTGCAGCCCCTCTGTAGCCTATATCACCCTCGTTTCTCTCTCTCTCAGCCTGTATTGACATTTTGGACCTATTTATAACTCACGCACCAAAGCCTTCACAGCAAGGAATCCCAAAATGACCCCATGACAGGAGCACCGGTTTAAAAAAACACATTCAGCCCACCTCAGCCGTGTGGAAACTTGATCTAAGTTATTGTAGTGTTCACTACAAGCCTGCTGCTTCTTATTTTAACAGACCATCTAGGGTATGTTGGGATTGTGAAGGTTAAAGGTGCAGCGGACGTCACATATCATTCTGCTGATTTGAGTTTAAATGATTAAATTCACTTTCAGTGAGTGAACGCGGCGCTGTGAACTCGCTCCAGTTCTGGCTGGCTGTCTTCGGGTCAGTAGTACGTTCAAGCCTGTTTCTGGTCCAAGCTGTCACGTTCGCTTCAGCAGCCTGTACAGGCATTGTTTGTGTGAGGTTAATAGATCAGCGGCCTGTTAGTTAGTTATTAGATTATGTTTCTGTGTTTTGTGGTCTGTTCGAGGGCTTTTAAGGAGGAAGTATTGCTTTGTGGGTTACAGCTAAGCTGAAGGGCGCTCCACTGCTAAAAGACTTGTTGTGCATTTACTGAAGACTTGTAGGAGAATGGCACACAAATGGGTATTGTTGATGGGACAAAGTTAGTTCTGGTTTAAAATGCGTTACAGTACTGACAAAACTTTATTTCTGCACTGTTGCACGGCTCCAATACACTCAGTCATTGGCGTCCTGCATCATTGGCAGGCTAAATGACGCCTGGTTGCGTCACATGTTTATTTCTGCTGTGAAGTTGGACATTTTAACATGGGGACTTATGGAGACTGACTCACTTCTGGAGCCAGCCTCAAGTGGACGTTTGAGGAACTGCATTCATTCAAGTCCATTTCATAGACACAGAGGTTACAGCTTTATAAAAAAATACTCAACAATAAGTAGAATAAAAACAAGCAAAGCAAATGTGCAGACACGGATACGTTGGACGTGAATTAGGAAATATCCAAAGAACACAAAGTACTGACTGATATATTGGTACTTTATGTATTAGCTTCTTAACAGACAAATACATAGAGTAAATATCATCGTCATGGGTGCGCTGTCGCTTCACAGCAAGAATATTCTTGGTTTGAACCTCGGCTGGGGCCTTCCTGTGTGGACGTTGTACGTGCGGTTAATAAGTGACCCTAAAATGGCTGTAAAGTGTCTCTTTGTGCCCTGTGATGAGCTGCTGACTTGTCCAGGGTGTACCTCGCCTCTCGCCCTAAGTCAGCTGGGATAGGCTCCAGCCCCGTCGTGGCCCTGATGAGGATATCTTGGGTTATATTGGCTGATTTATTATTGACGTTTTTAAAAATCGAATATCAGCACTGGCCTTAAAATCAATCAGGCTCCACATAAAAAGACGTTTGTGCGATGCAGCTGTATAGAAGTGAGTCTTGTGCTCGCTTTGACTTTTGGTTGACACACAAATAGGATGCTAAACGTTTCTTTGTTCGAAGCAGGTGACAGTTTGGCTCAGACCCTCTTTTGTTTCCCAAAGATCTTTGTCCCAAAAAAAACCTTTGCAGAGCAGCCGGCATCAATTATGCATTGTCAGTGATTGATTATAAAGCTTCTTTGTCTGATAACAGATTAACATGCACATGCATCCCGTCCCTCCATTAGAGCCATTATTCCTTTACAGCACCACGATGACCATGTCAGTAAATCTGCTGCTTTTCTCTGTAGCTGCTCCAAGATTTCTAATCTACGGGGCATGACCCACATGCTATTCAGGACAGAGGGCTTAGCGGCCGTGTCTTAGGGTCTTTCATTAAACTGCAAACAGCTCAAGAGCTCTAATGAGTGTGTGGGGGAGTAAAAAAGGGGGATGAGATGGGGACCTTTAAACAAGGTCGGATTGAAGTTTAAACATTACCAACTCAACAGAACACGTTCAGAGTCAGTCAGCGCGCTCCTGACTCCACACTATACCATCAGCCTGTGCAATGTGAAGGTCGAAGTGACCAATGAGAGGGTTTTATTTCCAAACGTGATACCCAACATCAGCAGAACGTGACACCTTGAGCTGCCAGTGTGCTAAATCAGAACTGCATGTCGGATGGTCGATTAGTTTCGGACGCACCCCTCCTCCTCTCCTCCCCGTCCTCCTCCCCCAACACGTCGTACCAACCTCTTCTTTTGTGGTATATCCACACGCATCCGTCCCTGTACTCACAGTCAGGATACCGGGTCCTGTACTCTTTATGTGTATGTAGCAGCGATATTTAGTCATTTTGAACTTGTGGCGTGCAGATTTTAAGTACAACGCTCCAGAAAAGGTTATAAAACAACATTGGTGGCATGGATAAAATACTTATATAGCTCATTTGTAATGTCTTCTGACCACCCAAGCCACTTCTGCACTATTTATCACGTTCGCCCATTCATACACTGACGGCATTGGCTGCCGTGGGGTTCAGTATCTTCCCCAAGGACACTTCGACATGCAGACTGGAGGAGCCGGGGATCATCTGATTAGTGCCCTAGTATGTCATGGTATATTTAAGTGTATATCCCAATAAATAATATATATAGATATCTCGGTCTGATGCTGAAAATTCAATTTAGAAACTCTTTATAGGTGAATAACCAGATGGTCATTCGCACTGGGCGACACAGACTTACTGGTGTTTTATTTTTTGTTTAACGTCACTGCAGAATAATTTGTAATACGCACACACAGAAGTTACAGTTTTGTTAAGTGGTTCTCCAATAAGTTCAGATGATTATACACTTTAAATGGAAAAGGACGTTTCACATCGTAACATTGATGTTGTGATTACTCTGTTTTGTCACTGCGTCTGCCTGATGCCTGGTTTGTTTAATAAAGTTAGTCTTCCGACTTGTGCATTAGTAACGTGATCTTTCTGAAGGTTATCACCTCATGTAACATCAGATTTTACTTCTTCCCAATCAATAGAGCCTTTTGGATATGACCCGCTCAGAGTGCAGCTCCGTTTACGTAGAGTCCCCCCCCCGCCCGCCGCCTCCTCCACTCTGCTCGCTCTGCTCAGGCTTTCACCTTGCGGATATAGAAAGGATGCCTACTATAAAGTTATATGAGCCTCTGTTGCCTGCGCAGGCTTTTAGTCTCAGCCCTCGTGGCTCTTCTCCAGCTCTACGAGAAGCCGTACTTTGTTTGTGATGCCCAGATACTTTATGTGTCTCTGGGGGAAGCTCTGGATTTAGATGGGCGCAGGGAGAGGTGTGCTAGTTTGAAACCCCGCAACCGGCTGAGAATGCAGTTAGAGAGACGGGATGAGGAGCCGTCTGCCTCGGTGTCGACTCCTGAATGAAACATGCAAAATACGCAGTGCTTTGTTGAAGGTGACTGCTATCCCTGATCGGGCATTTGAGGTTGCATTAGATCTTGTTTTCCAGCCTCATTTCAAGAAGTGCCTGAACTTCTTTGCTGGACCATTTGACCCCTGAATCCATCCTCGTCCCCTGAGGAACAATCTGCAACTGTTTTGATAATCAGTTCAGCATTTTGAGTCATTTTTCTGCTGCAGCCTCTCGATCTTGAGGATTTGTTGGTTTCCTTTGTCTTAATTATTCATATTATGAATTAAATCTCTTATTCATCAGACAAAATGTGACATTTAAAGGCATGCATGGTGATTTTTACTATTTTCTGACGTTTTATAGACCAAAACGTCACTCAGACGAACACTTTGTGCAAACGTCTCCCTGAAGCTCTTTTATTTACTGCGTTCAAGGCAGGATTGTACTTAAGTGCGCGCCGTTATCCTCTTATTTAAATGCTCACTGTGGCTCGGCCCTCTCAGTGACATCGAGCTGCCTTCGAGTGTGACCGCTGGGAATGGCGACGGTTGGACGACACTTCAAACAAACTGGTTTATTCCAGGCATATTTCCCCCTTTAAGGCTCTTAGGACTATGTTTGTCTAAGACTCGCTCCAGATCTAAACGGAGACACGTGATGCTGCTCAGGAGCGGAGCCAGCTTGCTATTTCAGGGGTAATTGACCTGTCTGTTTGATTGATCCGGATCCATTTTTTTTTGTGCTGCCTCGTGAAGTCCTCCCTGCTCAACCACCCCCCCAACATTCGTCCTCTTAAACTCACTTGACACACAACTCTCGTCACTCGGTGGAGCAAATTTGATCAGGATAAATTAGTGCTGACTTAAGAAGCCATAAACCTGTCTTACACAGACAGTATAAGGAATGGATGTAGTCTCCATGACATCACTTAAAGGTTTCTGACGCCTCCCGGCTAATCTAAAACTCAGCTGAGACCAAAACTGTTTTTTTCCAGGCTGTAAAGATCTTTATTCCTGCTGTGAAGTTGGACATTTGAACATGGGGACTTACGGAGGCTGACTCACTTCTGGAGGCCAGCCTCAAGTGGACGTTTGAGGAACTGCAGCTTTTGACACCTCAGCATTGGCTCCACTTCACAGCTGTGGAGGTTGCCGGTTGGATGCACTGTAGCAGTCAGCTTTCAGGTGTATGTTACTCTTTGATTTACTGATTAATTTGTAGATTTTCATTAACTGAATGGACGCGGCGATCGTGTCATTACATTGCAGGCGTTAGGAGTGAAATTTATAATGATATAAAACAGAGAAACTTTCATTTTGGAGGCTTTGCTCGATAATTTACTAAAATAATGAATAAATGAGCGTCTTTCATCCGTCTAACCGTTTCAGCGGAACAAAACAGACATTTTAGCCTTGAAGCCACCAGATACAACTACAAGGACATGTTTTTATGTGCCGCTGCTGTTTCCACCAGCGCTGGCGAGGTCACTTCGGCACTGCGCTGCTTTCTATACGCTGCACCGCAGCCTCCCAAAGTGACCTTCCAAAAAAATCTGCATAGGCCTGTGGGATCTGTGCCACAGCCAGAGCTACAGTACACGAACGGGGATTATGTGGCGATAAGAGGTCTGATTTTAATCACACTGTCAGAGTTCACAGCTGTCGGCACGTTAAAGGCACCTCAACCTTCTCTGATGGTGTGCATCCACGACGCTCGTCTTTGTTTACCTGCCGTCAGAGGAGTGTCCAACTTATTCTCACACACACTCCCTCTCTCTCTCTCTCTCTCACACACACACACACACTCTTTGTGTTTCATATAAAAGCACACGCTCGGTCGGTGTCCTCAGGCAAACCTCTGGCCCCTCCGTGTTTGGACTTCCCTCCCTTTCAGTTCAAACAGCCCTCCCGCCTGCGTCGTGTCTCCATGTGGTCATCGGGAGGGTTTACAAAGCAGGCGCCTCTCTCGCATTTTACATTCGGATCACCGTCACGCTGTGATATTCAATAGAGTGCAACGGCGAAGCGGGTCGCCGCAGCAAGAGCTGACAGGAAACTCGCCAATCGATACTTTGGGGCCGATGGGAGCGCTGGTGTTGGTGTTTGTGGAGGTGGTGTTGGTGATGGGATGGTGGGCGATATATCCTACAACAGCTGCAACAACAACAACAACAACAGCAGAATCAAATAGCACCCAGTGTGTGAACTGTGTCACGCTGAGGCAACAAGTCAATAAATACGCCCAAACACACACACACACACACACAGAAAGGTTAAGCGGGTCCGTCCTGGAGGCTTCAGGGTTTTAAGATGGCGACCATCTAATCACAACGACCCTGGTTTGAGTTATGTGCCATCGCGGAGCTGTCTCACTTCATTTCCTGTCAGCCAACAACAGCCTAAAAATACCAAAAAGAGAGAGGCCAGGTAACAATTTATCTGGATGTTTTATGATCGCGTCAGAGCTAAAAATAAGACAAAGAGAAGAGCCACAGAAGTGTCACCAAACCTGTTGCAAAATGTCTGCGAGGCTGTTATCGCTGGCGGCGATACAAAGAAAATCCAATCTTAACACAGCACGGTCGATTCAGCTAATTAAAGAGAGCAACGAGGAAGTCCCAAGTCAATTTTTTTTTTTTTTTTGGGACAAATCAAATCACAGATCACGTCAAGGTGAGTCTTTAGTTAAGATAAATCAAATCCCCAAGACAAGTCTCTAATAAAGAGAAGCTACCTGTCTAATAATGATATTATTGGCCAGGTCCTGTCGTCCAAACTGAGTATTTTGATCTTTTCCGAACTCTTTTCACCACAAGTTGTCATTCAAGTCAAGTCACATCCACTGCCGCCAAGCCGCCATGTTGGTAATCTTGCTTCTTCGACCTCCCAGCTAATCGAAAAATGGGCAAAGGCGTGCTGGATCATTGGGCGGCCTGACGGCTGGTTGCTCAAACAAGCCATCTGTAACAGCACCCACCTGTCAATCAAAGCGTCCACGCTCTTAATCCTGCATAACTTTAAGCCTTAATATAATGTGAACAGGTGAGTTGTATATAAATTGTCATGAACGGGGAAATTAGCTATAGAGACCAAAACTGTTTTTTGTACCAGGCTGTAAACATGTTTATTTCTGCTGTCTAACATGGGGACTTATGGAGACTGACTCACTTCTGGAGCCAGCCTCAAGTAGACGTTGGACAGTTCAATTAAGGACAATTCAATCAAACACTCAGATGAAATCCGAGGCAGCATGTCGACAGAGCACTTAAACTTCACGCTCTTCCGCCAGTTGAAGCTATTTTCCGACCGACTGAGGAGGCTTCTTATGTAAGCTATAGCTTTATCATCTGGCTGCCTACATCATGTGCTCTTTTTCCAAATCCCGCAGCTTGACGCACACACAGGCTTCGGCATCAGGTGTCAGGAGGCCCACGCAGGGTTGGATGCTTCCTCTACTCCATTTATCACAGCGCATGTCTAATAAAAAACACACGAAGGCAAGCGGCATCATACCGAGAAGTTCAAAGACCGCAAAGCCGAGGAGGCCACTGAGTGTATATCTTCTACTATACAATGCCTCCAGAGGAAACTGTGTGTCCTAGCGGCAACCATTATACAATGGATCATAACCGCTCTGTAAAATACAAGCTCAGAGAGAGGTTAGGAGTACAAAAGCTTGTTTGAAGAACAAAAGCTGATTTTTTTTTGGGCTCTTTTAGTCTTCAAAGGCTGGCTGGGACCCAGAGTAGGCCCATGGGGATTAGCACATTTCTCCCAAACAAGGAACAAGGGTTTCATGCGAGGAACTGGGCCACAGCGATGGACCAACTGACCTCCCTAAACCCCTTTATACCATCTTTTTTCACCGCCTGCCTGGGAAACTTCTCCCTCGACTCTCGTCTATTCAAGCGGGGCCCGTGTCAGACAGTTTAGTCTGAGCGTAACTGGACGCTGTAAAACGGCTTTATTACATCTAAAGATCTAAGATTAGCTGCCGGTTGCAGTAAAGGGTGATAAATGGATGTTTGCATGTGGTTTTTGTGTAAAACAACCAGAATAGTTTGTTTTTTTGGGGGGGGAAATATGCTCATTTGCAACAAAATCCACCAAGCAGCACCTCTAAAGCTCACTAATAACATGATAAATGTTAAATTTGTGTCATCCGCGCAAAAACAGTGACGACATCGACTTCTGGAAGTCCGAAACAAACCGGAACGTGTTCATTCGGCAGCTTTTTTGAAGGCGATAGGTGGATTTTGTTACCTTTGGACGGAGGGCAGACTTATTGATGTCCTAATCTAACTCAGAGCAAGAAAGCAAATAAACGTATTTAGCAATAATCAGTTAAAGCTGATAATCTTTGGCTGTATCGCTCCCACCACCCACCCACCTGATCTTTAACCCCCGCGACGATCACATGCTTTCTTTTCTCTCTCCCATACACTTGTTTTGTTTTTTTCCCCACCATTCGGCTCTCCACGCTTCGTCGCCTGCACAGGCACCATTTGTTCGACGCTCACATGCCCCACTAAGCCGCTAATGATGAAACATTTGGAATGCAGCGTTCGGCCACATAACGCTCGGCCTCCTGCCAAGCGCCGTATAGACACACGCGGACGCAGAAGAAGAGATTCGCCCGTACGCGAGCCGTGAATGGCTATTTCAGGAGCGGTAAAGCTAGGTCAACCTGTAGCTCCGTGTAGCAGCCGTTCCTCACTGCGAGTATTGACAGAGTGTGGGAGATCTCTTCGTCCTCCTACGCGCCTGTCTGTTTGAGGCGTGCAAAGTTTCCTGTTTTTTGTTCAATAGCCATAAATCAGCATGCATTGTCCTCACTGCCTCCGTATCTCAGAGACAACAGGATTATCATAATGACTGCCTAAGACGTTTGGCAGCCTCTCGAGGTCCTTACAATGCGTTTCATATTGTCAACACAACCGGTCAGATTACAGCAGAAATGCCTGATTGTTTGCCCGCGCAGAGGCAGATTTGTTGATGTCACGAAACTGGAAGAAAAGAGTGAATGAATGAAGCATTTAAACACATTTACGCTCAAGCACAGTGAACACGGGGAACGTGAAACCAAAGAGCGCCACACGTCCTCTTTGCTACAGAGACGAATGAGCTTTGCAACGTGATCTTACAGCACAAACACAAACAGCCTTTTATCAGCGACCGCACTGTATGGTGACTGTTGTTGTTTAGCACGGCTGCTAACACTGTAGTTCCTCTTCTCGTCCACTTGAGGCTGGCTCCAGAGGTGATTGACAGGAAGGTGTCGGGAGGCAGAGGAGGCAGGACAGAGCCTCCACACTGAGCTTCAAAATGGCTTTTCAGGGACGTCACGGAGATGCCGTCCGTTCTTTAGACTGTCTGTGGTGTTGAAACACAAACACAAACACAAAACGGTCACTGAGACCTCTTTGACGCGTGAAGAAGATCCAGACTGGTACATGTTTTGGTTCTGGCTGGATTTTGGTGTTTAGAGCAGAAGACAAGAAACATACGCGCCTCTCTTTGTGACCTCGTTTGACCAGTGTTCATCGTGACATACGCTGACCTGGAAACGGTCGCATCCAACCAAATCTGTTACAGCGCAGCCAAACACTGTCTTTCCGGTGGTGTTACCACGTTGAACGCTCGTAATGTGAAGCAGCGACAGGACGGTGATGCTGATATCAGTGAAATCTTATGTTGCATGTATGTTTGCCTTACACCTGTCTCTCTCTCTTCTTTCCCCTCAGACGGACATTTCACCAGATCTGCGTTAAACCAAGAGGAGCCATGGTGACGTTGGAGACCCCGGAGGCTCCCGTACCTCTGACGCCGCTCTCCCGCTGGTACCTGTACGCCATCCATGGCTACTTCTGCGAGGTCATGTTCACGGCCGCCTGGGAGTTCGTGGTGAACTGCAACTGGAAATTCCCCGGCGTGACCAGCGTGTGGGCGCTCTTCATCTACGGCACCTGCATCCTCATCGTGGAGCGGATGTACCTGAAGCTGCGCGGCCGCTGCCCGGTCCTCCTGCGCTGCATCATCTACACGCTGTGGACGTACCTGTGGGAGTTCGGCACGGGGCTGCTGCTGCGCCAGTTCAACGCCTGCCCATGGGACTACTCCGAGTTCCGCTACAACTTCATGGGACTGATCACGGCCGAGTACGCCGTGCCCTGGTTCTGCGCCTCCTTCATCGTGGAGCGCTTGGTCATCCGCAAAACCCTGCGGCTGCGCTTCCACGAGGGCCCCGAGGACGGCTGGTCGAACCATCGATCGGATGCCGGCGGCGGCGGAGGTGACGGCGGAGGAGGAGGAGCAGCAGGAACTGTGGGCGGTGTGAGGAGGAGAGAGAGGAGCAGGGGGGCGGGAAACGACGCGAACGGCTACCTTAAAGGAGAATGAACGAAGGGAGGACACGATCTGAAACCAGCCCAATCACCCTGCGACACCTCCTCTACTCTCCTCAGCCACTTTTCATGAGCAGACAGCTGCGTAGACCGGGCTGGTGTGCAGAGGTGTATAACAAAAACAAAAAAAATAACCGGGGGGGCCTAAAAAAAAATAAAAGAAAAAGAAAAATAACGCCCCGAAAATCACTCACTGTGCTCTCTACTGTCAACAGAGGCACGATAACTCCACTGCTGCTGTGTTTGCTGCATTTTCATAACGCACCCGCCCATTTTCCACGTGGGGGTCTGACCTGAAGGAGACCGGGACGTCTCCTCGTCAAGAAAAATACTGTTGAAAAAAATCATCCTGCGAAAGGAGCAAATTCAAGAACATCACTTCTGTTTTTCAGCGGCGCGTCGGTCCGCCTGAAAGCAGAGCGCTTCGCTGCGTAGAAATCCTAACGAGAAGTAGCTGCAGCTGTAACATGCCCTTTTTAATATGTACATATTGTCCTTTAGTATTACTCGAAGTACTGTAGTAATGTAGCTACAAGAAGCTCTTTAAGAACCGTCCACCCTGAGGCAGTGCTCCGTGAATGTTAACCCACAATGCCTGGAAAAAAAAAAAAAAAGATGCATGAACAAAAGTTGTCTTCCAATATAATCTACATTTTTACAGAGCCGCGTTGTACGGTCGATTCCCGCGTTCCTCCTCGAGCGGGACGTACCGAACCCCCCGAAAACTGCTCCTGGTGAGCGAGTCACGGCCTTGCATGGCAGCTTCTCCGCCATCGCTGTGTGAATGGAGGTGTGTTTGGTGTGTGTGTGTGTGTGTGTGTGTGTGTGTGCGTGGGCTGAAGTGAAACATTTTAAGGCGCCAAACAAACGCAGTCCATTTACAATAATAGCAGGGGTGCTTCTCTGTCGATGGTAACGAGTCATGAGCGGCAGCACAGAGCGGCCAACCTCTCTTGGTCATTTTTTCCTTTTCATGACTCACCGCGTGCGACGCTCAGATCTCGTCCTTTCAACTCTCGTTCAAACGTAACTCCTCGTGCAGAGCTGTCACATGATCGAAGGAGGAGGTTCGTTCATTGAGAAAACACTCCTGAATTTAAGCTTGACAGCAATAGTTAATTTTGAGTGATGAGTGATTTGAAGTTTTTCCCTCAGACCCCGTCCGTGTCGTCGGTTGACGGGTTTTTAACCCGCTTTCACGACCCTACAGACGAGTCCAGCCGCCCCAGATTTTAAGAAACACGACCTGAACCTTCTCCTTTATTTAAATCACTTAATTTGATTCTGATTAATTAAAAAGCGTCCGAACGCTCGTCTCTGAACATTTATGATCTTACTGGTGCGGTTTGCTTCGTGAATAACGACCTCTGCGGTACTGGACCTGGGACAGGCTGCAATCCTCATGTTTAAAGGTCCAGTGTGTCAGATTTAAAGGGCTCTAATTACAGGATGTAATATTCATAACTATGTTTTTGTTACCTTAGAATGAAACTTTCATGTCTATAAAATCTAGACATTTTCCGCACATTTCAGCCAAGAACAGACAAACTGAACACTGACTCTAGAGAGGACTTTTCCTATGTTTCACGGCCAGTATAGTTTCTCCGTGAGGCCTACAGTTAAAGGATGAGGCGGCAATCTGCAACTACACCGCTAGACGCCATTAAATCCCGCACACTGGACCTTTAACGGGTCTGAAATGCTCAAAAGAAGCAGTAAGTCTGAAGTGTTGCGAAAGATGGATCACACGTGAACACGTGCAAGCAGCTCCGAGTCGGTGGATCCGGTGCTGCTGGGTCGAGCACAAAAAAAACGGGTCGTACGCTTCCCCCGCTTCACAGCGATCGCGACCGAACGCGGGAAACCCGATCGCTGGGAAAGTATTCAATCCTCAGGAGGACAGTTTATGTTGTGGACTCCATCACAGTGTTTGTGCTCACAGTAGTTGGGACTCTTTCAGCCTCCCACCTCCATAAAAAAAGAAAGTTCAAATCCAGATCAACGTCTCCTCGACTCGACTGCACTCAAAGTGTGACCTTCATCATTGTGGCTGCAATGGCGTGCAGTGTTTCCTGCACTGAGGCGAGAGAGGATGGCAGATAAACTGCTGCCACCTCGTGGATTAATTCAAAACTGCAGGACTAAGAAACAATGCACACTGCAACTGAAGATCAACAACAAAAGGATATCACCTTTTTTATTATTATTATTATTATTATTTGAGTGTCATTTTTTGGTATGCATTTCTTTTATTTCTTCCATGAATCAACAGGCTTTTAAAAGCAATACAAGCTTCCGACCCAGCGATGATTAATCGAGCTTTTCTCTTTAAAAATCTACTAAACTACATTATGAAAACTGGTATGCAGCTAACGTTTTATTATCCAACTCTACCGCTTTGACGAGACAAATCACGAGAACGCGCAACACGAATTTGTTCTCATGCAATATGTGAAAGAAGGAGTATTAGGTGAGTGTGTACAGTGTGTATTCGCAGAGATGGCCTTCTCTGTATGTGTATGTGCATGTAAAAGTATGTTAAAAACCCGAACTGGTATTTTTACCTTGAAGCTGCATGTCCAAAAAAAAACAAAACAAAAACAGTTTTGAATCTCTCCTCCAGACTGATTTTATCCGAGTGATTATTAGCCCCATGTACTGTAATGGTTACTTATTTTTTCATGACAATGTACAGGTTTTTAGTGACATGACTGTACTGTATACCGCTCACTTTTATTATATATTCCATGTATGATTTATCAAACTTTCCACTTTAAATTAAATGTATTTATTTGATCATAGTTTGTCTTCTGGAAACTGGTTTTATTCACGAGTCCTGACCGCTGACTGTATGAAGAGCGGACAGCGCGGGCGTGACGTCACCCACAGGTTTCTGAAGAGCCTCGACCTGAAAGTAGCCGGTCGATCTGAGGCCTGGTTGCTCAAACAAGACATCTATAACGACACCTACCTGTCAATCACAGCGTCCACGCTCTTAATCTTGCATAACTTTAAGCCTTAATATAACCTGAACAGGTGAGTTGTATATAAATTCACCCTCAGTACAGTTGTCATGAACGGGGAAATTAGTTACAGAGACCAAAACTGTTTTTTGTACCAGGCTGTAAACATGTTTATTTCTGCTGTGAATGCTGCACACACACACCTGCTACTCACCTGCACACACACACCTGTTTCCCATCTACTCAGATCCGCACACACTCGCTGCCAGATTGTTCAGATCTCCTGTAAGACTCTCCAGCGTTCATCCTTTGGACCTGACCTGTCCTGCACTCCCCTCTCCACCTGGTAAAACACTTTCACACACAGTCTGAGGTGTGAAGTCTAGTACAGATAAAAAATATACAACAGTAACAGCAGGTTGTGTATGCACATGATATTTACATATTAAACAGTGAGAATAAATTATAATATACACGTTATTTTACAGGTAATGTTGCTGACACTGTGTGTTGGACAACATAAGGATGTAATATGTACAAAAAGACGTGAGGTAAAGTGTCTAATCACAGTATAAACAGACATATTGTTAGAAATATACAGAATCTCTGCAGTAACTTGTACACGGTGCGATCTTCAGCGAATTAGTCAGTGTGTCACATTTCCAAATATCACCTGTCAGAGTCATTGTAACTATTAGAAGAGCTCAGTGACAGCCCGAGAGAACAAACTGTTCTCGTGTGTGTGTGTGTTTGTTTTGATCTGTGGCGCCTCCCAGAGGGGAAGAGCTGGATGTATAAGCCCTGAATGGACGGGTGGTGCTGGTGCTGGTGGTGGAGCCACTTCTGATGTGTAGTACAGGTAGTCTGCGTTGAATGTTGTTGTTGCTGTGTCACCTGGAGCCTTCGTAGAGGAGTCAGGAAGCGACGCAGATTTTCAGCCGTGTGTGTCGATATGAAAGTCTAATAATAAATCTGATTTTCAGGTTAATTTACACTAATTAAAACAAAGTTATCATCGTATATTTCCTGCCTGTAGATGTTGCACGCTGGACCTTTTAATACGTAAAGCTGCAGTACTTTGATTTGAACACTTGATGGCTCTTTTTCACCAGAAAACACGAGGACGCGTCCTGAGTCATGAGTCTGCAGACTGGCTTTATGACTGTGCTCAGGACTCAGCGATGGTTTGATGTCGTTCCAAAGGTTTACTCCTCGTTTCTTTGCCCCCGAGTTCAGCGTTACACAAGCGTAAAGAAAACAACTGGTCCACTTAAATAATGCTGCGATGACAGATTTTAAAATGCGCGTTCAGTCGAGGCCTCGAGCGCAGATTTCCATCCACTCCCTCTCTCGCTGCCACACCTTGTGAGAATCTGGGTCACTTACTGTACCTGTCCGAGCAAATCCTTTTAATTGACTGCGAGTCCTCCTGCAGGCCTACCTGTGTACGAAGGTGTGTCCGCTAATGACATGAACCTGCCTCATTTGGCACTGTCAACATGTGGCCTCCTCCAATCAGTCACCCTGCACTCCGAATGTGGAGCTTCAACAGCCTGTAATCTGTGCGGTGACAATTGTCCTCCCCGGGGCGGATTTTAAAGGCCTGTTCTGCGAGCGTGACATGCGCTCACATGTCTCAGGTCCAGTAATGTGTGTGTGTGTGTGTGTGTTTTAAGCTTGCATTTCGTGGTGTGACTTCATTGTTCTCAGTGTCAGGTTTCCAGTTTGCTCGACAGGAAGTTGGAAGAACGCGTACGAGGAAAAAACTAAACGCTTTCACAGACTAATAAACTCTTCTGCTCCCTTTTTTAAGCCTTAAATGTCTCTAAAATCCACTGAAACACTTCACATAGCTTCACATCTGTACTTAAGGAGCCTCTTATACCATCGGCGTCAGCCACATCGAGCCTCTGCATGTTATTTTCACACGTGCAGGCGAGCAGCAGTATGTAACGAGTCTCCGAACACAAACTTACGTGCATAAGCATATTAGCTTGTGCGTACAGGTTACAACACCGTCTGTGGTCGTCTGTATGATCTGATAGATACAAAGATCACACGTTAGGAGCAACACAAGACAAGAAGAAGTTTCTGTCGACGATTGATCGGGACTCGGAAGATTCACGTGACGTTGAGCAAACCTGCATTCCTGTTTATTGAAGACAGGCCGGTGAGTCAAAAGGTGACGAACAGGTCAAGCTGTTCATGATAAGCTTGATTTGCAAAACGATCAGTTGGTTGAAGTAATCGCACTGACTCACAGACGCTGATACGACTTCTCCATTCCTGCGTTCAAACTCCCCCTGAACTAAAAGTCAATAACTATTATCTGGAAGTTGTATGCCAGATATTAATCATCATAAATTATTAGGCATGGAGTCCTGTCCCTTTATAAGGAACATGTTAGACTGGTGGGACCAGTTTTAACTACTTTAAATAAAGTTCAGGAGGACAGAATGTGGTTTGGGGCGTTGGCAGTATCTGCTGCACAAATTCTCAAGTATTTTATGAAATATTAGATAATATTGCCTCCAATAAATCACATTCACAGTTCATCAATCCGTTCATCATCAAGTCTCGTGCCGTGCATGGAAAAAGGGGCATTAACTCGGATTTCTTTCGCCAGTTTTCTGGAATTTTGAATATTTGGTGCCTCAAACTTCAGTGCAGTTGCTTTCCACCAGTGGACATGAGATTAAAGCAAATATAAGATACCAAATATGAGTTAAATCTCCATCTGCTGGTTGCAAAAAGTAGAAGATCCTTTTAAGAACTCACAAGTTTCTGCTCTGAAAGCCGTCGAATGTTTTGACTTGAGACTCACGACATGAGTGAGTCACGAATGATCGTAGCTCGAGCTGAAAATTGTGATCCTTTAAAGTTATGTAGTGAATTTCTTCAGCTCGGCAGACTAACTGCGTGCAGGTGTGCGGGGACGGCAGCGCGCTTCTGAAGTCGGACGAGCTGAATGTCAGATTGGCATCGTGAGAGTTGTGGGCCGAGCGGCGGCGTCATGGTGCGTTTGTTGAGCGTCATTGAGGGTGTGTGCAGGGGGGGGGGCGGAGGTTTGACCTGACAAAATGAATAGTTCCATCAAATCAGGGCAAGACCTTAACATTTGCATTTCCACTGAATCAGAGCCGGATGAAGAAAGAGCCCTCCATTGAGGGGAAAGTTGTTTGACGTGTGAATGAGCGAATGCGTCAGGCCCTTTGCCGAAACACATTCATGCCTTCACAGCTTTGGACAGAGTCTGGGTCTCTCGCATAGATCCTGCTGGAAAACTCTTTTCTAGTCACTTTTTCCCTCCATGTAGGCCGCTTGGCAGTCAGGCCTTCCTGCAGTCGGGCTTGGACCAGCGGCGGAGGGAGATTGGCTCGTTGATCACAAACTCTTCTTCCTCTGCTGCGTGTCTTCACGCCCGTCTCGTGAGGACAAACAAATCTTCTAAAACAGACACCAAACTTGGCTGGAGATGTTAAAACACACCCTGGAGTCTCTCGACGTGGATTCATGCAGCCGTGTCGTAAACGGTGAACTCAAACTCAAAATGTTTTTGTCTGATTCGTGTGCAAAAGGAGGCGTCACATTCCTCTGAGTTTTCTCTGCACTGACCTTAAATCTAGTCTCTTAGAGGTGCAGTGTGCAGGATTTAGCGGCATCTAGTGGTGACGTTGCAGATTGCAACCAGTTGAGTACTGCTCGGCTAATCCTCCCTGCTGGCCGTCAGAAACATGGTGGACGATGACGCGGTCCTCAAAAGCCTCATTCTAAGGCACATGTGTCCAACTCAAGGCCTGTGGGCCAAATGTGGCCCGCCACTTCATTCTTTCTGGCCCGCGAGATGCCCACAATGCATTTCGATTGTTACCCGCCAAGGTAGAGACCCGTTGCAAGTACCCGACCCTTAGGTTAGGAGCCACTAAACTATATGAAGTAGTAAAAACTAGCTTCATGTGTGACGTCGCCCACAGGTTTCTACAGATTTGAAGCTCTGGCCGCCGCCGCCATGTTCGTCATCCTGCCTCTTAAATCTAAAGATCAGCAAAGACTTGGATCAGCGTTGGACCTGAATGACGCCTGGTTGCGCAAACAAGCCGTCTGTCATGACACCTACCTGTCAGTCAAAGCGTCCACGCATCTGTTTTTGGATCTTTGGCGCTGGCTTCAGAGCGCGACGCTTGTTTCGTACGTGTACATCTGAGCCTGCTTTTGTGGCCTGGCTTGTCTGGAAGACGATCACGTTACACGTGTGATGTGGAAACTTGAAACCTTTTCGGCTCAGAGGGAGACATGTTGTTCAGCAGCATATTCAGACGACACTGATTATTGCATGCAAATATTAGTTTTGAATGAGAGAGAAGAGAACGGAGAGACGTGCAGTGACATCCCAACCTCAGCCTCGTGATCAGTTTTTATCTGTCAGTAAGTCCGATAATCAACACATCGATTACATCTCGCCGTGTCACTACCTGTTCTTTAACAGGAGCGGCACACACAGACGTCCTCGAGGGGGGAACTAGAAGCACATTTAAAAGGTTAAAAACAAAAAACAAAAAAAACGTTTCCATCTTAACAAACCGGCCTTTATGAGGCGCTCTGCGTTGCTTATGTTACAACTGAGTAGAATTGATTTGTGGGTTTTTCTGCAAACTCAGAGAGCGACCTTTCCCTCTGCCCAGGTGTATTCCCTGAGGTAACCTTTAAAACACGACCACTCACTATCCATTTCCTGTCTGAAGGCATGTGAAATGAGACACTCAGACTGGAGGATAGGGGGGCTTTAGAGAGCTATGAGATGACAGATCCTGAATGAAAGTCGTCTGTATTCGGGGATAGTCCTCGCTCGGGCTGCCAGTTAGTAAAATTACACTTCATATCTGGCAGCGCTCCTGTGCGAGAAGGCTACAACAACAGGCAGCAGGTCTGTGCACATTCGATGTTGACAGTTTGAACCTGTGCACAGCTGTAGCTCTCTAGAAACCTGCCGTTTCGTTAACGGTCACGGCTTATCTCCTGCAAAGGCTTTGCATAACGAGAGGGGAACGGCGCTTTCCCACGCTGCTTAACGTGTGTTTCACTTCGGCAGCGATTGTTTGAAATGGAAGCGTGTTGAGGAGGAGCTGATCGCCGGCCGCCGCCTCCACAGTCATAGAAATCTGCACAGTTAACAGCCCAAGATTAAGTGTCATTAGCAAACACTCGACTGGAGGTGTTTGTTGTTGCCAACAAGAACAAATGTTCCGCGGACCGGCCCGTTTCTGCGCTGTTTGCACTTCAAATAATGAATTCATAACATCCTGTGTGTCGCTGCAGGACATCAGATAATAGGCAAATGTTTTGCTGCTGCTGTTCTCACTGTAGAAAGCAGAGCGTACTCGACTTTGTACCATGAAGTACTTCATTGCCCATGATATTAAATACTGCAGTTTATTATTTATTTCAGATTTGCTGTGATTGCTGATCTAATTTAGACAAAAGCGCTGTCACGTTTCAGACGCCTTCGGGTGCGTGGCTCATCGGCGGACCGAAAGCTTGTTGTCTTCATTTCCAACCACGGGAAGCCGACGCTCGGTTTTAGCGGAGAAGTTAGATCAGACCAAACTCTGACACTCTGCATGTCCTGACTTTGTTTATTTCACGAACCGGCCTCTAAATCTGAGTCTGACTCACAATTTACGCCGCAAAATCATAATGGAAACAGGCGAAGCGTCAGCCGATGACTAACGAGGTCGAATGTGTGAAATAAACATGTTTTCTTCATTGTTTCTCATGGTTTGAGGTCTGCGTCCTCTTCTTCTTCTTCTTCTTCTCCTTTGGCGGTCTTTTAATGGCACCCAACTGGAGAACTGGCACCAAGCAGCCGTTTATCGTGATGCACCCTAAAACAAGCAGCGGATGGAAACATTTCGCTTTAATTTCCTTTTTGGCGATTTTTCTGGAAAACTATGTTCAAATTTGCGCCGATTTTTGGACGGAAACTTGGCTCGGGAGCTGTTAGCTGTTCCACCAAAGAGAGAGAGAGAGAGAGAAACTTCTCGGATGGTTTCATTTAAAAACAGAGACCCAAAGAGGTAAATTATCCAATCTGTCAGGGAAAAAAATGAAAAATTACAGAAGAAATTGCGAAATAAGTACAAATCGGTGAAGCATGACTTTTGTGTTTTGCCCTCAAGTTTAGCTTGCAAGTGCCAAATCCTCAGGAGAGGAGCCACTATACATACAGGATATCTAACTAAATACAAGTTTTAAAGAAGTCCTACTCGCTTGGATTTAGTTGATTGCAATCTCCGCTCCCGCCGCTAAATCTCGCACACTGGACCTTTAACTTTAACGACGCAACGCTTTTATTTGTACCGTCAGCGTTTTCGCTACTTTTACTTTTGTCCTTCCTCTCTCGTGTTGTTCCTCTGTCTGAGATGTCCGGGTCTATTAACAGCAGCTTTGCTCTCCAGGTAACGCGGCAGAGCGTGAATTATGGTAATAGCTGCTGGCAGGAGAGAAAATAACATCAGTTATTAGAATTAATGTGCTGCCGCTGAGTTTGAGTTTTGGGCGTACAGAGCTCATTCAACATCCATCCTCTCCTCTCCTTTGGAGGGCTTCAGTGTGTACGTGTCATCCCTGCTTAATTTCAAGTCCGGCTTCCTTTCCATTCGGTCTTTTCAGATGCAAGTTTTTTTGGGCACTGATCGGAGTGTCTTATTTGTCCAACACAGCCGATGCCAGCTTCCCCCCCTCGGTTCAGGCCCGGCCCCGAAGGGCCCCAGTCTGCGTTGTGTCTTAACATGGTCCGCTAAGCTTCAAACAGACGCCACACTGTACTGGAGCCCGGGCCCGTCCTCGTTCCCTGCTTTGAAGTGGGAATCCTTGCACTTAGCACATTCAGACGTCATCATAGCTCGGTTTGATGGGATCCAAATGCCGAGGCTGGCTCTGTTATACTGGCTCCTTCTTAGCTACACATTTTATTCCTCGGTAAACATGACCTTAGGCACTTATTTGGCCACCTAAGCTGCAGCCACTGGCTTGTGATGCTACCAGTGTGTCTCTATGTCTGTTAGCAGTGAAAGGTAGCTCTTGTTCCCAGCTGGCTGAGGTAGGAAGTCAACATTTAGCGCCACCATGAGCCCCACCACCTGCTGAACATCGGCATGTTAGCATCACAGACGGTATAAAGCATGGACGTCGTAGCTGTGACAGGTTTCGTCCACTTGAGGCTGGCTGCAGGGGTGAGTCAGTCTCCATAAGTCCCCATGTTTCCCGGCAGAAATAAACATGTTTACAGCCTGGTACAAAAAAAACAGTTTTGGTCTCTGTAGCTAATTTCCCCGTTTGTGACGCTCACGTGTTGTGGATGTTTGATTTCATCGCACGTGTCAACGTGTGATCAGGTGGTAGCGTCTTGTTTTCCCGCTCTCTCTCTCTCTGCGTAACGACGGTCCGCCAGGAGCTCTGGGAACAAATTAGCTTCAGGTTCAAACAAACTGTCGTCTCTCAGAGTTATTACCTAACTGTATTTAACGGTATCGCTGTGTGTTTACACTGACGACAGCTGCGGGTGTACATGCGACGTTTTATAAGTCAGACCTGCTAAGATAAGAATCTTCCAGTGTTACACACACACACACACACACACTCCCCCTGAGCTAAACTGCAGGAGCTTCTTGTTGCATAAGCCTCCCGGTCATCAGCTGCCCGTCATGTTTTCCGACTGTGGGAGAATGACTCGCCTGTAGAGGCTAGATGTGTTTGTGTTTTCCGCGTGGAGCTTCCAAGACGCAGGCAGTAGCGGCTGTGGCGGTGGCCGAGTCTGACACAGGCTTCTTGAGGAACTCCAGGATGTCGTTAGGTTGAGTGACTTGGCTGTGTGTGTGTGTTTGCTCCGTACCTACCGCTCCGAACCAGCCAAGGCAACACCTGACGGCGCTTTTGATATAGAAATAGACCTACAGCTGTGTTATTCCAGCGGTGGAGACAGTGTAGGCTCAGTGCTGGAAGGGAAACGTCACGATGCCGCGATCACAGCCGATTCTGATGAGTCATATCGGGCGACACGTGTCCGATACTGTTTGTTTTGTTGCTGTCAAGTACTGGAATACCTCGAAACGAACCGTTTAAGTTCATCAAGTCATTCTCATTAAATTTAGACGTCCGTCTTATTTCTTTGTCGCTTCGATGCCAGCAAAGTGTAAATTCACAATCTAAATTCAAAAAAGTTTCAGCTGTTGTCGGCCACACAGACTTATCAAAAGTTGACGTCCATCGAATCGTTAAACTGAAACCTCTGCAGATTAATTCCACACTCGATACGTTACGCGCTTCCAAACTTAGACATGACATGAGATGAATAAAGATCGGCTTTCTTTAACTTTGCTGCTGCCTTGACTTGACAGGAGCCTGCTGGAGTGTCTGATCGGTGGTTGCGTCGCGATGTCGGGCTGCGTTTTTCCAAAAAGTTAGATCCGGCTCGACTTCTCCGAGGCACAAAACACGCTACACCGACTCAGATGTTTGGAAAAACCTGCAGCAACCTCCGGTGCTGGGAGATGAAGCCGATGCGGACGCGTTAAAAACGAATACTTCGAGCGGACGCTTGAGGCCTATCCACGTCTTCGTCACACACTGCAGCCTCTAAAGTGATCATAGTGTTCAATCGGCTTGGCGTACTCAAAAAAGCTGAGTGTAAAAAATGAAACTTATCAGACTTCACATAAAAAACATGATGACTAAAACAAAATGCGCCATTTTTTTGGCTTGTTGTGTCTCGTTGTGGCTCAGCATGTGCGTTTGATCAGAGGTAACAATACTTCTTTTCTTTCCTTTTGTGTTTGGACATTGTGGTATTGTTACTTTTCCTTCACCAAAGTCTGAATCTTTCGCACACGTGTAGTCCAGACTTTACATCAACACGCTAACCGCACCGCTCCAGCCGGTCCAGCTCCAGCTACCTTTATCTCGGTGGGTGAGCGCTGCAGCAGCTTGCAGCCAGGTCAGCTTCTCCTTTGAGTTTCCGCCCCGTGTTTATAGAGTTCGGTTTTATATGCAAAACGTGCGTTACGGCCCGAAACATGGCGCGTGAAGCGCCGAGGGGCTTGTTGCTGCCTTTGCCGCTCGTATGCATGGGAGCCGCTCTACAGGAGGCTACAGTGCGGCTGCTGTTTGTGCAGGTGTGCTGCAGTATGACGTCTGATTATGAAATATACTGCACATTCATAGCTTTTGTTTTTTCAACCATTTGCTTGCCCCCATTTGAGAGTCAAGCAAAACACTGTGATTTCCGTCTCGGGTCGACTCTGCGGTTTAGCCGCCGGCTCCCCCGCCCTTGACCGCTCCACCCCGCTTCACCCTCTCAAGCTGAAAGTAGAGGCGCGCAGTCAGGGTTTATTTGTAGAGGCGACTTTGATGTGTGCACTGACAGCTGATATTTCCAACATTAAGCTGTGGCCAACCTCTGAACTCTGCAGAGAGCCACCTGCGAGCTCTTACCTGGTTATTCCTCCTCTCACAGTGAGCTTGTGCTGCAGCGGGCTACGGGCCAGCACCAATCTGTCACCTAACATGTCGATGATAGAGCCAAACATCTTTATTTGACAGGCATGCTGTTAACGCCGCGGGGTGTAATGCTTTGTATGATCACCAACCCCCCCCCCTCCTCCTCGATGCAGTCGCCAGTCAGCCAACAACGGCTGAAAATTGTTTACTGAGTGCACGGACTGTAAAAATAAGCGCTTGACTCTAACCGCCACGGTTCCAGAGTTTACACAAAGAGAGATTACAGTCAGAGAAGATAAAAACACACAGATTTTGCTGTTTGATTCGTCCAAGTTAAGAGATTTTTTAAAGTATAAGGTCATAAAACATCCAAAACGATAAAATGCAGGCAGATATCCGATATGTTAGTGCAGTACAGTCTCACTAATACTTAAGCAAATACATGTTGTTGTTCGTGTAACCGCACAGCAAGTCAGTTATGTAACTGTAGCCTGCCAAACTGTTTAACACAACGGCTGCCAGTCTAGTACCAATAAATACTTTTGATATGTCAACAACGTCGGAGGTTTGCAGGGAGTCCACTTCTCGCACAGAAAGCAGCGACACAAAGAAGCCACACCGACGAGTCCCAAGAACCAGCGATTAATAAGAATGAAGTCGTTTAATCACCACGGGCTTGTTTTTATAGATTAAATCAGCTGATTAGAAGAAAATAAATGACAGAAGAATCGTAGTTGTAACTATTTAAATACGACTTCATATCATATTTAGTTATTAAGATATATGAAGATTAGTAAAGTGTGTTTTTTTCACCGAGAAGCAGCTGAAAGTTGAAGACAACCTGCAGTTGTTGAGTTTTAAACTGCAGTTCCTCAAACGTCCACTAGAGGCTGGCTGCAGAAGTGAGTCCCCATAAGTCCCCATGTTCAAATGTCCAACTTCACAGCAGAAATAAACATGTTTACAGCCTGGTACGTCGCACACAACACTGTCCAATCTTTATTCTGTCATTGCTGTAATCACATATTATAATATATATATATATATATATATATATTTACTGTGCAGTTGAGCACGTCTGCCTGCCTAATGAGAAGGGTCATGTACCCAGAAGAAAAATCACAATTTGGCAGCAACAAAAACATCTGCTGCGCTCGCTCATGTTGATGTTGGCACAGAGCTCGGCGTGGTCCGTGCAGGCCGCCCGTCGTTCCTCGGCTCGCATGTTCCCCTCGTGGGAGCTTCCTCTTATCCCCCAACGACTCCCCTGTTTCACTTTATGAAGCAGTTAAGTTATTTTGCATCATGTGTCCTCCGCCCCCTCCTCCTCCTCCTCCTCCTCCTCCGCTCTCTACAAATCTCTCTTGTCATTATGAAAACAGCGCTGCTGCTGCTGCTGCTGCCGACGTTCGGTACGGTGCGTTCATGCAACGGGAGAAGGGAGATGAGTGAGCGCTCGCAGGTGACAAGTCTCAAATGTCAGGTGTAATTATGGCGGTCGGGCTCGTAGCTCAGGTGTGTTTGTGAGAATCCAGAAAACGGTGACACAAATCAACATAAATAATGAAACAAAGCGTACTGCTGAGAAACAATTTAACCACGCAGCATGTTTACATATTCAGAAGCACGTAAACCGGAAAGTCTGGAGGTCCAAACGTTACGTTTGTGGATTCAGATTTCAGATTCTGTGTGATTTATGGTGCGTTCAGTGTCTGGTTAACTCAAGGCACTTTGACACCAGCGCTGTTTGGTCCGCTTTAAACGGACCACAGTTTGTTTCCTCGGACAGTCCGGTTCGTGAAAGCTCACTATAAAAACAAGCATCAGCACTAGTGGTCCAGACTTTGGCGCACATGACTCACAGCTTTAATACTTTTACTACAGCTGATGTTAGAGTGACATTATAAACAGAGTAAAAGACTAAAGGACGGTCTCTGCCTGGAAATCATTAAACATAACATCCCAAAAAGATGTTCAGTATCAGGCTGTGGAAAGTTACTCAGTAGTAGTTTGTGGTACATTTAAGTACTTATGTCACTGTATCCGCCGCAGAGGACGGCTGGAAAATACCGCAGCAGCTCACAGACAGAAATAGCAGAGGCATGATCTAACCTGTCAGGTGAGCCCGGTGGTTTTTTTGTAAATCGACGCGAGTTCCTAATAGTATTTAATCCTCATCCATCATCTTGGCAGGCCCTTCCCTCCATCCACTCCGCCGATTGGCCGAGAGCCAGTGGCCAGACAGTGCACCTTGTTCGCAGCCATTGTGATGTAACAGTGGGAACTCTACCTGAGGACTCCCCTTTTGTCTTACCTGAGCTGCTTTTGACCCGCATGAGTCAGCATCCTTCACGCCGGTGATTGATATCATCTGTACACACACAAACACACACCCTTCAACCTTTCATTAGGAGTCAGGAGGCTGCTTTAATGTTTGCTCGGGCTGTTCCGACACGTCAGTCACACAAGCCCGGCTGGCACGTACACACACTTAACACACACACAGACGTTGACAAGCGACAGAGGTGGAAAATAGGCTACGCAAACTGGAAATGCAGGTTTGTGGCTTTCGGCAGTGAGCGGCGTGAATGGCCGTCCGAGAGCTGGATGAGTAAGCAGGTCTGTGTCATTGTCTGCGAGTTCATCGCTGAGCTCATTCTTTCATTTCCCCAGAAAACAACTTGGTCAGGCCTCACACGGAGCCAAGATTACCGAGGTCTAGACAGTGACTGTGAGGACCAGCCGGACTCGAGGTGGGAGCGCTGATTGCGCGTGTCAGCCGCAAACTCTGATTTACTGAAATGAAAAATTCACAGCTGTGGGTAAGATGAGCAACCGTTGCCGGGTTGCATCATTTTGAGTGCAAAATTGCTCAATACAATAACGCTGCACGTACTGCGGCGCGTTCACCTGCGCGTGCACAGACGCCTGTATTTATTAATTAATCCATTGTTTGACAGAGGCGGGTGAGGTTCAACCAACCTGCCAACGTCAGTAACGAAGATGCAAATTAATCCAACCGACAAAGATCCGATTAAATTACATTAGACTCGATGAATGCGACACATACACTCCGGCCTGTCCTCCCGCTACACTCTCCATCCTCCCTCTGTAGCCTGGTTAACGCCGTCAGCTCCTCCATCTTATTACGTTATAGATCTTACATTCTTCTCCTCACTTCAGCAACATCTTTCCTCATCTCTCCGTGTTTGCACACGACACAGACTGGTGTCTGAAATAACGCAGAAACGTTCAGAGCTGCTGTGACTGGCTGCAAAAGTATCTCTGAGCTTCTTGCTGCAGAGCGTGGAAAGCACAGACTTTGATAAGTGACTCATCGTGTTGACTGTAGTCCAAGGAATAACCTGATCTTTTAAATCACTTAAAACTTTTACTCTTTATATTTTTATCCTTTAATCTCTTTATCTTTTATTGTTACTTTTTATCGTGTTGCTCTACATTTTTAATGTCAGCGTTTCCCTTTTCATGGCGCCGTGTTGCTACTATTCTTCTGTTCTTCTGCCTCTTCAGTTTTTCTTGATCTTAACCTGTGTGGCCTTCTGTTGGACCCACTGCTCTGTAAACACTTAATAAAGAGACGGATAGAAGATTTATTTAACAATGAAGTTATGACTTTTTAGGACACGTCTGGTCCCCTGAAACTTGTTGAAGGACGCTTGCAGACTGGTGCTCCAAAGGTCACGGGGTCACACACACACTGCCAACTGGCCCTTAGCCTCCCTCCCAGTCGTGTCCAGCAAGTGCCACAATGTGACCTTGACTGGGACTCTGGGATGTCAGGAATGTGAGCGTTCTCCTCCGGGGATCTGTGATCTCGGCGGGGCCCGGGTGCGACAGACTGGACCGCGGGGTCGCTTTCAATCCGACGCCTTTGATGTCCGCTCATCGCCGCTCGCCTGACAGTTGGTGCTTCTCTGCGTCCTCGCCTGTCCCACGTTACGCCGGCAGACCACCCAAATCTGAAAAAATGTGCTGCCAGGTTTAAGTTTTCCGAAGAATGCGGCCCATCTGAGCATCCCCCCGCCCTCGGCCCATCTGGACCCCTCTTAACCTGCGACGATCGCAGTCGGTGTGCGTTTTTGGTGTGTGTGGCCTCGTCATTGGGGACAATTGAGAGCCTCTGTAAGTTAATTCCAAAGTCTCAATATCATCTAAAGAAATTCACACATGTGCTCACTTGTGCCGAGCTCGATAAATGCCTCGGATTGATTTACACTCGCCTAGCCAGACGAGGAATTTATGATACACGTGCGCTCGAACGATAACAGCAAGATCATCTTTTCCTCGTTTCATAGTTTTGGCGTACACATCAACGTTTACGACAGAGATTTGTTGATGGTAGACCAGTTTCAGCGGGCTAAAGGTACTTTCCTGTGTTTTCCCGGTAATTAGTTTGAAGTGCTTTAACCCCAGTTCACCGTTACTCATTCAGGACAAAGTCTTCTCGCTCTTTTGTTTATTCAATCCAACGGCAGGCGATTCGGCTTTGATACGCGAAGCATTCGATAGCGTTTATGGGAGCTCGTCGGAGCAGATGTGAAATGTTAAGGGCTGTTAAAGACGCAGATAAAAGGTGAGGTCGCTGTTTGAGCAGATAAGGCAGGAGAGGAAGGAGGAAGGAGGGAGGAGGGAAGGCAACACGACGTCTGACACAACCTAACCTGACTGTTAGGTCTGCAGACACCTGTCTGTGTGTGTGTGTGTGTGTTTGATTACCAGTGAGACGTGACGTGACAGTTTTTGTGAGGTTGTCTGTTAAAGGCAGTCCAAAAAGAATGTTTACTTGTATTTTCAGGCTATATCCAGCTGTTCCTGGTCCCCAGAGGATGAATCCTGATAACCAATGATGAATTCTTGGCTTGATGTCGTGATTTATTTAACTTTGGCGGCCCGTTAAGTCAGGACAAATTCTCACTTATTTCGTTTGCGTATCAGTCGAGCAGCAGTTTGATAAATCTTCTGTGGAACTCCAGGATGTTTGATTGCTCTCAGTTAATTATTTACCAATCCTTCTATAGATTAGAGCAACTTTCGGCTACCAGGTTCAAGTCAAGTTTAGTCAAGTCATTGAAAAAGATGGAAGTAATATTATGTTAACAGGTAGTTGTAACTGCCTATGAATGTGGGCAAAAGAAGACTTTTGGTGTCAGATTTCTGTTTCTAGGCTTGACCCGCCGTGTTTAAGCAGACTCTGGTTGCATGGAGGTAAACGGTTTGTTTGTGTGGAGAGGAGGCCGAAACCGTAACGTCACCCACAGGTTCCTGAAGAGACGTTTGTAGTCCTCGCCTCCTAGCTGATCTAAAAACTCTTTGGCTGTGAACATCAGCACGTTCATCAGCTGTCATCTGACACCAGTTTAGCGTTCATATGTAGATATGTGTTTATGGGCCACGGCTCAAACTGCAGGTTGGATTGTAAACCGTAAACGGTGGATTGTAAAAATGGTCGGTGCTTTCCTTTTGAGTTTGTGAATGAGAAGTTCAATCGGTGACAAATTAATTTATCTTTCCAGATAAAAAGGCTCACGTATTTCACAACCTGGCAAGTTATCTCTGCTGGTTCATATTCGATCTATTAAGCATCATATAAAACCTTTGTAACGAGTCACCTATTTGAAAGAGGAAGTGTTTGATGTGTGCAACCAGCCAGCCGATCAGAAACAGACAGATAAGCTCCCTCGGAGGTGTTTTCATTCACACTTTGTTATTCTGTCTTCCCGTGTGGTCAGAATACTCAAACTTCCTCTTTAAGAAGTCTCACTTTTGGTTTTGGTCTTTTGTTTCTTCGAAGCCTTTTCGATGACGATAACTGCGGAACTGTTGCATTACCGTGACCTTACGATACCTGCAGCTGGGCTGTGGTTGTGTTTACCGTCATCACTGTCACTGTCGGGTCAGTCATTTAGTCTTTCATGATGCGGGGACTCGACAAGTTAGAAACATTAACGGGAAACCACAAACCCGCCGGGTTAGGCTGCTTCTTAACGGTAACAACCTGTGCAGCCGTAGAAAACGTAAGAACAACAATAAAGGAGCGTATTATCTCACCACATAAAGTGCAAGACGTTTTTATGAGCGTGTGTGAAAATCTGAGTCAGAGGTCAATTACCCAGAATCCTCAAGAGTCTCCGAGACTCTGTGCTCTGTGTCTGACTCCTTTGTTTTGTTGTGGCTGGGCTTTTCAGTCTTAATGTGTCATCGATTGAAGAGTATCAGATCATCTTACTCTATCTGTTACACACACACACATAACTACTATTTATACTTCTATTATAGTAACAAGGATAATAGGCAAAAAGGATCCGGGCCGTGACACCAAGTTCACAGTCAAAGCCTTCGAGCACATCCATTGAAGAAAACACCTGTTCAGACGGCAGGGCGTGATGTGAAGCGATTAAAGGCTCACCACGCACCGAAACACTGCGGCGGTTTATAATATTTTTACAATTCTGGAAAGTTATCGCAGCGACGGGCCTTTTATCTTTAACAGCCAGGCGAACGGCAGAAAAGGCGGCGACATGAAGGATGTGCTTTAACGGTCAGCGCAACAAATGTGTGTTGCGTTCATGTCGTGTGCGTGTTGCTTCTGGTAACCGGTGAAAAGGTTATTTTGAAGAAATCCAGGCTGAGTACTGGAATCGTGAGTCAACCTACAGTACTGCTCATCACGGGAGTTCATCACATTCACACACACCGCTGGTTCAGATTCAGGATCTTGCCCAAGGACACTTCGACATGCCGAGGATCGAATCACCTCAAGGGGCTTCACCTGCACAGCTTTGACCTGCTGCTCAAGAAGCCCCCCTTAATTAAAGGAAAGATTTTGAACGCACACTTGCACATATTTAGTTTTCGCAGTGCCTAGCCGGATGATATCACTGGGGCACCGTGTACCGAGTGTCTGTGTCGCTTAAACCGGCACGGTCAAAACAGGAAAAAGGAGAATTGAACCGCGTGACACCAAAACTGTGCATAATCCTGCAAACAAAACATGCTCATGTGACTTTATTTTTATATGTTGTGAAATAAATTAACGCATTATAACCGTGAAACTCTGATTTTTCTCACACATCGGATTCTGTAACCGCCACGTAAACGTCGTCCGTTGACGTGAACGAGGGGTCTTCGTGTTTTCACGTGATGCTCACGTTAGTTTCAACATATTTCAGGAGAGTGACGCTCACCTGTGGACTGCGAGCACAGAGCGCGGAGCGTTGGCACGTCCACCGAAGTCTTTCCAACGTGTTCGAGTTTAGCTTTTAATAGAAAGCACTAGATTACACAACGCCTTCCTGTTGGCTCGGTGCGTCGGGGCGCGGCGTACCACTGTGAGCGTTTAGATTCCAGCTACGTTAAGTAATCGTTAATAGTTGAATTACTCTCAATAATAGGACCTGCATTAAAACATATTTGCATGTCAAGTGTTTACATAGTTGACATGACAGAGATCATGACAGAGAATCAGCCACGCTGCATGATTCTTGTTTTTCCAGCTTGTTCCTTTGTCTTGGCTTTATAAGATAAGTGGAATACCCCACAGTATATGTTCAAGCTTTTTCCAGTGTTTGTGTCGTAGAACAGATAAAAACAGCCTCCCTCCTGTTCACACACACACACACACACACACACACGCCTAATGTGGCTTAATAGCGGTTTTAAAAGGCTTTTTACAATAATTCTCACTCCGCAGCTCGCTCACAAAGCTGGCAGGCTCGGCAGGTCAGAGCTTGTGATTGAGTCAATGAGACCATTATGTTCCTACCTACTGCTGCCAGAGCTCATAACCTGCTCAACTGCAGGCCCGGGGAAAGACCCCACAGCGCTTATGGGCCCACAGGAAACAAACACACACAGTTGCATAAGCGTACATGCTTTGTTTTAGGCGCACCGACGTCGGCGCGTGGACGGAGGTGCGGACAAACTGGACACAAATAAGCAGAGACACGAACAAAGCTTCATGGTTTTGCAGGTCGAATCAAAAAGTACACAGTCGCGTGAGACTGCGAAGGTCGTCACAGACCAGAAGTAGAAAGACGACTTCCGATCTCTGAAGCTAAGACAACAACTATAAAGTCAGGCCTGAGTGCCGTGTTTGTGCTGGGACTCATCAGACTCAGCCCGACTCTCGTGTCAAACTGTGGTACCACATGGAGACAGTAAACAATCAGGAAATATGTGGAAGACAAGTGTGGATCAGGTAGTTCTGGTTCTGATCCATTCAGTATTCAACCACAAATAATCTTCTTATGTGAATGAACCTGCGTCCTGTAGCTGAACAAGGTCGACTGTATTTGAACCTCCGTCATGATGGTGTGAATATTTTCTATTTTCCGTTCAAAGGATGAAGGAAGCGTCTGAGCTCTTCTTCGTTATCGAGGGAGGTGACCAGACGTTACGTTTACATTTTCCAAACCAGACCGGTTTGTCCTCATGTCTGACTCGAACAAACAGGTTTTATCAGAAGTGGTTTTTTTCCCCCAATCGGCTCATGTTGCAGAGAATGCTGCAGTGATAAGGACTAACTAGTCGGTTTGGCAAACGTTTATCTGGTTGACTCAGATAAAGAGCAGCACACATCCTCAGATTTGTCTCCAAAAACAAAGCTCGGCTTTGTTGATTTGTAGTTTTCAACAAGTGCACAGCTATTAAGATTCGACAGGAATGCCTTTATCAAATTGAAACAAGTATTTCTTTATTAGTTCATTAGTATGTTTTCATTAGTGTATAATCGCCTGAAAATATGAATCATTGTGTTTTTACTGAACCCTGTGTAGCTACGGTGAGAGAGGGTCCTCTTCCACGCAGTCTGCCATGTTGAACCGCCATTTTGTTGCACAGTAGCCCAGAACAGACAAACCAAACCAACAAACACTGATGCGGATATGACCTTTTGCTTTTTATGTGGAATTCACAGCCAGAGTTTTTCCTACTCGACGTGGGAGAGTTTTCATTTGGTTGCCTCTACGTGCCACTAAATCCAAACCACTGGACCTTTAAAGTCTGTGTGAAGTCAGAATTAGAGTTTGTCAGGCCAAAGAAGAAAGTATTGTTAACCAAACAGTCACATTTGAATGATTAAAAATGGACAAGTTTATGAATTTAGGTGTCCAAATCGGGTAAATATGAGCGGTGTGCTCAGGGTGGCCTCAGCGTGTCATCGAGCCACAAAAACCTGAGACTGCAAACTGGTGAAAAAAAGTCTTTTCATGTGACTTCAGCAACTATTGTCCAACATATTCAATGTATTATCACAGAAGTGCCTTTACACGGACTTCAAGTCGAAGATAAAGTGAAGTTTGTGACGGACCAAAATGTTCTTCGGCGTCAGATTTGGACTCGTGTATAAACCGTTTTCTGTCTTTAATTGTAGTTTTTGTGATTACATATTAAATATTTAGTAAATCAGTTTAACATATTTACATCCACGACACACACACGCTCAGATGACTGTAAAACACACACACATCCATGGCACAATGGCAAAGGCCCCAGGGTGGGGGAACAGTCTCAGGTAGATTGGATGTCATTTTTTTTCTTTGTCTCCACATTCATTACATCTCTAATCAGGTCATAACCTAGTTGTTGTCTTTATGGAATAAACTGCTGCACTTCAGGCGAACTACGTGCAAAGAGTATAGAGTGGCAGGGCGTGGAAACACTGCAGGTAACCTTCGACTCGAACCTGAGCGCGTGGGCGAGTTGTCTTTTCTTTTCTTTTTTTGTACGTCAAGTATACACATTAGGGTCTGCGTAATTACAGAACGAGCGCGGCGTATAATTTGTGTCATCACAGAGAGAGTGAGTGAAGAATGCAAGGAGAGCGTAGTGTGGGAAAGAGGTGTGTTAAATAGTGGGAGGACTGTGTTGTACACCACCACCAGGGGGCAGTAGAATAGTTCCCACAGGGAGTCGAGGGGCTTCGCTGTCAGGATGCAGGTTAAACTCCAGTTATCTCCCCGTGTTTCCTTCTCCTTCTTCTTTGTCTATCTTTGCTCTCGTCTCTCATCGCCCTCCCTCCTTTTTTCACTCTCAGTTATTTTCCACCTCTGTTAACCAAATTACTGTACATGTTTGCAGGGCCTGCTCGTGAGAGCAGACGTGAGGTGAGGTCGGCGTGTTGGAAGAAGTGAGTTCAGCCTTGACGTGGGAGGGAGAGAGGGAGGGAGCCCGAAGTGAAGATGCACCGGAGAGGAGGAGGAGGAGGAGGAGGAGGAGGTGCTGTGTTTGTCGTTAGGTACAAGTGGTCTTCAGGTCGTGTTGACTTTGAAATACAAGAACACACGCTGAGATGAACAGCCAACAGGACAGAACGTCTGGCCAAAGTTTTCTCCGTGCTGTGGTTAAAGGGGAGCTGGAAAAGTGTGATGGGGGAGGAATTTGTCTCCATTCAGCTGTGGTCATTCATGAGTAGCAGGGTGTGAGTGTTTGTGGCTCTTTGTGTGTTTGTGTGTGTGTGATGTGCACCATTAAAAAAAAACCTGACATTTGGTGTCTGCAGGATGGTGGAACGAGTACTCGTACTTTACTGAAGTAAAAGTATCAAAACAAGAGCAGTATACGTCATCAGCGGGCCCGAATGACACCTGGTTGCTCAAACAAACCATCTCTAATGACACCCACCTGTCAATCAAAGCGTCCACACTCTTAATCCTGCATAACTTTAAGCCTTAATATAATGTGAACAGGTGAGTTGTATATAAATTCACCCTCAGTGCAGTTGTCATGAACGGGGAAATTAGCTCTAGAGACCAAAACTGTTTTTTGTACCAGGCTGTAAACATGTTTATTTCTGCTGTCTAACATGGGGACTTATGGAGACTGACTCACTTCTGCAGCCAGCCTCAAGTGGACGTTTGAGGAACTGCAGTTTTTTTTTTTTTTTTTTGGCATTTCCACATCGGCTTCACTTCACAGGAGGTTGCAGATTGTTTTATGTGTATACATGTATAAAACAAGCGTGACTGTGACATTGGAACTAGTCTGGAAGACGATCGTGTTACACAGGTGTGAAACTTGAAACCTCTTTTCAGTTCAGTAGGAGACACGTTGTGTTCAGTTACATATTCAAAGGCTTTCTGCGGATAAACCACATCACACATTCATGATTATTGAATGCAAATGTTTGTTTTTAATGATGATTTTGGGGCAGTCACTCGAGAAGGGACTTGTCCTGCAGCCGGCCTCAGGTGGACGTTTGAGGAGCCGCAGATTTTGGCACCGAGGTGATTGATTGAGGCAGGACTGAAGTTATGCTACATGCATTTTTATTGATTTCTTTGACTTTGAATGAAGAGCGTGTACGCTTTGATTGACAGGTAGGTGCAGTTACAGATGGTTTATTTGAGCAACCAGGAATCTGGTCCAGGAATAGCGGGAGAACTGCCTAGATGGCGGCTACCAGATCCACCGATTTTAAGCTTCAAAACAGGTGACGCCATGTGTACAGTCTTTATACAGTCACAACTAACACAAGCCAGACAGGTTGACAGTATTTCATGTAATTATAACGTTTGTTTCTCCTACAACACGTAGTAAAAAGTGAAATATTTCCCCTGTAGTGTAGCGCTGATGCTCTGTTTGTGTCGGCACGTCCTGTAGGACCGACGAGGTTTGGAGGGCAGTTGCTCGAAAAAGCAAAGTGGTGGTGTGTTTGTGTCTGGGTGGGTGCGGGTGGGTTTCTTTTCTTTTTTTTTTTTGGTGGGGGTGTGTTTGCATCCATTCCCCGCTGGATGGTGAAAAGTGCAGCGCAGCAGAAATGCATTCCAAGGTGGGGGGAGAGCTGCATGGGTTCCACGACTATCAGGTTCTTTGGCTGGGCTGCGGGTTTGGCTCCATCGTAGCTTAATGGCAGGAAAAGAGGGGAGAGTGTATAGATGATTAGCAGTGAAGGAGGCCAAAACCAGAGAAAAATGTTTTAGCCTCAACCTTTTATTGTTTATAGATAAAACGCTCTGCCAGAGCCATTAAAAGGCGAGCGGGAGGGGAGAAAAATCACAGCCTCGGACCATTAAGAACAAAAACTGATTCACTTAAAGAAGAAAAAGCTGCTTGTTATGTGATGTTTAGTGTGTCTGTGCATGCTGATACATGTGTGTGTGTTTCATGTGTCGCTCGGCGAAGCCTGCAGCAGGCCCTGTAGCCGCTCTGACTGCTAATGAACTTTGATGGGCGTCCGTGAGCGTTGGGGCTGAAAGGGCTCTTTCTCCAGCCACTCAGCTGTCACTCGCTGACCTACAGCTCTCTGATTATGTCACTGTCGCTTAGAAGGCTCCGCATTCATCCATCATTAGGCTACAAGTCTGGACACCCCAATCAAACGGCCTATTAAAAACCTCCTACTGGTCTCTCTCAGTTTGTTCGCTGATTGCAGCTGCTGCTCCGCACCAAGAACAGTTCCATTTTTTTTTCCCCCTCCTAATGTTGCATCAAATAAGAGACGTACACAACTGTTTAAGAGTGATGAAACTAGAAGAGTGTCGACACATTTTTACTCTTTCATCCTCTGCTGCAGCACTCGAAATCAGTCTTTTTACTCAGACAAAGAAGGATGACAAATCTTCTGGAATAAAAGTTTCCTGAGAGTTCATCTGCAAAACAGCATCCAAAGAGTTCTCAATGTAGCACCAGCGAATATCACCTACCTAAGTACGTCTACATTGTCTGGTCTTAGTCTTACATTTATTCAAGCATTGTACTCGAGTACATCGTTCTCCTCTCACGTCAGATCGAGCGCTTCCCAAACCAACAGCCAGGAGATCGATTCGGCCTCACTTCACTTCGCGTGCGACTTTTCTTGGATGTTACGGCTGCAGTCTGGAATAGAAGAGTAATAAACAAAATGAAAATCAAATGTCTGGACGAGAAGGTGAAGAGCTGCGCCTTCAAGATGGATCATCATCAGTTTGTTTGGATTCCCGGGCGTACGACACGTCACCGTGTCTCTTCAGTGAAAGGCAGTGCTGCGTTTGGATGAATGCGAGCATGTAAAACTAATATTTTGTCCCTAAAACCAACAGATAATCAGCAGAAATAACTGTGACAGTTGTGGTTATTATTTTGGCCATAAAGGTGCATGATCAGCACAGAGCGGCTCGAGCCGACAGGAAGTCAGACACAGAAACGGCGTGGTTGATTTTCAAAAATAAAACACCCATCCCGTACGTAGCACATTTACTCGTGCAGGGAGGGAAAATGAACCACAGCAGCGCTGCAGCTGCAGCGTGACGGACGGAGACGCGGTATCTAGTCCGACGGCATTTCTGAAATAGTTAACAAATAGTTTTAGAAGTAAAGGCTAATTATATTCCAAGTATTTTACCATGAGTTCTGTTTTTAGTCTTTCCTGTCCTCCCACACGTGCGAGCAGATATTGATAAATCATCGTCTTCATGTAATCCTTTTATTGCACGTGTTTTAGCTTTTCTACCTAACCAGGCCGCACACTTCCTCTGGGACTAAATATTAATCTTTCACTGGTGATACTTTGTTTCTTCCACGCATGAATAAAACATTTGACATCTGCACTTTAGTAATTCTTCACTTTTACTACACTTTAAACTCGTTTAATTGAATCTCCGCGTTGTCTCGTGTAATCACTATCATCGGATTTGTTGTGCAACACTTGTTTTCACAGTTTCCAGTAAAAGACCTCAGAGGCTGTCGGCTGTGTTGGAAGCTGCTTCACACGCACGGTAAGGGCAGAAGATTTTTACCCCATCGATCATCTCACGAGTTTCCAGATTTACCCCGTGACCTTGTGAAAGCTTGAGTTTGTGAAAAATCGAATACACTGTAGTACGAAACCTTCTTGTGGTGGCACTTTCATGCAGGTAGAGCTCGCACGCATCCATGATTAGCCATGAGCTCAAATGTGACGTTAACTTAGTAAGAGTTGGACAGCAAGGCTAAAATCAACACTTCAAAATGTGACGTTATGTTTTTACGGTAAAAAAGATGTCAGGTGCGGTTGCCAGATTTATCTAACTTTATTTAATATTACAGTAAAAGCGCGTTAGTGCTGTTAATTCATGTTTAAGGTTGGCGTTTTATTCCAGATTTAAAAATCTGATTTTACGATGAAAAGCTGCCAAACCGTGACAGTAAAACACGTCATACTTCTTATTTACACGACATGTTAAGGGAATTTATACAGATTAAAAGTAGTATGTTATATTAGAGACCCTAAATTATACAGTAAAATACCGTAATAGTGAACCATGACAGTAAAAGACCGTAACGTATGTCATTAAACATTACTGTGTTTTACTTTATAGTCTTTGTCTTTATAGTTTTTTACTGTCATGTTACTGTTTGACAGGTTTTTACCGTAAACCGTGTACAGACATTTCCACAGTGGCCTCCTCTCCTCTGTATCTGTAGCCGCTGTCACGACGGTGGAACTCAGAGAGTCGAATATTTTCTGAGGTGGTAATGCATGAATCTGCTCAGCCTCCTGATAATACTCATGTACTTTTTTTTTACTCAAGTAGTACTCGTACTTTATCTTAGATAATGAATCCTAATACTTCCTCCTCTGCTGCATGCTGTGTGTGTTCGGCCTCTCGGATCTGGAGGAATCCATTGAGCGCCAGTCGCCAGGAGCAACGGGCCTTCGGGATGAGGAGGAGGTGGAGGAGGGGTCTAGTGTCCACCCGTCCACACCTCTCTCTCCTTCTCTCTCTCTGCCATCCTTCCCTCCTCCCTCCCTCCCTCCCTCCCTCGCCTCCTCCTCCTCCTCACATGGGCTTTGCCTTTGGCTGAACGCTGGGATTCTTTCACAGAGGCCGCCGGTTGCCAAGAGAGATCGAGCCCCAGAAAAGCTGGGCGAATGTATGTGGGTCACTGCGAGTCAGAAGGGGGCTTTTCATTCTCCTCTTCCCTCCTTTCTTTCTTTCTCCTCCTTTTTTTGTCCCTTTGTTCTTTTTGGCTCTTTCTGACTCGCTCCTTCTCCCCTCATGAGTGAAAAGATAACATTGATTTGTGTCAGTCCCGTTTATTATTTTCCTGGCCGAGCTGCTAAGACAAGGCCCAATAAGATATGGAGCTGTGGTGTATTGACTTATTAACTTCTCTCTGGGTGTACACACACACACACACACACATCTCTGAGCGTGTCTTTGTGTGTGTGTGTTTGGCTTGTGTTCCTGACCCATGGACAAACAAAACGGTCTGCGAGAAGGGGACGGACTCGACTAAAAAGGATCTGGAGCAGATGTTTCGTTGGCCTCGGTCTCACTTCCTTTCACCAGCTCTCGACTTCTTCTTTCCCTTCCTCTTTTCTCTCTGATGGATGCTGAGCGGTTTGTGCTGTTTTTTTGTAGAAGCCCGTTGGTCTGGCCGCCTTGCACGGACGCGGGAAAAAAGCAATCCACGCTGTTGACACTGCGGGGACGGATCAGGAGACAGCTTGTGCTGTTGGCTTTGGGCTCTTTTTTTTCCACCTTTTTTATATGTTTGTCTCTGCCTGCCATGTGTGCTGTTTGCCCGAGTCTCTCTATTAGTGCAGAAAAACAAGTGACATTTAAGGCCCGAGAGGTTCATCAGTGCCATCTAGATCAGACCTTTGAAGCCTCTATCTGCGGTCGCATCGACAGAAGTTTCAGGTTCAGGGGGATTTTTGTTTTTTATTTGACATGTGTCATCTCCTTTTGAGGCAGTGAAAGTGAGTGTGAGCACAAGAGTTCACCCTCTTTGTGTCTCTACGCTTCCCAAGGTCGAGAAAGACTCCGTCAATGGGGTATAAAGTCTAGATATCCCAGATATCCACATCAGAGCGCTTTGCTATTATTTCATTAGATTGATATCAGGTTGTCTGACACCACCCTCTTTCTCCCCCGTTCGCCCTTCTGCGGCAGAGTTTCTCATTTCAGCAAAGACAATGGCCTGTCTATCCTGTGGTACTAAGTAAATGTCAGGTACTGTCTACCCTCCTCCGCATCTATTCACTGAAATGCTCCTGGGGCTGAGGGCTAGATATCCATCTAGCGGGGTCTGTATACATGTGTGTGACATGGTACAACTCCAGCCGAGTCACTGGATCGGGTTTCTTTACATGTATATAGTTTACAAGAACTTACACAAGCTCAAGGACAGATTTATTTAATTATATCACCGAGTTTTTGTTGGGTTTTTTTCCCGGCCTGGCCGTGGTTGGCGGACTAATGGAGCGCTTCATCGCGCCCAGATTTAATTTCTTTATTGGTCGGTTATCAAACAAACCCCTGATTGAGATTACAAGCGACATGAGTGTCAGTGACACGGCTGCCACGGGCAAACCTTCACCAGGAGGCCCATATTTCTGTAATAACTTCCCATAACTGCTGACACAAACAAAGTTAGCGACTAGATAGCTGAACTTTAGTAGCTGAGGTGCCAGATAAAGTAAAAGAGTAAATATTGGACTTGGAAACACAACCTAAAAATGTCATATATAGTAATATTTCACTGTATTTTCTGCAGGAGGAGTATTTTAACTTCTTATACTTTGAGTAAACCTTGCTGATGACACATCTGTACTTCATCTTAAGTAGGATTTTGGCACTTCTACCTCCTTTCTGAGCACTACCAACAACCGGACATGCTAAATCTATCCTCGCCACGCTGTGCCTTGAAGCCACTTTGGTTAAAAGTCTAAATGTATGGTTGATTAAAAACAGATAGAGCGTTGATGTTTTTTTGTCCTCTCAGGTACAGACACTGACAGCGGATTAGCGCCGGCTGGAAAAAGGAAAATCCTCGTCGTCATCTTCCTCCTCTTGCTTTTCCAGAAAGGTCAGCTAAATGAAAGGAACGTGGCTCTAATATAGATCGGGGGTTGTTACTCCTGGAGGGACTGACGGCATGTGTTATGTTATATCATTAGGATAATAATTCCTCCGATATAAGACACCTCTGGCAGTCTTCAGCCCTTTCATATCCCCGTCTTTGCTCTGGACATCTGGCAGACATACGCCTCGGGCTCACGGCGAAGGGAGGATGTGGGGGCAGGGATCGATTCCATAGCTCTATGGACTGTTGACGGAGAACTTCAGTGTTTTCTCTCAGAGAAATATGGCTCTTTCAGGTGTGAGCGTGAGCATTTTTGTGTCGTTTTATTTGGCACTTATAAACTGCTCCTTCGCCAGGATCTATTTCTACGGTAACACTAGAGTTTTATTGTTTTTTTCCCCCGTCGTAGTCACCTGATTTCCTGTCTCTCATGTGAGGGTTTCTATTCTCACTTCCTGCACGGCCGGTTTCCACCAGATATTTCTAGAAGCTCCGTCTTAGCGGTGATGACAACAACATGTGTGCTGCAAACTTGTTGTAGGCTTCAGTGTGACGCGAACAATAGGTCATATGTGTTGTGACTGACTAGTTTATAAAGTCCTCAGAAGCCTAATTGCTATCAGACGTTATCCCGGGCCTGCTTGCAAGGACTCTGGAGATAAAGGAGGTGGTGCGTTATGAAAGAGTTGTGGGGATCTGGAATTCCTGCATGATTTATAAGATGAGATAAATGTTATTAAACCCACCAGGAGGAAACTTGGAGAGCCACATCACACGCAAAATACAGAACAATGAAAAGAAGATTTAAAAATCAGAGACAGGATCATCCCCTCCGCAAGTATCATACATCATCGCGACTTAACTGTCGTCTCGCGGGAAGGTCGTCCACCTCCGTCCGAGCTCCATGTTTGTTTTCTTTCTCCTCTGCAAATGACCTAGTTTTGTCAGGGCTCAATAGGGAGCGTCGTGCCAAGCCCTCCTGATGCCAGGTCCGGGTACAAGCTCCACCAGATAGTGCGAGGGTGGGAATCCCTCAGCGGTGGAGGAAAAAGTACTCATAGCACAGTGTGAAAATACTCCATTACAAGTAAATGTTACTTAAAGTTTACGTTTAGGAGGATCTATTGATGAGATCCATCACTCTCAGACGGAGCTGGTCCTCTTACGAAGAGTCCGTCATGTTTCTACGGGTAGCCCAGGATGTATGAACCAGAGAAGGCCTCTCACATGTAGTTTCAGGCGAGTGGTGTTCAGTTGGTTGCAATGTACAGCCTCACCACTAGATGACACCAAATCTTACATGCTGGGCCTTTTTATAAGCAGAAGTTTGTAAGTGTAGTCAAGAAAATGTCCTTGTAGGCGGCAGTTTACTGTTATAAATAACCATTTTACACATGACTGTGACTCTCAACCGCTGACAGCATAAAGAATGGACAGTGTACGTGTGACGTCACCCATATGTGAAGCTCGGTGCGGCGGCTTGCGGTGGAGCCAGCCTCAAGTTGATGTTTGAGGAACTGCAGGTTTTTTTTCACTTCTGCATTGGGATCATGTCCACGAAGGTCACTGCCCACTCGACGGAGTAGCATAAACTGAACTTGAGTAAAGGTTTCTGATTTGGAGGCACGGGTATGACCGGAGACGAAGCGAGCGAGCACTTTAGGAGCAAAGAAACTCGCCTGTGTTTGTGTCTGGCTGCTGCAAGCAGCTCTGCTTCTTGTTCTTTGTTCGTTAAATTAGAAATTTATGGGGCACAGAAATTGAGGGTGGGAAAACAAGATCTGCGGATCATAACAGGGTCTATTTCGGTCGTTTTTTGGTATTTTAATGTTGCCATTCTCATCAGTAATGTTCAGTTGGCTGTTCTGGGCTCTAACGCTGGAGGTACACAGCGAGCTACCTCATGGAAAATGTGCATCATTACCACACTCGGCCTGGCGCGCAACAAACATGCTGGCACACAAGGACACACATTCAAACGCTCGCACACACACACACACACACAGGATTCGATGTCCGCACAAGCCAGACATAACATTCAACTTTGTTCAATGCTCGCATGCAATTTTTCAAACGTCTGATCCATCACTTCCTGTTCCAGTAAGGGTGGAGGTGATGAGGGGGAGGTGGCGGTGGAGGAGGGGGTGCGTTTTTTTTTTTTTTTTCTGGGCAGCTCCGTCTAATGAGCAACTCTTTCACCGAACCAGACAGTTTATGGGGTGGCTGCCAGCCTCATTAAGAGGAGCTCTTAATTGCCTTTTTCTAGCCAAAACCCCAAAAAAGCTGAAACATCTGCTGGCCAATGAACCCTGTTCCTCCGCCCTTCGTACCCTCTTCCACCCCCCTTCATTCTGCTCTGGCACTTGTTGATCGCTCCCAAAACACCGCCATCCACTCCCGAATGGAACAGCAGCAAACCCCCCTGAAGCTGAACAGTACCCATCACACAGCGATGATGATGTCTCTGCGGTGTGAAACACATGCTGCAGGTTAGCACTCTTTTAAAGTCGTTACAAGTCGACGGGTGTTTAACGTCAAATCCAAATTATGATTAGAGGAATGAAAACAAAAACAAAAAAAGGCAGAGCTGAGTTAGATCCTGTAGTTTGTGTGATGTGATTATATTCATGACGTCAAGGCAAATTCTTCAACCGAGCAATCTGATTGGTCAGCTAGACATTTAAAATGTGATCAAATCAGCATGACAGCACACCGGACTCATCGCTAAATATATCACACTGCAGAGCTCCACGTAAATATAAATAAGTACGCTGGAAGTCAACTTTAATAAAGTAATACATCTGAATTTACAATTTCAGCTGTGTTTAATGAGTATTCTGGATTTCACGGGGCCTCCTCGTTAACACAGGTGTGCACCTCGTTAACACAGGTATGTACCTGTTCTGAGAAAATGTTTTTAAAGACCGCAGATCGACCGATCTGGACTTGAAGCTGAATATTTCATTGTTAATTTTAAAAATGATTCCATCGATCTTTGTTCAACACATTCTGACTTTTGGACTTTAAACACTGTGGAGTTCCTGGAAATGTTTGGATCATCCTCCATCACCTGTGCAGGTGAGTCTCAAAAACATGTGACGTGTTCGCAGGCTGAGGAGATAAATCTGTCAGTATCTTTTACAGCAGATGTCACTACAAGACTGAACTAGCGGGGCGGTTTAGTGTTTATATGTGTGTGTTTATTCAGTTTGTGAATCTCTGGAAAGCGTTGATGGGACTAGAAAGCATCTCCACTGATAGGTCGTTACTAAGGCTCGGGGTAGTACTTGCTGGAGTAGTAAACTGTATCCCATTACATTTAAGAGTCTACTGCTGTGACTGATTGTTTTCAAGGTATTCAGACCCCGTGTATCACCATGGAAACAGAGATCACAGCAGAAATGAGCAACAAAAATGTTTGTTTTGGGTATAAACTGCGCCAAAATATGAAACATTTTGATTATATGTTGTATTTAAGTTGTTAAATTGTTGTATAATCGCAATATCACATTCGAGGGTGTGCTTTATTGTCATTATTGGCACGGCCATGCCAATAATGACAATAAAGCACACCCTCGAATGTGATACTGCTCAGTGGAAAGCAACATATTTGTGTGAGTACGTCAAACACAGTTATGTGTACATACACTCAGTGGTCACTTTATTAGGCACACCTGTACAAGCGAATGCTAATTGACTCGTGTGTGTACATTTAATTACATGTTTATGTTTTAAAGTCTTTGTTAAATGTGGTGCTGTAACATAAATCTAGATCATTTTATAGATATATGTAGTGTAGTGCAACACTACCACTAACTACGACCTCAGTGATGAAACATATAACAGCTTTGTGACAGTGTCAACAAAAGCTGAACATTATAGCTATTATAAAAGGAGACTTTATTACACAGCACTTGTATTGAGTTGCATTAGACGACGCAGGTGTACCTAATAAAATGGACATTGAGTGTGTTTCATGTTTGTTTTTTTTTCCTAAAGGGCCAAAAAAAGCTGATGAACGCATTTCCTTCCTTTGAAACTTAAATTTTTACATCCTTCTCCTTCTTCTTCCTCTTCTTCACTATCTGTTGATGTGAAATATTGTGAGACCATCCATCAAAATATTTCTTCATAGAGTCACTGTGGTTAACATGATGTCATGTAATATGTGCAATCTGCCACAGAAAATGATCTCCAATTAAATTCATTGTAGCATCTTTAACTTCACAATCTCTGCACAAACCTGGATAAACTCACTGTACACTACCTGCCCAGCACCAAACGGAAACAGTTAGTGAGTAGCCAGTATCACTGAGAGTATAAAGAACGGACGCGTAGGCCTGACGTCACCCATGATGGCTGCCCTGCCTCTTCCACCTCCCGTCCGGACCGAATGACACCTGGTTGCTCTAATAAACAATATGTAATGGCACCTTCCTGTCAATCAAAGTGTCCACACTCTTAATCCTGCATAACTTTAAGCCTTAATATAATGTGAACAGGTGAGTTGTATATAGATTCACCCTCAGTACAGTTGTCATGAACGGGGAAATTAGCTATAGAGACCAAAACTGTTTTTTGTACCAGGCTGTAAACATGTTTATTTCTGCTGTCTAACATGGGGACTTATGGAGACTGACTCACTTCTGCAGCCAGCCTCAAGTGGACGTTCGAGGAACTGCAGTTTTTTGGCGCTTCTATGTTGGCTTCATTTCACTGCCATGAACGTTGCCACTTGGCCACAAACTCCAAATCAATGCTAACGTTGCTCCAAATACTCCATCACAACTTCCTAAGCTAATAAGACATCAGTGTTGTGTTTACATTTGTCTTTGCTGCCTGCAAGTGGCCAAAAAAATCAGTCACTGCAGATTTAAAGTGTCACTTTCATGAACAAGTTGCACATTTGTCCTGCACCTTTTGTATGTTTAGTACAGACTGTACTCCGCTAGACTAAAATAGCATCTGTATTCCAAGAAAAAGACTAGGACTGATCTATTCTGCCTCGAATGAAAGATCCCAGATCAAAGCTAAAACCAGACAACACACTGCCACGGTAACTTTTATTTTCTTGTCTCTCTGGTACGAGACTGTGGGAGAGTTTGTCTGAGAAGACCTGTTGATAAGTGTCCCAGATACAGACCGACTGCCAGAGGAGACCGATAAGACAAACAAGGTTACACAACTCCTCATTGTCCGGTGCCCAAGGTTACTAATTCCCTGTGTGTGACAGGAGCGTTGATAATGAGTCACTGTGCGGTCAGAGTGGCCTTCTCGTCCCGCTGCGCAAGATACAGAAAAGGAAAAAAAGAAGATTTTCAGTGCCGGCAGATCGTGATCGCTTTGAAATACAGCGGAGAAAAGTCTGTGTCCAAACTTCAGGCTCCCACGTGGAGTTTTGATAAAAAGCTTTTATCAGTTATCGGGCGAGTTTGTTACAACTAAAAAAAGAAAACGGCTGATTTCGATCTTGGCAGGTTCTTTTATCAGAGTTTCCAATGAAAAGACGATACCTAGTCTGGCCCTTTTATACACGCATTCAGCAGTGCGCCCTGATTCTGTAATTGTGACAACAGGGAAACAATGAGTGTTACGGTGCATTCAGACATTATCCGGCGGTGAGGCGTAAACCCAGATTTTTCTATTCACAACACAACAACGACCTACGACGGGATGCAACCTTTGGGGAAAAAAACGCAGCCGTGACGTCACACTGCGGCCGCCAATCAGACGCTTGGATCGGTCAAGCCTCCACAGAGAGACTACCTGAACTCTGCTACTAGTCTGACTCACAAAATAGGGACACAAAGTTTATCGCCTGAACCTGTCTGAACGTATTCAGAGATTTTACAAACTACGAACATTAAAAAAAACACCTTAAAGGACCGGTATGGAGGATTTAGCGGCATCTAGTGGTGTAGTTGGTGATTGCACTTTGCAGGCCTGATCTGGATCTCAGTGTTTAGTTTGTCCTTTCTGAGCTACTGTAGGAAGATGGTGGTTCAACATAGCGACTCTCTCAAATGAGGACCCGTGGTGTCTCTTTACACAAACAAAATATTTCTTACTTCAGGCGATTAAACTCTAATGAAAACGTAGTTATACACATATTTTTATTCCATCTCTTCCGTCTATTGTAAATAAAGCCATCTAAATGTGACACTGGACCTTTAATAGATTTGGTTTGACACATTTTAAATTCTGCTATTTTTATTGCATATTTGTGTTCAGACAGAGAGTCTATCCAAATCTTTATGATCTGACTGGATTTTTGGACGTTTCTCTGCTCGGCGCGTCCGTCACTCACTTCCGTCGTTTTTTGCTGCAGCTCGAGTGACAACGTCCAGAACTCTGAATCTGATTATGAATGCGCTTCAAACCAGCTCCAAAATCTGGCTTGGATCTCATGTGCACAAACATTGGATTTCATGTGGTTTTTTGGGTCAAAACTGATTAAAGCTGGCAGTCTGAACATGGCTTTGTGTGCCGTTTGTATAAACATGGCGATATACCCTCATTTCTCACAATTAGAGGTACTTAATGGACTTCTTCGGCCGTGTTCACCCCCTCTGCATGCTGGAAGGCCACTTTTTTCTCATGCATGGAAATGTCTGACCTATCAGTGTTTCCTAGTTGAGAACATGCAAAGGAACATCAAACATACAACCGGGGGAACATGGTTATCCAGCCAAGTGACAGATTTGTTTGTAGGGCCTACATGTCACAACAGCTCCTCCTGATCCCTCTCACGGCCCTGCTTGTGTTTGGGTGTGCGTTTCCCATTGATTACCTGGCTGGGAGATGTGAGACAGGAGGGGAAGGGTGGGAGCGGCGGGTCTGGGAGAGCGTTTGTGGTGGAGGTTTTCTCGAATCTGGCAGGCTGTGGACAGCTGGACCACCGGTTCGAGTTTCTCCTCACAGCGAGGCTGAAATTTCAGCCCCTGAAAATCGAGGGTAATAAACGATTGGGGCTCTCAAAACAACCTCTCCATGTCTGTGTGTGTGTGTGTGTTTTTTTTTTTTTTTCCGCCCTTTCCTTATTTTTCCTGTCCCAGTTCCTTCGCCCCGGCCTCAGCTCGGCTCTGATGGGCTCTGGTATGATAGCAAATGTGATTATGTCAAAATATTTCATTCCAAACATGGTGAAATGGTAAAATTCCCTCAACGGCATTAGTATTATGTTGAATCAGCAAGGGCTCACAGCTGTTCTGGGCACAGCATGGTTCATGTGGTTGGGATTATTCTTTGACCACAGCGCCGGTGTTCTTCCTGATCCGAAGTCAGCTCTCCAGCCGTGTTTTTTAAGCCGCGAAAGGTCTTTTTTTTTTAAGGAAGTGAGAAGTGCTGATGAGACAGTTGTTGCAACTGAAGTGACTAACAACAGGATGAAGCAAAAGGAGCTGGCGTGGCCTTGGACGTGACTGTATCTTTACTGTCACTCTGCTCCCACTTCCCCAGTCAGATGAGCTCCAACACAATCACAGCAGCAGGACTTAGTCATCGTACACTTGGTTGCGTTTACAGTTTATGTTGTTGCCCTATAGCAACCTTACATAGCTGGCAGGTTCTGCTTTTTACATTTTTGTGACAATAACAGCTGTAAGAACTAGAAGTACCCAGATGGTCCATGTATGTCCTCACATTCGTATGACCACACGTTAACTCACCGGTTTCTGTTGATTCTTGTGCAAGGACGATTCTTGGTGCTGAGGACATTTTCTGGAACATCTTGGTGTTGTAGATGTAGCTCTAAACGATTGAATACAAATCTGGCTTATTGGGTTTATACAGTGCAGAGATCATACATGTTTTTTTGTTGACCCATTATTCCCCATTTAGTAGCAGAGATGTTCTTTTTCAGTCAAAGTTTGTAGGACTTTTTTTTCCACTTAACTACAGATCTCTCTTATAGTTCCATTAGCCATTGTTCTATGGTCTTGTACCAGTTTCTTGTTATTTCCTTCTTAGTTGCAATTAGTAGTATCGTGACTGTATATATAGTTACATTTCCAAGGTGCATAGTTTTGCATTCATTTGGTGTTTCATATCGCAGTATGTCTTTAATTATGGTATTGACAACATCACAAGATGAGCGCAACTTAGCGGCAACCTCTGCGGCTCTCCCAAAAACTGCAGTTCCTCAAACGTCCACTTGAGGCTGGCTCCAGAAGTGAGTCAGTCTCCATAAGTCCCCATGTTAGACAGCAGAAATAAACATGTTTACAGCCTGGTACAAAAAACAGTTTTGGTCTCTATAGCTAATTTCCCCGTTCATGACAACTGTACTGAGGGTGAATTTATACACAACTCACCTGTTCACATTTTATTAAGGCTTAAATTTATGCAGGATTAAGAGTGTGGATGCTTTGATTGGCATTTAAGTGCCGTTACAGATGGCTTGTTTGAGCAACCAGGCCTCAGGTCTAGTGGGTGACTCATGTTCTGTTCAGTCAGATATGTGCATGGTGAGCTCTGTATTTCCTTAAATAATCCCTTCAGATTCATTACAATCAGCAGCTGTGAGAGACTCAGATATCTCAAAAAGAAGAACAACAATGAGGAAAGTGCAAGTTTGGAAATACACATCAATCAGTTTGAAACAATAGTTGAATCTTTTTGGGAAACACGTTTTAGTGTTCTTCCTGATATATTATTGACACCACTCTCATAACTCTGCATTAAAGCGACCCCGTGGAGTTTTTAACCACGAGCGAACATTATTGTGCATTGTTTTTATGACCTATGTCCGCGTTTTGTTTGTTTGTTCTCACATATGTGCATGATGTGACACAGATGGTGTTAACGTGTCAACAAAGGACGGGAAGAAGAAGCTAACAAACAATGAGGAGGAACATGTATTCAATTAATTTCTTAGATCTGAAGGATACATAACAAACTGTTGGCTGAGTCACACTGAGGTAGAGCTGGGAGGCGGCAGCTATGGCTATGTGCATCTATAACATCTATATAGTCACCGCACCCAGATTCGTTCTAGCACAAACTGTAACTCCTTAAAACAACAAACGTTATTTCTGGGTATCTGTTTGTGTTTCGGTTCAGCTATATCGTGACATTGGATTAAAGGCCTTTTTAAACATTGGAAAGAGTCAGGCTAGCTGTTTCCCTCTGCTTCCAGTCTTTGTGCTAAGCTAAGCTAATCACTGCCCTGGTGGTATAGTATACATTTTTATGTTTTTGGATATCTGTTTGCGTACCGATTGACAGCATGAGCAGGAACATGACAATTTATTAAAGTTTGGACTGAGCTAGGCTAGCTGTTCTCCCTGCTTCCAGTGTTTATGCTAAGCTACGCTAATCACAATCAGGCTTGTATTGATCTTCTAATCTAACTCTCAGAAAGAAAGCATTTATTTTTAGGAAGCTTTTATTATCATTATTATTATTATTAAAGGCGTTTTTAACCTTTGAACTAAGGCAGGCTAGCTGTTTCCACCTGCTTCCAGTCTTTGTGCTAAGCTAGGCTAATAACCACTGTACACTAACTCTCAGAAGGATAGACAAATTTGTTGGGTTTTTTTTGGATATTTGTGTTTCAATTGACAGTTTGAGCTATAACATGTTTATTAGTGGCATTTTATTAAACTTTGGACTGAGCTAGGCTAGCTGTTTCCCCCTGCTTCCAGTGTTTGTGCTAAGCTATGCTAATCAGTGCTCTTCTAATCTAACTCTCAGGAAGAAAGCTGTCTTTTTCCATCCAAAAGAACAAATTGTTGTTGCACGTCGGACACGAATCACCCTGAACGGTGAAACCTCCCTGCTGAAATGAAACGGTCACACGAATGAGGTCTGAGCAGTCAATCAGTGGAGCAGAGGTTTCACAGCCCAGCTGTCAGAAAGCTGAGCTTACCTCTCTCCTTACTCAGCAGAGCAGAAAAAAACACACACACACACACCACACTCTTGTCTCTTCATTTCCTCGCTCTTTTCTTTACCCTCCACATCCTCCTCCTCCTCCCTCCTCGCTCCTCCAACTCCTTCGCTGCTCCCTCTCTCCTCTCTGTGATGAATGGAAGGTATGAATTCTCCGCGGCCTCCCCGGGTTTCTCTCTGAGGCCCTCAGCAGCTGAACAAACAACACGCTCTCAACTTAAAGGCGCAATCAGGAATTTATTTGAACCGTGTACGTTTTTGGGGGTATATTTGTGTATGAGAGGGAACACGGAAAATATATTTCTGTCGAGCTGTCATAACTCAAAACTGGATTTTTTTTTTGTTTGCCTTACAAACTGTAAACAAAGCGTTTACTATACTCATTTATCAAAGCTCAGCTAATGAATTTTAATGAACACACCCAGAGAAATCATTACGTAAACAAAGCCGGTAATGAGGAAAACTTTCTGTCTTTAGAACATGTGTGCACAGACAGAGGTGGTGCTGGTGGTGGCTGCGGCGGCGGTGGTGGTGTTGGTCATGGTGGGGACGGGAAAAGGGAGTGTTGCTGCTGGTCAGGTCTGCTGGTGGGGTGGTCCTGGTCCGGAGTCAGACCCAGCTGTTGTGGCAATTTCTCCACACCACAGCAGGAGCAGCAGAGGTTTTGGTGGAGAGAGTTGGACGAGTTAGCGATGAAACAGAGAAGAGAGTCTGTATGACAGGGGTGGTGGAGGAGGAGGGGGGGTGGTGGTGGTGGAGGAGGAGATGGATGGGAATGATGAGAAGCAGATGGAGGGCGTGTTTTTCAGAGACTATCTAGCGTGTGACGCAGGTTTGAGCTCTCCAGGTGCATTGTGGGTAGCCCGTATGAATACGTGCCCAGCTTCTCGCAGCTGCACATCGATCGAGGACTGGTTGCGGTGATGCAGCTGTCTGCAGCGGTGGGAGAAGTATTCAGATGATTTACTTGAGTAAAAGTACCCAAAATCCTTCCTAAGGAGACATACAGATGCATCATCAGCAAAATTATTAAGTTAAAGTACTCCTGCAGAAAATGAAGTGAAATATTACTACATATGACGTCTTTAGATTGTTAATGCTGATGGGTGGATGTGGAAGTCTTAGGTGGAGCTAGTTACTTTAATCTGGGGTCATCTGATAAACCTGAGGCGTTGTGAGATGATAAATAGAGCAGGAAAGAAGAAAAACAATTAATCTACACAAGTTTTTGTCATTATTTTAGACTTTTCTCTATTTTTTGTGAAGCACTGGGTGATTTTACCACTTTGGGCCTCAAACTGGCAAAACTCAGACATCTGAAAGATTATAAGTAGCCGTGATTAGACAGATTTTCAAGCAAAAGCAAAATAATGTAGTAAAATAACAAGACAAAGAGCATACAGCCAGCATGCAAGCATGTAGACAACGCTAACATGATGATGTTTAGCAGGCTTTATGAGTGTTGTCATGAAAGTATTGGACCAATTAAATATGTTGACCTCACGGTGAGCCTTCATCCATCAGGCGGAGATGACGGATAGAGCTGAGTGTCATCTGCATATAATCGGACCCAGAGAGGTGGTGTAAATTAGCGAAGAGAAGGGGCCCCAGCACGGAGCCCTGGGGCACTCCTACGGTGGGATGTGTTCAGGATTTTATCCTCTGAGGGACCATAAATATCTGCACAAAGTTCCATCCTAATTCATCCAATAGCTGTTGAGATATTTCATGACTAAAAGAGTCAACATTTCCCTCTAAAATGTTGTAAAGTACAAGTATAAAGTGGAAATACTGTGGTATAGTTTTATAGTACTTGTACTTAAGTGCAGTCAAGTAAATGTTACTTTCCACTACTTCCAGGCAGAAAGGTGAGGCTGTAGCTGCTCGGCAGAGATGATGTGAAAGACACAGTAAGAACGCTTGGAGGCCTGACAGCTCTTTAACGATCTGCAGACTGTGTTATTCGACTGGTCTTTTGCCCCCCCCCACCACCACCACCACCACCCGCCCATCCATCCATCCACCCACTTCTCTGCACGCTGCAGCAGCCAGAACATTCCTCACACATCTGGCCCCCGAGTCTTTCCCAAACGCTCCCTCTCCTACCACTCTTTGCCGTAATTACCCGCAAGCCCTGTGTTCTCCTTTTCTCTTTCTCTTTTTATGATCCTCAGCCCCCTCCTCGGCCGAAATCATAAAAGCGCGGAGCGCACAAACGTCATTTATAGTCATGATTTAGAAGGAAAGAAGGCTTTCTGGTGTCCATAGAGATGTGCCATCCAGAAATATGCTTTTTCCTCAGCCGAGCGTGTGCGTTGCCAGAACTTATAAAAGCAAGAGAAACATAATGAATCAGTTACCGAGTTTGAATTGTAATTCCTTCTCTAGATAGTTGTTTGCCCCTTGAGATGTTTGTGCTGTTTTGAAGCAGCCGAGCAAAAGCAGGATTCAGTGAGTGGGAGTGGGAACGAGGACAGTTTCCAATGATATAGATGTCTTATGGGACAGTGTGTGTGTTTTCCAGCTGTGGAGAGTAATAAAGTACATTTACTCCAGCACAAAATACACAAGTTAAACACCGGTGTTTAACTTGTGTATTTCGATTTTGTGCTACTTTATACTTCCATTTCACAAAATTTAAGAAGCAAATGTTACCGCACAACGTTTATCTGACAGCTACAGTTACTTGTGGCACTTAGTTTAGGTTCGGGAGAGATCTTGGCTAGTTTATAGCCTGGAAACAGCAGGAGACAGTTAGCCTAGTTTAGCATGAGGACTGGAAAGAGCAGGAGAGAGTTAGCCTAGTTTAGCTTGTAGCCTGGAAACAGCAGGATACAGTTAGCCTAGCTTAGCATGGAGACTGGAAACAGCAGGAGACTGTAAGCCTAGCTTAGCTTGTAGACTGGAAACAGCAGGATACAGTTAGCCTAGCTTAGCATGGAGACTGGAAACAGCAGGAGACAGTAGGCCTAGCTTAGCTTGTAGACTGGAAATACCAGGATACAGTTAGCCTAGCTTAGCGTGAAGACTGGAAAAAGCAGGACACAGTAACCCTAGCTTAGCATGAAGTCTGTAAATAGAAGGGGATAGTTAGCCTAGCTTAGCATGAAGACTTAGCCTAGCTTAGCATTAAGACTGTAAATAGAAGGGGACAGTTAGCCTAGCTTACCATAAAACCCTGTGTCTGGGGTCAGAGTCATGCACTTTGTTCGCACACACATCGTTCTACATAAATATAACGCTTCATTGACTCAGACAAACTCCAGGCAGTGATTATGTTTGTCAGCACAGTCCTTGGGTTGCTACTTTTACTCGAGTGAAGGATGTGAACATGTCTTCCGCCGCTTGTTGTGTGCGAGCGATCGGCGCGGGGGGGTCAAAGGTCGATGGCGTGCGGGGGACGGTCAGCGCTGATGCTTCTGCGGTGAGCCACATGTCTGAGCGTCCACAGGAAGCGAAGGCCGCATGCAAGGGGGTGCGCATACAGGAAGGAGCTTTGTTGTCACTCCCCACCAGGAAAGAACTATTGTTAAAAGTACCCGGGACGTGTTTTTTATCTGAAGGCACTGTTTACTCCTGCTTTGTCTGTAATCTCAGGCCCCCTCGCTCCTGTACCTCCCACCGCTGGCGCTCTGCCACACATTTGTCTTGCAGCTCTTGTGTTTTTCAGATAGTGGCTTACTTTCACACTGTGGGAACAATTGTTGCGACACTTGAGTGCCTGCTATCTGAATTGGATTAAAGGTTTGTTTGGTAGCCGGATAACACCCACTAGAACTGATATGGTGGGAATACATATGAGTAAAAGCGGCCTGTGACAATACCTGTGAATGTAAAGGTGGAAGTGGAGGAGGAGATAATAAAAGAATGGAAAGTAAAAGTTCTTTCAAGCGTGCGTTCTCAGATCCTTAAAATAAGCATTGAAAGCCCCGACCTTGGCATTGAAGTGGCACTTATATCTTGTTTTGTTTTTTTCTGGTTATCCAAAATCGTCTCATGAGGACAGAAATCTGACACTTCTCATTGTCCTTTTACCGAGAAACACGACAGCTCCTACGCTTCAAGAAACAAAAGTTTCCTTGCTAATGGGTGCTAAACAGATTTATGACCACTAACTGAAGGACTGGTTCAACACCTACATGGTTCATTTGTTTTATTTGAGGAACATTTCATTGTTCCATGTGGCTCCTGTTAGTTTTTTTTAACTCCAAAAAGACTTCTTACAGTTTGGTTCTGAAGTCATCCAAGTGTCTTTGCAACAAGTTAGTAGCAATGATCCAATCCAGGAGGTAAAACAACACTTTAATTTGATCAGCTAATGCATCAAATTCATAACATTTGATATGTTTTCTTGTGGTTTTCAAGCAAAGAAAAAAATGAAGTTAACATGGCACCAGTTTACTAAAAAAATGTGCCACCTCCTCCTCCTCCTCCATGTCCGTTGACATTCTTTCTCCTCACCATCGGACTGTACTTTCAGCTTCGCTCAAATCCCCCCTTCCCGGTCTGCCTTCAATAGAAATGGAAATTTGAGGCCCTCCCCTGCCATAGCTCCTCGTCTCCTCGCTCGTCTCCTCGCTCCACTCTCTCCTCCCTCCCCCCTAGAATGAGCCAGGATGTTTTGAGAAGTGGGATATTGCTCCTAATGGATTCCAAACACCACAAAAGTTTATTAGGAAGCAGGGCATCGTAAAAGTAGGAGGTGGGGGTGGAGGGTAAGTAGGAGAGAAGAAGGAGGAGGAGGAGGAGGAGGAAGGTTGTTGGAGTGTTTTGTTTTTGTAGAATATTCATTTTTTACTCCTCTGTTCTGCTCTAAGGAAATTAACTTTAACCTGCTGCGTTTTAAGTGACTGAGGCTGTATTTTTAGCACAGCCAGGTGTTTGTTTGTTTTTTTACAGTTTCATGGGCATGACGGATGCAAATCAAATGACAACATTTGCCTTGTTACACATAGAAAACCTCCAGGCTGTTTTTTAGTCATTACTAACAGTGATGGACGCTGTTTCATAGACCGCACAATGTGGCAACATCCGCATTTAACAGAAATACAATTAAAACAACTGGAATTTCCCATTTCTGAGAAGCTGTGTCTGTGTATCATGACCCTTGGAATAAAGGGAAGTATGCATGAGTGACTATGTAAAGCTTCATATGTGCAGTACAAGTGTGGCTGGGAAATTAATACAGAAGTTCCAAAAGCTGCATTTCCTCGAGCTGCTACAGAACATTTCCATAAGTCCCACTACAGTGATCAGCTGTTTTAAGAAACTACTGAGAAAAAATATGCAACCTAATGTTTGTGGTCCGGTTTTGAAAGATTTACATCTTCGGTAGGAACAAATGGGATTTGGGGTTGAGTGCCACAGACATGGTGGAGTAGTCAGAAAGTACTGAGAGACACATCAGTCTATCGTTGGTTTCAGTGTTTCTCGTGAGGTTTGTCAACAATGAGAAAAAAAATGAATATTACAAAAGTTAATCTTTAGTCCGTGAACCCGGAAAATGATTTATGAGACAGGAGCAAAGAAAAAATGTGTAAATCATCAGAAGTCTGCAACAAAGAAAGAAAAAGTTAACAGTTAGCCTAGCTTAGCATGAAGACTGGAAACAGCAGAGAAAGATAGCCTAGCTTTGCATTAAGATTGTGAACAGCAAGAGGCAGATAGCTTAGCATGAAGACTGAAAGCAGCAGGAGACAGGTAGCCTAGCTTAGCATGAAGACTGGAAACCGCAGGAGACAGGTAGCCTAGCTTAGCATAAAGACTGGAAACAGCAGGAGACAGGTAGCCTAGCTTAGCATGAAGACTGGAAACCGCAGGAGACAGGTAGCCTAGCTTAGCATGAAGACTGGAAACAGCAGGAGACAGGTAGCCTAGCTTAGCATGAAGACTGGAAACAGCAGGAGACAGGTAGCCTAGCTTAGCATGAAGGCTATAAATGGCACGAGACAGTTAGCCTAGCTTAGCATGAAGACTGGAAACAACAGGAGACAATTAGCCTAGCTTAGCATAAAGACTGGAAACAGCAGGAGACAGGTAGCCTAGCTCTGTCCAAAAGTGTACATATTAAACAAACGAGATACGACGTGTGAATTTTTAGAAGATATCACTGTCCTTATGCTAAGCTAACAGGGTGCTAGCAGTAGATATGAGAGTGGTACCAATCTAACTCTCAGTAAAACATCCTCAAACTTTTCCTTGAAGGCTGATTTATTCCTCTGTTGCACGTGTGACGTAGATCGTCGGCATAAAAGTTAACTTCTGCGTTCGTGTTGTGTGTTTGTGTGCAGCTGAACGTTTGTGCACGTATGCCTCTGCACAGCTGTGCGTGTAGACATCCAATGAAAGCGGACGGACGGAAAATGTGGAATTAGATTGAATGCCTTTGCAGTGTGTTGGCTTGTCTGTTGAAGCATGTGTGTGTGTGTGTGTGTGTGCGTGTCAGTGTGTGTTCGTGTATTCATGGCCTCGTCTTGGCCGGGTCCATCTTTGCGTCAGAGGCCTTAATCTGGTCCTCTCCTCACAAAGCCTCCCTTTGATGTGCTTCTGCTGCTGCTGCTGCTTCCTGCCATGTTCAAATAAAGCTTCACAATCAAATTGAGTCTGCCTCCACTGAATGCATTAGTGTTTAATAGCGTTATTGATCAGGCTAGAATAATTCTGCAAGTCCCCGCCTCGAGGCTAAACCACCCCCCTCTCCATCACTTCATGCTCAGAAGTGAAGCAGTGAGTTGAAGAGTCCTGGAAGGAACAAATGACTTTCCCTCTCAATGGGTGATGTGGACTTCTTTAGAGAAGAAAAGGTGGATTGCGTTTGTGATTTCCTGCTTGATCCTTTAATCCTTTAGTCTCTTTTCTTAGACAACAAAACATAATTTCATCCTTTCAAATCCTCGTTTTTATTTTTGCCCCCGGCCAATATCGTAAAGTTGATCCGCTGAAGGCGTCTTGAACCGGGCAGTTATACAACTATTTCGACATTTACTCGTTCTCGTGCTGACAGGGGTTGGTTAGCCGAGCTTAGCATGAAGACTGGTAACAAAACCACTACCAGCATCTTTAAAGCTCACACGTTAACACGTTTTATCTTGTTTTGATAGCTGCAGTAGCAAAATCATCAGCTTATAGGTGTGTTTGTGGAGCACAAATAACTGAGCTGACAATACATGGGGTGCCTTTTTACTTGTAATTGACTGTTCGAGTCTGATAGGTCATAAATTAGTGATTAATTAAGAGTCATGAACACTGACAGTATAGTCTACCTATAATCTAAAAAATGGTCAAAGACGTGGATCATCGTCAGACCTGCAGTTCCTCAAACGTCCACTTGAGGCTGGCTGCAGAAGTGAGTCTGTCTCCATAAGTCCCCATGTTAAAATGTCACAACTTCACAGCAGAAATAAACATATTTACCAGGTTTTTGTACAATCCACAAATCTACGTCTTTGATGAGTTGATACTGCTCTCATATCTGTCTACTCAACATGTAGCTGGAGTCTGGAGATGATTACGTTGGTGTTCATTTGGCGAGTGCTTCAGAGGCAGATGTTCTTACCTTTGGACAGGACTAACTGTTTACAGTCTTTATGTCACCTAGCTCTGGCTACATATTCACCGCACATCCATGAAAGTGGAGTTATTTCCTCCCCCCTCACACGTCATTCATCATGTGCTGGCGTCTCTGTTCCTCATCAGCGGAGTCCTGACAGACATGCTCTCTAGCCCCCAATAATCGACCCCAAAAAAATGAGGGGAGATGTTTTCTCTCCGCCGCTCAGTGGGGAGGTGGAGGTGGTGGAACGGGGGAGTCAGCTGAAGATTGGAATTCTCCGAGACGTGCTCAGCCTCCCCCCTTCTCCACCTCCACGGGCCTTCCCGGGCCAAGTTAGCCGTTAAATCCCTCTTTCTTCTTACTGATGACCCGTGAGTGATGTGGGGGAGGGGTCACGGGGTCAGAGGAGAGTGTGTGGGGGAGGAAGGGGTGGTGGTGGTGGTGGTGGTGGTGATGATGAAGGTGGGGGGTCAAAATGAAGCCATGCGAGGAGGCGCACTTGTCTTTCCACTCCTGTAATCCCTCCAATTTGGATTATTAAATCTAAATCTGTGTTCCGGATTCATCAGAGCCCACATTGCTCACAAATTACTCCCAGGTGTGTCGGGGATGTTACCGCGCATGGAGATGAGAGCACGGACTTATGGATGCAATCACACACTGCTGTACAGCCTCAACTTGTAACTTCAAGCCTTATTATAATGTGAACAGGTGAGTTGTATATAAATTCACCTTCAGTACAGTTGTCATGAACGGGGAAATTATCTATAGAGACCAAAACTGTTTTTTGTACCAGGCTGTAAACGTGTTTATTTCTGCTGTGAAGTTTTTAATATGGGGACTTATGGAGACTGACTCTCTTCTGGATCCAGCCTCAAGTGGACGTTTGAGAAACTGCATTTCACAGCCACGCCCGAGCGGGTTGAGAGACTTTTTGGTTGTTCGTCAGTGCTGAGTCTGTTTTGTTTTGAACATCTGAAAATATAACTGGTATAAGATACGCTGGTGTGACCGCCGTGGTAGCTCTTACTGGTTTTTAATGTGGTCGTTTGGTGAAAAAGTGTTTTGCGAAAACGAGAAATGAGAAAAGGACAAAACTAAAGTGAAAGATGAGTGGGAGTAGTTGTGGTTTCAGTACCCTCTCTGAATGATGCAGGACTCGAATATTTGATATATTTAAACATTATTTGATCAGGTCATCTCTCACGAATCGAGATCGCTTTCAGATCCAACAAAAGTAGAAATACACACATCTTAAACTACAATATATAACAATTTGGATTAAAATATTTAATATTTAATGCAACATTGGGTAAATTACTTTAAAAAGTAAGAAAGTACTTTGTGTACATTATTATCACATTACTAATTGCTCCTCTGTAAAAAGTAATCATAAAATATAACCCATTACACCACAGCAATAATTTCTTAGTTAGTCAATATGTCAGGCAGATAGCAGACATTAGTTAAAGCCATATGTACTCCAGGTTCATTAAAAAAAGGTGTTCAAACTTGTTTTTGCTGCAGGGAGTGACTTCAAGAACCAAAAATCAGTATTCAGAAGAACCTTTATATGGAGAAAGGAGATTATTAAACATAAATAAAGTTTCCTCAAAGCCCCAAAAGTGCTTCAAATGTCATTTAAAGAACTCTTTTATGCTTTCAGTTCCCCAAATGAACCTTAAACAGCAGAAAAGGGTTCTTAAGGATAGATTTTTTGAGTAACTGAAAGTAAAAATAGTCAAAATTGCAGCATTTCTGATGCTTCGAAGAACTTTTTTATGTTTAATCATCTTTATTTTCCTTTTAACGGAGTCCCGATTAAAGGTTCTGTAAGTCTTTTTGAAGAACCAATAGGTAGGAGGTTCCTTGCAGAACTGACAAAGGTTCCCCATCACTTTAGTTTCTGACTCGAACCTTTATTTGTCCAATATCCACGCTTCTCTTAGCTGTTTTTCAGTTTTTAACACTTGCACATTGCACATTACGTTCAGCAGCTAGTCGATAACTCTGTCTCTCACTTTGTCAGCACGTTTTTAGAGTTTATTTGTTTATTTGTAAGACGACGCTACGAGAGCTACAGGAGCAGTTAAAGTGAACCGCAATAATGACGTTGCTCTGTAGGGCTGAGGGGAACTTCAGCTGGATGAGTGGATTCAAGTTATTTGATCTCGTATCAAAATGAAAATCTTCCTTTGAATGCATTTTCTTTTCTCAGTGTAGCGGCAAATATTTCTGCGGGCACTCTCTCTATGTTGGACAAATTACTATGACTACATAATAAACAGCCACATGCATTAAAGTCAGCATAAAGAATATGATTAAAGCCTCATTACTTGAGAGAAGCAATAAATATGTGGTGGATTAAGGGAGGAGTAAATCATCCGTCAAGCACAGTCTTGATCTGAACACTGAAACCTTTGACTTCCCGCCTCCGTCTGTGCTCGTACGATCCGGAGGATTGCCACATCTCAGCCAATCGAATCCATGCCAAGGTAAAATGTGGCACGCCCTCGATTGCTGCTAGTATTTATTAAGATGGGTATCTATTCTTAGAGCACCTGAGCTGCAGGTTTCAGGTATACTAGATGTTGTCCGTTCTCCACAGCAGGGTCACGCGAGGATAGCGAGAAAAGATTCAGCTTTGCCCTAAATAAAAGTCACATGGCTCTCGTGTCCTCCTCTTTGGGTCGCATGTTACAAAGACTTTTGGTTGGCAAACCTCCATTTTGCGGCTGCCACGCTCGATTCCTTTCATCATTAGCGCTGTGATCAGTGTTGTTGTGGGTAATAAACAAAGACTCCAAATGCTGAATCACCATCAGGCAACAACACAACAAGCTTTTTATGGAAGACACCAGACGTCTTCTGTAATTCGGATTCCTTTGTGGCCCGTCATGAACCCGTTGTTGTGGTAAACGACTTCGGTGGAAATATACAGAGTAGATATTTCCAGTTATCTATTACATACGAGAGAATAACCTGCTATTTGTGGCTAATAATAACCACAACAGCAACTTACAGACAGGTAATCAGTGCCAAGGTAAAGCTGCACCTTAATTTGAATGGACCGATTTGCCCCGGAGCACTCCCTCGAGCGAAGCTGACATGGTGCCAACTCAAACAATGAGTAATGAAGTAATGGCTGAGGATTCAAGACGCGAGAGAAAGGACAGAGATGTCTGGTTGCATCATCGCAGGGTTCAACACTGAAATGTGGACGAGAGTCTTAAATCCTGCTTTCGTGCAAACAGAGAGGTGGTTGTGGGTTGTGTTCTGCAGGTCGAGGGGGATTTAAGACGATAGTGAAACCAAAACACAAACTGAAAAAGGGACTTTCTCTCAGGTTTTCCAAACTTTCCTGCCAGTACTAACAGGAAGTCAGTTAGCTGTTGTTGTCCACGGGATGGATGATTTGCTTTTGGTTTCACTGAATCCAGTGTGTAAAGAAGAAATTGGAGACAAAATTAGTTTATATTAATCTGAAAATAACTTTACTTTACTTTTAGACTTTATATCTACAGAGGGAGCGGGTCCTCTGCTATGGAGTCCACCATCTTGAACCGCCATCTTTCTACAGCAGCCTAGAAGGGACAAACCAAACATTGGCTCTAAATATGACTAGATTTCTGAGTTTCATTGCCACCGTAGTTTAACCTTCATGCTTGGACTCAAACGAAGCATATTCAGTTGGTTGCATTCTGCAACTTCACCACTTAAAATTCTCCGTGCTCACATATCATGTGAAATACCCTACACAGTACTAATTAGCTGTTTCACTTCACCAGCATTGAGGTGGAGGCCACAAGTATTTGACCACAAGGTGTGCGATCTCATTTGGCATCTAGTAAACATTTAAACTGGACGGGCCGGTTTATATTTTCCACTCTCCGTCCTGGCAACAACACATCCTCATTAACACAGCATCATCATATTGGCATCGAGATCAAAACATCAACAAGTTTTAAAGCATAATTCATATTTCCTCATGTTAGCAATGGTTAACAGTGGCTTGTTTTGTCCTTTGAGTGTCTTTTACATCTTTGTTTTGGTTCACTACACTCGGAATCATTTCCAGCAGCAACGTGCATCAATTATCTGCTAAAAAAGCTGTGATAAACCCATCATATGCTACCGGTTCCAGCAGCAAATAGTAGTCAGACACAGTTAGCAGGAGAGCCAAGACCCAGAGAGATTGCCTCGGGAAGCTGGTGGAGACCAAAAACGGCCAAAAAAGAGTCAATATTGGACTTGGATTCATCAGGTAGCCAAAAACGCTTCTTCAAATGAATGTTAATGCTGCTCTGTGACTGTTTGCCAACATATTAGCATTAAAATGGAAATATATCAATGAAATATCGAGCTTGTTGATTTAAATGTTACAATAACCTTTCTGACATGTTGTTTGAGAAGCTAAAGCAGTTTCACAGCAGAAAGTTTGAATACAGACATTAAGGATGGCTTTGTTCTATATTCCAGGAAGCAATAATACCACACTGTGAATGGAATAGAGCCTTTGTTTATATTATTACTGACACCTGTGCTCTTCCTGCTCTACTTCAACAACAAAAACATTATGTCATTGGTCTAAGACCAAGAATTTACCTGAAGTCAGCGTCCAATCAGCCAAGTTATCTGACTTAACAGGATCAAATTGTTTGTAAAACTGTTTTTTCTAACTCTAGAGCAGGAAAGTTGAGCAGCTGCTGCGATAAAATAGTAAAAATAAACGAACATGCACATTCCTTTTATTGACTACTTGACTCGGACCTTTTCAGACATGCGTCTCAGCCAGCTTCATCTTCTAACAGTGATGTTGTGGTTTTCGCCTAAATGTGTCACCCCTCTGAATTCATCCTCCTTTATTTTCTATTTTATCTCTATCACACTTTTGTGTCATTTGCCACCTCCCGTCTGTCTTTTTTTTCCGACCACATCACACTTACCCGACCGCACCCCAATGTACCCGACGCATCACGGCTAATCTGGCCCCCATTTAAGACTTCCAGAGGAAGTTCTTTGAAGGTCCGGTAGTCGGCATGGAAACCGTTTCTTTTTTGACCATCGTCCTCTCAGAGGTGTTTTTCTGTTTGTGGTTTAACCTTTTCAGATGACACGTCTTTTTGAACCACAGACAGCAGACAAAGGCTTGATGATGCGTGGGAAGCCCATTGCACAGGAACACAAGTAGACAGACAAAGATAGTAACAGTAGTACTGTTTTTGCGTGCTGTGTGTCATATAAGGTCTATATAAAGAAAGAGTGAGTGGTTGAAAGCGAGGGCGTACATGACAAACTCAGGTCTTTGGCCATATGTTTATAAAATAATTGTTCTTTTTGCAACATTTACTTCACTTATTCGTCTCCTGTGAGCCACAGTACGTATCTTTATAGGTGAATCTGTGGCCATCAGAATCTCTTGACCCAGAAAAACAGGGCCGATTTTGATCAAAAAACCACTGAGCATGCAGCTATAACCATTTGAAATCAGGTGGCACCAAACTTGCAGCAGTGGCGGTGGAACAAAATGTCAATCCACACCCACAGAAACCACGGCGCATCAACACAAACAAAAAAGACCAGCGCAGCATATATCTGCCACTAAACACATTTTACCTTCAAGGTTCTCTCTTGAAGCTGTCGTGTTTTTTTTAGATTCGCTCGTGTGGTTGATGTATTGACGACTTTCAAGCTCAATAGCTCAATAAATTCATTATTTCAATATCTTAACAGACATTTAAGACAGCAAAGAGACTTTACAGCCTTTGATGATTTCATCTTTCGTCTTTTATCTCGTGATCGGTGTACTTCAATACTCTGACACGCTATTGTGAGTGCATCGGGGCTTTCACACTGTCAATTACGGCAAAAATCCAAGACTGTACTATGAGTACACAGAGTATCTTCTCGCCCTCGTGGTCGCCATTTTGGCTACATACATTGTGTAAAGGCGGCCAAAGAAGCTTTGAGCATATGTTTTTATTCATCTTTCGGCAGTCACATGTTGAAGCGAATTCGGCAAGGAAGAAGAAAAAGCGATAAAATGTCGTGATCGTCATTTTCTGGTGCCTTCAATGACCGTACTTGAATTGAGACAACACTGTCCTGCTGAGATTGGTGCACGATCAGGAAGCACACAGTGTACTACACAGATCCCTGGCTGTGAAGCGAAGCCAAAAAGCTGCAGTTCCTCAAACGTCCACTCGAGGCTGGCTCCAGAAGTGAGTCAGTCTCCATAAGTCCCCATGTTAAAATGTCCAACTTCACAGCAGAAATAAACATGTTTACAGCCTGGTACAAAAAACAGTTTTGGTCTCTATAGCTAATTTTCCCGTTCATGACAACCATACTATTTGAGTGACAGGTAGCCTGTTTGAGCGGGTCCATTTTTAGATTAGCCGTGAGGCGGCAGAGGCAGGACTACCAAGGTCCAAGTCCAGCTCAGACAGATGGGACTTTAATCAGTTTTACAGCTACAGTATTTGTAGATATTTCAGCCCGGACCCAAAGTGATGGACGCTGCTGTTGACAAGGTGTCATAAACTTTGTGTAATGTGCAGAAATGTCATTCAAAAAGTCATTCTAATAAAATAAAATTGCGCCCACTGGATGGTGGTTTGTTAGAGAATGATCTGGACTTATGTCGCTAAACTAGGCTGCAAAAAAGAGATGAATGAAGAATAACATCATGCTGCCGCTCACTGTAAACTTCTCTTACTGTTGGACTAGTGGGCGCTTGAACATGTGAAGGGTGTCGGGAGGAGGTGAAGGTTGGAGGGAGATGTGGAGGGCAAGCGGTCTGGACTGGACGGGGGTTACAGCTGGGGGTTGAGGGGGGGGTAATGTGAGTGGATGACAATGGTCCTGCTGTGTGAGCGCAGGAGAAATGTGTGGGTGGGATGGGAGAGTGGTTTGTGGTTGGCGGAGAGGTTCGGGAGGATAAGGAAGGTAGGGTGGAGGTGGTGGAGGGTCAGGAGGAGCCCATGGAAATGCAGATTGCCTCTTTGAATTCTTTGCCAGGCTCAGCTTTGATGTAAAGAGGCGAGGGGGGGGAGAGGGATTTCATACAGACTAACTTTCACCGAGCTTTCAGTCCCCCACTGCTTCACTCCGTCTCTCTTCAACTGACAAAACAGACCCTCGGGCACACTCGAGCTGCCTCCTCCAAACTCGTCCAACTCTCTTTTTTTCCCGCTCCTCTTCACTTTCCTTTACACTCCTTCACTCTTTTCTCTCCTCCATCTCCTCCAGCCTCAGCTGTATTTTGGATTTCTTGGTGAGTTTTGGACCCATCCTGACAAGTTCGTACCAGTAAGAACGGTACTTTTTGCAAGACAGACACCGTATCAGACACCAAAACACTTCACAGTGTTACGGTGGTAGTTATTTTATCGTCCAACACACAAGACCGCAAATCACTATAGGAAATTCATAGAAACTGATCGTCCACCATAGCCAGCGTCCTGTTAAATAAAAGTTGAGGCCGAGAAACCAACCTCTATGGCTGTGACAAAAAATGCAGTTCCTCAAACGTCCACTTGAGACTGGTTCCAGAAGTGAGTCAGTCTCCATAAGTCCCCATGTTAAAAACTTTGCAGCAAACAAAAAACAGTTTTGGTCTCTATAGCTACTTTCCCCGTTCATGACAACTGTAGTGAATTTATATACAACTCACCTGTGGACGTGGTCTTTAATCGGTTTTGCAGCTACAATATTTCTAGCGATATTTCAGTCTGGACCAAAAGTGATGGACGCTGCCATCGATGAAGGTGTTATAAACTTTGTTTAAGTTGCAGAAATGTTGACAAAAGGACTCCTGAGAGGCTTTTTAGCTGCTTAACGCTCAACTTCGTTGACCAACTGTCGTCGCTAGTTTGGATTTTTGGAGTGGGTGAAGTGAGTGGCAAGAACAAGAAGTAGAGATATTTGAAAGGTGCTAACAGAGTTGAGTGAATGATGCTCACATGGGAATCGTCAGCTGATTTGTAGTTCATGTTCATGCAGCTTTTGAGGGGTTAAACAGAGACAGATTGAAAAACAACAACTCCTGCTGCTGCCTCCAAAAAAACACTACAACATTGTTTACCAACCGGAGTGCCATTACATATTCTGAACAGCCTCCATTATCTAATTTAGAAAATAACATTTGGGTCTCCTGACTTAGCTTGCCAAGTCAGAAAGCGCTGCTGGAAAGACGAAGAGGAGGTGGTGGAGGTGGTGAAAGAACGATGTGGAGGATCTGGAGGAGGCCGGGGTCAGGGCACGTGGACGTCAACCTCTGGCCTCGCTTGCTGAAAAGAAAAAAACCCTGTGTGAGAGTGTGTGTGTGTGTGTGTCTGGAAGTAATCATCACAGCTGCTTGTTATCAGGAGGAAACATCTGATCTCAGATCATCGGCTCCCCTCCTCCCTCCTCGTCTCCTCGGGATGAAGACAAAAGTGCAGCCTCGGCGTGTCCTCCTTACATGAGATTGGCCACTAACTGCTTCTTTTACAGCACACTTCCTCTCCTCTCTCCTCTGTCCTCTCTCCTTTCTCTTTTTTTTTTGTTGTTATTCCACCTCTCACCCTCCTCCCTGCCCTCCCTCCAAACTCCCGCTGCATTCATACATTCAAACGTAAGATAAAACTGCAGCTCTAAATCCTTCTCGCCGTGCGATTCGCTCGGGTAATGAGGCTCTGCATTGTCCACCTCGCGCTCAATCTTCGCATCAAGCGGAGTGAGAAAAAAATATTTCATTAAAGCTGAAGAAAACCAGGGGTGGGCTGAGAAAAAGTTTTTTAAAAAGCAGCTCCCACCCACCAGATTAGACTTCTCCGCGGTATAAAGATTTAATTAGCCAACCGTTCGTGCACGGCTCGCCATTCACGCTCCCTTTTTTTCTTTTATCTGTATTTCAATATGCCCACTCTGCATTTTCCAGACCACCTCAAACCCTGAACTCTGTTGTTTTTCCTTTTTTTATTATTCTGTGTGTGTGTGTGCTTTTCTTTTCCCTAATCAGAAATGCAGGTCTGCGGTGAAAGGAAAGGGGACTAAAGGTTGAGATGAGCGTTGGAGGGGTGTTACAGTATATTGTCCATCGAAAACAATGCAAGGTTTTATATTCAGCCTGGATTAAGCGGCCCGATCAACAGGTCCTGAGTGCATGAAGAACCACACAAGGAGCTTAATGTGTGTGCAGTTAGGCGACTAAGCAAATTTTTGTGTGTAGCTTGTGTAACCTGGCTGCGCACCAGTAATGCTGATATATTGGAAACTACATCTGTTTCTCAATTTTCATGCTGTTTCATCCGCATTCAGCTACTGATTCTGATCACCAGCAGCAGATGTGTGTTCAGAAAAAAAAAATGTTGGTCTTGCTGATTTGGTGTTGATTAAACTCTTTCCAAGTTCAGTGCAACGACTTACCAGAAGGAGAAAAGTTGCATGAAGCCTTTTGTGGCTCGTGAAATCTGATAAATCGCCTCAAGTGGTGTAATCTGAGTCAACGTCGGTTTGGGTTTAAGACTGAAGAAAATCTGAAGGTGTGAGACGTGAGCTTAACATCGTGAGCCCGAGGCTACATTAGCTGCTGTGAAACAATCAAGAAATAACTTTTTATTTTGGCGATTAGCCGACTTTTTCACGGCTAGCGCTTGCTCGCTCTAAGCGTAAATTGCGAGTCAGACTCAGATTTAGAAGCTGGGTTCATGAAATAATCTGAATGTGCCCTTAGAGGTGCTAGTAGGTTGGTTTTATTTGCTGTGGACAGAGCTATGCTAGCTGTTTCCCCCCTGTTTCCAATCCTTATGCTAAGCTAAGCTAACTAGCTGCTGGCTGCAGCGTGACGTTGCACTATTACCACTCAAATGAATGGAAAAACTGAGGTCAACGATGTCACGAGGTAATATGTCAGAGTTGTGTTTACAGCTCGCTTCAGTTGTCTGCAGAGCAATCTGCTTTATGCCTTTATATTCCCAGTGGATCACATTATGTGTGTGTGAGGTGAAAAGAGTCAGTCATGACTCTGCAGTTTCCTCCAGTCCAACAGAAAGTTTTTAAGCTCTTTGTTTTTGAGTTTTACAGCTCACAACTTTACTGTTTTGGTTCAGTCTCGCCAATCCTATTAACCTGCACTCGGCTGTGTTAGTGAAAGAGCTCAAACAGAAACATTTTCCAAAATCCCAGTATGAGATATCTGTAGAAATGAGAATTGAAAATTAAATGAGTTTCAACATGAGAGCTAAAAGCAGTGTTCAGCACGTTCACTTGGGTCTTAGGTTAGCATATTAGCATCTTAACAATTGTTGATTAGCACTAAACCTACAGTAAGAAGGTATTTGTAGGTATTTTGGACAAATTACAGCAGCTAACAAACGCTGAGAGCTAACAGTCGCTACCTGAGCTAACAGCATCTAACAAACTGAACTAACATCAGCTATTAAAGTCAGCTATATTAGCTAAAAGCATCTAACATTAGCTAGCAGCAGCTATCAAACTGAGCTATCATTAGCTAACTGCAGCTATCAATCTGAGCTAACATCAACTAACAGCCGCTATCAAACTGAGCTACATTAGCTAACAGCAGCTACAGTTTGGAGCTTTAAAGCAGCGTCACATAAACATAAATACTTTTACTTGTGTATTTGTTCTGATTATATTAGTTTTGACGAAACTTTGCCAAACATCAAGCAAGCTGAACAACAGAACACAACATGTAGCAGTCTTGAGAAATGAGAGTTTAAAATGAAGTTTCAACAACGTTTGGCTGCACTGGATGAATGCGTAATGATTGGCCTGCAGGCAAATGAACCGTACAGTACAAAAGCACACAAACTGTACAATTTAAGTCTGGCTGAGCTCATTAAAACACTAAAAGAAGCACAAGCGAGAGACAGGTAGAGAGTATGTGAGGGAATGCAAGGAGAGGGAAGAGTTAAGTCTATTTCCTGAGTATAAATTAAAAGCGTCTTGTAATCACATTGCAGGAATGCAGTCGGTGTACACTGTTAAACACTCCCTAAGCCCTGGCTCCACTTCACTCTCTCAGCACTGCACACAAAGGAGCCTTTGTTCTCGCTCTGCTCTTGAAAAGCAATGCTCAGTCACTCCCTCCTCCACCTCCTCCTCCTCTCTCCTCGCTCTCTCGCTCTTGTGCTGTTTCTGTCATTCTCCTCTCTCACTCCTCTCCTCTCACTATCTGTTTCTTTCATTCACAGCGTCTCTCCTCCTCCCACTCTATCTCTATCCCTCTTTTCTTCTTTCCTCTGTCTGACTTTGTGGCTGCTCGGCTTGTGAACGGACACAAGGTTAAATGTTGCTCCACGACGGCAACGCCAAAATGCACAAACTCAGTTATTAAGTTCTCTTACCTTACTTTTACATTACTTTACCTAAGCAACACACCAAACTGCACCATAGAAGTCAGTCCTAGATTTAATCATTCATTATGTCCATAGAGGCTGCTGAGCCCGGTTACATTGCCCACTCAGTCAGCTCCTGTTCTGGCATGACACCGGTCTGCTAACAGCAGCTAACAAACTGAGCTTGATTTTACCGATCAACTCCCGAACTGAGCTAACTTTACTGATCAGCAAATCCCAAACTGAGTTAACTCCACCTAACAGAAGATAATGAAAAGAGCTAACTTTAGCTAACAAAAGCTAACATTAACTAACAGCAACATTAGCTAACAGCCACTTCCTCCATCAACGTCCTCTTCAGTGGTTCACAACTGTCATTATCTCCATAGAAGCTGCTGACCCTGGTTACGTTGCCCGCTCACCCTGCTCCTGTTCTGTCACTACACCGGCTCTGTTCCCGGGGCCTTCTTGTTCTCATTGGTCTAAAACACCTGTGGCAGCCAGGCTAGCTAACAGCAGCTAACAAACTGAGCTAACATTAGCTGAAATCAGGAATCTCTGTAAATAAAACTTTGTGGTATATTTTACAGTGTTTTACAGTTTTGTTTTGTTTTCTTACGATAAAATCTACAATCAACTTTTTTTTTTCACAGCGCAGATTAAACCTGCCTTCTCTATGAACAGTAACATGTTATGATTCACAATGTGTCTTCTCAGGACTGCAGTGCCTGTCAACGTTACCAGAAAATGTGATTTCTCAAAGCGCGCCTCCCTCAAGATTTGCTCTGCCTCCATCGACAGCTTTTTCTGGTTAACCACACATTTACGGTAAGAAACTGGAGTGGGGTGTGGGAAGGAGGGAGGATGGAGGAGGGGGTCCTGGTCTTTCTCTTCCGCCCTGACTGAAAATATTTATAAACCAGAGACACACACAACCTACCAGATGTGGCTCACACACACCTGGTACGATGGGAGCCCTTGGGCGTGGAAACTGTTATTTTGTTTAGCAATCAGGTCATATGTGACAAGCTTATAAAAATCTCCTGGTTTGAACATGTTTGTAGGAGAACCCCTTGCAGACTCCTCCTCCTCTCAAACCTGGCCGGCCTTCACCTGTTGATTGATTTTTCTATTATGTCAAAATAAAGACACACACACAGACAAGTCTCTGCGCTGTAATGGATTGAGTTATCTTTCCATTGAAAAGCGCAGCGAGCTCTAAAGTAAACACAAAGCAGAGATCTGTAAATGTCTCAGAGCGACCGTTCACAAAATATAACACAGAGGACTCTGCTGGTCTTTATTTCCATTGTTTGGCCCCATATTTATACAAATGCTACACACACATTCATATTTTAACAAGAAGAAATGCTTCTTGTTAAAGTTCATCAATTAAAATAGTTAAAATCAAGGCTAATGCTAACATCGGCATGCTAACACAACGCTAACATGCTTATGTTTAGCATGTATAATATTAAACTTCTTTGCTATATTAGGTAAGCATGTTAGCATTCTAACATTAGCTAATTAGCACTAAACTTAAAGGAAGAAGGTGTTTGTAGGTATTTTAGGCAAATAAAATGAGCTAAAGTTAGCTAATATTAACTAACAAACTGTGCTAACATGAGTGAACAGCAGCTAACAAACTGAGCTAACATGAGTGAACAGAAGCTATGAAACTGAGCTAACATTAGCTAACAGCAGCTATCAAACTGAGCTTACATTAGCAAACAGCAGCTAACAAACTGAGCTAACACGAACAGACAGCAGTTAACAAGCTGAGCTTACATTAACGAACAGCAGCTAACAAACTGAACTACCTTGGACAACAGCTAACAAGTTGAGCTTACATGAGTGAACAGCAGCCATGAAACTGAACTAACATTAGCTAACAGAAGCTAACAAACTGAGCTTACATTAGTGAACAGCAGCGAACAAACTGAGCTAACATTAGCGAACAGCAGCCGTTTTCTGGACATTTTCTCCATGAAATATAATCCAGTTTCACCAAAATCATCCAGAAGTATTTGGTGGATAGTGATTTAAAGTGTTTCGTACTTATTTATTCTTAATTTTTCTTTTTTTGCACAGGTTACAACGGTAGGGCCTTTATTACAGCAGCATTCACCTGAACTCAGCACTGATTCATTTAAACTTTCTGACCCCGTCTGTGTCTGCGTGTTCGGTATAATAACCAATAAAGTGATGATTGTTGTTATTTCTCAGCGTGTCTGGTCCTGCATGACTCTCTTTGCCACCGCCACATTGAGAGGACCTGAGGCATGAAGTGCAATCACGTCCATCTTATCGAACCTGTCACAGGGCGTCTGACGTAAGGCAGCGTTGCACAATCACCTCCTGACAGATGAGCGCGGCACTGACGTTTAACCCCAGACACTTTATCATAATCACATAGATTTATATCGCCGGCTTCAGCCTCACACTTCACAATCACTTTAATTATTTTAAGTTGTTTCTTCCGGCCTTAATGAAGACTGTGTGGTGCAGTCGAAGACTCCAGCATGGCCTAAAAGTCCCTAAAAGGTTCTCAGAAAAATGTAAATTAGAACATCTACAATGCAAACTCCACCTGCCAAGAAAACCATGCGATAAGATCGAAAGCTCCTGATCATCGATGGACGTTTTACACCGAGACTGTTCCGGTAAAAGTGCTGTTTATTGTTATTAGAAGAGGTTACTATGAGTCACACCCCGGTGACTCATCTGTTGAACACTGATGGGAATTCTTCAAATGATTTGACTGATAACTGAGCCTACAATAACAAAAAAAACACATTATCTTTTTAACATTTTGACCCAGTTTGGAAATCACTTTGTCTTTGACGGCTGCAATTCACAGAATTCCTGCCCGAGCCGAGAAGACCTATTAAAACACGTCACACCGGTTTTAACTATCTACTTTGAGTTTTAGGGCCTATTCCTTGAATGTGTTCCTGAGTTTTTGTACAGATTAGACTGTAAGTTTGCTTGATAGCTAGTGACCAAGCTGGTAGTTAGCTATCTGGTTAGTGACCAAGCTAGCAGGTTTGATAACTGTCTGTTAGCAAATATGCTAGAGACCATGCTAGAAATCTTGTTAACTGTCATTTAGGTAGCTAGTTAGTGACCAAGCTAGCAGACTTGATAACTGTCTACCAGCTGGGTAGCCTATGACCAAGATAGCAAACTTGTTCACTAGTAAGCTTGTTAACTCTCTGTTAACTTGCTGGATAGTTAGTAGCCAAGCTGGCAGCTAGCTAACTAGCTAACAAAGAAGCTTGTTAACTGTCAGTTAGCTAGCTAGTAAGCCGGAAGACTGAAGCTGTTCAGATATCAGTTGTGGCTAACTGGTGGTAGCCTAGCTGATTAGCATGTTAGCTGTTAGCTCGCCAGCTACATTAGTTAACCAGCCTTTAGAAAACAATATATCCCGACTTTTCAAGACTTTTTCACTATCTTCACTGAGAATTTAGTTTTATGGTTTTAGAGATGGTTTGTAGACGTGTACAGAGTTTATATTTCACATGTTTGAGTGTCAGTTTCTTACTATTTAATTATTTGATTTGATTTTATATCCATTAATGCATTCTTGTTGCATGTTTTCTAATCTGAAAGGTGTTATAATAAAGATTATGTTACAGTATTATACACTCCCAGCAGCATGCAGCAACCCGTCTGACCTTTTCCACCAAATCTGTTTCACACACACACACACACACACACACACACGCACGCACACACACACACAGATGCAGGCCTGTAGCAGCCTGTCTGAAACCAAACCACCTTTACATGGCAGCCATGGAGAAATAGCTCAGAGTGTCTGTGCACTGAAGGCAGGGCTGGGCTCATCTCAGCGTCAGCTCTGGTGTCTTTGATGGCAGCTCCACAGATCAGAAGACTGAAAGGAGACACTGATCTCACCCCACAGGCTAAGTTCACTTCCCGTCACAGCATTTCCGAGCAGAGAAAGCTTCACGTATAAAACAATGTGCACACAACATCACCGCTTAGTGTCAAGGTCCAGAACACAAAACACAGTCATGCAGCCTTGACTCTTGACTGTCTGGCTGTGAGTCCTGGACACAATGTTCCCCTGAGTAAACACACACACACACACACACACATATAGTCCTGCATGTTTCACAGAGGGCGTTCACACCTCGTTCTAGCTCTCCCGGCGAAACAGTCTTGAGGTTTTTGCGTGTTTACACGTCCTCCCACATTAGAACTGATGTCAGGTTGAGTTTGTTTGGCTTCGCTCGCCAAATCTGTTTGTTTGCGTCGAAACAGATGAGCAGAAACATCTGCGGAGAGTTTATTCAGCCATGATTGAGTCTTAAGATAGAAGTCTTTATCGGCTTCACCGTTACCTGAATCAGACAGACAGGTGAGGTTTTAAGGCACGATTGCGCGTAATAGAAACTGTTGAGGTGAAACCGAGATTTGAATAGTGTTTTGAGCTGTAAACTGAATGACATGATTACATGAACTCATGATTGTCGGCTCCACCAGCCCGACTTTGATTGGGATTTTTCAGTTTCGGTGTGAATACACTTCAGACTTGTGCTTTTATTGTTGACTGTTTCATCTTGATCGTGATCCCGTGACTAGCGTAGCAGTGCTACAGCCACACACCGACACATCGCTCTGAGTCTTTACCTTGTTGGCTAACACAAGTACGACAGAAACTTTTACAAGTGGCCGTGAATGTACGTCTGTCGGCCGTCAAAACTCCAGCAGACTCTGAAGTTTCCAGACTAGACTAAAACACACAAAACATGTTAAGAAATGAGCGTTAAACACGTTAAAACAGACTCTCCTAGTGTTGGGCTGTAGTTTGTGGGTTATCCATCCATTGTGGTCCACTTATCCGGGGTCAGGTCGTGGTTCTGGATCTGCCGCGGGGTCTCCTCCCAGCACCTCCATGAGGAAGGAAGGCGCCCCCCTCAGCTGGCTCTGCTCCGGACAGGGGTTGGAACGTAGACGGACTGGAAAATCGAGAGCTTTGCAGCTTTAGTTCAGCTCCCTCTGAACCGTCTGCAGTACTGCCAATGCCGTACCTCGAGGTCCTCGAGACACCTCGTCCAACGTTGAAGTTACACTCAAACATAAATCCCGTGGATGCAGTCCTCGGTCATGTTGGCTTGTAACCGCTTGGAACGAAGCAATATTGACTTGAGACCCCTGATTATCGACCGCGGCCTCGTGGTCAACATGAAACATGAACAGTTCAACCAAGAAGGGACGCTTTGGTTTCAGATTTCTTTATTTATTTATCACCACGGTGCGATGCAGAGCAGGGAAACCTGATGGGCAACAAATCTCCAGCAAAGCTTCTCTCTGCGTCTTATGTTCCCTTTATTGGCCAATCACTGTGTGACCTCTGACCTCGTGTTCACACTACGAGCCTCTCGGTTGATGATGTGACCACATGTGAACGGCAGACCAGAGGCGGCTCCATCGGTATGAGCGGTATCGTTTGTCAGTGCTTGTTTTGATTATAAGTTAACGTAAGAGGAGTGACTCATTGCAGCTGGAAACACGCCAGGTTTGTGGTGTGTTTGGACGGGAAGTCAGTGAAAATGTCTAAAACCGAACTGTGTTGAGCGTTAAATGAAGAGATCAGATCAACACTGCGCTCATCAACAGAGGAAAAACCAAAAACCCACCAATCTAAACCTCTAAAACTCATAAATTAACATTGTATCTCATTAGTTTAACCACTGACTGTATAAAGAATGGACAGTGTACCCACAAGCTTAAAATCTGGCTCCGGTGGCCGCCATGTTTGTAGTCCTAACTCTTCCGCCTCCTGGCTAATCTAAAAATCAAATCAAATCTGTGAAATCACTTCTCAACTTCTGATCAACCACAGCGACTGACGCGACCGATCTGTGACGGAGACGTGACCGAGAAGAAGCTCTTGACGCCTTTGCTCGCACCGTGAACGTAAGGTTACACCAAACACGTGTTAAAATCTCCTTACGTGTTATTAAAAAAAGTGGAACTCAAGACGTGCTCCAGGAAGTGAAGGGGGCGAGCATATAAAAGCTAACACTCCCTGCGTACCCCTCTGGACATCATTGACTCTCAGCACGTCCACCGAGCCCCTCGGGGGTGAAGAGGTCAGGGGTCATGGGTCGCGGAGGTTATGACTGATCCTCCCAGCGGTCTTCTCCCCCCATCCTCGGCCTTGCCTGCAGGGACGGGCCCAGCGTAACACATCTCTATTTATAACTTTATAACTCTCTTTGCGAGGCTTTCGTGTATTACTGCAGCTCTCTGCAGCTCGCGAGAGGCCGACCGTGTTTGCTTACGAAGAATGTGGAGCTGCGAAATGTGTGTGTGTGTGTCCCTAATGACAGATAATAGCAGTTTTGAGTCTGGCAGTGTGTTTGTGAGTGATTACACCTTTGTGTGTTTGTTTGGCGATGTGTGTATATGTGTGTGTGTGTGATGGAAAGAGAGAAGTTTGTAGTGTGATAAAGTGACTGTCTAATTGCAGAGAGCCTCGCTGTGTGGCATGTCAGATTGTTCTTCCCCTGTGGCCTGAGGTCTCCTGCAACAGGGAATGTGTGTGTGTGCATGTGCGTGTGTGTGTGTGTGATGAATTTCAACTGCCTGCTTCAAGTCTTGGCAGGCTGCCTGAGCACCAGTCGAACATATTTCATGCTCACACACACTATGCATTTTTACCTTTATGTGGTTCGCTCAACTCTGTAGTCCATTACACCACATTTGTGTGTGTGTGTGTGTGAATGAGAGCGTTTGAGGGAGATGATGGAGAAAACTGCACAGACTCCACACTTGCTGCGCCACAATGACTTGCATTGTTCTGGTGCTATAATCAGAGCGGACATGGGACTTGGCCTGGAGACCGAGAGGTCTCTGCAGCCCTGGACACAGGTGCTGGATCTCAGATTCACACCAAAGCCTGCGCGCAGACGGGGTGTGTGTGTGTGTGCGCTGGTTCTTTAATTACATATTTTATGAGTTCATCCAAATTCAACACTTTGTGTGTGCGGTGAGAATACAGCATCCCCAAATCTGATACAACACAGAGAGGTTAGATAAATGTTTACACTAATAAAAAGTCTGCAGCAACTTGTTTTTCTTGAAACAGGGATCGCAGGTTGGCACCGCTGACAGCATGAAGAATGGATGACGTATCCGTCCCCTCTCTGTAGAGTCCTGCCTCTTCCGCCCAGCAAAGATCATCGGGGGTCACTGGTGGAGCCAAGGCAGGCTGAGAGACACCTGGGTGCTTAAACCAAGCGGCAACTTCCTTAGTTGTAAACGTGGAAGTGTCAAAGACGTTTGCAGGCTGGCTCCAGAGGTGAGTCTGTCTCCGTAAATGTTAAATTGTCCAACTTTGCATACCTCCCTTTAAAACAAGTGCTTCCCCTGACTTCTGGTATTTATGCTAAGCTAACACAGAGACATGACAGTGGTATGAATCGTCTAACATCTAATTGTCGCCATGTTTCCCAAAATGTTGAACTATTCCTGCAAATGGAGACGATAATTTATCGGTTTCATGATGTTTTCACACAAAGCAGCTACAGCAGAGCGGTCACAGGTCAAGGAGTCTCATTAAGTCGGGGAGCAGCTGGTTAGCTTAGCTTAGCATAGAGACTGGAAACAGTAGGAAACAGATAGCCCAGCTTAGTTCTAACCAAGCGGCAACCTCCGTGGCTAAAGTAAAAAAAAACTGCAGTTCCTCTAACGTCCACTTGAGGCTGGCCTCCAGAAGTGAGTCAGTCTCCATAAGTCCCCATGTTAGACAGCAGAAATAAACATGTTTACAGCCTGGTACAAAAAACAGTTTTGGTCTCTATAGCTAATTTCCCCGTTCATGACAACTGTACTGAGGGTGAATTTATATACAACTCACCTGTTCACATTATATTAAGGCTTAAAGTTATGCAGGATTAAGAGCGTGGGCGCTTTGACTGACAGGTGGGTGATGTTACAGATGGCTTGTTTGAGCAACCAGGCGTCATTCGGACCACCGATGATCCACATCTTTGCTGATTTTTAAGTTAGCCTGAAGAGGCAGGACTGCGAACAGTCAGAGCCACAGATTTTAAGCTTCAAAGCGTCTCTACAGAAACGAGGGTGACATCACGGATATGCCGTCCGCTCTTTATACTGTCAGCGATTCAAAGGGAACAAAATGAATCTACCAGCATCGCTAAAGCTTAACAATTACTAAATTATCTCTCGTTTGTTTAGTGGAACCGAATCAAAGCGTAATAAAAAGTCTTGAGTCTTTGCTCAGGTGATGACTCCCAGCTACTAAATGATCCCAGGTCACAATCCGCCATAAAAGCAGCACTTCTATTCAGATTAAACAAACATGATATCACGTGTTTATTTTATTTACTTTATTAGTGAGCTTTAGCACTGCAGAGTCTTGAACTTTGGACACGGCCGAGCTCGTGCTAATCGATCTTCTCATCTAAACCTTCAGCAGGAAAGCCACTGTGCAAATTCACCCCCCCTAAAAAAAATGTTTCTTTAATCTGAATACACGTAAACATACAATGTCTGCTCAGTCTGGCTAGTGTATAAGAGAGGCTCGTGGCCAAAATGGTCAGCAACAGCAGCAGCTCTATGGAAACACTGACTCACCAGCCAGGGGGCCTTAACTAAACTCTACCTCCTTACAGATGGCTGACGGCCGGCGGGGGAAAGAAAGAATTTTATATTTCTAAAACATCTTTATTGTTACAACACAAAAACATAACAGAGGAATAAATCTCACACCTCGCACACAAACACGAGCCTCGCACTGCGACTCCTAATCCAACCATAAAAGACAGAAACAGAGAGTCGGAGACAGAAAGCTGTATCGTTAGCGTGGTTGGACCCCTGGGAGACCGTTGGCCCATCGTAAGCCTCTTATTAGACGACTCTCCTCTGAGAACTTGTGGTTTAATCTTATAAAACTTCGAACACCAGCTCCCTGCATGCTCTACCACCGGCTTATTAGTCACAGCTCTGTGTTTTTTGCTGCTTTTTTTTGCAGCTTTGACGGCTGAATTATGGTGGAAAAGCACGCAAGGCGAAAAGGTGTTGAGGTGTCGTGAGAGTGACACAGAGTTTTTTCACACTGTTGCTGAAAGCCGAATCTTTCATCGGGCCTTCAACTTGTGCTAAGTCATATCCACGAGGGCCCGGCCTGTGTGAAGTCACACGTAGCCACAATAGAGAGTTAACACACCTCCGTTTACAACTTTGTGTGGGTTTTTTTTCATATTATTTGTGCTCATTCAGAAGTCTCTATCTCTCTATCTACCGTCGACCAGAGGAGACGAATTTATCAGCATCATCGTGATTGTTACTGTCATGACTTTTTTTTTTTTTTTTTTTTTTGCCCAACGCAGGGAAACAGGAAACAGCAGTGACAAAAGGAAGTCGGAGAATAACAACAACAGCAATAGCTGTGGTGCAAGAGGCAGCTCAGAAAATGAGAATTTAACCATTTGATTGCCTGAGAAAGTCACTCTGCAGCAGAGCGAGAGCAACACAGATCCTCCACAGGAATGTAAACAAAGGCAATATTGATATTTTAGTGCATATGCATGACGGCGACGCAGCATTGTTCCTCCTGCAGCAGCAGCAGCAGCATCAGTGTTTACATTTTGCTTTCATGTCAAAAGGAAAGGAGAAGCAGCACACTGGGAATTTTTTTTTTCACAGAGATACATACTTGTTTACCGTCATGCTGAGGAGCATTTGATGGCGGGGGGGGACACATGGATGTGGTTTTTCTTTCCTGAGAGTTAAATGAGCACTCTCAGGATGAGCAGAACTTAGCCTAGCTTAGCACAAAGACTGGAAGCGGGGGGGAACAGCTAGCCCGAGTTTATAGTTCATTTGCTCCATTTGTTTCATCTTTCAATTCATTTACAAACAGGAGTGCCAAATGTCCAACAGCTGGGCGCAGTGACTTCCCAGACTCCTTTGTGTCGCCGTGTGGTTGCCAGGCAACCAGCGGAGTCAATAAATAGTTACAGTGCATCAAACAATAGAGAACTTCAGAGGTGACGGCAGGCAGGTTTTTTTAACTTTGGAGAGAGACGAGCGAGCCGCTTCCCCTGACTTGTGGTGTTTATGCTAAGCTAACACACAGACATGACAGTCGTCTAACGTCTAACATGTTTCACAAAATGTTGAACTGCTCCTGCAAACGGTGACGGTGATAATTTATCTGTCTCGCAGCGGAGCGGTCACAGGTCAAGAAGTCTCATTAAGTCAGCCAGCAGCTGGTTAGCTTAGCTTAGCATATAGACTGGAAACAGGGGCAAACAGAACTGTCAAGCTGTTCCTTTAACCTTCTTTTTTTTCTTGCGTGTGTGCTGAAACACTTCTAAACTTGAACTCCGTTCAGAGGAAGTGTTTGGAAAATTCTCGCTGGAAAACAGAAGGAAAAGGCTCCGCGATGATTTGTGTCAAGGTATGCCCGATTCCACTGAGCGACGCCGTCCAAGGAATAATCATCAGGATTCATTAACGCGTGTTACATAAAGGATGCGTGAAGGACTTTTGTCAGCGTTTATGTCTGTCGTTTGGTGTCTTTGGACGTGACCGCCTTCCTTCTTCTTCTTCTTCACACGCTCGTGAGGTGACCGTCTCATGCGGCTTGTCAGCGGCGTGTTAAGCTGTACTAGTCGCACCATAACTTCTCGAAATTGATTTGATTCTGGGCTGTGTTTGTCTTGGCCCGCGGGCCGTCTTTGTGGTTGTGGTCTCAAGAGTGGAAAGCAAGAGGGCAAGAGGAGGAGGAGGAGGAGGAGGAGGAGGAGGAGGAGGCGGTGGAGAAGGAGAAGAGAGCGATATTCAGAGCATTATGTAAGACTTCAAACAGGTCCAGTCTGGCGAGGAGTGTTGATGTGAGAGTTGTGGGCCCCTTGGGTCAGGTGGCCTCTCACATAGCCTCCCATATGGTCTGCATTTCCCCTCATTGCCTCCACCCTTCATCTAATTGGCAGGTAATGTATCGTCGCTTTGGCCCATCTTCCCCTCCGTCACTGTTATTCTTCTCCTTTATTAATGGAAGGCACAGCAGCAGGAGCAGCAGCATGGTGGTGGTGGAGGTGATAGCGGCTCCGGGTTTGGCACGGCGCCACAGAGAGGCCCGGCTCTGACACTTTATACAGCGGCAGGTTTTACCAAGGTGTTCATTTCAGGAGCGTCTCCTCCTCTCTTCTGCTGCTCCTCTTTCTTCTCCTCTCGGCCGTGGAAGGTAAATCAAAGCCGGGGCTGATACCGGAGACATTATTCAATCTGAGCACGGTTACCATCCGCAATCCGTCCCACAAGTCACATGGAGCACACATACATACATGCACGCACCCGTCATCACTCCACCTCTCGCCGTGCAGGTTTTTCTTTCCCTCTCCCGCTCGTAAGCAGCCAGGCGGCTGATTTTACAGCCTCTCTTACAGCTCGAGTCGCTGCTAAACATAACAATACTCCAGCTGACATGTGTTTGTCATAAACCCCGAGGCTCAAAAATTACATTACCATCGTTTACACTTTGAACGGGGTTCAAAAAGAATCATTGCGCACCACATTTAATCACGCTCTGCGCTTAATGTTCATACTTGTATTGTGATTTTTCCACTGCTGCCGGACAGAGTGAGCCCAACAACGCGAGCCAATCAACCTAAGTAGGCCTGTTAGTAGCAAGTAAATGCCAAACCCTGTTTGTTATGCCTCGCAGGCCAAGTCGCTCGCTGCAGCACTGACTCCATGTATGGGCCTGGAGCTCTGCTACATCCAGATTCTGGGTTATAGTGAAGCTGCTGCAGACCAGTGACAGTGTAAAGAGTGGACAGAGCGCGAGGGAGGTCACCAAGTTTACGAAGCCGCCATGTTGGAGTTGTGAAGACAGTCTGAAAATCCACCAATTCAAACGGTGTATGTGCAACGTCACCCACGGGTTGGCTCCCTGTAAGCTCTCTGCGCCGCCATGTTTGTAGTCCTGCCTCTTCCAACTCCCAGCTAGAAATCAGCATATCTACAAGGCCTGAAGAGATAAACAAAATGGACGAATATTAAAGAGAGTATCAGAGTAATCCTCGTGTGATGACATGTTGGGGTCTAAACCAAAGATATTCTGACCTGAAATGTTGCCAGAAGCAACCACGAGGGATGTTTAGTTTGACCTTTAGTCCTCTCTCTGCTGTAAAGTTGGACACTTTAACATTATGGAGACTCACTTTTGGAGCCAGCCTCATTTGGCTCCTTGATTTCCCAGCTACGGGGGCTTACTACGGTAGCAAAACGAGCCGCCCTGCTGGCTGTGAGTTGGTCGAAGCCTCTGCGAGGGGGACATAAAACGTCCATAGGTTTTTTCCGCTAACATCCTGTGCCGCGGATCGGGCCAACATTACCGTCTGGTGCACATGGAAGAGCTCAATTACATAACTTAAGACTTTCATTAGCCTCTCTGCTCCATTGAGTTCTCTGGGAAAGGTCCAGATGTGACTTCATGAAGGGCCCTCTCTATGCCGAGCCTGTTCTGCTCTGTTCCGCTATCCCCCCTCCTCCTCCGCCTTCATCCATCCATCCCTGCAGCTGTAAGTACTCAGAGAGCGAGAGAGAGAGAGAGAGAGAGAGGGGAGGGCAGGCGGAGTGCTTTATTAAAAAAATAAGAAAAAAATCAGACCCCCCAATCTCCCTCTTCAAAACAGTCCCAGCCCCACCCAGACCGGGCCTATCGTCCCCCTTCTCCTTCCCATAGGTCTTCTAAAGTAGGCCAATAAGTCTTTTAGCATGTGGTCTCGCTGTCAGCCCGAGGTGGCTGACTAGACAGGCTCGCTGCTCCAGGCGCAGGGGCAGGAAGTGGGAGCCGGCCAGGAGACGCTCTCTGAGAGGCTGCCCAAGTAAACAACCCTCCCCTCCTTTATAAGCACACACACACGCACACACACACACACACGCTCGTACGCATTCAGGGGTGTGTGTTTACATATGGGGCAAACTTGATGCGTCACCTCCAGAAACACCGACCACTTTTTTTTCCCTTTTTTTACTGGGAAACGCTGTTAATATCACGACGCAGCCGTGACCACAATGCCCTTTCAAGACCGAATAAACTGGAAATCGTCGAGAGCCTTCTAATCAGATGAATGGCTGTGCGTTGGTTGTTTGATGGCGTGTGTGCCGAGCATGAATTTGTACAGCTGTGGAACGTCATACCGAAATCCCACGCCAAAACAACAATTTGTGCCTTAAAGGGGGGGCAGTTTGTTCGACACGTCGCCGCCGTTTGATATCCAACAAAAAAAAAGAAACCCTCCTGATTGCATGAGTTGTGCGTCTGGGTATCGTGAAGGTTTTCCAAGCGCGGGGCAGCTGTTTGTGTGTGACTGACTGTGTGTTTCTGGGAAGACGGCGGACACAGGTGGGGAATCGGTTAGCGCCGTGATTTATAGTGGATCTCCTCTCGCCTCGCATTGTGCTGTGGCCTTTCCTCTGGGCCTCGAGTCTTGCTCTCACACATCATGTTCCCCCTCCTCCCTCCTTCTCGCCTGTTATTTCGTGTCTCCGATAACAATGATGCCTGATTCTCGGAGTGGAAAACCCAGATGAGTTCCCCTCTGAGAGTAAATTTATTGTTTCCCCGCATACAGCTATTGTGTAGGTGGTTTTAGACGTGGTTTCTTGGACCCAAACAAACTCGAATGTTGTCAAAGTATTTATTCCTTGTGGGCAAGTCTTCAAAGTGCTGTGCTAAAAAAGCTTTAGGTGCATCATATCAAAGGTCACCTGCCTAACGCTGACATGTGTTTGTACTGTGTTTTTTATAAGGTTGGCTAACAAAACTATGTAACAGTCGCTGAATGTGGCCTCTGGAGTGCACGGTGTAATGGAAAATTAGATTAACTTAACTTAAATTGAGTCTTTGGAGGCTTTAAAGTCACAGTGAGAATATCTTTAGCTTCCACAGTGTGACATATTTTAAATTGTAACCTAATAATGAGCTAATAGCTGAGCGCTGATGTGTTTTATCGCTTGTGAATTTAACTTTTCAGATTTAAAATACAACCTACAGCATGGTCTTCTTTTAAAGATCATCCTGAGGCAACACGACAAAGAACAAGTGATCAAACTGGACCACGGTCGGCCATAGGGTGTAGTTTGTATCTTGTTTCACTCTTAATATAATAATAGAGTAGAGTAGCATAAACAATATCGTGTTTCATTGCTTGTTAATTCAACTTTTCAATAGTTTTTTGTCTGTAACACGCTTTACATCCCGTAAGAGTAGCACAAAGTAAGAAAACTGACCCCATAATGTCACTTTAAGATCATTGAGCGAAGGTAAACTCCCCAAAATATGAATCACTCGGTGACATGACAAAGACCAAGAACCACAATCAACGAACACATCCCCTGTTTGGGTGTTGTTTTTACATCTTGTATATAATTATATGATTCATATCTTTTACAGATAAACAACTGAGTCATTTTTAACATAAAAAAACATGTCAACATGTGGATAAATCAGGATGTAGCAACAAAACAGCACAATAATGAACTGATTTATTGCTTAATAATAACACAGAAACACAAACTAGCTCCATGTTTATCTCTAATATACTAAAAAAGAAGAAAACTGAGTCAGTCACAGAAGTTAAGCAGCATTATGTATCCAAAATTTGCTACTCTGTAGTGTCTGACTCAGATTTGAGTTTCGGCTCTCACGGGTCTCTCAGAGGTTTGGGGCGCGTCTGGCAATAAAAATCTTAATTTGAGTCAGCTGTCTATCACCTTCTGATAAAGTTTACTAAAAACAGCACAGCGCTGTGGGCACTGCGAGTTTGTGATTGTTGGTTCTGGTAATATCCTGACACCAGCATTACTAAAGGCTTTTGTGTAAAGTTACACTCTAATCCTTTTTTCCTGCCTACCTGTGCGAGCGCATGTCGCGGCAGGTAAGCAGGTGAGGCTGGAGGGTGAGCGCAGGACCGGTTTTGAGAAATCCCGTCAGTCAGTCAGACGCTTCCAAATAATCTCATGTTGTATGTCCCAGAGGGACGTCCACGAGCGTCAGCCTCGAGGACACGGCTCGAACTTTTTGCGTCCACGAGCTGGAACATGCATGCACGTACACCTTGTGTGTGTGTGTGTGTGTGTGTTTTTAAAGCGTGCTCTTTCTTAGTGAGTGGGTGTGAGATCTGCGGTTTCTCACAGTCAGTTCTTATCTTCATCTCTCTCTCTGAGCCTCAGCCAGCAGATCATTGTGAAATACACACACACACACTCAAAGACAGAGTTCACTTTTAACTATTCCCTAACCTCTCAAGGCCAGAGACAGATATCTCGGCCTTGTTTACAACTCAAACAAGAAAATGATACAGCTGTGGTTACATTACCAGGCCAGCCATCCTCTCTGTGTCACTATCTCTGTCTTAGCTCACCGTGTCACTCGCTTTTCTGGCCTTGAAGTAGCTCACACACTTTTAATGTTTCCCTTTTATCGACTCGAGTGCAAGATCGCCGATACGAGATGGTCATCTGCACAGACTTGGCCTCGGTACAATATCGAACAAGGACTTCCTGTTAAATTATCACTGATGTCATCTTCTGTCTGCTTTTAAGGCTGTGGACCAGTACGCGGGTAAAGGGTATAGCGGTGTGATATGTGAGGTCATATAAAATTCATAATAAACTGATGAGAAACTGAAAATTGCGTTTAAGAAGTGAGAGAGTTTTTTGTTTTCCCTGCCGCCAGCAGAGGAAACAGATGCAGCGAAACAAAACTGAGAATTAGTGTGTGAGGAAACGAGCTGTTTTTAGCTCCAGCATGGTTCAGTGGCTTCGAGCTAACCTCATTCACCATCACTTAGGACTTAAGTGAGAACTCTGTCGAGCTCCGTGCTCTCCTCCGGGTGTCACGTGGACTGCCGTGCACTTTTTGTTTCAGTCGTAGCTCAGCTTAGTTTTGGATGGACCTCTTCCTCCTCCAGTTTTTATCCATGTAAACATCCCTCGTGGTTTACAGACCAACGTCTTGATTCAACTTTGACCCACTTGCTCTAGTTGTAGCTCTGATACTCTTTGGTCTCTATAGCTGATTTCCCCGTTCATGGCAACTGTACTGAGGGTGAATTTATATACAACTCACCTGTTCACATTATATTAAGCTTTAAAGTTATGCAGGATTATTAGTGTGGACGGTTCGACTGACACGTAGGTGCTGTTAAAGATGTCTTGTTTGAGCAACCAGGCTTCATTCGGCCTGCTGATGATCTTTGAAATTGAACATCTGTTGGAGGACATGAGGCGAATGACGGCTGCATGCTCTAATAACCCATCTGTAACGGCACCTACCTGTCAATCAAAGTGTCCAGTTGGACATTTTTGAGATTTATGGAGACACTTCTGGAGCCAGCCTCAAGTGGACGTTTGAGGAGCTGCAGTTTTTGACACTACGGCATCGGCTTCACTTCACGGCCACTGCAAAGATGGCATGGGAGTCATGGGAAAAAGGTTGGGAACCTTTGGTTCTAGGCTTGTTTATAACCTCTGTGGTGATGATGATGATTCCCCAATGAAGCTACAGATCTCATACAGGCTACTTCCCTTCCATCGGGGCCCGCGATGGGAGAGAGTCATGACAGGAAGAGTTAAGTGGCTCAGCGCTCGTTGGGAGTGACTCACTCGACCCAGTGGACCAGAAACCCAAAGCACAAACAGTGTCATGTTCGGGATGGACTCTCCCATTGGTCAGTCATCGTCTCCCGTTTCCGCTGGGCCAGCATGTTTCGCTTGGGGAAAAAGTCATCGCCTGTCCATTAGCGTGGGGCTCTGCAAAGTTTTTAGTGGCTCTGTGTTTGTTTTTCTGTCACACCAAGGAGTGGAAGGGTGTGTTTCCACAACCTGTCAGACGGCCATCACCGGTGCTCCTCTTCTCAACACATGTGTGTTTTCTCTTCTTTTCTTTTACAGGTCAAGGGGTGCCACTTAGCCCGGAGGAGGGGGATGAAAAGCACATGTGACACTGGATCCCGGCAGGGCTAATGGTCATTACTCGGTAAGCGGTGTGTCATGGTCTCAGTCGCGTAGATAATAGGGCTGGGTTAAACCCACAGGATCAGGGAGTGGTTGTGACTGTTGTCTTTGTTGATCTGCAGTCAGTCTCGCTGTGACACACATTTAGCTGTAGACCAATAAAGATAACGCCCACCATTCGCTGCAGGCGGCAGAGAAAACTGCATGACCCTTATGTAAAGTGTTGCATATACAGGAGCAGTGATTAGTAACTTACTAAAAGCATGAAGTTGCTGCTAAAGTCCCAAAAGGTGTCTGTTTTTAAATTTTATGTGCACAAACTAGTCCAGGATTTTGTGGGCGGTCCTTAAAGAGTGGCTCGATGACACGCCGAGGCCACCCTGAGCATACCGCTGATACTCATACTCATTTTACCCGATTTTGACGCCTGATTTCATAAACTTGTCAATATCTTTAATCATTCAAATTTAGCTGGATGGTTAATAACACTTTCTTCTTTGTTCCGACAAACTCAGAACTTTGGACACAGACTTTAACTGGAGAAACCAATCAGAGTTTAGTTACATTACAGTAATGAATGATGTTGAATGATGTATTTTATTATGGCTTTCATGTTCCTGCTGCAGCCTGTCTTTGTTGAAGACTAAAATAAATAATAACTTGCAGTAATTGCTTGTACCATGAAGCAAAAAGACAAACAAGCCCAGATTGAGGGCTAAAGATTTTGGTTTTTTTGATATTACAGCTGTCAGGAAGTGTGCATCGCAAGATAAAAGAATAGCACCTTTTGGGCTCCGTGCTAAAGCATCATAATCAGATGAAATATGTGATAACCCAGAAACACGTAGAGCGAAATAATGAGATAACTGCAAATGAGAAAGTCTGTGTACATCACCAGAGTTTAAAATACTATATTTAATTTGATTGTGTAGTAATTAAAGTGTCAGGGTGTTTGGGTATTCCACTTTCTCCGTCAACTTCCCAAAATATGTACGCTACAGGGTGATAATAGTCAGGAAGGGATTAGAGATGGGATGAGAGGGCCCCTTGTTAACACAAATTATAACACATCCCCATAATTAAGTTAAGAATTTCAATATTTTGGTAAACAAGACTCTAAACTCCCCACAACCCCCCCCCCCACTGTGAAGCCGCGGACAAATCAACCTCAGAGCTGAGGTGCAGACGGAGAAGATAAAGGTCTACTTTCACTTTACATAAGCGAGAGAGGCCCATTAGAGGCAGGTTTAGACGCTTTGTTCTGTGACAGCGAGGTCAAAGGTTTGATCGCTGTGACAGACACGCGTCTTGTTGAGGTGTGTTTTAGCCGAACACACACCTGCACAGCGATCATGTGTAAAGTGAGGTATACCCGTCAAAAACAGGTGACCTCTTTCCTCATTGTTACAGCTGGCGTGTCACAGTTTGACATTTGACTGACTTGCCACTCTGGTTTGCAAAACAAGTGTGTCGTTAATATTTCACGTATTCACACACAAAGACAACAAACACAGAGACTTCAAGTATTTTCTGTAGTATTCTTCTTTGATTTGATTAAATATGTTGTTGATTAATGAGCTAATGTCTAAAAGCTAAGACAATGTTTTAATACTTTCGTAGTGTTGACAAGCTAAAGTCCACTCTCATGTCTCTGTGGTAAATATGTAGCTGCTCTCGCTGTCTCAAATTATCGGACACAAATCTTTGTGTCTCTATTTTGCAGCGTAAATTGCGAGTCAGACTTTCAGGATTTAGGAGCTGCTTCAAAGTCAGGTCACAACAGGTAGAGTATCAGAGACAGTTTCAGTTTCAGGCTGACTGCAGAGGTTTGACGTTGGGCTACGTTTTTTCCAAAAGTTGGGTCCGGCTCAACTTCACCACCGCAGGTCGCCACAACCAAAACACACTACCCAGACCTAAATGAATGGGAAAACCTGCGTTTTCGCCACATCACCAGATCCAGCCTGAATGTACCTTTAAAGGTGCTGATAGGATTATTTTATGCTAACCACTGCACCACCGTGCTTTGGGTTTTAATCTACTCATTTGTGTCCACTCATGTCTGTATGGACAATTTGTAGCTGTATGCAGCAGCCAGTTAGTTTAGCTTAGCATACAGACTGGAAACGGGGGGGAAATAGTTTGTTTAATGACTATTCACTGTTTTTCAGAGGGCTGTGTGCCAGTTGGGAAGCTTTCCCGGGTTTCCTGGCAACAAAGAAATAAAATATCTTCAAAAACTGACTTTAAAAGTGCAGTTTTTGACTTGGTGGGTGTTTCTAACACAGGTTAATCATCCCTCTCTGTTTTCTACAGACAAAGCAGCCTCTGAATAGCCACTAACCTAACCTCATCACTCAACCTTATCCCTCCCACATCAACTGTCACACTGCAGCGACGCAGACTCACGCACACCTACATGCATTCACACATTCGTGCATGCGTGCATGCATGCAGGCAGGCAGGCAGGCAGGCCGGGGTTGCAGCTAACTTGCTCTCAGCTGTGAGTGTAGATAAGAAAACTAGCACAGTTAGCACATCCAGCACTGTTTGCTCACCTCTTTCTCAAACAAAGGGGGTAAACCTATGTCTGATAACACAATTACAAAGTGTACACGCCGCTACATTCTCTTGCTCAACCGTCCAGGTTAAAGGTGAACGAAGATTGGTTAGTACTGAGAGTAAAACTACACACACCTGCTTTATTCTGTCGTGCAGGAAGCAATGAATGAACCACACTCTTCATCTGTGTCACCTTACTGTTTCCACGTTGGAAAGTAACCTGGTGTAAAAGGTGATGAAGTAATGGAACTTTCTATGTTTTTTTTTTGGCCACGTATCAAAGAGCAAAAAAAAAAAAAAAAAAAGCAACCCCCCCCCCTCCCTTCCCTCCCACCGCCACCCTCAGACCTGCTGCTGGAGGGTTCAGAAAACCACTTCCTGGTACTTCATCTAAAGGTGCCTCTATACGGACACCACACAAACAGGAAACAGCCCTCTTTCATGTCCCTCAAACTGCATGCACGTTCTGACTTCTGAGATTGTGCAGCAAGAAAAAGGAAGGTGTGCATCACCTGTTTGAGCTTGTTTTTCTGACCTCATATAAACCCCAAATTAGCACTTAAACTATGAGCTTAAACATATGAACACGGCCATGAGCACTGTTAATACACCAATGAAGAAATGAAAAGAAATAAACTAAAGCAATTAATTGGGTGTAGTCCTTTATAGCGAAGCTACAAAACTGCAATAGTCCTATCGAGCATGAAAATCATGCACCAACTTTCGTGGCAATGCAGAAGCACCAAAAGCTGCAGTTCCTCAAACGTCCACTTGAGGCTGGCTCCAGAAGTGAGTCAGTCTCCATAAGTCCCCATGTTCAAATGTCAAACTTTACAGCAGAGAGAGGCTAAAGGTCAACCCCTCCATGTAAACATCCCTCAAGGTTTACAGACCAACGTTTTGGTTCAACTTTGACCTACTTGCTCTAGTTGCAGTTCTAGTTTACCAACATTTCAGATCATAGCATCTTTGGTTTGACTCCAACATGTCGTCACAAGATGATTACTCTGCTGCTTTCTTTAATATTTGTCTGTTTTCTGTCTAAATACTGTCACGTTTATCTCCTCAGGCCTCATAGATATGCTGTGACTGAGCAGTAACCGCCGTGTCTGTGAAGTGAAGTCAATGCAGAAGTGTCAAAAACTGCAGTTCCTCAAACGTCCACTCGAGGCTGGCTCCAGAATGAGTGAGTCTCCATAAGTCCCCATGTTAAAATGTCACAACTTCACAGCAGAAATAAACATGTTTACAGCCTGGTACAAAAAACTGTTTTGGTCTCTGTAGCTAATTTCCCCGTTCATGACAACTGTACTGAGGGTGAATTTATATACAACTCACCTGTTCACATTATATTAAGGCTTAAAGTTATGCAGGATTAAGAGCGTGGACGCTTTCATTGACAGGTGGGTGCTGTTATAGATGTCTTGTTTGAGCAACCAGGCTTCATTCGGCCCGCCTCGGGTCCACCACTGATATTTAGACTAGCAGGGAGGTTGAAGAAGCATTTTCGGCTTCAAAACAGCACTTTGGAAACCTGTAAGTGACGTTACTCATGCACTGTCTATTCTTTAGTCACTTTTTCACAGCTGAGAGCCCAAACAGAAGTTATTAGTCACTCTGTTTATGTTTCTTAAGTCAGGAAGCATAAAGGTGATAAAACAGTGTGAAGCTGTTAAAGAGGACATCACCCATCCACGCTGTTCGCCTAAAAAGAGGCCTAAAATCATTAGTATTAAAAAGTTACAGATTGTACTCATCCCCTTCGACTACATCTGTGCAACCCACTTGTAAAACATGTGGTCAGGTTATGACTTCTACTAAAGTTTGCTGTCGACTGCTTTAGAATGCAAATAGGCTTTTATTAGTCGCATGTCATGAGTGCTTGATGGTTTGTTTGCTGCACGCGTATTTATTGTGAGAGCTTTCTCGTGACGCAAAATGAAACAATAGCGGTGAGTGATCAGGCCAGATTCTCAGCAGCTTGTTGAGGGACGAGCCCGGAAGAACAAGACAAGAATCTAGCAGGTTCTCTGGTTCTCTGGAATTACAGCAACAAGGAGGCCTCCGCGGGTCAGCTGTGACGGGTCAGCACCCACCATTGTATGGAGGGGAGGCAGTTCCTGCAATCTGAGAGAGTATAAACACGAACGGACGGAAGTGTCCAGACGGCGAGCAAAAGCAGAAGCAGCGTGGATGTTGATTGGAGCGTATGAAGTTGGCGGGGAGGGGGCTTAAGTGTGTTGTTTCTGAAATCAAACACCGACGTGCTCGTATTCGTTTATTCTGGGTCTCCCATGCATACCGGGAATATCCTCACCCACTTATCGATCGGTTTATTTGTAACCTCAGGGATCATCGATCTTAGTAACGTAACCGGTACACACACCTCCCTTCCTCCTCCGGGATCAATATTTCTGGTGAAACCAGGAGTGTGTCGTCTCTTTTTTTGCGAAATCAAACCTGCTCAATAAGAGTTTGATCATCTCCAGGTCAATACCCTCCTGACTGCTCTCTGTCCGGCTCACCAATCAACTTCCACCACGGTGAAACTCCCTCCTGCTTTATGAAGCACAGCCACTTCGTGTCATGTGTGACTTTAAATTTAAATATTACATCTGTAAACATTCCCTTTATGAAGGAGCTGGTTAGCTTTGAGCTACAGCCTGAGCCCTCTTTATTTAGATGATGACACATTTGCCTAATTAGAAGTATCACAAGTCATCTTAGATTAATTTGAAAGCTTAAAAACTTGATGATTCTTTTGAGTTAAAGGAGTGTCTTCTTCTTCTATGATTTCTCAGTGGGTTCATTGGGTGTGCCTCACAGCTTGAAAACCTGATAAAACTTTGACACAACTCGACTCCCTGAAGGCCTGAATTATGTAAATGTTAAAATAGCCTCTCTCTTCCAACAACACCCAGAATAAAAGGTCGTGAGAAGTTCACTCCCAAACCTGGATTATGTAACCTGAGACTTCATCTTCAATAAATGTGGCAGATTTTGCAGCTTCACGTGTGTAAAAACTGTGTTTTAGCGCGAGTACACAACTCATTGGACAGTTTAACTTTTCAAAAAATACGGGGTTTATTGACTTAACTGCAATCAATACTTACAAAAGAGAGAGAGAGAGAGAAAAACAGGTTTCATATAAACTCACAGAAATTACTGTAGTGAAAAAAACATGGCTGAAAAAAAAAAATACATTCAACTGTTTTTTACTTTCTTTGTGTCAAAAATCTGTTCACCTCTTCCAAAAAACAAACATGTGAAGGCATGTGTGACTTTAAAAAGATTTAATCGTCCTCCATTATCAAATATATATATGTATATATATATAAAAAAGGCAGGGTACGCCACCTTTATTAGCTACCTGGAATGTATTCAATGAGGCACTTCCAACGGTCAAAAAAGGGGGCCAAGCAAGTGCATCGAGCATCCAATCAGATTAAAAATTCCTCCACCCATTTGGTCACAGCTATTGCTTGTAATAAGAGACTGGGTGTAGGAACATTTACCGACAACGTAACCAGTCGTCTAACTTGGAGACTCTCCTAATAATCAAAAAACAAACAAAAAAAACAGTGACGGAGTCTTTTAGCACCCCTTTACTTTCACCAATCGATCAATGGATGTGATAACAGTTAGCTACTGTTACTGTCAGATTATCGTAAAATGTGAAGGAGGGAGGAGGATGTGGGGAAACATTAGGAATGAATACAAGCTAGTTTAGATGGAATTGCAGTCCAATAAGAGGGAGTAAGAAAAAAAACAAAAAAAAAACACAATAAATAATCAAACGCAAAACATCTTTTTTTGCATTTTTTTCTTGCTTTAAATTAAGTTTCATTTTGAACAAAGTGTAGTTGCAGAACAAAAAGTCATTGAAGTACAATATATTAACTGTGAAACAAAAAAAAAACAAAAAAAAAAAAGGAAAACTGACAAAACGTCTTCACAATCTTTAGATTAATATGGAAGATCATAATTTAACATAAAAGAAAATATATTCTATTGTTCATTATCCAGATAAATACAAAACAAAATTAACAAAAAAATGCATATGATCACCAATAAATATGTTCTGATAAGTTAAATAAGCAGTGACAAGCAAACCTTCTGTCTGGAAAGTTTTTTTTTTTTTCAAACAATAATAACCGTAATAATAACATTAATAAAAAATAATTATCAAATAAAGAAAAGCAAAAAAAAGAGGGGGAGGGGGTGTAATGAGAGCTCAGAGAGCAAGAGGAGGGGAAGACGTAAAGTAAAATAGCTTGGAGATCCGATCTTGTCATGTTGCAGGATGTACATCTGCACCCATGGGAATGCTGGAATTCCCCCAGATCATCGCGGAGGAGGAGGATGAAGGGAGGCGGGATAAAGTCTTACAGGTTTAATGATCAGTTTGATATCGAGACTTCCTTCCCAAACAAACAAGACAAAAAAAAAAAAAAAAAAGAGCCAGTGACCAGCAACAGGAGGAGAAAACTCAGGAGGAGAGAGGGGAGGCGAGGGCGAGGAGGAGGAGGGAACATAACCAACTTCCAGTTCAAAGTCCTTCCTGCAGACTCACCCAGTCCACGATTACATAAGACGGGGCTCGAGGAGAACCGTGACGGGGAGGTGGGCGACGACGACGTGGGAGGAGGAGGGGGGGTAAATGAGAAAGAACCAAAAAAACAAAACAAACAGTAGTCCATTCACCCTAAACACATGCAGAACCGCCCCAGGCACTTTTTCCTCTTTTATTTGTTAAAAACTATTCATATCTTTTCAGGGTCTTTATTTTTTATTTATTTATTTTTTCTGAACTCAGTCTGTAAAAAAAAACAAAAAAAAAAAAACGGCTGTGGCAAGATCTACAGTTTAACGTTAGTGAGCACCCTCTAGCTAGCTCAGGGGAAGTGGTATCATCAGGGAGAGAGTAAGAGAGACGGGGAAGGATGGAGGGTGGAGGCTGGGGTAGGTGGGTGGGTTAGTGCAATGCACTCCCCGTTTCCAAGGCCACTTGTGCTGCTACACATTCAAGAACAAATGAAGAAAGAAGACGAAGAAATAAAATAAAAAAAAAAAAAAACAAGTGGCACCTGGCAAAAAGAGTCAATTCTTGTTCTCATGATTCTCATTGTTCAATTTCCTCTCCTTTTTTTTTGGCACTATGACACATGGCAGGGTACGTTTCTATAAAACTCTCCGTGCAGATTTGACAGGGAAGAGTCGATAATTTGAGTCGACTACGTCCTCAGGATTGACACGGTGTGTCTTGTGTAAAAAGGGGGTGGAGGGGAGGGGGAGAAGTTTCTGGAGACAGGAGGTAGAGGGGAGTGCCGTGTTCTCTTTGTGTCATCGAACTTTTAAAGTCACCGGTGGATGCGTGCGGTCTAATCGTCAGAGATGGAAAGGCGGCTGAAGATGGGCAGGCGGCGGGTGGTGTCCAGCGTTGGGGACTCAGAGCCGCTCAGGCTGCCTCCGGAGCTGCTCTGGTAGCCCTCTTGGTCTGACAGCGAGTCGGGAGGGCTGGATGGAGACTCGAACATCTGAGGGGACTCCAACATGGGTCTGAAATAGTAAGGCGTGCTTGTTGGAGAGGGAGGTGCAGGGGTGTTGGGCTCGGTGCCTACAGGGCCAGCACTGAGGCTGGGCCCAAACAGGTTGGCCAGCTCCTGGCTGGAGTAAGTGAAGGGGTTACTGCTGGGCCAGTCGGGGACCTCGTCGGGGAAGAACATGGGTGGAGGGGTGACGGAGGTGGGGCTGTCTCTCAGCCCGGCTGAGCTGGAGAAGCCTGCAAAGCTGTAGCTGTGCTGCAGTCGAGGCCTCTCCATCTTGTTGGAAGAGTTAAGAGGGGAGGACTGCTGTGGAGGTCCGCGGCGCTCCTCTGCGTTGTGGATGAAATGGCAGCGTGGCCCGTACGGGCAGAATCCGATGGTGTGGAAGGTGCGGCACAGCTCAGTTTTGTATTTGGGATGGCGGCTCAAGCTTCGCAGTTCATGGATCCCGTGAGCAAACTGGCATTTGTCGCCGTACTTGCAGGAACCGTTCTCCTCGAAGGGCCTGCAAAGCTCCGTCTTGTAACGGCTGGAGTTCACTTGGCTGCCACCGCCTCCGCTGGTGGGACTGGCGGGGCCAAGGCACTTGTTGAGGAGCCTCTCGCCCGTCTCAGAGAAGGAGCGATCTCGCAGGCGGTTCTCCTTGTTGTTGCCAACCCCTGAGATGAGCGAGGAGTGGTCCGCTGCCTTCAAGCTGTTCAGAAACTGATTCTGGCTGAACTTTGTGCTGCTGACGGAGTGCCGCCGCTGATACACGCCTCCCACCGAGGGAGACCCCACCGCCTTCCTGTCCAGCAGGGCTCCGGCGGGGCTGGAGATGGGCACGTTGGTGCCAGTGCAAGGGACAGAGATGGGATGGGGAGCACCCAGGTTGTTGTTGTTGTTGTAGCTGAGCAGTTTGTTGTTCTGCGGAGGAGACACAAAGAAGACATCAACGATCTGAGTTTAACGAGAGCCGGTGGGCCGGAGCCTCTCTTCCCCCCCTTTCCTTGCATGACTGTGTCCTTTTTGGCTCTGACAACATGAGCGGATACAGGCCTATAGAACAGCAGCTGGTTTGGCAAGTTGCCCTGGTGAGGAATGTGTGCTGCCTGTTTAGTAAATGGAGCAAGGCAAGCAAGCAGCACACGAGAGGCCGGAGAGGGCTGCATCATTTGAAAGATAATAAAAGTGGCAAAGCATCCTGCTGCTGCTGAATAACAAGAGAAACCTGAGCTTGCTTTTACAGCACACTAACAAACTAGGACGTGAGCGGGGTTAGTCACTGATTTACATGGAGTGTAAAAGTAACTCCACACTGAAAACATGAAAATGTATGAAAACCACAAAAAACCAGCGCAGCCAAGAGAGCAGTTAGAGTTTAAAACTGCGTTTGACCCACATGTAAACACTTTTAACGGTTAAAAATAAGTAGTAATACTTGTAGCTGGAAGCCACCAGGCAACTCTGGTCAATGATTGGCGAGCATGTGCTTCTGTGAGCAGTGCATTCATTAAAAAGTGGCGCAAAAAAAAAAAAAAAAAAAAACTGCACTGGAATGAATTAACCCGCAGCTCGGTCAACGTCAACGGCCGTTAGCCGTTTCTTTTCGAATCTGCGCCATAAGTCGCGAGCACGCAACCGTTAAAGTTTGAAAAGAAAAAAAAAAAAAAAAGTTTCGACATTTTAAAAAAAAACGACCGTTGAGTTCAGATTTAAGTTAGCAAGACAAACTTTGGCACGCTTTTGAGCGACATTCGTCGACGTTAGCTCGGATTAAAACAACAAAAAAGGAAAACACACACACACACACACACACACAAGCCAACGGTTCCAATCGAGACAAATCAAAACAGCCTCCCCGCACAGGCGCGTCACAGCGGGGGCAGAGAGGGCCGAGGGCGGGCGGGCTGACGGACGGCCGGAGCCAGGCAGCGGGCATGCAGCTCATCATTCCTCCACACTACAGCGGCTTGGTAAACACACACACACACACACACACACACACTGCTAACGCTGCTAACAGGAGCTCACACTTAGACACAACACACACACACACTCACAGAGGATAGAGTAGAAAAGTTACACAGCTACCTTGTTCATTACTTCGAAGTCGAAGAAAGGCGACACCACGGCTGTGGTCATCTTTGCAGCGACTTATTAAATTAAAATAATATTTAAAAAAAAAAAAAAAGTAAAAAAAAAAAAAACTGTGCTTGTTATAGAAAGTTGCGCAGGTCTGCTGAGTTTCTGATTAGCAGCTCCTCCTGTTGTATTTTGTGACCCAGCAGAACTCCCCCTCTGCCCCGCACCAGCCCCGACATTTGCTTTATAATCCTCGGCAGGAGGAGCCTCCAGCGCTGGGCGTGACTTTTTTTTCTCTTCTTTTTTCCTCCCCTGTGTCTCTTCTCTTCCTCTTCTTCCTGCAGTGGTTTGTAATATTGTTTGAGATTACTACACTGCTGCTGCACGCAGTCTAAATACTGAACAGCTTTCTATTTATGAGCCGCAAACAAGTACAAATAACGCACGGTGCAGTAAGGTAAGCAGGGAGGTTATCAGAGGAGCGTAGACTTTGGATTATCCATAAAAAGTTACTCATTACACTTCTTTTTATTGACTTTGTTAGAGATATAGTGGCTTAACTTGGACCTAAATATATCTAAGTTGGTTTAAATCCACTAGCAGAGAAGTTGTCACTTTATTTCCTTCTTTTTCTGGAGGTCTGGAGTTGTTTACTGGGACGCTCAACACTATCCTCAGGCTTTCAGCTACCATCCACTACTCTGTAATTAATTTACTCTTAATTGCTGGACTGTAACGTCACTAGTGGGACTTTCCGGTGAATTCAGGCAGTCAAGCTTTTAACTCTTTCCCGACCACAGTTATTTCCCCCCCTATTAAAACCCTCCTCCCACCTCCTCCTCCTCTTTCTTTCTTTCTTTCTTTATACCAGCAGGTATAACACCGCACTCCTCTCCATATGGATGTGTCATTCCATCAGCTACCTGATATATGAGTGATCTCACCAGATTCAAACCACAGTCACAATGAAAGAAGCTGTGCACGCAGAGAGTGAAACCTATACAAATCTATTGTGGTCCCTTCGTCTTCCCTCCCTCCCTCCTTCCCTCATACTCCCGCCCGCCCTCTAAAATCCATGACAGAGCAGCCATCGGCCATGTGCAGAGTCAATGTCAGGGTTGGGTTGCAATAGAAAAGAGAACAGGGGTGAGGTGGGCGGGAGGAGGAATAAGAGAAAGGCAGGGCTGAAAGGAGAAGAAAAGAAGCTGTTAACACAAAAAGTTGGAAGGGGGGGGGGGTTGGAGGAGGAGATGATGATGGTGCGAGGGGGAGATTTACGGGGGACGTTTATTACTACACAGCGCTGCCCCAGGGAGGTGATGGAAGAGGGTTGGAGATAGAGAGAGAGAGGCAAAACATCCCCCTTTGCCTTCCTCTTCTTTGCCTTTACAGAAGCCACACAGGAGGGGGCTGGCGGGGAGCTTTGTCTCACTGGACGGAGAAGAAGAAGCAGGGGAAGTTGTTTTTGTGCTGAAATGTTGAATTCAAGCATGATCCTCACAGTAACACACATGCAACTTCCTCTGAGATGTTCTGTGTGTGTGTGTGTGTGTGTGTGTGTGTGTGTGTGTGTTTTTATGAGCCGGGGCTGTGTGGAGTAATCTCCCCCTGGAGTGTTTTCACAGACGACAGGGTGGGATGACAGGCCTGCTTGGAAATCACGTCTGCAGTTCAAAGGCCCTGTCGCTGATTGATTAAGTAGATCAGATCGATTGTCTCTCTCTCTCTCTCTCTCTGCTTCTACAGCGGGTGGAGGAGCAGGAGGGGAATCACAGCTCGCTGGTGTGAAATGATCTGAAGGACTTAAACGTTATTTCACACGTTAGACAGACTGCAGTTTTGCATTCTTTATTGGACCTTGAGTACAAGAATACACTCATGCACTGCTCGCTTGTTGTTTACTTTAATACTCTCAGATGTATTGTGCCTGCTCGATATTGTGCGATGCAGTCGGCCTTCCAGGTTTTAAGAGGCGGAGGAGGAGGAGGCACCTGTTTCCTGCCAAAATATCTAAAATAATAAATGTCAGACTCGTAGAGAAAAGTGTCAGACGTGTTAGTGTTTTAAAAGTGCACACAAACAGAGTCTGACTTTTACTTTTAACATTTAACATTTTAACATTTAGTTGACATGGCAGGGTAAAATAGAGCAAGTAAACATGTCTTATGTACTTTAAAATATACCAAGAATAACTTTTAAACTGTTGGAAAAGTTGATATGAAATCCCAAAATGTGATTTGGTGGCAAAAAAAGAGGTGGCATCTGACATTAATACTGAAATTTACAGTGGGGGCAGCTAAAGATTGTGTTTAATTAATCCCAATTGTTGTTGTCAGTGCATTTTTTTGGCCTTTCAAACATCAGAAAATGGTGATAAACGTTCTCCTGCATGCCCAGATGGTCAACCAACAGCTCAAAATCCAGATTTTCTGTGATATTCTACATACTAATCGATAAATAGGCCACCGCAGCTCGTACGAGCACAGGAATATTTATGAGGTTTTCCTCTCCAGCTATTCCAACAAAGCAGATCTCAGCTCCTCGGGCAGGATTTTCCACTCACTGTTGACAGACTTAAGTTGATTTCTGCAGATTTGTGCTCCACGAGGTCAGCGCTGTCCTCCTCTCTGCCCTATCAGTCTTTTTTTGGGGGGAGCTGCAGTTAGTCACTCCTCAGACCTCAGTTGGATGGTCTGATTTCTACCCCCTCCTCCTTCTCCTCCCATTGAAGGGAGGATGGGGATGAAGCTCAAGGTCACCGATAAAGTTTAAGTGGGATGACTGGATGTTAAATGTTTATCTCGCATGAGCAGGAGATGAAAGAGGGAACACAACAAATTGGAAGTTGTCTGTAAGAGCAACAGTTTGTTGTCGTTCCTCCTCTGGGCCAACAGAGGGCGGAGTTCTTCCTCTGCGCCGGGCCTCTTGCTGCAGCACTCACTCCCCTCTGTCTTTGCACAGTGAAGTCTCCATGTTTACATGAATTTAGATGATCAGAATAGCCACACCACGAGATTAAACATGCAGGTCAAACATAGCGTCTTCCCTGTGTGTGTCACCGAGGTGAATTAGGCCTGTGTGTGTGTGTGTGTTGTGTAATCAGCTGACACACTAACTTACTTACTCGCCTTTATGAAGCAAAGAGACTTATCAGCTACAAAACACACTAGCTGTGCGGTAATCTCAAGCTGTGCAGCTCCACATCGCGACCACAGGCTCATTAAACGACATGCTAAAGCAGAAATAAGTTTTTACTGCCTCGTAGCACATCATGGTATCTACATTCAGTAGTTTAGCTGTTTACCGGCATTTATGATTTTCCAGCTGAAGTATCGGTTTCTACCCCCACACACACACACACACACACTTGCATTTTCAATTCCACAACATAGAACTTTGTTATGAGCAGCCACAAGTGGAACATCAACAGCTCTTCCCTAGAAATGTTTATTTCACTGAAAATATTACAGAATTATTTGTGTCGATTAGAGACGGCGCACGGTGGAAATTACAAAGAAATAAGTACGGACCAAATATGTGTATGAATAAAAGTACTGCATACACAGAAACACCTTCTTCAGTCTAATATGTTTATGTTTGATCATTAAATCACTTCTAAGAAGCAGTTTGCTGCTGTAGTTGGAGCTGACTCATAGTTTAATTTATAAACATGTGTCATGTATAAAGGTACTGAATACCACTCACCTCACCCTCCCATTCCAAGCATGAACAGTGAACATGCCGGACTGTAAGAGACTCTCGTTTCAAGACAATAATCTTATTTAAACAAACAAATACACAGTTATGGTTATCAAATGTCACACACTGGACCTTTAAGTTGATATTTCTATGTAAAATCTTAATAAAGATGTCACTAAAGGTGTGAAATGAATCTAAAGTAGCAATAAAGTAGCATAAAAATGGAAATACTCCAGTTCAAGGAGCTTAAAATTGTCTAATATTTCCCCACTAGAAACATGATATGTTAAATAAAAGTCTTGAGTCAACTCAGCTGATATGAAAAGAAATAAATCACTTAATGCTCCGATAACGTCCCGTTTTTTCCCCAGCATGCGAGCACGTCTGTCGAAACACTGACAGGACAGCTAATCAGCGGCTGATTGCGGCGAGCCGGGTTTAATTTCTCGAATATGTTGTCACTGCGTCAGACCACCGCGTCTTCGCTTGTGACACTGCGTGGGTTTCAGTTTCTGTATACATTATCTTCCCCGCATCGCCGTTTTGTGTGATCCGGGTTAGGCTTTGACAGCCAGGATACCATGATTGCCTTCTTTCATGTCTCATGGTATGTTTTTCAAATTCATATGGGAGGACTGTGGTCATCTCACCAGGGCGAAACTCGCCTCAGAGGAAGAGAGAGAAGAGGGAGGGAGGAAAATAAGAACTAGCAGCGATTAATTGTCCATAAGAGTAGCCACAGCATTGTTAGTGGTGAACCACCAGCTGCTCTTGCTGATGTTGTTCCCATGGATCGCTCCAACATGCCCATCCACTCACTTCCACTGCCCTTCATCTCACACTGGGTGGGATGCGGCATCAATGCGAGGTTTGGCTCGTTTGGATAGCTTTGACACGTCACATCATTACGATCGCGACCAGAGTTCAAAACAAACATCATCGTGGATATGAAAGTCTTCTCTGCGCCAGCTCGCAGCGAAACAGAAGAAGGATAATGATGTTTTGGTTAAACGCGAGGTCGCAAAAAATAGCAACACAACAAGAGAGTGAGGGGTCAGCGTTTAGCGGAGATTAACTGTCCATTTCTCTGCTGACACGCCGCTCTCTAGAGGAGGGTTGTATTTAGAACGAAAGGCCAGCTTCCTCCTTCGACTTCCTGACCCGCGTTTCCTGAGGAACAATCTTTCTGTCTGTGTGCACAAGGCTCATGGGAAGGGAGAGTTTGGTTTTCCACTGGCGCATTAGGAAGAAGCACAGGTCAAAGTCATGGAGCTATAGATGGTGCAGAGATGGCAGATGACGTGCATGCTGCGAGACACACTTCAGGGATGCAGAGAGGAGCTTGTTGTGTCCCCCCCCTCCAGGGCTCAGCCTAGCCTCCGCTATGGGACCGGACAGACCTGACCCTGGGTCCAGGTGTCACGACCATGCGGTGGACGCTGAAACGAGATATTCCTCAGCTCCTCGCTCAACGCAGGGGAAAAAAAAATCAATGGGCTTTGTATAGCGTAGGAACAGTGGAAAGCATTCTCTCACCGAAAAATCCTGCCCCTGTCCCATCTGTCTCCATTCTCCAGCACTCCCTGGACCTCACAACCGGCCCTGTGTGGTCACTCCTGGACTAGAATTACACAGTCCATGTGTCCGGCTCTGGACAATACAAAAAAAACAACCACCAGTGTGACCCGGCCCACTTTTCTCACACTTTATCCCCACAGATTTATTGAATTGGACGTGTCTTCTCTCCGGGTTTATTGATATCGCTCCAGATGCTGATGACACGCTCGCGCCCTGTTGTTCGACAACAGCTCGCCTATCATAAACGAGTCTTTGGAAATTAGCTTTTGATGATGTGTGAATTGATGGCGATGGCGAGCGTGGTTCTGATTAAGTGACGTTTCAAGCTGTGAGAACAGGAGGATCAGTTGTTTTTGCGAGACGTCCTCAGTCGACCCGGAGCATATGGTGATGTCAAATTCCTTCTCGTTGTAGGCGTGCAATGATTTATTGTTTAAAAAAAAAAAAAACAACAAAAAAAAAACTGCTTTTATTGTTACTGCAGCTTTAATTTGAACCTTTTTTAGCGCCTGTCTTTATTGCCAGTAGAATGCTACAAATTATAGTTATCTGCAGACTACTTGATGAATACACCACTGCGGGACTTGTCTGTTTTGTTCCATGGTTTGTGATTTTTTTTTTTTTTTCCATTACTACTCTGCATTTAGGTAGTAAACTGGTTAGTGCTTATTATGGGAGCTTAACTGCATCTTACGGAAACACAAACAGAAAAAACACAAACACACAAATGCTCAGAGAGTTCAGAAAAAACGTGCTGCAAGGAAATAAAACACGGGCAAGTTTCGACAAGACGTATTCAACCTTCAACCTCGAGGGGCAATTAGTGATGCAGCAGCAGTAACAACACAAACATAAATGACAAACAACCAATAAATGAAGAAGAAATGCACCAAACAGTCACATGGAGCTGTTAAAGGGGCCAACAGCAGCAGGAACAAAGGAGTTCTTGCGTCTGTTAGTCTCGCATCTTAACAGACTGTATCTTAACAACTCAGACAAACTCAGAGTTCAGAGGTTGCCCGAGGTCAGCCAGGACCGACCGGGCCTTCTTCAGTGACCTGGGTATGTTCAGCTTGACAAAACTCTCCAGTCTGTTCTTGTTTTTTAATAGCAAGGGCGTTTTCACACCAGGATATTTGGGGCCAGTTGGTTCTATTGGACGGGGAGCGCCGAAGAATTTCACACCTTCATTAGTTGGTTGGGTTCGCTTTGTTTTGAGCGAATTGTTGGATCTATTCTTACTTTGGTGTTCAGACCTAATTGGTAAGCAAGCAGCAGGCGAGGCAGCATGTTCTCTTGTTTTTGGTTCAGAAGAGCTTTCACACCTGTCCAAACGAAGTGGACTGTCTGAGGAAAGGAACTCTGACCTGTTTAAAGCGGACCAACTCACAAAGGCTAAAGTAAGAACAGTTTCAACATAAAAGCCCTGTCGACATTGCAAATTGCATTGTTTTCTGTAATGGAGCAATTGCTGATGCTGAGATCAGCATCTCTTCGGTCTTAGACACACTGACTTTGAGAAAGGACCACTCGGTTGGGGTTGTTTTCCTTCTGTCAAACCACGCTGACACCATCACTGGTTCTGGGTGTGTGCCGTGTGTAAACTCTTTTTACTGTGTGTGTTTTTATTGCTTCATTGTTCAGTTTTTGTGGCCGCTCTGCAAACCAATTTCCCCTGATCAATCAACATGTTGTCAAGTTGTTGCCGAGCTCTCGGGGCCACCTTAGCTTTTTGGTTTACAAGGATGCAAATCGGTAGTGCAACTGAGTGAAACTGTAAGGTGGGTGCAGTTGTGAGCAGTACATTACTCATCTGTGAAACACCTTGGATGAAATGCCCTTGTAACGGACGCTCTTTTCTTCTCTGTGACCTGCCGTGACTCCCAGAGAGTCACATGATCTCGTGAAGTATATCCATCCTGGAAAAAAAGGAGGAAATGAGCAAAACTCAAGGTATGCGGATAAAGAAAATAGACATCGTGTTGTGTTCTCAAAGGCAGGGGCCAGGATACATTGCCATCATACCTCGCTGAAAAGCGTCTCCAATCACGAGAAACAAGGAAACAAGTCTGAGGGATTGTTTGCGAGTCCAAACACAGCCCCAAAATAGAGTTTTATGTCCAAGATGAGTCTAAGTTGCCTCTTGCTCTTCTGTTTTTTTCTTCTTTGAGGCTGATCCAGTCCAAATGCCCCCCAACTGTTCCCCACTCCGCCTCTCTCTCTTTCAGACCGTCTTCTTCCCTGGCAGTGAAAGAAAAGTGCAGCTGTGTGAAGTCCTTTGGATTGAATGAGAAGAATCAGCCCATTTGGTTGACTTTTCCTGGCCAAAGCTATAATTTTTCCTGCTGCCAGGGCTTAACATCCAGGCCAGAGCAGTTCCTGGGTCCCAGCCACATGCATCCAACAGGACAATGGGGATTATCCTACAGCCATATACCACACAGGGGTCCAATTGCTTGTCTGCCAACCTGTGGAAGCATCCAGACCTAAACACAACCGTCTTAACAAGTCAATTAGTCAGCTTTTTGAGCGTGTTTCTAACGGAAAAGCTTATCACGAAAACCAAACCAATCTTCTTCACGCTACCGCTGGCTCGTCTCAACGTATTAACGCTAATTTTTAAAGGAATCCCTCAAACAAAGGGAACTTAATCGAGAACAAGTGGAATCACGTCATCCCTACTGTCACAGTTTTGCTCTTGATTTAAGATCAGGAGGCCGAATGTGACACTAAACGACTTGTCAAGGCAGATGTTTATTGTAATTCGACCAGTAACATGTGTGTCAGCAAGTCACAGAGATTTAACAATCAGAAGAAAATGCCATGAATTATGCATTGACTTTGGTTTTTAGCTTTTGTGAGTGGTTTGATGTCATTAGCATGCCCACAGAAACATACACAGCACTGCTTGTGTACGTTTCCAGTAAAGCGCTATTAGTGTCACATCAGGCCCACGTGACTCTGTCAAACCCAGGGGAGTACTCACATTATTGCTGTGTTGTGTGACAGCTGAATATGGAAACACTTTTTGCGCTTGTTAAATACTTTCTGGTTTGCCCCCTTTTTGTATGTGTGTGTGTGTGTGTTTCTTGCCTCGCGCTCTTATAGGTTCTACAAAGTCTAGTAAAATCGAATGGCTTTCCCAGAAATGAAAGTTTATTGTCCCCCCTCTCAGCCCACCCGACTCGTAAATAATGGCACATTTACCAAAAAAATCCCAAGCCGACGGCAGCCTCCACCTTTATGCCATTACCAGCATCAGCTACACGCCAAAACCGCTGCCAAAATACACCCGAAACAATCCCCCATTCTCCTCATTGAAACCTTCCAACTGTCCGTTAACAGTGTTTACCCGCTGAAGCCCTCCAACTTCACACTCAGAGCGAAGTCCAAAACAGTCCAAAAACTGGTGGGAACTGTGTGTGTAGACCATTAAACTCCAGTCTTCATTTTTAACTTTCTTTATCATAATAAAGAGTGTTAAGTACTTTAGCAGACTGGTGCATTAAAGGACTGCCTTTTCGCTGTTTGACTGAAGACTCGGCTGCACCGGCTGCAGCCTGTGATCCAAGTTTAATAAAAACACGACAGACTTTAGCAGCCAGAGATGGATTGTAACACAGTAAGTGAGGCAACAAAATGAGCTTTTGATGCTCATTACACCAGTGCATCAAACACTTCCATACAGTGTATTTCAGATATAGTACAGTGCATAGAGTGACGTTTGTGGCAGTGAAGAGTCAGGGAGTGACCGCTTTCTTTACAACATGATCGCTGACCCTTGAATACGTACATACAGTAAGTGACCCTTTCCATTGTTCCATCTCATGATTAACAAATGCCGTTTCCATCCGTGCATTCAGGGTCAGGCCCTCCTGTGGCAGCTATTTCTTGGTAATGTCCTTTTTTACCAGCCACCAGCAGCATGTTTATTAAAGTCCCGTAAATGTGTGTTCTGAGTGTCAGACCAAAGAAGAAAGCCAGCCAAATTTGAATGAGGTTAATGAAATTAGGTGTAAAAACTGGGTAGAAATGAGCAGAATTCTCATGAAACGTGTCAGATGACTAACTTTGAAACACTCTAAGCTGAGATGAATTCATCTCTAGCTCTCTGCTCAGCCCTTTAAGGGCCGCCCACAAAATCCTGGATTGAAAAACAGTTTCAAACATTTCAGTAATATATCGTTCAAAGTCTTTTCACGTGTTTCAGCGACCGTTTTCCAACATATTTAATGTGTTTTGAAAGAATTGGTTTTAGATGTTTCTCCATTTTAAACCATTCTTGAGTTGTATGCCAAAAATATAATGTCTTGCTCTAACATAGTGATGGTTTGCTTTCATAATAAGATTTCTGAGAGGTTTGATTAAAATATCTTACCAGACTTTTCTCTGTGAGCTGGTTCACGTCCATTGATACCTCCAAATGTTGGTCCAATCTTCCTCTGATATACTTTCACCTCTGTCCTTCTCCCATTGACTTTTGACACGCTCAGTCGAAAAAGTCTTAAGACTTGATATTTCAAAACTGGCCTGAGTTTCTACTTTTATTGCACAGAGCCGTTATTCCTTTGGCTGTCCAGTAGTGAAATATATCATCCAGTTTATTCGGTGTAAAGTCTGAGTATGTATTTGACTCTACAGTCCTCTTACAGAAGGATACAGTCAATTTCAACGCAAAACACTCCCGTAAAATCAAAGATATTATGAAGTGGAGGATGAAATGAGTTCCACATGAGCGCCATCCCGTTGGGAGAAACCTATTAATAAGTTTAATACAGTGACCTCAGTTATTTACCTTATTTTAATAAAAAGTCTCAGGCGGTGCACAGCTGTTTTCAGGCACCTTGACCTGCTTTGATCATTGAAATGAAGCTTACATGTAAAGTGACTTTGTGAATGAAGAGAGGACGGAACAGAGTTAGTTAGTTAGGTATTCAGCTGTGAAGACGTCAGGCTGATGTGTAGGTGGGATTTTGGTAACATACAGTACTGGAGCTTCCACTGTGGGTAACTTTCTCGCTGCATGACTCACCACATGAGATGGGTGTACGTTTGAAATACCACCGAAAAGTCTCTCAGTCTCATCACGAACACGGCGTCTTCGTCAAACCCTCGTATTATAAACACTGTGACATCAACAGTGACGCACTGATTGGTGGTCAAATTAGAAACTGCGACATTAAACCAATATCATAACCCGGGGGCTCAAAGCTTGACATTTTACAATTATGTATTGTGATTTTTGTGATTAGCATTTAAATTGAGGCTGTTTTTGTCTGTCAGTCCCCCCACACAGGATGTGAGTCTGTCCTGTTGACAAGCCTCTTGAATCTACAGCTTCTGTCTCCTGCAATCATCTAAATAAATAACTTTGACACGATTAAAGGATGAAGAGTTGTGAAATAATAATGTTGAAACCTTTTTTCTGAGGTCACAGAGAGCGAGAGAGAGATGGTATTTGTAGAGCTCAGTATTCAGTCATGATTTATCTCCGCTGAGGTAATATCAAGGTCGGCGCCCTGCAAATGTCTTTGCTTCAACAAGATGCCTTGAGCCGGATAAGAGGGTCTAAATCTCCCAGTTCAGCAGCCTGATGGATGAAAGTGTTCCATCTTGTTTATGCAACTTGACACAAGGCATCTGCTGGCCTCTGGAGCGCTCACTTCATGCTGTAACAACCCTCTCCGCTCACTGCTGGACAGTCAAACAGAGATTATCGAGGTATTTCAGATGCAAGAAATGCAAATGGAGGGTGTTGGGGAAAGTACTGCTAGCCCAAAGAGAGTTAAAGCAGCCTGTTTGTGAATGTCATGTGAACTTAGTTTTTACTTAGCAGCATTGTTGTATTCAACACCAAGACTTTGAAGCGTCAAGACCAAGAGCAGACAAATATAGCAGACTTATAGGCAGCTAACATGTGGCTAATGTTCACCATATCTCTTTTGGGTGAGGCGCAGACAAGGCAGAGATCCTTTAAAAAACACTCTTGAAAACTGGCCTCAAGACCATGTTTGCTGTTAGAGGGCCTCGTAACCTTCACCTTAAATCCAATACTTTGATTGTGATCAGATAAATCAGCCGGTGCTACGTTGTATTTACTGCTAATGTTAGCATGCTGCCATGCTAAGCTAAGGTGGTGAACGTAAGCATGTTAGCGCTGCCATTCTGGGCATGTCTGTATGTGAACTAAGCGGCAACCTGCAGTTCCTCAAATATCCACTTGAGGCTGGCCTCCAGAAGTGAGTCAGTCTCCATAAGTCCCCATGTTAAAATGTCCAATAAACATGTTTACAGCCTGGTACGAAAAACAGTTTTGGTCTCTATAGCTAATTTCCCCGTTCATGACAACTGAACATTTATCATAGTTTACTATTTAAGATGGTCTACACACAAGAGATGCAGTTTAAGGCGTAGTCATCATCGGATCTCGTTGGAAACATCTGCACTTTGTCGATTTTAACTGTCAGCTTTAAGCAGCACCTGGCTTATATGTATAAATTAGGTGTGGCTGAATAGTTCGAAGGCAGTTTAAACTCATATCTGATCTTCAGTTTGCAGCACATTAAAACCTTCGAACGAACGACTGACCCGGATTTATTATCTGCGTTCATGCCACATGTTTTAGCGTAGAAACACCTCGCTAAAAGACAGCATCGTATAAATCTGTCATGTAGCCACGTAACCGTACCCTGCTGACAAAGGTAGCGTGGATCTTCACGGTAAATCCTGTGCAGATATAGTAAAATGTTTCATTAAAAGTTATAGTGTACTCTATTATTCAACTGTAACATTAAGGTTTATTGTCCAGATTGTGAAATCCAATCTATTAATCCCCTGATCATTTTTCTTCATGAAGAAAATAAATTTCCAGCCAACTGCTTTAAGTTTTTATGGCATCAAGAATCTGTTATGAACTCTGGGAAATTTTCCCTATTTTCCAGAGAGAGTGGACCCAAACCAGGGTGCAAAAGTTTGGCAAACCAGCGCAGGTGTGGATAGATGTGCTTATAAGTGCAGCTTTTTTTATGGCCTGAGTTTCTTCAGCGGAGCCAAATCGTGTTAACAAAAAAAAAGCCGACCAGCATTCAGTGTTGACACCGGTGCCAGCAGAGCGGTTTGTGTCAGATTAAACAAATAAATAAGTACGTAAAGGAACAATGTGCCTTCGGACATGCTGCAATCATTATATAGTCATGTAACGTACCATAAATCTCATAGCATGAAGGCAGTGATGGAGTGTGTTTGCTCTTGTGTGGGCTCCATATGCGAAGAAGCTGTCGACTGCTACGTCTTCTACATCTTTTCCATCTATCTTGGGCACAATCTCACTTCTTTTTTTTCCCTCATTCATTCAAGCTCTCTCTTTTTTTTTAAAACATCCATTACTGCAGAGACACAAATCCCCTCAAATAAACAGCTGCTTGCATAAACTTTCTAGCTCTTTCTCTGCGAGTACACAGCGCTCGAATGGAAAAACAACAACGAGGGGGGAAAGAAATAAAGACAGCTGAAGAAAGACAGAGGGGATCCAGAGAGAGAGGGAGGCAGAGCCTAAGCACCAGTAAAGGGAGAAAGTGCGGAGTCATGCTGTAGGAATGCTGGGGGGGGGGGATTGCTGGCGTGACTGCCCCATTTTTCACAGCCATAATCAGAGCCAGCTGTCAGTGAGAGGGCCCATAAGATGAAGGCAGGAGGGAGAAGGAGGATGGGGGGGGAGTAGTGGGAGTACTGGGTTTTTTTGGAAGTTTAGAAGGCAGGAGGCGAGCAATAAGAAGGCGAAGTTGGTGGAGAAAACGTTGAGACCGCTCGGCCTTGACTGCTCGGTCTTGGCTGCAGTCTCGAGCCAGGTTAAAGGAGGATGGAGGAGGTGGAGGAGGGTGGAGCTTCCTGCCTTGCTCCTGCTTCTGGGCCACCTGCAGTAAATAATGACAAAGCAGAAGCTCCGGGAGAGACTCCATGAAGCGTGAATGCATACGTAGAGCGCGTATATGAAGAGCAAAGACATAAAGAGTGATGAAATGAGAATATCATGACGTCTGATTTTCATATTTTGGGAGCGTTAGCACACATCAGGAGCAGACGCGTCTTTGAGCGAGCGTACAGGGCAGTACTTTGCACATCTGCGGCTGTGGTAATGCTCTTGCTACCAGCCATGCCAGCGCCGCTACAGCCCCACAGCTCCGCGAATGTAAACTCCCCCTGGTGTGTTTATGTTTAGTCTACAGTCCCAAGCTACATCTTCCTTCCACTATATGAGAGCTTCTGTTATGTTTTGTGCTGCAACAAATGTTTTCGTCCTCTCTCTCCCTCTCTCTCGTCTTGTAGGTCAAATTCGTGAACTTGCTGCACCCTCGACGAGGAGGAGAGGTGGAGAGATCCTGATGACAGCGATGGTGACAAAGCGTCGTCAGCAGGGGGGGAAGAAAACAAATAAATCTGCATCGCAACAGCCGTTTCCTGAAGTAGGTATTACAGGTCATATACCGTGCTGCGAGATATTTTTATGACCTATCTCTTAGCTTAACGTACGCCGTGTACAATGACAGCACCACGTACTTTATGTGACCCTCGGTGGTTTTAATGGAAAAGACTCCGGCGGGAACGACTTGGCTTGTTGATTTTTGGGTGATTCATGGCTGTTAAAGAGGTGACGTCCTCGAAAAGTTGGAGCGCCAGCTTTTCACGTCGAGCCCACAAGGCTCTGACACAGAGGGTGCCCTCGAGACTTACAAGAAATAGTGTCACTCGCTAATGAACTTTGCAGCCACCACAGTGAACTCTTTCTTTCCTAAGTGGGTTAAAATAAATTACCTTGTCGGTTGCGTAAAGCTCAGCTTGTACTGTAAGGTACAGTTTTCCTGGAGAACTGGTTCCTCACCTCTTTGTGTGTGTGTTTTTCTCTTTAAATATCTTTTATATTTTCACAATGAGCTGTCACTGAAGCACAATCGAGGGCGCACCCAAGCTGAAACATTTTAGAGGCATACATCACATCTTGATGATGTGACTATTTTAGGCCTCTGACAGAACTCCCCTTTCTGGCCACTTCCTGTGCTTTAGGTTTTGATGTAACGCGACAATGTTGAAACATAACAAACTCAGAAATCAACTCGGAGGGGAAATTACATTATTTAAAAACTTAAAGGTGCTAAGAAAAGCCAAAGGTGACGGCCCCCGAAGGTGAGACTTTCCAGGGTTGTGTCCTAGCTACACTGTAAATACTCACTGTATTCAGCATGTACTTGTTTGATAGTACACAGCAGCTCAGTGGACGTTACATTTCGTTTTATAAGAACAGGAAATGATACAAAACTTGCTGCATTAACCCGCGACTGAAAAAGAGAACTGCTGGGCCATCGTGAACTTCCAGTTCCTCCCAGTGTTTGTGTAGTTGGTCCGGTTGTCCTGCGCTGGTCTCAGTTCATGTGAGTTTGTAGCTGAAACAATACAGCCCAAAACACTGGGAGTCCTCAAGGCCCGAATCAGGCCCTTAAGTTAGAGACATGGTAAACATATTGTCCAAGCAGTAACCTCCGTTGTTGTGAAGTAAAGCCAATGAAACTGCAATTCCTCTAACATCCACCTGATGCTGGCTCCAGAAGTGAGTCGTGAGGTGTAAGAAACAGGACTACAAACATGGTGGCCTCAGATTCTGAGCTTCAAAACGTCTCTTTATAAACCCGTGAGTGGCATCACACTGTCAGCTCCTCTAAAGCTCTAAATTATTCCCCATTTGACACAAAACTTTGGCTCCTTCTCTTATTTGCTTCTGTAGAAGTCTAATTAATTCATGATGGTGTTTCCTGTTTTGGTGTGATTCACCTTTGTTCACCTTTGATCGGGGATGTGCTCGGCCGGCCAATGGAAACACGGATGTGTGCGGTGTTGAGGTGGAAGACTGGATGTGCAGTCAGCTCTGTAAGTTTCCTAACACAGCGTAAACACACCTCAAATGAACATGTTGAGTATTTATTTGCTAACATGTAATGAATCATTTCATGTTAGCTGTTTCAGTGCGCGAGGCCGGGGTTACGTTCATCTCAGCTCCCCGTCGGTCGAACTATTTCTCTGCCCTGAACTTGTTTATCAGTCTGGGAACAAGTGGCCTGTAGCCTCTCTGAGTTACAGCCAAGTACAAAGTGGAACGGGTTCAAACTTTTGGACTTTTGACTCAACTTCACTCGACTGTGTGTGTGTGTGTGTGTGTCGACTCTGTCTTCATGTGGCCCCGGCTGGTCCATTATCAGAACCAAGGGGGCATGCTGACCCTGGCCAACCCTGATTTTGGGAAAGTGTGGTGTGGAGTATGAGTCATTAGTCCACCACCCACAGAACAAAAGGTGAGACCATGTCTGGTTTCCAAATACCCCGTGATGGTGAAGGGTCACGTTGGATTAAAGGTTGTTTTGTTGACTTGTGATGTAACACAGACTGATAAAATGGGTCTTGGAGCTCTTTCATTTGTTTCACTGCTTCACACTCTTTCTCTTTCAGTCTCACCAAAAACACGCCACGTTTTTAACTCGTTCTTAACTCTTCATCTCCAGCTTCTTCCCCGACGTACACAGATGAAGTCAGCGTGCGCTCATACCATATCGATTGAGCCTGAAGATGACACCCCCTCCCCACCAACCACCCTCCCCCCCCTTCAGTCTCGCACAGCAGAGCTTCTTGGGTACTTTCCAGAGCACTTTCTCCTGTTTGGCAATCTCTCGCCTTGTTTACCGAGCTGCTAAATCCTGGCGACACCACAGACTGTGACTCACGCTGTGAACCCGGCAGTCGCTTGGTTCAGGGTTCAGTTTACAAACAATATTGCACAACGCGTCCCCGCTAACCGGGCCCGTGGTCACACTTGTCGTTTTCGATGTGCTCTCGCTCTAAAGAACGCTTTCATGTCCGCCGTTTGCTGAATCGCCGCCGCGAGAAAAAAAATAAAATCTGCTGTGCGTTCGTTTCATTTCAGCTTGATCGCATAATAAAAGGCGAGCGAGTGAATCATAACGAAGCTGAACATCATCAGGTTAATATTGTGATTATGAGTCACTCAATGTGGGTACTTGCGATAAATCTATTTTTATTTTGGAAATTAACCGATCTGATAAAACACAAAGTTTCTTTTGGTCACATAGTTTACAAAATGGCGCGCGCCTACAGCCAGTCGAGGTTAGCTGAGTTGAGTGCGGGGCACTGTCTTATCTGTAACCATCAGGTTATGACTGCAGCTCGAGGGTAGACATGATTGCTGAACCTGGTTCAGTTTAGTTTCAATGGTCTCGTACAGATTTGCAGATTTGAGCCGGTTGACGTTCGACACACTGTCTTTTTCTGTGAACGTAACACATGAGCGGCGCTCACTATCAGCCTTGTGCCACTGCAGGAACTTATGTCACTTCCTTTCTTATCTTATTGATGTGGAAAGAGGAAGCCCCCTTACTTTCCCCAGACCTACTTATCGCAGCACCACAAAAGAAACATGTGGTAATGTAATTTCAGAGCAGAAATGACCTGAATTTTGCACTTAGCAACCACCGAGCAGATGAAACTTTATTTATTTATTGATAAACCGTCACATGTAAGCACACACGTGTCAGGTCGTGTTTTGCAGCACCTGTGTGCAGACGTATCGAACAGGATGTCGGGGGTTGTTCAGTGTGTCTCCTCTTGCAGGCATCCTACCCACCAACCTTCTTGTTTTTTCTGCGCCTTCGTACTGTATGAGTAAAAGCTGCTGCTGCTGGTGCAGACTGTATGGAACATGCAGAGGAGGTTGAGACGAGCGCTCCACTCTTTGATGACTCTGTGTACAACATGAATGGCGCTCAGCAGTTTAACCCATTCATGCCCACACAAGAATAAGTTAGTAGCATGAACGAACAACAACAGAAACGACAACTTCCTCCACTGCCTGGAAAATCCCACCATAGTTGCCTTTAACATTTTGCATGCTTCACTGTCATTTCCATGATGTCCCACAGATTCATCATTTGGACCAAATATCTTGTTATTGAGGTCAAGATCTGCAAGATGTCATAGCTAGAGATGACATCTTGCAGATCTTATCAGTGCTGCATAAACAAAGATAAAATAAAATAAAAATAAAAAAAATAAAAAAAATAAAACGCAGAAAACGAAAACCAAGTTGTTGTTTCCATAGTTTTATATTTAAATGAGAAGTAACCATGTTAAAATGAACTTTCCTGCCACACAAGAATGTACTTTAAATTTCACCTCCAACATTTGCCATGAATCCACCTACTTTTCAATATCTGGACATACATACATACATGTTAGAGGATGATCACAGTTATGGCAAATAGGTTTGGGTTAGGCAAATAAAGGTCTTTAACTTTAAGGGGTGAACAGCAGTATTTGACTGCGATCTCTGGTTGAAAGATTCAAGTCTGTTCCACCTCTCAGTTGCACCAGCCAAACCAACAAAAACAAGTTGGGTGATGGAGCGCATGCAGACAGGATACAACACTGAGGTGAAAACGCAGGTTTTTCCGTTCCTTTGAGTCGGTGTAGTTTGTTTTGGTTGTGGTGATACGCGCCAAACAAAATATAGCAACCTTGGGTGAAGAAGTTGATCCGGATCCAACTTTTGGAAGAACCAGCTCAGATCGGTCAAATCTCTCCACAGTCAGCTGAAACCCAGCTCTGAAACTGAGACTAGAGATCTAAACTCTGATACTTTGAGTCTGACTCGCAATTTACACTGCGAAATAAAGACACAAAGAAGTTTTATTTGGTTTGCGTCCAATGGTTCAAGAGAGAGAGAGAGAGCGCAAACATTGGTTGAGTGACGTAGACGGTGAATAAGAGTGAGGGAGCACCGGCATCAATAAAGCCAGTTTCTAAGCTAAATAAAAAATGATTAATTGTTAACTGCTATTCTTTGATGGGATGTGAGCTCGCTATACACCACAACACCGTACCAACACCGAGTATAAACCTTGTAGACTCACCCAAACGTCTTACTTTATTTAATCACAGCTGATTAAAACCATTTTACCATCCCTACAGACATCACTGACTCCCAAGTTTAAGCGTTTGTTCAGCGTCTGTCACTTATTTGGCCCTCGTGTTTGTACAGTGAGCGCTCAGCTAAGTGGGTTTAAATGGTGCTGCGTTACTTCCTCTTGGAACCTGTTAATGGCATAAACAGCCACCCAAAACATCCGCTTGAGAGCAACACAAACAACCCAGCTGGAGGTCGCTCGACCTCAGTTTTGTGTCGGAAACTATTTGAACTACTGAAGAAAGCGAGCGTGCTTCGTAAATCATCGTAACGTAACGGAGGATCGTTTATACGCAGATGACTTGTTTCTGTTCATGTACAGGGCGGAGGTTGTGTAACACATGGTCTGAAAAAAAAGTTTTACTAAAATGCAAATGCTATGAAAATAATGTCACCAAATCATAGCAACAAGCCCAGATAATTTCCTGTAGTGGTGCTTAAACTCTGCTATTCCTGCTTGGCCCTGTTTATTTTTGGGGAGGGAGGCAGCCTGGAGGACGAGGGACTGTGGACACATAATCCTCCCAGAAAAGTGATTTATTTATGAATTCCAATGCAGAACCTCCCCTCCTGAGAGCCGGGCCAGCCTGCCAGAAGTCATTGGCTGATGTTTACAGGACTGGATTGGCTAATTCCCATGGTGCAGTGTGCCTGCAGTGCTATCTTATTTATACAAGGCCTGATATGGGAGAACAGAGGGGTTTATTTTGGGATATTCCCCATAGATGGATCCAATTTCTCCAACTGGAGTGGTTTCCTCCATACGTGCTCCGCTTCAGGTTCTGCGCGGCCGCGTGCGGACACTCGCTCGGGTTTAAAAGGGCCGCGGAAGAAATCATGCGGCAGCATCTCGAGTCAGACTCGTGACAATAGACTGAGTTCAGGGACTACACAGGAAGTTGAATATTAGCCTCATAAAAAAAGTGCATTGTTCTTTTGTCAAAACAAAAACCTGACGCCGAGTGAATTTATGACTTCATTAAACAAAGAATCTTGTCCATCCAACATGATTCACAATCCTCGAAAAAGAATTAGATCATCTCGATGAGCAGATTTATCTGGTGTGAGCTGATTTAATGATGCGACTGCGGTGATATTTTCTTATCAATCACAATCCGAATATTCAAAACCCTTTGAGTCACCTTCAGACGCACACATGCAAAGCTTTAAAGCATCACAATATTTTTTTCTCATGCACTCAACGAGCAGCTAGGTGAGTCATTTTTGGTAAAGAGATGACGTTGAATTTGAAGCAGGGCTCTTACCGTCTGTAAATGTTTTAATTATGAAGCACAAACACACAGACCATATTTGTGATGTTGAAGTAACATCTGCTTTTTATCAGACGCCTTTAAGTCATTATCCCCGGGTTAAACTCGGCCTCGGTGACGTGTGTTGCCAGAAAAACACCTTGCACCTTCCTGTTTATTTCTTTTTTTTTCTCCCAGCTCCCCCGCCGCCGCTCCTCTCTCACACATCCGTCAGTGATTTAATGATTATATAAAAGGAATAAGGGCATTATGGGAAAGCAGTGCTGGACGCTGACACCCTCGCCCAGATGTTTTTCCTCGCTCTGAGGTGTCAGTCATCTTTATTGTTCTTAAAGCTGCTGGTGGATGACCAAGTTAGGCAAAGAAAACTCTCTCCCTGAGGTCCCTCTCTGGTGTCATCAGTCCTCAGACATTCGTATTTGTTCCTTAATCACCTTTCCTGATAACTGATGATGTCACATAGGTGAGCTTTGCAAAGGTCTAGTGTTACTGAACGACGTGCCGCTCTGAATAGACACCCGTGATGAAGCGGTTTGAAGTTCTGGGGCAATAGCTTCCTCATGCACGTCTCTTTTTTTGTTTTGATGTCATAGCTGTTGGGTATTTTTCCACTCGCAGCGTGTGCCATATCCAGTTTCAGGTGCACATGCAAGTGCACACGTGCACCTACGGTGTAAAATGACAGGAAGGAGATGAGTTATGCCTTTGTGTTGTCATGCAGTCGTGTGCAAACCATAATAGTTGCTCAGTTGGAGGATCTTTGTTTTCTCGAGGAAAAAAAAGAAACATCTGTAATGGACAACAGACTTTCTAATCAGCTCGAAGAGAGGAAGCCAATTGGAATTAAAACATGACTAGACTCCCACCAAGCTGTGACCACTGTCCCAGGGGCATGGCTGTAGGAAACCCAAACGCTGTGATTATATTCTTGTAATCATTTGTTAGCTGTGTTTGCTGTGCTGTGGGATTAGTGTGTCTTGAGAATTTGGGAATTGAATATCCTCTCGAACGAGAACAAGGAGCGATGGAAACAACATAAATTCACTGCGAGGCCTGTTTGCCTCAGTAACAGCAAACAGAAGTAATTCGCTGACATGTCAGGCTTTACCGACAATGGTTAATGCATCACGTGTTGTGTACTTTTATACTTTAAATAGATTTTTCTGTAGACAAAGGCCCAGATAGCATCTGTAGTATCTGTTCCCACTGCCTCCAGTCTTTAAGCTAAGCTAAGCTAATCATTTTCTGGCTAAAGCTTCCACTTGAGGCTGGCTACAGAAGAAGTCAGTCTCCTTAAGTCCCCATGTTAAAATGTCCGACTTGTCCAGCTTGTAGCATCTGATCCCAGTGCTTCCAGTCTTTATGCTAAGCTAAGCTAATGGTGATCAACAGATATGAAAGTCTACATCTTCTCATCTTTGATGCAACGTAAGTCGTCTGTTTTAGCGATATTTTAAGGTCAGAAACGTTCATTTCATTTGGGATGACGATGTGGGAAAACATCAAAGTTGTATTTGTGTTATAGTGGATTTAGAAAGTTGAAATTAGGGTTAGTCTGTTCGAGCACATTTTGCATCTTCAGGGTTCCCACGCATCCTGTGAAACCTGGAAAACAGATGACCGATTCTCCAGTCATAGAAAACACATGGACAATGAGAGAAAAAGTTTAATGTCCTAGAAAATCTGTGCTGTGTTGTCCTGGAAAATCATTTCAATGTTCTTCTAGCTGAGAACGAACTTCAAGGCTGTCTATCAGAGCTTCACAAAACGTTTGGAACAGGAGTGAAAGTAGGTGTGATTAGCCTTGTTAAAGATTTAATATTACTAATGAAGGGACAGGTCATGTGATAGAATCACTGATGAGAGTCACTGACAGATAATAATCCTCACAAACAACCCAACTCTAACTTTGAATTGTAGATTTGGGGAAAAATTCAGTCCACATTTGCCCGTAGGTAAAGTTGTAGGCTGCTATTTCGGCTAACTTCGGCTAACAGGATATGCCCGTATACCGAAATGTTCTTTACTGGAGAGTATCAGAGAAAGAAACCAACAAGCCAACAACTGCAGTTCCTCAAACGTCCACTTGAGGCTGGCTCCGGAAGTGAGTCAGTCTCCATAAGTCCCCATGTTCAAATGTCCAACTTCACAGCAGAAATAAACATGTTTACAGCCTGGTACAAAAAACAGTTTTGGACAATCCCTATCTGTCATACTACCTTGGTCATCCCTGAAAATATCCTGGAAAAGTCCTGGAAAATAGAGCCAAGAGTAGCTCATCTTATGTATCTTTAAAGATACAAACCATATGAACTGTCCTCTCTCTTGATATTCTGAAACACAGTTCAAGTTTAAAGGTTTCATTGGGTGCTATTAGAAACTGGAGCAGAGGAGCCATTTTCCTCTTCTTCCTCTCTGACCAGTGGAAATAAGAACCAGCTGTCCGCATGGTTCAGGTGCAGGTAAACCAGTAAAAATAGACACTCCACATGTGCACGGAGAAAATGAAAATACCTCACGCTTGGATTTCATCAAAGGTGGACATGTTTACTCTTCTAATACACAAAGTACACAAAGAGATGCTCGAGGAGGAACTGTCCTATTTAAATGAAATCAGCTTAACTCGGCTTTGTTTATGTCACATCAGCACCTTTTTCCCATTTTAGGACAATTTGGTCCGCGAACGTCTTCTTTGTCAACAAAAACGGTGATTCACTCATTAGATTTGCGTGTTTAAGTGTTGAGAATTGTTGCTCAAGTGCATGGCACCGGCTACAGGCCCTGATGTCATGTGAGTGGATGTTGTGCGTTGTCTTGTTTATCTAGTAATCACAGAGTTGACTGGATAAAGCTGCACGCTGTTCGGGGCTGTTATGTCCTGTTGTGGTGTCAGTTTGAAGTGGTGCAGATGGAGGATGTTTGCGTCATGTTTTGTGCATACAACTTGCATGTCTTCATAGTTGGGATTTTAAATGGCTCTGCTCTGTCTCTCTTTATTTTTTCCGCACCTCTAAAACGCTCGAGAGATCGAGAGCTTCTCGGTTCCAACCTTTAGAAAAAGATAAATTCAAAACACCAGGTTACACCCACGCACTTTTTCAACTGAGTATTGAGAAAGTTTCAAAAAACCACTTCCCTTTTTTGTTTGTTTTTTTCTTTCTTTTCTTTGCAGAAAATGGCAATAATTCAACTCAGGCTCGACTCGCTCGTATCATTGCGCCAAAGTGTCAAGTGCTGCATGACTCAGATCGGCATAATGTGTTCTTCCTACACGTCTGCAGAGGTTGTTTTTGTGCTGAAGTAGTTTAATGAAAAATGTTCTAAACGCTCGAACGCAGAAAGATTTAGGTTTTCATGAATGACCAATACATCCCATTTGGAGAAAATCCATTTTTTTCTTTCTTTAGGCCTCTTTCGGGAAACTCAGCTGATGATTCATGATTTTTAAACGCCGCTCTTTCTCTCTCTTTTTCACTCCCAGCATAAAAATATATGACACAGATATATGACACACCGCCTCCCCCTCCTCCTCCTCGCCTACTTTTTGGGTCGTGGAAACTGGATTCATCAAGACAGGCAGACCCCATGATCTTCTCCTCTCCTCCAGCCGAGCCCCCTCTCTCCCCTCTTGCTCACTAACCCCAAACTCCTGTCAATGGTTTCCAGCTGGTCGTGGCGTGGTGGTTCTCCTGGGAGAGGAGGAACGCTCACTTGGCTCCAGGCTCCGACTCACACACCATCCAAAGAGCCTTGCTCAACCCCCTCCACCTCCGCTCTGCTCCCCCCCCTGACCCAACCCCACCCCCTGTCTTTATTTGTTTAATTTGTGGAAAAACCCATAAACATTGATGTGTATGATTTGGTGGAAAGTGTGTGCAGGCAGGAGGGCCTGTGCGTGTTTGTAGTCCAAATTTCGCTGATAATGTCCAATATTTTACTGATAAGACGAAGCTGTGAGGTAAATAAAGGCGAGAACATGAGCTGTTAGCGTGGAGCGGTTCATAGTGACGTATTTGGCGCTGCCACCGGGAATCTGCTGAGTGAGGTTAACTCAAAGTGGGTTGAGGGGGCTGATGGTGGGACCGGGGTACTTAAGAAGACTCATCTTATGTCTTTCATGTTATCTTGATGAGTGCAGCACTTTGGTCTGGTGGTGAGGAACTTCTAAATATAGCCAAGAGCGGTTCAATAGCGGGGCACTGCTTGCGTCACCACGGGTAAATATTTCTCTTTTTGGCAAACCTCGCAAAACCTTTCCTGAACATTCAGCAGAAAAATCGAACTGAGCGTTGGTCACGGCCGGCAGGTGGAGGCCGGAGTCGATGAAACCGGAGCACGGCGCGATTTAATAAAAAGCAGCAGGGTGGACAAAAGGAGTGTTTAAAGAAGGGCAGAACACACACATAAAAGTGACCAAACATTCACACACACGGCTATTCTGTCTGTCTGCTAGTTTTCGTACGCCGCCGTGTTTACCTAGTAGGAGTGACGGTGATGACAGTCTGTTGTCATCGAGGTCAGAGGTCAAACGGGGAGAGGGGAGTGCTGGCTGCTGATGGAAGGACGTGGTGCTTTGCCACTCCTCGTGTCTTGCTCTGAAGACTGAGTGTGTTTGGTTTGGCTTGAGGAGGTTGTGTTTGTGTGAGTGTGTGTGTGAGTGAGTGTGTGCACGTTCGTGTTGCCTTGCAAGCCAACACACTGCTGGGAAATAAGTCTGTGTGTTATGACTGTACGGCGTGCACACTCACAGATCTGCACCATCAGCATTCATGCCTCCACGTTCGGTCTAATATCTTTAATTTTATTAGTTAATCATTAGTTCATGCATAAATCTAAATGTTATGCTTGAATCTTATCACAGACCTCACCCTGGTTATAAACTAATCACACTGTGGAAAAATAATAAGCACTTTGATTTATAGCTGAACTTTGACATATTTCTTACTCGTGCTCTAGATTCGCAGATTCTCAGAGCTTTGAGTTCACACTGTGGTGTGATGCCATTAAACTTCTGCTTCGTCAGTAGTCCGGAGGACCTGCTTTGGCCCAGAGTGAACCCATGCGTGGAAAAAAACCACAAAGAGACATTAGAACATCATCCCAGGGCAGCTTAGTCAGAGTGAGTGGTGAAGAAGAGCAGCGTGTGTTTTTAAATGAAGGTGCAGGCCTGCAGGGCTCTGTTTGTGGAGTTTGGTTTGTGGTGAGTCATCAAGTGAGTACGCTTTAATGCCAGAACACATTTAATATGAACAATTTCAAGTCGGGAGACAAGACAACTTTATCGAATCGTGTCGCATGCCACAGTCATTTGAAAAACGTGAGTTCCTATCGGCATTTCTCTGTGACATCATATATTCGTGACAAAATGAGCAGCAGTCTGAGTTAAAGTTGAGAGAGAGAATTCAGAGTTTGATGCTCAAAAACACAAAATAATCTGCTTCATCAGGACGTGTGTGCATGCGTGCGTGCAGTTTTATCAGATCTTATGCAACCCCAGCGACATCAGCAAACAGCCCAACCGCTGTCATCGCACCGGAGTCAACCGTTGCTAAATCTTTACATGCAGAGACGTGTGACTGTCACTCAGTGAGCAGAAACACAGAAATAACCATAACTGCTCTAATTTTGGTTTACAGACTTTATGCTAAGCTAAGCTAACCAGCTGCTGACCTCAATTACGTATCTACCATACAGACACGAGGGTCGCGTCGATGTTCTCTTCGAACTTTGGCAGGAAAACTGTGAACTGTTCCTTTTAATCTTTACTGATGGATTACCTGAAGAGATCTGTGGATTTTGTGGCCTCTCACAGGGAGGAGGGAAACGAGCTCTACTGTGACTGATCATGTCCAGACACCAGCAGGTATAACATAAACAACAGACCTGACCCCGAAAGAGCCCAGAATAATAAAAGAAAATATAATTAACGGAAGAAATCCAAAAGAAGCGAGCAGAACGCTGCGTGCAGGCTGCAGGGCTTCTCTTGATTACGTCCGTCCACGTTTTCTGATCCATTTCCCAGGATGACCGCCACGTGAGAGGAGTATTAAATTCTCCTTTGAAGCATCTGCTACAATCAATCTCTTAAGATCAGTCTTCTGTGCTACAAACGTCGAGCTTAAGAGTCTTAAAGCTGTAAGGAACTTTTAAAAGTTACGGATGAAAAAAGCTTGAACTTCTTTGCTGCCGCAGGTCAGACGAGGTAAACACAGCGTACCACAGTCACTGATCAGCAACCGGCTCAAGAGATTGCTGATAACTCGAGGAAATGAATTTTTTAATGGGAAATTTAATGTGCCAAATGTCGTGTAATTGTCATTCGTTGTTGAGAACCAGAGGAATCTGCAAGCTCATGTTTCATTTGCTCTGGCAGATGTGTCTTCTCTGTCTCTCACGTCTGCTCAGGCCAATCACAGCTGTTTGTTTAATATGGGACAAGTTTGATGCTACAGCAGTACAAGGATGGAAGAGGTATGCGTGACGTCACCCACAGCTTAGTCCCGCCTCTAAAGATCAGTGAAGACGTGGATCATCAGCGGACCTGATGCCTGCTTGCTCAAACTAAAATTCATCCTCAGTACAGTCATGAACGGGGAAATTAGCTGATGTTACAGATGCTAACTGGAGAAAATCCATTACAAATATAAAAGTACACAACATGTAATGCATTAACCATCATCGGTAAAGCCGGACCTGTCAGCGAATGACTTCTGTTTGCTGTTACTGAAGCAAACAGGCCTCACAGTGAATTTGTGTTGTTTCCATCTCTTCTTGTTCAGTTTTTGGCTTCATTTTCCAGACACGCTTCCTGTAAACAAGAGAAAACTATCCTGTCTGTGTCCAAAAATAACAAAAGTAACTTTAAATTTATCTGATCTGTACAAAACTGATGCGTAGTTTGCAGTTTTACGGTGGTGGTTACATATTATGTCTTGAAATCTGAGCTGAGACTAGAGGAAGTTACTGGTCCCAGTCAAAGTATTGAACTCCTTTAAACTCGCTCCACCTGTAATAAATAATCTCCTTAAAAACTTTATCACCACATCCAAATCTTCTTATTTTGGACCGCTAGGTAAATGAACTATAGCTGACACCGTCCTTTAAAGCCCAGCTGAGATGCATCTCTGCGAACAGATTGTCTCAGGAGTTTTGTCTCGGTCATCAGACAGGTGTCCGACCGGTTGCTCGGGCCCGGGTTAACCTCAAGCCCCGGGCCTGGCTCTGATGCCGTAACGCCGGAGGTCAGAGGTTAATGGAGCAGAGTGGCGCCGAGCAGTCATCCCCCAGGATCCCGGGTGGATTTGGTAAACAGTGAAGCTGTCACTGCAGATTAATACTGAGAGGAGGTAGAACAGGGCCGAGCACACAGGGGGGCTAATGGCTCCCAACTCAGCCATGAAAGTGCCTGTCTTCCCCATTCTCCTCTCTCCCTCATCCCCACAGATAAGCCCTTCAGGCTTAGAGAGGGAGGAGGAGGCGGTGGAGGAGGAGGAGGGGGGCGGCAGAAGAGGCAGAAAAAGGAGTTACTTCTGACTAACAAGAGGGCAATAATCACAAGTGTACTTGGCACTTGAAACTCTGGAGAGTGAAGAGAAAAGCATCTCAGCACTGAGAAGTTTCCTCTGCTTGTGTGGACGCAGATCTCTGCCTCGAGGTCGCTCGCTGTAAGAGCAACAACCCCCGGCTGGCAGCCCTCCACTGCTGGGGGATCTTTGGGGACTTTTTTTCATGAAGCAAGCTTTGACACCACAGTTTGTCTGTCACTGCATCTCAGATAGGAGGGGGGCGGCACCCACCACATCACATATGCAGCTTGTGTATCGAGGCAGGCAGGATATTGTATGTCATGTCACTGCAGTGCTCTAGATTGCGGTTAACAATCTCACCACAACTCATACGACAGAGAAACAACTAGAAGGATACGAACGCCTGTTTAAGGTCTTATCTTAGAAGATAGTGTCTAATTACATCATGCACTAATAATCCCTGCAGGTCAGAGAGGTGCTTTCCCATTTATGTAATATTTGATGCAGGATTTTTTTGTGGTTGAATTTTATGTTTTGGAATTTTTATTTTTTGGCAAATAACATTTTTATTATTCTCACGACTGGATACATTTCCCATAAAAACATTGGAAAGCGTCGCAAGGCGGCCCTGTTTCCTGCTCCGAGTTTAGTAAATATGATATTTCTACACTGTAGACATGTAGGTCATACATTAGAAACAGACTCAGGAGACCACTGAACTGATTCGTTATCATTAGTGTGTTTTCATTAGAGTATAATCACCTGAAAATAAGAATTGTTGTATGTTTGTTGTCCATGACAGACAATCTAAACTCTGACCTGTTGCTTTTAATGTGAATTTGTGCAACTTCACCTGTAGGTGGCACTAAATCGGACACAGTGGACCTTTAAAGTGACTCTGATTGACTGACTAAATGTGTAACGTTAAAGCCGCACTTTAGCCGAGCGACGCAGAGGAGTGCCAAAAGCTGCAGTTCCTCAAACGTCCACTTGAGGCTGGCTCCAGAAGTGAGTCAGTCTCCATAAGTCCCCATGTTAAAAACTTCACAGCAGAAATAAACATGTTTACAGCCTGGTACAAAAAACAGTTTTGGTCTCTATAGCTAATTTCAACTGTACTGAGGGTGAATTTATATACAAGAGTGTGTGTGTGAGTGTGTGTATACCTCTAACTGTCTAACTGTGTGTGTGGCCTGTCTGAAATAACTGTAGTTTACTGTACACAGTCCCACTCTTTCCTCCAATTACCCCTGATGCCCCCTCCCAGCTATGTTGTCAGTTGGCCTGTGGGGGGGTCCAGAGCAGGAGGAGAAGAAGAAGAAGGAGGAGAAGAGGAGGTGGAGGGTTTTGTCTGAGGAGTAGTCCATTGTACAGTTCACACAATGAGGCCGAGGCTTTGATCTTAGAGGGGTGCACCTCTCCTCTCTGTCTCCTCCACCCCGCCTCCTCCTCTTCTTCTACTCTTTCTTTCACTTTTCTCTCCCCGGTATTAACCTTGACCCTCCACGTACCGCCAAGAGGGCCGAGAGGAGAAAGAGGAAATGAAACACTGATTGAAATGAATGAAAATGTAATGAAGTAAAGAGTGGACTGGAGGACCGGAGGAATAAAAAAATCAGTTGTTATATTCCTCTCCTCCTTCCTTATTAAAAGGCCCGGGGGACGCACTGAGATGACCCTTTGACAGATTGTTTGTGGTATATTGTTCAGCCTCCCTCGTCTCTCCGCTGACACAGAGCAGGTGCTGCTAGGCGGAGGCTTGATCCGAGGATATGGGAGGGTTTGCTATAAGTGCAGAGGGACGGGGGTGCTGCTATGCGTCCCCCTGATGGAGCATGTCGGGTCAATATTTTCTATACGTTTTGTGACTGCAATGCAAATTCTGCTGCACCAATTCAACCGTTCTGGCCCCATCATGTCCTGAAAACACAGCGCTAACCCCCACCGCCGCCTCTTACCCTAACCCTCCCACCAATAGCCCAATGCTCCAGTGAACGTCTATAGATTCCTGGATCTGCACAGCGTTGCATTGTCTGCCTTCCTCTGGCTTTCTGCCAAGAACCGAGCCAAGCTTTTTTTGGAAAAGTTGTACTTCACCAGAGCCCTAATCTTTTCTCTCCCTCTCTCTATGCTCCGCTTCTTTTCTTGCTCCCCTCCCTCCTCCATTCTTTCTTTTCTTCTCCCCCGCTCGGCTGTTTTCTTTATGCCACAGAGCTCTGCGAGTATTTACCGATGCGCTGGCATTGAGGCTTATTGTCTGCAGGGCTGGATGGAGTGCAAAAGGCGGAGTGGAGTGGAGGGGTGGTGCCGTGGCTGCTGAATAGGACATGCGTGTTGTACAGTAGAGATCTGAGATATGCTCACTACTTTTATATGTTGCCCGTAAAACCTTTCGCTCATCTTTAGCGGTATCTGATGACGCAGATTTCGTGTCCATCTCTGAGATCTTTCTGCCACCGACCCAGCACGCTGGAGGTGGATGAAATTTAACTTGTAGCGATTAAATCTTCCACAGTAACATCTCTTTCCCCGGTACTCCAGGTTACTCCGGGTATTCCCCAGACGTCACTGTGAACAGCTTTTATTTGAAGCGTTCTATAGAAGAAGTACTCCCCATGACAACTCTTGACCACAAGCTCTTTGACTCAGTGTAGGAGGTGAAGCACGTTTGAAACGAGAGAGATCTTGTTTGGAAAACACACATAACCACACCTAACGTGAAATTGTACTTGTTTTGAATAGCTGCACTTGACATTGAGGCTAACAGCCTGCTATCAGAAACTCTCCCGCCTCCGTCGACCTCTCTCGAAGAACTCTTTTGCATATTTTTGTTATCTTAAAGGTCCAGAGTGTGAGATTCTGTTGGTCAGACAGGTGTTTTTGGTAACTTTACCAACTACAATACATCATACGTCTGTCCACCTTGTTTGGTCTGCGCCAGTTTAGCAGTTTCTACATGAACTCACAGTTTTTTAGGTTATTTTAGGGACTTCTGTGGTTGTGTTTCTTATTTGTCCTCTTCTCGCTGGGTTAACGTGTTCATTTCTGCTGTGAAGTTGGACATTTTAACATGGGGACTCACTTCTGGAGCCAGCCTCAAGTGGACGTTTGAGGAACCGCAGGCCGCTCACCAATTCCATCTCTGAAATAGTGTTTTGTAGCATTGTTTCGACACATTAGGTCGGTGGAAATGTTTGCGTGATTGCGTGACGGGCCTCTATTTGTCTTGAACTCAGATGTTGGTCTCAGATGTTCAGATGCTCAGAAGAGAGGAGATGATGAGGCGATGATGTTTCCAATCCAAGGTCTCTTACTGAATCAAGATGATGGTGATCTGTAAACGCTATTTTTTCCATCCTTTGAGCACAACCAATGAAATTCCTCGCATTGTATTGCAGTGAAGGCAGATAGCTCGGAGACCCTGCCAAACAAAACCACATTTATCTGCATGCTGTCAAATACCACAAAAGGCAATTTGTTTTTCTAATTTTGGTAAACTTCCCTTTTTAAAAATTCCTTTCCTTTAACTTCATGTGACTCACTATCTCAGTCACTCATTAACTTGACGTGATAAGACCTGTATTTCCTCAGGGCGGCTCAGAGGAGGAACTTCTTTCTCTGGTCTGTCCCTGCACTCCTCCTCCACCCTGAAGTTGACCCCCCAGCTCACTGTCGCCTGTCCCAGCAGCACCCACACCCTTCGGGGGGTGGGGTGTTGCCGGTTAGGCGGCCAGCATCCCTTTACCTGACAGCACTCAACATCCCAGACGTAAACACGGGTGACAAATGGGCCATGATATCAGGTATCAGGTGTCGGCGTGGAAGATTTATAAGGTAAGACAATGGGAGGCAGACACAAAAAGCTCCTATCTTACCATCAACGCTCAGAGGGCTGGTTCCCCACCGCCGCACTTTGGTCTTAGCAGCCATGGGGAAAATTATTTCCTCCTTCAATCCTCTCAGCTTTCTCATCCATGTGGCACAGATTAGCTGCTCTCACATAGCTGAATCACATATTAAGTAGCTCAGCGGGAGGACGTGTTTTGGTGTGCTGATTGAAGACAGAGGAATCAAGCGAGGCGCAAGAGGACTTGTTGTGAAATGACGGAAGTTCCCACTCATGACGAGGGAAGTTCGGGGTCAGATGCAGTTGCGTTCGGGACTGTGGATGCTGTCATCCTGCTTCACAGCGAGCAGCTGATCGACCTTCAGTCGTCCTGACAGGAAACAGCTCGTCTCTTTGCATTAAACAGGCTTGTTTTTGTCGCCGTCTTTGATAATAATGCACAGGAAATGTGTGCAGGGGAAGACATTTAAGCAGCAGACCACACAGATGTAATCAAGGAGTGTAAAAAAACAATATTCAGACCGCGTGCAGAGCTGGAATGATAAATTATAGCTGTTATCTGCATGCACCTGGTTCACAGTCTCTCCCTTTTGGTTTGGATTTCAACACAAGGCCTCATATTTCAACTGCGACTACACTTAGATCATACGTGTCTTCATGATGAATTAAAGCGGTATATCAGCGTACCGTAGTCTGATTCAGCACAACTCCCACGATACTTCTATAAAATCTGCATTAAAGGTCTGCGGTGTGTGGGATTTAGCGACACCTAGCGGGGAAGTTGCAGATTGCATCCAACTGAATACTGTTTCCAAGAACTCTGGCACATGAAGAGCAAAAGGCCATATGTAGATCAGAGTTTGGTTTGTCCGCTCTGGGATACTGTAGAAAAAATGGCGTACTCTGTGGAAGAGGACCCGCTCTCACTGCAGCTCATTTTCAGACAACAAACACACAAATATTCACATTTTCAGGTTATTATACAGTAATTAAAACATACTGATGACTATTCTATTTGATTCCTGCCAATAAATATGACACACTGGACCTTTAATTGATTTTTTTCGGACATTCAGACACTCAATAAGTTGAACTTTTTAGCAAACAGTTGCATATTTACACATTATTCTCCATTTGAAGTCGTCTCTCTGGCCACTAGAGGAATGAAAGTCATTCTTTTAGCTCTTATTTTGGTCAAATCATCTCCTGGGGGAAATATTTGGTTCTGCACCAGCGGGTCTCGAACTCTTTGGTGCAGAGCAGGTAGTGTGTGGTGGGTTTTCAGAGCAAACAGTGACGTTACGAGAGAAGTGGGAGTGAAACAAAACAGCAAAGTCTTGGGGCTGGTCAGCTAAACAATGAGCTGAAACTTGTTGTCACGTTGTTTTCATGTTCTCATTCGACTTTGTTCCCGTAAAAATAGAATTTACAGCTTCTTTTTTTTGTTTTGCTGTGGTGCTTTAACAAGCAGAGACATCATCCTGATAAACTCAGCAGCACAGCAGGATCCTCTCATCCATCACTGAGGCGATGACAGGCGAAAGAGGAGATGAGTCTGTCGGGGAGGAAGGGGGCGCTGGCGCCGCGTACCATGAGATCCAGAAAGGATTCTCGAAACAATCCTGCATACTACCCACCCCGTCCACCCCCGCACCCAGCCACCTTCCCCCTCACAAGATACAATCAGCCACCATCTCCTCCTACACCGTGCGCCCACGGCCACCCTCAGAGGACCTGAAACCGGAGACGCAGTGAGCAGAAGTGAACCTCCATCCCGTCATCCCCACTCCCTGTCCTTTGTCTCTTCACAATGTGGAGCCGTACAGTGAGCGAACAGTCAACAGATTCCTCGCACAGCTCCTCAGGGAAAGACCACAGCTTTTAAGCCTCAGTGTGTGTGTGTGTGTGTGTGTGTGTGTGTGTGTGTGTGTGTGTGTGTGTGTGTGTGTTAGATGGTACCTGGCGGGGTGTTTGTTTTTACCTGCATTTAACCTCTTTTTGTTCGACTTTTCATAAGTCACACTGACCGTGACACATTTTCCTCATATGCAACGTGTCGGCATGACGGGAGAGCTGTTAACTGTGTTTAGACTACTCTGTAGTCTGCAGCACTTTGGAGCGTTTTAAGCCTCTTTTAGCTCGTTGTTTTGGTTTTAGTTAGCTACTAGCTGGTGACATAGTGAAGCATTCAACAGATAAATCCAGATATTCCCATTAAAAATCGGTAAAAAACAAAATATTTCACTTTTATTTTTTCTTCTTCTTCTTCTCAATTCTGCGCCAACTCTCTCACTGTGATTGCAAGTCAGTGTGACATCAACATGATTTAAAACGTGTTATCTCATGGTGGAAAAGTTACACAATGCAGCTTTGTTTATTTAATTTTTTTTAATATGCATTTTAAAGTCTGCCTGAAGTTGCAGAATATGAATCATTGTGTAATAATTAGTCCACTGGATGAATCTGTTTACATCACTGTACTTTATTTTTTACAGCGGGTCATCAGTCTTATGATTGCACATCATTAATATCCACAGAGCAGCATTTTTCCACTGCGGTCTAAACATGGCGTCGCACCAAATTCTCAAGTTCCCTCAGTGGGCGGGGATTTCCCAGCGGGTCGCCGACTCTCGGCCGCGATTGGTCAACAAGGGACGGTTGAGTTTTGAGTGACGGGCTGTCGGAGGGGATCCATCGGTAGGGACAATGTGCCCACTCGGAGGCTCAGAGGTCAGCCCGCTAACAACGGCTCCACTGGTGAAGTTTGTTTTCTCGTGAGGAGCCGCCCTTTCATGTATGCCACTCATTATCAGAGCTCGTGCCCCCCGCTGCCCCAAACAAGGCTGTCTGTGTGTGTGTACGACCGTGTGTGTGTGTGTGTGTGTGTTTTACCCAAAAACCTCTTTATATCTTTCAGTGACCCTGTTTTGTCTGAACTGGAGCGAATACAATTGGGAATCCGGCTCAGGTTGACCTGAGTTGATCCAACGTTGTCTGTCTGTCTGTCTGTCTGTCTGTCTGTCTGTCTGTCTGTCTATCTATCTATCTATCTATCTATCTATCTATCTATCTATCTATCTATCTATCTAGATATCTAGATATCAGAGGCCTTTCCCAGGCCTCTAATAACCGCAGCTATCTTTCATCTATCAGCATCTTTCAGTTATTTCCAGCTGTCCGCACTCCAAGCTTTTACATAATCGCTGTTGCAAAAGGACGCACATCTTGAAAAACGCTGTGCAGATATGGAATAGTTCCTGGAATGTGACTACCCTTGGGGGTGATGTCAACAGGGCCAGATTTTTTTTTTTTCCTGTAGTTGTAGGAGTTGCTGGAGAGCAGCAAAGTGAGATGAGAAACAGTGGACGTCCTGTGGAGGAACAGACAGAGCGGAGATCAATAGCTTGAGGAGATAGAGGAGTGTTATTTTGAGCCGAAGCCAGATAGACACAGGCCTTTTGTGTTGAAGATGTGAGAGCGACTGAGGCTGTGTGAATTCATGGACTTCGCATGAGAGAGCGCATAAGAATGCATGTGTGCAAAACGCTGGATGTGTGCATGTGCGTAGGTTCGGTTGCATTTTGGTATGTGCGTTGATCAGACGTGGCCCCCTCCCTGGAGAAGAAAGCAGCCCACTGTCCTCATGCTGTCCCGGGTCTAAAGTCTAGCCTGGCCTGGCTGGCCTGAGACGGGGCCTGCATGGCTGGAGCTCTGTGTCTCTGCACGTTGAAGCCCGGCCTTGTTCCCAGCTGTTTGTTCAGCTGGCCCACCAGCGGGGACACCAGGGACTGAAACCCCCCACTCAGGCCCGGTCGGACACCTCCACCGCCGCACCCACCCAGGTCAATAACCTCCTGACCCCCTCACCCGAGGGTTATTTGCTCCGAGGCCATCGTTCAAGAAGGGTGTTTTGTTCGGCCCTCGTTTGGTCCGCAGTCCTCGCTTAGGCTCTTGTCATCAGTGCCATTGATCTGCTCCAAATGAGCTGATTAGGGAGGCCTGCAGTTTGTCCTGTTGAGTGCTCCGGCCTAAGCCGGGGCCTGAGCTCGGCAGGATGAGGAGGGAGGGGGTCATGAGGATGAGGAACAGGGGTCAGAGTGCACGCAGAGCAAACACAGTCGGGCATTCACGCTCAAAGATGCAACATGAAATTAGTGATTGTTTGAAGAGGATTGGATCAAGCCCGTTCTGTCGTGTTTGTTATGTCAGTTCAAACCCCCGTCGCTCAGATCAGCGTCGTCTCTGACGGCTTCTTTGATTTTCACTAATGGACATCATTTCACTTTGAGTGCGACAGGCGTCTTTTAAGATGACGTGTGAAGCCATGAAGGCTACATGAGGATTCCAGATTCCAGTGTACAAACGCAGAAAACCAACAAAACCAGCAGGTAACACGGGAGAAGCTGGAACCAGACACTTCAAAAATGACTCTAATCAATAGATAATAGTTGCCAGAATAGCCACTGATCGATTTCTGGATTGATTAACTAATTATCGCAGCGTTAGCACTGTTCCACACACACTTCTTTCTCTATTTTTTCTGTATTTCATGTTAAATATTTGATATTTTCCTTCAAATTAAACAACATAAAGGAAACATCATCTTAATTTGGGTGGTGGGAAATGATTGATTGATTTATCGATCAAAATCGAACTCGAAATCGATTGGAAGTTATAAGTTCACCCTCTGTTGTTATATGCTATACGCTATTTGCAGCGAGGCGGTAACTTCCGTGGCTGCAAAGTGAAGCTAAAACAGAAAAACTGCAGTTCCTCGGACGTCCAGTTCATACGAGAGGACGCTGAGCGCTTTCTGCCCGGTTAATGAGAGCGTTCCGTAATCAAAAGAAACATTTATCATGTTTGACGTCAGTAACTGTGTCGTGTTATTCTTCCCTCGCCAGTTTTGCAGTTGAAAAAGTCGACTCATTCTGATCTTTATCACATGGATGTTATTCATGAGGTAAATTAGCCACAGCGCGTCCAGCTGAGCATCATTTAATCAAATGAATCGCAGCAGCCCGACCACCAGCAATCACACAGAGCTCTGATTTAAGGATGGGTTAATGAGACTTGAATAAAGGCCGAGTTTGTTTGCTTGCGTCCAGATATCAAGGCGGCACTGTGTGTCCAGGTTAAATATAAGTTACATATACAGAAGAAGGACACCGCTGCAGAATCTCAGAGTTTTTACTCTCACTCGCTCCGAGCTCTGCATGTGTACCTGCGTGCATGCATGCACGTGTGTGCACGAGCATGTACATCCATGATAATTACAGTCTTAGTGAAATCTAACACTCCCACCACTCGCTGTGTAAACTGAGAATCCTCCCTCTTCTAGGTCAGGGGATTAAGAAAGACGAGGCCTTCGCTGAATGAGCCGCACATTACTCCGAGACACCCTTAACACTCGTCGGAGGGAGACATCAATAATATCAGAGGATTGAGGGGGTTTGTCTAAGACCCAGAGATAAGGAGACGGGGGCCCGTTAATGACAGACAAAGAGAGGTTACCTACAATTACTCACACAATTTGTCTGCGGAGCATAAACAGAGGAGCAGTGATTTGAAATAATGAAGCGTATTGTATATCATTGTGCACATGCGTGGTTCGAGTCTCTCTTCATATATCTGATCTGAAACGAGCCTCGCGGCTACAATGAGGCCTTTGTTTTCCTCGCTTGTTTACTGCAAGCTGATATTTTCCACAATTGGAGCTGGTTTATGGTGTGAAAACGTTTCTTCCAGCGAAACTGCAAATATGTTGGAAGGATGCTCGTTGTAATTACGCAGCACAAATGAAGACGTCTTGCCAAAGGTCTATTTTTCTTTTTTTTTAAGCTCTGTGTTATGCTGTGTCACAGGTCAAAGTTTACAGGGTTAGAACGGACACTGTGTCCTCACATCCGTCTTCATTATAGGTCTGGAAGTACTCAATGACCAGACCTCCTCCTCCTCCTCCTCCTCCTCCTCCTCCTCCTTTTCAAAACTATCTGTCCACTTCTGATAAACAGCTACATCAGAGGACGGGCTTGACACGATCCACCAGTGTCGCTCCGAGCCGCTCATATGTTCATCTGCAAATTGAAGCACATTTAGATGACGCATCGCTTGCATACATTTCTGGAGATAGAGGGCGATGACAGCGTGCTCCAGACTTGTTTAAGCCCTGAAATTCATGCACCTCATTGTTGTGGGTAAAAGAGTCCGAGTGTAGCTTATAAAGGTACAAAACACAAACATCAGGCCACAAGACAAGGAAAAATAAGCTGTTAAAGTTTCACACATGACAAACTTTAACTGTTTCTGTCTGAGCTGCAGCTCCACAAACGCTGCCCTACATGTGTGCAATCTCTTCCTCCGCGTGTTCATCATGCTGCAATTCTGATGCGTGTTCATGTTCACATTTTACAGGAAGGAACAAAAGAAAGTCGCTTTTTCGACAAATAAATGAGACTCCAGCCGAGGGTGAAGATCTGCTGCCTGAACTGCTAACAGCTGCTACATCACACACACGTGGGTGGAAACTTGGCAGGAACAGGTAAACTGTGTCGATGAATATCATGCATATGCTAAGAGAGAAGGCATTGCACAGATCGTGCAAACAAACTGCAGGTTAACATGCACAAATAAACATGATCTTTAAGGCGTTAGTGGTTCCAAACCTGAGGGTCAGGCCCCGAGAAGGGGTCACACGAATATTAACCGAGCAGGACGTCAGAAGAACTAAACAAAATTGTGTTTGTGTGTGTGAAATACTGAAGTTTTCTCTTTGGACCTCGTTCTTCTGAAACCGAACTGACCTTGCTTCATATTAAGGGGTCACAAACACACGAAAAAAGACTTTCTAACTGCGGTTTGCTGCAACTTCATCATGTGCGGCTTCATATTTGCACATCACGTTGAACTGAGAAACATATGTGGAGTGTGTTTGTCATTATGAACCAAAAAAATAAATAAATTACTGACTGTGGATCAGAATCGAAAAATCTGAAGTTCTTACAGTATTTAAAGAAAGTTTTTGGATGACAGCACTAATAAAACCATCCATAGCATAAATGAAGTGTCGGTTTCATACGAACGCTCACTTCTTGTGCAGATTCAACAGAAAAGCTGTGTACGTGACGTCACCAACACGTTTTGAAGGTCAGATCTGTGTAGCCATGTTGGTAGTCCTGCCTCAAACAACTGCACAGCTACAGAGACCAAAACTGTTTTTTGTACCAGGCTGTAAACATGTTTATTTCTGCTGTGAACATGGGGACTTATGGGAGACTGACTCACTTCTGTAGCCAGCGTCAAGTGGACGTTTGAGGAACTGCAGTTTTTGGCTTCACTTCACAGCGACGTGAGGTTTAACATGTTTATTATCTTTTGTTTATCTTTTTATTAGATAAAGTCTCCCAGGCTAAATGCTAAGCTACATATTTACAAGCATATTAGCTTCATATTTAATATGAGAGCGGTGTCAAACTGTTGACGAGAAGAAGAAGAAGAAGCAAAATGTCGAACCGTTCCGTCCTGCAGGAGTTAACTAAACTCTCACAAAGAACTTCAAGCCGTTGTTCCGCAGCTACTTTGCATTGTTACATATATTAGTTCAAAACAGCTGCTATGGAAATAAGATCCCATACAGATCCTATTTTCTAGTCCTCCAAACCCACTAAATGCAAACTTTATTCTCTTGTCCTTTTAAGAGTGACTCACTGAAACATGATTACTCTTGTCATGTGGCTCCCACCATAGAGAACCTCCTGGGTTTCTATCCCAAGTTCAGGAAACTGAGGCCTACAGTGGAGCATCAAACCCGCTCCAAAACAGACTAAACTAGATTGAATCAGACGTTTTGACCAAACCAGAACAGACACAACACATGTGAGGGGGGGGGCGCGTCCCTCTTCCTCCCAGAGGTCGTTATCAGAACAATGACATCACTGTAGTGTTGCCTGTCTGTGACATTACCAAATATGTGGCGACGAGCAAAGGACGATGACGGGAATGAGACGGAGAGAGATGGAAAGAAGGATTCATTGACAGAGACAGCAGCAGTTTCAGAGAGAGGGAATGAGAGAGAGAAAGCCTCGAGCTGCGGCTTGGCTGAACTCGCCGTGAACCTCGGCAGATTTATTTTCTCCGGAGCCTGTTGCTCGCTCAAAGGGGGCCAGATTTACATGCTTCTCCCCGGGCTGCTGTGAGGAGCTGAGGATGGGATAAGTGGGGTGAGGGGACGAGATGGAGGCTAAGAGTCCGCTCTCTTTGCCGCTTAATAATCCGGCCCTCGGCTTCATGTGCCCCTCGGTGGAGAAATTCCTGCTACACCATGCATGCTATGCTAATTAGAAACAGTCCCTCCATTAGAGCGGGGTGTTTCATTTTGAACCCCGTCGCTCTTATTGACGGAGCTTGGCGTGAGCCGATGGATGCCTGCTCTGCTCTGCACTCGTAGGCCGTTCCCTGCGTCCTCTGTGGTGACATACGAGGAGGGTTATGTAATTTTCTAACATAATCTGGTTTATGTAACATAACGTTGTTGCGCTTGCACAAGTACACAAACACGGGTGCGTCCATGCTAAGATACTGTATTTAAAATATTGGTTTAATAACAGGAGGGTTTTTCACGTATCAGCAGTAAACCCTTGACTTTTCTTGACAGTCCAAGCACAAAGACTTCTTTCCAGACGTTTTTCAGCAATATTCAATATTCAGACAGAAATCCATCGCCGTTTGAAGCGATACCAGCTCCTCCCGCTGACAGCACGCTCGTTAGTCCAGAAGGCGACGCAGCCACAGGACATGATTTATTTTAAGAGTCATAACTTAATTGTGGAAAAAAACTCTTGGCTCTCTTGCATCACTGACGTTCTCCCAACTGTTCCACGTAGGCTACAGTATCACCAACAGCTGATGGCAACATTACTCAGGCCTTTTGGGAAATGTAGCAAAAAGTGAAGAGACGAAAAGAAAAATCGCAGACGCAGCAAATCCAACATTTTATAGTCTGGTTTATCTGTGGACGTATGAAAGGAGCGCGTGCCGCGTGTCTCCGGAGGCGGCCTGCTGATGTCGTCAGGGTTATCTTGGATTTGGCGTATGAACTGAAAGAAGTAGACATTAAGGAGGTCTGATGAAAAACACAGGATTGTGGGAAGTGTAGGAACAAGCTGCGTCCAAAATATTACCCACCGATGCTCCTTACTTGTGCTGAACGTAGATAACTTTTTATTTCACTTGCCATCGGTAAGAAGGCCGGTCAAGACCTGTGCACCACCTTTCCCTCCCTCTGCTTCGGTTGTTCATTGACACACTAATCGGCGGTGAACGCACAGCGAAAGGTGACTTTGAGAACAGGGACTTTCAGAGCAGGTGGGAGTTCTACTGACAAGGCACACAGGCCTACATAGGAGGTGTAAGTTATGGCCCCCACTGGGTGACTTGAATTTGACACCCCTGGGTCTAAATCGAGTCTTCGTCGCTAACTTTGTCTGCGGTTTCCCGAGCCGATGAGAGCGGTGAGAATCAACCAAAAACAATGAGCTGTAAAGCAAAGCGCAGTAAAAGTCTGCTTCTTCGATTTTTTTTTTTTGGACTCTGGTTTAATTCTCCAACTTCATGGGAGTCCGTTACTAAATCACTGGAGTAGCCCTTTAAGAGAACAAGTCAGCCTTTTGCTGCCAATTTGCCTCGGTGGCTAACCACAGTCCTGCAAACCAAAGAAATTCCCTGGAGCCCAAAAAGCATTTTTCTCATAGACCACCATTAAAACAGATGTCTGTAAAACTGTTGACAGGACACCTCCAACTGCAAATAAGCCTGATTTATATTTGTTATGCGAATTTTTAAACTGTAACGGTCTGATGTACAGACTCTGAGCCGAGGAGAGAGCGAGGCGGTAACGCTGTACGGACGCAAACTCCGAGCATGAACGGCTGCCATTTTGGAGTCTGGTTCTCATAATGCATCCATGGGTTTACCACCCACAACATTTTCTTAGTTGTTTAGTGCCAGATAATCTACCGTAGGGCAATGGGAGGGTTCTGCGTAGAGCTGAAGTGAGGATGTGTGAGACACAAACCCAGACTGGTAACCACAGAAACGCTTTTTAAGGAAGTGACACTATAATTTTTTTGTTTTTCAGACGTGAATTTCCTCACGCTTTCAGTGCAGTGAGTGTTTTTGAGGACAGCTTTCAGTGGCCGTTAAAGGAACTGCAGCTCAGTAGTAGCTGCAGTACTTCCACATCGGCTGCGACGTGTAAACACGGTGGTTTCCCTCTTACAAATACCAAACAGAAGTACGCGCCTCACCTACCAGATCGAGGCTTCCACAACAGATAGGACATTAAAACAACATATTATTCCTTTAAGAGCTAACGTAAAGCCTCGGCGGTGACAGCTGTCCGTGTTGTACCCAAAAGTCAAACAGGATGCACGCTCCAGTTACTGCAGTTCTAGCTCATGTGCTGTAATTGTAGAGGATAACACTGTATGCAAGCCCACTGAGGAAGAGAGGAATTAACTAGCTGTCCGCTGACTCAACTCTCTGTGAACCGCTTTTGGAACCAGAGGTCAGCAACTCCGGGTTTCATATCATTTTTTCCCTCCTCCGCTGTTTTTTCTTCATGTGTGCTGGGGGTGAGTTTAGGAGAGCAGGGGAGGCAGGAAAAGGCTTCTGAGCTCCTGATCCCAGCAGAGCTCAGAGAATTTGGCCGCTCGCTTTGTCTGACAGGTAACGCTCAACGCGCCTGTAGGAGCGGCCCAGCTGTGACCCAGAGACTGAGGAGGTGCGAGGGCGAAAGGGCAGACGAGAGCTCGGCGTAAAGCGTCAGACCTCCAGCCCCGTTATCGTGACGCGAATCCATCTTGCTCCTGTTAAATCAGGGGAAAAATAAAAACATAAATCACCTCCTCGGTTTTGACAAACCTCCCTTGATGATGCTCATCGCGTCGACTCGCAACTCTTTTCATTACGTTTAATTTATAAGGACAGCATACATTAATCTGCATGTGTGTCAGCGCGAGCCAGCTGGCTCAGTTTCAGCAGAACTTCTCTCATTATTTGTTTTTGCAGACAGTTTCCTTTTCTTTCTCTGGCTGTGCAATTTCTGTCTTCCTTCCTCTATCAAAAAAAATCGAGTAGCGGCCTCAGTAGAGGAACTTTTGATTGCATACTTTGTACAGACTTGCTAAATGTCTAGTTTTACTTCCCCAAACGCGATGTTGACGCTGTGCTAATAGCCAAGTTTAATTTGCTGAATCCGATGGATTATTGATGATTTGTAACGCTGTGATTTTCAGCAGCGTGCGGTGTGAAATCAGAAACAGAGAAGTCGAGGAGGGGAGGACGTTTTTTTGACAAGCAGCTGCCGACTGATGAGTCACGCCGTTACAAACCGATGCTGCGCAGCCAAAGGTTCAAACCTGCAAAACTTTAATTTGACCACAAGAAAATATACAGAAGTTTCCACGAGTATTAAATAATGTTTTTGGTGGAACGTTGCAGCCACTGGCTTTGAATATTTCACTCTACAGCTTAAATGAGGAGTGGAATAAGACGATTTTAACAACGCTGAACCTGCAGTAGCTGATTTTTCAGCCTCTTGGTGGCAGCACAACAAGCTACAATCACCTGAAGCTTGATGTTCCAAATGTGTTAGCTGCCTATTTACACATCCCGCAGTTACAGAGCAGCTTTAGCATTCATTTGGAGTCTTGTTTCCGTCCGCTTGACAAGTGTAAGTCCAATAAATCTCTCTCTTGTTTTGCTCCTGAGGGAAATTTAGCAGCTAAGGTTGGATCTGCTTTGATTTGGCCTTCGGTACCAGCTAGTCGCCAGCTTTGTCCGTCTGTTGATGATGAGAATGGTGAGACTCCAATCAAAACAGCACAGCTGCAGGCCCGGACACCAAAACAATGAGCTGAAAGACGCTAAAACACTTCGCAGAGCAGAGGGTACAATGACGAGTGATACATTTCTCTGGGTTCAACTCCTTTCACGTCAAACGCTTGAATGAGAGGTCATGTAAAATAATTTATATTTAGCCTAATAAGAACAGGAGAACAGAAAAACTACAAGGAATTTTTGTGGACAATCCATATCGCCACCTCATTTCATCTGATTTCGAGGGGAATCGAACTGAATCCAACCCGGTGTCAGTCAGAATAACTATAAAGAAACAGCCAATCTTCACGCTGACAGTCTTGTACCTTATATAGAGACTTCTTCATGACCAGTTAAAAACTCTTTACAGTGACTTTAAGGAGAAAATGGGTTAAAACACACGTCTGCGTGTAATAACAACCACACGCAAACTTTTGCAGACTTTTGCCATATGTGTACGGATGCAGTGCTGGCTTCAGATTTTAGAGGCTCAGACTCGTGTGAACGTGTTTGTCAAGACAGCACGGGCAGATGGAAGTCGATTTTTCAAGTAACGTTTCAATTATGAAACCACACGTTTGTGCACACACAAGGACGGCAGTGCAGGTTTTTTTTTTTAGGACTCTTATCAGTCGACTACGTGCACACACACTCCAGCATACTCGAGGCAAGAGTGGGAGGAGCGGATCAAAAGAAGATGTGGTTAAAAAAGAACACCCAGGGACACCCACCTCCACATAAACAGGGGATCTCCTTACCAAAAACAAAGAGGCCCGAGCAGCCAACCCACATCCAGCGGAACAGGGAGGGGTGAAAGGGACTTAAGGAAAAGGGGAGGACGCTGGGAGGTGGGGGGGATCAGAAAACATGTAACATGGGCGGAAAGGTAGAGCAAAATCATTCATTACTGTAATTACAACCTGAGCCCACTTACTCTTTCATTCAGGAGGAGGAGAAGGGAGAGCAGAGATTAAGCTTTGCCCACAGAGGGAGATAACTTGTCCTTGTTTCTTTCCCTCGAAACGAAGACATTAACGGAGACGAGCACACGTAACGCACGCTGCAGGAGTTCCTTAATCACTTAGAGCGATGCGGTTTGTGTCAGTGACTGAAACGAGCTATGAAAGGCCCGTCTAAGTGTCTTCATCGCGGTATTTATTTTCCCTCCCTGCTCTGAGTCATGCTGTCCTCCTCCACCTCGCTTCACTCATTATACCCTCCAGAGCAGAGCAGCGTTGGGCTGCCATGCAAACATTTCCTACTTTTCTCAAAGGAAATTAGCTCATTTGTTTACATACGACGACGATATCTGTCTTTCAAAGCGGCTGTAATCAGTATTCCTCTAACAACAATGACTCAAAGCACCATTTGTAACACGTTGATAAACCTATCGAGAATTATCATCCGACGATGCTCGGCAGAGCTTTGTAGCTGGTTTTAGCTCATTATTTTGATTTCCCCGCCCGCAACTTTACTATCGTGGTTCGCTTTTATAGTCTTGTTTTTTCGGTCGCAGGCGGCAGATGTTTTTCAGCAAATAAGCTCCGATAAACCGACACCGTACGCGACCTGCTCATCTCTCAAAACAACAAACTCGCAGAGTTAGAGCCGAGCTGGTGAGCACGGTCGAACGTTTAGCAGCTAAAGAGTGCTGTCGGAGTTGGTGGAGACCAAAAACAGAGCTCAGCAGAAAGCTCGAAGCTCACTAATTACTAACTAATTACTTACTCACTAATATTTGTTTAATCTGGACTGTAGAGCCTCTTTATCACCGATTCCCTTTAGTCTCTAGGCTAAGCTAAGCCGCTGGCTGTAACTTCATATGAGATGGACACATTTCCCAAGATGTTTTTTGTATTAATGTGAGGAAGGTTACATCAGATCTGTGAGGAAACAGCTGCTCAGTCATGTGAGTTAAACATTTGCCACATCAGAGATTATTTTGAACCCATTTGTGCCCTTGAATTTCAACAAAACTCTCAACACACACTCGACCTTTTCGAGAACTCGCAGGGGAACAAAGTATAACTAAGAGGAAGCTTTGGTTTTAAGGACCTCCTGTGTCTTTGTGCGCTAAACTACCTCACCGTCTGTTTGTCGAACATTTTCTGGAGTAAGTTGACTCACTTTGTGACCACAGCTTCTGGCCTCTTGCCTTTTTTTTTTTTTTTACAGCCTCCCCCGTCAAATGTGTTTACCTTCCTCTCATCTCCGTGTGTCCCTCGGGACTTCTTAAACGCTACCTCGGGTGTCCCTCTGGGGAAGCAAACGTGCCGGTGGAGAGGAAGCGAAACAGTAGCCTAATGTGATCTGAGGACAACAACAACAACCATGCCTGGAAAGTTCACCTAGAGGGGGCCACGTCGCGTTAATGCTGGAGCTTCCAGTCATTCAGGAGACCTGCAGGTGTTTCATCCATGCCAGGAAATAAACCTCAGGCATCCTGTAGCAGTCACTCAGAAATACGATCCAATAAATGCATAGAAAGGTACATATAGTATATACATGTGCGTGCATGTGTGGATGTTTTATGTGCAGCGTGTGTGGTTTGCGCTGTGCATGTGGTCCTTATCAGACATCCAACATTTTTTCTGTAACATTTATACTTTAATTATTCTTTGATTTTGTCACAGAGGAGACACAGACGGCGCTTTGTTGTATCATATGTGTGTCAGTGCGGGTCATGAGTCTCAGTCTTCAGGAAGAAATCTGATTTTTAAACTCGTCCGGACGGGACTGAGACAGAGCACAAGTGGCACCCAGTGCACGGACGCCGTACTGCACCCAAAGGCGTCTCTCACTGACCTGGTTGAGACATGAGCTGAGCTATAAGTCTAAACACAGTCTCCGGTTTATTACTTTGCATGTCTAAGTTGACACTTCAGGCCAGCTCGTTGCGTATTAGCCTGTAATCGCCGTGTGGTCGTAAACACGATGTTTTGTAACGTTCCATATAAATATAATTACAGCGAGCAAGTTATAGCTTTGTTGACGCATATATATAGAGAAGTAAATAGTTTTAGCATAAGTGATGATTAACTAATTAAAACAAGATCAATCCTGCGTCCGCTGTGGTGACATACGCTGTAAATTAATCCAGTATATGTTGAAGAATAAAGAAATCATGTTGTGATGTAATGTTATTCACTTTTGAGCAGAGAGTTTGAAGACTAACCGCTCACATATGCGTGTGCTAAATGTGAAGCTGCAGCTAGCAGCAGGTTAGCTTAGCATAAAGACTGTAAACAAGGGGAAACAGCTAGCGCGGCTCCATCCAAAAAGAACTCAGTCTTACTTATTATTATCTCTAAAGCTCAGTGGTTAACACGCTCGATCTAGAGCCGGTTGACCCAGTGGTTCCAGGTTTGGATGCTAACAGAGGCTAACTGGCTGCAGGCTGCGGCTTCATATTTAACAGACGGCAACATGTTGAGCTCCACCTCCAGATTTTGCCATATCTTGTTTGTTTAATCTTCAAGTTGTAGTTTTATAGTTGGCTATGTCTGGGAGTGTAGCCATCACCATGATCCTTGATGGTGACCAACAGATTTGTGACCTTTGGACAGAACTATGTTAGCCAGCTGTTTCCCCGTGTTTACAGGCTTTATGCTAAGTTAAGATAACCCGCTACCGGCTGTAATTTCATATTTAATGGTCTTCTTCTTATAGTCGCTCTCTTGCACTGGAAAGAACAGTGAGTGTATAAGTCACTTAATGTGGCCACGCTCCCGTTCAGACGTACAAACGAGAGAACATCAGATTAGCCCGTATCGATCCCCTCGATTGCATAATGATGAGTTTAATTTCAAACAACGACAAGCGATCGTTTATCTGTCCAACTTATGTTGGGTCATGAGATGAGTCATGAGTTATTACGTCCCATTGTTCTCCACAGTCACATAACGGCCTCTCCAGATGAATCTAACTCATGCTCTCATAGATGTTAGATGTTACATCAGCCTCGTAACAAATTCAAGACTTCTTCTCTGAACACTCGGATGAAGTAACAAACCTTTCCTTCTCACAGTCAAATGTTACGTCACCTTGCTGTTATCGTGTGAAGGCTCTACGTTTTATTCGACGTTTATGTTTATTTGGATGTTTCTTTTCATTTCTCCCCTCCCTTCTTTCTAACACAGAGTGTACGCAGTGGTCAGGACATCTGTGTCCGTCTGTGTGTTTGTCTTGCAGTGACCTGGATCAGCTCCTCTTCCTTCGTAGGTGTCGAGCCCTCCACGCCTTTCTAAACAGAAACCAGCCCTCAATGGCTGATTGTATCGCGTCCTGTGAAGTTTTCGCCTCTCGTTCCACCCGCAGGACTGCCGCTTCTGCTACAGCCCATTTGGTTATACACATAGACACACGTGTGCGCGGCCTCCATATACAAAACGAGTGCGTGCTGTGTAAATATGGATACACACCGTCGCTCTATCACACACATCAGCATCCGAGCGCGCATGCAGAACCGTAGCAGCAGCAGCAGCAGCAGCCTCTCTTTCTGCTGACGGTACATCTGCAGCCCAGATGTGCGCTGTACTCTGAGGTGCTGCTGAGCGCAGGATGTTTTGCATTCCCTCTGTGGAACATGTGAGGCGTTCCTGTGGGCCGTCCGTCTGGCTGCATTAGTCTGTGTGTCATTGGGATCTGTTTGCCACGGCCCCTTGTTGGCTGGCTCCTGGGGGGGTTTGGGTACGACTGTTAGCATGATAATTCGGGGCAGATGTCGGGTGCTGAATCAGGTGGTGCGGAGGAAACTCCAGCCCTGGCGGGAGGGAGACACTGGCTGCCCTGTGTTGAGGTCCAACCCTACATGACAGAATAACCTTCGCTGCTCCTCCACATCTTCGATGTGTCTGCCCAGTGAATAAACCGAGTGCAGACGACTTGTTCACAACCTGTCGTGTCGGATTTCCACGTCTCTGCAGTTACTGACTGATAGGAAGATGTCCAACCCAGAGTTTGGGAGAAAATCTTTTATTTCCTCTCACGTTTAAAATGACTAATTAAAAAGACTGCATCATTCAGTAACCATGAAACATCGAGCACCGTCCCTGCGTAGCCGCCCCTGTTCTTGCATTCGTCTTGGTTGGTGGGGAAAATATGCAGTTAATGCGGCAGGATAGCTTCAGAGAGGAAGTCAGAGAAACATAAAGAGGATGTGACCGTCGGGTAACAATAAAGACGTGGTAGATATGCGCCTGCATGCTAGATTGACAGACAAACAAATGGACGGACTGCTGAGCTTGAAGTAAACAAAGACGGGTAGAGGACAGTCCCCTCGTCCCTTTTCCTGACATATTCATCAGTCTTACAAACTGTGCTCTCCTGGTCAGGTAATCCTGGACACCTGCGTTTGTCTCCCAACAGTTCATTCTGAGGTTGCTACCTCACTGTGTGAGATCCTACTAAGTGTCTCCTGGTTGTGGTCACCCAGGATGTCAGGGCCACTGGTGTGTCTTCATTCAAGACTTTGGGGTGCCGATTCGTGGTCAGACGTCTTCCACAGCGTTTTTTTTACCTCTCCGGGTTGAAGATGTGCTGCAGGACGGCTCGATCACCTCTGGATGAGGACGGCAGGAGTGCGCGATGACAGTTGGTGTAGGCGGTGAGGGTGCACAACACTGTTACTGTAGAAGTACCTACAGTCTGTCACAGCAGCAGCATTTTCCTGCTAACTAAACTTGCCCCCTTCCTCGTCATCCCATGAACAAGGCAGTCGGGGAACTCTGCAGATTTCACACATGGAAATGAGTTTTCTAGTCATGTTTGCTGCGGCTCTTGTGGAGAATACGAGCCGAGAAGATGCCATTAGGCTTATCTTGTCCAAGTCTTTGGAGCTTGACCCTTAGTAGGAGACGATACGTCGGGGATATCCCGATGTATCGTAACTGAACTCTATGGAAAGGCCCAAAATGCAGAGGGTAGACACAATAATAGAAACGCACAAGAGTGCATGAAGCTCGAAACTTCCACCCCAGAAGAGTCTTCCATGTTTCCCATCTTCCATGATCTAATTCCCTGGATTAGTCTTACTCATGTGCCTCTGGTCCACTGCTCCCTCAGCACCATGTCCTCCTCAGGCCGTCCTTGCCGTTGGCCGGCGTCTTCACAGCTGGCCCGAGAACAGATTCCAGCCCAAGCATTTGTGGCCCTCGCACCACCTGCCACAGGGTCATGGTCATACATCGAGCTCGCTCAATGCACGTGAGTGCGTGTGTGCGTATATGGAGCAGTAGTAGAGGATGCTTTAACACTCACACACACATAACTGACGCACCATGAGGCTCCTTTGTGTCCTAATCAGTATACCAGGAGCTGAATAACCGGTGTGTCCTCCATCCTTCGCTCCAGTTGACTGAGTACGACGAGATAGGGACAGCGAGAGACAGAGAACTGGAATTTGCCTTTGATCAGAGTGTCCGTTATTCAATGGGATGTGGCGTTGCTGGGGGTGTGGAGGCGGGTGGAGGCTGGTGGGGCCTGAGCGCACGGAGAGAGTGCTCAATTGTCTCGTCCCTTTCTTTTTCTTTTTCTCGGGATGCACACCCCCACCAAGAAGCCGATAGCGAGGTCGTGACCTTCTGCCCCCTCCCCCGTTTTTCCACATACTTGAAGGACGCTTTCTGCCAAGTGTAACTGCTGCACGACTACCCCCTCTGAGAAACGGATCCACTCTAACTGTCTTACACAACTACTCTCGCCACCCTGCTTCGTGCAGGAGGTGGAGGTTGAGGCGTTGGCTTGGGGCGGGGGTTTGGAGACTTTTGAGTAGATTAAAGACAAAAAACTGACGATCTGGACAAAAGACAAATTGACTGTGTCAGTGTGTTTTAGTTATGGCAGCATCTGCTGCCGCGAGTGTGGTGATAGTTTTTTCTTTTTTAAATAAAAGGAGGGGACCGCAAGCGTTTTCTGAGAACAGGATGGAGGAGGGGCGCAGCAGAAGGGGAGCTGTTTGTTTCAAGAGTCTGGTGTTATTTACTCTATTGTTATATGTGTGTACAGCCAAGCCATCAAAGACAGGAACATTTGGTGATTAACACAACTGCTGTGTTTGACAGCTGTATGACATATTTTTCTAAGTCTGCGCCCAAATCTTCCGTGGTCTGCATAAGAAGCCCGGAGATGGCCTAAAACTTTAATCTTTTCCATTTAGTCGTGTAAACTGAAGGAAAAACACAAGCTGGACTCCAACACAAGATACCCAGCATGTGGAAAACATGATGCAGAGTGTTACCAATTGACAATTTAAGGGAAAAAAATGAAAGAAAATCCAATTACAGTCATTTTTTCAAACATGTGAGGCTCTCTCTCGTCCTTGGCTGACAATAGTGACATTGATTAGTTAGACAAATTAAACTGGCCTGCTGGGAAGAGGACAGAAATAACATCAAACCGAGAGACGCAACAACAACACAACACAGCGAAAAACAATGACGCTTTTGAGTTTCTAATTGATTTATCCTGAAGATGACAAACAATAGTGGCAGGGATACAGATATAATACATCTGAGAGCAATTATCTGATATGAATTTGGTAAACAAATGAATTACTAAGAGCACGTCAGGCTTGTCGAAGCTCGACATCGTCTGAAATCCAGTTAAAGGCGGCCTAACGGCGACGCGTACGTATAATAAGTCCTCCTGTTTTGGTTAATCTGGCCTTGCGTTGAAGCGTTAAAGGGGAACTCCACAGATTTTACACATCGGAATCAGTTTTCTGCCCACGACAAGCGTTACTTTGGCCTCAGAGAGCAGCTGTGCGTTTTCTCCGTGCTGGAAGTCTGAGGACAGAAATATAAAGCGAGAAACCTCAATTATTATCTCATCCTGTATGACGTGTGCTCCCAAGTTTAATGTCCAATCAGGCTACCGCGGAGAGAGCGAGAAGCAAAGCGGTGAGGTCAGAGCAGCCCACCTGCTGAGATGATCCAGCGTTGACCTCACTAATGCTGACCAACATCACAGACGCTTCTGTCTCTTTCAAGCAGCGAGTGTCAAAACCTGCAGCGCCTCAAACGTCCACTTGAGGCTGGCTCCAGAAGTGAGTCAGTCTCCATAAGTCCCCATGTTAGAAGGTCCAACTTTGTTGCTCTTTTCTTACCCTTCTGTTGTTTTTACATATCTGTATATGTTTTTTCCAGATGATAAAACATCAACAAAAGTATTAGAATCAAACTGTATGTAAAGGTTCAGTGTGTAAGATTCAGAATATGAATATTTTATAACTGATAATAAGAATCATTATTGATTTTTGTTTGTCAGAACGAGCCTTTTACATCTACGCCACGTTCAACGGGGGTTGAAATCAGCTACACTGCTAGATGCCACCAAATCCTACACGGTGGTCCTTGATTGTTGGTCATGTTTTGAATTATTAATAATAATTTTTCAGCACTTTTACTCAAAACAAAGTTATGTGAGCGTGATTTCCGTGTTTGAACCTGGATTAAAACATTTCAGGACTGCAGCGAGGCAAATGTTTAAACTGTGTTTGGATCATCGGGATCTTCATGGGGCGGCACGGTGGAGTGGTGGTCACACACCTCACAGGAGGTTCCCGGTTCTAACCTCGGCTGTGGAAAGACGTGAACCTTAACAGGTTAATTGCCCGTAGGTGTGAATGGTTTCTATGGCGACCTGTCCAGGGTGTTCCCCACCATCAGCTCCAGCCCGGCCGTGACCCCGAGGCGGTTGCTGATGATGGATGGAGTCTTCGGCCGCAGTTCTGGCGTTCTCTTGTGGCGAAAATGAAAAGTTCACGTCCAGTAGAGGGCAGTACCTACGCTGACCAGCAGAGGGCGGCACGAATCAACAAGTAGCAGCAGACTGAGTCTACTTTCCTCTTTTCTCACCTTCCCTCAGTCACTCTCTGCCTTTCACACTTCCTCCTCTTTGTTTTCATCGTCAGTCCTCTCTCTCTTCCTGTTTTCCGTCTCTCACTGTCAGCTTTGGTAACCCCGCACACAGACGGCTGATACCACACAGGCAGGAGAACCATATGGTCTGTTTCTTGAGTTGTGTAGCTGTTTTTCCTCTCCTCTCTATACTGCTCTGCCCGAGTCTGCTAAAACCATCACCCCCCCCTCCACCCTCTGTTTTCTCTCCCTCCATGCCTCCATCTCCTCCTCACTCATCTGTCTTCCTCTCCCACCTCCTCCTCCTCCTCCTTTGTTTCTCTCCCCACTCCTCACCTCCAAATCTATCTTTTTCTTCCTCTTTGTGACCAAAATGCTGTCAGAGTCATTGACTACATGTGGATGACATCAGCCTCCCCGCTCGCTGAGATGAAAGGAGCTGACATATGAAGAGAGAGCCGAGGTGGGATGGGTGGGTGAGTTCTCTGGCTCCGTCTCACCAGCCAAAGTTCATATTTCTCCCATTTTTTTCTGTCGGAGACGACCGTGAAGACGCAGACCTCACGGTTTTTGCATTAGCTGCCCGTCGGTGCTCAGCTTCATGCACGCGCAGATCACGGCTTCGTTATTTCATTGATTCGTACAGTTATTGTTTGTATTTGTCTGACACAGTTTCATGCCTCGTACGTTTACAGAGTTTTAAATGGTGTGCGGTCAGAATGAATGTCACTTCTGATTTGATTTTCAGGACATCTGGATCCTTCTTGAAGTTCAATGAAACACCAGCTTTGTAGCTTTGGTATAGAGGAATGGTGATGTTGGTCGACCACTTTGATCTCGACTAAAATATCTCAACTACTGGATGGATTTTCACACGTGACTTCTGCGACGTTTCATGACTTCTCTGCGGAAATAACTCAACGTCTACCAGATGGATGGGCGTGTTAAAAATTGGTTTATTTGCCGTTAGATTTGGTTTACTTGCCTGTCATGGCTCTCTCCTGTCGTGGTCCTGGTCCCTTGAAGTCCCGGACGGACCTCTGGTGGCTCTCTCAAACAACAAAGCCATGTGTTTGGTATGTGTTTACACGAAGCCGCCCTCGGTGTCTCCTCTCCTCCTCTGCAGAAACTGGCTGGCAGATAACAAACACCTCTCAGCGCCGACTGACCGGGCGATTTATGGCTTCATAAAAGTCTGGTTTGCGGATATGCTCAACAGTTTCCCTTGCAGGAGGTCATTTTGGGCTGTTTTCTGCTCTGTCAACACGTTAAACCGAGAGTTTCAACGACCGGCCTGCAGCAGCAGCATCTCGAAGCTTCTCTCTGCTGAATGAGCGACGCTTTCTCGCCAAAATCAAGACTTCGTCCGTGTTGGCATGTTTGGCGTCCCTCGAGAAAACACAGATGCGTTCGCACATCTTCTCGACAGGCGGAACATGCACCGGTGAATCAGTGTGTTCATGGGTTGCATGGAAGAGTCTGTGTGGGCCTCACACCTTCTCTCCGAGCTCTGAACTCACTCTGTGCTACTCAGCTCCGACACCGACACCGACAGATGTATTCACACGTTCACACAGGCAACCCCAGGAGACCAAAGAGGAAGTGAAGTGTGGGGGGAAACAAAACACATGAAATGAAAGACGTGTTTCTCACGTGAGCAGAACTCGTATCTACTTCACCGATTAACCACCTTTATCGAGGCCGTCGCTCCCTCACTCTCATTCACTGTCTACGTCTCTCGACAAGCAAAGCAAAACCAAGTTAAACTTCTTCTTGTGTCAGACTCAGATTTAGAAGCTGGTTTATGAAATAAACAAAGTCAGAACACAGCAGGTAGAGCATCAGAGTTTAGTCTCTCTGGCTGTGGAGGTCGGAGACCGAGAGAGTTCGGTCTGGACCTGCTCTGTGTGGAAAGTGAGATAACTTCTGTTTTGATTTGGCACTAATAAAACTGAATTGAACTGAATTGAAGGTTAACATCAGGCTGCATTTTTTCGTAGGCCGTAGGTCGCTGCAGCCCGCAATGCTGCGACCAAACAGACGCGATGGCAGTATCAGTCACTCTCCTCTAGAAACGGAATAATTATATTCTCCAAACTCTTCTTTTAAATAACTGTCTGAGGTCAAAGTATCCAACATCCCTCAAAAAACATTAAAGTTAGAGAAAAGTTTGTAAATGATAAAGAAAAATCTGCAGCAGGACTTTTGTTTTTTCTTCTTTCCTCTCCCGTTAATCATCTCATGACCCTGCAGGTTTATCTTTCGACCCTTTGGAGGGAGCCTGACCCTTAGGTTAGACACCACTGGACCAAACACAACATAAAGTATTTAAGAAATAGCTCCAGTTACTGGCACGCTTCTTCATGTCTGTACTGCAAGTGTCTAAATACGTCTTCGGCCGCTGCTCTCATATGAAGCTTTCAGTTTTAAATAAAAAAACATCATCGATTCGCGTTTTACCAACTTCAAATTCAGCTTTTCTTTAAAATCAAAGCCAAACACTTTCACATCCTGTGAGCTCGCGTCGCTTATCAAAGCTGGATCTTATCGTCTCTTCATGCAAAACACTCTCACTGTGTAGCGGCCGACGGCGGGCCAGTCGGCACAGCAGGACGGCAGCCAAAATTTCCTGAGACGAGCGAAGCCTCCGGGCTGGAGAGAGAGTCACAGTTTACAATGCTGGGTTTTCTCCATTTCATGCTCTCATACTCTCCATTGTCCCCGAGTTTTCACAGCTCCCCATCCACAGGGCTTCAAAAGATCATGTGACATTGCCTCATCCCCCTGTTTGCAGAACGCCCTGCTTCTCTACCTCCACCCTGTTTTACTGTGTTTTTTCCAAATCTCTAAACACATATTATGCACGCTGTCTTGGCTTCTATCTCCCACTCCATCACTCTCAGTCTCCCGACGCCCTTTCTCGTTTGATTCACGATTTCCCATTGTAAACAGAGAGCGCATTGTGCCCCGACTGATCTTGTCTGTCCTCGGGTGTTGACTGTTTTGTCTGTGGGAATCACCATGATGGATCGAGATGTGTGCAAGAGGACGTTTCCACTCACCCTCGCCAGTGTTTTGACAATCTGCAAACAACACTGGTGTTTGTTTGGATCGCTACGCCCCGCTCTTCTTCTTCTTCCCCTGCAAGTACAGTGAACGTGGCGACACATCATCATCATCTTTGCTATCGAAGATTGATTTTGTCCTGGTGAAAGTTGGATTTAATGAGCGCACAAAGTCAAAAGGTCTCTCTGCAGAGACCCTTCACTTCCTGTTAGAGCATCTAAACATTCAAGATATTTTGGAAAACAACATTTGCGTTTGTGTGCCGAGAAAAAGGCTGAAAATTATAATTTCAGCAGAGATTTCAGGTCCTCTGTCGAACTTTAGAGGTGCTATCAGGCTGATTTGTCATCTTTAGATGGAGCCAGACTGGCTATCAGCCTTAATACTAAACTTTACTTATCTGACTTCATATTGAGCATACAGACATGAGAGTGTCAGTCAGTTGAACTGCTCCTTTAAGCATCCTGCCCTCTAACAGCTGCATAACATCTTTTTTAGCCTAGCCTCAGCCTGGTGGTAAATGAGACCACCCCATGGCTGCAAGGTTAGAAGGTTGAATCCTTCCTCATCTCAGACGGCCTTCAGCGAAAACACTGAACTCTTCCCTCGGGTGCACGTGCGTGTTTTTCTTAGAGGAAAGTAGAACTCCCCGATTGCATAATCCAATAAGAGGATAGAGCTTTTAAAGTATCAGATATGACACTCGGGGCTTTTCAGACTGAAATCTTTTTCGACTCTAGCTGTGAATTTGTGACCGCAGGACGTGAACGTGGCTAGTTTCACAGCTTCAGTCGGGGTGGAAAACTATATTCAACAATTGTGGTCTGGTGGTTTGTGGACTGGCTGCCATTTGCAAACGCTCTGGCTGGATCACCTATGGTAAAAATCGCTGCAACGCACGGCCACGAGATCCTGCGTTGTAATTTAGAGTTTTACGAGGCTTCGTCCTGCATGCAGGCTCACGCGCTAACGTACATGTTTACCGTGTACGCAGTTCGTACCCACTTATGTCGTTTAGAGCTGCACACGCTGTCGCACGCACACACACATGCATGTAGTCCCCCACGTGCAGCTTTATGAAATGAGTGTTATTGTGAAGTGGCTAAACACTCATCGCTCTCTGGACCTGTGATTTAAGGATCACTGTCTGACCACACTCGCACTGTCTGCCTCCAAAGCCACTGTCACTATGCACATTGCTTTACATCTCACTCACCAGACGTATTTTCCAATAGCTCCTAAGTGCCGACGATGTTGACGGCGTGTGCAATGCCAGCCCCGAACCCCCCCGAGCCCCCTGCTTTAATGTCTATTACACATGCTCGGTATTAAGTCACATAGTGTGCACACAAACTGACACAGTTTGGGTCAGTTTACCAAGCACCAGCGTGTGTTTGGACCCATGTTATTTTTTTATATTACTGTGTGTCAGACATATCAAGGTCAAGTTTCAGCTTAAAGCAGCTATAAGAGATATTTTTATGCAACCGTTGCAGACTTGGGCACAAAAAAAAAAAAAACTGACTTCCAGGCGTGCCGAAGTTCAAAATAAAAACTTTCACTCGAGTTTTGTTGCACGTACACACAAGCGCGTTAGCATGATGCTACATCATGTTTTCAAAATCTGTGAAGACTAAAAGTCTGCAAAGACGTCGGATCACGGGTGGACCTGACGCCTGGTTGCACAAACTAGCCATCTGTAACAGCACCCACCTGTCAATCAAAGCGTCCACGCTCTTAATCCTGCATAACTTTAAGCCTTAATATAATGTGAACAGGTGAGTTGTATATAAATTCACCCTCAGTACAGTTGTCACGAACGGGGAAATTAGCTACAGAGACCAAAACTATTTTTTGTACCAGGCTGTAAACATGTTTATTTCTGCTGTCTAACATGGGGACTTATGGAGACTGACTCACTTCTGGAGCCAGCCTCGAGTGGACGTTTGAGGAACTGCAGCTTTTAGCACCTCTGCATTGGCTTCATGGATGTTCCCGCTTGGAACGAACCTCCAAAGAATCATCACATAAGTCAGTGTAGAGCTTTATAACGAGTTCCACTCATTGTTTTTAGCTGTATGTGTATATATATAGTGTATTCGACACTACAAAGGAGACACATATCATTATCAAGTCAGAGGCAATCATGTCATCTCGTCTTCTGCAGTGTTTTAATGGCATCACCAGCTGTTTATCTCAACGCTCGGAACTGCTAATTCACATGACAGTTGTGGATGGAAACGCACGTTAATTTGCATCAATTTCCTGGAAATTCATTTTAAAACTCGACGCTAAATTTGGATGGAAACTTGGCCGGTGACAGTTTAGAAACAGATAAACAAGAGAGAAGGGTCGGAAGATATATAAATAACATCAAAACAAGCCCTCGTGGTCTTGGGTGGTTTTCTAACCCTTTGGGTAGCGGGTGAAGTTAATCCAGCAGTGATTTTTTTTTTTTGTAGTGTAAAAACTGGAATGTGTTTCCTTTCACAGCAGTGGCCGAAACAGCGATGACCCCTACCTGCAACTTTTTGTTAGCTTTCTGTTAACTTGAAGCCACGCTGCAGCCCGCCAAACAGACCACACACGGAGCGAAGAGGAAGCGCCGAAACAGAGAGGATAAAGAGGCAAAAAGGGGGGGTGGAGAGGAGTTAACGGTCTTGTTATCGCAGAGGGTGAAAAATGAAAATGGTGAGTAGTTTTTTCCGCCGTAAAAAACTCATCATGTATGTTCACCACCTCCCCTCGGTGTCAGGCGTGCTATCCTTTGCATCGCTCATCCGCGGCGGTGTCCTCTCTCTCGCGCAACGTTGCTGTTAAAGTGAGTTTGGTTTATTTTCTTTTTATATGGAGTTTCCATCATGCTCCACTCCCTCTGTGGTTCCAGCGCGGCTGGCCAAATGGCAATAAAATGCTCAAAGGACATCAGAGAGGGAGAAAGGAGACCTATTTGTTAGCCCAACAAAATCCCCAGTAGTTAAACAGGCAGTCAACATGTGAGAAAAAGGGAGCTGCAGTGCTGCTGTGAGGTGTAAGACAAGTGGCCCAACAACAGCCGTGTAGGAGATGGGTCAACATCCAGTCAGCCAACCTTTGACATGTGAATCGCTCATCTTTATTTATGTTGTGGGAGCGTTCCTTTAATGTTCAAGGTCAAGCAGGAACTCGAAAAATGCAAAATAAAAGAAAATAAAGTAAACACATAAAAAAAAAAACAACAACAAGAACATAACTCAAAAACAGCTTCGGTCAAATAAAAAAAATAAAAAAATACATGCAAAGTCATCATAAAAACAAAAAGTTGCTTTCAGCTGCCGCCGCTCGCTGAAATTATGGCTTTTAAAATGTGAGCGGAATGACTGAGTCGACGTCGAGATTTTCCTGCAGCCTGTTCCATTTGGACGTGAAGTGAATGAAAACCCAAAGCAGATTTTTCCTTGTTTTATTGTGGCTTCTGCGGGACTTTGAAAACTAAACAGTCCTGACAAATCTGTGTCAGTGTACCCAACAGCGAGGTCTGCAGGTGATCCACTCTGTCACCTGAGATGCTGCTGTGAACCCGCTGACTGGACTGTGCATCCGTGGCATCGCACACGTTTCAGAATATGTGTTGTCGCCTCTTCTGCTTCCAGGCTACTCTAAAAATCAGCAAACACGTCACCAGCGGACCTCGGTGCTCAAACAAGACACGCTGTTAATTCTGCATAACTGTAAGCCTTAAAGGTCCGCTGTGTTGGATTTAGTGGCACCAACAGTGAAGTTGCAGGTTGCAACAAACTCTCCCTCTCCAAGGATCGACTCAAAATGAACTACAGTGCCCACGTTCTTCGTTACGAATCCACCTTTATCACTGAAAACACTGCCGTGTCGCTTCGTTTCAGCGCCCTTCGGTATACGACGGGTCAGCTCGGTCTCTGCTCAGTGACCCGCTCACCGTCTGGGTCATCACACGGCTCTGGAGGTGAAATCGCTGTAAGAAAACACGTTAATCTGCGAACACTTGGTGAAACTGGCCTTAAGCTCCCTCTCTACTGTCCTGCCTCCGTCTGGCAGCCGTGCCAGAGAACTGGCATGTAAACCACGTAGGCTTGACACCAGTTGTTTTGACTGAGAGCACTGAGGCACTGACTCATTGTGCAACACAAGGCCCGGTAAGCTATAGCGCCGAATCCCCCCCGTCTCACTGTAAACTCAGCTCTCCTGCCTCCACGACGGACGCCTGGATGGAAGTTGGACCAAAGGACGGCGCAATTAATCATATCAGAGTATTTTGATACACACATCAGAGGGGGAATCCCTGCATTACGTGTTCCTGAGAAAAATCCACACCCAGTGGAGTCCGTCTGCTACTTCAGATTTAAAGCAGACACGTCCATGAGCCGTATCAGTGCAGTAAATGGACAAACACTCCAATCACCACTTCAATTCTCACTGGAAAGTAAACAGTGGACTTTACATACTGTCAGAGCAGGTTATCATAAAGGTCCTGAGTGATATGTAAATATGGGTTGTGGTTTCGACTCAAATATCTCAGCAGCTTTTGGACAAACTGTCACGAACGTTTAACTTTGAACTTTACCTTTAACGTCGCCCCAACATCAGGTCATAGAAACACACAGACGCCCTTTGGAGCGGGTTGAACCGTGCTCACGTGAGCTCTTATTTAGCTGTCCCGATCCACTTTCTCGTAGGTTCGTCACCACAAACGGCAGCAGAGGAGTACGTCTCTCTGCATGCTTCTCCAGTGAGCGTATGCAGCCGTCAGGGTGTGTCACACCGCCGCTGCATGCTTATTACATTAACACGCAAACAAAACAAAAAAAGAAATCATGCCGTGGTTCCATTTCAGGCTGTATTATAATTAGCACTGTTGTACTTGAGTACCCGGCGCTATGCGAACGTATGAGCTGGAAACTGATGTGAATTATTTATTTAGGTGTGACAATTCAGATGCTGAGACAGACGTGAAATGTTCCAGATGGAGATGTGCGAGGACCACGCAGAGGAAGCCGATCTTCCCAGCAGGGCCACACGTCTGCCTCTACGCCGCTGATTAAAGCAGCTGGACTGTGAACTGTTCCTCACATTTGAGGGAATCCTTGCGAGGTTTGAACAATGAAGACCTGAAGACCTGAGAGCACTTGTGCTTCTGTTGGTGTGGTCTCCACTCCACACAATCCTTTTACTGCCCAGATAATGATTCATTACAGTTGCAAAGCTGCACACGGTGGTTTAACAACTTTTGATTCCAGTAAAGCCCGGCCTGCAACCCTCGCCAACAAACAAACATACTGTAATTAGGCTGCTTAAAACCTAAAAGTTGGACTCTTCAACGCTCCCTCATGGTGGTCTTTAAATTCTAGATTTCTAATTAGGGGTAATAAACAGACTACCCTCCATTTAAAAATATCTTCTGCTTGTTACTTCACTGATACTTAAAGTTTCTCTGTGTTCGACACGCACGAGATGATTTTACAGCTCACACAACGTCAGACTGGTGACAGACTCGTGGAGACTAAAACTGTTCCTCAGACGTCCACTCGAGGTCCAACTTCTCACAGCAGAAATAAAAACGTTTACAGCTTCTTTCTGTATCTTGGGTGACTTCACTTCAACATGGGGACTTATGGAGACTCCTGCAGCCAGCTTCAAGTGGACATTTGGGGAACTGCGCAGGAATCTGCAGAGGCAAAATAATGTTACTGCCCAGAGCAATCACACATTCATACATTTTATTTTCACCATTTTCTCATCATAGTCCAATTAAATCTTATTATAATCTTGTTATTCTGAGATAATGTGATAATTTTCACAGATCTGAGAGAAGAAAATTATCAAATCAATGCAGGAAACATTATTCAGTGTAGCAGCGTCAGAGGAACAGAACATTGATTTGAGATCTTGAGAAAATAACGACATAAATAAGTTGAGAAAACAAACACATAATAATGTGCATTACTCTGCTTTCTGTGCTTCTGGTTTGATGCTTCTCTGAGTAAATAAATAAATAAAGTTGAATCTAATCTAAAGAGAAAATGTCTGGATGTGTGGCCGCTTGCAGAGAGCTCCCGTTTAGGTTAACAGTTGGTTTCTTGAAGTCACAGAAAGCTTCACAGGACTCTGTGTTTACATCCTGAAAGAAGAAGGGGGGGAAAAAAGGAGCCAGCCTTAATGCAATATCCTGAGCGGCTCCTGCACATGAGAGGGGGGCCTGACTCCTGCAGAAATTTGATCCGGCAATGGGCCCTTTAAAGGAATATGGGATGAGTCTGTTGAATGGAGCTCAGAGCGAGTCCCACTGAAAAAGTCTGCAGCTCCAGCAGAGGAAAGCACACACGGACGGACGGACGGCAGCGACATGGAGACATGAAACATTAACGCGACGAGGGAGAAATGAATGAGGAGTGAGAGCGCACGGAAAGTCGACGGGCCGGAGGAGAAGTTATGAGCTGAATTAACGACGAATTAACCCGGAGGAAGGTGTCCGTGAGCGGAGAAAGCCGACTGAGAGGAGAGGAGAGGGGGGAGAGAGAGAGAGACAACAAAGTCACAAGGTAAAGACGCTGTGGAGCAAAGCGGTTTGTCTCTCTGCTGCTTTCAGTGCAGGTTATAAATGAAGGAGCGACACAGGCTGAATATTTTCATAGATGTCTGCAGGCTGCTTCAGCCGTAGTTTTCGCTGACTGACCGGTTTCTACCGGGCTGTGCGCGCCTGGCACACCTGTTCCTTGTGGCCTTTTTTGGACAAAATGTGGGCCACTGCTCGCCCTCGGAGTGGCTCTAAAATATTTATTAAAGCCGTGTTGAATCTATAACAAAGGTTCTCGGTTGCATTTGCGTGATTTTACAGCGCAAACTGTGCGTGTTTATGCCGCAACACATGCCAACATTTTAAGCCCTTCACACGGTTTTGCGCATCTGGAGATGTCTTGATGATCCATGTCACCATGCCTCCTGAGATGGTTAAAGGTTCTCTCTGCCTTTCTCCATGCCCTGCAGTGTCGAAGGCGTTTAAGTGTGTGTGAGTGTGTGTGTGTGCAGGACAGAAGAAGCTGCAGAGGTTGATGTTTACACCTCAGTACAGAAGAATGTCAGGGCCTGTATTTAAGGCAGACACTGATAATGAGTGTGGTCAGTTTGCAGAGGCCTGTCATTAACCTGAGCTGGGAGAAGACAGAGAGAGAGATGTTGGAAGGAAGGAAGGAAGGAAGGGAAGGAGGGAGGGAGGGTGGGAAAGGTGCTGCAGGAGGAGAGGGAAGGATGGAAAGTGAGAGGTGTTGGAGGAGGAGGAGGAGGAGTGAGATAAGATGATAGATGATAGGAGGATGAACATGATTTTAAAAAGTAGGCTGAAGACTTGCACGAGGCCTCTGTGGTGCTTTAAATGTCCAATTTGAGTGATGGTTCGGTTAAAGTTGCCTCCTGAATCTGAATTATGACGAGATAACAATAAAAAACTGGGGCAAACGCTGTTATTTATAAAGTTCTCCTTCCGCACCAACCGGCATAAAACTCTCTGGACGGGATCAAAGGTTAAGAAATGTGTAGCCGCGTTGGAGATTCCTCCGAGCTTTTTTTCTTATTTATAGGACTCTGCGTCCCAGCTGTAGCCGTAAAAACGGCACCAAAAATAGTGAGGCACTACTTTAAACGAAAGTGTGAGGCCCCGCTTGACCGGATGGGAGTCGAGAGACGTCCCCTTTGTTAAACATTACGAGGCCACGGAGGAGAAGATAAGGCAATATTTAACACACCCATACTTGACTCCTCGTGCTCCTCGGATCATTTGTCTTTGTCTCCTTCTTGTGCACACACACACAGATCTGCCACGCTGACACAAATCTGTAGCGACTGACCCAGATTTACACACACGCTCCTGTTTGATGGGAGTATATGTGTGTATATATATATATATATATATATATTTATATATTTTTATTTGAAGTGGGTTTAGATGCCAAAATGTGGAGAAGCCAAGTTGGACCTCAGCAGAGACAACAACAGCGGGGATTTGAAATGTCTGGTGGGGATGATATCACTGAACCACCTAATCACTTACATCACCGCAGCTGCATGCTCAGCAGTGTGTCAGCGTGTGTGTGTGTGTGTCTGTTTCCAATCTGTTTCCGCGTGCATCTCCATCTGCGTCCGTAAAGCGAGCGCCACGAGAGTTACGACCGGTCGGGGAGTGTTTGAACACGCGGTGATTGAGGAGGTTCTAGTCAACGGGAAGGGACTGACTTCTCGTGCATCCTCACACCACCACACGCAGTCCCATCCAAAGACTTAAAAAACTCTCCTCGCTGGATATCAAATCTCAGTCTGAGGAGAACTGCAGTGAAACTGTCAGCGTAGTCAGTGGAAAGCAGTTGTAGGCGATGGCAGCCGTAGAAATGATTCTGCTGGGATCGTTGTGGTGGCGTTTCCATTCAGTCGTCTTCCCCCAGTGTTTGCTCTGGCCTGAGCCGCCGCCGCCACCGCCGCTGCTGCTGCTGCAGCGTGCAAGTTCTCGCAGCTACATGGAAGTGGAGAAGCTCCCAGGGCCTTCAGTGTCTGTCCTGCAGCCAGGAGAGGACTCACCGTTCTGGGCTTCACATCCTACCCAACCAGCAAACCAACCGCCCGCCCTGGGTGGCCCACGCGGTACCAAACAGGCAGCTTGCTTTTGTTGCCTTGGCCTCCACCTTCCACCTGAATGTTTCCGTCACTGGTAGAAGAGAGCAGATCGTATACGAGAGTTGACTCTAGACCTCCATCCATCCATGACTCCAGCTTAAATCTTAGCTGTAACAAAATCACATTACTCCCACGCACTCTGTGAAAATGACCTCATTGACGACAGGCTGCTGTTGTAGGTCTTGATTTTCTCCTCCTGCACAACAATGCGGCGAGCAGATGTGGCCTTTTCTAACCTCTGGTTGCCCTCCTGCCTCATCCTGCTCGTGAGAAACTTTTTCACTTTGGGTTCCTGCCACCGCTTGGCACAAAACGCAACAACCTCCACCCCCCCCCGCCTCTTCATGTCCGACAAGCACGGAGTGCTAAAGGAATTGTTCCGGGGGTGAATTAGCATGGCGGCGCTGAGAGTGTTTAACCATCAAAAGGCTTGTTTGCACCCAGCTGTTAGCTCCAGGTGGAGGCGGAGGAGGGCGGCCTCGTCTGTCCTGGCTTGCCCCGGCGGAGTTCAGTGAAGCAGTGTGATTTCCCCTCTCCACCAAAGTGGCGTGCTTGTTTACTTGACCTTCATACCCTTCAGAGAGACGGAGAGAGAGAGGGAGACGTAGCTGGACCTTGACTGTCCGGCCTGGGCACAGCGGTCGGCTGGCGAAACCTCCACATGCATGACTTCTGTAATTTGTTTGCTAGGCCCTGTATTTATGAGCATGCTAATTGCAGGGAGGGCCATGGTGCAGTTATAGTCGCTGGACTTTGAACGTCTGCTGTTCTGCTGACGGTGTCTGGCTGCGCTCTGAGTCTGTCTGCCTTCTTCTGTTTGCAAACTTCACTTTTTACTTACTGCAGCTCGTCATCGGCCGAGTTTCACCCCCAAAAAACGTCCGTCACGGCTGCTTTCACCTCAGATTATTTTTTTCCTGAGGTCTCGCAGCACGGCTTTAACCTTTTGTGAATGAGAGAAAAATATCCACCAGTCAATCCTCCTCAGGTAAAAATAACCTCAGCGCCCCAGTTTCCCACATTCAGCACTCGGCTCATTCATCCTCACACATTCTTTCCTCCTTTTCTTTTTGCCGAGGCGAGCTGACGGCCCCCCTCCCTCTCTAACCGTGATGGGACTGTCATGCAGAAAGACACTATTGTGCTGCACGGCATCCCGTTTCAGTCTTGCCTTGTAATTAAGAAGGGATTGCATGACTGGGGAGTTGTGGGTGGAGGAGGGGGAGAGAGAGAGGGGATTGGGTTAGTAGGTAATTTGGCTAAAAAGCAGAGCGCTGACCTGCTTTGTAGCTGGCAGGCCTGGGAGCCGGCACGCATGAACCCAACTCCCCCGCTGACACACAGCCTCCCTGCTGGGGTTTTGTTCAGTGTGTGTGGGCATGTGGAGAGGCCGTGGACGAAAAGGAAAGAACGGTTCCGGCTGTGGCCGTCTGTTACGTGTATTTATGTATGTTCCTTTGTGGCTCTGCGTCACAGAGAAACACACAGAAAGTGAGAGGAAGCTCTCGTTAAGCTCGTTGTCAGAGTGGACTCATCATTGCTGTTTGCTTTACTCACATTTCCTCAGTGAATCATGGGAAGTGTGGTCAGCAAAGGAGCATTTGTAGAGGTTAAGTCACTTCTCTCTTCCTCTTGTGCTCTAAATGAAAACAGAAGCTGAACTTGTTGAGTTATCCGACCAGTAAGAGATTCAAATTAACCGAGGATAAAAGTTGAGCAGCTGAGTCAACTTGTTTTCTTTGTCTTCCAGTTCAGTCTGAGTCCAGAGGCAGAGCTCTGAATCCTCGCCATGGCCGACGTGCTGGAGAGCAGCGGCGGCGGCGGCGGTGGCGGGTCGGGAGCCGTCAGAGTGGCCAGCGTGGATTGGCAGAAGCGCTGCATCGCTCTGGAGATGCAGCTGCTGAGGTTCCGGCTCCAGGCGGGGAAAATCCGAGAGCTGCTGGCAGAGAAGGTGAGCGACAACATCATCGTGTAAACACAAGAGCTTTTATGATAACAGGCGGCTGCAGCGACTCTTCATGAGGTCAGACTTGGACCGGTTCTGTGTCTGTACGTATCGACTCGCTCGGGTAGTTTGCCTTCATTCTACCAACTCTCTAAACATACATACTCTCTAACATATATGACTATTTATGATGTTTTCATTAGTGTATAACAAGCAGCAAACCTCTGTCTGTGAAGTGAAGCCTGTGCAGAAGTGTTAAAAGCTGCAGTTCCTCAAACATCCACTTGAGGCTGGCTCCAGAAGTGAATCAGTCTCCATAAGTCCCCATGTTCAAATGTTCAATTCATAGTTCTCTATGGATTTATGAATATCTCAAGCAGCCCAGTCCTGATGAGTCTACTTTATAACTCACTTCAAAAACTTTGTGTGAGCGGCCCAGATGTCATTTTCCTCTGAAACTACCTCCAGCTGCTCGTGGAGGAACAAAACATTCCCGTGCCAGAAGGGAAATGTAGTTTGTCCGGAGCGCGTTGAGCCCAGTTTGCTGGAGCTACAGCCACTACTCAGAGGAACTCTGCTTGAGTTTTCATGCTCGAGACTGCATCAGTAAATTCAAAGCTTTCTCTTTGTCGCCACGGAAACAAAACCGAAAACCAAAATACACCTCAAGTGCCAAAAAAAAAAAAAAAAAGAGGAGGGTGTGTGTCGGGGCTTATCGTAAAACATTTAAATGAATGGGTTGGAGGTTCAGAAGGACAGACGGATGATGACAGATGAGAGATTTCACCTGCTTTGTTCAGCGTTGAGCTACAGCACGGGTCACGTGTTCGAACTGATGATGTGGCTCGACTCCCGATCTGGCACGAATAACGTAAAACGAACTGGATCTTCGGTTGTTTAAACGAGCTGGTGCCGCGAGATATCCTGACCAAAGACTGTGCAGAGCTCACTGCTGCTCCTTCTTCTGGCATGAGGAGAGAATTAAAGCATGTTAGAAATACAGGTGTGGGTGATTGTATGTTTATGTGTGTGCGTAAAGACAGATGAGATTACTCAGCTTATTTGGTAAACACTCGGTCCACTCACTCTGTGTCATCGGAGGTTGGCTCCAGTCGCAGCCAAGATGAATATTTAACATTTAACTCATCACTTCTGGTGCTTCCCCCTCAAGTTTGGGAAATAACCGCCAGCCGCCGGCCAAATGCTTGTAAAGTTGTGGCTGTTGTAAAGCCCGACTACCAGACACTTTTGGAAAGTAATGAACTGTCATCAGGAGATCTCTGCTCTGAAGATTTGTTGGTAAAAGGGTGGAAGTGTTTGGATTAGAGGACGGAGGAGTGAGCGTGGTAACAGATCGGGATCTCTCTTCTTTCTGCAGCTTTTTCTTTCAGCGGCTCGGAGCTCGGAGCTGTCACGGCCGTACGCTCTCTGTATCGTCTCGAATTTTTGGAGAGCGAGAGTGCTTCGTTTGGTCCGTCAAGCAGGATGTTTACAGTCCAAACATGACCCGGTGTCTGATAAGAGCAGGACGACTCCCTGCTGTGTCCTCTGTCAGGTTCTGTTAGACCTCCAACTCGACTGCGAGATCACATCACACACACACACACACACACACACACACACACACACACACACACACACACACACACACACACACACACACAGAGTGCGTGTATATCAGTGAGGAAAGGTTCATGCACTACATTGTAGGAATCATTTACGGTTAGCAACCTAAAAGTTCATGATTTATTAAAGGACGTTTGGTGATATTCTATATTTTTCTTCATCGACAGCCCCATAAAAAGACTAAAAACCAACAATGAGCTGATCTTACATCTCTCACTCATCACTCAATGATGGAACTTTGCAGTATTTGTCCAAAACATTAACTTTAAATATGAACTGCTCACTACAATCGACTGGACATGACACAGGATGGATACATCACTCGTCATCGGGCGAATAAAGATGGGGAATTTAGTTTATTTTGGATCTGTCCTATTGAACAACAAATTCACTATTTCTCCTGTTTGAGTAACAGTTACCGAAGATTTTTAAAGATTTAAGTCTTCAGTTGGAAACTTGGGGCCACAGATCGAAGTCAGCAGATTAATCTTTAACACATCGTTCGTTTTGGTTGGTTTTCATCAAGCGACAACCTCCGTGGCTGTGTGTCAAAAACTGCAGTTCCTCAAACGTCCACTTGAGGCTGGCTGCAGAAGTGAGTCAGTCTCCATAAGTCCCCATGTTCAAATGTCCAACTTCACAGCAGAAATAAACATGTTTGCAGCCTGGTACAAAAACAGTTTTGGTCTCAGGTCTGATTTTTAGATTAGCATGGCGGCGGCCAGAGCCACAGACTTTGAGCTCCAAACCTGTGGGTGACGTCACGGACACGCCGTCCGTTCTTCATACTGTCGGTGATTTTGACTTGTGTGATTAACCTTCCACATGCAGTCCATGCAGACACACACAGCACTGAGCGGGTTTTAAGTGGAGGCCCGTGCTGCTTGCTGAGTGTGTTTTTTCTGAGTGGGTTTGAGGGGGGGGGGCGGTTAGCGGTGCTGAGTGACTACCATTCCGTCATGTTATTGCTGTTTGGAAAGTCTGCTTCACGCTCTTCATCTCCTCTCTTGCCAAGTTAGGAGTGTTTTACGCATTGACCCACTTTGGTATGGAAAAACATGAAAAAAAAAGTTGTCTATGACATGGCATTTATCCCCCCAGAGGTTGACTGTAAGTACTGGAGAAGAGAGACGAGATGCCCCATTTGCCTTGTGAGGAGTGTAACAGGACGAGTACTCCATTTAAGAGCTTTCTTTTTTTTTTTTTTAGTTTTTACTGTGGATTAGGAAAGTGCAACCGACAGCTGTCAGCTGGTGGCCCGTAAAAACAAAGAACTGCAAGAGACTGTAAAGTGACGAGGAGAGGCTCAATGATCTATTCTGGTGCAACGCGGTTCCTGGTTCGAACCGCAACCTCTCCGTGTGGAGTTTGCATGTTCTCCCCCGTGTCTGCGTGGGTTCTCTCCGGGTTCTTCGGCCTCCTCCCACAGTCCAAAGACATGCACATCATCTGACACCTTGTCCCTGTCCCCCAAGGCCAGCTGGGATAGGCTGCAGCCCCATCGCGACCTTGATAAGGACAAGCGCTAACAGGAAATGGATGGATGGCTTCAAAGTTTGGGTTTAGAGGAAGCCAGATGTCGCCGTGTTGTCAGTGACATAAATACTGTAACGTGAGCTTGAGAGGGAGGTTCAAACTCTGGCTCCTCCGCACAGCCGAGCGCGGTGTGAAATGAGTGTGAATGTCGAATTATCGTTTAAGTTCACAGGAATGCTCAGACGCTCGATCCAACGTTGGAAAGCCGTGGGAACACGAACATCTAATCCAGATTTCACAGCAATCTATCCGCGCTACAAATATGAACTCACGGTGGTGTAAGAGGAAAAATCAAGGGAATCACCAACAGACACAGTTCATCAGTCGCGATAATGATTTCACTGATAAAGAAGTTCAGAAGTAGAAAGTTTACAACAACTAAACATCGAGGAAATGTATCCAGTAACTTTGGAGTATTTGTCAGAAGAGAGGACTTTGTAAATTGGGTGGCATTCGCACTTCAAGGTTTCCTTTCTTTACTCGGATAATCTAATTCTGGACAAATTAGATTAATCTCTTCCATGAGCTTCACGTGGCCCGAGGAGCAAAAACGCTGCTACTACGCTCAGAGCGGCGGTATCAGTCAGCGAGACTGCAGAGAGGTCGCTCGGTTCACATTTTGTGTGTGTAAACATTTATTTTCATGAGAGGATTTGTTTGGATCAGCTCTTTCTAATAGTTCGGTCTGTTTTCCATGCTCAGGTGTTTAACCCTGTGAGGTTTTATATCTTAGCGTGTTAGTCGTATTTCTCTTTCCCCCTTCTGTCCACTCTCCCTCCTCTCTTTTGTAACATTTAATGACCGAGCTGAGGTCATTACTGACCATCAGCTGTGCTCAGGGGTTAATGATTAAAGCCGAGAGGCAGGTGGAGCCCATACTGAGTCCTCTTCTACCTTCTCTACTAGTGTGCCATCTGTGCAACCAGGAGGAGACAAAGTCCAACGTCAGCAGCAGATATTCAGATCCTGATCCACACGAACGGAGCAGAATCGTCCTGTAATCTGTAGGATCAGATCTCCGATCTCTGTCAGTTAGTCTCTGGCAGTAACGGTAAACAGATATTTAGCTGTGACAGATCTGTGAGCTGACAGATGATCTGCTGTTCATAGCCTGTCTCGTCTTATCTCCACCTCCCTCCCCGAGGCAGAAGGAGACGATGCTCCGCTTCCCCACGAGAGTTTTCTGCAAACCCCAATGCAGAAACAACATCAGACAAATCTTTTACTTATATTCAAACTTTAAATGATGAATTTGGCTAAATTATTTCCCAAAACAGCTTGACAGTGCAGTTTTTAGCGCCTGGATTTTTTGATTTGTTGACGGTGAGAGAAACACAGATTTCTCCTTAAAGTCTGGTGATCTGTGCAGCTCAAGCTGCTTAACACAAAGCCTTACGAAACATGACTCCCACCTCATCCATTTCAGCCTTCTCAGCAGCAGAAGTTAGTGTGTTGCACTGCGGCCCGACAGTTGCTGGATTGCAGACATAGTTGTCTCATGCCTGCTCAGCGACTCAGGCCTCGACAGTTGGACTCTGCCGTAACTAAACAGAGAGAGATAAACTGACAGCACTACCTTGCACAGTCTGTGGACGTATCTGATAACCTTTAAGGTTAGAGAAGACAGTTTGATACCATCAGGTCGCCCAATGATTTCCAACTGAGGGACTTGTACACAAGAGGCTACCTCGTGGTTATATTTTGGATTTGAAAACAGGAGGTTTGTTTTAGATATTAGAATATAATATATATTGACACATTGAGTTAGCTAACCTGAACATGGCATGTTTTGACTGAGAGTTGATGGAAATTTAAGAGCATTTAAGTCAGATAGTTTGCTATAATGTAATAGATACGGTTAATGGATAAAGTAATGGAAACATAAGTGGAAGAGCTAGCTAAAATGGATGGATGTCAATGGTTTAAAGAGTTAAAAGTAATGGATGGAAGCAGTTAGCTAAAGTTTAGCTAAAAGTAAGCCAATAGATAAATGGTTAAAACAGTTTTAACAGTTTTAAAACAGGCTTAAAGTAATGGATGTCAATGGTTAAACAGCTAAAATAGTGAGATGAAAGTATGGAATGTGGAAAAAGTAAAGAATGTAAGAGTAATGGATAAACATGGTTAGCTAAAGATAATTGTTAAACAGTTAAGATAGCTGAAGGTGTTGGATACATGTGTGAAAGGGTTAGCTTAAAGTAATGGATGTCAATGGTTTAAAGAGTTAAAAGTAATGGATGAAAGCTAGCTAGCTAAGTAATGGATACAAATGGTTGAAACATTTAGCTAAATGTAAGCTAACAGATCAATGGTTTAAGAGTTAGCTAAAAAATAATGGATGTAAATGGCTGAAACAGTTAAATGGCTAAAAGTAAAGAACACACAAATGAACTAAAAGTAATGGATGAAAGTTAGCGATTGGCAATCATTAAACCGTGAAGACAGTCAGAAGTAATGGATTACCTGGTGAAAAGGCTAAAAGTAACTAAAAGTAAATGTAGATAAATATAAAAGAAACAACAGCTAAGGCCCGAAGTTACTTTATGATTAACTCCAGTCAGGCTGCTTGCTCACGCCTCAGTCACATGACTGGAGGTCCAACCGCCACCACCTCCCTCCGGACATCTAACTTATCTTTAAACTGGATGTGGCAGCTTTTAAGTTGCCTGGTGGCTTCTTCTGATGACCACATCTCACATCTGTTCTCTCTCGGTCCTTTACGTTCACCTAAAGTGTTTGCTTGCTTCTCCTGTTTTAGTTATTTTTTAAGTGCTGTTTGCTCTTTGGCTCGAGCCTGGTTGACTCACGGCGACCTTGAGGTGAAGAGTCACCCGACCACTAACCATCAACATGCGCCGTGGCTTTAGCGAGTGTTAATCTGGCTGCGAGGAAGCGTTCGAATGGTGTGAGTGGTGGATTCTGGGAACCGGGGAGGCATTTACGGCGGTGACGAGAAGAGGCAAAGGGAAGGGAAACAAAGATGACGGGAGGAATTCAAATGCATCTCTCAGGCATAGTGAATCCATTAGTATGTTTGTTCTCCTTTCACCTGGGTCACTGAACTCAAAAGGAAGAGCCGGGCGGGTGGGGGAGTGTTGCTGAGAGAGAGGGCACTTGCAGATGTGTGCATACTTGCAGGACGGACAGTGTTTGCCTTTGAAAGCATGAGTATGCATGCTTGCACAAAAGGTGACGCAAGCTTGTGCACACAGACGGTGGCATTCTTCTATCACGCTGTTGTTTGACCAGCGGTAGAAGTGATGTTCAGCCTCCTCTGAGGGCCTCTCAGTACGTCTGCGCCCTCCTGCTTCAAGCCAAATGCTGAATTATTTTATTTTGTGTGCTTCTTCTTCTCTCGTGCAGAACTTTTATTGTTGCATTGCTGATTCAAGACGACTTTCTTGATTAGGAATGTTTTCTAACACACTTGTTCTGTTAAAGCCTCCCACCGCATTAATCTTTTAAACGTCTTCCCTATGGCGACGGTGATTATGAAGGATTAAGCGTGTCTGTAGGTGTGTGTTTGTGTAGGCTTGGTGGTCTCTCTGTCTAACAGCGTTTTTTGTGTCGTTCCCGACTGCTGTAGCTGTTTTTCTTTCTGTAAATTAAATCTAAGACTCTTTTGTTTCTATTCCAGATGCAGGAGTTGGAGCAGAGGGTGATGGAGGCTGACCAGCGGGCTGAGAGTGCCGAGAAACAGGTAGAACGACTCTTCTCCTCCGTCTGACCGCAGATTGTTAAATATAAGAGGACGATGCTGCAGCATCATAAAGAAGTCTGAGAGGGCGAGCAGCAGAAAACAAACCCTAAAGATTCACTTAAATAAGAGAAGGTAGACATAGATCGGGGAAATTCAGATGTCACAGCCGCTCGTCTGCACAAGGTGGATAAGAAATTCCTCATAAATAAGAAATATACAGAAGAAAGCCGAGTGTGAAATAGCAGCGATGAGAGTCAGCACCTCCAAGTCTGACGCCGTGGTTCTCTGCCGGAAAATGGTGGAAGTGAGCGAGTTGCTGCCCCAAGCAAAGTAGTTTAAGTATCTCAGGATCATGAGCGATGTGGATGCTGTACCAGGCTGGTGGGGAAGGTGGTCTTTATTTTCCAGTCCATCTACGTTCCAACCCTCGCCTCTGGTCGTAGTGACCGAAAGAAGAATGAGATCACGGATAAGAGTGGCTGAAATGAGCTTCCTGCGCTGGGTGGCCGGGCTCAGCCTCATCTGGGAGGAGCTCAGAGTAGAGTCCAGGAACCAGCTGAGGTCTGACCTCTGACCCTGGAAGAAAATGCATGGATGGATAGAGGAAAGTCATGAAGACATGCCGGTGTTGATTACATTGACGAGGATTATGTGCAACATTCACAAGGCCTGCATCGTCTTTGTCATTAGCAGTTGACTTTAACTGTATATTCTGTATTCAAAGACCACTTACTCTCTTCTTCTTCCCGTGCTTTCAGTTGTTTCTAAGTATATCTTTCTCTGCGATGTTCAGTTTGTATGTGCGTCGAGTCCAGCTGCTACGAAAGGTTGTGATTTGTGGTTGAAAGCTCTGGAAAAGCTTGTAAGTTTTTTTTTTTAGTTGTCAGGATCAAGAACTGTATGAACTTTTATGCTCAACACTGAGAAGAAATCCTAAAATTGGGCCCCGTAAAGTCGCTCAGTCAGGTTTTTTTTTTTTGTTGGACTTGTAACCACTAAGTAGGAGTCAACCTTTGAAGGGACTTAACAAAAGGAGAGTGTGGTTTGAGGATAAGAAACCTCATACGGTACATGACACATACTGTCTCTCTCGCTGTTGTTTAATCTCTTCTTGCTGTCATTACTGGCCGCTCCAGGTGTTTCTGTAGGTGGTAATTTAACGTTGCCTTTTCTTTAAAAACAAGAAATAGCTAACGGCTTAGAAAGCTTCTTCTCGTCACAACTGCCTGTTTTTTTTCTTCTTCTTCTTGGCTTTGTGTGGTGCCCATCAAAACTAAACAAACCATGCAAATGTGAGCCGTCTTTCTTGGCCACGTTCGTCCTCTCACTGCTCTAATTATGCATTTCAGATACATGTCATGGAAGAAAAGCTGAAGTCCGCAAACATCCAACCCAGCGAATCGGAGAGCTCGTTGTACAGAAAGTATCAAGACCTGACCAGTCAGGTTCAGGAAAAAGACGCCGTGATAAAGAGATTAGAGACGCAGCTGGAAAAACAGGTATGATAAAGAATAGAAATGTCCATTTATGTTCATAAAATGTAGCTTGAAATAAAACAAAGACTGTTTTCTCTGACTACAGATCTTAGTCAGAGCCCAGGAGGCAAAAGTTATTGAGGAGAAGGCTGCCAAGATTAAAGACTGGGTCACCTTTAAGCTCCGAGAGGTAAGCTCACACATGTATAGATACACCCCCAGACTGAAGTAAGAGCTGCTGGGAAAGCCCTCACCGTGCCGAGAGACATTATCTGCACCTGTTTATACAGTTTGATCTTCAAACGGAGCATTTAAGAGGCGAAAAAATCAAATTACAACATCAGCTTTCACCATCAGGAGTGTGCATGGCTGCTAAAAGCTGCTGTTTAATATATATATATATATATATATATATACATATGTGTGTGTGTGCTTTGTTGCAGATGGAGCAAGAGAACCAGCAGCTGAAAATGGCCAACCTGAAGCAGACCGAGCAGATCATGCTGCTGCAGGACAAACTGCAAGGTGACTACCGCTGCAGCTGCTGCTATAAACTGCTCTGTGCACGCCTGGAACAGCTGACTGCATTCAAATATGTGGTGATGGTAGCTAACAACAACAACAGATCGCAGTCTACTGATTACCGGATTTTGGCTGCTGTATAATTTCGTGTGATCGTCAACCAAGATGTGTGTTCGTGAAAAGGGCACGGACGCGATGCATTCTGTGTGCACCGCGGCCGCCGGTCGATGTTTCAGACTTCACCAGAAATGCCACAGTTCGGTTCAGAAGCGTGCCACGTCAATGTTCACAGAGCAGCTCGAGCTGACAGGAAGTCAGACGCAGAGTTTTCAAAATAAAACACCACATGCAAACTGCTGGTCGTAAAATCAGTCAAAACAACAAGGAAACAACTTAACTCTGTAGCATGTTTACACATTTAGAAGCACATAAATCAGAAAAAATCTGAGCAAGTTAACAAAGTGTGGCCGGCAGGATTTTGGCGTAAAGAAACCCAGTGAGTAAATTTAGCCTTAGTTCTAGGCATAGTTAGTCATGCTAGTTACCTCACCAATCTGTCATACTGATAACACTGCAGAGGTACAGTTAAAAGGTCGCGTAGACAAGTGAGGAGCTGATGTATTTGTCAGAATATATTCCCAGAGCTGCGGTGGGGAAGGATTGAGTTACTCGTGTTGTCTTTGCTCTCCAGCTCTCTTAGAGAAACCTGCATCCTCCGGATCGCCTGCCACCTCCCCTGTAATGGATACCCACCTGGTGCCCAGCAGTCCTCTGTTTCCTCCCAGCTGCCCCGGCACGCCACCTGCCCAAGATGACAGCTGGAGACAGACGGGTCCCCGCGGAGCCGCCTCTAATATCAAGAGCCTGCCAACAGGTGTGCTGCCCTTAATTTATATAATCTTAGGATGTGTAGCAGGAAGCTTTTAAAGCAGCGAGTGAGTGATTTTCAAGTATGGCTGGAACTGTTCACCTACTGTAGTGTCTCTCCAAAGGTGTGTCAGTCACTTCCCATGAACATAAACTGCTCCTGTTCATCCCGACTCTCTCAAATGTTCTTGTTCTCCCTCCTCAGATGTGAAAAGGACTCCCGAGCAGTCCTGTAAAGGCATTTGTCTCGGAGATCTTGCAGCCCATGACGCTCTTTCCCAGGGTTGGACCAGGGAGGGTCCCAGCAGCCCTCTTTCCATCAGTGGACCAGAGCTCCCGGTGGGCCCAGACGGTGCGGCAGGCTGCTCTGACAGAGATAACTCCTCCGATGAGCTCAACAGCAAGTTCCGCTCTCAGTGCCTTCACTCGTCCTCTTCCTCTTCATCTTCATCCTCGGCCTACGAGATGGCCCACGGGCCGAGCTCTCCGGAGTCGACCATCAGGCTAACACCCAAAAGCCCCCTTCTGTCACGCTCCCCCTCCACCAACAACCCCTTCCCTAATCCTCCGGTTCACCAGTCGGGCACCAGCATGACGTTACCCAAAGTACGGACTCCGCTCACCCCCAGGGACAGCATCCAGCTGGTCAAGAAGCACTACAGCCAGCCGCAGCCCAGCCTGGACAGGCTTCACCACCTCAACGTCAGCATAGACATCATGACCCCGTCCTCCACTTCCTCCACCCTCAAGAGCACAGGCACCGCCACCATGCCCTTCTCGCAGGTCGTGGAAGAAACGGACATCGACGACGGGCTTTCTGACAGCATGGACGGGGTGGTGGAGGGGTCCGAATCAGAGGAGCTCTCCCGGGATGGAGTCTCCTTTGTGGGGCTCGCTGAAGAACTGGAGCGGCTGGATCCGGAGGTTCTGAAGCCGCCGACGCCTCCTTTACACCGCTTCCCCTCATGGGTATGAGAGACCAGTACTATGATAATATTTTACAGCGTGAAGGTGTCTAAGTTAAATGAATATTCCTGACTGATCTCTGCAGGAGAGTCGCATCTACGCTGTGGCCAAGTCAGGAATGAGAGTATCAGAGGCCGGTCCTGGAGCCCGAGGCCCTGGACGAGGTGAGTCAGCCCCTGCAGCCAGAAACAAGAAACTAGAAGCCGTCCACTAAATCTTTTTAACATCCGCTTCTTACCCTGTGTGTGTGTGTGTGTGTGCTCGTCTGTCTGCGTGCGTGTCATGAGCCTGGGTGGTGTAGGAGATGAGTCAGTACTGTGAAGTGACATGTCAATCAGCTGATGCTAAAGTTGCAGTGGAGGTGTGTGTGTGGTTGGTTTGGATCTGTCATTGCCGCCTTTGATGTCACTTCCTCTGGCCCGAGGCTCCACACACCTGCACAGGTGTGGCCTCCTCTTCTTCTTCTTCTTCTTCTTCTTCTTCTGCTTCAGGACGCCGTTCATCTTTTTTTTTTTTTTTTTTAATGAGCTGAAGAAGAGCAAAGCGGGGTGGAGGTTTAGAGGAGCTTTTTAATCAGCTGCGATGAAAGGACGCAGCCTGGGTGTAATTACTGCTCTACTTTCTGTCCCGACATCATCTGTTTTGTCAGGATGCAGACAGTTCGGTTTGACAGCCCTCTGACGGCTGAATATCCTGACTGCCAGGTACGCGGAGCTCGCTGCCAAGTGGCTGTTGTGGATTAAGTCATAGCTTGCTCAGCTTATTCAGCTTCCTCTCGTGTTTGTGCCTTAAGGTGCATCTGCTGCTGATCTCTCGAAATGAAAACCATGGACCAGTTGTATTTTTGTTTTAGCTCAAGACTTCTTTTTTACTTTTTTGGTACTTGAGAAGCATGAAGTCCTTTTTCCCCCTTTGTAAGTGTGCAGACTTAGTTTTTATCTCTTGCCCCTACAAGGAAAGCAAGAAGTGTAGGAGTCATGACTGATGACCAGCTAACCTTCTCTGATCTGCCTCGGTTGCCCGGTCCTTACTCCTGATGCAGGCTGTGGTCATCTCGCGAGAGATGCAGAGTGAAACTTCTCCAGATGATCCAGAACGCGGCGGCTCGCCTGGTCTTCGATCAACCCAAAAGGGTGTCCCGTCAGCTGGCTGCCTGTAGAAGCCCATGTTGAATTCACATCACTAACGCTGCCTACAAAGTAGTCTCTGATTCTTGAACACTCCTCCTCCGGGTGGCTCTGACACCCGTACGCTCAGGACAATCCGACCTTTTCTCGTCTGTTGTTCCCCCGTTGGTGGAACGTCCTACCAGATCTCCTCCTCTCCTCTCCAACACTACCAACAACCGGACATGATAATCTGTATTTTGCATCACTGCCATGCTTTGTGCGTGTCCATAAAAATGCCTCCTGCGTTTGTTACAGGGTCCAACTTACCCCAGTATCCAGCGGCAGGTCCGTTCACCCAGTTGATCTATAAGAATATCAATGTGCCAGTCTACACCACACTGAAGGGGGTGAGTGAAATGTTGTCTAATGTGTCTATTAATGTCAGCTGCTTCTGTGTTTTAAAGGTCAGAGCGGTTTCCGCCCGTACCTCACGGTACTCTTTTGGTCGTTTGTTTCAGAAAGCCACTCAGATCAGCAGCGTACCTCTACCTGATGACGACTCCGGGTCTGAAGATGACAGCAGCTCTCTGGCCAGTTTACGGACCTCCATCCTGAGCCCGGACAGAAAGGGCAGCGTGCCGGGGAGCCCGCGTGCTGTCAAGAGAGGTGGGTGCAGATTACAGTGCAGACAGGACGGAGAACAGGATGTCCCTCTAAAATGCCTCCTGTCCTCCCAGGTGTGTCCATGTCCTCCATCAGCTCTGAGAGTGACTACGCCATTCCTCCTGACGCCTACTCCCTGGACAGTGACTACTCCGAACCGGAGCATAAAGTCCAGCGTACCTCGTCTTATTCCTGTGAGAGCACCGGGCCTGTGAGTGGAGTCTTTCTTTTTTTTTAATCTAACCTAATCATTGATGCGAGTCAAACGCAGTATTCACTGTCAGCGCTGTGCTGTCTGTGTCTGCAGGAGATGCTGGAGAAGTCTGGCTATCTGCTGAAGATGGGCAGTCAGGTGAAAGCTTGGAAACGTCGCTGGTTCATCCTGAGGAACGGAGAGATCCTCTACTACAAATCTCCCGTGAGTGTGTCTCGCTGCTGCTTCCTTCTAAGGTTTTGCTGCCTGCACGGAAAAAAACGGAAGGCTCCGGTACCGTAACTCATCACTGAGGAGCGCTTCAGTAGCCTCATGTCCCCTCTCTCATTTCCTGTCCTGTCTATCCAATAAAGGTGGAAATTCCCCCAACTCATGACCAGAGATGTTGTGAATTTTGGACAGCACTGAAGATTCTCGTGTGTTTGTGTGTGTGTGTTTTCAGAGTGACGTGATCAGGAAGCCTCAGGGTCAGATTGAGCTCAACTCGTCCTGCCGTATAGTTCGTGGAGAAGGAGCGCAAACGTTTCAAGTAAGTGGACAGCGTTTAACCTTGTGTGAGAATACTTCAAAACTCTCAAATGGTAGCACAGTTTTCATTTATAAAAGACTTAAAGACAGTTGTACGAGAGCACATGCAGCTACACGGCAGAGCTTTACTGCTGCATACCAGAGCAGCAGCTTAAAATGACATCAGGTAGCATAGCATAGGCCTGGAATGTTTACCCGGCTCTCCGGAGGCTGATTCTGATCTCCTCCGACACGATGATGCTATCTCAGTCGGCCCGGCTTAGCATTTTTCCCATATTTCTCCCCTTTTTTCTCGTCTGATCAGTTGATTACAGAGAAGAAGACCTTCTATCTGACCGCCGATTCACCCAACATCCTCGAGGAGTGGATCAGGGTTCTGCAGAACATACTCAAAGTCCAAGCAAGCAGCCCCGTCACCGTGGAGACCGCCGCCAAGCCGACCGTGAGAGGCTGGCTTACAAAGGTCAGGAGACGTCACGGTAGATCAGTTCAGGGTTTGATTATTTGCTGATGAAGACCACTCTGATGTTACTGCGAGCAGACAGCTTAGCATAAAGAACACACAAAAATTAGCTATAGAGACCAAAACTGGTTTTTGTACCAGGCTGTAAACATGTTTATTCCTGCTGTGAAGTTTTTAACATGGGGACTTATGGAGACTGACTCTCTTCTGGAGCCAGCCTCAAGTGGACGTTTGAGGAACTGCAAACGTCTTTGGCCACCACAGATGTTGCTGCTTGGTTGCGGTTTGATTATTATGTGCTATATTCCAGCTAGTTTCTGCTTCTTGGCCAAAGAAATAATCATCAGAAACTGTTTCCAGTCATTATTCTGTGCCGGGCGAAGCCAGTTGGCTGCGGTCTGTAGCTACATGTTCATGTTAAGCAAAAGTGAAAATGCAATTAGACGTGTTAAAATTCAACCAACAGTCTCATATTTTAGAGTTAGAGTTTACCATCTTAGAAAACTTCCATCTTCCACTTCCATCGCATAGTTGCAAGATGTCTAGATTGGCCTTCAGCTCTCTCCCTGAGAGGATGCCAGAAATAACTAATTTTCAGGCTTAACGCGCTCTTTCAGACAGATATAGAAGCGTCTGTCACCGGGGCGGGGAGCATTTGACAGAGCGCGTCGGGACACGGCTGTAAAGGCTCGAGCTGCAGGAATGTTTGAGCTCTCTCTCCTCTGCCTTCCAGCCCTGCCTCCTCTTGAGCCGAGGCCTGTCTGCTGGTAAAATTAAGACACTCGAAACATCTGACGGCCGCGTGTGACGGCTCTCATGACAGATGACTGACAGCCTCGAGCTGGGATGATGGAGCCGACGTCCTCTCACCAACCCCTGATCTTTACCTGAGAGTCGTCTTTGATCTGCCGGTTATGACGTGATCCCAGTTGAGACGGGCTCGGCGCAGTTAACCCCGGCGACCCCTTTCTGAGGGATGCACAGCTGGCTTTGTGTTGACGGCATCCTCCTATGACATCATTGCTCGCTGTACGATGTGTAATTATCATCTGCAGCTGCATTCCTGAGCGCGGACGGGCTGTTTGTCACTTTGCTTTGGAAAAGTTTGAATGTTCAAACTATTCTAGTCGCTGTTGAATGATTTGCACGCCCACGTGCGCACAGTCCGGGGAAATCTGCTGGTCAGATGTAGAAATCCCCCTGACTACCATCTGTCAAGCTTTTGAACACTTCCTTGGTCTGACATTCAAAGAACACAAAGAGCTGCACAGTCTTATATTTCCTACTGTTTCAGTCTCAGTTTTTAAACGTCTCTTCCTCTCGTTTCAGGTCAAACATGGACACTCGAAGCTGGTGTGGTGCTCCCTGGTTGGAAAAGTCTTCTACTACTATCGTAATCAGGAAGACAAGGTTCATAAAACTAGCCTAACATGCCCCCGTCTGCCTCTAATTTAGTCGTTTGTTGGTGATTATTAACACCTGCCTCCTAAAGGTTTTGCACATACGTGCTCCTCAGTGGTCGTCTTAATCTGTGCAGAATGAACAGGCTTTAACTTTAACTTTAGTTAACTTTAACGAAGGTGTCATTATATCAATCTAACATCTTTGTTTCATTAAATCTGCACAGTTTTTTGTTTCCGCCATCTTGTGTTTGATTCTCTGTTTACATATTCTTCTTCTTCTTCTTCTTCTAGTTGCCTCTCGGGCAGCTCCAGATGCGCGAGGCCTCCGTGCAGGAAGTGGATCGCTCCTGCGATTCAGACGAGGACTACGAGACGGGCAGTCGAGGTTTCCTCTCGTCACACTGCACCTTAGTGGTCCAACCGAGAGACCAGAGCCCTACGTACCTCCTCATCGGCACCAAGCAGGAGAAGGTACCTGAGCAGAAGATGTCTTAATTTAGTAATAGTTAGTTCATTTGTTTGTGAGTTAATGAGTTTTTTTTCCTGCACAGGACACGTGGTTGTATCACCTGACTGTGGCAGCGGGCAGCAACGCGACGTTCAAAGTGGGCACAGAGTACGAGCAGCTCATCGGTAAACTGCTGGATGCAGAAGGAGACCCAGGTGAGAAATCCATGTTCGTACAGTCGCCTGTGGTGTTTCTTATTCTCTGTAAAGAACTGCACAAGTTAGGACTATAAGAAGAGGCTGAACATCTTGTTCATGAACCCTCACCTCTGGTCATGAGCTTTGGGTAGTGACCGGAGGAATAAGATCGCGGACACAAGTGGCTTCCTCTGTTGGGTAGCCAGGCTCAGCCTTAGCGATGGGGTGAGGAGCTCGGAGTAGAGCTGCTGCTCTTTCTGCACCGAAAGGAGCCAGCTGAGGTGATTCGGGCATCTGATTTGGACCCAGAACCTGCTGGAGGGGCTACGTAACCCATCCAGCCTCAAGTGGACGTTTGAGGAACTGCAGTTTTTGGTGCTTCCACGCTGGCCTCATGTTGGTATCTATGGCTCTGTGATAAAGGTGTCACGGCTCAAAGCTGGACAGTGGACGCACACAGTAACCGTCTGGAAGGCTACAGGCTTAATTTACGCAGTAGCATGCGACGTGTTATTTTGATCCACATTATCCGACAGCCTTGATCCACGCTGCAGACTGTTTACGACTCGAGCACCGTGTGTGAATTCTTGTCAGCTGTTGAGTCATTACAGCTTTGAAACTCAATCTCCGTGTTTGTGTCTGCGTGCATGTGTTTGCGTGGGTTGCTGTGTGTGTGTGTGTGTGCTTCTTTTCCCAGAATCTGTCTTGTGGAAGAGCGAGGCCTTGAGCTTCTGTAAGGAGGGTCTGCGCTCGCCTCTCACCACTCTGCCCTCTGAAGCTCTGCAGACAGAAGCTCTCAAGCTTTTCAAGGTCAGTCCCGTCACCTCTCACCCCACTTTCGGTCTCTTTTCGTCCTGTTCTCCTTTTTCCTTTCATCCCCATTCTCCAAATCACTCTTTCTTTTCCTGTCCGGTTCTCACTGCGAGGGTCTGTTCAAGGCATCATCCGTCCTACTCCCCCATTTTATCCAAAACCATAGGCCCCATTATACCCTCCTACTCCTGGATACGCTCCGTGGCCCCTCTTCATCTCCTCTAAACCAGATCAAAGGCTCAAGGACGAGGGCCCCAGCTCATTAAAAGTGTGGAAGAGAGATAATGGCTTGATAATCTGCTCTGATTGAGGCTAACTGTTCATCTGGTTTACAGCCAGTGTGAAAGGAGACCCTTTAAAGAGGAGACATGGGAGGTCAGGGCCTTCAGAGAGTGGCAGCAATGGATATGGAAGCCGCAGGATGGGGGGGAGGAAGATGGCAGATCCTTTTCCTCTCTTTTTTAAACTCTGTACGCCCCCTCCTCTCTCATGGCCCGTCCACTACAGTCACGACACTGCAGGATTGAAAGTTGAATGGATCGGCTCTCTTTGACCAGCCAGCCTTAAAAAACAGTCCCAAACACACACAAAGAGACGGAGTGAATGGAAGTGACGCGCTCTTCAAGCTCTACTTCGTGCCTTTGAAGTTTTAATGAATCTGACAAGACTGATGAAAAGTGTTAAATTGGTTCTTTGTCTTCGTCCGTCCCCGCGGATGAGAACGACTCCAGAGAAATAATGACACAAACATTTGGACTCTTGCTGACCTGATGTTCTTCTTCTTTGTTTCCTGACCTGAATATTGTCACCACCTGCAGCTGTATTATTTATCTGTTTATTTATCTTCTTATTTAGTCTTTGCTGTGTGTTTGCCTCCACCTGCTGGCAGTGCAGTGGAATTAAACATACAGATTTAAATAAAAGTATTTTCCCTCTCTGCAGTCCTGTCAGCTCTTCATCAACGTGCTGGTCGAGTCTCCGTCTGTCGATTACCACACCTCGCTGGCCCAGAATGCTTTGCAAGTGTGCCTGACCCACCCGGAGCTGCAGAACGAGATGTACTGTCAGCTCATCAGGCAGACCAACCGCCGCACGCCGCACAACTACTCCCTCACACAGGTCAGCACACACGCGTGGTCATGGCTTACAAATGATACGACAGAAGACCGGAGTAATGGTTCGTTCAGATGGAATCCGGCGCTGCAGCGAATCTCCACAAGCTTGTGTTTATTTGTGCTGAACGTAAAGGCTGTTAAACAATCAGGAAATAACTTTTAAATTTGCTGTTATCGATGCTGGGGCTCTAAGTCTTTCAAACCATCGAACGTAAACCAAATTAAGCGTCTTTGTGTCTCTGTTTTGCAGCGTAAATTGCGAGTCAGCCTCAGTTTTAGAAGTTGGATAAATGAAATAAACAAAGTCAGAACACAACAGGTAGAGTATCAGAGTTTAGTCCATGAATCCACCTGGTTAGTCTCAGTGCAGGTTTGCCTGGGCTCAGCATCTCTGCAGCAGGTCGCTGCGTTTTTGGTGGACTCAACATACTACCTGACGCAGCGCCGAATCCTCTCTGAACGCTCCGTATTCATTCGAGTGTTGCATTCTTGGCAAAAGTTTCCCCTGGATGAAAGACGTGTGGATAAATAAACCAAAGTTTTTACTTCCTGTAGTGCTGGCAGCTGTTGTCTCTGTGTGTGGCTCTCTTCCTTCCTCAACAACATTTCCTTTGGTACCTCAGACAGTACCTGCAACGCAACGCTGACCCAAGGTGAGATGATGGCCGATGAGTCTTTAAAGTAAGTCTTAAAACAGTTTTTAGTGCATCGCTCATGCCTTTTTTTTTTTACCACGCAGGAGTGAGGTGGGGAAGTACGCAGTGTACTGTCAGAGGTCTGTGGAGCGAACGCTGCAGAACGGAGAGCGGGAGGCCAAACCTTCACGTATGGAGATCGTCTCCATCCTGCTGAGAAACCCGTACCACCATTCACTGCCATTCAGCATCCCGGTCCACTTCATGAACAACACGTACCAGGTTTGGTCACACGCGGCTCACTCTGACTTGGAGCAGCAGATTTTCCTTTAAGGCTGAGCAGTTTTATGTATTTCCACATTCCAGCCTGTGCTGCCTTCAGGGCTGGAAAGTAACGGCAGCATTTGTTTATGGCTGCAGATGTGAGGACATGCTGGATGTTGCCACCTGCGGGCAGATTAACGGTCCAGTGTGTAAGATTTAGAGAGCTGGTGGCAGAAAAGAGAATAACGGCACCACTAGCAGAGAGATAGAGATTAACTCATCTGTTTCAAAGTCAGTCATGTCATTTTCTGAGCTCATCTGACACGTTTCGGTCGCTTATTCTTACTTTACACAGACTTTAAGGTTAGTTCTGGGTTGGTAGATGAAGACAGTGCACCGGATTTTTACTGCATACTGTAGAGGACAAGAAATGTAAGTAACCATGCAGCTTTTCAACGCAATGGGAACGTCGCCCAAAGGAAGCAAGCTGAAACTCTGATCCTTGTTTTATGGAAAATGCATCACGAAGCCGCCTCACAGTCAGAGTTTGAACAGTCTCTACACCGACTTCACTCAGTATTCAGTATCACACTGTTTTTCCAGTTTGCCTCCAGATCATTACGACAGACAGTAAAGTCATTGTGAAATCCTCTTTCATAACCGCTGCGATGTGTCTTTGGTGCCAGTAATCCTTCAAACTCATGGATCTATGACTCAAACTGGACTTCCTGTATCGTACTTTATCATCTCAATGTGGAACAACAGTGTTACTGTACAGCACGTCTGCTGTTAGATGTTACTAGATGTTGTGCTTGAGCTGCGTTTCTGGTTCTGGTTTCCGAGACGTGTCCTCTCTCTCTCTCTCTCTCGTAGGTGGTGGGTTTCGACGGCTCCACCACAGTGGAAGAGTTCCTCAACACGCTGAACCAGAGGATTGGCGTGAGGAAGCCTCAGCTGTCTGGCTTTGCCCTCTTTACTGACGATCCATCTGGCAAAGACCTGGAGCACTGCCTGCAGCCGTCTGCCAAGGTAAGAGCGAGGGTCAGTGAATATAAGTGGATGAAGGAAACCCTCTAAACACCACTGAGGCTTCTGCGGTTCATTTATTCATGTTTGTCTCACGTTACCTAACATTTTAAAGGGTCAGCAGCGGGTAGTAAAAAAACCACCAGAGACGGTGAATAGACTACATTTATAACACGCAGACGTCTTTGTGTCTGCTGCCACCTGCTGACAGGAACACAAATAAAGTTTTGATAAAGTTTGTTTGTCGTTTGTCAGATCTGTGATGTGATCTCCAAGTGGGAGCAGGCCCTGAAAGAGCTGCATCCTGGGAAAAATGAGGGAACACGGATCGTCCGCCTGACATATAAGAGCAGGTACGCTCTCTAACTTCATTACGTGGTCGGCTGCACCTCAAACTGTGACACCTGTACGACCTCCTTGTGGAGGAACCTGGAGGAATCTCTGGAGATCCTGCTGTGGCTTTATTACCTAAAACTCTGAATGCGAGGGCTGAGAAATATCTTTTAAATACCGACTTATAGCAGCCTTGAAGTGTAGGTGAAACCTGTGTGAACTGTCTGCAGTCGGCCACGTCATGATGACGGTTCTTGGAAAGCTGAATGTTTTCTCCGTGGCGTCCACACAGAAGAAGCTGGTGATGTGATACGTGTTGTCGGTGTTTGATTTCCTGCGTGTTGGAGGTGAAGTGAAGCGAAAAACAAGTTTCATGAGAACCTTTTCTTCGTTTGTGCAATGCACAGGTTGTGTTTCAGATCTCAGGTGAAAGGCGAGACGGAGCGAGAGCGCCTCCTGCTGGCGTACCAGGTGAACGACGAGGTTCAACAAGGTCACTTCCCCGTGAACAAAGAGCTGGCTCTGGAGGTGGCTGCCCTCATGGCGCAGGTCTGTAAAGATGACGTCACGACGTGATATGAACTCTCTGTGTGAGCTCTGTTTATAACCTCCTCTTCTTCTTCTTCCAGGTGGAACACGGCGATGTGGAGAGATCAGCTGCTGCCTCGTCTCCTGCCGGCTCTCCTCAGCCTAAATCTCAGCTGATTCTCCTGCAGGCCTTAGAGCGCTTCTACCCCAAACGCTACAAACAGGACTGCAGCTCAGAGCAGCTCAGGTAAAAAGACGAGACAAGACAAGACAGACTTTATAGATCCCACACTTGTCCCAGCAGCTCATAATATACAAGGTGGATGTTATAATCATAAATAGAGGCGCCCTGGTCGCCCTGGAAGCCTGAGTCAGTCCTGCAGTGACCCGGTTCTGACTCTGGCTGTGGTCTGCAGACTTCTCCTTTCCTGAATGTTTCATGTTTGCACAAACTGGATGGAGATTGGTGTCGAAAAAAGTGATAAAAAGACAGAGCTAAAGAACCTGGCTGCCAACCACATGCCGCCATGGCAACAATGAGTAATATTTATGTATCCCCGTGTGTCTCTCTATCACAGTCTGACTCCTGTTGTCGTTTTTCCTCTTTCAGAGATCTTACTGAGCGTCTGGCCACTAAGTGGTCTATGCTACGTGGGTGCAGTGCATCCGAGTGTGTGAGAATATACCTGACTGTGGCTCGGAAATGGCCGCTGTTTGGAGCCAAACTGTTCAGTGCCAAGGTGAGAAGGAAAAAAAAGTCCACTCGTCTCCTTGTTTTGGGTTTAACGCTGCACTCTCGTCTGTTACGTTCAGTCCCCGAAGTTAAAATTAGACTTTGTATTTAACCTGAGCACTAACGCCGACATCCATCGAGCCTTTAAGGTCAGGTCGGACCAGTTTGAGACGCTGAAGTCGACCCAGAGATGTGAGGCTGTAATGTTCAAACTGTAACGTGACCTGTCTTTGTTTGCCCTGTCCACAGCCTGTCCCGCCCTCTCCTGTCGAGCAGAGCCAGGTGTGGCTGGCAGTCAATGAAGATGGATTGTGCGTGCTGGATTATACAATGGTGAGTTTCAGACAGCGCAGAGTTAAAAACCTCCATCAGAACCATCTCTGACCCTGACAGACAGCAGCTCCCAACATGTAAACCATGTGAGCTCCAGCTCTGTAATTTTCAGCAGCCCGTGTCGATCCATTTCATTCTCAGACTTGGCGGGCCAGAAGAAAGTCAGAGAGGAAAAAAAAAAACAAGAAGTTTCTGGAAATTATGTCACGCTTCTTCACACTCAATTTGCTCGTCACAATAAGGAGAAGCCAAAACGATTTTCACGCTCTTATTTTGGGATCAGAAATAAAAGCTGGACCTGTTTGTATCCGTGTCACTGCACGTGTCACACTGGCAATGCTCTCATTTTTCAGCACACGCTGGTCACATATTCCTACCAGTCTGTGATTACCTTCGGTGGTTGCCGTGATGACTTCATGGTGGTCACGAGCCAGCAGAGGGAGCCTGGAGTTGGGAAGAAGAGCGTGGAGAAGCTGGTCTTTGCGATGGCTAAACCAAAGGTAAGTGACACGAGTACACCTGCACATAGATCATCTAAAGCAGGGCGCTCTGTTCCTCAGGGGGAGGTTTGTAGGGAGTTCATCTGCTGCTGAGACGTAGCAGAAATATGGGTAGATGGATGGAGTGTTGGCGGTGTTGAAGTACACAAAGGAGCTGTGAAGATAAGGGAGAGCCGTGAGCTCTTCACGTTCACCTGCGTTTAACCGAGCGCTAATGGAGAAAACAGGTTGTTTCTCTTATTTTATGTGCCGAATCTCAACGGAACCGTTACGTGGACTCATATTACTACTGTGGGTGACGCTAATGAGAGTTCAGATCAGTCGGGTTTCTCAGGTTTTCACATCTTCTGCGAGCCGCTCAGCTCCCTGCCATCAAATGAAACACAATCACACGATCGTGTTAAAGCCATTAATCTGACCTGACCTGTGTTTGCCCCCTCGTCGCCGTCGTCTTCTTTAGATACTGGAGCTGACTCTGCTCATGGCCAGCTACATGAACCACTGGAACCCCGGGCTCCTCCCGTCTGCCTCAAACCAGCCCCTCGGCCACTGGGACGTAGACAGCCGCCACTTCCCCGCGATGAACTACACCACCAAGGGCCCCACGCTACTGTGAATTGTGCAAGAACAACAAAGACTGTTTGACTACGGGGGAGGAGGACGGGGTGACGACAACAGTTACCTTTAGTCTGCATTCATACGGAGTGCGTCGGGTTGCGTGTCCGGGTTTTATATTTTACATTACAGGTACTAGGAGATTATTTTTTCAAGCGTTCTTTTTTATTAAGATTTAGATTTAGAAACGTCAGGATGAGTCGTCGTAGACTATTTATTTCTACAACTAGAGTGTTTCAGCTCTGCTTTATTCAGACGAACACTCTCTGATTCCTCGACTTAAAATCTGACGCCGCTCGTCACATTTCCACTTAATCTGACCTTCAGGTCTTCCAGTCTTTAAGACTCTCAGACTCTTTCCCTTCATGAACACAAAGCTGTCGCCTTCAGAGAGCTGGGCAGACTGGAATACAGTGTGTGTGTGTGCGTCTGTGTGTGTGTGTGTCACTGTGTATTTACCATGAGCGATCACTCGTACTTGACAATGAAATATAGTTTGAATTCATTTATGAGGTACTGTGCAATTAGAAAAGGGACTGATGTGGCATGTGAGACTTCAGTTTCATAGTGTTTAGCGTCTTAATTTGATATAATCGATATAATATTACTAATTTAGAGCTGCGTTAATCATCATAGGTTCATCTGACGCTCCCAGAAAATGTCTATCCCAGACGCTGATGTCCAAAATTAGAGCAAATATTCACATTTGAGTTGCTGTAAAATGACTTAAATTATGAAAATTAGCTCTATTCTTTATATAATTTGGCTTTTCTATATAAAAAATGAGGTATGGCTGCTTTTCCCAGATAAATTAAAGTCATATTAAGAAACTTTTTTAAAAAACATGTTAATATTAAACTCGTTTATCTAACATAAAGCGACAATAATAGGGATGGGATATATAACAGTGATGTGCTGTATCTATATGATGCATCTGTGAAGTTTTCATCATATTTCTTGTACTACATGTTCGACAAACAAATTCAAGAGCTACAAAAATATTCGAATGACTTGAACTGTTTTGGATCAAACCACTGTCTTTTTTTTGTTGTTGTTGTTGCTTAAAAAGGTTGAACGTTTACCACGACTGTCACGTTTATCCTGGAAGACTTGGTGTCCTTTTTCTAGCAGAGTAATTTAAGAGCAGAGTATGTTTGTTTGGTTACTGTATCTCTACTAGAGCGTGTTACAGATGTTTAAAGATGACTGTGTCTTTATGTTGCCTCATGTTGTCGGTGTGTGAGATAATAAAGGAAACGGTACAACAAGTCTGCCTTCATTGACTTTTCTCACCCTACTTTTTCTTATAATACGTCAAAGATGTCTGTTTTTTATTGTCTTATAATATTTTTCATACCTTACAGTCAATGTATGCTCCTTGATTTCAGCACAAAGCTTTCATCTTTTTATTTCTGTGTTTTATTAATATAATAAAGTATCTTTTCACTGCATTTATCCAGCAGCTTTAAGATTTTTGATACAAAGACATGATCAACCTCTGAAATCTGATGATTTGTTAAAGACCAAACCGGGGGAGCCGGTCCGCTCACTTGATAGAGTGTGTGCCTTGTGATGTACGATCATACCTCATATATATATATATATATATATAGGAGGAAAAAAGCTCATAAGAAAGAACAGCAGGTCTTTTATGATTTAAATGATGCTCAATCTCTTTTATAATAATTCATATAATGTTCATAATGGAACAGTCAGCCTGTAAACACAGCTGAGGGTTTATAGTGAGGATAACAAAACGTTCATCTATTCAACAACACTGGAATGTGTTACTTTAAATTCAGCTTGATTTAAACTCTTATAAAGCGTGCGGCTGGAGCTGTGCTGCAGCGTGGAAAAATTAGAGGAGTTATTTTCTTTTTTGATGAGCACTGAAGGCACGCAGAAATTCAGCAGCGAGCCTTATAACGAGCATTTCATTTTGTGTAAGAGCGGCCGTGGAACAACAAGAGCTTTAGACGAGCTATAAAAATGTGGGATTTACAGCGTACATTTGGCAGGAAAACGCCATTACCACTTTGACCCCCTCGGATAAGAAAAAGCAGAACAGCTTCCACCCTTACAACCTCAACTCCAGTAAAACATGCAGACTGGGCAGGCTGTGTACAACCAGCACAGAGGGTAAGTATATAGTTTATGGATGTGTTGAATGAGAGAAGAAGGTTTTCAGTAATACACTGTGTAGAAACAGTGTTCTTATTTTCCAAGAGGCACTCTGACTAAAGTATGAATTTTTGTCACTATTGCATGAACCTCGTGTTTCCCGAATAAATTATACTGAGTAGCAAAACATGTTTCGTAAGAGAGCCAATCCAAATTAAATTACTGTGGTGTTCAAGAGCAGACTCTGAGATCTATCTATCTATCTATCTATCTATCTATCTATCTATCTATCTATCTATCTATCTATCTATCTATCTATCTATCTATCTATCTATCTATCTATCTATCAGGTTAAAGGGCAGATGGATAAAGGTGTCATTATTCAGCTGCCTCTAACTGTGTCTGTGTAATCTCTTTCAGACGTGTGCTGTCAAATCTCCATTGTCTCCATTATATTTGATATCTTGCATGTTGCCACAAGTCGTTGGCCAGACTTCATTCCTTTGTTCACTTCATTTCCTCCTGTAGACTTGTGACAAAATGTCTCAAGACTCATTTTAAAGTTAAAAACTTTTTTGGGGAGGTTAATTTACAAGATTTAGACAATTAATCATCAATATTTTGATGGGAAACTTCAAACTTCTCACTCCTCTTTCTTTGACTTTGTCTCGGTGCATAACACACATTTAAACAATAAAAATATATGTACAATAAATGTTTAGGATGAAAGGAGCGAAAAAAGAGTTCATGGTAACAAAATGAAGTCGTCCAGAGGGTGTTAAATAAAAGGTAAAGTGTGTGTTAGGGTTAGGTTGTCTGTGTCTCTGACCTTTGTCTTTCTCTGGGATCTCGTGACGGCCTTTCGTCACTATTTTCTCACATTTAATGACCTAAATAATTAAGACAGTCGTCAAAACAGTAATCGAAACACCCAGCAATGAATCTAATCTTCAACTGAGACGTGCAGTAGACTTTACCCTAATCTTAGACAGATTAAAGGGGGAGTCTCATTTAAAGCCAGCTTCGTTTGATGAATGAGTGTGTAACGTGCTGAAACCTGCTGAAACATGAGATAATCTCACGTTATTAACCTCTGTATGAAGTGGAGTGACTGTAAATGGGGCGGCAGTAGCTCAGGGAACCCAGCATGGCTGAGGCGCCCATTACTCCACCATCTCTGCACATTTTGCATGTTTATGAGCCCTTTGTGTGTGTGTGTGGTCTATACGTATATAGATATATAGACTTTCATTAAACTTTCTATAAAATAATAAACCTAACAGTGAACATAACAGAAAAGAAAGCCGGTGCACAGTGACTGCAGTATAAATGAATATTAATGTATATAAAATGACCTTTGTGCTCATTTTGTGGGTGTTTGTCTTGTATTGATCACTGATTCAGGGTCAGGTCAGAGTGTATCATTGTTTTTATTTACATGATCCAAGCAGTTGCTGGCTTGTGAGGCAATGGGAGGGTGGATGTGGAGCAGCAGTTTGGTGGTGGTGGTAATTGATTCCAGCTTAGCTTAGCCTAGCCTGTGAGGAGCACTCGGAGAGATATCGCTGCTGCGCTGCCGCTAACTGAGCCGACTGAGACAGCGTGGAGCGGCGGAGAGGGCGGGTAAGGACTGCTGGCGCACACCGGAGCACACCCGTTACAAGACCTTAAAACATGATTCAAACTGGGTGTGGGTGACTTGTTAACGGTTATCTCTTCGCACATGTTTGCCTCGGCAGGACAACCCAAACGCTCAAAATGACAACCGTGAAACAACGCAGCCTGCTCCGGGAGGCTTCCCATCAGATTATCGCCGGTGGATCCGCCGGTAAGTGCGACGTTAGTTTCACCTCGACGCTTTTAAAAACGACTCTTAGAGGATTACGCAACGGTTTTTAAATTGTGTGCACGATGCTAATTACATGTAGCAACAGCTAACGTGCAGCAGTGACGCCCTCCTCCGTTACCTTCCCACGAGAACCGGACAAAATGTTTCTGCCCGTTGGCACATGCGCCGTCAGGTAGATCATGGCTTCACGCTGCCAAAGAGTGTGTAAGTGTGTGTGTGTGTGTGTGAGTTGTCCTCCTTTTTCCACGTGCTCGATTTGTTGTGTGTGTGTTCACCGCGGAACAGCTGCCGGGTCAGAGGAATCAGTTTGCGCATGCGTACAGCCTGCTAAACACAGGCGATAAGCTGTCCTCCGGTGACTCTCTCCTGAAGTTTGTTTTAAACTTTTTTAATATGGTAATTATGTTAATGATCACTTGCAAAGGTCACACCTTAAAGCTGCTGAATTATGCTTTAATCAGAGTCACTTTTATAGGCCTGGTGAGTGTGTGTGTACACACGCGAGGAACCAGGACTCTGGTGACACTTTTTCAACAAGTGTGTTTGTTAATTTTCAGAGAAAATGATCACACTGCAACAAATAATACAGGTGCAAAACATAACAGTCACAGTTAGGCTCGCCTTTAGCAAGGTAAACATGACAGAGCAGCAGAATGTGATATTTGAATTTGTATACTCCAAAAGTAAAATAAAACAAACATACATAGCAATACTCATTTGTTAGTGGTTGACATATAAGAGGAACACGCCTACACATACTGTCAAAAATTAGATATTTACCCTTTAACGTGAAAGTGAGTTTTTCCAGTGCAAGATTTTGCTGTCAGATGTACATTTATATACTTTATTGACAGTTTGTTTGTTTGTTTTTAACATCCATTTTACTCCAAATATACAGATATAGACAAAAAACAAGGAACTTGACAGATAAACGTCAACATAAAAAGTAGATAGATAGAATATTGATCACCAAAGGGAAATTCTTGTGTTGCAGCCACATATAAAAGTATTGCAAACACAAGCAGGCACATGTTATGTACAAAAGGCACTTGAACTGGCTGGTTCCCATGTCAAATCCCTCTGGCTGCCACCACTAAAGCTATACTTAAACTATATGTATGTATATTTATATATGTTTTTGTGTATGGATGTGTAAATAAGATATGTAGTATAAAAGTGCCGTGAGTATTTAAAAGTCTGTTTACTATTTATCAGTTTTGTTGCAGTTCGGGTTGCGGCCACCAGCGGCAGCACAGAGCGCGCAGCTGCTGAGCGGCAGAACTCAAGCAACAGGCGAAGAAGAAAATGCGCGCCACATTTGGCTTGTGTCCGTTTTAATTTAAATTAGCAGTAATTGAAGGCGCCACCTTTTGTTGTTGGATGTTGGATTAATCATGTGTTGTTTCGCCACTTTGCACCTGTCTGACGTCATGTTTTTCTCCACACAAGTCGCCGAAACGTTTCCTTCCATCCGGTGAGTTTGTATTTCCAGTGTTTGTACCTTAAAGGTGAACCGGATGTTAGCTTAATGAGAGCGACGACCTGTGTTAGCTTTTCCCGCTTTTTATTCGGATATCTGGGATGACATTGTACTTGTGGAATATTTTGTCTTGATGAATATACTGCTGTAGTCTGCCCAAATTACTTAATGCTAACCCCTAGTGGCGTTTTCGTAGTTTTAATAACTAGCTACCGTAATATTACCTGCGGGTTAGCTAATTAAATCTGCGTAGGCGGTGTTTCGGTTCATCGAGCGACCGTGTTATCTGGTGACAATTAGCCGGAACAATACTAATCAGGGTTGTTTTGTTCTTTCTGATTATAACGTTAAGAAAAACAACAGCTACGTATCTTCTTGTTTTCAACGGCTGTAGTAACTACTACAACCACAGAAATATATATATCTTATTATATATTATATTATTTATTTTTATTTACATATAACTACTATTATTTTTCATGGTTATTTTATCTATTTTAATTTGTGAAGTGACCTTGGGTATTGTTGTTGTTGTTGTTGTTATTATTATTATTATTATTATTATTATTATTATTATTATTGTTATATATTCGGCTACCGGTCATCAGTTAACATGGTCGCTCGTTAAACCGAAACACCGGCACAAAAGTAATAACTGGACAAAACCTCTAAATTCGTTGTTTATTTATATAATACAGGTCAGGCTTTGTGAATGTAACTTAAACACAAAGTGTACAAATTGTGGCTGTGTTACGTCAAACTTTGTGTGTGACATTAGCATGACGCAGAGCGCTTAACAGACCCGGAAGTGAGCGGCAGTCATCCCTCTCGCTTCTCGGCTGTCCTTCCACTGTTAACCTGCACAAAAACTACTCACCTCGTCTGCGGTGTCTTCATGTTGCATAAGACGCCTGACACGTTACACGTTGCCACCTCGTGTTTGCTGAAGCTTGAGGGCAAGACAGACCGCAAGAGAGAGAGAGAGACATGACAGCTGACAGAAACCAACCTGAGATATATCGAGCTGTCTCATGTGGAAAAAGTTTTGGTTGCAGTTCTGGAGATTTCCCTCCTCCTGGTCTTTATCCACCGTATAACACCCAGTGAACACTAATTAAGACACTGTAATAAGTAGTTATGTCAGAGAAAAACTTTACACACCCAAACTACTATTGTGAAAGAAAAGGGCATGTTTCTCAGGAAGTAGGAGTGCCTGTTCACCTCCTGGGCACTGCCGAGGTGCCCTTAAGCACTGAACTGGGTGGCTGCCCATCACTCCACCATCTCTCTCCACATTTGCATGTCTCCTTGTATGTCTGTGGTTGAACCAAAAGAATTTCCCCTGGAGGGATTATAATATCTCTTCTCAATATTTGCACATTAACTTTTATTCTGTTTGTTGTCGCTGGCTTGTAATTAAAACAGGCAGAGGATGCTGATTGCGTCAGAAGATTCTCGTTTATGTCTCTAGTCATGCTCTTCAAAGCCGTGTGCCAAACCAAAGTCAGGCCTGGTAGTTAATCATTTTACATTCTTCAAATCTTTAAACAAGATTGTGCAAAAATAACTGGTTACTCCATCAGGCCGCTGTAAGAAATACAGAGCAGTTCAAATGTAGCTTGTGTCGTAGGATTGTGGATAGATAGCCAGCGACATCAACCACAGTCCTCCCAATACAAGCAACATTTAAGCTTCTATATATTTCTCACAATGTTAGCTCAGTTATTTTTAAATAAAAATCACTTTGGGCAGCGGCCAGATGAAGTCTTTCTGTTGTTGTGCAGACGTGGAGGCTCACTGGGTTTGTTCATGGCTCGTGATAGTAAATGATAGTGGATTTGTAATAATTCACCCTTCATAAACTGACACAGTTTATGGCGGGTAAAGTCTCAGTCCTCCGTCCGCTCTGCATGTGAGCAGTTCAGGCTGTGCGGCTGTTTGTGTGTGTTTGTGATGCCTTCGCATGACGTGGCCGCTCAGTAAAAGTCTTTTATTGCATAAATGTTTGCGGATGCAACATTGTTCTCGTAGAAATAATGACTTCCAGGTTTGTTTCATTTATAAAGGTTGTGTCATCACCATCTTACGTGATCCTTAACGTGAATTTCATCGTGTATATGTAGTTTAATATGTCAGGGAGTTCATATTTCACGCTTTAAATTATTAAATACCTCATCGTGTTCTCCTCTTCTGCCAACGCCAGGAAGAAAACATGACATGCAAACATGATATCCGTTCATGCTCACCTATTAATGAGCAACAAGTAACGTTATAAGATTATCAAACGAGCATGACCGTGATGGATTATTAACAATAAGGACAGCACGGCTCGTTCTGGTGTCAGCTTTTGTTTTTCCTCCAGCCGACGAGCCAACAGCTGTAAACAATAAGAGCCACAGCACAACTCGTTCCTCATGTTTGTATTCTTGGTGTTTCTGCGCTCACTCACCAAGGACATTTTTTAATCTCTGCCTCTTAAGCTAAGTCTTCATAGCTTGTTTTCATATTCAGGGATCAGAGTATTACAGTGTAGCCAAAATCTTTTACTCTTACTCAAAATCTACCTCTTCTGTAAACGAGTATTGTTGGTGATGCAGTTTAATTGTATATTTAGATTTCACCATATAAATGGACTGAAGTGCCTTCTTGAATCACCATCACACAGAATGACTATAATCAGTTAGTGACTGAAGAAATCTCTCACAGCTCGATGTTCTCGTGCCTCCATCTGCCGACACATTTTCAGCCGTCAAGCCCCAAACTCTGTTTTACGCCTTCTGGATCTCTGCACCCTTTAGCCTGCTCGTCCTGAGTCGTATTAAAGCGTTAACGGGATTTTTCACCCGTCCTGTCACTGTTGTTGCAGTTCCTATGGCTACTGCTAGAGGTTAGCAGAGGTCCTGTAATATTTCAACGAATGATTCACTCCTCCGGCTAAAACTATCTGCTTATAATCCACGTTTTGTGTGACACCGAGCGTTACTAAGTTGCCTCTCTCTCTTGTGTCACGCTGTTAAACTTCAGTGATGTAATCTTTTTTTTTATTGCCGCAGAAAAATCACACAATGTCAAAAGTTTGTTTAAACAGTTTGTCATGCACGTTGCAGGTGTTTTATGATCGCCTCCTGGTTCCAATGTTTACCTAATTTTCTCCAATAATTTGCACACATACAATGGTTTATTTAAGAAGCAAAGGGTTTTTGGCTTTTCTGCAATTGGAAAAAAAGATTTGGGCCAGTAACGCACTTGTTTGGGACTTTGTTGCTTTAGTATTTTTATGTTTTAGGAGCTTTCAGGATGTAAAATTCACTCTTTTGTACAGCAGCTCAATCTCAGATTTTACCAGCCATTCCAATAGTTTCTCATTTTTGGCTGATGAATGAAGCAAATCCAGCAGCCGCTTGCATATTTGCCAGAATTTGGCAGCTGGCTGATGCTAATTTTGATCAGTGTGCAGTGAACACTGGGTGTATGAACTTTGTTTGACTGACAAACAGAACTTTAAAACCGCCGTTGACTAATTACGAAGTACTTGGGTTGCGACTTGTCTCAGGCGATGTTTTTATGAGAAAACGAGGTGTCACGCGTGCTCCGGCATTGTTGCGTGACCCTCGCGCCTCACGAGCCCCCTGGGTCTGACAACACACTGTCCTCTCAGCCTCCAAAGCAGAGAGGCCGACGGCGCTTCGTCTGTCCGCACCGTGAACGACGGCGATGGGTCGAGGTTTTAACCCCGAGCAGAATGACCGCAGTGTTTCTCCTCACCTTCACCGTCACCTTCACTCCACCTCGTCTCGAACGTTAACGAGGATGGAGACAGATTGGTGTGAATTTATGTGTCAAGCCTGTAAGTTAGGTGTGAATTAAGAGGAGAAAGCTGCTGAACACAGTTTGGCATTTTGCAGTTAGTTTAAAGATATTTTTGGGCCTTTTATTGGAGAGCAGCAGCTGAAGAGTGACAGGAAGGTGGTGGGGGATGACGTGCAGTAAACGGTGCACGTTATGTGTCAAATATCAATGTCAACATTTCAGTTTGTCTCTGCAGAGAAAGGAGTCACGATGAAGCGTGGTGTCAGGATTATTTCACTCTGTGGAGGTTAGAGATTTCTGAATACACAGTATCGTGCTTCGGGAAGTTGTCGCGGCCTTTTTCCACATTGTTTAATAGCCTGAACAATAAATTAATTAAGAATGATTTGCAGCTCGGTGTCTCTGTCCGGGTGATTCCTCACAGCTGTGCGGTCATTAATAAAATGTCACACACTGATATTTGTTCTGCAGATGTGTCACACCTTCACAGTCCATTCAGGTTACGACCACAAGGGGGCAGTACGTGCATGTTATATCTGTTTTACATGTAAAGGGCTGTTCCAACTTTTTAGAGACAGACAGAGAAGTGATGCATGATGCATGAGAGCTGAGCAGGGACAGAGATTTGTAAGTTCATTCAAAAAAACACCTACAGCTAATATTAAGAAGGAAAAAAAGTCAATTAAAAATGGAAGAAACACGTCATCATGATTAAATACATAGAATAAAAAACCTCCAACATGTAAATCTATCTCGTTACATGCGCGCCGCTGTAATGTTTTCGCTAAGTCCTTTGTTATTTCCTTGGTAGGAGCGTTTTTTAAACTCCATGAGTAAATCGATCCGTCTCCAGCAAATGGACCGTGACGACATGAGACAGACGCCCCGCGTGTGATTACTGCAGCTCGGCCTCCAGACTGTCAGAGCACCCCCCCTCCTCCTCTCTCCCTCTGCTCCCTACGACTCCCGATCTGATTCAACTGGCTTTTAAACAGTGAACCTGAAATCAGTCGGGGAAGAACAAATAAAGCCACTTAGGCTAAATGAAGGAGAGGAAGAAAGAGAGGAGGAGGAGGAGGGGGGATCAAATAAATAAAGTTAAAGTGTGTGTGTGTGTGTGCGTGTGTGTTATCACTGACAGACTCTGCATTTAGCAGTGCTTTTCCCGAGCGGCTGCTGCACCAATCACTGCAGAATTAGGCCTAATATTTATTTCCAGAAACAATTGTACATGTTCGAGCGCAGCTTTGATTGAACTCCCGGTGGACATGTTGTAGACAGATGTTTAGATGACCTCATGTTTGAAGTAATGTTGATTCTGGACGGAGTGCCTGTTCCTCTAAATCAGCTCCCTCTGCCTCACATCTCCGTCTGCAGAGGGAGGGCAGTGCGCGTCCTTCATATTCACTGTGTGCTTTGGCTCGCGTTAAATAGCAAACCATTAACTTTTTTTTGGTTCCATCCTTGACAGACAGATGTCCATACGTGCGCGTGCACGCGCTGGAGTCGTGCATGGCTTGGTTAAAATGAGCCATGCTAGTGCTGAAGGATGGCTACTTAACCGGACACACGTGTGTCTGTCTCAGGAGCTCCCATCATCTCACTGCAGATCATTCCGCGCGCGTTATCATGTAACGTGTTTCACGCTGCAGGGCGGGCGCGCGCGCGCAATAATTAAAGTAAACCCCTCATTTAATATGGAAAAATTACAACATCCACCTAAAACAAACACCAAAGATTTATTATCAGCGTGGAATAATTAGCCGTGAATGATCACGGTGTCATAAGAAATGAGCTGAATGCGAGCAGGCATTAAGTCTAATGTTGGCCTGCCTAAAATAGAAAATAACCGCAGTGAAGGTTAACTGGCGCTAAAAAAAAAAATGCTGATGATAAAATAATGAACGCGTCTGCGCAATTAGTGTTTCCTGATTAGAGCTGAACAATTATAACAAAATAAAAATATATTTTTATTAAAATAGAGGATCTGTTTTTTCTGTTTTTTTTTTATTATAACACGCAAAAAAAAACAACGCAATCATTTTGATAATAGAAATATGCGCAGACTAAAATTATCTCCCGAGGCCGCAAACACGCGTGATCACCGAGTCCGTGCACGCGCGGCAGGGACAGACGTGCAAACGTCAGCTCGAGCCTTTTCATCTGCGGTAAATCTGTCCGACTTCCTGCGCGACGTTTCATTAAACATATAGAGGACAGTGCGAGAGAATAAATGCACAGGAATGATGTAGTGTTAGAGTGTGCGCGTGCAGCCTGACTCCTCTAACTATAAATGCTCATGTTTCACCTCCTCGCGCTGAGCTCTCAGGTAGGCTGATAAATGTGTGTGTGTGCTGAGCTCCACGTGCTAAAGCGCAGAAAGTATTCATGTTTTTGTTTATTGAAAATAATCCAGCAGACATCAGGACTCCACCTCATGGCCTCCGTGATTTATCTATTAAAAATGTTTCGTTTATGTGACGCCAGCAGTCAAATCAGAAACATGCACGAGGATCTTTATTTGACTTTGAGCTGCTTCAGGTGAGGCCTGTCTGTCTGCCTGTCTGTCTGTCTGTCTCCCTGAGGCTGCGGGCTGCGCGTGAATCATGCGTTATTTGACAAGTGCCATCAATTTTCCAGCGAGCTGACCTCAGATCTGTCTCTGTCACATTTTTTATTACATTTTTTTTGCATGAAACAAACAGAAAAAGTAACTGAATCCTGCGAGGCGGCGGAGCAGAAACTCTCCGAGGTGTAAAAAAAAAAAGTTTAAACACGCCACGTTTCTTATTGAAAGTTGAAGTTTGCAGCGTGTTTTGCGGCGCAGTCCGTCCCGTTTGTGTCAGGCACGGAAATAAAGGCCCACTGCGATGTGATGTATGAGCCTGCCTCGCGCTCACGACGTTATCTTAATGACGTGATTTATGCAAACGGTTCACTGGCGGAGGAGGAGGAGGAGGAGGGAAACTATTGTTCCCGCAGAGGACGGCCCAATTACCGGCGCACGGGGACGCGCACGGCCGAACTTGGAGCCAGGCGAGGCCGCGCGCACTGCGGTGACTCCTGAATCAGCTGATGTCAGACTCTGCTGCCATTAATGACGTGATTGCGTAACACAATCACAGCTTGCGTTATTAAAAAATCTCATAAGTGCACACGTGTTCAATAAATCTGATTATAATCGATCATAATTGGGCCTCGTTAACAGTCAAATGCTGTTTTCCCATCATGCAAATTGGTAGCTGTTTACCCTGGCTGCTCGGTGCACACAGCTGACTGTTCAGGTCATCTGGATTTACATGAAAAATATGAACTGAATGTGGAAAAAATGCAGTTAATAGGTGTAAAAATACGACGTGTGTGAAGGTTTCGGTAGAGCGGTGTTATAAAATGGCACAAGATGAGTCATCACGTGAGAATGAGAGCTGATGTTTTCGTGCCCGCCGTCCCCTCTCGCTCCCTGGGATCCTCGGACGAGCCGGGCCTCGGCGTTCCTCGGTCCAGATTTACACGCAGAGGTGACGGAGAGTTTGCAGTCGGAGCTCTGAGGCTGTGGAGCGACCCGACGAGGAGGTCGGGGCTGCAAACTTTTAAAAAACACGCTTCTAGGAAACGAGCGTTAGCTCTTCTTTCTCTGCTCTGTGTCACAGTTTTTACTGGTTTGCTGCTTTTAATTTATTCTGGTTAGTTTTATTGTGAAGCTGTGTTTTGAAAGGTGCTACATAAATAAAGTTTATTATTATAATGTTGATAGATGGTACAACTGATCTGATCTTGCAGTAAAGAGACCTCAGGTTAATTAATGGATGTTTTAGCTGTTCATTTATATTAATTATGAGCAGTTATAGTCGGTAAGAACTCTGCAGCATAGATCGACGTCTTTTTCTTTTTCTGCATGAATAGAAAACATCAGAGAGCCGGTCCACGACACAGAGGAGAGGAGACACAATTATACATGTGATTGTTGTGTTTTTATTGTACACATCAGTCCGTCTGAGCCGTGCCGTCGTCCCCACTTCAGTCGTTTGTCCACAGCTGTAACCAGATTAACTCCCAGAGAGCTGGAGACGGTTTCTTCCACCCTTCCGTCCACGCAACGTCCTCAGAAGATTTCCACATAGAAAAAAAGCAGGAGGAGGGTCTTCACTGACACGCCTCACCACGATGGCTTTCTTCGCCGACATTAGAAGCGACTGAAACGCTTCCTCATGCCGTTCAGGAGAGTCAGCAGACACCAGTGGATTTGCTGACGCCTGTTGACCTGCCGCTGCACTGATGTTTGCACAGAATAACTGAGCGTGCAGTGCAGCCTCGTACCTACACCGCCGAGGTTCCTGCTTTCTGCTCGCTGTAAATAACTCTTAATACCTGTTGCAGATTCAAATGGTGGAAGGCGACGGCAAGATGTCATCCCATGCATGTGAGCAGCGTACACCAGGATGTTGTTAGCCGTGCAAGTTCAAACTTCAAACCTCAGAATTATATTCAGACGTGAATCTTTGTGACTCTGAGAAAACTCCAGCGATTTTCGTTAATAATTTACAGTCGTCAGACTCTTTATTTTTTCTATAGCAGCGTATGTTGAATGTCATCAAGCACGGCAACACACACACACACACGACATTTATCATACATGCGAGTTCCTAGAATAATAATAATAATTATACTGTTATGGTAAGAGCGGATTCAGTCAGATAATTATGATTGCTCAACATGGGAGGCTTTCTCTGCATCATTGCCTCCTATTTAGAGGTACCAATTATTAAAACCAGGAACAGCGCGCCGCGGGAAGCTGATTTCAGAGCATTCATCACGTCATCGCACGATTTCATCCCGCAAAATGGGGCGATCGCGCGGATCTTCTGCACCTTTTCTCGCCACGCGACACTTTGCCAGTCGAGTCGCGATACAGTCGATACGATCGACGCGGCGAACGGGGAAGAGGACAGATGTGAAGTGAGCACTGAGATCACTCATGAAGTGAAAAGGCGAACAGCACATGGCAGCAATAATAAAACTGGGAGGGAAATCAGCTAAACAAGCTATGCTTAATTGAGCACTTAGACTAAGTAGTCAAGGGGCAGAGAGAGAGTGACCCTGTACGAAAATGAAAGTTTACAGTTGTGAGACTGGACCCAGTGTGTGTGTGTGTGTGTGTGTGTGTGTGTGTGTGTGTGTCTGGGCTGTGTATCCGTGTGAAGGAAAATGGCTGCATGTGCGTGCATGGGCTGTGTTTTCCTGCCACAAAACGGTCAAGCGTCCGTTCCAGTGTGTGTGTGTGTGTGTGTGTGTGTGTGTCTTTGTTTGTTTGTTTGTTTGTTTTGTGTGTGTGTGTGTGTGCGTGCACCAGAGTGAGAGATTTATGCCGGGAAATTGGACATAATTGTATGTGCGAGACATGCGTGCACAAGCATCCGAGGAAATAGATATATTTAAACGTGTGTGTTCTGCACGCGTCTGGATTATGTTTGCAGATTGTGTGTGTGTGTGTGTGTGTCTGTGTGTGTGTGTATTTTTGAGCTCTGTCTCGAACCTCCTAATTAAGTCACAGTAGGAACGAGCCCTTCCTGTGGAGAGCTACTGTCTGTCGTCACGGCAGACTCATTATCTGACCGGGCGAGATGTGAGCACATCTTTCGACGGGATGTTTTTTAAAATAACACGATATCAAGAGCTTTTTTTTTTTTTTTGAAATTTCGAATTAGCCGCCCGAGAGCCGCAACATGCCCTCTGTTTATCCTCTACCGCCTTGTTCCTCATGAGCACTGACATGTGTGTTGAAAAGTCTCGAATTGGGCATTTAACCTCCTGCCCCGTAGCTCGTAGCCACAGTTGGTAGTAGGTCAGACATGTGGGCCTGCTACGCTGTGGTAGGAGTAACCACTGGATGCGTTCCTAATGCTGATTTTTCAGGGCTCACCGGTTTTTGGAGCTCTTGTTTAATAGTTTTTGTTTTGTTTCAGGAAGAGAGAAAGAGAGAGAGAAGAAGAAGAAGAAGAAAAAAAAGTCAAGGCCAAGACAAACCTCATGTTATTTCAACTGAATTTGATACACGATTCAAAAGTTCAGATACAGTAATTACAAACCCTCCGTGCTCCTGCTGTAAGCGCTGAAATATAAATAAACATAATAAGTACTGTCAAAAAAACAAAAACAAAAACGGACAAACTAAAAACCCTGAATTACATGGCTGTTTCCATGTGCATGCGTGTATGCATGTGTGCATTGTGTGTGTGTGTGTGTGTGTGCGCCCTGTGATTCTCTGGATGAGCTGGAAATTTATAACACAGGTTCTTACAGTAAGCCCCGGCCAAAAACTGTAATTCTTCCTCCCCTTTTAGCTCTGTAGTTGGGAGACGGGGCCTGCCCACTTTGGGTTAACTCTATCAAGATGAACAGCATTCGGGCCAGTGCAGTAATCATAATGTAATTTGTTGTGCTCATGGGCCAATTTGTGTCGTTTTAGAAGAAATATCCCGTGCCTGGTGGCCATGCGAGAGCAGAACATGTCCCGGGGCAAGGCTTTAATTAGGGAAGTTCAAATTTATAGACACTTTGTATTATTTCTGATCTTGAGTGGTTGGAGGATGACATACTTAAGAGAGGGACGCCGGCAGAGGGACGAGGGGAAAGAAAATTTGATAATGAGAAACAAAACCGGACGAAAGGTCACGTTAGGAATTTGTTTACCGTTTCATTATCATCTCGGGGAAAATCAAAGCGGACACAAATGTCACCGTCTGGAAGGAGCTCATAAAGAGCAGCGAGAGAGGAGAGGAGAGCGAGGCGGCGTGAAAGAAGCCGCCCCGGAGAGCGGCGTGCTGTCGTGTTAACGCTCGCCTCTCGGTGGGCGCGGCGGTGGCCCCGAGCGTGATGCAGTGTGTTCTAAATTTATCTGGTTTAGATTTCTGATAAAAATACATGAAACATATGTGCCCTTAAAATAAAAAGAGAGAGAGAGAAGCAAATCCAGGCTTTTCAAATTTCGCATTAATTTGCTGCACAGCTTCTTAATGAGGATTAAATGTTTCTGCCTTTAAAAAGGAGAAACCGATCCAAATATGTCATGAATATGATGACTCAGACGGAGTGACTAGAGGGCAGAAGAGAGCCACACTGCTGCTGTTTTTTCCCTAATCTGTAATGTAGTGAATTAAGAGTTTTCTGTGTTCCCGCTGGATGGATTTGAAGGTAATGCAGAGATGGATAGCTTTGCTGATCCTTTCACGTGTCCGTGCGAATGATTTCACTTAACCAAGACACACAGCTCTCAAAACACGAGACAATCTCCTCACATCTGTGTTTAGTTTGCCGCAGGTATCATTGGAAATGTTAATATTACCAGCACGCCGTACTTATTTATTCTGAAAGGTCTCCAAGTTTTCGTCCGGCACACCGATGCTTGAAATATTTTCACCCCCACCTCCTCGTGCCGACATCCAAATCATGACTCAGGCTGTATTTTCTACGGCCTGTGTGAGTTTTAAAACAAGAGTTCACACTGGGATGCGCTCAGTAGAACGGAGACCACACAGGGCGTCGGGGCCCCGGCAGTTTTGAAGCAGGTACAGCCACAGAGGGGAAGGCGGGGAGAGCGGGACGGCCGAGGAAGGTTAAGTTATCAGCGGTGCGACGGGGCGAGCTCTGCTCAGCTCGGCAGCTCTGTAATCTGAAGGTCTGACAGATGCTTTCTCGATAAGAACCCCCCCCAGAAGCTTTGGAAGGGAACACACAAGCGGCCAGCTGTTTCCATAGCGCGGCATTGATGTCAACGTCTTCAAAAGGAAGACGCGAGTCCAACAATAACTGCAGCAGAGCCTGTCTCTCTTCAAGGCATGGCACAGGTCTCCCTCGAAGTGTAGTCTGGTGCATATGCATTCAGGGCAGGTGACCCCCCCCCCTCCTGATTTTTTTTGTGCGTGTGTGTGTTTTGCACTCAGCGTGTGTGTGTGTGTGACGGTTGGAGGGGAATTATCAGTCAAAAAACTTTTTCCTCTGTCGTTGCCTCTACCGCACAAGAAGAAATCTTTCGAGGGCTCCATTGGTGTTCTGGTCTTTTCCTGAATTGCAGTACTCTCGGGTGTGTTTCATAATGGTACTTGGAGCGTTGCAGTCTGATATATCGCACCCGGGGGAGAATCTGCACTCTGCACCAATCTATCAGTCCCCAGCCGGAGGAAAGGCAGAATGACACACGATTACGGCCGCCTCCACATCATATTCAAAATTTACTTTAAATTGATGGCGTGTTTTTTTTTTTTTTTTCCAACCCAGGAAAAAAGAGCGATCGCTTCGCAGGTCTTTGCGGTTTCGCAGATGTTTTTATTGTGATTACTTGAGGAAATGTTTTGTTAGTAAAAATTTGGGATTATTTAATTGTACTTCTTCGGTCATTTTGTAACCTGCTGCACAAACAAGAGAACATACGTTCATCAGTTTTTAAACCACCGGTTGTCAGTTTGCTTTATTTGAGTAGTTCATTGATATTTACATCACCTACTCCTTCTGACTTAATACATTTATTATCATAACTGTAATAATGATTATAAAAATATTACCCGCTCTCATTTTAGCAAACTTTACTTTCTATTTGATACAATAACACTGCCGCTCTTGGTTTTTCTTAAGTGGAAAGGAGACAAGGTAATTACCCTTGGGGCAATTAGAGAAAGGGGCCGAGGGAGTAGGAAAGTCATTTTCTAACCCAAACATCCTGGTCCGAGGGGCCGGAGAGGCTGGACAGCCTCCTGGAGGCCGCTCGCTGGCTCGCTGGAAGCCGTTCGTGGGGAAGTGGATGAGGGGTTTGTTTTCTTTCTCCGGAGGCAGGCCTCTGAAACTTCTGCCAGATGAACGGCACCTGAAAATGCAGCAGCTCTCCCAGCGCCGTCAGCAGAGGGAGTGATTTACTGTACTCTTTGTCAGGCGTGCTCGTGTGCACCAAAGCCTTTTTTGTCAGCTTCATCACGCTGTAAGCAACATCGCGGATCAGGGACGAGGACGAGGAGGAGGAGGAGGAGGAGGAGGAGGGAGTTTGTTGGTGGTTGAGGCGCCAAATGTTATTTTTGTGCCGTCTCTTTAAGGCGGCTTGAAAATGTTTGTGTGGACCTATAAACATGAACAAGCCACATCATATCGCCAGCTTATTACACACACATGTAATAAGAAGAACAAAACCTAATGAGGACACGTGAACGTGAAAAGCAAACGCGGTTCCTGTGGCTTCATTTTTATTTTTTCGGCGTATCATTAACCTGCGCTGTAATCTTTAATATTGCATTTTTTAAAACCGCATAAATGAGAGTTTCCATTCAGCTTCCCGATCACGTCAGATATCATTCAGAAGATTTAAATCATTTGCCTTTTACACGAGGAAACGTGCAGCACGGAAAAATCTCTTTAGTCGACATTATAGAAGCAAGAGAACGACTGCTAAAGTGTTCAAGTTATTGCAGTAAAACTCAAAGTTTATTTCCAGTCTGCTCCGTGACACGACTGTCAACACACCAACACAGTGAACACATGCTGCAGATCATCATCAGTAACAATCACACCAACACAAACACCCCAAAAAATGTCCCGCGAGTCAAAATAGAGCTGCAACAATTACCAGGAAATTCATTTGATAATTTATTTGAGTAATTTTTCAAGCAGACGTCTCAAAAATGATCTAAAATTTTTAAAATGTGTCTTATGTGATATTAAACTGAATATCTTCAGGCTTTGGACTAAAACATATTTGAACCTTGACCTCTGTAAAACTATAAAACTAAAACTAACTAGATTCATTAATTTAGAATGAAAATAATCATCAGCTGCAGCCGTAAGACGCAATTTAAAATGTTAATTTGAAGTTATTTAAATTTGCTCCACTGCACCTGAAGGGCGCAGATTAATGTCACAAGTCGACTGTTCAGCTCGTGGCCTTTAAGACACTCAGCAGCTCTGAGGTTATAAATATTATAAATATCATCTACCGCACTGAGCTGTAATTGTATGGCTCTGTACTGAAGTGGCAACCTCAAAAGAAAAATTGTATTTCATGAAGAATATTACATTATTCTGCGCCTCAGCAGACGTTGAGATAGCAGCTGATTGTCTTTTTGGTCTGCTGGATGTTACTCGAGAGAATCACTGCCTGACTAATCGATGATCGGAATAATCGTTAGCTGCAGCCCGAGTTAGGATTGTTCAGATGTCAGAGAGTGCACAGACACGAGCTGGATTTAAAGGGTTTCAGTAACAGGATGTTTGCCCTCCCACGCCGTGCCTTTGCCTCGCCTGCAAAGCGTGCAGACAAACCGATGTGGTCATCGAAAAAGAGCACAAAAGACAAGCGGAGGGGAGAAGATGAAAAATGTGAGAGCAGAGAGAGAGAGAGAGAGAGATCTGGGAGTGGCGACAGGGAGGAAAAAAAGAGAAAGTGTAAGAGAGCTGATCTGTCTGTGCATTCGATCTGAGGATCACTCGGTGAGCTGAGTCACAGCACTGACAGTTACAGAGCGGGGGAGCTGCTCAGGCGCCTTAACGCCTTGTGAGCGATGCCCATCAGGGAAGAAACGGGGCAGAAAGCTCGCAGCGTAGAAATCCTGCATGAAAAATTGAGCTTTGTGGGAAAGCGAGCTTTTTTTTGTGTGTGTGTGTGCATGTAGGTGAATCAAGCGCCATTTAATCTGAGGCACAGTGAGCTGACTGGATGACAAATGTAATCCATTTATTAGTCATTCGAGTGGAGCCGGTGCCCTCCCTTCTTCATAGCTTCATTTCGTGTAGATCTTTAAATTTGTTCTGTGAGAAGGGAAAGAGAGAAGAAGAAGAGGAGGAGGGAGCTCATATTTGCATTCACGACTGAATGAGAATTAGTCTTGGCCTCCTGACAAGAATCTCTAATGAGCAAACAGTGAATGACATCATTTTGAGGTTTGGAGGGGGAATTAGCTTGATTAGAATAACCCTCCACTCTCACCTTGGCTCATGCATCCAACTGCTCTGCAATCTGCCTGTCAAAGCCTCTCTCAGCTCCTATGGTTTTTTGGTTTTCAGATTTCTCCCCCCACCACACACTGTGGTGTGTTTAATGTGGAAGAAGTACATTTGAGGAGGAAAGAAAAATGAGCGCCGGTGCTGACGTTTCGTTTAGCTCGATTTTGTTATTTTGTTGAACATTTTTCGAGGCGAGTCGGGGTCGGCGGCGGTGGTGGTGGTGGTGGGGGTGTCTGGTTTATTTGTCATTGTGAGTTTGCACAGTTCCCTCTTCGCCGGGATGAGTGAGGCTTGCCATCAGCTCTCTAAAAACAACAAGCATCGCCTGCCAAACATCCTAGATAATTAGTGAAGCATTTCACACTCTGCAGAACATCAAAAAGGAAATGGAAAATTGACAAATTAAGCATGGTCCGTGTCGAGCAGGAGGGCTTTTTTTTTTGTTCTGGAGGAGCTCCAGTGCAGCACATGGTCACTCTAAAACAAGCCTGCTGTCCAATTTACACCAATCAGCAGCTCTGTGGGTATTTTAATGCCCTGTTTTCATTCTTGCAAGAGATATTCTGAATTCATTAGCTAACGTATTGACTGTTGTTGTTATCATAGAGGCCTCATAACTGATTATAAGCACGAGAAGCATGCGCCAAATTGCGCTTTAATGCCGCCGCAGCGTGTCTCGAATGGTATTTTTAAGACAGAAACTTTGTTACCGCATTTCCTGGGTGGGTCAAGCGGGCTCTTTAAAACGCGATCAGAACCCGAACCCTGAAATCTGATCAAAGCGCGTTGGGTTCTGTTAAGTGCTGATTGTTTAATCTATTCGTTTGTGTAGTCTGCGCCTCCGACGACCGCCAGGCGATTCACATTCTCGCTATTAGCTCCTTCATAATACTGTTTTTGCCGACGGCAGGAAAATCTCCATCACGTGTTTTATTTGGCTTTTTAAAGGGATACTGATCCCTAATTTTCTCAATGACTTGACATTTTTTCAAGCATCGCTCGGTAATATCAAACCTTGGAAATTTTTGATGTGACAGTGAAATGATTTTTTTTTTTTGAGACGTGAAGGTCGACGGGAGCCAAGTTTCCGTCCAAAGACGGCACAGATTCGAACCAGATCTCGAGGAAATCTGCGAAAGAAAATGCAAACGCTCACTTCCAGCAAAGTGGCGGTGCCAGTTCTCAAGACGGGCGGCATTAAACCATCGCAGAATAAGAAGGCGTGTCGAGGAGACGTAATCAAAAGGATCCCAGTCAAACGTCAAATGATGGAAAACGACGTGGAAAGATGACATTTAGTTTGTTTCAGATGTTAACTTGAAGAATCATCATCGAACCACAAAGATTTGACGTCATGATTTATTTTTTTTAATCACCTCAGCTGTAACATTTTGGCAATATTTTGACTTTTTCCCACCCACTTTTTTATCTATATCTTTAAACAGGTTGAAAGTTAATTATTTAGTGACTCAAGTGAAATTTAAATATATAACGCTGAAGTCCTTAACACGGAGATCCGGGTTCGTTTCTCTCCTCTGAATTTCAATTAATTAATCAATCAGATTTCTTTTGTTTAGCACTTTTCATACAAATTTATGAACGTAACAAAAGCACGACACAAACTGAGGAAGCACCGTCTCATCATCTTGCAGTGAAGAAACAGGAGGCAGGTTAAAAATGAATAAATAAAATAAAATAATAAAAATAAATCAAACTAATTAAAATATATAAATAGTTTAAACGTATAAATAAATAATAAAAGAAAAGCATAATAAAATATATAGACGGCAAAAAATACATGTTAAAATGTATAAATGGACAAATAAGTAAATAAAACTTAAAAATATTAAATCAAAAAATATATTTAAACAGATTTATAAATATAGTTCAAGTAAAAGTCACATTAAAAAGTAAAAATATGAATTTCCTGTCTGTCTCTCTCCAGCTCAAAAAAAAATCTTAAAGCAAAAACCTTTAAAAAAATAATTTGTTGTTGTTGATGCGTTTATTATTATTATTATTATTATTATTATTATTATTATTGTTGTTGTTGTTGTATAGTAACTGACATTTCGAGTACAGTCCACTACGTCTTCGTTTTGGGTCAAAGTGTCGGAGGATCATTTATAATTGAGATTTATGAGGTCATCCACATGGCAAAAACATGTTATCATCCTTCTAAAAGCAAAGACCTCCCTAAATCAAGTCCACACACATGCACATACATCTTGTACAAACACACCCACACACACACACACACACCCTTATACTGATTCTTGTCACCACACCCCGTTCAGCTTCCAGCCCGTCAGGGGCGAGCCAGCAGAGGAAGCTGTCACTGTGTCCACCGTGGCACTCTGGAGAGTTGAACTTGACTGAAACATATGTCTTCAATTTTAATAGCTCTCCATTCCCCCAGATGGCCTGAAGGGGGGGAAGGTTGCCTGAGAAGCTGCGTTTCATGTAAGAATAATTTGTGCTAAGTAGCTGGGCGATCTGTTTGTTACGCTAGAGCTGACAGTTTGTTTATGTTTCTTGAGGAGTATGATGGATGGGGCAGGAGTTGATGCTAATTAGACTAAATTGTTGCGAAGAATGCCGAGGGTCTGCACCGCAGCGCTGAGGCCAGTTTCCATTGTTCCTGCGTCTTCGCACTTTGGGCGTAATTGAATGGAGCTTGGGCCCATTCATCATGGCAGTGGGCGTCCAGGGCAGGAAACAAATGGCTGGACCTGGATGGAGAGTTTTAAGTTAACTGTGGGGTGACAGAGCGAGAGCCGGCCATTGGAGGAGGAAGATGTCTCTCTTTTTTTTTTCTTCTCCCTCCAGGCCAATTAGAACAGACACAACCTGAGTCCAACTGGCCATGAAATTAATGTTTACTCAGCGAGTCTTGACCAGAGAAGATTAGCAGCTCTTGAACTCCTCCCCTTCAGCCCGACGGACATGGTCAGCTGCAAAAGATGGCCATTAGGGAAAGTGTCACTGCACGTGGTTTCCTCTAGAAACTACGCCATGTTTACTCTCCTCTGGCTGAAGATTCCAGCTCACCTTGCCCTCAGAATTACTGTAATACAAGAAACAACGAGCATTCTCCTGCAATGGGATATAAAACCTGACCTCGGTGTGCGCTGTGTTGTCCTTAGATTCTTTAGGGATGCAAATGAATCCTCCAGAGACTGATTTGAAAGCCAAATTTAACTGATCAGATCAGAAATGATCAGATGAGATAAAAAAATCAGTGGTTCACTGCGAGGATTTAGTATTGGACTTCCGTGATGTTAGGTTAGGGTTCAGGTCATGTGAGAAGGATGGGATAGGATCAAAGTCATCGAGCCCAGTTGTTTGATTGACAGAGCATGAGTGACGTCACCTCCCGGCTAATCTAAATATCTGCAAAGACGTGGTTGCCTTCCTGTCAATCAAAGCGTCCACGCTCTTAATCCTGCATAACTTTAAGCCTTAATATAATGTGAACAGGTGAGTTGTATATAAATTCACCCTCAGTACAGTTGTCATGAACGGGGAAATTAGCTACAGAGACCAAAACTGTGTTTTGTACCAGGCTGTAAACATGTTTATTTCTGCTGTCTAACATGGGGACTTATGGAGACTGACTCACTTCTGGAGCCAGCCTCGAGTGGACGTTTGAGGAACTGCAGTTTTTTAGCACTTCGCTTCACAGCCGTGGATAGTGAGAGTGTCTTTGCCAGCTGAAGTCTGCCTGTGTGTAGTTCTTGTGTTTCTCCTCAGGTCAGCAGCACTCGGGCTGTTCCTCCCCTCAGTGTCGCTCACGTTAATTTGTTTTTGCCTCTTTCTCTGCCACGTTTATTTTTCTCTCATTTGCTGTTTTTCCTGCTGCAGGAATATTTTTGAAAAAAAAAAAGAGGAAAGAAAGAAGTGAGGAAATTAGTTCAAGAGCAGCTAAAGCCTGCCAGCTATGCACTGGTGCTCACCTCTACCGGTGCAGTTATCCACACTGGTGACTGTGAATGTTTCAGTAACTTTGCAGAGTTTATTCCTTCATCAGAGCCAAGCGAACACATGTGTGTATCCCACCTTGTGCCTGGCATGTTTGCACCTCGTCTTGACAGTACAAAACACTCGACCCTCCAAACGTGGCGAGTGTTTAACACCTTGTTAGTTCCTCATCCTAGACACAAACCTGACACTGCATCTGCAAGTCATTAACCCCTTTAAACATGTGCGCTACAACAATGCTGTAAACAAAATGGCATTGTCACAGTTTCTCCAAGTAAACGTGTGAAGTCGGAGTTAACGGAGAACAGAGCAGGGGTCTAACCAGGGTGGAGCCAGCACATGTTCAACCTCACACGGGGCTTTGACAAGGATTTGGTCCCCCTCCACTTGTGGCCTAGTTCAGCTTGAGTTAACCTCTGAGTACCTCCAGTGGTGGAGGTCTGTACGCCAAAGATTATTGAAATATGCTGTAAAAAGTATGGAAAAAATGTCCAATCCAGTTAAAAGGTTATATTTTTCTTCCCATAATCCTTCATTGTTATACGTCTTGTTGAGTGCAGAATATTAGTGCTCAAGCGCATCCATCCATTTCTATACGGCTGAGCCTGTTTGAGCGGCTGAGAGGTGACACACGCAGGGTGTAGCCAGGCGAACATATTTCCAGCTCACCTGACCTGCTTGTCTTTGGACTACAAAGAAAACACCTGAGGGAAACCTGCTAACCGCTGAGTCATGCATTTTACGATTTCATTTTATTTATATGAATGACAAAAGTTATCTCGAGACGCGTTCCGTACAGAGCAGGTCTAAACGTACTCTGTATTTTTCATGAATGCATCTTTTGTCCAACACAATACTTAAATAAAACATATTTAAAGCGACAACCTGTGGCTGTGAAGTGAAGACGTTCGTTTACAGAAGCGAGCCTTCACCGATGAGTTAAAAGTTTGTAATATTTTCAGTTAGCAACAGAAATACATAGAAAAAGTAAGACGGCGACTTCTTCCAGTTTTTTAACAGTCTTACATGCGGAAGAATCGAAGCGGGATCTGTCTCTATAAACAGTCCACCTGATGAAAGCTCTGCTCACTGAAAGGAAGACTTCTGCGAGTGTGTGGGTGCCAGAACTGTCAGGTCAGGGAGTCTGTGTTTCCTTGGCTTGTTAAGAAGAGTCAGTATCTCTTGTGGCTGTGATGCATCACGGCCTAGTGAGGCTTCCTCCTCTCCGTTAGATCGGAACATGTCGGAGCGTCTGACAGCAAACTCTGACATTTGATGTTTTTAAACGGCCGACGCTCCCTCTCAGACTTGGCCTTTTCGTAGCTGCGCCGCAAATAGCTCGGCGTGACTTCACGTTTGCGGTATTTTGGCACTTTAGCTGGAAATATGACAAATATACAACCAAACAATGAAATGGAGAAGTGCAAGGTGTATTTGCCAGCGCTTATTTTTCTTCAGCCGTGTCAGGGTGATTTAGGGAGGATTTTTCCTTTAACCGTGTTCATGGAGAATTCAGTGTTTAGGACTACTGTCTCTGAAGAAACACGTGTGTCCTCGATGGCCTGGGACTGAATCCTGCCAAGAAATACTCTCCTCTGACTGTTTTCAGCTGTTTGAACAAACACAAGGGCTTAGTAAAGGCTTAATAACGATAATAGGCTTTTAAATTAGTTTGAAGATTTGTGATTTTTTTTTTTTTTTGGGATGTTAAATATTTGTAAATGGCGTTTTCTCTACATGCATGTATGCCGGACTGAGAGCTGATACTGTATGGGTGGGATGTGGGTTAAGGATTTTAAGGATGGGGGTAGTGTGAGGGGATAGAGAGAGGAAGCGAGTTAGCCTCGGATGGGCGAGAGTGAAACCCGAGCATGATTGAGTTAGGGGAAAGGAGACAGGAGCCCCGAGGCTGCCAGTCGGATGCTGTGTGTGTGTATGCGTGTGTGTATGTGTGTGTGTATACACACGGCGCTCTCTGTCATGCTGCCCTGTTAGCATGGGGGGAGATTGTGATGGAGTTATCTGGCCTGGCCCTAAAAACGGCTTGTCATCTTGTGTATACACAAGGAGGTAGCGTTAGTCTGTGTGTATGCTTGTACGGTGCCAGCAACATTACTCACAGGCCTTTTGGGACGCGAGCAAAGCCTCGCCTGGTTCCTTTCCCTCCGAGTGGAAACATACTCACTGCATCCTCTGAATTCTCTAAAGATGAAGGTTACACAAACAGCGATGGAAATTAGGTCTTAGAGGGTTAAACTATTACCTTTTCTTGTGGGATTCATCCTCACCTGCTTTCCAAATGGTCTGTGAACGCGGAACAGAGCAAAACAAACTTCATTAACGTCATTTATTTTTTTTTATTACGAGTAATAATCTGTTGCTCTCGACACTTTTTTTTTTTTTTTTACCCTTCCCATCGTGCGCCGTGTGCGAGATGCCGCTTTAAACTGTGGGAAAAAAATGTCCCAAACTGAACACAGTATGGAGCCCCTGCTTCACACTGCACCAGCACTAAGCAAAAGCAGATGTTATAAAGTTTACAGAAATCAGAACATTATTTTCCTGTTTCCATTGCATTCTTCTAAACACTTAGTGAACAAGCTTTGAAGTCACCCAAGAAATCTAGTCTGCGGGAGAAATGATAGGATCTCCTGGAGCAATGGAGCCGGGGAGGAAGGGTGGTGGTGGCGGTGGGTGGGTGGGGGTAGAAGCGAGGAGAAAAAAGGGGGGATGAGGAGGAGCCTGGAGGAGGTTGATGAAGAATTAGAGGTGCTTGTCAGGTCCAGATTTCGCTTTCTCGTCTGATTTCAGGTTGAATCATCTGATTGGGGCTTGTTCGCACATCTTGAGTGTTCCTTTTTTTTTTTTTTTTTGTTCTTTCTGTGCTGGCTGGATGTGATCCGGGACGCAGGGGAGGGTGGAGGCGTGGAGATAAGCTGTGTTTAGGCAGGACTGCTGTGGGTCCGATCATAACAGCAGATAAATCCCACTGACTGTGTTAGATAGCCTCACCGCAGGCGGTGTGCAGGACTTGCCAGGAGCCCACATTAGATCCCTGTAATGCGTAGCCAATTTCATAATAGACCTTCCAACTACATGAGTAATGTGGCTGCCTGGCAGGCATGTCCATTGGAAGCCTTAACAGAAGTCCCCTATCGTACATCCATCTTTCACCTATCCCCACGTCAGCGCTGCCTTTAGCCGGAGCTTTTCTGAACAGCCGTAACGCAAAACGCGTGTGTCCCGATCAAAGCCCTCTGCAGCGTCATTCCTTACATCCCCTCAGATAAATAGATACAATTCTCATTGTCTAAACATTTCCTTTAGGGCCCGAGAAGCAGCGGCGGAGCAGCAGCCGAGCAAGCTTTCAATAAAACGTGTGACTTCTAAGATGGTTACATCTGCAGCGCATTAGGGCTCAAGCACGCTCTCGCAGGTTAACTAACTCTTCATGTTACCTCGAGTGACTGAGTGTCCTGAGAAGCAAATGGGTTGCAGCGCAGGCCTGGATGTGAAACACACCGAGGAGCTTCATCATCTTGAGATGCGTTAGACTTCAATGTCACCATCACTTGGTTTTGATTTAGCTGTGCAAATCACCCTTGTTACCATGTATTACGAGCGCAAGAGAATACAAATGCCTTGTCCCTCTCCCAGCGTTCCAAGCCGAGCTGCCTCCTCTCAGCCCTTGTTGTACGCTAATGCAGTGTGGCATATGAATCATACACACAATGCCTGTCTTCATCCGACCTCTACAGACAGGACCTCACAGGACAGCCACTTTGGCATTTCCTGCTCTCTCATCTTTAAGGCTTATTAGAGACATGCATTCGCCCTCTCTTCGCCCTAATTCAATAGAGAGTTTGACAATCACAATTAGGGCGAAGGCAGAGTAGCCTGGCAGCTCTCCCCTCCGTAATATGGAATTACAAAACCGTGCCCAGTTATCCACCCACCCGCACACGTGGTGGGTCCATGCAGGCAGTGATGCATCTTTGTTGGGCTTGACCCAAAAGACCACCCCACCACACCCCACCTCCCGCCTCCCGCCCGACCCTCCGCAAAACAAAGTGCTTGCAGAGAGCTTTGGAAGATCGCCAGATTGGATTGCCACTGAAAACCCATGAGAACTTTTCTGGTGCTGTGAGTCTTAAAGATTTCTACATCTGTGTGAGTAGGTAAGGGGTCTACCTCAGAGTCTGATGGGAAGGGAAAGGATGATGTATATGTATAAAGTAGACCTGCAGGTATTTCCGTCCAAGGAGCTCTTTTTTTTTTCCCTCCCTCCTCCTCTTTGTTTGCCTTGTTTCTTCTCCACACGCTCCATTGTTTTCATTGGCTTCGCAGCCAATGATGCTGCAACGCTGGAAAACGGCTGGTGTGATTTTTACAGGAGGACAGGGAACATGGGTCATAAAACTCGCCTCCATTTTCCACAGCCAGAAAAAAAAACTCATCCCCCCCGCCAACCCACCCCTCCACTTTCACCTTCCCTGTCAAAGCACAAGACCTCTGTGGGAAGTCTGTATCATACCGAGGCGAATGTGGGAGAGCGAAGATGTGCTCAGACAAGGAGGTCTTAACTCCAGACATGGGCGAGATCACCTCACACACACTCACACGCGGTGGTGGTTTCTGATGTGACGTCATGATCTGAACATTTCTCAGTGATTTTTTTTGGGTGCAGTGATGGGAAATCTCACGGGACTTTAAGAACAATAAGCAGCCGGCCTGCTCTCGGGTCTCCTGGGAGAGGGTGAACCCACAGCATTCCTCCCCCAGCAGTAAGTTGCCTCACCCAGCCAGACAGGGGTGCTGTCCGTCTTCCAGCCGTCCAACAGCCTCGTGTCCACTTTATTTTTGCAGATGCATAATCGCTGATTTAGATGTGGAGTTTGTTTGTTGCAATCTCACCGAGGTGTGCTTGAAATAAACTAGTCTGTGTCCAACTACTAAAGGAAAAATATGATAATGATATGAATAAAGATACATGAATAAAGAGTGTAGTGGAGTAGTGTTAAAATGGTCGCTAAGAGGCTGAGTAAGCTCTTACTGTGACGTGTTGAAGTCTGAAACAAAAACCCACAGTCGCGTCGACTCTGGGTTTTATGATGTTTGTTAACTGAGAGAGTAACAACAGACTTAAAATGGCATAACGTGACAAACGGAAGCACAAAACGAGACGAGAAACTACGTAACGAGACGGTCAACCGTATTTTTAAAAAAATCCTGCGCACCCGTCTAATTTGGATGGTGGTAGATGTGACCCCTCCCCAGTTGTGACATTGGAAAGATACGGTAACGTACTGTATATCTGCTGCAGCCCGTTCTCCAAATCAAAAGATAAAACGCGTCCTCGCTCCGCGCTTACCAGAATGATACATATAAACGTTTTCTGATGGCGCTGTTGGCAGGACGACATCCGCATTTCAAAAATAATACTTAGGCTCGGTTAAGTTTAGGCACAGAGACAATTTTGTAAGGGAAAGATTATAGTCTGGGTTCAAATTATCACTCGGTTCAGGTTAAGGAAACACGATTGTTTGCGTTAAAGTGACTTCAGTCACGGTTAGAAGAGAAACCAATGTTGACTGTCGGTAGGAAACTGCAAACCAACCGGCGATGTCCCGTGTCGCATTGAGACTATCTCCTCCTCTATTCTCATCGTAATGACTACAGACAGCAGCCAATAGGCCTTCCACATATTATGCCTCTGACATGTGCCCAAAAACGACATGTGCTGAAACAACTGATGCTCTCGTTTTTCTTGGAGGGACAGTCTCCTCTGGTGGCTCAGCGTTTCGAACAGTCAGATTTGGTTTTCTTTGGCCCGGCTTTGTCGTCTTCTGCTATTTCTGCATTGGACAATATTTAAAAAATGTAACTGCCGATCAGATCTGCCTTCAGAATAAAACAAATTAGCATTTATTGGAAGCTTCAAACTTTCTTGACTCACTAGAATACGACAGACGAGCAGCTCGGACTCTTCTATGGGAAACATTCCCGTTTGTGTGACCTCACCCACAGGTCACACTGACCAAGGAGGATTATTTACCTATCGTGTGTGTGTGTGTGTGAGTCGGCGTGTTTAGGATGTACATATTAGTCAGACTTGCTGCTACAGGAAACCTCTTGCGCTGCATGCTGTTTTTGGGTGTGAAGGAGGGGAAAACGTGGGGTGAAAGATGGCCCTGCAGGACCCGAGCCAAACCATGAAAGTTTAAGTAAATACGGAGGGGGGGTGGAGGATAACCCTGGTGGTCTGGGTTCCCCCCTTTCTCAGTTGATGTTTTCACTCTCCTCTGCCCTTGTTTGGACAACGGCGTGGAGCGACGTACGATTCCTCCAGTGGCCCAGTTTTGTAGTTTCCTTTGATTGAGAATACACTACTGTATATTCACCGTGCGGCGGTATGAATTCTGCCTAATTTCATGCTGTCACAGGTCTCTGTAGATACACTTGGAGAGGTGGGGCGCGTCGTGAAAACACACACAAATTTAGCAACGTACGCACTCGTTTCCATAGAGACGATCCAACTAAAACACGCACATAAATATACTTTTGTGCGACTTTAAACCGAGTCGTGACTTTGGTGAATAACGCGCGTTAAAAAGAGTGTGTTACAGAAGCCGTGCAGTTTGTGTATTTATAACAGTATACGCCATGCGATCAGTGTCAAACATAATCCATTTCTTGTCCATCTTCGTCTCCGGGAAAACAAAGTTTTTCGGTGTTATGTTTTCCACTTCGGTGCACAATTTTTTTTCAACTTTTAAACCAGCTCATGCGTGGTAAACATCTGAAATTAGTTGCTGCTGAAGAATCTATTCACACCCCGCATTCCAGCCTTAATGTCCAACTGCTTTTCTACATAATTAAAAGCAGACCAATTTGCTTCTTGAACAAAAAAAAAACACAACTTCACACCATGTTTTCGGCGTGTGTAATTGGGCCTCAGGATCCGAGCCCCGCGCTCCACGAGGCTGCGAATCATCTCACGCATCCCCCGACCCGCTCATTAGCAACTATCTTAAGGTATGTTCGCCGCCGGACACCAAAGCATCACCGAGGCTTATCGCCCCATGTGTGTGTTTTTAGCTGCCATGTGTGCAAGTACTCTGCGATGTAACGGGACAAATGCCACAGGTTTAATGATGGATAAAAGTGACTCGGGTGATTTCTTAAGCGGCGCGGAGGTCTAATAATAGAAAGGTTTGTTTGGATGTCGTGAAAGTTTAAGCTGCTGAAACTGGAGCGGTGATGAGGCCGGATAATTATCTGACTGAGGAGGATCAGTCGGCTTAATGTTGGCCTTGTGTTTGAACCAGTGCTCCTCATGTAATGAACTTAAATTTGAATGTCTTTTTATATTTTTCTGCAGTTTTTTAAATGTATGCAGAGACTTTAGAAGAGCTGGAACAAACCTAAATATCTCTGTACTTTAGTTTTACAATCAGGTATACAGAATACCTCTTCAGTACTATTCTCTCCCATGAAGCAGACCTCCAGCTCATCAGCCCTCAAGTCTTTTTACGTCTCCTCTGCAAGTTTGTCACCCTGATTCAAAATGGAAATATGCCACATAAATATCTCTGGACTCGTACAGTTTGTAGGTTATTTAACAAAATTCCAGATATGTGCAGGGTGAAATTGTGGAATTTTAAAGTGAACAGAAAAAGTTGTTGAAAATGTGTGTATTTCTGTTTCAGCTGACTACAGGCAGGAAAAAGTTTTTTTTGAACATTTCTTAAATTATTAGTAATAAATAATAACAACAATAACAATCTTCAAAATATTTATCTTTAGGAAAACTTTATAAACTGTTTGAGGTGATAGTTTGGTCACGGTGACAACAGCAGCACAACATGACAGTCTTATTATTTTATCCAGCAAAATTACATAATTTCCACAGAGCTTACATGTTTGTATAATTGGGGAATAATTCATAAGAAGTGGAGTAAAACATGCAAGATGTTTGGGGAGGAGAGAAATGTAGAGAGCTGTGCCGCTTTATTAAAATTCGATTGACTTATATCGAAGTTCACATCGCTCTGCACTGCGCTGTTTGTGTCTTTACAAATATATTTTTTAATACAGCTGCAGGCCGTCACCGTGTCACCGTTTGTGAGTTTGTGTTGAAGCTGCGAATGTTTTTAACACAAAGAAAATATGAATATAAATAAAGACATCAAGCTGCGTGCGCGCGACACCGCTGTGCATTGTTTTTAGGGAGTGTAACACGGTAGCACGAAGCCTAACATACTGTATTTAGTTACTTCTTTGAGAGATCTTTATTGAACAAACTCCATCTGTTATGCCTCTCAGCTGCGTTTAAGATCATTTTGGTAATTCATACATTTCCATATATTAAACTATTTTTGGCCTCGACGGTCACTTTGCATTCTGTCCGCTGCAGCCACATGATTAAAATTCATTGTTGGACTTGTGAAATATCACTCCCGTGTGGAAATGCTCCGTTGAGCAGGTGTGCACGGCTTGTTGAATCTTTCCCACCATGATTAAATTGGTATGTTTTAGATTATAGTGTGTTTTTTGGCTCCCCTGCCGTTCTGAGGGCTGTGTGTGTGTGTGTGTGTATTCATTTTGAACTCATTGCTGTTTCTTTCTTTTCATGTGCTTCTGGGCCGAATATCTTAGCTGGGAGCTGTACGGCCTGAAACGGGCCACGTTCAGGGAGCCAAAGCTGGACTGCAGCTGTTCGCTCATTATCCTTAATGTGAACTCAGGACACCTTGAATTCATAATGATAGGAACATCTGATAGGACGGGCGAATTAACAAAATATTCTGCTGTTGATTTAAAGAAGGAGATAGGCAAATGTTTTGGGATTCTGCGAGTGGCACGCCATAACATCCTAAAATAACCGCAGATGAATGAATAAGCTTCTCATTGCTGCCTGAACATGCTGGCTATGCTGTCCCGTTGGCTCATTTTGATTGGTCATTCAGTGTAGAGACTTTAATTCCAGGCCTGGAGACACTGTGAGAACTTTAACGTTCATTTTTTTTTTTGGCTTTTGAACACTCAGGTCACCTTTTAGGGGCGCAATAATAAACCAGGCACAATTTTCATTATTCTTACAAGAGCCACAAATCAAAGCGTGAGCAATCTGAACCCAAATATGTGTCAGCATTGTAGCAAAAGTGTGGACAGAAATCAGCCAATGGAAACTGCACTGTCTCTCCAGAAATAGCAAATCAGAAAGGAAGAGAGTATGAATAGCAACCCATAACCCATCCTGAACTCTACCCAATTTTTCAGGGTGTTCTTAATGCGAGCGAAGGCCCCGAGTCTCTGCAGCGGAGGCCCTGAAACCTCAGCCCTAAATCTGATGGGTGGATGTAAGACGAGACGGACGGTAGAATAACAGAACGTGCACTTTGTTCACCCCCAGCCTGCAGTAAAAAGCTCCGAGAATTACAGAGTGAGAGACAGTTTAACTCCGGGTCGTAAATATGTGTTTGGAACATTTTCCCTTTTTCCCTCCCTCCACGCTTCTCCTGTAACGTCCCCGTTACTGTCGGGCTATATGGAGCCTTCAGTGTTGCTATAGTTTGTTGAAAGCTTTTTTTTTTTTTTTGCTTGATATGTATGTTGACTACTTTTTCTCTTGAAGCCTATTTGTCTCTGTTTTTCCTCCCTCACTCTCTCTCTCTCTCTGTGGCTAAGTGTTTTTCCATCCACCTGTTTTTATGCACATTTTCAATTTATGCATTAAAAAAACACACGCCAGAAATATTGCAAAAACATTTTTACGCTTGGCTGAGGTGGAGAGATTGGTGTATCGATTTAAAAAACAAAAAAAGGAGAGAGAGACTGTGACAAATGCAGTGGAAACAGACTCTGGGAATAAATCATGACACACATCAGGCGTGTACCAAGCATGCGAGTTCCTTGTCACTCAAGCTTCCGCTGCACCAAAGAGAAAAAATCACATTTGTGTTGAGTGATGAGGAGACTTCCTTGAAATCAGTCAGTGACAGTATAAAGAATGAACTGAGCATGTGCAAGGTTTCCAAAGTGAAAATATGTGCCGTACTGCTTCTTCTAAAAATCGCCAAAGACGTTGGTGGACCTGAATGACGCCCGGGAGCTCTAATCAGCCATCTGTAACAGCACCCACCTGTCAATCAAAGCATCCACGCTGTTAATCCTGCATAACTTTAAGCCTTAATATAATGTGAACAGGTGAGTTGTATATAAATTCACCCTCAGTACAGTTGTCATGAACGGGGAAATTAGCTATAGAGACCAAAACTGTTTTTTGTACCAGGCTGTAAACATGTTTATTTCTGCTGTCTAACATGGGGACTTATGGAGACTGACTCACTTCTGAAGCCAGCCTCAAGTGGACGTTTGAGGAACTGCACTTTTCTGGCACTTAACAGCCACAGACGGTGCTGCTTGATTTAAGGCTTCAAGTTATGCAGGATTAACAGTGTGGACGCTTTGACTGACAGGTGGGTGTCATTACAGATAGCATGTTTGAGCAACCAGGCGTCAGTCTCAGGTCCGCCGATGATTTATGTCTTTGCTGATCTTTAGATTAGCCGTGGGATGGAAGAAGAAGCACGTCCAACATGGCTGCCGCATATTTTCGGCTTCAAAACGGCGCTTCGGAAACCTGTGGGTGACATCACTCAGGCTCTGTGTATTCTTTATACTGTCATATAAAGATCCTCAGACTGGTTACAATTTGTAAAGACTCACTCTTCCCTCCCTCGCTCTCTCTCTTGCCATCACACACACACACACACACACACACACACACACGTCTCTCTGATGTCTGTCTTTTTGTCATGTGTGTTTACAGTCATCTTTTCCCTTCAGGCAGTCTCTCTGTTTCTGTCCTCCTCTCTTAGATACACACCTAAACAGACAGACTGTGTGTGTGTGTGTGTGTTTAAGAGAGGTCTCCCTCCTTCCTTGTTTCCAGCCTGTGGGAGAGTCCCTACCCAAACCGCAGCAGGGTAATAATCACTTAACCCAAATCAGGCGCAATCAGGACGAGCCGGGTTGCAGCTGGGAGGCACCCAACCCGTGGGGGCTGAGGGGTGGCAGCGGGTGAGCGGGGTGGGCAAGCGAGAAGGCGGCGGCGGGGCAGGGGGGAGGGGGTAGTTGGTCGGGATGACGATGTGGACACTGATGACCAGGAGGAAGATCAAGAGCGGCGGGCTTTGTTGTGCCATCCTCGTCCTCATCTGGCTCCAGCGGGGAGCGAATCAAGGGGGGGAAATTGGGGGAAATCAGAGATGAGACTCCCCCTGCAGAGTCAAGGTTAAATACTGTTCCTCTCCTGTGTGTGTGTTTTGTCTACTTGTGATTGTTTCGTTAGTGCTCCCCAGGCCCCTGCTGAGTCACTGAATCTGATCTTGTGTGATCCAGTGATTGTGTTCGGAGCTGTTTTCCTGATGTTTGCGTTGTGATGTAGGTCCTGTCACAGCTGCAGGCCCCACAGGAAGACACTTTGGTGCATGTACACACATACTATACACGCTGGGGTGTGTCCAAGTTGTACGCCTATTGGGGAGACATCTGCAAATAGGCCTAGACATGCACACACACACACAGTGCAGTTATACAGGGCTGGGTGGAACCATGACAGAGCCTGAAATCCAGGCGATTTATTGGGCTCTGCTCCAGCCAAGACCTACAGCACGTCAAAGCTGTCTTAGTTTCTTTGCCCTTCCGCCCCCTCGGAGCTTATCTCCTCGCGGCTCGCTCCTCGGTGACTCCGGCCTGCTCCTAATCAAACGGAGATTGCTGCAACACCGTATCGTGGAGATAAATCTGAAGTGTGTGTGTGTAGTTTGTTGTAGTGGCCTTGCTGTTGTTAGTAGCCCACCTTTAAGCATCTGCCATTCATTTGGAGGGGAAGACAAACACGCTGATGAAAATGACTCAGACCACAGGATCATTCCCGTCTCGATTCGACTCTTTCTACTTCCTGACTCTATTTCTGCGTCTCTCGCTCTCAGTCCTCTGGGGGGGCGGGCGGGGGGTGTAGGTGGGGGTGGCAAACAGGCATTTCCACGCCTTTTGTATACATACATATCTGCTGCATTTTAAACATATGTTTGCACAGCACATGGACCATATTTCAAACTGCAGCTACATCTCCACAATTGAATTTTACTTTGTTTAAACACGCTCTCAGTGCTGCCTCGGCGATGTTGCCAATCTGCGCTGAACCCCACCGGAGACTCAGATGTACGAGTGTATTTGTAGTGCATCTGTGTTTGATTTTTTTTTTTTTTTTTGACATGAAACTTAAAGGGTAAAGATCATAACACGACTTTGAGGCATTTATCGGCGACTTTCTAGAACTCTCCTAACTCTCTAAATATTCAGTAACTCCTCACAGGGTGGCCCGGTAGTCCAAGAAATCGAGCTGCACTTGAAAAAGTTCACGTTCAATCCGCTCACGGTAGCTTCATGTTAAAGTTTACACACCAGCTTCACGTCTGGGGTCACAGCTTCATCTCTAAACAGACTAGAAGGAGTCCATTAGAGCCGGGATCCGACGTTCAGACAGGTTGTAAACAAGTTTAATTATATTATCCAAACCAAATTATCATCAATTGGTCCGACCGCTCCTTTTACGTTCCTTAATGCACTCTGTTGTAAAGTGTGTCTGGTTAAAAAAAAAAAAAATATGAAAACAAGACTCCGGTTTCCTTTTTTTAAAAACAATGGGAGGCCTTCTGGTGAACTGTAAACACGTTCATCTCTCCCAGATGTATTTGAGGAAGAGCGCTTTTATAATTACACCTGGTGTGACGTGGGAGTTGAAGTACTATAAATTTCATAGAGGAAAGAGACAGACTTCTTACCTGGATTCTTTCCTGACATGATGGAGTGGTGAGGGTGGGTGGAGAGTTTTGAGGAAGCTTTGGGGTTTTTTTTTTGGTGACAAGGTGTTGAAGTGGAACAACCCACAGATCAGCAGGGTGGACACCCACCTGCCCACCCTCCTCCACCTTGGAACAAGTAACCCAGAACCTTCCAAATCCTTCCTCACACAATGGAGGGTTATACACACGCACACACACAGAAGCATGCATGTGCATTCACACAGCGTTTTCCACTTCTGCTCCTCAGAGCTCCTAAAAACATGGTTTTAAGTGTTTCTCTGTAATGTTAGTTGGAATAAAACTTTCTTGGGTTTTATTCATAAAGAGTTTAACTTTCTCCAAACGTCCTGCTCACTCCAAACCAGTGAAAATAGCATTATTTTCTTTGTTTCGTAGTAAAAGCTGAATGGAATATCAGGGCTTGTAAAATGAGCTGTGGATGGACAGAAATATATTGTCATTTTGAGGTCATTTATTCAGCAAAAATGTCAAATATTCTCCGGTTTTGTCTTCTAAATATGAAGATTTGCTGCTTTTCCTTTGTTTTATATCGGTGTCAATTTAAGATTTTTGGCTTTTGGGATTAAAGTGAGCGATCTGAAGATGTCATGCTGGGCTCTGTGAAGCTGAGGTGACTAAATTATCAACCAGTTCATCGGAAAAGTATGCACACGTTAGTCAAAATCGATGCATGAGTGCCAAAAACTGCAGTTCCTCAAACGTCCACTTGAGGCTGGCTCCAAAAGTGAGTCAGTCTCCATAAGTCCCCATGTTAGACAGCAGAAATAAACATGTTTACAGCCTGGTACAAAAAACAGTTTTGGTCTCTATAGCTAATTTCCCCGTTCATGACAACTGTACTGAGGGTGAATTTATATACAACTCACCTGTTCACATTATATTAAGGCTTAAAGTTATGCAGGATTAAGAGCGTGGACGCTTTGATTGACAGGTGGGTGCTGTTACGGATGGCTTGTGTGAGGAACCGGGCGTCATTCAGCCCACCGATGATCCACGTCAGGACTGCCAACATGGCGGCGGCTAGCATCACAGATTTTGAGCTTCACCTGTTGGCGACGTCACAGATACGCCGTCTATTTTTTACACTGTCAGTGGTTGCAGCTCTACTCGGACACAAGTTGCAGTAGTAGTAAGAAGTACTACAATAACATCCTTGCTGAGCTGTGGTGGGTAACTTTGTCCGACTCTGGACTTCTTTTACTCCGCCGTCAAATGTACCACTTTGCACTAACATCGCACATGTCATAGTTTTCAAATCTGAGAGGTGATTTCCCCTTTCTGTTTACGTCTCCGCACAGCCTTTGATAAGATAATGGGAGCGGTTGCACAGCGAGTGTGTTCTTGAAGCACCTGACCCTTAAATAGGTGCTGAGTGGAAGGGCCTAGGCCCGGGCTGCCGAGACGTGCTCCTGCTCTGTTGACTTAAGCATTCAGACCGAGCCATCAATCATGCGAGTGTGACGGCTCTGCCCCTGAAACCCCCGGCGTACTTTATCTGCCAGCAAAGCCTCCCTGCTCGGAGCGTGCATGTAAAAACCAGCCCCCGGTTTTGAAAGTCGCATTTTTTATCTCTTCTTTTTCTCACACACCTCCTTTTTCTCTCTGGCTGGGAATTGGTTTTAAATCCTTCCTTCCTACTTTTTCACAAACCGCCGAGGCATTTGGAAAAGGTTCTTTGCAATTATATTTAATCATATGCGGCCGTCCCAATCAAGGCCAGCTCTGCTGATCACATTTGCATGGGTTTCAGGTTTTTGCCCTTCAAGTCAGCGTTAGTGCCCAGTGCAGGCTCCGGGGGTAAGGACCACCTGGACGATCCACAGATCCACAGATTTTCTGTGCTCAGCTTTTCTTTTTCCTGTACCTCTGCTCGGCTCAGCTCGGCTCGGCTTTGCGTCCTCTTTTTTTTTTTTTTTTTCTTGTTTATTATTATTTGTTTTCATCCTGGTTTTCAGCACATATAGGAAGCGGAGCAAAGTTTCTATGAAATCGTGAAAATATTGAATGTGTGTGTGTTTGCGTGCGTAAAGCGTTTTAGCAGAATTCCCAGATGCACTGCCCCGCTAAGTCCAGCTGACCGGCCCACCCAGCCTGTGAGAGAGTGGGCTTCCATTTTTCTTCTCTCTGTGGACCGTAGAGGTCAGTGTGACTGTGCGTGTGTGTGTGTGTGTGCATATCAGGCCGTCATATGTTTGCCTGCCTATTTTCATGTGTTTTTCAGGCCCTGTGTGTGTGTGTGTGCTCATATGTGTCACAGGAAAGTAACTTCTGTCTGTGATCCCCTGCTCCTCTCATTTTCCCTGGTGAAAGGCGGCATTATAACTGATTTCCATGACCTCAAGCCAGGGCCTTCACTCCCCTCACGGCCTGCCTGCCTCTGTGTGTGTGTGTGTATATATATTTTTGTGTGTGTGTGTTTGTGTGCGCGCATTATAACTGCTTTCCATGACCTCCAGCCAGGACCCTCCTCTGCGGCCTGCCTCGCAGCGCTTGTTTAGACAACAGTGGTGCACATGTTGGCTGAAATATGGCTGCTGTGCTCGTTTGCTCGGGTGAATTAAGCTACGGCATGTGTGCTTAAACCCAGACGGCTCGCTGATTTATCCATATATTTAAATGATTGATTTAAGAGTCGCCCAGCCAACACTTGTTGAAGCTCCGGATGGGGGTGGGCGGGCTTCCAGAGATGAGAGAGAAGAAGGACAGAAAGCCTCTCTCACACAGGTAGTGATATTTACGCCATCCACGCCGCGGCTGAGGGACATTATTCACAGAGCTGAAGTAAATTATTCAGGAGTAAAGCTTTACTTTGCACAAGATGGATACTTTTAACGATGTACTGATTGCTTTTTAACATACTCCATTTTCAAATGAGCTATAAAATTTTGTTTATTATGGTTCAGAACATGACATAGGCAATCTATTTTAATGTCAGGCCAGCCTGGAAGAAAACATATGAAAACACGTCCTCCCGTTTGCCGTGATAAGTGTGTATACGTGTGTGTGTGTGTTATGAGGGTGCGTGTGCCAGTGTGTTTTATTACCTGTCTCATTATTAAATGTGTTGGAGGCCGGCTGAGCTGGGACAAAACATTCCAGCTCCTTTAATGTCTCCCTCTCGTCTCCCCCGTCCCCCTCGCTCCTCTCTTTGATAATACTTTTCCTTATGAGCCCATAAAACCAGACGCTTTCTCAGAGAACCACCTTTTTCCTCGTCTAGTGCACTGCAAAAAAAAAAAAAGAAAAGAAAAAGTGCATCTCATATTCAGCTTTGAAATCGAATATTTCATGAAGTTACCGTGGACTAGTTTCACTTCACCCGGGGAAGTGGCGATATCTTGAGGTGAGGCAACTAATCAAGTGTTGTGCCGAAATTTAGCATTTCCCGTATTAGCGTTAAGTTTGCAAAGGGTTGGAAAAGTTCTGGTAAATTTCTAGAAACTTTCCATGGGAAGATAAGATGGGGAATTTTGAAAATGGGGGTTAGGGAATTATAGAAATTACCTGGAAATCATGTGCAACTTCCTGGAATTTTGCGACCCTAATTAGCGTTCATCAAAATAAGATACTTGTTTGATATTAAGATTTTAGAATAAATAGAATAAAATCTGAATATTTTTTTAAAATTAGTGTATAATCACCTGAAAATAAGAATTGTTGCCGCCCTGTTGAACCGCCGTTTAGTTGTACAGTAGCCCAGAACAGACAAACCATTTAGGGTGACACCTTTCGGGTGAGTATTCATTTGGTTGCAATCTGCACCTTCACCGCGAGGTGCCACTAACTCCGACACACTGCACCTTTAAACGGTTGGTTAAAGTTTCTTGCAGCGTGCTCGTTTGAATCCTTTTCGGCCTGCTTACTGATGAAACTCTGAATCCGTTTCTTCGACTGAGACAAACACTCTGAGTTTAATTTGTTCCTTTATTTCCTGTCTCACATTTTTGCTGCCTTTAGCTCAATATTTCAGCCTCCCTCCACCTCCTTCTTTCCATCTCTCTCCCCTCTCTCTGGCTCTCTCTCTCTCAATCTCTACAGGGTCGAGTTTAGGCATAAGCGAATAATTAGGTAATTGCCCCCTTGATTGAGCTCAATAGGAAACATTTCAATTAGGCTAAAACTGCGCGAGGAGGAAGTAGGCTCTTACAAAGGGAAACATTCCTTGTCATGCAACTGTCAGCCCCCGAGCCCACACCACGAGCCAGGATTAACTGGATACTAGAGGAGGAAACACTGGGGAAGAGGGGAGGCTGTACTGAAAAGCCAGGGGGGGAAAAAACGTCTGGGAATCGGTGAGGGAGGTGGGGGGAGATCTGATGGGGAGAAAGTTAGAGGAGGGTTGGGCCTTTATAAAGCGGTGGAGGAGGGGGGGGTTGAAGAGACAGCAAGAAATGATTGCTGCAATTACGGCTATATTTAAACACGCCTTCCCTCTGATATGATTTTCCTGGTGATCCCTTGTCCAGATAAGAGGGAGACCTCTCTGCCTGCCCAGCCGCCTGTAACAAATTACAACCTCCCAGCCATGGAAGAGACACAGTTCCTGTGCGAGAGGGAGGGAGGGGAAAAGAAGAGAGCTTAGAGAGAGTCCGATAGCCAAACGGAGAGAGAGAGAGAGAGAGTGGAAAATAGAAAGCCAGCTAAGGAAGGAGTGGTTGATGAATCAATTATCTTAAGTTTATTTTTAGTGTGTGTTCTCAGAGCTTCAGCTCGATCAGTCCGCATGTGCAAACCCGGCGCTCGCAGCTTTTAATTGAGACGTATAGGCAGTTTCACGCACGTCTGCCGAGGCCCGCTCGCGAGTTGAGTGATCGCCCGCCCGCCCGCCTTTCTGTCATCGCGCTCACCTCTGCCGCCCTCATACATGGGCCATGAAATTGAGGAGCCGGGCGCTGACCTCTAATAGAATACGGGTGCCTGTAGGTGTTTTATGTAGGTGTTAATGGATAGTGCGCGAACGTCTGTGGACAGGCGTTAACATGAAAAGAAAGAGAGAGAGAGGCCTGTCTGTCTGAGAGTGTCACTGTGTGTGTGTGAAATGTTGTTTATGTCTGAGTGTGTGTATGCATGCGTAAATCTGCAGGTGTTTGTATGTTTATATATTTTAATTTATGTTTAAATTTGTCTTAATTTGTGTTTCTATATCTGCATTTATGTATGTGTGTGTGTGTCTGTGTGTGTGTGTGTCTGTCTGTGTGTGTGTGTGTGTCTGTCTGTGTGTGTGTGTGTCTGTGTGTGTGTGTGTCTGTGTGCTTTTTATGTCTCTAAATTTGCAGCAAATATTAAAATGATTGTGTGTGTGTGTGTGTGTGTGTAGCTGTCTAGTATATCTGAATTTATATGTTTGGATTTGTTTGTGTGTGTGTGCAGTGTGTGTTTGTGTGTGTGTGTGTGTGTGTGTGTGAGAAGAGACTTTGGCCTGAGCTTTCTATCCGTGTCCCTGTGGGACGCGGTGTGGTTAGGAGAGTAAACGGTGGTCCATGTTAATACGTTTCCTGTGTCTGGCCCACCATACCTGTGTGGTTCACCTCGACACACACTCGCTGCACAACAGAGCGAGTCAGACGCAGAGCAGAGCGTCTTTTTTAGCAACACCGGGCATTTAGTTTGTGCAGGAGAGATACAGATGTCCTGTGTCGAACTATTACGCTTACTGCAGCATTTCAGCACCAGTAAATCTTCAGCATTAGAATATTCTTGTGTTTTCAGACTGCTTGCTCTCAGATATTTTGGCAATATTAGCGGATTATTTTCTCCTTTTAAGCGATTCATTATTTTGTCTTCAGCGTTGGACGTCTTGTTTTATTCTACAATCCAAACTCTGAAGATGTCAGACTGTCAAATATGATAAAGCAGTATCTATGAAACTATTTCCCAGAGCCAGAGGCAGTAGAGCGACCTGCTTATAATATAATATAATATAATATAATATCAAGATTGGTCGTTTATAACAAGAAATAATTACTAATCTGTCTGTCTAACCCTCCACAGCTAACTCACACTGGAAAGAGTTAATTCTGCTTGAAAAAAAAACAACTTAAACGACTTCATTTGTTTTTCCTAATAGTCGCCGCAATTGATGATTAATTTGCTTTCGATTGACTCGATAATTAATCAGCTGCTTTCAGCTCAATCCAATACATTTGTGCTCTCTTTACTAAAAAGCCGCAACAAAGAACGACATGTTTTTGACAGGAAGCAGGAAGGTTTGTGTGTGACAGAGGCTACTGGTTGTAAGCGATGCTCTCATGCGTTAATACTGATTACAGTAATATATCACAGCTAAGACGGAGGCGAGCGATGAGATGTTCGTCGTAGCACCTTTTAACACGCAGCACGATGTTTAATCTCCAGGTAAAAACGGCAGCGGTCACAGAAAACACTCGTCTTCTTGATTGATCTCTCTCTGCCTCACCGTTTGGATTATTTTATATCTCCCACGTCAGTCAGCTGTACGTTCACGTTGCGTTTTCACAGATAAGCAGCTAATGGCTAAAAAAAACTGACCCGGGCCGCCTCCTCCAACCCCGCGGTGGCCCAGACGCCGCCCCCGCCCCCCCCCCCGTCCGTGTTATGACAGCTCCCAGCTCTGTCTTGATTTTAGCCAAGGCAGGACACACACATCCGCAGTTATAATTCAGTAATTTGTGTTTGTGCATTCTGTGACAATTGTGACAAATGACTGGCCTGGAGTGAAATGCCAACCTGCCCCCGTCACTCCCTCCCTGCCTCACCCTCTACCTCCTCCCCCTCCTCCCGCCTTGTTTCCTGCCCGGGCCAATGCACGCTTACACTGCTCAGGTGTGCGCTGAGAGGCTTTGCGTGCTGAGCATGAATAGGCCGGCTGACAGGGAAACTGATGACATGGACGTGTGTTTATTTTAAATGTGATTTTTATTGATGAATCATATCGACTCAGCGGGCCTGTTTGATCACGTTCTTGCAAACGTTGATACGTTTTTTTGTTTTTTTTCTGGCTGTGCAATGAATCCCTAAACGTCTCGAGCGAGCACACAGTTTGTATCCTTGTCGGGCCCGGCGTGCTTTGCCTGTCCGAACACACACACACACTTAATCATACGCAGCAATCATTTTCATCTAGCCAGCCCCCCCCACACACTCCCCCTCATTTACATTTTCCGGGGCATTTTTCATCATAAGCGTGTTCTGTCATCGATATTTTCGGGGGGGAAATTGAGGGTCCGCATCAGGAGCGGGCCTCAGCAGAACACGGAACCTATTATGAAAGCCAGGCAAGCAACAGGAGGAATCCTGGTAATGTTTTACCCACGAAAATGAGTTCCATGCCCTTAGAAGTCCTGCACAGAGTTAGGGATGTAATACTCATATGGTGCAGTTTATAAGGATTAAGAGGTTTTATTTAGTCTATGGGGCCAGCGGGCGTCCTCTCTGCAACCCTCCTGCATCACATCCCAACCCCCCCCCCCCCCCCCTCTCTGTCTCTCTCTCTCTCTGCTGTCGGGTGCAGATGACCAGCCCGGTTAGCACGTGGGATGGCAGAGGAGGCCATCCGAGTCTGTGGAATAAAAAGTCTTCCCGGTGGTGACAGCGTCTGACTTTGCCCAGTCGCTTGTGCCAGCCGCCGTGTTTTCAGCAGGCCTGAGCTCTAACACCTGTGGCAGGTGGACTCGTGTAGGTTTTGGGTGCGCTGTCGACTTCTGGCTTCTTTCCAGATTAGCTCAAAACTGTTTTACTCTGACGTACTGGGCTGCGCACAGCAGGTTCTCACTTTGTGTACCTTTTTATTTTTAATATTATTATAAGTGATTTGTCTCTTTCTGTGTTTGCTTTTCATCTGTTGATGTGCATTTGTTATGCGTGCCTGTGTGCTGTAGATTTCTGTGTACGTGTGTGGCTTTCCTCCATCTTTTTTCCCAGAAGGAAAAGTCTCATGTTCACTCTCTAACTCGTCCTGGTAGAGGGTCAATTGCAACCAGTTGGCCGCCAGTCTGGTCCAAAGTAAACATTTGGAGAGAGGCGACTGTACAGGCAGGTACCTGGGGGCTCTGTTAGTTGCTCAGCTTTCCCCTTCCTCCCCTCCTCCCTTCCCTTCTCTCCTCCTCTCCTTCTCTACCTCTACGCCTTCTTCATGCTCCGTGGTGGGCCATGCTCCTTCAAAAGGGTCAGAGATCGCCAGGTTTGCTGGTTTTGGATCCAGCCGGTGCTCCGTGAGATGGTCCGTCTCCCGGGGCCGACTCTCAAGAGAGAGTCTGCTTCATTGGCCCGTCGAGTTCTGCCCGCCTGCTGTGGTCTGGCTAGTTTAAGAGCGCAGGAGGATCACAGACAGAGACAGGTCTATTTGATATGTATATACATGAACACAAAACACAAAGCACATCTCCCTCATTGTGTAAGCTCATCGGGGAATATGGTTTTCATTTGAGGGCTCCGTGTGCCAGCTAGATTTATTCACGTCCAGCAGGCAGGGGCCACTTTTTTTTTTTTCTTGTTGCTTTGTGTGGCAGGAGGAGGAAGGTCTGCAGCAGATTTTTATTTTTTTTTTGTTGCTGTGAAGTGTCGGGGCAGCAGCGGTGGCGGTGCAGGCCGGAGAGAGCCGGCTCCTGTAGCTTGAGCCTGATGGCAGGCGACTCCTTTAACTGGGGCTGGGGAGCGGTCTGCACAGCTCAATTTTGCCCACATTAATCAAACTCACATTTCCTCACATCAGCCCGCGTGCCTATCAGCAGAGCCGGCTCGTTAGCATAATGAATTCAGGTGGGTTTAAACACACACACAGAGGGCCACAGTCTTCTAGAGGTGAATTCAGCCTGTTGGAAGAATAAAACTTTATTTTTCGCTGCTTTATTTTGGTCAAAAACTGAATTTTTCTTCCTTTCTCTCTCTCAAAAACTGCCTTTGTTCATTTCCACGTCGTGCCACATCCATGCATCACGCGTCCAGCGTCCCCTTTCGCAGCCCCCGCGCGTCGGCTCGCCATAAAACATCATAATCTATCATCTCGCGGAGAGTTTAAGTCAAAACGGCCTTTTGTGTATGCGCCGAGTTATTTCTTTTTCAGGCAGACTTCCTCTCGGTACGAGTGAAGGGGGCAGAGGGGTCAGCGAGGAGAGAAGGGGGCCGGGGGGGTTTGGTTGGTTTGTGGGGGTCGAGGCTGTCTGAGAGAGTGAAAGCATGCAGTCAGACAGTGGAGAGAGGGAGAGCTTTGCTTTGCCGTTCATTCATACAGGTGCTTATAATTTGCAGAGCGTGATTAATCATTGTTGTGTTTGGGGGTGACATCTTGTTTAATGGATCTGTCCATCTCCCCTAGGTAGGCAGCAAGTAGCATAGCGTAGCATTATGTATTCTAAACAGACATGAAAGAATTTATGTATCAAAATTTTCTTCAATTTCTCGTCTTTTCGCTCCTTCCACTGATGTCCGGGTCCAAAAAACTTGACCGGGTGTACGACCTAGCCAAATGCAACATGTGTGCGAGCCCACCAGCTGCCACCACACAGAGGCGGTGGTGTTTTCCGTGTGTGTGTTTGCTTTGGGTGGAGGGCCGGCTGGCTGGTCAGCATGGCTGTAAATCAGAGTCTTCCTGATGGAACCCTGATGGACAGGAACCTAATCTGTCCCCGGTGTGTCATTACGCTCAACCTCCCAGATAGCTACAGATCCTGCTGCTCCTCTCATCTCTGCCTGGCCTCCACAAACACACACACACATACCTACGTCCACTGTGAACCAGCCTTCTGGAAACCAGAGACAGTAACGGAGACACACATGTTGAACATAAACCGGTTGAGCCAGTGTCAAGAGTTCATCGTCAGCATCTGTCATAGCAAAGCCGGTGCCCAAAAAGCGTTTTGCTACTCTCAACACCGCAGTGCCTCGCTCTCGCTTCAAATGTACACAAGGCCATGCAACTACTGTCGCCAAACTGGCCTCAGCGTTGGCTAAACATAAGCAAACTGACGGATCCTTTTAGGACATGTTAGGATCTGTCCCAAGACCCGACTGGCCTCGGAACAAGAGAGAGCCCCCACACATTGTAGCGAGCCCGAGCCAACGTGTCATCTGTTACTTTTACGAACCTTTACATATCCAAATCCAAATGAAAATAGTGTTTCCATTTGACGCAAAAATAAAAAATGGTCCCTGAAATTTATAACTCCAGGCTCCAACAGCACGTTTAATTCCATTTTTTGAAGATTTTATTACTTTGTAATTAAATGAAATGGCTTAAAACCTCAGAAAATACTCTTTCTTCTTCTTTCTTTGACAAATCAGATGTTTTCAAATGATCTATATTATGTTTTTGGATCTCTCAAACACCTCCGTCTGTGTGACTTTCCCCTCTTACTCCAGAAAAAAAACTAGTTCTCATTCATAATTCTCTGCTGACAGTTTGGAGTTATTTCAGCTTTTCTGACAAATCGCAGGATAAAAGCGACCACCACATCCGTGCACGGTTCAGTTGGAGTTTGTCCAACGAGGAGATCTTGACCCCTCAATTACAGGATGATGGAGCTGTTTCTTTTGCGTGTTTCTGAATTTCATTAACGGTTTCGTATCCACACATGTGAAATGAACTCTCAGCGCAGCTTTGAATTTCTGCTATAGAAACATAAAAAAAGTGTTTATTTCACACGCGGTATCCAAAGCTCCTTTTAAATGTAGTTATTCTAAATAGTTCCTTCTAAATGCGACTGAGTACTTCTGTATTTCTGTGTACTTTTGTTCCCTCCGCCACCTCCTGCAACAAAGCCAGAAACCGGAGAACCGAGGCTATAATCTGACGCCATCGCAGGACAAAACGCGGATCTGCACCATTGACAATGAATCGGAGACTTATAGACTCAAAGAATGTTTGCTTGACCTCTTCTCTGCATCCTCAGACACCGAAGTCGGCCCAGAAAGTCGGCCCTGTCATTCAGTGCCAATGGAGCAGCTCCAGGGTTTGCCTCTTTAATGACAACAACTCGAGAGCCTTGCCTCTCATTTCCAGCTTGACTGACATGTGATCATGTATACAAATCCTGACTTAACTGTCTAAGATTGCAGGAATAATGCCATGTTTGCTCTGGTTTATGCTGGATTTCCCTAGTTTGACCTTTTTTTTTTTTTCCTCCCCCCCCTTGCACGGCACATGGAGAGCCAGTTTCTCTCTCTCTCCAAGGCCTCTCTGCATCTGTTCCTCTATCTGCAGATCTATAGTCTGTTTGTGTATGACTTAGAAAAGCCCCGATAGGCGCAGGGTATTGTGATTAAGCCCGAGTACGGTTTCCGTGGTGCTGGGTGAGCGACATGGCACACAGCCATCTGCCAAAACAAAAGCCGTCAGAGAGAGCCCCGTCACACGGTGAGCCATTAAGCCCGTCCGCCCGCCCGCCTGCGACAATTAATTATCCCAATTCAAATAATGTTGATAAATCATAGACATAACACAAAGCTGTGCTGCTGATTGCATAATTATTGCATCCAACCACCGTCGTATGTAACATAATCACGGCCTCTCATCAGGCTTAAACCACCGGCGTGCATCTGGAGCGGGTGTTATGCAATGTTTGGAAGAGAGACGCAGCTCTCGCTAACAATATGCCCGATGTAGGCCTGCGTCGGCTCTCGACTTGTCCCGGAGTCTTTTATAGAAAGGGGACAACGGAGTCCTGTTGGGTTCGTGTTGGACAGACCTCCTCCCACGCCCTCGTTTTCAAACGCTGGAACATATTTCAACTGTGTTTAAGCAGTGATGGCTGAGTGCATTTACACTTTGGTAATGGCTTCCTGCCTTTAACTCTGCTGGCTTAGGACAAGAGCTAACCATGCGGGTACTTCCCTTTTTTGCTACCGACGCCGCCGGTCCTGCCACTGCTACTACTGCAGCCTTGCAGCTCTTCTCCTTTTCCCCTCCCTCACGCCAAGTCGGTACAGAAAAGGACAGACCACCCTGTCGGATTATTCACTCTCTCCTCTACTGTATCACTCCTACCATGGATAGTTTGTGGACTGAAAGATCATATCACTCCTCAGGAATGTCCGCTGTTTTTTTTTTTTTTTTTTCAGTCCCTGCATCATTTGCATTTATCTACCTTGCAGCCTTTTTCTTTACCCGCAAAGATTGTATGTTTGGAGAACGTCCCTACCGTGATGCATCCCGAAATGTCAGCCAACAACGTTTTTTTTTCTCCAGGCAGTGAGAGGCCTGAATTCACAGAAGATCCTCTCTACCCCCGTCTGTATTTTTAAAACCTCAAGCTAGATCTGGAGCTACAAAGCTTATACATGACAGCTTTTGTAGTTTTAAACATCGCCCCGCAGCTTGCTCTTACGGCATACAGGTGCTCGACAGTAAAGGTCGCAGCCTTTTCTATTTTTAAAGATGAATCACTGGCCCGCTGCCTGAATGTCCATCCAGCCTGCCCCAGACAGCAGCCTAGCTAGCAATTGGGGGGGAAGCTTCACCCTATCCATACAGACACAGGGTGTTAACAACTAATTAAAGTATTTACTGCCTCACTAAAACTCCATTATTGCTGTTCCCTCCCAATTATTGGCTCTATTATCAGCTTTTATGGACTCAGGTAAGCTTCCGGAGAAAGTTGTGCTTGTTGTGGCTGAGTGGTCAGCGCCGTCCCTTCGTAAAAAAAAAAAAAAAAGGACAGGACTCCGACCAGCCTCGGCGCTCAGAGGCTGGAAGCTGTGGAGTTTTTGTGATAAAGAGGGATTGTGGTCTCCAAAGTGTGACGCGCTCTGTTGACGGATCATTTGCATATCTATTTTTTTTCTTGTTACGTTAAATGGAGTATGCTCCTGCAGCTGCTTTTTCTTCTCTCTCAGGCAGAGAGCCATCTTTTGTGTGGTTCCCACATGTGCTTTCCATCCCTCTCGCTCTCTCTCCCCTCTGTGTGTGTGTCTCACCTCTTTGTGTATTAATCAATCTCCGTCTCCCCGCCGTCCACTAGGTGACAGTAACGACACAGCTCTCTCCCCTCTGGGGGTTGGGGATGGGACGAGGTGTAATCTCTGTTTACACAAGGTGAATTGGCTGAAGACTCGAGGGCTATGAGCCCGGGGTGGGTGTGTCAGCAGCAGTGGTGATGCTGCAGTGATGTGGTGACGTGGTGGTGAAGTTAATGATGGTTGTGTCTACAGTGGGAAGTTCACTTACTACCCATTTACTATTCTGCTTCACATCACTCAGCAGCATATAAAGGCTCACCATAATGGGCCGTTCGTCGAGCTCTGCGAAAGCTCAAAAACTGATCAGAACATAGAAACTTGTTAGTTTTGATTTGCTTTGGAGCTGTGGAGTCGTCGTTGTAATAGTTTTTCCAGCACCATTACGTTGAATACCACTAGGTTGACCCTGCTGGCTACCAGTGCACTCCAATTTTTTAACCTCACAGCTCTGTCAGGTGAACTTCAAGGACCTTACCACATGTGCTCATTTGAAATGAATGTAATTTAACAATAATGTCAAGGTGGAATGATTCTCTAGTCTGTATTCCCGTTTCAAATTTTCCTTTAGATGTTGTCCCGGTGTTACTGAACATAAGAAGACTCTTCTGTAATGTAACCATCGTCATTTTTTAACTCTAACCTATAAGCCTCAGCTGCTGCTGCTAAGCCGGTCAGAAGTGCAAATCAAAGCTGTAGCAAATTCAAACGAGAAAGCAAGGAGTTGTAAATAAGAGGCAGCCGCCGTGAAGCCTGTGCAGAAGTGCTGAAAACTGCAGTTCCTCAAACGTCCACTTGAGGCTGGCTCCAGAAGTGAGTCAGTCTCCATAAGTCCCCATGTTAGACAGCAGAAATAAACATGTTTACAGCCTGGTACAAAAAACAGTTTTGGACAACTGTACTGAGGGTGAATTTATATACAACTCACCTGTTCACATTATATTAAGGCTTAAAGTTATGCAGGATTAAGAGCGTGGACGCTTTGATTGACAGGTGGGTGCCATCAAGATTAGCCGGGAGGCGAAAGAAGCAGGACAGCCAACATGGCGGCGGCCAGAGCCACAGATTTTGAGCTTCAAAATTGTTACATCACAGAATTTCAAACTCAGAGAGTGATTCTTGCCAAAATGCACCTTGGGAGTTGTAGTTAACCAGTTCCCACTGGAAATTTGTATGTACATGACGAGATATTTTATAACGCAAGTGCTGCTTCTGAACTGATTTGTGTCCATCCAAGCAGCAGAAGCACTTCACCTGTTAGCGTTGGGTCTATATGGGGTTAAATTAATGACTCTGTTCATTTCTATTTCTATTTTCCGGTTGCTTTCTAACTTGTCTTTACTCTCAGCAGCAGTATTTAGCTGGTGTAGGTGCACCTGTGCAGTCAGTCACCTGAAGCTGAACCCATTTGTGTGTTAATTTTCCTCAGCTTGCCCAACACTACTTTTAGAAGCAGTGGCTTCAGTCCCCGCTCCAGTGTCGGTCATGTGTCACAGGACAGATTTCTGGACTTGTGGGTTGATGAACCACAAAACGATGCATAATTACTGTAATTGCATTACTTCTTGGCCACATGAATACACGTGTACACACACACACACACACACACACACACACACACACACACACACACACACACACACACACGTCAGTCAAGAACAACAATGATCTCTTCTGACGAACAGATGATTCACGGCCGTCAAACAATTGAGTTATTTCCATGTCAGTGCTTTCAACAGATTTGATCCGGAGCTTACAGATATGTGTGTGTGTGTCACAGTTCATCAGCACTGTCAGATAGATGATAGATAATTAGATGAATATCTCTGATTGCAAAACAGGTGCTGGTGCAGGGACATGCAGGATATATATATATATATATTTTTTTTTTTTTTTTTTTATTGTTTTGGTTACCTGTAAACTCGCTGTATCGAGGACCTCAAGTGAAATCCGCTGCACTGATCTTTATTTGAACTAGCTAATACATCTTTGTCATATTTAATGATCATTTTAATATCGCAAGAGGCCTGTTCATGCTACGCTTTCCAAGTTCTGATAATCAAAGCATCGCTGCCAGCAGCCAAGACGTAACCGCTTCTGTGGTTTGCAGGCTGGATTTGAACCTGTAGGCATGCATGTGCGGAGGTTTGATGAAATGGCGAAGACAGTCGAGTTTTAAGGGGGAAGAATGTGGCAAGGGGAGTGTTTGGCACTGCGGTGTTGTTTGGTGTTCTGGCAGTCTTGGTGATTTTCCAGTGTTTATTTGTTTTTAATCGTGGGTGTGTCTGGGATACAAAATAATGTACGAGTTGGATTTATTTACACGAGAGGAAAAAATGCCACATTTTGAACCAAAATCCTCCCAGTTTGGACCAAAATGTGATTTATTTTGTGACAGTTATTTTGTTGACAGGTGTTTGATGTCTATACCTCGGGCCATACAGTAGCTACCCTTGAGGTTATTTGATAGTAATAACAAAATGTTTTATGAAGAAGCCATCTGTAATGGCACGCTCACCTGTCAATCAAGCCCACGCTCTTAATCTTGCATAACTTTAAGCCTCAATGTAATGTGAACAGGTGAACTGCAGTTGTTGGCACCTCTGCATTGGTTCCACTGAGGTTGCTGCTTGGTTTCCCGACTGGCTGGTAGATGGTCGTGGATGGAAATGGCGTTTATTCACATTGTAGTTTTCTTGAAATTTGTTGTACAAAAATGTTAAATTTCATGGAATGTTATATTTTTTTTATTTATCTTGTGGCCCCTTAGATTTGTATCGTGACCTCTCATGGGCTCCCAACCACAGTTTGGTTACCACAGAGCTGTTACTAAAGGTTGCAGCGCTCGCATCAGCAGACCTCCCTGTCAGCTTTTGTTCCAGCGTTATTTATCTGGTGACAGGTGTCCTGCAGGAGTTGGAGACGATTTGTTTAAAAAGCGATTCCTCGTGAAAGAATCACGCCGAGATGACACGGAGCACTTCCTCTCAAACATCAGTTACACCAGGTTTTGCATCCATTTTGTGGCCCCTTTTCTTCTCCTGCTCACGCCGGCTTCCGCGACGCGGGCACGTGCATTTGCATCAGATGGCTGTGCAAAGAAAAGAAAAAAAATATACGCGTGTGACCGCGGGTGTCAAGAAAACCGTGACAGTAATGGAGAAGGGAAGAGGTGCTGACACTGTCAGCACGGTCTGTCTTTCATTCTGTCATTAACTCATCGTTAGGCTGTCAGCTCAGGCCTGACCCACTCAACAGCACACACACACACACACACCTTTACGCACAGAGTTCACCTGAAGTTTGACAGACAGGGACATATATTCAAGCTGCCTCGATAGCCAGAGGGGAAAAATGCACCCCGACGCATGACTTCCAACGATAAATCTTAAAGTGGAGACGGCACGCTCAACTGACGAATCAACACTTAGAATCTGAATATATATCAGCCCATTTATTGGCTCATCTTTGGGTATCTTTGTTTGTTGTTTGATAAGACCATCAAATAAAGAGATGAAGCAGATGTTTGATTTTGAGGGTGTTGGCCAACTGTTATGCAAAATAGGGAAAAGTATCAGGTGGATAAACGAATGAATCTTTTTTTCTTTTCATCGCAACTCATGCATTGACAACCACTGACCTGTAAACAGGACGCGCCGCGGCTCTGCAGGATGCATGTCATTATCATTAGGATTACTGCGACTGCCCGCCTGGTTTTATGACACGTGCAGTCAAATCTATGAAAATCTTTTAAGTTTAGTTTTTACGTTAAACAAATTCAACATGAAATCCTCAAAAATAAATGTCATGATTTGTGGATATGTGCTCCGTGCGCCCTCAGAGGTGATAAGAACGGCGGTGGTAGCAGCAGTAGCAGCAGCAGTAGCCCACACAGGCCTGTGGAATGCTGGGATGCTTGCACCTCTGGTCGGGGGCCCTCGGTTTGGAACACTCCCCCGCTGTCATTGGAGATGGCCCCGCATGTTTTTCTAAGAACCCTCCAGGCCGTTTCAAACGCAGCGTTAGAGACTGTTTGGGGAGTTCACCGGGACGCTGCTGTGCTCTGACACAGGAAGCTGATCGTGATATCTGTGATTAATGTCTCTCTCTATCTGTCTCTCTCTGCAGTCATTATCCTGTGTTTTGTTAAATATGTAAATTCCTCCATAATCAGTTGTTTTTTTTAGCAGACAGACTTCACATGATGTTATTTTCCCTCCTTCATTTGCTGAGAACAGATTCATCCGCCTCTGACAGAAGCTGCGGAGCATAAATCACTCTTAGTCGTGGTTTCCGCGTTTAAAGACGTTTTCTGCACTGAATTAATTACGTTTTAATATATCGTCATTACGTGGCCGGCTCTCCCCGTGAGGTGATTATGTGTTGGTATGACAGATTACTCGTGCCATTATTGCATGAAAGTGGTTTATACTCCGTTTCAGTTTTAATGTGATCAGTTTGGGATTGTTCCGCCTGTTTGCTTTAAAAACAAGTTTGACTCCGAGGTAGTATTTCAGCGCTGCAGCGCGCCTCGCTCGGCACTAACTATACTTTATTAGCCTCACCTAAAGCAGGCGGGCCGGCCCTCCCGTGTTATTTTGGCGTCTTTATGTTACTTTTCATTTCACCCACTTCCCTGATTTGCCTTGTTTACGCCAACCGCAAGTGTTTTCCTACAGAGACGGCGTAAATTTATCGTCATCTGTCACAACAGGTTTATATCGGAATAAACTAACACTATAAATGTGCAATAAAAATGTAGTCAGGCAGGCTCTGATTGTTTGCAATGAAAGACGAGCGTGGCTAAAATCAACACGACCTTGTATAATGTTTGAGGAGTGGCCTGCAGCTCTGCATGCAACCGACTAAAAACATTTGTTTCTTCGCTCTTTCTGTCTCTGGTTGATTTGTTTATTGGTCTCAACCCGTGCAATCGCTCCATTTATCTGCATTCTCTCACCTGTGTTTCTACCTGAGCGTCAAAAGATTAATCAGAGTCTCTATATCAGAGCAGCCCGCGCCCCGGGTCGCTGATGGATATCACTTTGGCTTTGTTACTCGTGGATGACAAATGGCCGGGGAGAAGCAGCAGCAGCAGCTCGCGGTGTTTGTTTAGCATTCCAGATCCGATGTGTTTTAATGGGGGACATGGAGGCATGAGATATCACCTGGCAGGTTCAGTCAGGAGCTCTGGGTCTGTGAGGTGAAGCTCTGTCAGCGTGACACACATCTCCCAAACCTCCAAGATGAGCCACGATTGTCTGCTTTGGCTCTCGATGAACCTCGAAATATAACATGCTTTTAAACAATCAGCGAAATGTTCATGTTCTAAAACGCAGATTTGGCTCGTCTCGATTCATATAAGCTTTAATTTTGCTGCATCAGTTCTCTCTTTGTTCACTCTATCGAAGAATGTAGCGTGTGAGCTATCATTAGCGTTTACCGGGTCAAGTAAGCATGTGAAACGTGCACGCCATGTATTTGTCCATTTGACTTGAGCGGGGGAACTGCTCTTCCTGTGGCGGTGACCTTCTCCCTGTGGCTGCTGGGAATTACAGTCATTCAGTGTGTGTGTGAGTGTGTGTGTGTGTGTGTCTTGGCATGATGGATGACACCTGCACCCGTTGAGCAATCGCTCCCTGGCGCACTATTGTTGTTGTTCTTTCTCACTTTTGCGTGGGAGCTAAACCGTGTGCATTCCCGAGCCAAAACCAACTCAGATAATCATCTCATCTACGTGATGTACGATTGGCTCTCGCTGGAAGACGAGTCCTCAGACGATTTTGGCAGAGACGCGTCGACAGCGTGTCAGTGGTGATACTTGCACTACCAGTGAAGCTACTTGTTGGGTCTCTCCCAGAAACTACCAGCTGAATAAGAGGTGATGCAGCAGTTTTTTTTTTTTTTGTTTGTTTGTTTTTTGTCTTATTCAAAACACGAAACAAATTTCAGTGCCGCTCATGACCTCAGCCGCCCTGTGCTGTAAGAAAAGCAGCCATCGGATCCAAACCGGATGCTGTCACAGCATAAAATGATTGAATTATTATACCGTGTCGTTTGTTTCCACTCGCTAATTAAGCCTTGGCTGCAGACAAACAGTCTCTTAGAGTGTGTTTTAATGACCGTGCTCCAGACACTCCTTTGCCATTAGCACTTGTCCCGAACAGAGTGTGTGTCTACAAGGTGCTGGATGACAAGCCCTGTCAGTACCATTGTGACTCGGAAACAAAAGAACCTTCAAATAAAGGAATCTCCCAATATGTCACTCAGCGATGCGAAACAAAGCCATAAATGTCAAACAGATGGCAGGTCACTGTAATATTACCCCTCCACCTCCTCCCTACCTTGGCAGCTGGAGGAGGCGCATGCCTGCAGTAGAAGCTGGAGCTCAGGAGCATCATCTCCTCGGTCTGCCCTCGCCGCCGCGCCGAGCGAAGTGCTCCCGAGAGCGTGTGGGTTCACTGCTGTGATTAAACGGTAGTACGTGCTGACAGCTGGACTGGAAGGCTGTGATGCGCAGAGCGGGCACGGCGGAGCGAGGCTGCGGCCTCTCCAGCGCAGCGGTGACGCGTCTTTTAGGCCTCGACGCAGCGGAGACGTTTCCATCACGCTTTGTGTAATATTAAAGCATCGAACATTTCCTGCGTAACGGGAGCACAAAAATCGAGTGGAATCGAAGTGTTTTGCAGCGACGGGTTGCACCTTTTGTCCGTCTGTCATCACTCACACACGCAACGCCCTCCTCTGCTGCTTTTTTTTGCACTTTGACTGACAAGGCACACAACAGCATTTGTTTTCTGCTGAGGCACTAACGCATGACTGGAAAAACTTTCACTCTTTTCACCTTTACATGGCCAGCACAAAGGACCTTTTATGACAGGTTGACAAAAAGGCATTTTGGGACGTGATGTTAGAAACATGCAAATTATTTGACGCATAGATTATCTGCAGCGCGTTCACGGAAAGTGAACTAAATCACTGAATACGGATTCAGGCCTTCGTGCCACTTTTAAGCGTTTAGACAAACTTTAGACTCTTCATGTCATCGTTTAGGATTAGACACACTTTCTCCTCTTTAAAAGTTTTCCTTCGGACCGCTTGCATCCCGTCGTCTTGTCTGCCAGCAGCTTTTCTCAAGGTGCCTCGTCTGCGAGGGCGTTCGACAGGTGCTCAAATAAACACGACGTAGTTTTGCATTTATGCTTGTCACCACGTACTCCTTCTGCAACCGTCGTCTCGACGTTTAACCCTCGCGTCTAAAAGATGTCGGCGAGCACACGCGGCCCCGAGACTTGGAGGTCGAACACACTGAACCAATCACCGTATCTGACAGCTCAGTGGGGCAGGCCTGTTAATTAGTAAAGAGTGTTAACTACCGTTACCTTTCTAAGTTAATGAAGCATTCGGTAAGCTGTATCCTTTAGAGTTCCTGTAATCTGAGGTTTACGATGAGGCCCAAAAATCTAGTGTGAATCATTTTAAGTGAAGTATCCAGATGTGCTCAGCTGCTCTGGTCACTTGCAAGTACGAGTAACCAGCAGCGGTGCACTCCTTCGGTCATTAATGGAAATATGATTTAATTTATGATGCAAACTCACCGTGATGCTGAGGATGAGTCTCTACTTCATGCATGCGTTTCTTACTGCACTGCTATTGTGTCGATTATTTTCCATCCCAGCGCACAAATGTGAGACCGGAAAAGGAAAATTTAGCACGCTTTAGCTGCGGCACCAAATAATAATAAATGTCAAACTCCTGTGCCATATTTTGGACGTGCCCGGCCCCGTTATTGTGTGAGCGGTGTGTTGCAAAGCTCCTGCGCAAACGTTCAGCACTGTGATTAAAGCTGGAAGACAAATGAACGAACGTTTCTAAACATAACCGTCCAATAAATCATCATCCTATTGAGACCGAGCTGGAAAGAGTTTCTTGGCCGAGCGTCAGCCTTTAGAGTCGGTTATAAAAACACTGTTTGAGCCGGTGATCTTCACGTCGCAGCCTGTAGGTCATTCGGTCTGGTAGTCCGATCACGAGAGATTTAAAGACCTCGAAACAGTCGCTGTGAGCTTGTCAATAAACTATCTTTGTCCCCTTGTAAGAAAGGCTCAAGAACATTATTTTAACGTTTGTCAAACACAAAGTTTGAGGAGCATTTTGAAGATTTGTTTGCCTTCTCTTACTGTTTGTATTTCCAGCCTTTTTGCTGCTTTCCCACCGCTACATCACCTGTTGGAGCATGTTCGGTCACTTCCCAGCATCTTCATGTTTGCACAGGCTGATCGAGCAGGTTTCGGTTTCATCGCGTAATCCGATTACCTGCTGAAAGATTTGATGTGCTTCATCTTCACTGCAGGCTTATTATTAATAGCGAGGCCAGAAATGATACGTCCGAAGCGGAGGGCTCGTGTTTACCTTTTTTCAGTGGTGTGTCATTAACAACCACCAGTCAGGTCAAGTGAGCCGTCACAGATGGAGTTCTGTTTGACTGTTTTCCTGCCGGTAGCTCGGTTCAGCAGTTCTCGTTTTCTCCCATCCGTACATTAAGATTCAACTCGGACAAAGTCATTTTTCCTGGTGGTATTTTACTTGATAATTACTTCCCTGGAAAAACCCCAGAAGACACATTCTTTTATAGACAATATGTTTAATTGAGCAAATTAGAAAGAGTCCACATTGTGCGGCAGCTGTGTACACACACCGAGGAATCTGCAAGGGAAGCCCTCGGAGCAGCAGCGAAGGGATGCAGTGAGAATCGAGTTAAAGAAAAAAGGAAAACCTGATTGAGTCAGAAGTTCTCCGTGCCAAAGCAGTGGCTTTTCAACACAGATGCACATAGTTAGCGTGTGTGTGTGAAACCTCAGAGTCTCTCACTGATCATTGATTCTCCAGCTGCTGGCACATTGTTGACGTACTCGGGTTTTTGCATGCATGATATGCTCGGTGGCTTCAGCCCTTCAAAACGCCGACAATTATAGTCACTTGAGGAATTTTGGAAAAAGTAGACGCTCGTTCGGGGCCATGTTCTCTCGCAAAAGATGGCACAAGGCCTCGAAACACCAAGAGTTACTGAGGTAGTTGGTATTTAAATTAGGCAGAATGATAATCAGTGTGATGATAAGGTTAGGATAAGGCGGAGCTGGCCGTCTTTCAAAACCATTCGTACCATTTGTACAACACTTTTTTTTTTAAAACTCACATGAACAAACATCCCGTGACTCCTGCCCCGCAGTAGCAGTCAGGCAACTCTGTAATGACACAAAACCTCTGGGGCTTTAACGGATACGTACAAGTTCACGTCGGGTCTGTGCGGTCGATTTTTTTGACTGGTGTGCAGCAGCAGCAGTGTTAAAAAGAAGAGCAGGAAGGGGAAGGGAAAAAAATCACAAGACAGACTGTAGAGGAAAAACCAACGAGTCTTCTAGGGCGGCTGCAGCCAATGATCATTATCGATTCATCTGGCAGTAATTTATTAATTGTTTGTGTGCTTAAAACCGTCTCTGTTCGACCAACATCCCTAAATTTAAAGATGTTCACTTTGCAAAGAGAAAAGTGACCAATCCTCACAGTCGAGGAGCTGGAAACGGTGACTTAAACAATCCATCTATCAATTTTATGTCAACTGATGTAAGTGTTTCCTTAATGGAAGTCCTCTCTGTCTCTGACAGCGTATGTTTCTTTTGATTGACAGTCATGGTGAGTCTGTTTTGTCTTCTCATTGAACAGACTCCACCCGTCCATCGCAGTGATTACATTCCCTCAGTTGCCGTGACTGAGCGTGGAGTGGACATCTTTCTTCAGCATCACTGATGTTGTCTTTCAACACAAACAGTCGCAGTTCTTGCAGCTCTCGTAGCTCCCGACTCGTGATGCTGACATCAGCTGAAGCTTAGCTTTGGCTAATGGCTGATGCTTTGTAGAGAGCCAAAGTCTGAGTCCAACTTTTTCTCTAGCCACAGAGAAAATGCATCTTGTTCCTGGTGTTTTACTTTTTATAAGATGAGACAGGCTTCAACGATCCCGCACTGGGGAAATTCACTTGTCACAGCAGCTCATATACACAAGATTGATAATAAATTATTCCTAAAAAATCATGAAGCAAGCCTTTACACGAAGACGAATCTTCATCCACTGCAGCACTTGCCAAATATTATGATTTTAATTTAGTTGAGCAGCGATTATTCTGACAGAATTTAAACTTACGAGCCGTCCTCGTCACTTCATCACAACCAGATATCATCCCTCCATTTTCAGCTCTAATCTCGGCTTTCTTTCGTCCCGTGTCCTGCTCATAGTTATATCAGACTGGTTTTTGTGGAGTAGAGCAAGGTCGAACGTCAGTTGGATTTTCAGCGATTCTCACGATATCATTTACTGAAAAATCTCCTCGAGTCACCGTCCCTAAACGTCTGTGGTTATCAAAGTGACTCATCCTGACTGTTTCTCCTTTTTTTTTTTTGTAGGTCTGGTGGAGATCTGCTTGATGCATCCCCTCGACGTGGTGAAGACGAGGTAAGCCTCGATACGTCACATTTCGTGTAACTTTACCGGATCTATAAGCTACTCGCAAGAAATCAGGTTTCCACATCTGCCTTGAATCCTCTCGGTGGGTATTCGGGTCTGTGTGAGTGAAGTGCCGAGCATACCAGGCCTGTTTTCCCAGCTCGGCGGGCCTGGCCAGCTCTCTGCACTCATTTCCCCACACAAGTGGGCACCAATGCCAAGAGCCTTAGACATTTTGTGGAAAATGAAACGCATCATTTACCCATTCATTCCCCACACAATGCTAACGTTAGATGTTTTAATGTTCGCAAATCACTTAAATGTTTTACCTTATTGCTTAATTTAGGAAAAAAAAGAATCGTTATTTCTTTTCTTTTTTTGCGTGTGTGGTTCATGTGAAAGAAAAAAGGGACACGCAGGATAAATCAGATGCCACTAAATGCAACTGGCTGCCTTTTAATAGCTTGTTTTCTGTTACCATCTCCTGTTTGTGTGTTATGCTAGAGTGGCAGCAGTCTCAAGGCTGTCGAGTGATCAGGAGCCTCGCACACCGCAGTGTCTCAGCCAGCCATAAACAGGTCGTGGGCTACTACTAAAGCTTTATAGTCTTTCACAGGCCCAGCCAAGACCTCTGGCTTCGTTCTTAGGCCCCCTGCCCCATACTTGTCAGTAAATTGTACTGCTTTTTCTGTCATTTACGGCAGCAGTTTCTTGGTAAATAAATTGCTTGGCGTGCCTTTAAAAAAAAGAAAAAAAGAGTGAGATGGTTGCACTTTGAAGGCCGTGCCACCACCAGAACACAGAGAAGGGGATAAAAGCCAGGGGTGAGCGGTGTTGTATTAGTCGATATTTGATACTTTGAAGGCACCGAGCGTGATTTATGGTCACGTGTAGAAGCTATGGGGGTTTATTACAGGTAAGTCTTGAGCTCTTGGCTGTCCGTCCTCACACGGGGTCAGGGTTAAAAGTGCACGCACTATTTTCTTTGTAACGCTCTTCCTTTAAAACGCGGTAAAAGCCGCTCTAAAACTGGACAGCTTTATTTGTTTGTTTTCTCTGTTTGCGTCACCATGTGTGGCGTCTTTTTGTAATCGCCTTAGACACGGCAACGCACCGCAGGCGCGTAGATGTGCATGCATTACTGTACGTGCACGTTCACACGCTTAACATCCACACATGAATTCATAAAGCGAGCATACATACCAGCTAATTGGGACACTGAGGGAGCTGAAATCTATTAGCAGGAACCTTGGAGCCGAGAGTCAGACACAGACACACCTCCACTGGGTCTCTCTCCCTCTCTCTCCTGCTCAGGCATGGCTCTTATTAAGCACCGGCTCCTGCTTTAATGTCCACCGGTCCAAATTGAACGGCAACTGGAGTAAATTTACTTTTTTCCACCAACTCAGAATCAAAGGGATTTTTTTTTTTCTGTCTTTCTCCCCTTTTTTCTTTTTTCCTTTTTAGGTAAACTTCACTAAATGTGTGTACCTGCCTGGGAGCCGATGTTTACCTTATTTTCCAAATGAGGCTTTTTTTGCAGCAGCAGCAGTTGGTGCAGAAACACTCCACCCGTAGCCAAAAAACGCTGCTGCTGCTGCTGCTGTTATGAATCAATAAAGAGAGTTTGGCAGTTTTTTTTTCTCACTTTAAACAAATGCTGATTCATCCTCCAGGACGGCCGCTTCGGCTGATTAATGAAAACTTTTGTTCCAGAGAATTTGGGGGGAAAAAATAGACGACGCGCAACTTCAAACTGGACTGATAGCACAAAATCATTGAGGCTCATAATATCTATTAAAAATACAACTTTTGGCCAACAGCGTCGACGATTCGGCTCGACCGTTTCTTTAGATACAGAACGTAAAAAAAGTGAAAGTCTCGTCAGATGATTCACGGTGTGTCTTTTCGCCTTTGTTGTTGCACTTCTGCTCCCCGCTGCGTTGCTCGCTGACCGGTCCAAGCCGTGACCTCCTTCACTCACCTCTGCTAACAAGTACATCTATCTTACATCTGAGGGGAGTCCTGCAGTGCCCACCTTCCATCCGTGTGACTTACGACCTCTTTTATTGTTGTGAAAGAGTTGAACGTGCATAAATGTATCGCACGTAGGTTCAGTGAGACTTTTTACCAGGCAGATGGCTGTTAAATGCATCAGCTGTAGTGTGAATTAGCTTTTTTTTGTCAAAATATTTTAATTCTTTCATTGTTGGTTCGATGTAATTTCAGGAAACTGTGTAGTATGTTAGCGCTGAGACGATATGCTTGTCTCCTGATTCGATTCTTTTACGATTCTTTGTGTGCAGAGTCGATAATGCCGATTTTTCGGTTGCTTTTTTAACACCAAACCATGTGAAAGAGTTGAATGATGATGTCTACGGACTATATCAGGAGCCATATTTCCCCCAAAAAAGGCACATCACACGTGAGTCGGTTTTTAAGATTTATTTAGCAGCAACATATTTGAACCATTTTAACTGCTAAATTTGAACTTAGACTCTCTTTTCAAAAGGAAAGTCGATTAAAAACCGTAAAACAAAAAATCCAGATACTTACATGAATCAGTTTTTCTCCCACCCCTCTGATAGGCTCATCTCAAGTGCTTGTTTAGAGAGATTTCATTTAAAGATGCACAGTTCAGGATTTCGTTGCATGTGATGGTGTAATCACTACGTTACAGTTTTCTCACAAGGGTTCGCAAAAGGGGTGGAATGTTTCTGGTCATTTTTTTTGGAACGTTTCCAGAAACTTTCCATGGGAAGTTAACCTTGAATATTTCAAATCCGAAACAGTTCTGGAAATTTATGGGGATTAACAGGAATTCACTAAAATCCAAACATGAATTTAAACATTTTGTTTGTTGTTCGTTGGATATAAAGGAATAGAAGATGTTTAAGTGTCCCTGTACCAGTTTATTCGCATGTATTCCCATAAATTCAGGTTATTTTCTCTTTCATGGAAAGTTTCCAACTTTGAAAATTCACAGAATTTTTGCAGCCCTGCTCCTCACGTCACCCTCACCGTCCTAGAGTGGAGGAGAAACAGCACTTGAATGACCTCGACTGGAATATTTAGTTTGTATAAAACAAGAAGGGGTCGCTCCCACTGTAGATATAAAAGGTAATAATAATAAATACAGGTGATCACACATGCATGACAATATAGTTATGAATATTATATTTTTAGCTCACACACTGCACCTTTTTAATAATAAATGAAGCACATTGAGGTTGAATAAAGCGCGGTGCGTTGGAGGAAAGTCGTGTGCCGCGGTGAGTTTGTCTGACGTTCAGTCGAGCTTCAGTCTCTCACATCTGTAGCTGTGACAGCTCCGTCTGTTGTTCTTTTGTTTGTTTTGAGACACACAATCCAAAAATTAAAATTGAATCCAGAAATTGAAACATTTTTCTCATCGTGAGTCACTCTGGATAATAATCAGCACCAAAATTGTAAATGTAGCATACTTCGCACAAAGTAAACAGTTAATTGCTCCTGACCCTGACCCCCCTCCTCCTCCTCCTCCTCATCGGTAGGGGCAGGAATGTTGGAGGGTGAAGATGGAGGGTGCGATGCGGCGTGCGGAGGGGAGGGCAGTCGTCAGTTTAGCAGAGAGAGAGACAGTGGGACCGGAGTTACAGCTTTTCATTAACCTGGAAACCACCTAGTTACATGGTTCATGGGCTGGTCTCAGCTCACTTGGAGGTAACAAAGGGTGTCGGGCGGCACTTTCTGCAGGGGGCTGTGCGCTCGGGGCACCCCATCTGACTCTGATCAGGTTCTCCCTCTCATTAGAGAGTTGGACTGAGCCTGCGTTTCCCCTTCATGTCGAGATCCTGTTACACGGAGCTCCACCCTTATACACATGCATGCACGTTCACTTCGGCTCATCTGCAAAGCGGCTTCCCATCAACCCCCTTTTTTCACTTCCGCCCCGCAAAGAGCGAAGCCACGCCTCTCTCGTGTTCGCCTCCTCCTGTCATCGTGAACTTCCTGCAGTTTTTTTTTTCTATGCTGAGCTCCAAAGATGTATTCTGTGCAATAACTCCTGACTGAGCCACTCCTTCTCTGCCTCTGTTCTCCTGGCTTTCATGCTCGCTGTCTTCTCTTTCCCCCCCTCTCAGATAACCGCTCCTCTTCCCGCTTTTTAAACCCGCCTCCCGTCGAACATGAACCGTTTTTTAACGTTCTGCGGTTTTGGGTTTTCAACAATCGTCTCCGTTAGCCTGTTGCTGAATCAGCCGCCGCTTTTTTTGCTAATGTAAACCACATTATATAACAATGTCATCAGCGTCATGTCGAACGCATTGTTTGAACTTCCATCGCTCCTTCTGAATTTGTAGCTCGTTGGGCGATTATGTAATGTTTTCTTTCGAATCCCTCGCGTACATGTGTTTCAGAAGATTTGTATTGAATTATGCAATTCTGTAAATTGTATTGTATGACATGGCTGTCAGAGTCATTGCAAACCACTAAGCCCTGCCAGTAGCCTGTTTCAAGCCTGATTGGAAAAACCTGGTACTGGCCCTTCGCTCGCGGGGGTATCCATGGCAACGCTACCTCCATTTGGTCACAGCACGCATGAAAGTTTGTCCCACTCGGGGATTTGAAGGGGGGGCTTGAAAGTGATCTTTGATGAGGCTTTTGACAGATGACGCGCCGTCTTGTTGGGGAAACGTGTGACAGCGCTGAGGATGGCCCGAAGGCTTCACCCCCCCCCCCCCCCACGCCTCCCTCCCCTTCTTCCACCTCCGTTTGCCCCCCAACTGCTCGGTGAACCCCGTTGCACTTATGGAGGAATCCCTGACACAACCCTCAAACAGCAGGGCACAAAGCAACAGCAGCCTGATAGCTGATCTTGCCTTGTAAAGGGGCAGGCAGGTCAGCGATCGTCAAGCCCCGGCTCGTAATACTCCACCTCCAACCGCCCCTCCGGCGCTGAGAGGCTGCAGGGCAAAGACTTTACTCACAGCGTAAAGCCAAACACATGCCGCGTGCGAGCAGGATAAACCAAGATCAGTCTGTGCGTCGCTTGAGTGCATGAGCAAAGGGTGAGTCCAGTACGAGAGAGAGAGAGAGCTGAAAGTCTTTTCATGAGCACAGCTGAGCAGCATTTGGCAGGATTAAAAAATTCCAGTCATACTCTCTCAGACGATGTGCCAGTCTTCGTTATGCAAATCGTGGCTCGGCTAAATTATTTGTTTGTTCAGACTGAAAATATTAAATATTGTGATGAGAAAGTTGATAAAGAGACGAAGAGAGAGATTTATGTAGCTGCCCACCAGCCACCCAGTATCCCTAAAGATTACCTCCATAGTGACAGCACAGTGTGAACACTGACAGTATAGAGCAGGCATGGGCAAAGTGTTCCACAAAGGGCCGGTGTGGCTGCAGGTTTTTGTTCCAACCAACCAAGAGCACACAGTTTGACCAATCAACTCTCTGAAGACTGAGATCAGTTGATTAAATGAGTCGAGTCTGGTGTGCTGCTGCTTGGTTGGAAAGAAAACCTGCAGCCACACCGGCCCTTTGTGGAACACTTTGCCCATGCCTGGTATAGAGAATGGACATCGTTCGTGTGACCTCACCCACAGGTTTCTGAACAAATCTGTGACTCTGGCTGCTGCCATCTTGGCAGTTCTTCCACCTCTAATCTAAAAACTGGCAAAGATGTGGATCATCTGTGGACCTGAGGCTGAATCACGCCTGGTTGCTCAAACAAACCACCTGTAACCTACCTGTCAATCAAAGCGCCCACGCTCTTAATCCTGCATAACTTTAAGCATTAATAAAATGTGAACAGGTGAGTTGTGTATAAATTCACCCTCAGTACAGTTGTCATGAACGGGGAAATTAGCTACAGAGACCAAAACTGTTTTTTGTACCAGGCTGTAAACATGTTTATTTCTGCTGTGAAGCTGTGACATTTTAACACGGGGATGTTTGAGGAACTGCAGTCGTTGGCACTTCTGCATTGGCACTCACTTGACAGCCACAAAGGTTGCTGCTTGTACATGCAGCAAGACAAAGGTGTGGCGGGTTGGAGTGGTGGATGTCACGTCCTGTGGACTCTCTAACCTGAACCATACTGTGGTTGACATGCAGTATTTTAACAATACTGGTGTTGGATCATCTTCCTTCCTTTACTGTCATTTGCTGTTTAAAGGTTAAAATACAACTTCACATTTGAAGAGGTCATAAATGTTGGATTATGTTAAACTGTAACATTTCTCCATTAAAGTGAGTTGTGTACTTGCATTGTCCCGAATGTTTCCAACAATTTTCAAACCAGAGAAATCTGTGATTTTAATCCCATAACGGCGCACTGCTTCTTGTTGACTTCCAGGTCAACACGGGACATGTCGGAGAGTGTGGAAGAAAACAGGGAACGTGACTAAATGTGACGTGAATAAAGCTGTAATACCATGAAAATCTCTGCCAGTCACGTCAGATCAATTTTCATCGGCCGTGGTGGTTGTTTAACAAACAAAACAGCAACTGCCGTGATCTCACGCTGCTTCACGACATCAAACTGTAGCTTTTGTTATTATTGTGATGCAAGAGACCCCCAGCGGCAGAAAATTACAAGATTACACACTTCTACAACAAAGTTCCATCAACAAGTCCAAATGGAGTTTAGACACGGTGACAACTGCCCAACACAAGCTGCCAAAAATCAAGGACACCTCACTGAAATGCCCCCTGTTCACATCTCAATAGAAGACCTAAAACCTCCCGGTGGCCCTGACAGTATATGACACATACGATGTAACTGCAACGTCATTTCTTCGCCAACTATCTACTAAAAGCAAAATACCAGAGAAATAAACTTTAAAACCGTAACTAACCCCATTACTTTTAATACTGTGGCAGATGTTGCTGCAGCACACGCAGATGTCAGAGATGTAACTAGCAGTCACAAATGGAAATTAGAGATTTCAGCTATAGATAGAGGTCCACATAAAGAGCAGATGTGCATGTCGGTGTGTGTGTGTGTCGTACCGGAGCACCTGTAATCATTATCAGTGAAGGGGTTCACATTCCAGTACACTAATTACAGAGTGGAGGCATTGTGTGCTTTGATTTCACTAGACCCTGACTGTGCTGCAACCACAGTGCTGCCCCCCTGCTGCCCCATCTCTCTCTCTCTTTTTCTTTTTGACTCACACATATGCCTCCGTCACCCCTTTTCCAACGTCTTGCAAGCAGCTTTTCGAACAAAAACCGTCACTGCGGCACAGTAGATGAGCGAGCTGCAGTTGACACGCCTCAGCTCACCTCTGCACCCAGCAGCAGGTCTTACATGTCCTCCATAATTCCTCAGAGTCGACTGCTTCTGCATTTCAAACCCGTGTGTGGTTGCTTCACTGGTTGGATACTTGGATCTAGAGTACACGATCTGGCTGGCGTCCAGTAAAAGTGGCTCTAGTCTGTACTGATCTCAACTGCTAAATCCCAAACCGGAGCTGATCGTGGCTGCAGCCTCTGCTGAGAATACGCAGCTGTTTTACTTTTCTTACTATCAGTGCAGCGCAGATCGAGTTGGCCGGAAGTCGGACACACAAACGGAGCAGAGAAGCCGGTTGATTTTCAAAATAATACAAACTTCTGATTGTAAAAACAGCCAAAAGAAAAAAGGAATAGAATAAAATAGACACTTTATTGATCCCTTAAGGGGAAAGGCTTTTTTCATTCAAGTTTTTTCATGCATTTTTACCTAAAATGATGGGAAACCACACAGAGCGGCACCTTGGGAGCATTTAGGGCTTGCTCAAGGAGATGAACTGGCACCTCTCCTGGACTTGAACCAGCGAGAACCTTCCAGTTCCCTACAGACTGAGCTACTGCCACCCCAATCCAAGTTTGCCATTTGGGGATTTGAACTCTTAACCTTTGTATCTCCAGCCAAGTGATTACACCACTGGGAAGTTCTGTAGGCTTCTACCTGGAGTAAACCCACTCCGGGTTTTTTATTATCTTCATCCCTAGTTCTTACTCAGTAATACCAGTTGAGGAAAGAGTAGTAGTATAGTAGTATTTGGCTGAGAACTAACACTTGGATCCATCAATGGTGAATGTTGGGTGGCTACAATCTACCGATCAGTCTGCTTTTACAACACAATATTGCAAAGGTCCTAAATAAGCGTCCCCAAACACCTCAACACATCAAGTTACCCATGTTTATACAGAATAAAGAATAGAACAGGGAGCTGAAACGACCCATTTTACAGCAACAATAAAGGCCTCTGTAAAATCTCATTTGTTTTTAGCATCTGCAGGGTGCTACTTCAGTGTCTTGGCGTCTCGAGACACAGCTCAGTAAAGACAGTTGCGGCGTAGTAATATTGACTCTCGGGTTTCCCTCTTGGAAGCATGCAGGGCGGTTGTCTTCTGTCTGGGCTGCAGTGTGTAATAGCCAGCGGTTACCTGCTGTCAGGGGAGTCTCCTAAATCCTGCAGCATCTCACATCAAAGCGGCTGGCCCGAATTAGTCTGAATCACCGGGGTAGTCCTGACCTAGCTTGTCTGGCCTGCCGTCATCGGTCACGGCTTCTGTTCTCCTCAGCCCGATCTGCATCTTTCTCCGACCATTCTAGCTCGGGGTCCTGTTAAAGAGCTTCTTGCAGGGGAACTGTTATATCTGTTATCCCGCTATATGTTATATATACGTGCTATAATTAAAATTATTGCTCAAACATTAGCACCATAGTTTCAGTTAACAGCATTTGGCAGAGGTTAAGAGACCCCGGCTTAAACACCTTAAGAAACCCTTTTTTTGTTATGCAACCACTTACTGGAAATGTCAGTAAGACTGCTCATTTTTTCCACCTATCTGCTCCACTTTTAGTGTTAGTGGCTTTCTAAATTTGCTGCACTCCGCTCGAACATATACAGCAATCTGTCAGTCAAAGAGACGTTTGTAATGCTCAAAACATCTGAACACAGTCTTGGCCTGGCCCTGCCTACTCTGTCCTCGTGCTGTTTTATGCAGCTCCCTTTCCTGCTCTTCTACGGTAACACGGTCTGATCTCGGGTCACGCAGGTCACGGTATATGAGCAGACATCTGGAGTGGCAAACCCGGTCCCAACATCACTATCGGGAATCAGAGGAGTCAGTTTTATCGGAGTGAGAAAGGATCCAGAGTGACAGGGGGATGTCGTAGTGCCTTTTAAGAGACATTTTTCTCCCTTATCCACACCACAGCCACTGTTCCATAACCTGGACTGTCCCGTGTCCACTAGGTTTGTGGTGCTAGTGTAACCCAACCTGGCCCTGGTCTAGATCAAGCTCTGGCAGCCTGCCGTGTCACAAGCGCCAAAGGTTTATCACTTCCCCTCTGCTCCCATCTTGCATCTTCTTCCCCTCGACTTTATTTTCCTATTCCTCTCTCCAAAGGTCTGTATTTATTGGCCTCCTCCTGCTACGCTCAAACACTTTTTCCTTTAACAGTTTGTCACAGATTCAATTTATCTATGTGTTTTCTTTGCTCGATTTTATATTGTTATCGTGCGCGGTGGAGGTCAGATGAAATCAACATTATTAAATTAATTTTTTGTCCAAGGCAACTTTTAAAATAACTCCACGTAGGAGCCACGGTGCTCAAAAATGGGAACTTTCAGTGCTACAGTTCAGTTACAAGTACTGAAACGTCGAGTACTTCTTGTTACATACTTTCTTTATGTGCCAAATGTGCTTTTTATTCACCGAGAGTCGGTCGGCACCGTTGTCAACAACAACGAGTTTTCAAAACAAGCAGCCATCGGTTCCAAACGGGGTCCTTTTTTTATTTTCGGTTACGCTCTTTAAGCCGAAGCACGATTGGGTGGCTAAAGTCACGACTGGCCGCATTTGCCATGTTGGACTGTTTAGGTCGGGGAAAGCGCTCTTAACCTCATGTACCCAATGCAATGGTCTTCTACCATCTTTATGATCCCGCTCATTAAAATTAATTGTCTGGCTGTAAAAAATAGATTTCCCCGTTATGTTGCCTTCTGGATTGTCTTATGCGCTTCAGATCTATCATGAGAAATTGCTTTCATCCTTTCCCCCTGGTGATTCAGTTCTTCTTTTTCTTCAATCATATATTTTGTCTCTTTCTTGGCATTCCTAGAGGGGAAGACGTGAGTAGATCAAGGCTCTCGCTGTAGCAACCAGTCCAAATACACAGCAACACACATAAATCATAACGTTCAAACGTGGGAGAAAATTGCACAATTTGAAATATTGCAGAATAATAGATCGCGTAAGTCAAACTACCTGTTGTAGGTTGGGTCATTAGTTCCCTGTGAAGGTGCTAATTTATATGTTGAGCTGTCTGGATACCTATAAATATGTATAATGTTATATATACATTTTAAAGTGAGCAATTCATCAAAATTGGATTGCCACTGAGGGAATACCGCTCATTTAATAGAGCGTATTTTTTAAGAGATCTCCTAAAAAAGCACCGCCGCCCCCTCCTTCTTTTTTTTTTTTTAAAGAAGGCCCATCGAGCCTCGTGCCTTTTGATCAACCCAGTAAACCCCGTTCTTCCCATAGGCCTTTCTTTTTAACACCATCATTAATGAGCCTCACCTCAACATCTCGTCTTCTGCGAGGTGACAGCCCGTCTTGTTGGTCCCTGGTTCAAGCCCATTACCACCGGGGTCTGGGAGCGGACACGGCCCTGGAAGGCCCTCAAACACGGCGCTCCTGTCCATAAAAATACAAAGAATGGGGCTCGACCCTCCTACTCCGCCCCTCATTTACCTCCTTGACTTCTTTGTGGACGCCTAGAGTTTGTGCTTTTATAGGCGGTGGAGGTCAGGTGGACGAGGACTCGAGGATTATTTACCTCGTTGTCTCGTTCGCAGAAGCACCAACCTGCCCTCGCCTTCACCCTCACCTGGGCAGCTCTGGGCCTGTAAAACACAAACACAGGGAGAGTGGAATATGGGAAGGAAATGAAAGCAGGGCCACTCTTGATGAACTCACAGATCTCATCACCTCTGTGTATACTGTATCTCCGCAAGCTTTTCGCTGATGATTGAAGAAGATGCTCCGAGCAGTACATTTTAAAGAAGCCCCAGGGTTTTCCCTGAGTCTTCTGTCTGCAAGGTTTACGATCCGCATGGCTGACTCCAAGGCCGAGTGAATCTGCCAGAGTCATGGAGGCTATCTTGTGCTCTTCTTCAGCCAACCAGTATATCGTCACTGAGGCCTTATTAAGAGAAACTAGATCTTTTTGTTTGTACAAATACTCTAAAACAGGATATTCAACCAGGACTGGCTGAGCACTGAGTCTTATTTTCCACTGTTGGTTGCTACGAAAAGCGACATTAGCAGCTTCCTAGCCAGGGGCCTGACGGTTCCCCTGCTGCCACAACTTCTTCTGGTCCTCCCTATTATCTCCCCACTCCCTGGGCCTTGCTGTTTGGTCCCTGGCTTTTATGGCGGGGTAGGAGAGGGCCATGAGGAAATGAGGTGACCCCGGGGTCACAAGTGGGAGTCAGGGGGCTGGGACCTGGACCACGGCCCTGCCAACCCCACTCTCTCAGGGCCGGCTCGTGTCGAGGCAGGCAGAGTAAAGGAGACAGGGGGAGACTGGGGACAAGATCTCTTCCATCCCTGACCCCAGCATCATATGCCTTTAATTAAGCCAGATTTGAATATGTTTACAAGCCCCAGTAGTCTTAAATCTTCCGGGTCTTTGCCCCCCTCCATACCCCTTATTCCACCATGCCCTCATACCTGCAGTCATTCTTTTTCTTCTTCTCTTTAATATGGTGTCAGACATCTATTTATTATGCTGTTTTAACTGGTTTTCAGGAACGGGTTACAAGCTATTTGGGAATCCACCAAATAGGATTTGAGGGACACCCCTCTAAGATGTTAATCTGTTAGCGATATGAAAGGCCGTTCACCCCACTAAACTCCCCCTCCACTGGAACCCGGGGGCCCTTTATGGCCCCATCAGGCACCCGCATGGACGACTTACTGCTGACCTTGTGACCTGGCAGTTGAAGCCATATGAGGAGGGAATCTTTCTCTTGTCCCGTCCCCTCCTACTCTGCTCACTTCTGCCCGTCCCTACCCTCAGAGTCGCTCGTGTTCGTGACTACATGCTGGAAAATAACTCAAGTCGTCGTCTGTCACATTTTGAGCCGCGCTTTAATTTGTTGTGTGTAGTTAATTATCCAAATTAGTGGCTCTAAAGTCAATGCATAATCTCATAATAGCATGTTTTTTTGTTGGAGTTTGGGTTTGCCCTCTAAGCCATGTGGCAGCATATAATGAGATCTCTTCTTATCGTCTCAATACCTGAACCTCTTTATCTCTAACAGGCACCGTTTATGTTCATTCTTTCACCCCCAACTGGTCTCTCATGTAAAAGATTTACACACCGCTCACCAGCCTTTATTAGGCAGGTACCAGCATGTTTGCTATACAACAAAAAGTCCTTCAACTGGCTCCATCATATTAAAAATTTACACGTAACTGAAGAGCTGTTACAATTGGCTTACTAGCATGTTAGTAGCTGAAAAGCTTGCTGCAAAAAGGGCCTGTTCCTGGGGAGTCGGGTGGCTAATTGGATCTGTTGGGTTAAATAAATGTTTGAGTTCACCCCTGCGCTGGGGGGACCTGGTGGCAGGAGCCTCTCATCTTAGCACGGGAGGGAAAAACGACGGATGAAAGGGAGAGCGGAGGAAAATAAAGGATGGAAATGAGCTCATTTATGATGAGATCGAATTTGTTCTGAGTGTATTTTACACACAGGTGTCACAATGCATATCATTAAGGCCCGAATACAGAACCCAGTTTGAGGGCAGAGCTGCTAATATTTACAGTCATAGGAGCTTTAATGAGAACTTTGTCATTGCAGGTTCCAGATCCAAAGGGGAACCAGTGACCCCAACAGCTACAAGAGCCTCGGTGATTGCTTCCGGACCATCTTCCGCAATGAGGGGTACGTTATGCTCATACATCCACAACATGTTTAGCCAACTAGGGCACCAATGATGTCAGAGTTCCTGTTTCCTCATATGTGAGGAAGGAATCATTTCCCCGTCTTCACTCAGAGGGCCGATGGCTTAGTGCTGAGCCAATTTTATGTAGTAATTCAACTCAACAAGTTCATTTGTAAACACACAAGAGAGATTCACGCGCACAAATACAAAATGTGATCATAAAGAAAAAAGGCTGACTCAATGAAGGGTCAAAGACCAACAGTGTCCAACACCACATCACCTAATAGATTCATCCACTGGCTCTCAAACTGTGGTACGTGTACCACTGGTGGTACGCAACCACCTTGAAGGTGTACTTCCTGAAAATCTCTGAATCTTTTTTTTAATGAAACAAATTTAAAAACATATTATACCATCAAAATACTCCAAAAAACAGATCACTGAACTGTAATTTAATTTAAAGTTTTGCTGTTTTCTGTAATATTTTGTCTCTATATTATGTTTATGTGACATCTATGCACATTGCGTGTGCAGATATTCACGATTAGTTACGAGCTAAACTGTGAAGGCAAGAGAGGTCGAGGTTAAATGTAAAAAAACACTACAACCGTGGCTCCAAATGACAAATATCAGTGCTGGTAAGGCGCACAACTTTCCATCACTCTGGTTCTTAAACCGGTTCCATTCACTTCAACAATAGCCAACATTAAAGGTCCAGTGTGTAAGATCTATTAGCAGGAATGCAATTAATAGAGCGGGTCCTCTTTCATGGAGTCCGCCTATAAGGGACAAACCAAACGCTGATCTAGAGATGACCTTTGGCTTTTCATGTGAATTTCTCAGCTTGAATTTTCTCTACTTGCTTAGAGGAAGAGGATGAAGCGTGGGAGAGTTGCTCATTTGGCTGCAATGTGCAACTTCACTGCTAGGTGGCACTAAATCCTGCACACCGGACCTTTAAATAAACCTGCCTCCTGGGTTGATGTATTTTCTAGTCTAATATTTCCTGCGGTGGTACACGGTGTTAAAAGTCTGACAAACACTGCACTGATAGTGTATCTTCCACATTAAAATATGTTTCCATGTCATCAAAAAAAATCTGCCGAGGAAAAGATACAAGTGGAATACACACGTTGTCAGTAATATTGAGTCACGCTGCTTTATTCAAACTGAGCGTGTCTTATCGCTCATGGCACCTCGCGTCGGATACGAGCGCACAGCTGCCTGAAACCTCCGAAATGTAAAACTTTCACGACTCTAACTAAAGACAGTCCCTCCCGCCACGCTCCCTCCTCCTCTGCCTGCCTTGTGACAGGACCGTGAGACAGTGCAGGTGCGGGAGAAAGTGGTTGCCACTCGCTCTGTTTACGGCGAGTCGACAGCTTTACAGCGGATATAAAGTTGATCTGCTGCGAGGTGTGAGCGAGCACACGGCAAGGGAGAGCGAGAGAGCAAAAGAGAGAGAGAGAGAGAGAGGCCTTCGCCTGGTGACAGTTGGAAGTCATACGCTGGCTGCAGTTCAACAGACACGGCTATCCTGCTACTGTAGCTGTGCCCTCTCTACCCCACACACACACACACACACACTTACAGCGTGAAATGTAATACCTTTGTGCCTGCATGTTTTCTGGGTGTGTCCTTTGGGAGTAGGTCCACATGAATTTCCAGAGAACACTCTGATACAATAAAATAGTTGCCAAATTACACAGCGTCCTAACCATCTACTATGACATCTATTACAACAATGTAACAAGGCTGCGGTATGCGCCCGGGTCCCCGCAGACAGAAGATCCACTTTCTTGTCGACCAATTATCACTAACAGTATATTTTTGCTGAGGTTGTAATCACTTCCCAGTAGCACATCGCGGATTACCTCCAGGCCAAACCACTTAGTTATAATTTATACAAATAGTGCTCGGCTCCGCTGTTGTAGAATTATTATTAAAAATAAACATCTCCCGTCAGCTCATGGCAGGGCCGAGCTTAACACCAGGCCTCCCGCTCTCTGAGGTGATGAGGGAGGAAACCTGAGCTGCCGGCTCGAGCGTGCTGATTAAACTGAGGAAAGACATGGAAATGTACACGTTTGACACCATCTTTAAGGCGGTCTAAATCCTGGACGCAGTAATTATAGCTTTTATGTCGTAGCAGGACACATTTTAGACTTTCAGAGTGTTACAGCGCGGATTATTTCTGTTAGAAACCTCAAATTTTACACCAGATCTGGGAAAATATGGCATGAAATCCTGAAGCTGTGCTCATAAGTGTGTGACAGTGTGAACTACGTTCACCAACACTTTGGTTGGTGTATTGCCTTACAGGCCACGCTCCTTTTTCTGCTGCATGTGGGTGTAGCAGCGCGAGCATGTGTTAAGTGTTTCCGTCTGGAGGGAAACAAAAAGACTCTATTCTCAAGCATTCTTTACCAGTGTGGTATCCAGAGACTGGGTCGGGACCCAAAGCAAGGCCACAGGAATATTAAAAGGGTCCGTGCATTTACAGTGGAGCGTGTTGGCCTGCGTACAGTAGATCAATGACTAATGCCTGGAACTGGTTCGAGGTCGAGGTCGAGGGATTGACTCCAGCTGGGACCACCCGTGCAAAAAAAAAAATTCATGGAAGTGTGACGAGCGTGTCCATCAGATCGCATGTCTAAGTACGGTGACACCAAGGAATAGTTGGAGACTTTCAGCAACACGTTTGATTGCTTATTTGCCAAGAGCAACATGTTGTTTTTTCACCTCAGTTGTTGTTGTACAAACGTGACACGACATATTGACTAACGAGCTTCAGAGACATTCAACGACGCATGTTGTTACCTTTGGACAGGCTAGCTGTTTCCCTTTGTTTCAGGTTTTTATGTTGAGCTAAGCGACTTTGTATTTCTTTGTGTTGATCGTCTCACCTCAGCAATTTAAACGTGCGTTCTCCCTCCTTCAAACTAGGAAGGTGAGGGTGATGTGCGGTTAGTCCACCAGATGCAACATAATTCTGCACACTGCACCTTTAAACGAATAAAATCCTGGTTTCCAGGTGTTCGTTTCACCAAGCTCACCCAAATAGGAAATGTAGCGTTGTCTCCTCATGGCAGGGAATAAATCCTCAGATAATTTGTGATAATAATGATTATGTAATAACATACTTCCACTCCCATTTGTTTAGATGTTTGGACTTCAGATGTGAATTTATAATCGGACACACCGAGTAGAGAGCAGAGATTTTTGTGTCTCTGTGTTGTGAATCTTGGCCCCTGGTTATTCTGTTGTATTGTCTCTGTCAGCCACACTGTCAAGGTTAGAGCAGACACTGGGAAAGTGAAAATATTTGCAGATGAAGCATGCCGGTTGTTTACATGTTTAAATGTTCCCTCGGGTAGCTCATATTTCCCAAGTCTGCTGCTGACAGTGATTTTTACGATCGAGTTGTTGTTTTGTTTTTTCAATACAATAGATCAATTACTTCACAGATGGACAATTTTCCTGTTAAGAAGTCAGAATTTGTGGATATCATTACAGATATCGTTGTCCTGCTTGTTGTATCTGCAGTCCTGTCAGCGCAACACTCGTCTCCAGATGGATGAAGGCTGTTAAAAAAGGAAAGGTTTATGAAAATGAAAGACAAATCATACACACAAGTGCACGCAAACACACACCTACACACACACACACACACATCCATCTCGCCACCCTCCCTCTCTGCCCTCGCTCTGTGTCGGCAGGCCATTTGTTTAGGAAAGCCAAAAAGGGATTTAGTGTGTACTTTACATTGAGGAGCAAATTAGGATTCAAATGATGGCCACTCACTGGAGGCCATATTTGTCCTGTAACAAATTTCACTCCTCCTTCATCACCTGGTGGCTCCCCAGCCTGACCACACCCGGGAAATCTGCGGCCACCATTTGCATGAACAAAGAGAACAGAAGGAAGGGTCTTCCGTCGGACTGAAATAACTTGTATTTACAAACAATACGAGGGATTAATTCCCGGCTTCAAAGAGGGATTTTCCTCAGCCACAATCCCTCACACCGGCATTGTTATGATGACTCGAGTGCCCAGAGGCGGTGCCACTTGTGTAACTTCAGGTGTTGATGAAATACGTTAGCTCTGTCACCTGATGGCAAGTGTTTTGATAATTAGTTCCGGTTCACTGGTGTTTTTTTGGACGGCTGCCTCGCTGTTGTGGATTCTGTGGAAGTGTGATGGGCTTGCCCTTCTCGGGTGATATTCAGCAGCGGAGCTATTTACACTCGGATCCAATCAGCCAAGATCATCTCTGTTGACTTGTCGAAAATGTTGTCACAACAGAGCTGGTGCCACAGTTCGCAGGATACAGTCGGTCACGCCACGTTGTCCTCTTTGTTCACAGAACTGTGTTCAGTATAAATACACACTCCCTTAGACGCTCTCTCTCTCTGCCTGACGCCAAGTTAAGTGAAATAGGATGCACACCATCATGTTTAAAGATAAATTTTGCGTTTTTGACATTGACTTTCATTGTTTTAAATTGGTTCAACAGCGTAAAGGATAAGGTGGGTGATTCTGTATGTCACCACATCATATTAAAAACCCAAAAACGACAATATCTGAGTGTGTCAGCCCTAAACCTGTTCGTTCATTCATTCCTTGTGAAGACATGCAACTTTAAAACAAGTGATGAAAGGATAAATCATCACCTAAAACGGATTAATACGCGTCTGCTGCTGCTGCTAGTTGTTACTCATTCATTCAAATAAACTTCACCCATTTTCGTCAGAACGAAAGGAAGATGTGCGCCCAGTGCAACAATGAAGTTCGGTGGCACAGAGGAATGAGATATATCAGGCTTTGACCGGGTTGGGCACTGTGCTTGGCATCAGTTGATGCTGGTACAGGAAGTAGGGATGGGAATCGTATGCAAATCAATTCCTGGACGTTGTACACTCATGCATCTACACTACTGGAAACTTGGAACAAGAAAATGGTGGAAGGGAAACCCCGGCGTCATTTCTCAAAGAAAGGCAAAGGTGCTAGTTGTAATCTGTGAAACTTCAAGTTTAAAGGGTGGACACGCCCTGAAACATCTTTCTACGAAATACGGGCTTCGATTCCAGGAGTGCATTTGACAATCGGGGCACACCGCAGCTCCCGTTACCGAGAGTAAATATCCTACCTTATTAGCGTCACAACTAATAAAACCTACGTGAAAATGAATCCTGTACAAATGTTCTCTCATTTCATTCATTTTACGTGATGACAGACTAACCGGTTCTTAATTAAACAGCGATTAAACGGAGCTCTTGCAACACGCGTGTGGAGGCCGATCTCGAAAGGAATCAAACTGATACAAGAATGTATCAAATTTTAGGATAAATGGCCAATTAGACCATTAAACAGTTTGGGTCATATTGTTCATAACAATTAGCCGTCAAAAGAATAATGGTGGACAGAAACCTGCAGGGGTGCCAGGTGAAAACAAACTTATGTCGTGAACTCATAATATTCATTCACCTGTTTGAAAGACCCAGAATTAAAAATATTTGGGGTACGACTTGGAACATTCACACCAGTGAGGCCAGTATGAGAGCCGCATTAATATTTAAAACAACTTTGCTTACATATTTAGTGTTTTCCATGACCAGAGCATTTGATAAAGAAAGCGTGAGAAGCTTGGCTGGTTTCAGCTGGTGGCTGGAAAAAATGTAAATTCTGCCATAACAACAGGTTTGTTTATTGTTAGGATGTTGATCATGTCTGTCAGCTCTGCGATTATAAATGGAGGCCTTGTTGGTCATGTTGAACTCAGTGTTACACACACATTATAATTTATATCACACATATTTAGCTGCTGTACAGCCCTGATGTGTTCCAATGGCAATGGAACACCTTTTATAATTATTATCATTACATAATATTATAATATATGAGGATGTTGTACTTTGTTTCTATTGTTTTAGATTTGGACCGGTTGTACCTGTTTTACTTTGAGCCAGAGCACTTTAAGAAACAGTGATAAGTTATTAGATTATGAAACATGTTGTTGTTTGAAGTGACTCACGCCTTGGGTGGAGGCTGAACCACAACATTTTTTGCTACTTTATTGTTGTCCACTGATAGAGTATATCCACAGATAGGCGAGGTTTGAGAGGCATGTGCCAAAGCATTAAATATATATATATATAAAATCAATGAAGTACCTGCGTATTGTCAAGCTGTCTGACATCTGCCAGGCTCAAACAAATGAACTATTCCACCCATATTTTCAGAGCAGGGGGAACTGCACATGTACGCACTTCTGAATGTATACGAAACATGCTTGGTGCCCTTTAGCAAAACAGAAAACATACTACACCTCACATGTATGCATGAAAGGCTGCTCAGGCGTCAGTCGCCATCATAGTCATCAAGTCATAACTCTCCTGATACATTCGCCTTATTTAACACAAGAATATGTTTTTCATGAAGAGGAGTGAGTGAGTGTTTTAGTGGCATTTAATGGCGTGGTTGCTGAGTGCAACCACCTCCACTCGCCTCCCATTTCGAGCGGTATGGTCGCTGTGAAACCAATGACATCTAAATGAATGGACAGCGCATGAAACATCAGCCACAGGATGACACACCTCGTGATTTATGTTCAGGAAGCATTGTCCCCCTTGTTCACGCTGACCGCAGGCCGGATGAACCCTGGTTCCTCAAATAAACCATCTGTAATGACACCCACCTGTCAGTCAAAGCAGCCACGCTCTGAATCCTGCATAACTTTAAGCCTTAATATAATGCGAACAGGTGAGTTGTGTATAAATTCACCCTCAGTACAGTTGTCATGAACGGGGAAATTAGCTATAGAGACCAAAACTGTTTTTTGTACCAGGCTGTAAACATGTTTATTTCTGCTGTCTAACATGGGGACTTATGGAGACTGACTCAAGTGTCCAGAGCTAGAGGAACTCTTTGGTTTGTCCCTTCCCGTCTCCCGTAGAAACATTACAATGCAGCATGCCGGACGCTGTCAAAGTGAACCTGCTGCATCCGTCGATATATAAATATCTCATTCTAAGGTAACAGAAACTATTTTTAACCCATAAAACACTTATATTAACGCATAAAATGTCATGAGAGACGTCGTTCCAGAAGTTCCAGTCACGTTTATGTCTCCCGTGTTAAAAGGGAATTTGCATAAAAGTAACAATTTAACCAGACTGTACATTTACTCTGTAAATACACTCCATAAAACGGACTGCTTACAAAATACAGTCTGTGTAAAATGTAGGCATACGTCTCGATATACATAACTCACTCTATCATTTTATTATTTTTCCGGCCTCTGCGTACGTTTTAAATCATGGCTGGACGTATGATCGAGCAAAGGCAAACTACCAAATTGACTGAAATTATACACTTACCGTCTTTTGAAGCATCCAGTATATCAAACGCTGAAATAAACTCTCAAACCATTTCCTCCACAGATTCCAGGGTTTGTGGTTTCAGAATATATCCTGGTAGCGATGTTTCCAAACAGTACCAAATGTACTTTCTGTTTCCATCTGGGTGATCTTGGTGTATTAGCCATGCAGTCTATATTCAGTGTTGTCAGACGTTCCTGTAGTAAACACACGTCTTGGAGAAAGATACAGATTTAAACTCCTTGAAGTGTAGCGCCGCTTCTTTTATGTCTTTTTAAAGGAGCTTTGTCATGTCCGAGAAAATAGCCCATCGCGTCATTCAGATGATCAGCTTTGGTTTGGAGAAATATTTTATAACAGTGAGCCTGAATCACAAACTGAAGGTGTGGAGTTTGACGACACTGGAGGTCAGGTGGATGAAGGACCTGAAAACACTGCATTATGGGAGATGTAGGCTCTAGTCGGGACATCACCGCCTCAGCTGCACCGACCTGCCGGAGTACCGCGTCACAATGGTGACAATTTTAAGAAACAAACTCTACAACAGATCGTTAAAGATTTGCTTTAATTCACTTACACACAGCAGGAAATCAAACAACAGACATTTGAAACTTCCATAAGTATTTTATTGTGAAAATGAAGTCAGCGTTACTTTTCATGCATATGCATTAATGCGGTCTGTTAGCTGACAAAAAAAAATAGAAAATATTACAGAAAATATTAGAAACATCTGCCAGTGTTATGTAATAGAGTTCAACAGAACAAACTGAACATTATAACCTTAAAGAAAGCAGGATTTATTACATTGAATGTTGTTAGATGTAGAGATTGACCTGAAGAATAAATACAAATGACTCCATGACTCCAAGTCAGTTTTAAGAGTCTGCTAGTGATGACGATGACTAGTGACTGCCTTAAATTACAAAATATATAGTCCAATTTCTAAAACATAAACAAACACCAGCATGGTTTTAAACTGGTTGTAAACTGTAATGTAAACGAGATTGTTTCGAGACTGCGACTAACAACAAATAAAATGTAATATCTGCTGTACATTCTCTGATCAGATCTCACGCGGAACTCGATGAGTCAACGTTATGAGACGAGCTGTTACATTTTATTTACTCTCTCCGCAGAGTCTTCGGTTTCTACAAGGGAATCCTGCCTCCCATCCTGGCAGAGACACCAAAGAGGGCGGTCAAGGTGAGAGAAGTGTTTAATAAGAAACTGCAAAGCTTCTCGCACCACGATCCGTGAACGGCCATGTGAAAACACTCTTAACATGGTACACATGTTTGAATGATTGAACGCATGTCGCCCTCCACTGAGGCTCAGCCACTCCTATTTGTTCTGCTGCTGTACCAAATATTGACTTACAAGCGTTTGCAGCAAGCCTTCCACTGAGCCCTGAGCCCCATCTTTTGATATGTGTTTGTACATGAAGGAAGGCTTAGCATGACTCGCTTCGCGCTAACGTATAATGGGGTGATGGGGGGGGTGGGGGTTGGGGGCGCAGAGGGGGCCTGATGCCTGGCATGGAGCTGCCCTGTAATGAGATGCTGGAGACGAGGATGTGTGAACTTTAAAAATAAGCGCTCACACTGAGAAGATGGGGTAATCGCTCACACAGCGAACAAAGCTGGCTGATGGTGAGAAATGTCTGGAACAAAGAATTAAAGCAAATTAAAGCGATTAAAACGCCTCTGTTGGCATTTTGCCCTTTGCTCCGATAAACAAATCAGTGGACGCGTCTCCTTTTGAGAGTGGGCCTTCCACAGAGTTTGTCGTTATGTGCGAGTTGAAACAGTATTCCCCCGAGTTCCTCTTTCCTTGGTAGTGTTTTTAAAAGTGAAAGTGTGAATGTGTGAAGAGATGCTGGTCTGTAAACACACTGTGGCTTTCTGATCGCTGGTTTATCCTGATCTTGCCCTTGCAGTTTTTCACCTTCGAGCAGTACAAGAAGTTGCTGAATCTGACCCCTTTGTCTCCCGGCATGGTGAGTCTCACACACAGAAACACCTGAGTACACCGTCTCACCTTTTTAAATAAACAAACACACACAGGGCCCAGGTATGACTGTTACACCCAGTGTCAGAAATCAGTGATTCAGCTTACCAGCTAAATGCTGGTAAAACAAAGACAAATGCCAAGAATAATATCCAAATAAATTAACACGAATTTAGCTGTCAGTGCAGAGCTGCGAACGTGCGAGTTTGATGACAGTTTCACGTACAAATTGACACTCTGCTTGAGTAAATTTAGTATTTATTAAGCGTTTAACGTTGTGTCTCAGCCCACTAGGGTTAGCGTTGGGCTCCTGCTATCAGTAGTCGCTCTGTTTAGAACACTCACACAGTCATAATAGCAGCTTCACTGCCTAAGGTCATCTCACTTTAGACAGGAGAAAGTGGGATTAAGTGAAGAGAACCTGGAACGATGCTTTAGTCAGCCGTTAAGCGCATATGAAAACATCTCGGATGACTAACACTTCTAATGTCGAGTGTATCATACACAGAGCGGACACTCAATGTGATCCAATGCAACAACTGTCAGCGAGGTATTCCTTTAACTATTATATTTACCCGAGGTTGTAGTTGGCAGCGGTGTTGAACTGGACGACATTATATTGAAAGGTGTTCTTAATATTTACACACACGAGAGAGCCATAATATAAGTTTGTTTAGTGTAGTGCTTTTCACGGGACAAGGCCACAAAGTGCTTCACAAGAGCGCTAAAAATAAAATAAACACAATAAAGCATGAGCAATAACGGAACATGAAGACAGTATTTAGCTGTCTCGCTGCAGCATTTCAGTTGGAGGCCGTCCAGAGCGTCTTTCCTGAGGCAGGTGAACAAGACAGTTACGATAATAATATAGCAGGTGAGTGATTTTTAGATGCAGCGATGAGTTTATTCTGTGATCAACTGTAAAAAGTTGTTTGCCATCCGGTCCTCAATGGCAGCCAGACAACTCATCAAAACAGAAAGTTTTTCAGACATACAGTTGAATGTCATCAGCATAGCATGAAAATACACTTAAAATGCGCTCCTGTGCAACAATAACATCACACATGACCTCAGTGATAGACAGAAAGCAGAACTATGACAGTGTCGACAAGAAGTTGTTGTATTGGGTCACACTAGATTGTACAGGTGGATCTAATGAAGTGGGTGGTCGGAACAACTGGAGCTTGCATTGTGCAGTTTAATGAAAAATTAACGATACCCGTCCAACCAACTCGACATACTGATGAGCAGGATTATGATGTAAGGTTGTAGTTGTAATAATTCACATAATTACAAATGTAAATGTTATTTTAAATCTTTTCTTACCACTTGGACTTAGCTTGACTAATTAACACATGAAACGTGGCGTTTAACGTGTGCTTTGCTGTGTTGTGTTGTGTAGCTGGACCTCAGGGAGATCAGCTGATGATCAGCTGATCCCAGTGGTACCGATGACCTCATGTTCCCGTCTGAACCTTAACTACGCGAGCTTTATTACAACAGAGCGAGCAGAGGGAAAGTTTTGGTTTCTGCCACTTTGTGTAAAGCCAGTGCAGCTGGCAGCGTGTCAGAAGCCATTTTTTATTACAGAGACATTGTATTGTTAAGATTTTAGTGGCTCCAAGTGTGATAAAAATATATTGTGATTAGCATGAGCAGAAACCAAGTAGGACATTCAAATGTAATCATCTTAAAACATTACAAGCGCATACAAATATAGTTTTTACAGGCCGGTGCTCAGTCCGTACTCTAACTGTTGGGACAGTTTTGCTTTGGATCTTTATTCCACGTCATTAGATTTGAAACAATAAGATTTAAATGCAGGATTACAGCTTTATTAAGCCTGTACATGGTGTCAACTCAAGCTACGCTCTTTCTGCATGGCCACAACCTGCGACCTTCGCGCTCACGGCAACCGTCAAGACTTTGGGTGACGCTCACGCTGGACGTAAGGTTCGAACGAGGTGACCCTGTCCTCAACGCTGCGGAAAGTCGGCTTCGCTTCGAGCAGTTCGACTGTGAATTAACCTTTTGACAGCAGTCGTACGAGACCGTCAAACTGCTCAAACACAGCCGACTAGACATCCGCATTGTTGATCATTCAGGTGAGGTGTTGTGACGCCAAGCAGTCCGTCAAATATTAAGATTCCAAAATTAGTTGACACATTCACCGTTACGCTATCATCTACATCAGATGAGCTGTGTAAACACTGCAGTCCTTTTCCTTGTAGCAGCACGGCAATGAGGTGTGACTCCTATATCAATAAAGATGTGAACACCCTCTAAAAGTGGAAATTTGTCGCTTAATGCAAACCTCAAAGTCATTGTTAGGTTTTACACACAGTGTGCTGGACCGGAGTCAAAAATAATGGCAAACATAACGCTGTTCTAATAAACACACTCCACTGTGTGTTTGTTTGGCGGTTTTTAAGTCTGGAGACGGGTTACACCACAGGCCATGAATATACAAGCGGTTTCATCCTCGTCGACTAATCTGTTTTCTGTTATACGGAGTCGGACTTTTAAGAAAGACAGATTTGCGTTGCAGAGGCGCGGCCACCACACACCACCTATTCAGGTGGCAGCCAAGTGTCAGGCGTGATGGATGGCTTACCTGTAACCCGGCGCGGAGGCCGCCCCGGCACAACGCATATCCTCGTCTTGTTTTCACAGCCTTTTGGTGAAGAAATGTTTACCTGTCTCATCCATCATGCTTCTCCGCCTCCTCCTCTATCTCTTCATCGTCCTCTTCCTCAAGTGCCTCCAGCTCCGTTTCCCCTCCCCAGAGGCCCTCACGTATCAAGTACTGTAATCACATCAGATCATTAGTGCGAGCGAACTACAGATTGGTTCTGAATGGCTCTCTCTCTCTCTCTCTCCCCCCATTCAGCGTGGCACAGCTGAATGCCTTCATGCTGATTAATGAGGACACACACAGTAATAATACAAATAAGGAATTAAACCGTGGCTGGCTGGCTGTGTAAACATCGTGAGGCATGTCTGAGAGGATGGGTCCCGGGGCTCTGACAGCAGGATAAAGAGGCAGGAAGAGTAATGAGCTATAGACACGATCTTGACATGTTCCCATTACGCTTCTCCGTGAGCACGCACACACACACAATTACATGTAGACGGCGGCGTACACATGTCGGGGGGTTTTCTGTCAGATTTTTTGACTTGGTTGAATTAAAAATAAAACCTCAAACAGTTTCTCTATCAAGTAACATTTTGTGAAATGATAAACTTTTGCGTGCCTTCGACAGACGTGACAAAAAAGACTTGCAGAACTAGTTTCCTGAAAGTGAAGCTATGATTCAGCGTTAACCTCTTGACAAACTCACTCATTGTCTACGTTTGTTTGCTCTGCTCTGTCTCTGCCCAAATATTATCTCCACATTCTTGCTCCTTAAATCATGTCCATCTCCCCCCCATCCAGATATTCTGTGTAGCCGGGCTCGGCTCGGGCTTGACTGAAGCTGTTGTCGTCAATCCATTCGAAGTGGTGAAAGTCAGTCTGCAGGCCAACAGAGATTCCTTCAAAGAGGTTGATAAAAATAAAATACTGTCTTGACTCGTAAAAATGTTGGAAATGTGCACGTTTCTCCAGTCAGAATTTGACATGTCCCTCTCTCCGATACAGCAACCCTCCTCTTTCGCTCAAGCGAGACGCATTATTAACTCTGACGGGTTCGGACTGAAGGGCCTGAATAAGGGATTAACGTCAACACTGGGACGCCATGGAGTTTTCAACATGATCTACTTTGGCTTCTATTTCAACGTCAAGGATGCTATTCCCACCAACCCGGTAACGTGCCAATCAAAATCTATGATCGCACTTCGACCCTTCACTTCTGTTTTTGATGACAAATGCAAGCCCAAGCCAAGTGGCCGGTGTTTGTAACCATGACTACGCCTTCAGGCTATATGATACGCACGTGTCCCGGGCCACCTCACCAGTGGGGAATTGCAAGTGTTTGACAGTATGATTAGTTAGTCCGCCTGCCCATGGAAAGGGAGGAAGCAAAAATCAGAGAGGAGCTTGTAAGATCAGCCCCGCTAATACCTCGTCTGTTTGCTCCTCATAACATCCTCAAAGTTTCAGATTACACATCCGGCAGGGCCTGATGGCCCAAACAAAAGTTAATTTTGTTTAATGGAAACGTTACCATACGCCAGTTCCACATGTACAAACTGGGAGCATTAGATTAACTCCAATGAACTAATTGGAAGCAGACAACGATACTATTTTCAAGAGAAGGTTACAGTGGGAGCCCGAGCTCTGCTATATTTTCAACATTTTTCCAGTGACGCATGGTGTACAGAGAAACCAAGTGGTCATCCTCTGTGAATGATAATTATGTGGCTGGATGACCCAAATAGCTCTCTTCTCAGATTGTGGCCGTCGCTTTTTGGGAATGTACATTGATGGAATGATCTTGTTTGTGAGTGGCTAACGACGGCTATTGTTGAGGCAGAAAAGGATAAATATTGTGGGCTCCGACAGCTTACAGGGCTGAGCTGATGGTGGCGTTTCTCCAAGCCCTCTTTTTTTTTTTTTTTCTTTTCTGTCAGCAACATGAGCGACGAGCTTGCAACTCAGACATGTCCGTAGTCAAATTGGGCTGGCAGAAGCTCGGGCTTCTCTCCTATCGACATTTTCATACCGCAGAGGACGAGGCAGATAGCACACTGCCATCACTCACAAGCGAATGCGAATGTGTGAGGAGATGTTTGCTTAAGGCTGTTAGGAAGTGGGTTGATGGGTGTACTTAGACCGCGGGTATGTTACCCCCTTCCCCACATCCCACTTGAAAAAAACAGAAGAAGTGGGATTAGCTGTTGATTTACCTCGGCTCTCAGGGTGTCCAGCCGCTTGAGAAAGGCCTGGACCAGCGAGGCTGCTGTCATTTGTAAAAATATCCCGGCCAATTAGCTGTCAGAGCTCTCTGAGTCTGGGCTTCTTTGGTACAGTAATACCCCTGTGCCGAGTCACAGCCCAATTACCCAAATTGTCCCCATATGCCTCCCCAGTCTGCCTGCATGCACCCTGTTTATAAATCCTCTGTCTTGGCTCCCCCAAAGAACATGTGCTTCTGTTCAGCCAATCAGAACGCTGCACCACAGTCAGGAAGCACTAATCTGCCCCCCGCTACCATAAAATGATCAGGGCTTTCATGCCAGCTTTGCAATCATATGCACAAGCCCCCTCATGCTCTCCCTTACTTTTGTTCACATGTACACAAAGTCTCCACATTTATTTTGTCAACGCGACACCAACTTTCTCTCCGTAGCTGTAGTATTTATGTTTTGTGCCGTCGGTATTTTAAAAACCTGGCGCCCACCCTAGAATTGTTTCCACTAAAGTGAACCACCTTTCTTCTTTTCCAGGACCCTACCCTGGAGTTCCTGAGGAAGTTCGCCATCGGCCTCACGTCTGGGACCATCTCCTCCTGCGTGAACATTCCCTTCGACGTAGCCAAGAGCCGCATCCAAGGTCCCCAGCCCGTGCCCGGAGAGATCAAGTACCGCACCTGCTTCCAGACCATGGCGCTGGTGTACCGGGAGGAGGGGTACGAACAAAAATACTTTGAAATGCTGTCATCAGCGCATCCAAGAATTAATGAGGCACTTTGTCTGCCTTCTAAGCACTTGGTTGTTGGGTATCTGCCAAGCTGGCTGACTGTCAGAAAAGACAATCATACCAGCTGCAGCTACAAGTTAGCAGGGTTTGATTGTGCGCCGCGACTTTCTTAGACTAACTACGAGGGAAGTGCATGAACAGCTTGATGCAAAACTGCGATCTGATGAATGGAAACTAAACAGTGACGTTACATTCTGGGCTGTATTCCCCTCGTGTGCGATCATACATTTCTGCAGTCTGTCAGTTGTACAGTAAATGTTAACATATTTTCAAGCCTCAGAGAATGACAGCTCTAAATGGAAGCTTCAAGGAAAGATGTATGTTATGTTAGCAATTGCCCCAGGCTTTCCACTTTCCCCCATGCAGCTCCATGAGACAAGGGCCAGCGAGATGTTTGTAGTTAGTGGACACAGGAGCCTCGAGGGCTGCTGCAGGAACGGCTCTGAAAACCGCTGTCGTCGCAGGGGTGCGTGGAGAGGTGCCCCCTCCGCCACATCTAGTCCCCCTGCTCTAACACAACACAGTCCCAGCTAATTAGTGGTCCCTATGGGAGACGTCGTTAAGCAGACCCTAACGAGCCGCGCGGCGCTCCACGGGTCAATCTAATCAGACAGAGGGCCAGGGAGGAAGTGGGTCGAGCCTTATTAACGCCATCAGTGGCGGGGGCAGGGAGCGGGACAGGGAGCACGAGGCGGAGGCAGGCAGCCACCGATCACCTTGAATGCATTAAGGGGGCAGGTCCTCGCCTCCGCTGGCCGTTAGACCCCAACTATGTACCTGACGGGGTGAGAGACAGGCAGGCCGACAGGCAGACAGACAGGCAGGCAAGTACACATAAAGTACATAAAGGCTTACATGGACAACAAAAATCTTTTTAACTGAAACTTTGACTTGATTTTTAGCGATGATGTTTTGTATTTGTACATTATTAACATCCATTTTTTTTCCTGTAGGTACTTGGCACTGTACAAGGGGTTGGTGCCCAAGATAATGAGGCTCGGACCAGGTAACAATAAAAGTTCTTACGCTGATATTAAAACTGTCCTCGTGATCACAAAATACCTGTTAGAACACACGAAAAAAGCCCATTTTGAGCCAAATATAGTTTTTTTGCATGAAATTCTCAAATTATTCATCTACACTTTGCTTCCTTGATGTATTTTGAACTAAATTCAACTTCTCTTGAGTGTTTCCAATGAAATTAGAGGGGAACAAGCGCTACTTCCCTGTTTTGTGTCATAACAAAACCATCAAATACATTTACAGTATGTTTTTTTTTTCCTTATACAGTGTTTGGATGGAGTCATTGTGAGATAGAGTTACTGTTTACTCCACTGTTCTTTCCTTATTTGCCTGACAATTTAATGTCAAACACACACCTGTGTTTCCCAGTAAAGATCATGTGACGCCGAACGTCGACGTCCTATTGGTTGTTTAGCTGCTCGTCCGCCAGCGGGAAAGTTCATTGACCGTGGCTGTCTCTTCTGTTGGCTTACAGGTGGAGCAGTGATGCTGCTGGTCTATGAATATGTGTCTGGATGGCTGCAGAAAAACTGGTAACCAAAAAAAAAACAAACAACAAAAATCAAAGAAGGGAAACCCACGAGAGTGCCTTACGGATCAGTATCAGACCAAATTAGATTTTTTTGTGTTTGTTTTTTACCTGGAGTTCACAACACTGCTCAGTCTGCACTACAACATATGTCAGGACGCAGCTCTCTGCTGGGAAAACTACGGCTTCATCTACGTTAGTTTCTCAGGAATTAAAACCAGCTGCAGCATTTGAGAATTGACAAATACATCTCTAATAGAAAACAGGTTTTTAAGTGGATCAGTAGATTTCTGTTTCTTTCTTTCTTTCTTTTTTTTTAAAGGCCCTGAAAACCGATTTTCTCAATCAGCTTCTTACTTCGAACAATGCAGTCCTACAGGAAAACAATATTTTCTGCCAAATTTAGAACGGTTTTACTCATTTAACATGAGATTTATGTATTTTGTGCCTCTTTTTTTCCCCCCCTTGCGCTCTTGTCATTGCTTTAAAGTGGGCGTCACTCTGATTGGTGCACAGAGGTACGTCCACCAACTGAGTTTAACATGATTTGAATCCGAATCTGATGACAGTTGCAGGGGGTTGTTTTCTTATGTCAATCAAATCTGAGCAAACTGCACCTGCGAGGTCGCGATGAGGCCAATTTAAACACAGGGAGGAGGATAATAATAAAGTATTTTGTAGCTCGTTTAGTCGTGAATACTTTAATGTTTTCAGGGGCTTTAAAGTTTGAAATGAAATAAACCACAGAGAACGGAGTGAAGCCATGTTTACGTGACAATCTGCATCCGCTACAGAGCGCCCAGGCTGCACGGTCCACGTTATATGACCGAACAGACACACGCCGAGTTCAGACGAGTCTAAACCGACTCCACTCGATCAAACATCACTCGTATCTTGATATAAACTGCTTGTTAAGGAGCTGCACACTTGTCTACACGCACAAATCTATACTTGTTTGTATGTGCTTCGTATATATGATCGCAAACATATCCTGTGATCTCACCGATAGCCGTGCGCCTCACTGTATATCTCAAATAAACCATCCGCAATAGAGCCTGTTATTGTGTATACGAAATTCTTACACTCTGATACTTTTTAAAACTTTTTTGCATGACTTATTTTTATGTACCTTCTTTTAAATTGGACTATGATAAAAAATGTTCATGTCTCAAGCTTTTATTGTTTAAATAATTGTGTGAATTTGACTTTTTTATCAAGAAATTTTAACCGTTAGCATTTGTAGGAAGTCACTCGTGTGTTGGTAACGAATAAAAAGGGCTAAAATTAAACTCCTCACTTGGTTCTTCACTCTGTTGGTGTGTGTGAGTGTGTGTCGGTGTTGGGTTTAAAACACTTGTGTGTCCTGTAACTGTAGGTTTGTGTGGTTGCGTGTTTGTCTTCCCTGGAAGCACTTCAGTTTGGCGTTGATATAAGCGTATCATCTTCCCTCCGTTTACCACTTCTTCCCCCTTCTCCTCATCTTCCCTCCATCAGAGCGCGTTGTTGTTTGAGGAGCTGTCAGCCGTAGAACATTGTATTAGCCAACCGATCGTCAGTCTTTTCTCTCTCTCTCGGTGGCAGGACAGGGTGGAGGAGGTGGAGGTGGAGGAGGAGGGGGAAGTCAGCGCCTGAGTGTAGAGTGCAAGCTAAAACAACAAGCTCAAGAAATGCAAATGGGGGTGGTGGTGGTTACCGCACACATTCTCTCCCTCTGCCAGTCTATCTCTTACACAAATATGCACACTCACACACATGCAAACACACACACACCTGTTACACAGCCTTAGGGGTAGTGGCTGCTCTCTGCGATACTCATCTTAACCTCATCTGGTAGTAGCTTATACCGAGCCACGTTGGCATTTGACAGTCGTCATTAATGTGGGAGTTGCTCTCTGTGCCAGAGTGGAACGGCTCCCGATTTTTTGCCCCGGGGGGCCCCGTGGTGATAGACTAACAACTGTGGCTCGCAGACTGATGGAATCGTAAGCGCTTAACCTGTCCCTTTCTGTAATGGAGTGCTGAATGCATATGTTTGTTTCAGGCTTGACAGCTTGTAACGTGTGCGGCGTGTATTGCTGGTAGCTAAGCAACAGAGCCACCCTTCACCTGAATTCCCCGACACACCACACCGACCATAAATCTTCAGCGGCAAAGTCCCCCCCCCCTCCCCTCCTCGTACGTGTGTTTCTCATCCTCCTCACCTGTAACATTTCAATTCCAGTGGCTCCGCTTTGACAAGCCTGCAATTAGGACATGGCTTTACCTGTCTGTCCCAATGCAGCCTACACGGTTAATGACTAAAATAGATGAAAATGAAAAGAAAAGTCTGTCCGAACACGGGAAGCACGAGCGTGCATACCAAAGACGTGGAACCAGACGTGTTGTGATTTTCCGAGCACGCTTGATTTTTCTTCTTCTTCTTTTTTTTTTAAGAGGTTTTACTCACCTGTCTGCTCAGTGTTGCTGTTTTAAGGGCGTTAAGAAAACACTCTGGCTGTTGTCAGCCTCTTTTTAAAAAATGTTCATTGAGCAGGAACACGCATGAAGTACTGTATTCACCCCCGGTGTTGCGTACTCTGCTCTGTGTTACTCTGCAAATGGCTGTCTTGTTTCTGATTGCATGTGGAGAAGTAAAGATAACCATATGACACTGAAGTCAGACTCAACATCATTAATTATAAACACGTGTCTGCCCCTATTTTTAAAACTACGCCTTTCACCCTCGCCTTCGTAAAGCTGACCAACATTAGACTACAAGAGCGCGGATTATTAGACTTTCGAGAAGCTATTCCTCCTGTCTAGAAAACACACTGTTCCTATTTTTTAAATACTGGTGTCAATTAAGACGACCACATTTTAATTTTGTTGCATGAGTCAGAGGAGACTAACAAGACGGCGCTCCGTTCGTGTAGCTATAGTTGAAAGGAAAAGTTGTTTGGTCTTGTTGTTTGTAGGCTGAGGTAAAAAAACAGAGCATGTAACGACTTTTTCATGCGTACTCGCAGAGTTCACCATCATTTACTGTACGTGATGGATGGTGCAGGCGAAACAGAAAAAAAGGGGGGGGGGGGGGGGTCCGTGAGGGCTGGCTGGTACAGCAAGTGTATGATCATCACGTCCCTGTGATGTGGTTCACGTACGGTCAAAGAAACACTACGATCCCTGAGCAACGGTCCGTGACCACTGGATGCGGGGAAGAGTGCTTTCCAAGTCAAATCAGCCCCTGCATGGGGAGGACTGTTGACACTGTCACACGGAGGGACTGTTTATGCTGTAACACAGGAGGAATGGAAACATGGGGCCATAGTTAAGCCTAACCATCCTCCCTCTGACGCGCTCAGCTGCAGGTAATGCTATGTAAAAGAGCAGGTGAGCCTTTTTTTATCAAAGTTATTAATCTAGAAAGTCCACGCCGGAGCCCAGTTTGCTTAAATCTTCGGTTTCCACTGCAGGGCTAGACGGGACTTGCCAGACACACTCAGAATTTATTACGCTACTACTTTCCCCCCCTGAAAACGCTCAGAGAGTATTTTTGCATCATTTTGCAAACATGTCATTTGTCAAGCGGGCTGTGCGTTTTTCTTTTGTAATGAACATGTTGAGTTGGCCCTGACAAGCCTCCATTTGGCCCTTTTGTGGCCGCTGAAGGTTCGAGTTTGGGTCAGATGTCTGATGACCTTGGAGACCGCAGGCCAATGAGCCTATTTGTGGCTCTCACTCTCTCTGTCTGTCTCTCTCGGTGTGCGTGGACTCCACCTCACCGCCTCACCCCGGGAGTCTGGGAGTCCACTCCACCCCCACCCTCCTCCTCCTCCTCCGGCACTCACATCTCAAATTTTAATGCAACAGTGATGCTCTAATTTACTGTGTCGTACACACGTTTAGAGCCAACTGGAGAAAAAAAATCTTTAGGACTTATAAGAGTTTAAAAGTGTTGGAAATTATAATCCATGACGTTAGACCTTCACTGTTATTTACATGTAGTACAGTGGGAGTCATAACTCCCCTATGATATATAAGAATAAGCACTGACATTGAAAAAATACTTAATTTTACATAAAATCTCGATTTATGTGAGAAAATTGTCGTTTTATGTCCAAACAACTGATATCTAAATCTAATTGAATTTCTTTAACCCGGGTATTCCTCCTGTCTTTGAGCTAATATTAACGTTTATGAATCTATAAAAGGCCGTCTGAAGTGTAATGAGGTGAGGTTATTTTTAATGGCCGAAAGATTTAAAAAGAATTGGCTTTACGTGGTGACAAACACGTGTGCGTGCTCAAAGCATTTCTGATGAACTTTCCCAGCGAGCCGTGACGCTCGGTAATAGAAAATACAGGCCTTGTGTGAGCACGCACACGTTTCTCTTTTTTTTTTTTTTTTTTTATGGAAAGCAGTTTCCTGCTCATGTAAAACAAACGACAATACCTCGAACTTAAGCATAGCTGCGTTACAAGAGAGGGAAAAAAAATTATATTATTCTCAGAATAAAAACTGCAGACGCCCCCCCCCCACCCCCAAAACAACCGGAAAACTCCCAATAACAGCCAAACAATTTAATGAGATACATTCAATTTCATTGTGCAACATTTGTCAATTGTTAATGTTCTAGACTGCAACATAAGACCAATGCCAAATTTTGTCTAAACATGCGTGGAGATTCCCATGCTGTCTGTAAGGCTAATTGCACTTCATTCAACGTACCTTAAATCTAATAAATAAACTTCTCTGTGGAGCTCTCGTGAAGGATACTCTCTTTTTTTTTTTCTTCTTCTTTTTTTGTAGTTTTTTTTTTAGAGAAGTGGGGAAACAACGCTCCATGAAGACAGTTGCTTTTATCAAAACATCAACACAAAATAAAAGCATACAAACATATATATAAAAAAAAACAAGAGCAAATTAATAAGAACCCTGAAACACTAATGCAAAGTTGTTTTCCCTCTTGTTTGATTGCTTATTCGTGAAGTTTATACGTTACCCCGTTTTTGCCCAAAGACATTTGCAGTAAAGAATCTGAGAGGAATTGTGTTGATGGATGGAGTAGCAGTCATAACATCAGTCCTTCAGTACACCTATCCTGCAAGTTCTTTCAGACAATGAGAGTTTGTAGTAAAAAAACAAAAAAGGAGAGTTTATTCCTCGCGTGTCTTTGGTGTGACTGCGTGAGGAGGTGGAGAGGGGGGGGCACGAATATTGGTCCTGCGGGCCGAGTCCTTCATAGAAAAAGGAGGCAGTGGGAATGAAACGAAGCCACAGGGGACAGACTCGGTGTCTCCTGTCCTCGCTGTCTCTTTCCCCCCCACACCCTCCCGCTCCCCACCCGGAATCGGTCTCGTGGAGCTGACTTCACAGCGCCGAGGCGGTGACCGGGTGGATGGCGTCGCGGCTGGCTGTCACGCTCTTGAAGGCCAGAGGGGTGGCAATGTCACAGCTGTGGGGAGATAGAGCACTGCCACTGGCCGGCTGCCACGTGGGTCCGGTCACATAGGCCGAGGTGGTGGCGCTGTACCCCATGTAGGGTGACACTTGGGTGGGAGGGTGGTAGGGAGGCATGCTGGGCGCTGTGACATAGCTGTTCACTGTGGGCAATCCATTCGGCGTCTGTGGGACAAAAGAGACGGGGAAAAAAAGAGGATGTTAGGAGTGTGTCGAGACGTACAGAAATGTTCTTAAATCTACTCTCACAACACGCAGATTGAGAAGAGCGTCTCAATTATTTGTTGACGTGACGTGACCCCCCCGACCCAGGTAGACACACACAAGCAGCTGAGCTCTAACGGAAAAAATCTGAGGCAGGCTGCAGAGAAGAGAAAGAAAGTGAAAGGCAAAGTGATGCCGGTTGAATTATAAACAGCAGAAACTTCAATTCTAACTTCACAGCCACCACATAAAAAACCCATTTTCCCAATTTTAAAGAAAGTATGGATGATCAATTATGCGCTCTCATGCCCCTGGAACATATTAAACATGTATTAAAACCATACATGCGTGATTGCCCGTCTATGTCAAGCCCGTGACTTGTTTTCTACCCTGAAGTGGACGTCTCTCCGCCGCGGCGTTGATATACCGCGTCAGACGATGGGAGACAGGGTTGGTTGGGTGGTTGTTGGGGTGCGGGGGGGGGCGCCACAAAACAGATGTCATGAGAGATTGAGAGTGAAAGGCCAGGAAGAGGGGAAATATGATAGAGAATGAGGCGTGCATATAGGGTTCGAAGCATGAATGGGCTTTGCTTTTCTGGCGTGGCGACAGGACTTAACTTGAGGAATTCACCAAAGCATTTCAACAGGGAGGCCGAATTTCTGTTCCTGGGTGGTCTGCGACTACTGAGAATTATTTCTTTTAAAAAATTTCAGTTGCTTTGACGTCTTTTCATTGACTGGCAGAGTCACCGGCTGCAGATATGAAAAATTACACTCCAAGCTGACATTTTGTGGTGATTATAAAACATAACCCTGCGTACACACACACACACGCGCGCTTTGTGGGTGTCTGTTGGGTGACTGTGAGTGTTTGTGGGTGTCTGTGTGTCTTCACTCTGTTCAACAACACTTGAAGCAAATGTCACAAATACGCACGCGGGCTCAGAGCTGCTTCTTAAAATGATGTTTTCTCATTTAAACCGACTAAACATTTTCCCAAAGATTACACACATCCTGCACTAATGACTGCCGTACACACACACACACACACACGCGTGTACACAGTGCATGCTGCACACATAAATACAGCACATACACACACACACACACACTCTTTGCAATCCGCTGTGAGAACATGAGCACAGAGCTGCATCAACACTCCTGACACAAAGTCAACAAAATTCAAGGAGTGTGTTCTCCTATCAGATTGCATCATTTGCTTAGGTGTAACTGTTATTTTGTCCACCCCTGCTCCACCACCCATCATCTAACTATCTACACAATAATCCTGTGCATACATGCACATCTCAGAATTTATGTTTTATATTTTAAGTCTGTGGAAATCTGAGTGTACGTGACAAAAATTTAAATATCTTCAAATTAATTTTATTTTCTCTGCTTTTGTTTAAAGGAACAAACTTTTATTTTTAATCATAACCGGAGTTTTAAATTATTTTTTTGATCAAGTTTTCTAAATCACAAGTCAACCCGGAGTAATTAATAATAAAAATCATTGACGTCATTCATCCAAATAATTAGTCAAACGGATTCACTTGGTCACGCTCTGATCCCCTTTGTTTAGATTTCAAATAAATCATTAAAACGCGCCAAATATTTAAAAGAACATTAAACTAACGCCAGGGAAACGTTCGCAGAACATTAGATTTAACTTAAAAAGTGTTTTGCTTCACGCACGTGAACGCGGTCAGCTCCGAAACGCCGCGCGCACCGAGCCTAAGACTTAAATCTACTTTAATGATGCGCCTTCTTCTTCTTCTTCTTCTTCTTCTTCCTCCTCTTCCTCCTCCTCCTCCTGCTCCAGTGAAAATCCTGGGAGTCCCTTGGGTGCATCTGCCCTCTTAACAGCGCCTTTAAGGCCACATGTTACTAACCGCAGCCTCTGGCCTTGTACACAAACGACTCATATTTGACTAAAATTAGACCTTTTAGAAGTCTTGATCTGAATTAACTTCGCACTGACAGACTAACGTGGAGCTTATATTTAAAAAGAAGAAGAAGAAGAAGGAGGAGGCCTTTAGAAAAATGTGGACATGAAGGAAGATGAACTGTGGTTTGAAGTCTTCGGGGTCTTTCCACACGCTCCTCTGCGTGACATGTGCGTGTTTCTTTCTTTTTACTGCGTCCCTCACAAACACAAACACAGATCTATTTAACATCAGCAGGCTGCAGTAGTCAAGTCTGAGTGACAAAGGCACGGTTAATCCTGCGTCGTTTGGTGGAACACTGCGGCGCTTCACCATTCTTTGTTTTTCATGCAATAAACTGTAATTTATGGAGTTGTTATTTTCTACATTTTAATGGCTCACTTCTGTTGTGTGTGTGCGTGTGTGTGTGTAAGCGCTCAGACAGACAGTCGGTGTGTCCTCATGTCACTGATTTTTTTCTGCGTAAATTCGCGTGAAAAATGGCGCAAAAAAAGAAAAAAATTACGCGGCGTGAAATTGTTTTTTTGTTTCGGTTTGCGACTAAAAATGGCAAAATAAGACAAAAAGAAGCACGCATGCGCGCACGCATCAACATAATCCATACCTGGAAAATGTTGCACACGTTTATTAAAATAGGTTTTGAGCGTAAAAGCAGAAAAATGTTAAATTTAAATTGATTTAAGAGCCATCGTATATTATATATTTTTAATTCATTTGGCGCGAGTTATGCGTAAAGCGACTTTAAAATGAGGAAAAATGTGAAATATTTGTATGAAATGTGAAAATTCAGCGTCCATGAACGCAGCCATCTGAACCCTGACTTATCCTGGATACGTCTCCGAATTAATGTGCCGAAAGTTGCACGACAGTGGATAAAATATCAGCCTGCGAGCTGCTCTGCTTTTACGCAGCAAACCTGAATAAGACGAATTCTGAAAGCTCAGTGTCTGAGCTCAAAGCCTGCGTGGACTAGAGCATTAAACAAAGCCATTAAACCTCCATACAGGCCCGAGCTAGAACCGTTCACCTGGAAACCGAAAACAGACTCTACATTTCTATCTGAGCATATTTTAATGGCTGCAGCCAGTTTTCTGAGTGTTAAGCACGCTACAGTGAATTTCTACAGCTCGACATACCAATGCAGGAAAACAAGAATCAAGAGAATAACCAGGCTATCCAAAACTCTTTGACCTAGTGATTCCTAAACCATTCACACTCTGGTGATCCATAAAAACACTGACCATGCAGCCGGGCCCGCAGGAAGTGCACCTTATAAAACCAGAATAAAAAAAATAATAAGATATTATTATTAAAAATATAATAAAAAAGCAGCTAGCCAACAGATGGAGCGCATTAATGCTGTGAAAGGGAAATGTCCAAGCCACATAATTATTAAAATATTATAAAATAATACTTCAGTCTGATTGTCAGAAGTTTGGACAGACGCTTTCACACTAATGTTGCATTTGATCTCACAGAGAAATGAGAAGTGTTCCAGTTTAGTTTTTGTTTTTTTGTTTTTTTACCTGTGTGTATTTTGCTTCAGGTTCTAAATGCGGTTTATCCACGCCATTGACTAGTGGAGAGCTTGCTGGTGGGAAATTAGTCCTGTTTATAGCGCTCCATTCTTCTAGTTTGGCGCTGGGAAAGGATGGACTGTCACTAACTGGGGGGGCAAAAGAGAGAAGAGAAGAGAGGAGATTTTAAGATTATGGGAAAAGACACGCACAGGCCCGCTTCTTCTCATGCAGCCATCAGGCGCAGCTCAATCACTAAAAAAAAAAAAAGCTCCATAATTTCTCATTTTTACGCACAGGTTATGGCTCAGAGATCAACGAGCCTCCGTGCGCGGAACGTTTTTCTAAAACGTTTCTATTGTTGGCGAGTCAAAACAGAAAATATCAGTTTAAGTATCTCAAACAAAAACGTGCACAATCTGATCCTGGGACAGTTTTTCTTTCTAAATTCTCTCCTCTGAAAATAAATAAAACATACATTTGTTTTGTTTTTTCTTTAAGCGTTCATCGAGGAACTATTTTCTCCCGACTGAAAACTTTGAACACTGCAAGAAAAACAAAAACGTGTTTGGACTGAAATGCGGATTTGTAGATCAGATTGAGGCTCGTGTTTGGAGATGTGCAACAGTAGATACAGAGAGAGAGAGAGAGGGGGGAGACTCTCTGGTGGGTCAGGGGACGTTTTAACCCAGCAAACCGTCTTCATGTCGGGGGACAAATTAGATTTACTCTCACCGTCTCCCTCCTTTTGTGACTGATGGATACATTATACTCAGCTCCCGACGTTTACACCGCGAAGAGCCAGAGAGCCCACCGACGTTTAACTCGATAAAGAACTTTTTTAAAATTTAAAGTTCTCCTTTTGTAGATGTTAAAATACTCAGCCTGTAGGCCTACATTTAATCCGGCGTGTGTGTGTGTGCCCGCTTGCGCGCTAAATTAAAGCAAACTCTTTTGTAATTTATGCAAATGAAATCCTGATTTTTAATAATTACCTGCCATTTTTTTCTAAAACTCCAAATATATATATGTGTAAAAATATATTTTTAAATAAGCACTATGGTGGAAAAATGAGCTCTCACCTCAACAAATGTTCCGCCACAAACATCTGCTAATCATTTCCAAATTAATAAATAGTTTGTAAAAACATATCTGTGATTTTTCTCGCGTCTTGAAATCGTGTTTTACGCACGGCGGTGAGAGAGAGGAGGCCGGGGCGTGTTTCTGCATGGCAGCCATGAATCCTGACAGCAGCCTCGCATTGGACTGACAGCACTTCCCCTCCTGCCACCAGAAAACAAGCTCTCAGAAAATCCCTTTTCACAACACCGAGCCGACCATTAACACTGATTTATGCCGGATCCCGTTTCACTGTTTCCAAAACAGTTGTGGTCTCGCTGAGTCCGAGCCAAGCTTATCTGGGCCCTACCTGCATGTGACACACACACACACACATATATATACACGACAAACACAAGACATGCAGCGGGGACACATCTTAATGTGAGCTGCTTCTTGTGGTGTGTGTGTGTGTGTGTGTGTGTGTTTAAAAACCTGCACAAAATGTCTGGCTGCAGAGTCATGGCAAACATTCAGCACACCTCATTTTGATGCACTTCATCTCACCGCCTTTTTCCCCTCCGCTGTCCCTCTAATATTCCACATCCGCCTCTTAATTATTACTGCAAGCCGGACCATCTGTTTCTGAACTAACCTGCCTTCCCTTTTCAAATCAATATCAGCAGGCAGGTCAAATGGCATTTAAGCTCGCTCTCTCTCCCTCTCTCTCTCCCCTCAGAGGCCTGTGAGCTTATAACGTCCCCATCGTTACGTTCTTAGGCCTGTAAAACATTTAGAGTAACTCAAAGAGGAGAATAAGTCCACTTTCTCTGTCAAACACACACACACACACACACATTCGCACTCTTGCGCGCAGAACCCCTTCAAAAGTTGTGTAAGTAGTAGTGCAATAAACAAATGCAACCGCCCTCCATGCAGCCATGCTTACTTTGTTGCTCTGTGATAGACCGTATCCCCAGAATATCTGTTACAGAGTGCGAGGAGGGCCATATCCTGTGCATGGCCATGTGTCCGGGGAGGGTGGGCATGCCAGGGGGAGTGGGCACTTTGGACGTCGGGTATGAGTATAAGTGGTTGTAGGGTAACGACGGTTGTGGCGGTGGGTGAGGCGCCTGCTTGCCCGACTCATACTGGCTCTGCTGGGACAGATTCCCGATCTTGTTGCGCAGGATCCGACTGATGGAGCTGACGGAGGGCAGATTGAATTTGTCACAAACCCCGTCGGCGAGTAGCCTGTCCCGGATCTCCCAGGCAAAAATCCCCGGGTCCCTCTGCTTGTATGTCCGTATGTGTTTGACCACGGTGGGTGTGGTGACCCTCGGCTTGCTGCCTCCGATAGCCCCCGGGAGGATGGAGCCGGTCTCGTTGTAGCGGGCCAGGATCTTGCTCACGCAGCCGTGAGAGACGCGCAGCTGCCTGCTGATGTCACAGGGTCGAATCCCGAGTTGGGCCAGCTCAACTATCCGGAGCCGGATGGCGTTGGGGAGCGGCCTGCCGTTCACGAAAACACCACCGAGTTGGTTCACCTCACCGAAGGCTGGCTCTGGTGTCAAAAACAAACACACAACACGGCAGAACAGTGAGACAGCGGTTAGGGAATCAAACCGAGGCCCATCAGAGAGCTTTAACCCGCGCGCACATTACGCCTGATATTACTTACCAAATGCGTAAATGTGCGCGGTGACATATGGGACAGATCAGAAGTCAGAGTGTGTTATGAATCCACTCATTCCAAGTTTTCTGTCACTTCTGGGAGCACCGTTTAACCAAAAGTCTCCCACGTGGTTTAAAATCATCACCGCGCTTCAAGTGTGCGGACAAAAATCCCAGTTTACGATTTAAAGCTCTGAGCAGTGTTTGGCTGAAAAGTATCAACCGACAGCTGAATGATAGCAGCCGTGCAGGCGGGCTAAAACTTCACGCGGATGTCCAGCGCTGAGTGCCAAAACTCACGCGTAACTGACGCATGGAAGAACTCCGCGCGCCGGATCAACAGACAGAAACATCACACACGGACAACATGTCGCTGTTTGTCTCCCCTACCTTTGACGTCTGGACCTCTCGCTGCATCCCCCTGACGACAAAAAAAAAGAATAGACCTCGATCCAACATTGAACAACTCACCCATCGTGTTAAAGCCGCAAATGAAGAATACGGTGTCCGGTTCGTGCCTCCTACGTGGATCCTGCTCCGCGTCCAGCGTGTCCACTGTCCAAAACCGCGTCCAAGAAAATCTTCTTGTGCGATAAGGAACAAGAGGGACAAAATTCTCGATCTGTTTCCTGACGGCGCTGGAGACAGGCTTACATTTCAATCTGTTGAAATCAGGAGGCTGGACTTCCAACGCTGCTAACACGCCGATTGGCTGCGCTCTCCAATACACTTTGGAGATCGTCGCCTAGCCGCGTTGCTATTGGTCCAAAAAAGTTTGACATGACAAGTCCGCAGAGATCTCCCTCCTCTCCTCTCCTCTCCTCTCCTCCACCTCCTCCTCACCCCTCCTCACCCCAATCCTCTTCCTCGTCCTGCTCTGTCCCATCTGAAAGCGAAGCCGGGGATGTGCCACCATGAATGAGACAGACAGTGTGAGTCTGATGCTGGAGGGAGATTTTTTTGGATCAAAAAAGATGCGCAAAAAGTTCCCAACCAACCACCTGAAGTGAATCTGATCAGGAAAACTTCATTTTTAAAATGTATTATTAACATCCATGAAACTTTTTATTAATTCAATATTTTATTTTAGTTAATTATAACAAATATTTAAACGTTCAGGCAACAACAACAATAAAAAAAAACAGAGCTGAGGTTGTGTTCAGGTGAGAGTGTGTGCGGCTTCACACTCCACTGCAGCAGCCTTCATCTCAACCTTTTAAATGGCATCATTAAGGAAATGGGAGGAAATGAATGATTGGTTTTGAGTCATGCAATTGGCTGAGTGATGTTTGTAAATTGTGTCTCAGTGCGCGTGAGGATTATCGCTCTTTTTAAAATATATATATGTGTGTGTGTGTGTGTGTGTGTGTATATATATATATATTCTCACCTCCTTTGTCATCCATGTTTTTACTCTGCTTCACGCATCAAACATGGACTCCAAAAAAATAAATGAAATGCTTCACGTGGACGATGTTTGTCTGAAAATTAGACACGTTTTAACGTTTTTTTTTCGTGCTGTTTGACAATAAACCTCCTGTGCCAAATTTAAATTAAATGTTCTGATGTATTTAGACGTGTGTGTGTGTGTGTGTAACAAACATTACACTTTAATGTTTTAACTCAATAATATTCCGACTTTAAGTCCATTTGATGCGCATTAAGGCTCCGCACCGGACAGGCCAAATGTTGCCCTTTTTTTGCCAATTACTCAGAGCGAGCTTTGACGCATACAGAGCTCTTATATGATACAGAAATTACCTTTTTTATGTCTTAACCTTTACATAATTAGCTCCCAGACTCAAAGCTCGCAGGCTAATATCTTATAAAGGGATTATTTCTGACTTTACTGCCTCTGCATTACAGCTCAGTCGCTGCACAGAAAGCCCACTTGCAAAGGCAATAAGAAAGATTTGTTGCTTCCCGACACGAGAAACAAACACACGCCATAACTTTGCGCCTTTCACTTCTCTCCCCGTTTTGACACGTGCTTAAAAAAAAAAGGAAAGAAAAGGCCAGTGCGCGTGACTGACCTTCATCTCTGTGCAACCTAAAGGGGATCAACGCGCATGTAAACATCAAACGGAGGCTCCTGTACAGACGTGCAATTAGGAATATTGTTGAAAAGAGAGCGAGAGAAAAGCTGTGCTGACATTAAACACCGAAGCGTCTGTGCGGAGGCCAAACCGTACACACAGAGTATTGCTCGGTGTGTTTGAGCACGCACAGATCTGCGGGGGCCGCATGCACGCCGAGCAGGAATGTGCTGTAATACACAGATTATTATTATTGTTATTTGTTTGATTTTCCCACCTTTTCACGGTGGCACAAATCTCCGAAAGTCCAGATTGCAGCTGCGCGCTCTGACGCCAGCACGAGCCTCTGAAGGAGGCGCGCACGAGCTCTAATCTGGAGATAGATTCTGCGTTATTTACCTTAAAAACCACCGACGCGGGGCTCTCGGCTTACTCTCTTTTTTTAAATTGTATTTTTTGAAATGTTCGCCCTCTCTCCTCCCTCACCTGCCCACGCTGCTCAGCTCCCAGGCCACTAATGCGTCAAGGATAATGTTTACCGTGGAGGGGGGAGCGCGCTCGGCTTGTTTCCACTGAGGTTCCTCCGGTGGCTGAGATAACAAAAGGTCAAGGTTGAAGGGATCAGAGGTCTCTGCAGGGCTGCTGCACCGTCAGCATCTCACTTATTATCGTTGTTGTTATTATTTCTGTGTGGCTGAGGGCGCGCCACGCTGCGGCCACGTCACGACGTGTTTGTCTGATTAATGACATCACACAACAACCCGGGAAACATCAAGGCCAGATTACAGGATGGAATAAATAAACAGCTGATTATTGAAACTAACTGCACTATTATTATTATTATTACTATCAGCCTTATTGTGCGCATGTCCGCGCTTCTTAATAATGATATCCAGACTCTGCGTGTCACATGTCTGCGCTGCTCACAGGCCCAAACTCGTCCACGTCAGATTGAATTGCGCAAAGTGTCCGTGAAGGCAACGCATCACTTGTCAGACAAATTGTGTAACGATGGACTCAAAAGCTTCGCCTGTCCGCTCCCTGCAGGAGACAGACCGACGCGCTCCCCGCACCGTCTCCCACTGTTTCCCCGCATTTAGCAGCAGACTTCTCCTCCTCTCTCTCTCTCCTCTCTCTCTTCATACATATATATTTATATATTCTGCCGTGTGTGTGTCAGCGCAGGGCCTTCACATAACAATGATCACATGTGCTGCTGCTAAATCCTGCAGGATGTCTGATGCATGTCGCTGAGTGCAGTCCTGCTGTGTGTGTGTGTGTGTGTGTCCGGTTTCTGTGCAAGACGTTGGAAAGCAGAGAAGCCTCGCTGCGCCTCCCTGATCTATAATTTAATGCTCGAGTGACGTTTTGTAAATATCATATTTGTTTGCAGCTAAAATGACCTGCAGCCTCCGCGCAGCTCCCCCGCAGCACATCGGGGATCCTCTCTCTGCAAAATAAATGTATCCCCCTTCAAAATAATTCACCTTAAACTCCCGATGTGAGCTCATTCATGCCCAGACTCTGAGGTCGGAGTGTGTTGTTGTAGTTCCTCAGATATAATTAGTTTTTTGTGTTTTTATTCCCGGATTTCTTCGCCTATGTTGTTGTTGCTGTAGCTGTTACTGGCTGATCTCGGACCTGTTTATATCACAGCTTTCTTTCATGTCAAAGTGTTTGCTTTGGTCATAATTGATTTCACGGGCCGGGCAGATCTTTTTATTGAGTCAAGATGACGGAAGAAGCGTGCTGGTCGAAGGATATTTCAGCTCTGCTTCTTTTTTTCTGACCTTTTCTCCCATTTCAGGCCCTCAAAGAAGAAAAAATACAAGAAGAGAAGTCCGGCAGCGGGATGACGCGCAGAGACAGTGAAATGAATGCGTCAGTATTCCAGGTAAAAAGCTTTCATCTGTCTTCATAACATTCACTGGAACACGCAGGGATTTTGGAACATGGAGATCCAGGTTGGAAACGTTCACAGCTCTGCAGGTAGAGCTCGAACAGAAAGCTTTGTTTACTCATGTACAGCTATAAAGTGTGATGATGACACTCCCACCTCAACTGTCTCCAAAAACATTTTCAACAAGTGCAGACATGAGGAACCTTTTTTTTTTTTAAGTGTCCACAGAGAGTCACAGAAATGAAGAAATATCTGCTCCAGACAAAAATGATTTTTCAAGATTTCGATGAAGTCTGATCGAAAAAGTTTAAACGCTTCATCTTCTTCCAACAGTGGAGGAAAAACAACCAAACGTCCATCAGGAGCTCGTGTCTTGCGCGTGAACGTTTATTTTAATATTTGCTGTCACAGCGACGTTTTATTCTCCATCACACAGTGAGCATGAACTCTGCATGAAGCACCAACAACTGCGAATAAAAAGAAACAAACGAAATCTTCTTTTTAATTTATTTTATTTTTTAATCTGGTCGTGAAACAAAAAAAAATAATTTCACATTTTAAAGAATCAAAAGTAAAAGAAAAAATATTTGAGTTTAATAAAAAAAGATTCGCGTTTATATTCAAAGACCAACAGATAAGATGAAGAGTCACCTGCACGTTCATCAAACTGTCTGTCCGATTAATTAGAGACATAAATATGAATCTGTCATCAGCTCTTTAATTATTATTAATGATAGTCCAAACACTCCGGTGTCATGTGATCTGTACTGGACGTTCATTTTGTGCTTATGTTCTGATGTGTAATGTATTTATGTGACAGTAAAGTATCTCATATTTATTAGACAGACAGACAGAAACTTTAAATCATCACAGGCTGCAGAAGAAATCATAAATTATAACTCAAACATCATTTCAGACGTTAAATCATCTTTTAAAAAAATATACATTTAAAATATTGAAACATTAAATGATCGTTTGAGGATTTAAAAAATGTAAACCAGCTGTAACTTTATGGAAAATAACATTTTCTTATCAAACGATAAAAATAATAAATCAGAGCGGTAATTTGAGCTGTTTGTAAATGATAAATTAAAGAGTCCCATCCTGTATTTTCATCATTAATATTTCTATCATGATGCTGAAGCAGCGGTGTCACAATCAGCACTATATTCAGCGCGGATGGAAACAAAGAAGAAGAAACTGGAGCTGACTGAAATCCGTCATCTGATTTCTTCTTCGTGGTCCAAAAAAAAAAAAAAAAACCCAAACGCAGCAGGACAGATTTCCTGACGCGCGACATGAATCACGGAGAGTCTCTGCGCTGCTCACATTCTCCGTGGAGAAACCTGCAGAGCGGCTGAACAAAAAAATCCCAGTTTTCTGTTCCCAGTAAGATCCTGTGGGAAATCCCAGCCACCACTAATGGGTTATTATGGGGACGCGCAGTTTCACAGAGAGGTTGGAGGTCTGTCATCTCATACTAACTGTCCCCAAACTGACTGACATCTGCAATAAGACACACACGTGTGGAGAGTTATAGTGTGTGTGTGTATAACTGTGTGTGTGTGCTGCGTTCAGAGACAAGGCCTAAGCCATTTGTCACCCAAACGCACCACTAATCCGGGTTATTAAGGGCGCGCGGAGAAGTGGTGTCGCCTCCAGCTGTTTGATACAAATAAGATAAGACTCCATGGAAGCTTTAAAGCGCACAGGCTGCTGCCATCACCCCGGCGCCTTTAAAACAACCCGCACTGATGCCTCTAACCTTTGCAGCCCAAACGGCGGTGACACCATTAAAGGTCTTTCTGCAGGTTAGCACTTCTACCCGGGCTGAGTGGCCCGGTAACTTTAGTGCGGCCTTAATGAGGACGAACGCGGGTTAACGACGTATGTAGTCGTGTTTCAAGAGGACCAGGCCTGGAGTTTGAGCAGAGAGGGACACAAAGAAACAATATTTACGACACTTTTAAGCATACATCACTTTGACATCTGTTCGTCTGGCACCTGGCATCCATTAGTATTAAATATTTCATTCCGCCCTAATTTGGAGCTCTCCTTTGTCCCCGAAACTGTGGACACTGGGGGAAAAAACCGGACCTTCTCCGCGCCTTTTTACGCGCGGCGTTTCTCCTGTGCAGAAAAGTGCAAATGGGGTGTTGATGCAGACCACACCGCCGCGTTATGCTGCGCTGTGAGCCGAGGAACCGTTGAGTCATACCTGGATTGGTTTTATATTAAATTTCCTCACCCATTAAGATCTCTGCGTAAAACGCGGGAACATTCCTGCAATTAGTCAGATTTTTCTTTGGGGTTTTTTTTACGCAGTGTTATTAGATTACAGAGTGGACCGAGTGTTCAGTATCCTCATAAACAAACACAGGTCGACCAGAGTCAGATGTGTAATGTCAGTGAGAGCTGAGAGAGGGAGAGCTCTGAGGTACCGGACATGTAATCCGCCAGGAAAACAAACCGATCAAATTAAGAAGAATGATAGAAATTATCTTTTTTTTTTCTCTCCCTCAGCAGCTCGGTCACCTCAGAGTTCAGCTCAGTGATGTGACAGGATGAAAGCAGCAACGAGGCCTTCACGGTCACACTCCCAGCACGACGTGATGCGTTCACCGCTCGGTAGATGCAGGTTAGAGGACTCTGAAGCTGCAGCATCAGGATCAGGGAGGTGAGTTCATTTAACTGTAAGTGATAATTATTATTATAATAATCAGAGAACTTGTTGATGATCAGACATCTGTCCGTTTCTTAACATGGCAGAAATGTTAAAGCAGCTTCTTTGTCTGTCTTTAAAGGGTCACTGATGCTGCTGATCACTCTGACCACACGCAGCAGGTTTATTACCAAATGGCGCCATCTAGTGGACAGTCAGGAGCTGTGAATCTACTGGTGAGTCCATCCTCCTCAGGGTCCCCGGCGGGGCTGGAGCCTCTCCCAGCTGACTTAGGGGGGCAAGTCACCATCTCATCACAGAGAGAAGCAGCTATTCTCACTGCAGCTCACGTAAGAGTCACGTCACCTGTTAAGACTGTGAGAGAAAGCAGGAGGACCTGGACTAAACCCACGCAGACTCCACCCAGAAAGGCCCAAGCTGGGGTTCGAACCAAGAACCTTCTTACTGTGAGGCGACTCCTGGAGAGACAGTCATATAAAGAAATCTAAAAATACAGTCACAGATGAAATATAAGGATCAAGCTGTCTTAAACAAACAATAAAGACACAGAGGAAATAAATACATGTAGGAGAAGCTGGTTAAGTCTAAATTCAGCAATAGGAAGTCTTTATTCCACCTTCATCTTCACCTCTGTTCTACTCTCAGTTATTGAGGGAAATCAGTGAAATCTGATGACGCTCTTACAGAACGCTGCAGGTCCTGATCCTCACTAGAGGTCGCCAAAGCTTCACGGATGGTTGCAGGTTTGTGGTCGGTTGGAAAGGCCTGAAGAAGTCCCAACATGAGTCTGTCTGTCGGCTTTTCATCCGCGCGTCCTGCAGAGGGCAACCAAGTATCACAGTCGGCCCTCGGCTGCAGTTTGAGCTCACGAGGCTGACAGCTTGTTTGTTTCTTGTTTCAGGGTTTGTCCAGAGATCATCAGCAGCAGCAGCACAGTGATCGACACCTGCATCCTCTGTCTGTGTGCACAGGGCATCTCAGCTCACAGGTAGAGAACTGAAACTGTCGTAATGAACAACTTTGTTACAAAGTGTGGAGGGTGATGATGAAGCAACACGACCATCGTCTGAGTGTCAGGAGCTAGTAAAGACAGTCTATATATTCTAATCATGTAGTCCAAACAAAAAGAACATTTACACTCAGTGTGATATAACGAGACCCCCCAAACTGAACCTACAGGTGCAGACAGTTACTGAACAGTCACTCGTACCCGGACGTGTTGTAATGAGTCTAATATTTGAAGGTACATGGATACTTATATCTTCCAACCACTTCAGTAACTGTTGATTTGTTGTTTTCTGCATAGATCCGATGATCCGTCCTGCCGGCTCACGTCAGCGCTGACGGTGGCAGATCTCACCTCAGACGTGAGTCCTGTTTTATTATTTACGTTTGTGTTCTCTCACACTGAGTCATCGAACTGAAGGGTTAATACTTCATGATGGAAAGTAACTTAAACATCATTTTAAAGTACTCGTACTTTACTCGAGTATTAACATTTTCTGCACTTTACTCTTTCTATGTCTGCTCCACTACATTTCAGAAGCCAGTCTGGCAGTAATCAACATTAATAATACAAAATATCATCAAATAATATATCATAGATTAGAATAAAACTTTATTGATCCCTGAGTTGGAAGCTGCACAGCAGATAAAGGATTTAAAATGAGCTCCAAGTAATAAACACATGAATGTATCAATAATTATAAACTGTTAATCCAATAATATTATTTATTTTACTGAAGTGAACCGTTTTGCTTCATGCTGATACTTTTGAGTCCCAGTACTGCTAAAGTACAAGATCTGTGTACTTCTACTTCCATTAATCAAGTTAAAATATGATTAATTCATCATATTAAAGTCACAGAGCTCTGTTTAATTTTCAGTTTGATACTGAAATATATATTTAAAATCTTCATGAACTGATCAAATGTTTGCGGTAGAAGATCGGGGCAAACACTTCCTCTTCATGTCGATGTTGGTGCAGTGGATGTTTCCCTTGTTCTGAGGCTCCTTTCATGAAAATCCCATCAGCACACACTCGTGTTGTGTCTTAAACAAACCTGGCTCTTTTTTTTTTCGACACACTTTCACTCAGTAGCACACACACAGCTGCCGCATGATCAAGCAGCTTCACAAGATCCCCCGTTTACTGCAGAGAGAGGGGAGAGCGATGAGGCTGCCAAGTCATTATCCGCCTCCCCCCCGCAGCCCCTCTCCAAAATGCTAATGGTATTTACAGGACGGGGAGAAGGGAGAGGACACCAGCGGCAGGTGCAGCTGCTGGAGCATCATGCTACACTGAGGAGCAACAGAGGGGTCATTGTGGGCGGTTAGGTGATGGATAATCAGTCAGATAAACATCTTCGGCTTTATCTAAACTGCAAGCTCACAGATCGAGCCACCTTCTCGTGTTTGGAGCCGGCGCGTGTGTGTGTGTGTTTAAAGGACAGTGACTCAGATTTAAGCTTGTAAAGTTTTTCATAAAACATTGAGTCACATTTTAAACAGTTAATAAAATGCAGAATAAAAGAAGACATGGACACGTTTGTGTCTTCACGGTTTGATTGTCATCAGGACATCCAGAGAATCGAAACATTGAAACGTTTCCCTCACATCCCAAACGGCAATAAACATGAAATATAAAATCTATACAAGTGTAAAGAAATATAAAAAGATATTCACTGAGTAGATATAGAAAATATAAACAGAGTAATAGGAAGGTGCAAAGGACTCTGAGTCTGTTTCACTGGTGGAAAGTAACTAAATACATTCACACAAGTACCGTACCAAAGTATAATTTTGAATTTGTTTTCAGTCTTTCCGTTGTTTGTCTACTCTGATACAGTTTGGAAGCAAATGTTTTAGTTTTTCCTCGTCTACATTTTTATGCCATCATTCCAGAAATTTGCAGATTAACAGCATAAAATAAATGCAGATCTTTTAATAAAGCTTAAGATAAGCTGAGACTGAGGGTGTGAATGAAATAATCAAAACCGTTAATGTGAAATAAATTTAACTTTTATTAAACTTTACATAGATTCTGATGCTCATTTGTAGTTTTGCTTGAGTAAAATTATGAATGTAGGATTTGTAACAGAGTATTTGTACACTGAGGTAGTACTCTCTCCCCGCTGCTCTTCGTTTTCAGGTGTTAAGTTGTACACTTGTGAGAACTTGTGGCTACAAGAAAACAGAAACAAATGTGTGTTTGTGGAGCTTAGAGATCTCAGCAGATGTCTGCGGCCTGACCTGAGCTGCCACGAGCCTGAACGCTCTGAGTCTGTCATGAAATCTTCTTGTGCTTGTCTCAAACTCAGAAACTTGAAACTTCCCTCCTTTAAACAGCCTTTTATTGTCGCACAGTGAAGGTCAAACATCCAAATGAAGCAAATGTGATTTTTTTTTTAAAGTCTGGAGTACATCACTTCATGTGTCTCTGCATAATATTCATTGAGGTTTTTCAGCTGTTCGGGGGCTTAAATGTTAAAACTGTCAGTTCAGCTGCTGAATCCGGAGCCATGAGAGAAAAATCTCCATTTGGCTGAGCTCAGGAAGGGATTGAGGAATGGAGAGCTGAACAACAGAGTAAATATTTGGCAGTGGAGAGCTCTTGGGAGCTGCAGAGGACCCTCTCTGCCTGAAGCCCGCGGGTGTTAAATAGATTAAGTGGCTGCTTTGGTCATTGTGGACAGAGAAATTCCCGCTCTTTGGACATGACTTTTCTTTGCCTTTGCGTGTTTTTGCTCTCCAATCGAGTGCCCTCTGCAAACTATCCACTCCAGCGAACCTGCGTACTGTAATCCTTTGGTGTTTGTCAACCGCTGGGAGGCTCTTGTGTACACACACGACGCTTGAAGGGGAAGCCAGTCCCGTCTTCTTCTTTCTTAAAGCAGATTTCATCTTAAAAGTTGCTCAGCGGTGTTTGTTTTCCAAAGAAACGCGCGTGCGTAATGTGCGTAAAAGACGCGAATGAACGACAAAGGCTGTTTATTGGACAAAATCTGCACGTTTGTCGATCTTTGAAAATGTAAAAGGAATTGAACGCGTCCTGAATCACACATGTAATATTGCTTAGGTCTATAGACTTGGCGGCAGTCGACGCAGAGCAGTAGATAGTGTCCCACATCCTATTCAGCTCCATTCAAAACCATGACAACACGGAACAAGCTCGGATTTATCCTGCAAAGTTAAAGGACATTGTGCCGGGGCGTCAATCAGGCATTATTGCGGGACTGAACAAATGCAAAATCTTGACTGGAACAAATGCTTCCAACGGGTCTCGGACGCGGGGCTACATTTTCCCCTTTTGTTCCCCTCCTCTGGTTGGCATGTATTTGTGTTCCCTCTCGTCCGACCACCCAGGACGACTTGGGGAGGCATGTCCACCACCAACACGACTCTCCTCCCCGGCCTCATGCACCTCGCTGGAGTGGATGAGGACCGATATCAATATCAAATACGAGAGAGAGGGAGAGAAAAGAAAAGGCCCCGCATCAGGCTGGAATCACGCTTTGCATTTAATGCGTTTTATATGTAAGGACACACACACACACACACACACACACACACACACACACACACACACACGCGCGCACAAAGAGCCGGGACATCAGCCTGCAGGCGTCAGCGCGGAACGATCAGAGAACTTTAACTTCACGATATCAAACTTTAAAATATGAAATCAGGCGCACTGGAGGCCGCAGCGCTGCAGCCTGAAGTGTGATGAACGATCAATCATTGATCTTGATTACCAATTAATAAAATCTTGTCAGCGGTCATCAGTCACTGCTCCAATTTGTCAGAGGCTGGATGAGGCATGTTTGGAGGTTTCAAAGGTCTTCGCTGGGCAATTAATTAACCTCTGCAGAAATCTTTATTTAACATTTAATAACATGCTAAAATTACAGATTATGGAGACACACTTTGCATCGTTACAGCTGATTTATGTTTCATGCGTGCAGCAGGTGTGGACAAATATATAAACACAAACTTCGCTCTGCTTCTAAAATAGAAATATGGCGCCAGAAACTTTTTATTTTTATTTTTTGGATATGTTCAAGTTTGTTTCTTGAATTTGTCACCGACTAAAATATCATAAATCATCCCGGAAAGTTTTTTTTCTTCCTGTTGTTGAGGAAATGTTTGCGCATGTGTGGGATTCCTCCACCGTCCATAAACGTCACAAAAACAAAAACAACTTCTCACGCCCGCAATTAACGCGCCTCTAATGGACGTATTAGTTAAACCAACTTGCGGGGCATCGCGCTAATTGCTCACTTTGTATGCAAATGTTGGACACGTTGTTTGGTCGAGAGGAGAGGAGGAGGGATGAGAAGGAGGTGGTGGTGCTGGTGGAGGCGGGGGGGGTTTGATGATGGGACGGCCTCTGTTGTCAGTTGCCACCCAAGACGTGATTCAGCTCCAACAATTACCATTATCTGTTCCCCAGTTTGACGATACGAGACGAATCTGTAATGATGACGAGTGTTTCCTTCGCTCATTGTTGAAGCGCTGAAGGGTTTTTTTTTCTCGCTCCACACCTTCCATCATTGGGTGACCGCACTCCAGCCATTCAGGTACTCAGGCGGAGGAGGAGGCTTTATAAAGCGGAGAGCAGCCTTGTGTTTGCAGCTTATGGAGTGCTGTTTGTGTAAACACTGAACCCCAGCCGTGCACACATTCCGCTCCCCGAGCCGGTGTTTGGACAGCGCGTAAAGGTGGAGAGGATCCGCCGCGTTTGTTTCCTCCTCTGGACAGACTGAACGTCTTTGTTTGTTTGTTTGTTTGTTTGTTTTTGGGGAAACATTATCCGGATTGCACGCGCACATAGGACGCGATGGCTGCCCCGACCAAGTTCAGTTTTTCCGTCAGGAGCATCCTGGATTTGCCCGAGCAGGACGGGGAGGCAGCGCCGCTGCTGCGGTCCTCCCCGGTTTACTCCTCCTGCTCCTCCAGCTCGCCTTACACCTCCTGGATGGAGTGCGACAGGAGCCCGTGCATGTGTGAGTACATCAGTCTCCTTCATCCACCCTACCCTGAATGCATTGTCACTGTTGTTGAACATATTGTAGCATAGATAGATAGATAGATAGATAGATAGATAGATAGATAGATAGATAGATAGATCCTGATGTCATCTAATATTTCTGTCTGACTTTGGCCTGACCTGTTCTTTTTTCTTTAATTACAGCTTCTGATGAAGGGAGCCTCGAGGCCTCCCCGGACTCCACCAAGCCGGATGACTCGTCCCTGGACTCGGAGCCCGACAAGGGCAAAAAGAGCAAGAAGCGCCGGGTGCTGTTCTCCAAGGCCCAGACTCTGGAGCTGGAGAGGCGCTTCCGTCAGCAGCGTTACCTTTCCGGCCCGGAGAGGGAGCAGCTCGCCCGCCTCCTCAGCCTGACCCCGACCCAGGTGAAGATCTGGTTCCAGAACCACCGCTATAAGATGAAGAGAGGCCGGGCTGAAGGAGGGATGATGCAGGATGTGGAGATAGCGCAGCCTCCGCTGCTGCGCCGGGTCGTTGTTCCGATCTTAGTCCGGGATGGGAAACCCTTTCACACCTGCTTACTTGACACGGAGAAAGTTGGCTGTTTACCTCCATCTCCAGCGGTGCCTTTTCCCTTAGCCTACCCGTCTCTTCAGCATCCGTCCCCCGTCTCTCTTCCACCAAGGTACCACCAGCACTTTCCCACCGCGGCGGCCTCCAGGTTGGCCTGGAGAGACTTTTGGAGCCCGCTTTAATCCTCCCTCTCTTCAAAGTGAAGGCCTCGTTTCAATGCACGGACTCATTTAGAATTGCATCAAATGTTTTCTGAATGTTTTGCAGCAACTTAAACATTTAGATTTTCATACAACGAAAAATATTTTGCACATTTTATTTTCATACTTTTTTTCGCGCGTGTTTGTGACTATTTTAAAAATGCTGATAATATTTTGGGCTTGCAGGTGTAGCCTGTAGATTTTTTTGGAATTATCCTCTGAGATTTTGTATTTGTATTTGTGAGGTTACATAATATTTGAATGGAGACGCTCAGAGGTAGAAGAGCAAAGCCACTGTTAGTCTGAATGTTTGAGGGAATAAAAAACGTTATTTGTTGTCTTTAAAGAGAATTTCTTTAAAGGTTTGAACTGTTTAAAATGTTTCTTTTTGTGAACAAAATTATTAATAAAAAGTTTCTCATATTTTGGATGATACATTTGAGTGTGTGACGTGATTTATTCTTTAAGTTCTGCCAAAAGTTTTCCTGGTTTTTAACTTTTTCTAAATCTTCTCTCGGGCCTCAGTTCTGTTTCATAGTTTTAAATTGATAAATATATTTCATTTGCAGATCTAAAACATGTAGCAGGTCATGACAGAGGCCCAGAGGCTTTTATAATGTTAAAAACTACTAATTATGCACCCTGAAGCTGAGCAAACATCGCTCCTAAAGGGCCTTGGATTTGTTTAAGCATAAGAATGCCCCAGTAAACATTACAGCCTCAGCTCACCACAGCACCCTGTTGTCGTCTGGGCCCGCGGGCTGCTTTTCACTTTCATACAATTCACTTTTGTTATTCTGACGCGAGAGGGATGAACACAGCTTCTACACTCGCAGGCTTTCTGTGTACTGTAGGTTTGATTTTTGATTTTAAGGGCGCGACACGCAGGCAGATGATCAGAAAACTGAGTGAAATGTTTTTTTTATAGCCAGAAATGTGCAACACAAACATTTTTATTGATGTTTGTTACAAGACACATCAGATTTGTTTCAGTTAAGTTGTTGCAAGTCGTCTTCAGCAGTGAAATGACCTCCAGTGAGCGCCGAGGTGTCTGATCGTGAAAAATATGCCTCAGTGTTTAAAATCATGTCAGTATTTCATCAGTGACGAGGGGGGTCTTCTGCTTTCACGCCCCCTATAATGTTGTTTGCTCGTCCTGTGACCCTGCAGCCCATCGTCCCTGTCACCTGGTCCTTTGTCCCCCTTGCTGAGGCCACCTTGTATCACATATGGAGGGGACTGGCCGAACCCCTCAGCTCGCTGCATCTCCCCTTAAACACTCTTTTTGTCTGCGTGTCTCCCTGTGAATGGACCATTGTCCCTCATCCAAAAGGGACCGAGACAAAATCTTTAGTGTTTCAATTCCCGTGATGTTTAATCAGTCCCTGCGACAAATTTATGAGGTTTAACTGCACAATGGTGTTTTAGAGCATCTTGGGGTTTAAGGGTGACAAAGACAGGCTTTTAGAGGTTGCCATTGGTTTTTTAAGTTGGTCAGAGGAATTGTCTGAAAAGGATGGGCTTGTATTAGCCAGCCCATCCTATAGTTTTACTCACTGCTCTGCCCCCGGGGGCCTCTGTTAGCAAAGTTATAAGGTCCACATAAACCGGGCCACAGGAGGAGTTTTGTTAAGCTGCTGCAAATAACATTTAATACACATTAGCTCTTAATGAGCCGCAGAGTCAGACGCTGATCCTGTTTTTCAGTATTATTCATCTTTTTGCTGTTAAATGTGAGTTTCAGATACAGCACAGGTGACAAAGTTAACAAAATATCGTCGATTATATATTAAAAAACTTGATACTTACTCAACTTTTTGCCTTTTTTTGTCCTCTGATGACGTTAAAGGCTCTTTTATCAACAGAAAATTGGATTTAGTTCAAATATTTTGGATAATTTAAAGAACTACTGCAGCGTTTATGTTTTGCAGTGTTGTTCGATGAGCAACAAAACCCCTTAAATGAGTGTTTCATTAACTCGTGTAAACCTGTTCGGCACTATTTTGAAGTCAGACTTAAGTTTGATTTATCTCTCCTCTCCTGGAGCTCTGAGTGACGAGCTGGTGAAGAGAGGACGAGGTGGACTCAGAGCAAAAGTCCACTAACACGTGAGACATTTTTCCTCACCTCACGGTCACAGTTTGTGTTTCTTCTTCTTCCTTTATTCATTCATCTATCTCAGGTCCTCTCAGATTTATCGTGTGGTCCCTGCGGGGGACACGCTCCCAGGTTTGGGAACCATTGTGAATCAGAAATAATAACTTCTTTAAAGCGTTTCTGTTTCTTCTTCTACCTCACTGAAAACATCCAGAATCTGCTGCCATCCGCTCTGTATAGAAGTGGCCTAACATCATCGTCATCACACACCTCTGTGCTCGACTCTTACGACATCGTCACGTAACTCCAGACTGATGCTGCTGAATGAAGACAGCGTCTCTCCTGATGAATCTTAGTAAAGGTCAAAGGTCAAAGCCAGAATACACTTTAAATCTGAAACACATGACCGGCTCTAATGGCACCAAGAAGCATGTGTGTGTGTGTACACACACCTACATATAAAATCACTAAGAGCTGCAGGCTGACATCTCCAGTAAATACTCGTGTAGTGAAGTCTGTGCTGCTGAGGATCCACCTCTCCACTAGATGGCGCACCAACACACGGTATCATTCAGAGCGACGCCTCTGGGTGTGTTTCGAGTCCTCCTGGCTGCAGACGGCCTCTGCTCCACTAGGGGTCGCGCTTCACCTGGAAACTTGGCTCACTCAACTTTGCAGCTGGTGATTGGGTGCAGAAAGATGGCCGCCCCGTAGTGACGTTTGGCTCGTTGGCGTGACGTCAGGAGGTTTGTGCTGTCACATGACCTCTGTGACTGTTTTATGACCTGCAGATGAAATGTCTGTCTGTTTTTCTTGTGGTCCAGACTTCAAACACAGAGGCCTGATGAGATCAGCATCAGGCTTCTGTCTCCTGTCAGAGCTGACAGAGAAAGAAGTGCAAAGTTTTGAGGAGGAAGAGGAAATCTCCTCAGGGGAGCCAGAAATGATTCATCTGCTCACTTCAGGCTGTTCTTAGGCTGCAGGACGGCATCCAGGCTTATTGATTACATCTAATTATCAATATTAATACGGAGCTGCGCCACAAATATTGTGCAAATTATCCATATTAGATCAATAATGCGCTGTTTCCCTGGAGATGTGTGCATCTTTGCGCTTCATTAGCGGATATGAAGTGGCGCAAAGCATTTGATGGAGACATTTTTTTAAAATTTGAATTCATATGTGTCTCTGCAGCTGTTTTGCGGTCATGAATATATTTTTAAAATTGATATTTCACGTGGAATAAAAACATAAACTAACTTCCTTTTTTTAACTTTTCATCACACACACTTGTGAGTGAGTGTGTGTGTGTGTGTGTGTGTGTGTGTGTGTGTGTGTGTTCTTGCAGTCTGAAGTTGCTCTGTGGATTATATCACGCACTAATCAGTTCATAAACAACAACCTGAAGCCTCGATGACAAAGTCTCGGTAGCCTCATAGGCTACCCGCCACTTCAATACTTCACTTCAAAGTGTCCTCATTATTCTGAGGAATTAGTCAGAACATTTGGACTAATTGCCGCTAATTGGCCATAATAACCGCGCGCCAGAACATTAAAAAGGTACTGATTTAGATGATTAAGAATGTCTTGCGAAATTCCGTAATTAAGGAAGGCATAAGCAAGATTTACCTTGGATGCAGAAACATGCTGTAATTTTAATTGCCTGAGATTATATGGCCTGCGAGTCTTTGCGCACGGCACCGCGGCTACCACCCAAACAGGTTCTAACTGTAACGTTTAGGCTTGGACATTATGGTGATGTTGCTTCATTAAAGATAATTGTCAGGCAAACGGAGGGTATGGATCGTTGTGATGTGTGTAGCAGTTGCACCAGCCCTGCGCACAGTGCGCAGATTTCCCTGCTATAACGCGCAGGCTGCCGTGAAATGTGCAGCCAGAAGCCCGTAAAATCCAGATCTGTGTCTGATGATCCCCGTGACAAACTGTCAGTGATCTGCATGTCACTGCAGTGAGGGGACTTCTTCCTGCCACAGCCTCTTAAATCCGAGTTTGTAAAAATAAAAAGGTTGTCCAACATTTGCAGCTTTATTTCTTTCTTTATTTATTTTTTAGAGATGTTGATGGTGGCTTGGAGCCACGGTGGAATAAGACTGATCACCATGTTACACCTGATTGTGTCAGCCACTAGAAGCTGCTGTGTTTCTTTAATTCCTCTATGAGGAAATATCGACTCAGCCTGCAGGCTCACTTCTTCCAGGAGCTGGTGGCATCTGCTGCTGCTGCTGCTGCAGGACTGACGTTAGACCTCCGGCCAAGACCTTTACAGCACCGACATGTGCTGATAATATTTGCTTTATTAATAGTAGCATTTGTGCACAGTAGATAGGCTCAGCTCCGGTATGATCCTGACATCCACAGATTGTGTAAGTTAGAAGTTATTGTACCAATTTTAATTCTTATTTTCTGACGTTTTGTATGAATAATTCTAAAAAATAATAAGAGACATAATAAACTGGTGGCAGAATAATAGTTTGGACTAAAAGCTGCTGCTTTCAATTCAAATATTGAGAAATGTATAAAATAATGTGACATAACTGTTTATAAAATATTACGCACACCTTTAAAACGCACTGCCGGTTATTATTTTAAAAAGTAAAATATTAATAATATAACTGCTGCCAATAACAATACTGATAATAATAATCCATGAATACGATCATATTATTATAGAGGTGATTTAATCATCTTTGTTTTGGTCTATTTTTGGATTCTTGGTGCGTAAAAGCGCAGAAGAAGTCACCTGAAAGCTGCGCGTAAAAGTGGACTTCAAAGCCATTTCGTGACTTCAAAGCTAGTTGGATGAAGCAAAAAAAAGAAATCTTTGTGCTGCTCGTGTGTTGTGATTGTGATTGAGTTAAACTGCTATGGCTCCTTGAGCATTAAGGCAAGATGCTACTGAGGGCTACCTGGCGTTGTGATGCAGGAGAGAGTACTTGAACGCCGTTAAACTTCACATGAGAGCCTCTTCTGCTCCAGACTCTATTTTGTTTTTCGGTTGTTTGTTTTTTTTCTTCTTCTTCTTCTTCTTCTCTTGGAAGTGTGTGTGCATCTGAATTTAAGTAACACGCTGCTTTGCGTCCAATGATATCAAAAGAGGAAAAAAAAAAGGAACGAGGGGGGTTAATCATTTACGCAGCCACTTAACACGCGGATGTGTATTTATTTACTTATCAGTATCAGTCAATTTCCCTCCCCGCAAGTGCACTTTTGCATGTCTGAGTACGATAAGGCATAACACAAACAATCCTGCAATCACTGGAGGCCTCTCATGGCCATTAAAAGTCAGTAGTTCAACTGAGGAGTGGTTCTCCAACTCTCAAGTCCATATAGGCCTCCTTTCATCAAGAGGCCCTCGTAAACATCACTACAGTTAATAAAGTGTATTGTGGTCAGTGCAGTCTCAAGGTGCAGCCGCGTGTTTATCAGCGACAGCAACGAGACACAAACTCCAAACACGGCAGCAGCTGCTGCAGCGGCGGCGGCGGCGGCAGAGTCCGGACTCCGGCTTCAGCCGCGGGGATGAACGTTTATGATCACGCACGGCGCTTATGTTATTGTTAGTGGGAGGGGAGCACATGTCTTGTAAGTGAAATTACGCTCGGCGAAAGGAGGCTAGAGCTGTTTTGTATTGTTGCCGATGCCCCGCCTCTGATGGTAGCCTTAAACCTGGCACCCAGCTAAAACAAACCAAAGCCAGCACCGAGCTCCCACTCAATCCAATTAAGGCGGACTTGAGGCGCTCTCCTACGTGTTCATCTACTAGGATCGACGTTGAGACAACAGGAACCAGAGGGGCTTTGGCCAAAAAAAAAAAAAAAAAAAAAAAAAGAGAGAGGAGAGAGAAGGAGAGATTGCCTTGCCTTCTAATTTCTCCCTCTCCAGCCTCAGAACAATGTCGATGAGCCCTAAGCATACGACTCCTTTTTCTGTTTCCGATATCTTGAGTCCCCTTGAGGAGAGCTATAAGAAAGTAAGTATGGAGAATAACAACTTGGGGGCACCTCTCACTTCTTACCGGCAGCCGCAGGTCTCTCAGGCGGCGATGCAGCAGCACCACATGGGCCACAATGGGACTGTGTCTGCGGCTTACCACATGACTGCGGCAGGTGTTTCTCAGCTGTCACACACGGCCATGGGGGGCTACTGTAACGGCAACCTGGGCAACATGGGCGACCTGCCGTCGTACCAGGACGGCATGAGGGGCAGCACCACGGCCACCGGCTGGTACGGAGCCAACCCAGACCCGCGCTTCTCCACCAGTGAGTAACCCGCGCACCTGTTCTTTGACTCCAGCTCTGCTGAAACGCTGCTTCATGCGCAAGTTTTGGTGCTTTTATTTCTGCATTTTAGCGCTCGCTGTACGGTTTGTGGCACCTGCGCGTCCGTGCGCCAAGGTGGGCTCTGTCCAACAAAAAGCCCCCTCGGTTCCGGTTTCATCAGCTAGGTTTTTAATTTTATTATCAGAGAGGGCGAAGATAAATCATCCGCTTCAGTCATGGCGTTCACAACATCTGGATAAAAAGTCCCTCTGAGCTCTGCGCCTTTATTTAAGATAATCTAATGTTGTAATACTTTGTCACACTAATCCCGTAATAATATGCTGTCAGTCAGGAGCAGTTTGTGCGCAGAGCTTCACTTTCTACAATTTGACAGATCGATAGTGCATGTTATGGATTTTACGCATTAGGGTTTGTTTTTATGGACGGAGGCATCTTTGGAATCGTTTTTACGCATCTGCTTGAATCAGAACATGATGAGTGGCACAGCCATAAAAATAATAATCACAAGAAAGCCAGTATTTTCTCACATTATAACCCTCAATTTAATCCATCAGCAATGATTCAGTGATTTAATTATGCTGTTTTTATATTTTTTTTCTCAGTTTCTCGCTTCATGGGCTCGTCGTCGGGCATGAACATGGGCAGCATGGGCAGCCTCAGCTCCCTGGCAGACGTGGGTAAAGGCATGGGCTCTCTGTCCAGCACCCCGAGGAGAAAGAGGCGAGTGCTGTTCTCCCAGGCGCAGGTCTACGAGCTGGAGCGACGCTTCAAGCAGCAGAAATACCTGTCGGCACCGGAGAGGGAGCACCTGGCAAGTATGATCCACCTCACCCCGACCCAGGTGAAAATCTGGTTTCAGAATCACCGGTATAAGATGAAGAGGCAGGCGAAAGACAAAGTGTCACAGCAGCAGATGCAGCAGGACAGCGGCTCGTGCCAGCAGCAGCAGCAACAATCCCCGCGGAGGGTGGCTGTGCCGGTGCTGGTGAAGGACGGGAAGCCGTGCCAAGGCAGCGGCCACACGCCCACATCCTCCGCGCAGACCCACCACCAGCAAGGCGGCAATGTCATGATCATGTCCAACAACACGTCCGGCCTCGGGCAGCATCAGAGCCAGCAGGTGGGAAGCACAGGTCACTCTCCAGATTTGGCACCGCACTCCTCCAGTCCGCCGTCACTCCAGAGCCAAGTGGCCGGCCTCTCCCACCTCAATTCCCCCGGCGCAGAGTACGGCTCGGCCCTGCAGTGCTCAGCCCTGTTATACGGCAGGACGTGGTGACAAGAGGCGCCGGCTCTGATTTCAACCAATTCTTCTATTTAAAGAAAAAAAAAGACATTTTTTCTTCTTTCAAGACTCGAAGTTTCACTGTAAATGTGCGCGTTTGAACAAGAAGAGCCGGGCGAGCTCGGCGAAGTTTCCACCTTTTCCTGTTTTTATTTTTTGAATTTTTATTTTTTGGAAAGGAAGTGTGACTCATCCGGAGATGAAGGAGAGAAAAAAAAGAAACATTTTTTAAACCAGAAAAACTGCGGATGTGAAAGTCTTGGATTTATTTATGTAAATTATATTGAGACAAAAGAAGAATCAGCAGTCATTATAGGCCGCGTGAACAGGAAAGGCACTAAACCTGCTGTATATGGGTGCTGTTTAATCCCCCCGCAAACACACACACACACACACACGACTCTGATTTCTAATAGATTTAATGTAAGCCGTAGATCTAGCTTGTATATTTCTGTAAAAGGTTTGAATTTTAGCTATCTGTTGTACAAAGTTTTTGACGCTATTGCCGGTTTGTTGTCGTTTCATTGGTATTTGTACGTTTTATTTCTTTGTAACTTATATAGATATTTGACTTACTACAAAAAACAGTCCTAATAAATTATGGAAACAAGACAGCTAAGCTTATTTATTTCTACATTTGTGGAAAAAAAAAAGTCAAACATTTGCGCTGAGAAATGCGGAATTATGAAACCAGTGCGTAAAATAATACTTCTTAATATTTTTATGAAGTGCTCGGTGTTTTTTTTTTTAGGAGGTGATTTTTGTGTCAAATTTGCAGCATTTTTAAAGGTTGAAAAATCTAAAGAAGCAGGTTCATGTTTGGCACACTGACAAGACTAAATACTTCATCAACACTGGAGCTCATTCCTCCTGATGTGTATCTTATTATTATTATTCTTAGGTGATGAATCACACACACACACACACACACACAGCGGCAGAGTAAACTCAGCCTTTATGTGCAGCTTTTCTCTGTGTGTGTGTGTGTGTGTTTGAAACGCTGGTGTGTGTGTGTTTGTTCTATACACTGACTGTGTGAGTCAGAAAGGTGAGGTCTGCCGGCTCCCAACATCAAACACAAACGCTGCGTAAAGCTTATCGATGAAATGCCAAACCAAACAGCGCGCTATGCTTCTCAAATAACTCTCGGCGCGCGGCTATCAGCTGCTCTATCAATAATCAATCAGGGGTATTGAAAGGAAACGACCAAAGGCTGTTTGCATCCGGTGTCAACAACAAACCAGCACAGAGCTTTCTGGGGTTTTTTTTTTATTATCGCTGCAGCAGGTTTTATTTTACGTCGCTGTTTTTTCCCCCTTAAACACGTAACCTGTCATTTATTCCTCTTTAGGTGGAGGCTCTGTAAAATATAAGCTATAATAATCATTAGGGGCTATTCTCCCGCCACCTAATAGCGCCATAAGTATTAACTGTAAACAAGCCGGTTGCTAAGCGACGGAGGTAAAGACAGGTGATCTTCGTTTATGGCTGAAATAAGTTGTTTTCAGTTCGGGTTTGTTGGGGCCACAGCTGCGGTGTCAAAGAGTTAGAGACACACTCCGACGTGAGCGGATTCACAGGACGCAGAGATCATTCTCTGAGTTTTGACTAAAGCTTCTTTTCACTCGCGCGCGTTTTATTATCTGCGCAGCCTCGTGCACGCTGTCTTGAGATCACGAGCTGCTTCTGATTTCCCTCAGCTGTATTTTTTAAAAATTTCACCAAGATACAGAAATCAAGCTACAAATCCACAAAGCACGAGGTGTGTTTTTGTCCAAAGAGCGCCGTCGATGGTCGACGCTCCTGCTGCTGCAGCTGCAGCAGCAGCAGCAGCCCTGCAGGCCCGCAGCGTGCACCTGACTCCTGCCTGCACGCTGCTCATGCTGCTATTCACCCAGGCTGCACATGAGACAGTTATTATGTTGTAAAATGATATCTGCGTCCTTTAAACGTGTTCCTGGTTCGGATGGTCGGTGTCTGGGCTTTGACTCGGGACTCTGCAGCATGTTGTGGCTCACGTACTGTGAGTGTAGTCTATGAGCACGTGGAGGAGTGACTAGTTTAAAGTGAAACTCGCTTAAAAATATTTAAATATCTTACAAAATACTCTGATCTGATCTGCGTGTTTCCCTTCAAGCCTGCAGCAGCCTCAGCTCACAGCTCACAGGCAGCCTGCAGCAACAAAACCCCTTTTAAGTGAAATCTTAGCAGCATCAGAAACTATCTTCTCGTGGGTATTTTGCAGAGCTGGTTTTGTTCGGGAGAGAAGTGAGAACTTTGGGATTACATTAACATGTCTTTGGCGCGGTGTGTGGTCTTTGTGTGCAGCTTGTAGCTGTTGAGAATGACTTGTTGGAAGCGTGTGTGCTCTCATCGCTCTCTTTTGTAGAAACCCACAGTGCAACTCCCCAAGTCCTCCTGGCTTTATGGTGGCCTGGTCTCCATGAACCCCAAGCAATTAGTCCCTAATCTCAAGGTAATCATATTTGAGTTAGTGACTAGATGTTGAATTTTTATTCGCCTGCTTAGCTTCGGTGTCACTTCTGGGTGATATCTGACGTCCAGAAATCCTGCGTGATGCGTGATGCGTGAGTGGCATGTCAGTGTAGCTGTGCGTGTTAGAATGAAGGCTGCAATAAATTCAACGACAGTCAGCGAGCTGGAGTTGATTTAAATCTTGATGACATCTGAAAGCAAAAATAAATTATGTTACATTTGAATTCGTATTTTTATTGAATTGTGTGTTTGTTCTAAAGGACGTGTTTCAATCTGTGTGCTGATCCACAGAGCATCAAATCCGTGACACACTCTTTCAAATGATTAAACCACTTGAAGATAGAGATTTCTGGACTGGCAGAAACAATAATCGTGTCTTTCAGATCTCAAACTTGAGGCTGAATAAAACTTTGCCAGCACACACAAAGGAAAGAGAGCATGTCATCATCAAATGAGGTCAAATATGAAGAATAACGAAGACAAAAAGGCGTGACACATGAATATAGCGTGCTGCATTAACACCACGGCTTGCTTGCATGAAGTAGAAGCGCTCATAAATCTAAAAACAACAAATCTAATGAAAGCATAAAATGTTTAGATTCATTTTAAACATTTCAAGTTTTTTATGTTAAATATGCAAAGAGGCGGGCTCGGTGCTGTCCACGGTACTGAAACATGTCAACACAAATCTGCACAAACACAGGCAGCAGTAAACTAACCCTGCACATATAACGTCTTTACAAAATGAAGTCAAATCTGACACATTTGTAATAATAACCAGAAACTCTGCAGAACTAAAAATAAGACTTATTTTACAGCACAGGCTTTCTTAAGTTCCTAAACATTTCCCTGCAGCAGACCTCCGCATTCACGTGCATTACAAATAGGACAATTACACAGCAACTGCAATCACCCCCTTTGGTAAATGTTTTTGTCAGCTAGCAGCAAAAATCTTTAATTGTCCTACGTTTATCTGGTTCTTCAAGTCATTGTTCAAAGAGCGCAAACGAGGGTCATTTGTGAACTGAAATACTTTGCATGCAAAGCGGAGCACAAGATGCTGTAATACTTGACCTTTCAGCATAATTGTTGCAGGCATGAAATGCAGCATTCAGAGCTCGCTGAGTGGAGTCTTTTCTCTCTCCCTCCCTCTGATGAACAAAGCGCATTTTATCCACCTTCGGTGTTCATTTGGCTTTGTTTCTTTGGAAGAAAATTTCTCTGGGACTGGCTGCAATTTATCTTCATTTTAATAACAGTGCCGGGGCGGAAAAAAAGGCACAAATCACAAGATTTCTCAATTCAACACTTAACAATGGATTTCATGCTTAGCCCCTCAAAAAAAAAAAAAAAAAAAAAAAGCCAGAAAACTTGCAAATGGATGTATTTATCAGTTTGACATGACAGGTCTTTAACTAAATGATACTGGACAGCAGGATTTCAATGTCTTGCTCAAGGACACTTCAGGCAGACAGTGATCGCTGCAGGGGTTGAACCCACATCATTCAGGCTGTATGTTGAGTGCTTTCTTTGGTCACAATGATGTTAAATAAAATAAGAGAAAGTCCTTCCTAAATGTATTTTTTTATATAATACTTTAAAGCCCACAATGTTATTTATTTATTTGTGACAAGTGCTTCAGAACCACAATGAACAAGCATGCATGTAGAAAGAAAGTATGCAATGGGAATTATATATATATTTTACCAGATGAAGGTCTGCGAGCAGAAATATTGAAGTGATTGATAATATGCAGGACTTCACTAAAAATGATTAAAGTGACAAAAGATTCTCATTTTGCCAAATAGTTATTATTTAAACTCTTTATGTGAACATGGATGAATGTAGGGACAATAAATAACATATCATATTTAGCAAATACTATTTATTTATTTAACTAATTATATCCCTTAAGTAATCTAGTCTATCACCTATAAACTGTTCCTAGTATCTTCTAAGAATGTATTTAGAGGGAACTATAAAAAAAATCATAATTGTGTAGACCCATGAAATCATTATTAGCTAGTCCATCTGGCATATTTTAATTTAACTGTTCCCAACTTGTATTTTGTCACCCCAAAGCCTGAAATGAATCTATAGTTTCATGTTGATCTACATTTCAAGGTAACATAATTATGTTTTTAACTCTTTCTGGTCACTCAGCTAACAAATTATCTAACTGTTGGTCCATCCCTTTTTACTCTTCTAAGGACAGACAGTACTATTTCAGATGTGTTGTCATGTCATTAGCAACGACAGAAAAAAAGAATCAGGTTTAAAGGACAGTATCATCTGCATAGAATCGAAGCCACAGTCAAACAGATGTTAGAGAGTCTTAAGCTTCGGTTTCATGACATATTCTGAGCAGAACAAAACATGTGGACTGGGAATTGATAGGAAAGGGTTTTAAATCGAGTCCTCATCATGTGATTGGGTTACTAAAAATAAGTGTGACTTGGAGATCACAGCATGACATGGAGCTGTAGGATGATTATGCAGCTGCAGAAAATTGTTCTCTGCATTCTTTGGAAATCTAAGCAAAGTTCTGTCTGCTGAAAAGTCTAAAAAAAAAATCTTCAAATCTGTTTGCATGATATAAAATCAATAAACAAATCCAAGAATAGATGGAACTACAATTATGTAGCCCAGTGGAGTCTAAAGTGAGAAAATAACTGTTCTAAGAAGTGATCCCTGTGGCACCTCGTGTTTACTGAAGAGGATCCTAAACTGCTAAGAGGGACACAAACTGAGATTTAGTGCAGCATCAAAGCCAGAAACACTTTCAAGAAGCTACTAAAACACATTTTTGATATGTAAACTTTTTGTGTTGGTCAGTGGTGCTCATATTGTCCGCATCTGACCAGCGCTTCCTTCTTTAACCCAAACTGGTTCAGACACATTCAAGATTCATTGTTCTAAATGAATGCTTACTGTAAAAAGGGATTTAAAAAACAAACATCAGCACACAAATGCCCAGAGCAAGGCCTCTTCCTTCCAGCACAGACTCACCACCATTCTCAACCTCACTCTTGACATCCATTTGTCAAAATCATGTTGCAGGCAGAGAGACATTTTTGGTGCAAAATTACTTTTTAAGGTTGAAAGAGCTGGTTTGAAAGTGTTGGCCCAGTGGATGCACCCTCTGATTTTCTTACTCAACCCATACCTGCCGACAGACTGGAGGTCAGATCTCAGTCCCAACTGGACCACATAGGTAGACCCGAACCTATTTTTAATACACAAATTTAAATGTTAAAGGAGGATTTCCAAGACAACCGTAACTGCTCATGTATATATATATATATATATATATATATTTTTTTTTTTTTTTTTAATTCTGATTTTGTAAATTAGTAAACCAGCAGACTCGCAGAGCCACCAATGAAGTTGGGGAATTAACTTTGACAGTTTATATTTAAGAATTCAAGAAAGTTTGTTATATATTAGGAAATATTAGGAATATTATGTGTCGTTGATGGTGATGGGACAAACGACAAACTGTGAGGGCTGTATCTCAATTGAAGACATATTTATCTTTCATGCACAGACATATGAGGTCGCACAGAGTTGGCAGTGACTCAAACCATTTTCTTTATTCGGTTTATTGTGTCTGTTGTCTACTTCTGTTCTCAGGAGACCCGATCTGAGATACAGATGAATCATTTTGAAGGCTACATTTTAAGATTACCTCAGGTCAGTCTTTGGATTTGAATAGGATGAGGACGAGGCTTAACGTTGGTTTTTGGTAAAATATGTGATTTTTGTTTGATGAGCATCAGGAAGCAGGAGCCTGTGAATGAGGGTTTTATCTACAAGACAGGAAAATAAACTTTATGGTCGAGGACTTGACCTGTTCTGATTTTTCTCTATCCAAATTTGGCAAATTTTGTTCTCTGTTCTCTCACGTGATTGTCCTTCCTCCCCAAGTTTCTTTATCCCACATTGGAAATGTCTTTTTCCTTTAGCAAGCCTGTTTTCATGCTCCTCTGTCCTCCTGTTCCAGTGCACCACTTCACCTCAGCCAGTGGCTGCGAACCTTTATTCCCCCCTAAAACACAAATACTTTAAAAAGCAGATTTTAGTCCCGAACACAGAGCATAAGCCTCCTTGAGCGCACATAGCCTGGATCCAGTTTTAATGACCCATAAATAACAAATATTTACTTTTGCTGATGAGTCCTTCACATATTTGCCCCTGAACTTTTAATAGATTTCAAGTGTTCATTCAAAACTTTCTCCAAACTTCAACTCGTTTACTTGCACGAAAGGGTTTTTAATATTCTTCAAACTTTAGGCTGGTTTCATGAGAGACAACACGAAAAGTCCTCGCAGGGATAGCAATTCACGAACACGTGTCTGCGTGCGCGTTCGTGCCTGAATGTGCGCGTGCTCCCGTTAAACATGCCAATTAAACGAGATCCAGACTAAAGCCGAGTTGTCATGTCTGTGTACAGTACCAGCAGGAGTCCTTTGGAAACCAACGAGCCATCACTAACCCCGTTAACACCAGACCCTCCAGACCGACCCGGGTCCCGCTGCTCGCTCTATAGGCCTGCGGCAATAACTTCTCCATTTAATGAAGGCCTGAATAGTCCGAGGATCTCCCTTTCTGATGGAGAGACCTAAAGGGAATTTAAATGGAGCGACACGAGCTCACATTTACAAATTATAGCCTGTAATATGATTTCACAGCGAAAAGAAAAGATATGGAGGCAAAAGTAACTGAGTATCTACACATTTAGTTACTTTACTTGAGTATTTCCATTTATTTGCTCAGGTGGAGTTACTTTATGTTCACTGTGTTACTTTAAAAGTTAAGATTTAACATGTAACACGTGACCATCAAATGTTAAACTGCCTCTTATATTTTAATACATCACTGCTAATGACCCAGTTATTATTTTCTATATTTGACTTTAGTGGATTTAGTATATTTATAATGGAGTTTTGATTTTTTTAATAGTGTGTTATTAATACTTCTCTTCACTGAGGGAGAAACATTATAAAAATACTGTGGGGGTGTTGCTGGAGTGAGGAAACGCTGAAAATGTACTATAACATTATTTTTTAAATTCATTTTGTTAATAATGATCTCTGCACGTCCACGAGCTCATCATTTGTGTTTGATAAATAAATAAATAGACTTCGCGCATGCTCAGTAAAGTGTAGAAATGTAATGATCCTGAATGTAATCGTCCTGCAGTCGGTCAGTGAATAGAGAAGTAACTAAAAAAAATTCCTTGAATGTTGCTACAATAAGCAATCAAGATGCCCAAAGCGCGGACATTTGACAGCTTAATGAGTTCAGGCTGCAATCACTTTAAAGAAAAGGCCCATTGCATGAGATGAGCTGAGAAAAGGCGCAGCTCGTCCATTGAACTCACAGTAAAGACCCACATAACTGCAGGTCCCTGCAAACACAGGGTGGAGCTGCCTGGAAATAGGTCCTGTATATTAGGACCTGTTGAGACTCGCGCGTTTTTGTTCGGCAAACCGCGAGATGGGTGTGTGTGTGTGTGTGGTGGTGTGTGTGTGTGGGGGGGGGGGGGGGGGGGGGGGCTGATATTTGCCCCCCTAATGAAATATGTCATTACGAGGAATTCATGTGACACAAAAGGGGCGACAGTCAAAAATTGCCCCACTGCTGTTCAGTAATTACATAGTTTGCCCTGGCAGCGCCTTCAGGCAGGTGGCTGGTCCATCATGCAAATGGCTTGGCTGTGCCGACATAATTAGCCACTGCGAGCCGCTTAAATTAACAATTAGCTAACATGCAATTCTGTTCACAACGCTGTACTTCTCTCTCTCTCTCTCTCTCTTTTTTTTTAGGCCAATTGTCACTGTATGCTGTTCCGGTCCATGAATTGCTCAGTAGGATATATGTGATTTCTTACTTGGTCAATTTACAGGCTAAATGAACGGAAATCGACAGAATAAGGGGGCTTGTATGTCCTAATCCCCCCCGAAGAGCAGCTATGCGCACATTTATGTTAAACACCTTCTCATAAGCCTATAACAGCTCGGAGATGTCAGGCTGACAGGCAGCTCGATAATAAAATAAAAAGGGAGGAGGGGGGGGTGTCAGGTGTTGATAGTAAAATGGCAGTTTAACAGAAAACAGCAGTGTAAGTGAGAGTGAATCGGGCTCAGAGGCCACATGCTGGGTGTGAGCCAGCCACCCAAAGGTTCTGCTTTTCTAACCTCTCCACTGATCCCCCTTTGCAGCCGGCGTCCCTAAACACTATTGCCGTACTGCAGGCCAATCACGGCCCACCCACTCTCTCATTATTCTCGCTGCCCTCCCGACATGACACGGGAACAAAGTAGACATTAAGCAACATTAAACCCAGGGATGGGAGTAGTCAGGAACCAGTTATCTTCTTAATGAAGGAAAACACATGCGGAGCGATACACGCGGAGGGTGATCAATAGAGACGCGCGGACAAAGAGAATCTGAGCGTCAAAAAAAAAAAAGGGAAATGCAAATCAATTAGAATCGTTGTTTGCTTTGAAACCGTTGAGTCTATTTCCATTAATTACATGTTCATTAAAAGTAATTCGTCTAGGCTACACAACAACAACAGTTGTCTCCTCCTTTTCCTTTTTGTACCGGAGTGATGGACAAGACACTGGCCGGAGTCCAAGTCCCCCCACCTCTTTATTTTATAGTATTTAATCTCAGTCAGTCTGGGACTCTGTGGAGCTTGAAAACAAACTGCAGCGAGTCGTTCATCTGCTAAATTGTCTGTATTATCTCAAAGTCTATTTGAAACAACTTTAACAACTCCATGTTGTTCATTTAAGAATCATTTCTGGCTGCCTACATGCTCGGGGAAAAACAGTTTTTTAAACAAGTGTGATGTTAAAATGTCATGTTCCAGCATCATGATCACTCTCCTATCTTATCTCCTTTTTTTTTTTACACAATCAGAGTTGCTTTCACTAAAGGCCCACAACCCTCTTTGCTGGTTGCTATAGCATTTTCAAGCACCATTCTGCTAAATCCCAACCCCCACATAGACCTGCTCTGCACACTTGTAATAAATTATCCTCAAGTGAAACGACTAAAACGAGCCGGACCAAAGCTGGACAGAGCCACTTTACTGAATCACACCTCATAAACATTTTCATTTTTGTGTGACTTGACCCCGCAAAGCTTTCATACAGTCAGAGCAACGCGTCTGGGTCTTTCAGCATATCCTCTAAACCTTGCCAGCTCTATGGGGCCTACTGTTTGTCGGAGCTCTTATCTGCCTGCTGATGACTGATGTTATGCAATCACATTTTGCAACAGCAGTAGACAAAATCTGTAGGCGGCTGGATGCATCTCATGCCGAGCCTCCTCCTTATCCTACAGCCTGAAGTGCAAACATATGCGTCTGGAACGCCAGTGAGAGGAGCGCTGATTTGTTGATTAATTAAAACGTGCTCCCCCCCAAAAAAATGCCCCCTAAAAAGCACACGTTCACAATGCCGTAACACCAAGTTTAGTGGTGAGCAAGTGGAAATTTGAATCAGCCTCTTTATTCTATGAGCCCCATCTTTGCCAAATTGAATGCAGATTGAAAATAATTTTTCAGCTCTTGACTTCAGCTATTCACGGCTCTCTGAATTGGTTTTTGCTACTGTCACATTGCCACACAAATGTAAATAAAAGCGTTTAAAAATCCTTCAAATGATTGTGAGGCTGTCGGAGTTACTGTCTAACGTGCACAGAGGCATCAAAGATTACAGTGCTAAGCTGCTGTAAATAAATGGAATTTACTGTACTGAATTAATCATGAAATCCCTGGAGAGTATTTTTGAAAACGTCTTTTTTATTGACACATATAGTAAAAAAAAAAAAAAACACACCACCATAACATCTGTGTTTTATATCTTGCAGCTTCTTAACCTGCAGACAACCTCTGCAGCTTTATCTTAATATATGTACATATCAATGTCTGCAACAAACTCCATCTGTACTCACCTCCTCCAGTGGTTTCCCAGTGTAGGACCAGTGCCTGCTGTGTTTTGGCAGGAAATCAATACAGGGGGGAAAATCTGTTCTAATCATCTGTACATTTACCATCACAATCAACAATCAAAGCCAAGACCTGAATCTTTATTTGTAGGCCTGAACTGAACAATTTTCCCACTGTGAAAGGCAAGCTAAATTAGAACCCTTGGTTCCTGTTAGTAGCTCTTAATGGCTCTGATTTGTGAACTGCTAAATGAGGTTATGTAAATTGATCCTGAATGTAGGCAGAGGCCTGCAGGTGACAGGTGCAGTCGACTGAAGGTGGGGGGCAGGGATGGTGTCATGAAATGAAGAGGAGGTGGAGGGGTGGGGAGTGGTATAGCAAGAGGTATTTGCAGGGCCACTGAGAGACAGATCTACAGACTGAGGTGAGACAGACTGTCTGTGGGTGAAGAGTGAGTGAGCGGATACTACATTATTACATGCATTGTACTTTAAAGATTATTTTGCTACATATGCACCAAAGTACATTTAGTTTATCTAGTACAGTCGGTTCTTACTTCTACTTCACTACACTCTGTGTTGTATATCTTGTATATCACACTTTTGCTCCATTATATTTATTTGAAATATAAAGTCTAACACTTATTCTTATATTATATTATTATATTTTATGCCTCATGTCTATAACACTCTATGATAGTGGAGTTATAAGTAGATATAAGGTTTTTATAAGTGAAGACAAAGGTCACATTGCATTCATTCACAACACATCTACAATTATTTATAATATACGATGTATTGACTAATAAACAGTTCACTAGTCCGATGTGTTGACCTGCTGCTTATAGACGACAAACAGGCGGGTTAAAGTAAACCGGTGTCACATCGTGGCATCTAGTCCAACTGAATACCCCTCGCCTCACCCTGTGAAAGGCCCCATTGAGGGGCAGCGTTTGGCCAGTCCATTCTCATACTGTACAAACTTGATTTTCAGGTGATTATACACTAATGAAAACACAGTTATGGATATTATATTTAATGTCTGCCCTTAAATTTTACACACTAGACCTAAAAGTACAATAAACGTTGTGATTTTGGTACTTTTACTTGAAGTATAGGAACTAAATACTCGAATCTAACTTTGCTAAATTTACAAACATTTGTACATTCACTGCTTCTCCTCAGAACTCCTCTCTTTCTTTCGTTAATCATTTGTTTGTCATTATCCATCACAAACAGCTCATCTTGATCAGGACGTCTGGCGCTGGCAGACAGCCATGTGTCAGGCACATCTCCGCAGTTCTGACTGAGGATGTAATAACAAGGGAACTATCAACATACAGCCTCTCTGGGAAAGACTGCTGGGTGACTGAAGCACGCTGACTCACTGCACTCCACTTCGACCATTCAGGCTCCTCTGGTTCCTGTTTCTGCTGCAGGGAGGACATTCCTTACTGAGGAGGTGAGAGCTGACCGGTGGTGGGATGGGACCTAGTACATGTGCTCAAGTACTGTAATTCATTTTACTTATCAGACTTTATACTTATACTCCACCACAATACTAGAAGTTGTGTCCGCAGTAATATTTCTAGTTAGTTTAATGAGACTCAAATTTGTCAGCAGAACAAGCTGTGAACTCAACACAAAGCAACGTTAGCATTCATTTAGTGTTGCGTTTATGATCAGCAGCTTTTGGTCTTCACCCACTAAGAGAGAGAAATATCTGCCTCAAATAGTATGTTGAAGAGCTGGTCGCTGACTTTGTCTGTTGTTGGATGCTGCAGTAGGGTCGTGTACAATGGGTGGTTTCTGTAACTTTATGTTAAAAACAGCTGCATATGAACCAAACCAATCCAAACCAATGAGGTTGTAGGTTATAAAACCAAAACAATGAGCTTAAAGACACTAAAATGTCAAATAGAGCTGATAAGAACTGCACAGTCTGTGGTTTCCAATAACAAAGACCTTTCACATTGTTAATATATAAATATATATATATATATATATATATATATATATATATATATATTGCTCTCATTGCTCTCCAGTTTTACAGTTTAGTTTAGCTTTTTTTTCCCCCAGTAGTGTGATGTGTCGGATATGATATGAAAAGAAAAACACAATTCACAGACAGTCAAGAGCTTGTAATGGAAAACCATCTGAACATAGTTCAGGCAAGACACCTCTTCAGTCGCTCCATGTGTAAGGGAACCTGTATTAAGCTGATTAAGCGGTCGCACATGGAAGGGCTGAAGTGCTGGTGGCCGTGCATCTTCCTCTTGCTGATTGGAAATGTGGCAGGTACGGCAGCGTGCAGCAGTAAAAGCCAGTTAATAACTTTATGAGGATGCTTAGCGCTTTGTCCATATCATTAATGCTCTTCACAGTCAGAAGTGGCTTAAGGCAATAACCTGCCAGCCTACCTGTGTGGCTAAGTTTCAGTGGAGACTGCACAGGAGTGTAGTGTTTTCCCCATCACATTAACTCACTGAGAGCTCTACTGAACTCTCACTGAGTCTGTCTGACTGTGGTCAGTGTTGGGTTTAGTTTCTAGTCTTTAGGGGTGGGTGGCTGTCATCTGTTGGACAGCGGGTCCACCACTTAGCTGTATCTCAACAGCTGTTTGTATTCATGTTCCCCAGTGGATGAACCTTACTGACTTTGGTGCCACCAACAGATTGAATTTCAGGTTTGGAGTGAAATGTCTGAACTGTTGGATGGACTGCAATGAAGCTGTGTTAACTTTGAATTGACATGAAATGTGAGATAGATATTCGCGGTTTCCAGAGGATGGTCCCTAATAACTTTGGTGACCACCTGACTTTCCCGCTAGCACCACTTATGATGAAAATAATTTTAAATAAAATATTTCACTGCTGCTTGAATGGACTGCCATGAAACCCGGTACACACACTATAAGCTGTAATAACTTTGGTTTATAATAAATAACATTCCTGTTAGCTTCTAATGGTAGCATGCTAACAACAATAAATCAAAATAATGAAGACATTGTACCTGCTAAACGTCAGCAGCCAGTCAGAGCCCCTAGCATGGCTTGTTAAACAGTGAATGATGAAATAACCAGCCATTTCAACATATTTAATCCGCTGTGCTGTGCTCCTACTTCATGGTGAAGTGGTTCTCTTCTCGAAATAAAAGACGGTGTTAAAAATAGTGGTTGATAATTATTAAAAAGCAACATTTCTACATGTTCAGCTGCCGCATGGAGCTCAGTCCCGAGGCCACAGGGAAGGAATACATTTAATTATTCCCCTCTCACTTAAATGAGACAAAACCTTCCCACCACAATCCACTTGTCTCTCTACATTGTGCTCCCTCTTTCTCCTGACCCTCCCGTCTGGCCTTTACTCTGTCTCATGCTCTGTCAACATCATCTGCCGCTGTGGAGCAGACGGGCTCAAAAGCAGACCTTTTTCGCTTTCCTGCAGGTGGCTGATGTGACTGAGGCAAGAGGCAGCAACAATCCCTCTTCACTCGCTTCCCTCCACCAGCAGCAGCTCATTTCCTGTAAAACACAAACTCCCTCTCCGACAAGACCGCGTTCTTGTGAGCCATTTTCCACCTAACAAGGCATCACCTCTTATTTAACACTGGTAAGCGTGTATAAACAATCCATTAAAAACAGTTAATAACACAATATAATCTTGTTCTAAGTAATCTAGTTTTGCACATTTTTGTGGTCTCTGAATGTCTTCAAGTTAAATATTTGATATATATATTTGGATATAATAATTCTAGACTTTTAATTCACAAAGTTCAGAAATTACTCAATGTTTGCTCGAGTTTCCTGTACAAAATATAACATTTATAAGACAGTATATAAGCAAGAATTACTTAGTATTATTATTATTTTTCTGTGTAAATAATATCTATTATCTAGATTTTGCTTCCAGCTACATTTATAAGATGAATCAAACAATACGTTGCGTATGCTTACAGCTTTATTTAGTGTTAGGAATAATTAAGTGTTAAGTGTTTATGTATTGTTTATTCATAGTACATAGAGACTCGTTTGTATTTGTTTGTATAAAACTGAATCAAAACACGAGTTGGATATTTTAAAAATGGCTGTAAATTGCTGTTTTTGTACTCGTGCCATTGTTGAGTTTTGAAGTAGGTTTATGAGCTTTCAGTCTTTTCCTTACTCGAGTACTGTACTTCAAGTATTTCTAATTTATACTACCTTACTTTGCAGATGAACATTTTGCATACAATATACATTTCTAAAATATGACACATCAGATAGATTTATCCTGCCTCAGTGTTCACATGTAATAAGTATTGCTTATATACTGATGCATGAATAATAACAATCCAATGATATTACGTAGTACTGGGGCTGCATCATGAACAATTTAAGTACATTTAGTTGCCAATACTTTTGTACTTTTTCAGTAAAATTTAGAATGCTTGACTTTTAGTTATTTTTTTAATATTTCATACTGTAATGCTAGTCCTTTTATTTAATTAACAGTAAAAAGTACTGCTCTTTTCTAATTTTAACCACATGGAGCTCTTTTAAAAATACACCATGATTATCTGCAAAACTCAAATATAATATATATATATATATATATATAATATATATAATCAGAATGGAAAAATGTCTGTTTTTTGACTAATAGGAGAACCATAAATCACAACTCCTGCCAGCATATAAAAAAAAATAATCACAGCTCTTAGGTCTGCAGCCAGGCAAATTAAATGAGCAGTTTTTTAATTTCTGAGCTCCTTGCTGTGTGGGAACATTCAGCAATGGCTCAGCATGTCAAACCATGTCAAGTGTTACAGTTCCTTTCCTGTTTCAGGGGGAAAAAAATATCACCCCAGAGATGAATTAAAGTAAAAAGGCTTGTCTTCAGACCCCTTCCTAAAATGATTAACCCTTCTAGAGTGCATTATTGAGCTCTGAGTGGTTGTGCTTTCTCATTGCCTGTAATTGTTCTTTTTCTGTTGTTGCCTTCATCAGTCTCTCTCCTCATTATATGAAAAGAAGGGAAAAATGTCTGAATAGAGGAGGGAGATTTTCCCACAGTCACTCAACTCAGAAAAATACGCCATTGTCGCCAGGTTCCCATCCCAATGCCCTGCTGCACAGTCCGCCGGGGTCTGAGGGACAATGTTCCTATAATTGAGTGACCATTCTTTCTCCTGTTTGAAAAGTAAGTGATGGAGAATACAGTTAAATGTGGCTACAAATCTCACATCTAATCAGTCCAGTCTGCAGGTAGTCATGTCTGGTTTCTTATTTGACCGCAGATATAATTCACAGTGAAAATTCTGAGCAACAAGACAATGTACTTTACTCATAGTCTAGGCTTATTATACAATTAATCTAGATCCACATGCAATTATGCTCGGTTGAATGATAATTTTCTTCTATGAGCATCAATCATCTTGCATTTCACCCATTACTGAGAGGCTTTAGTGCACTGATGTATAGTACGAGCCATGTGTATTATTGTGTGGAATATGTGCACCGGCAACACTGAGCCTTTTTAAGTCTTAATGAGAACAAAGTGACATTTTATTCTGCTGAAGCCTCTCCTCATAACATCAGCATTACCTGCAACATCTACAGCCATAAACCAAGGCAAAGCAGATTTATTAATGTAGCTCAGTTCACACACATTAAACATTAGAGGGTAACTTAAAGGAGAATATTAACATGTCAACAAATATAGAGGCAAACCAGATCGAAACATGGAAATAATGGCTTAAAAACAAAGGAAAAATATAATAAAAATAAAATAAAAGTGATAAATATGGCATTAAAAGGCTATGACTTAGACGGCTTTATGCAGTTTTCTGGCAGTGTGTTCATTGGGTAGTTTTTCCAAATCAAGACTTTGTGCACAAAACATATGATGATGATTTGTTATTATTTAAACTACCTAACAGTACATCAAGTTGTGTGAAATCAACCAGCCACAGCAATGAAATGCTGCTTACATACTAATACATATAATAGTAACCATGTAATAATAATGCAATAATATAATCGTGTGTCATACTGTAATAACATTTCTGCATAAGAAGGACTTTTGTTATCGTGTCTGTACTTTCTACACGTGTATTCAACTTAGTTACTATACTATTATCTTTATAGAAAGCTGGTTTGCAGGTAAACTATAGTAAAAGATAACTTTTAAGATAAATTTAAAATATTTTATAAACTTTATTTATTTAGTTATATATCACCTTCAAGAGAAAGAAAAGTTTAAGAAGAAGTGCATAAAAATTAAGAAATTCAACAAACATATACTATAAAAACTTCAGATAAATTAAAGGGGGACATTAAAATATAAATATTAAAATATAAATATTTAAAGACTTGAGCAGATAAAGCCACATAAATCAACCAAAGTGTGATTAAATTATTGTTATTATTATATTACATTGTATAAAACTACAAACACGCGCCAGCTTTGCTTTACACACACGTTAACGGCTGGGTGCACGCATGCGCATGCGCCTGTGTCATTTTCAGCCAATCAGCGGGCAGCATTCGTGCAGGCGTTGGATGAACTGCAATGGCGGAGACAACGAAGCTAAGCGCGAACCGCGGTCCAGCTCACGGTACCGGCGACATGTCGAGCTACAGGGACTGCGTGTGTGCGATGCTGAGGCTGCTGGCAGACTTCGGGAAAGAGGTTGGTGGAGCGGACGCTCGTTGGAGCCCCGTTAGGGTCACGTTTTAAACATTTAGCCCGTGCTGTTAGCGGAGCTACGTGCTAATGTTTTTAGCATCCCCGTGCAGCAGGACTGCGTGGACGTGTGTGTGTGTGTGTGTGTGTGTGTGTTACTCAACGTTCAGTAACAGTAACAGGGCTTGTGTTTCTGCTAGGTCACTGTATTTTAATGTTAAGCAGCTCACAGATATCTCTATATTCAGACAAGGCTAAACTAGCCTCTCAATGTAAACAGAAGCAATATTTTAGCTTCATCTTACTGTCACTAGCTCTTTACTAGCACAGACAGACAGATAGATACTTTATTGATCCCTGAAGGGAAATTCTTTTGTTGCAGCAGCATTATAAGTAACAACACAATTTCACTTCAGTCCAGCTGTATCATAACAAAGGTTATCTCATGACACTTTTCCTGCAGAGCAGGTCTAGGCCGTACTCTTTGTAATATTATTTACAGAGCAGTTCCACCATCAGCAAGCACTTGGCGACGGTGGCGAGGAAACTTTACTTCATTTTAACGGGCAGGCCCAAGCTCATTGGTGGACAGTCGTCACCACCGATGAGCAGCAAATTATTAACTAACTATGAACTGTAATGGCAGTAATAATACATGTAGTGGACGTCGTGCAGGACCGCAGCAGCAGCCATGATCACCTGCTGGATGAGAGAGAGCACAAAAACCTCTGGAAGAAGTTTACTTAGTGACATGCTCAAAGGAGGAAGAACATATGGTTCTACCCCTTAAAAAATATGCATAAGAAAGATATACATATGGCCTCTTGTGCATTAACTTTATTATGTCCATCGATCAAATCAGCTGTTACAGAGTGAGTCAGTACGTGTGGTCCTCAGTGCTGCCCTTTGTCTTGTAAAGTAAACACTTTCCATGTTTACACTGTAACACTGTATTAACCTCCTTTTCTCCTCCATCATTGAGTACGACAGTTATATTTGTTCTAGTAATAGTACCACCATCACGGTGACTTTGCACCACGTCCCAGGATGATACACAGATAAAAGCAGTAAATACATAATGCTGCATATCGAAGAAGCTGGTACCAGCACGTGACAGACATTTTTCTTTCTTGAATCCTTAACCCTAATTAATTATTAATTAAAGCAGGATCTGTGTCAGACACTGAATCTACTTGTCAGAAAAGTGTAACGTCACTTTGTGCTTTTGAAATTCAGCTCAAATTAAGCGACGCAGCTCTGAGAATAGAAGTCAACATCGATGCCGTGGATGTCCCGTCGTCTCCAGATGCTCACGTGTACAGTTCTCTACAGGAGCATATCACTAAACTGCAGGTAGGGTGGCTACACATTGTGAATATTTGACACAAACGGCATGATTTTAGCGTGTTTTATCCGTTATTTCAGACGGCACGTGTCTATTTTGTAGCACATTATCGCCTTTTAATTTTTCAGTAATGGTCTTAAATAAAAAAATATATTATTTGCTCTTTCATGCAATGTTCTTTGGGCTTTAATTGTTGATACAGGCTGTTTCGGAAAGCTTAAATACCCTGGTGGATGCTCACGGCGATACATCATCTCCACAACACAGCACAACAGACGACGCTGTCACCTCACTGTCGCTCAAAGAGCAGACGGCCGCGCCGTCTGAGCGTCATCCTCTCAGCTCAGAGGCTGCAGAAAGCAAGGCGGCGGCTGATGACGTCATGGTTCAGATCAGAGCCAGGAAGTCAGAGGTTGGTCTCAGTCAGCAGATCTGTCAGCTGTTCTGGCAGTGACATTTTTAGAGCGCTCTCTACTCTCTGTCAAGCAAATGAATAATCATAAGTAATTGCTTCCAAGGATGTGCACATGACACGCCGCAGTGAAGCAAACGCCTGATGGAGATCTGATAAGCCGAGTTCAGCAGAGAATAAGGGGTTCTTTAGTGCTGTGGTCGGGTAGAACAGACCACATTGCTGGAAGGCTTTGAGAGAGGGCCAGGTCCTTGATGGATTATGAAGTGGATGCTCATTACTCTGAGATTGCATGTGGATGAAGGACCCCATTCTGTTGTGCATTTATTTTGGTAGCCAAGCAAACAGTATTCATATTCCATCATGTCATGATGGCAAGCAATTCAACTTTTTTGGCTACCTGGAATAATTCCCTACCGCATGTCTCGTTCCGTGTGATGTAAATTGCTGCAGCCTCTTTGCCCCGGATCATTAGACTTAAAAAAAAAAAATCATCATTGCATTCTTGACATCCATCAGCAGCTCATCAATCCATCATCTTATTATCTGTGTTGTCTCTCCATTGTAACCCCAGATTGAGCGGAGAATATCTGCATTTATGGAACGCAAGCAGATGGAGATCAATGAAAACAATGTACGCGAGTTTTGCAACGTGATCGACTGCAATCAGGGTGAGAATGGGAAAGAGGTTGGGGGGCAGGGTGGAGAGGGAGCCTGCACACAGATTGCCAATGTTTGGGAGAGAGCTGATTTCCACAGGCGAGAGGTCAGGCTGAACTGCTCCAAGAGTGGGGCTGAAGTAGCTAACACACTCGGCCTCAAAACACAACCAGCTTAGTCCAGAAAAACACGAGACAGAGGGCCCTTTTTTTTTTTTAATTCAAAGCCTGTGTTAGACACCAGTTATAGAAATCAGAACTAGTAACAGTAATCGTTGTAATTTAAGTGATTTTATATTAAACAATGTTTTACATTAGATTGTAAATGTATTTTTAATCAGAACGTCTCCTCTGCAGAAAACAGCTGTGCCAGAACTGATGCAGTTTTCACTCCATATCCTGGTTTTAAAAGCCACGTCAAAGGTAAGAAAATATATTAATATATTTCAGCTTGATTTCATCAACTGTGGCTATTTTTAAGAAGTCAAAGCCTCGACTGTGAAAAAATATTAATTAAACCAAGAAAATTTCTAAATTAATACAATTAAGTCCAAATGTCACTCTACAATGCATTATATATAATCATGACAAAATCTGTTTTGGGGTCAGCTTCCTGCCAGAAATGTTCACAAAGAAGTGCTGAACAAATTAAAGCGCCAGCAACAGATTTTTCAGTTAATTAATCCAAACTGCCCAACAAATGTCAAGTGGCCTCTCTGCATGTGCATGCAAGACTCGGATAAACCGCGCTGTTAACTCGTCTTTGGTTAGTATCTACAGCTCCCGTTTTACATGTTGTGTGTTTTTTCATTGGCTAGTTACACGAGTGGTAAACACTTACGGACCACAGACCCGGGGTGGGGGAGGTCAAGGAGAGGCTGGGGAGCAGCAGAGGGGGTCGCTGGCAAGAGACTGTGGAAACGCGGCCATAGAAGAACGACTTCACAACATCGAGACTCACCTGAAACTCCCCACAGGTCAGAGAACGACAAACATTCTCCTAATTATTTCACATGTCTGGGAGGGTCACATCTGATTTATTAATTTATTAATTTGTACCTATAGCAAGTTAAATGACAGTGTAGAGGAAATGTTATTGCACTCTGTGATTCTTTTGGTTGAATCTGTTTAAAAATGAGTCAGTAATTAGTTTTTACCTGTGTGACATTACGCTGTCTCATGTTCACCACTTACACATTAAAATCACATCAATATTCAGACTGTTCAACAAGTGTGTTATTCCTTAGCGGGTCCAGTTCCACTGAGTGTCTACCAGAGACTAAAGAAGTTGGAGGATCGTATCCTGGAGCTGGAGGGACTCTCACCAGAGTACTTTCAGTCAGCGGTGAGTCTCGTGGCTTTGAGCTAAATACATGAAAGGCACTTAATAATAATAATCAGAGTTCATACACAGGTGTTGGACGTAATGGAGACATTTTGACATTGGCATTAAACGTCTGTGTTATGGAGATGTTCTTCTATTGTAATGTAACCTCCCTTTGCTAAAGACATTACCTGTGGAGCTCCTACAGTTTGTCCAGCTCTCTGATGCGAACTTAAAGGTCCGGTGTGTAACGTTTTAGGAAGCCACTGTAGTTTCTCTACACGGTTGGAAAGGGCGTTGTATTCAGTTGGTCGCAATCTGCAATCTCACCACTAGATGCCACTAAATCCTTCACGCAGGCCTCTTAAAAGTGGGCTTATAGTAAAGAAACAAAAGTCATGTTTACGTTGGCGGCACCGTCACCTGTAGCTGGCAGGACGTTGCACCACACTGTTTATTAAATTTCAGACAACCCCTGTTGGCATATTTAATGTGTAAGCTGCATGTAGAATATGTTTGCTGGCTGCAGAGTCACTGCAAAATGAAGTCTACTTAGTGTGAGGAGTTTTTGCGCGATGCTAGTTCCTCCGTTTAAACTTCTCTCACTGGAGCAATGACTGCTTTTACTCCAGCAGGCTTCGCAGAGAGGCACAGACTCCAAAGATGGCAGCAAGTCATTTATTTGACTTGATATTCAATCCGACAGACTCGAGCAGTCACACAGACTCTAATTTGCCATCTTGAAGGAGTCTGTCCGGCATATGTTTAGTTATCTGAGTAAGTGTGCTTAAGATCTTGCATGTCTCTTCACGCTGGTGTTTCTCAGCACCGCATGCTGCTTCTGTGAGTACGCTGCTCTCCAACTGCTTTTGACTCTCTGCTTGTTTGTGTGAGCAGAGCAAGAGATGTCGAGTGTCTCTGAATAAACTGATGGGGTCTTTTGTATTCGGAGTGCCACTTTTTATTTTATTTATTTGTGATTTTGGGTAAAAAATAGTTCTGAACATAGTTCAGTGTTTGCTGAAGACCTGTCCTGTAGTTTCAGACACTGAGCAAAGGCTCCTTAAATTATGCAACATCTTAAAAAGAAACAGTTTCACATTCACCATTTAACTGTGACGTCGTGTGTTCACGTTTACCAAGGACGTTTGTCGGATGTCACCGCTCTCGTCGCTCCTCTCGGGGTGGGCACGACAGCTCGAGTGCTCGTTTGGATGTCAGTGTTTGTTCGTAACGTATCGAGTGCTCACATTTAGATCTGCGCAGCCGCACGTGAAGTTCAGCGCTTTCAGTCGCATCATTCATCCGGTGTTAAAGGCAGAATGGCAACCAGGCATTAAAGTGACGTTTGGGAAGCGTAGACGAAATGAAAGTGCCGCGCGAGCACTGTGGAATTAAACTTGTGTATCGTAAAACAACCAGTTAGATGATTTACAGCGGAGACAGATAACAGGCAACCTCTCATCACCTCATCTGCTAGTGTTAGCAAACGCCACTGTGAGGCTGCGAGGGCAGACAGGAGACGGGCTCCTGTTAAACTTTGTGTACGGAGGAGGCCACCGCGAGCTGCTGCTAAATTATTCAGTTGTTTGTAGGTCTGGTTTTTCTTTGTGTCGACTGTGAGTCAAAGAAAAGTATGATTCAACTGTTAAACCTGCAGTTTCTCTTGGGGGTTAATTTAAGAGCCCGTTCTATAATTTTTCAAGAGTCCTCGATAACGAGTAAACGCACTCACATTACATTAATACTAATAAGTACTATAAATAGTCTCATGTTTACTGCCTCGAACTATTATCAAAACATCCACCAAGGCAAAATACCTTAAAATGAAATCAATACAGGAAGTACAGATTTCTGAGTCGTCAACACGTGATGCAAAGTAAGAAGACAAATTTAGTTTATTATGATTAAATTAAAAATGATCTTTCTTTCTGCAGAGTCACCTGCACAAGCGACCGAAGACGTCCCCCGCGCAGGTTAGTAGTTTGTTTCGTTTGCTCTGATGAGTTTATCCCGACTTGATCAGCTGATCGCTGTGTTCTTTCTTACCGTCCTTCAGGCCTGCAGTCTGACCGAGCTGGATGAGAAGATCAGCGCCGTGAAAGCGGCACTGCTGAAGAGGGTGAATGAATTCGGGCCTGGATACGGAGCAGAGTGCCCGATGTAACACACCCACAAACCGTCACGTACCGGACGGACGTCTGTTAGTGCATCCACAGAAATCGACATCGTTTTGTAGTTAACTGAGATAATTGTTCTGTAAATAAAGGTATTTTTTTCCATGTTCTCCGTGTGTGATTAAATCACGAGCTTCACATCTCAACCATTAACCGTAATGTGCAATCTGACCCAATCACTCATTTCTTTATTGGCTGCGTCTGATGATGATTGACAGTTTTCTTACTCGATTAATCGTCTTTAAAAAGATGTAATCAGTGAATTTAACTTCAGTGATTGATGTATTAATTGTTTAATTCTTAATTGACGAATCTGCCTTTAAAGAAAACAAACATAGAAAATGAACATGCTATTTAATTAATTTAACATTCATCTTTAATGTCTAATGCCGGGAAGGTGTGTGTGTGTACACACACGTGTCTCTGTGTGTATGTAATTGAGATGAATCTGGGAGCACCTGATTTATCCGCCTGACTGCTGCGTGACGATGATCAGCCCTAATGGTTGTCATTATAACAAATGACCTGATTACTGCAACTCTGTTTGGAAAACATATCGGAGACCCAACAAACCAGCATTAAATGGGCCGCCGCTGCGTTTGACACTGTGACATGGTTAGAAAAGGCTTTAGCATCGAGCTCTGACTGTGCTGACAGCTGAAGGCTGATTCAGACGTCTCGTTCTTCAAACGTAGAAAACAGATCAGAACGATTCGACGTGACTCGTCTGGATTTTTCTTTAAATTCATCCTGAACCGTTAAAGAAGAGAAACAAAGCAGCTGCACCACCAACACGACGTCTTGTGTTGATTTAAACTGTATTTTAGACGCAGGTTGCTGAGAAATCAGGATCTGCAAACAAATCACAACTACATTTTTAGAATGAAGAGTTCCAATTAAAATTCACCACATGGGAAATAAACTCTGACTGTCAGAGGAGCGGGCACGATCATTTAAAAGTCCCTTTCAGGTCCGATGGGAACCGCCACCAAACGTACTGTACCATCGCACTCGATGACCGTTCAAAGTGTGGAACCATCGCGGTGCCAATCAACACCAGTAACACGAGAAAAGACGAATCCGTCGCCCCGGCGCGTTCCCAACACGTCAGCACTCTAAAGCACATGGCTTCAATTCTCAACCCTTAGCCTTTCAAAATAAGAGCACACTGTTACTCAAGACAACTTTATCCAGGATTAACAAGTCAATCCTCAAACTGTCCAACGAGCTTAATGAGCTGGAATAATTAGCATGTTACCTCGAGCTAGTTAAGCCACATTTAAAGAGCAGGACCCCGGAGGATTATTGTACTATCTTCAAACTCCAGTCCAGGATTGAGCTTTGTAGTTATTAGTTACAGTAAAAATACTTCTTTCCCTCCGATGTATCGTCTCTTTTAGTTACAGAAACCAACTCCTGAACTGTGACAAAGCCTCACGTAGACGACGCTTGTGTTTTCTCACAGAGCTCCAGCTTACAGAGTCGTATAGCCACAAATGATCTCCTTGTCTTTGTGTTTTATGGTAATTTTAATCGCATCATTGTTTGTAGGTTGTGCTGCTTTTATTGTGCATCTTAAACCCTTTTCTAGGGTCATTGTGTGTTCGAGCTCTGTGCTCGTTTCTACACGAATAATTAATAATAAAACAGCTGCAAACTGTGGATACATTAAAACATTCAGTGGAGTAAAAAGTACAATATCTCCCTCTGAAATGTAGCAGTATTAGCTTGAAGTAGCATGAAAGGGAAATGCTGATGTACAATATCAGTGAAGTATGCCAAGGTTCTCCCGCTTTAGTCAAGTTAGAAGACAGGAAAGTTACAACTTCCTCAATGACATGTCCTCTTTTTGAATAAACTCTTTTAATTCAGACAGAAATCTGAAGCAGCGGGTACCTTGACTAGTTCACGGCCGGCTGAATGAAAGCTGCCGTTCAGAGCCGCTGGATCAAAGTTTGAGGTATTTCAACAAAAAAAAAATGAACTCCTTTTGTGCTTCAGTGTCGTGGCACAAAATTATAGTAATAAACAGCATTTTTCTAGATACGCTCTGCAACAGGTGTGACAAACAGAAGCAGAGGAAGAAAAAAAAAGAAACAACTTTCTCACGTCTTTTGGAAATTACTGTAACTCCCCTTCCTTTTCTTTGCAGTTGCTCTTTGTATATCACGTCAAGATTTATTTCAGACGTGATTGATGGAGTGACCTGAATACAATAGAAGACGTTGCATTGTGGATATTTCATTCTTAATGCCAAAATGGAGTTCTGTTTTTTCTCTTTCAGGTGTACCTCGCTTGTTTCGGCTCTGTCCGTCTCTTGCTCATAGACTGGAACCTTCTGGGCAACGAGGGGGCCACAATGGAAGGGGAGCACTTGAGCTGCAGCGATGTGGAGAGAGAGAGAGAGAGGAGAGGAGAGGAGAGGAGAGGGGGGTTTGCTCATTGTTCCCCGGGAGCTTTTGTCTCAGACACAGTCCCCTCATGAGGGTTAATGAGGACAAATTGGTCTGAGTGTAACAAATGGATTATAGAGTCGGACAAAAGGTCGTATTTTGTGGGCTGCGTTTGCTGGGATCCACCCATCATCTGCCTATTGAGCCGAGCGCGCTGACTAGCGTCTGCGTGAAGTGGCTCACTAAATATCTCATTATCTTTATCCTGTCTGTTTTATTACGCGGGCACATTATGCATGCAGCTTCCGACGATGAATTGAACTAAAATGTAAAGTTTGTATCACAATAACGCCGTTTGTAATCACGCTAACTACCTGGCTTATTTCCTGCAGCTTATCTCAAGAATATAAAGTCAGTATGTCAACATTAGTGTCAGTAGTTAGTGCTCTAAGGTTGGGTGGGCATAGTGTACCCTTTCAGATGAACAAAGAGCCACTTCCTCATTGACTCTATGTAATTCCTGCCTGTCAATCAGTCCTCCCTCCGCCTGATTTCTTGTTATGTTCTTGGGAACCTCGGTAAAAAGACACAGAGGTGTTCCTTGTCTTCTATGGGTCCGGTTGTATTTTTTGGTGGGGTCGAAGGAGAGGATTCATATCCATTCATATCTCACAAACTCTTAATGGGCTCCAAGCCCTCCAAAAAGAAAGCTCTTTCCTGTGACTAGTCAGCTCCAGTCTTTATTCATCTGTGGCTCCGTGTCAAAAAAAACTGTTGCTCGTTTGTGCCCCGAACAATGAGGAACAAGGCTAAATCTCTAGCCGGGAACAAAAGACAGAAAACAGGCTTTTCACTCTGCAGAACATTAGATTCTGACACATTTTGCTGTGGCAGTTTTTTCCTCATCCTGAGTGCTGTGGCTCTGGTCTTTTAAAGAGACCACCTGTTGGCAACAAGCCCGTTCTTCATTACAGACATCCCTATTATCACAGGATGAGGAGCGCCACAGGCTAACTTTTTTAAGTTAACCCTGCTGCAGTTTCCAAAGCTGGCCGATCGGGAAACATAAATTACATATAACCACTGGAAAATCTATTTCTGCTGGTAATTGTGTATCTTGTTTTTGAATAAGGGCTTTTGTCAGCGTAAGAGGGAAGTACTTCATTCATGCCCTTGTCAGTTACAAATGTCACAAACAAAGGACTCGAATATAGGCAGCTTGAATGTTCTATAACTACAGATTCGGAGCCAAATTCATACGTATTCATCGGAGAAAGCCCAAATGTACTTACTGTAAAGTTGTTGATGGTGGTCTCGTACTTTTCACTCAATTACTTCGGGGATCTGGAGGGTTTTTGTTCTTTTGAAAGCAGATTTGAGCAATTTTCAACCCCCCAAAACATTAGCATAACTACAGCATGATAATGATTTTCAAAACCATGTGTAAAATAAAAGTACTGTAGGTGGCAATGCGAAGCAATCAAGTGCGTTCTTTGGCTCTGGATTGGACATGATAAACACAGGCTGATGGGAACAAGAGTGCTTTATTTTTATTTTTTTTATTTTTTGCCATCGCTCTGCAAACAGCACCGAAATGCAAAAAGAAGTTACAGTTCTGGTTTTATAATCACACAACCTGCACGTGCTGCGGTGCCTTTTGGAACGAGTGGACAGCCGGGGGGTAAATTATTATTCCACCTTAAGGCAACATTAAAAACAGCAAATACCTATAATGCCGCGCTCATGCCATCACTGTCAGACTACACGCCATACACTCGCACTTTGCTTCGTGTTCCACAAACACCCCAGAAGAGGAAAAGGGGGTGCATGCACCTGTGACCCTCCCCCCACAAAGCAGACAGCACAGGAGAGGATCCCCCTGCAGCCAACAGGCTTCAACAAGAGGCAGTCAGCTGCTCTCTGTGGCCCTGCTGCACAGTCCCCAGGCTCTCTGGAGTTAAATGTGCCTGTGATATTGCCAGGAGGGAGCAGCGGGAGTTGAATTCAGGCAATTACAATCAAGTCAGGGCATAGTTAGTGCGTAGGCCCTGGCAGCACCTGAGCTGGATGCTGATGAGACACTTAGCCTCAAACCCTCATGCATTGGCCCAGGCGTTGCGTAGAGCAAGCCCTCCTCTCCTCCCCTCCTCACCCTTCCTCCCCCCCTCCTGCCTCTCTCTTCCCACAGCAGCAGACCCCCTACTGGACACTTCCACTTCCCTTCACCTCATTTAGGCCTCTAGAGCTCTCTCACCCTCTCTCTCTCTCTCTCTCTCTCTCCGGCCCTCACATTGCAATACTTCTGCTTTATATAGGTGGCGTGGAGTACTGCACTCAATCACTCTTCATTCATTCACACTGTACAATAATAGACAACTACTCCGATATTGTCCTTCAAGCACCTGTGCATAGCAGAGCTTCAAACATCATGTGTCATTGCAAGTTCTTGAGAAATGCGGGAAGAGTTATTTCTCTTGAAGGGACAATAAAAAATAAAAAAAAGCTGCAGGTAAGTGTGGAAGCCGCTTTTATCATTTCTGCTACAAGAAAACGCCTGAAAAGTCTTCCTGCCGGTCCCCGATCTTTATTACACATCAGACCATCGAGCTCAAGCCCCATCACACCTCCATCTCCGCGCCCATATTCATTTGCAGGTGGCTGACTATAGGACTCCGTGTCCCGACCGATGTGTTATGGCGACAGGAAGGCAGAATGAAAAGGGAGGTGCGGTTCTTGAATATCTATGACCCGAGAATATGGACTCAGGCATCACAACAACACTCTTAGCCCCTTTTCCCAATAAGATGCTCTCAGCTCTTTCAGAGGGAAAGCCTCCCTGCTCCCGCCCTCTCTCAGCCACCACACTTTGCTGAAGTGTCATTAGGATTGTAAAGGGCAGGTTGCCATAGAACTCGGATTGCGGCAGATGTATGGACTCATAGAGCCACCATATTTTGAATGTAAGGATCTGAGTGCGGCGCCTAATACGAGGGGGGCCATGGCGGGTACGCCACACTCGCCGTTTCTTCATCTGCAGTCTGCGCGCATGCATCTTTCATGTATCGCTTTAGTGCTCTGTTTTGTGAGATTGCTAGCTTTGCTCTTCAATCCACTTTCATTGTCTATCCGTGGCTGTGCTTGTTAGTTAGAGCTGGGCATAGTATTTGGCGGGGCCAAGGGGAAAGGTGGAACACCTCTTTCACGATCTTTGCCATAATGGTTGTCTTTTGATTTTTCCTGGGCTTTGGAGACTACCAGGGATTGTCTCTTTGAAATTATTCCATTTTGGCGGAGAAAAAGAAAATGGATTGCGCTGATCCTGTTTTGTTCCTGGGGGGACGGCTGCAGTATTATCCTGGGCTGACACCGTTGGCGAAGAGGCAATCACAGTGGCCCTCGCTCTGACAAAAACACTCCATCTGCAAGGAGAGGAGGAAATCACACCACAATGATGTCTGACTCTTCTGCCTCACTCTGGCAGCTGGGCCCTGGGACCCATGAACCGCTACACAACCGCCACCACAATGGCTGTTATACAAACGCACAAACACCACACTACAAATCAGCAGCTGTAAACGCACAAAAGGGAACGCACCTGCCATCACACAACAACGAGAACAGGACGGAAAAAGTTTGTCTGGCTGCTCGCGGCTGGTTAGAACGCTCTTTGTTTCACGCTGCAGGCTTATAAGTATTAGTATTGATGTCGTCATCAGGACTGACGGCGCTGGTTCTAGAATTAGTTTCAGCTTCTCCTGTATTTTATTTTTTTTTCAGACCTCGAAAAATAAAATCCAAAGCTTTAAACACGCTAAGCTAACTGTTTGCCTGCAAAACACAAATACCATTAGGATATCAAACACACACACACACACACACACACACACACGCCAGATGAAAGATAAGCAGCCGCGTAGCTCGCCCTGTTAGTATTCAGCAGTGTCACCTCTCTCCCTGCGTGTCCCATACCTGGGGATCAAACGCACCTCTTTGTGAGAGAGGCCTGACCCCCTGCTATTAGCAAACAGAAGAGAGCCCAGCTGACACCACTCTTGAGATGTGCCATGCAGACGGAGGCCTGTGATTACAGCACAATCCTGAGGAGACAACCCTCCACCCTGCTACAGCCCCCACACACACACACACACACACACACACACCTCGCCCACCCCCACCCGCCTCTCCTCCACGACAAATTCACCTATCTCTGAAATAGATGTTAATCTCTCGCCCAACTGGCTGCCTCTGAGACCTCGTTGACACACATATAGCCGCGCTCGAGCCATGAATAATCAATAGGGCGCTATTTCCGTGCACATATTTCCTTCCAAACAGGTCATTTCTCCTGACTATTACTGCGGCAGATTAGAATCTGAGATTGGACTTTCAGATTGGAGGTGGAGGTGCATGTATGTCCCCTCCTATGCATGCGTGCGTTCATGTGCACGAACAGAGGAGCGCTCTCTCTCTCTCTCTCTAGAGTACAGTGCAACACGGAGGGATATATAGGTCTATCGAGTGGCTTCATGGCGCCACATGAAAACCAATGAAGGTAAAGCAAGAGTGGGGATTAATTTGTTGTGAGAGAGGCAGAGGCTCAAGTGGGTCTTCCAATAGCAAATTAGCAAACCCTCATTTCGAAAACCCTCGTACGTACTAGAGAATAGTAATGCGCAAACACACGCAACATGCATGTGCACATGCGTACAGGACGTGGGCGAAAAAAGCAGAGCCTTTCTCTCTCTCTCTTTTTTCTGAAATATCTTTCCTACTTTTTTCCTTTTTCCACACACACACACACACATACGTGTCTTTGTGCGCACACACACACAAGAAGAAAACTTCAATTCTATCTGCAGGGGCAGAAATCAATCTCACATCTCTTTAGTTAATCCGCAATGGCTCTCTACAGATCCTGACACTAATAAGGTATTGAGCAGGTGAGGCCAGGGGCTGAGGAGGAGAACAGAGGGAGAGGAGAGGCCTGCAGTCTGGGGCCCGACTGGCGGCTGGCACTGTTCCAGTGCAATTATGGGGCTTGTGTATGGGAGAGAAGGGTGCAGGAAAGAAGCAGCAGAGATAGAAGGGAGAGAGAGAGAGGGGCATAGAGAAAGAGCGAGAAAGAGGGGGTGGTGGGGGGAAAAATTGATCCCATCTGTGGTATGATGGTTAATTAAAGCAGCTCTTGAGCAGCCCAAGGATGAGAGGCTTGGCTGGGCTCCTGGAGGCACAGCTCTGATTACTCACACAGAATGGATGGTTTCTTAGCAATGAAAGGAGGAGGCCAAGAGCTGCCTGGTGGGGTGCACAGACGACGTCAAGGAGGAGAGACATGTGCATGCTGCACACTTTACACATGTGCACGCACGCACACGTGCAAATGGACTCATGGAGACGCGCACTCGTGTGAATACATGTACATACGTAAACACACGGACGCACACACACGTGCGCGCGCATACGTCGCGAGCTCGCAGGCGCGAGTGCAAACATCATCAAATTAAATCAAAATAAGTGCATCAGGAAACTAATCAGATATAATGCGAGTCCACTGAATGTGAATTTCTACAACAAGATGAGCACAAGAGGTTAATGACAAAACAACCAAAGTTCAGCTAATTGTAGCTCGCGGTGCACATTAACACGTCGCTACAATCACATCTGCAGCTCCGCGTGCAGGTTCACAGTCATAAAAACCATCTTTAGGATTAATTACAAGTTTTTTATGTTTATTCTTTCCTAACACACTCGTCTTCATCGTGTACCTGAAGAAGAAGTCACTGATTGTGCCTGTAATTTTCCGGGTCATCTTATCTTAGCGTTACATTCAGATCGCCCCAAAAGCCCATTACACCCTCCTCATTGACATTCATGGCTCTCTCGTATGGAGAGGGCACGGGTGACAGCACGAGCACTTTGGTATGACCCCACCCTCCTATGGTGAGATTTGGTATTGCATAACATTGCAAGGCAAAATAAAAATAGACGTCCTCTGCATTTCAGCAGAGAGCCGGCCCATCATCTGCTTTGAGATTTAAATGATCACTGCCGTGCGATGCTGCGGATCATATTTATTGATTAATGATCTACAGATGGCATTCATGAAGCCCGTCTTTGTGTCCTAATGCCGCAACAACAGTCACGAGACCGTGTAAAACAAGGGTTCTTGAAAGATGATATGTAGATGGAAGAGAGAGACAGCCCATCCTCCTATTTTTATAAAGTTGAAGATATAATCATACTCTCAGAGTTAGAGAGGGGGTTATAATAAACCTCCAAATCTGAGGTGTATGAATTATGTATATGGCGATGATTTGATGGCTGCAAAATAGAAAAGAGGGTGCGAGCGGCTGATTGAGGTGCGCCACGTGGTGCACCGTTCGCCGCCATGTCTCCTGGTACAGACATCCGAGGTCAGGGCCCCGTGCTAATTGGTGTCGGGCCGAACGCTTGTGAGCTAAATGAGAAAATTACACGTTCTGGGAGGAATCAGCTGCAGTTGTTGGGGGGGGGGGGGCTTTTTTCACGGCGCGGCTGCAGCCGTATCTGTGTGGCGGAGTCAGCCGTCTGGCTCTCTGTTTGTTGGGAAGGACGGAGGCGAGTTAGAAGGTAAACTTTAGTGTTTTAAAGGTGTGTGACGCTTGCACAGCCACACCCGTTAGATATACATAGACTGTCAGAGAGTGTGTGTGGCTAAAGTGAGGAAAGCTTTGATAGTACATATGCTGTGCATATAGATACAGGATTAAGCAACTGGTAAGAAAATGTTGTCTTCTCCTTTAAAGTGTGACTTTAAAGGCCAGTTTACAGTTATTAAGACATGCAAATAGTTTCTGTTTTATGTGGCGAGGATTAAAGATACCTCACAGTTCAGCATCCATCATCCTGATCAGCTGTCTGAATCTGAATAACGTAACTACACCCAATATTTTTACGTTAACAGTGGATTTAATGCCTGCGTGTAGTCTGGGCACAGAGAGAGTATCACCTCTCAGCATGCATCACCTGTCTCATCTGCATCATCCCCAGCAGCAGGCAGCTGTTTACAGCCAAGCATCTCTGCAGATGTTTTCCTCGGGAGTTGGTGGAGACCAAATCAGAGCTAAAAGAAGCCTATGATCACCGAGTGGCCAGACACATGACTTCAAATGAATGCTAATGCATCTCTGCATGAGCTGGATGTGTTAATAAGTAACTATGCCATGTCAATGCAGGTAATAATCTGTCAGTATTGAGTTTTCATCAGACTAAAGTGCCCCAAAAATCAATTATTGCAGTTTGCGGTGTATTTTTGAGATACTTGTACTAAAATTTCCCTTGGATACTTTAGATTTTAAACGAGAAATTAATAGATCTAATATGTAAGATCTTAACTTCTTGTGGTTTTAGAGTTTTCTATGAGGTATGTATTGAGTTTATTGTTCGTTTTACTCAAGAAAATTAGTTGAATACGTCTTCCAATGATGCCAAAGACCTCTGAGATCTCCTCCTTCTGTTTTTTGTGCGTGGTTCGGGGGAATTGATCAACGGCGTTTCGGAAACCTCACTCATGGGGGTTAAAAGGAAAGAATAATGTTGCAAAAACAAGGCTATTCACGCTAAAATAATAAATAATCTATTGCCTTTTTACCTCATTTTAAATCGGCATATACTGTTGCATGCCTCTTTAAGTTGACACTTTTTTTCCGCTTGCAGTTCTTGTATTCACTCGTATTATACAGCAAAATTCACTAAACACAATCAACGCGATCCACTCGACACGATCTACGTGAAGAAGCATTCTTTGTTTTCAAATCAACTTATTGAATCCCCTGATGAGCGATACTGTTTGAGAAAAATTCATTCTACTTAAATTATCTTTTATTCATGAGATGCCTTTTTTTCCCCCCGCACGCCTTTGTGTGCAGGTAGAGTTGTGCCTGCATGTGTCATTCAAAGCCCGAGCGAATTATTCACTTCTAAACACAGCATTCCTCCACTCCTCCGGCACACCCAACAAACAGACAAACAACAATGTAGACTAAATGACTAAAGTGTTGAATTGCCTTCCTTTTGTTCTTTCCCTTATTTCTCTTTTCTGCTGGCTCTTTCTCTTTCCAAGACAGACTCCTTTGGTGGTGAGCTCGGGTAATCTTAAGTAAACGTCATTAACTGTTTGCTCATATCGCCCACAGAAAGTATGCCGCCTCCTCCTTTGTCTCACTATCAGTTGTTTAAAAAGGGTTTGTGCTGTAATGGCGTGGTCAGCCAGTGCCAGCGGCTTTGAAGTGCCGTCCCAACCTGCAGAATTAACCTCTATGGTCACTGAGAGCTGACCCTGAAGTTGCAATTTGAGGAGGTCACGTGGCACAATAACTAGAACCCCCCTCGTGCATGTACTTTTTACGTGAATTGCGGAAAGAAAGCATGCACCGCTCTGCAATAAGGCGCCTTTTAGAGAGGCTTCATGAATAAGTCATTTATTAATGATTAACAGATCATGAATGAGACATTAATCGGTGTTACAGATTGTGAAAAATCAATTTGATTTGTTGGGATCGTCCTCCGGATGAATTATTCCGTTAAGCTCTCTCATTAAAAAGCCAGTAGCGTGTAGTAATATTCATGAGCGCAGTACACACGAGTACTTCAGATACTGCAGTGTAAGAACCTCTTGAGTTACAGATGTAATGGCTTATTAATAAATATTGTGTCACTGTTATGTCAATAATAAAGGGTTACAGTTTTTTGGCAGTTCTAAGTGTTAACGAACAGAATACTTCATAGTTCTTGTAGTATGAGTTACATAATACTACAATCTTAGGTAGTTTGTAGGTTTGTCACTGTATTATAAACCTCCATAATCAAGTATGCAGTTCTTTCATTGTTCTGACAACAATCTGCCACCTTTGTGTTCACTCTGATTAAGTTTCCACAGGTAAACTGCCGCAGATGCTTTGTCCACCCAAACGTTCACCCTGATTGGCCTCTGAGGGCGTGTCACGTCTTTGTTACCCAGACTGAACACTCATTATTTGCGTGCCTGCTAAAGGTCATCTGCGAGCAAAAACATAAACATGCTATAAGTCACGCGGAGCATTCGAACAAAGATGCTGTCATATTTCCAGTCGAGGCCGTATCGAAGCGTTATTAATGAAGCGTTCCTCCTCTTTAATAATCAATCACGTTGTGAATTGTTTTGATAAATGGATTTAATCTGAACATGCAGCCGACAAACGTTACAAAGAAGCAGTGCTACATTTACTCGAGTACTGTACTGGAATTTTGAGGTACTTTTACTACAGTACAGTTCAGAGGAAATTATTGTTCTGCCTACTATTCAGCTCCAAGTTACTACTTTTCATGCAGAGTCTCATTAACACATAAATGCCTGGACATTATAGGTCCACCTGTCCATCAGGATATAAAGTCGTTCCACTTGCACATGAATGCATCAGTGATTATAATCCATCATTACACTGCTTTATTGAATACATCCCTTCAGAGTAATTCAAGACCTCCTCTGCCGGAGTTCCCTCCCGTACTGTAATATATGTGATTCTGAACTGGTCAGTCTGCATAATCAGCACCTCCTTTGACGCTCACGCTTTTACGTTATTTAACTTTCCTACCATATAAATTTAAAACCATTTGTTCTTCCGCTCGGTAGCTTTGTGCTTCAGGTACGATCGGTAAGTCGCACGCCGCCGACTATTTCTCTTATTTTAGCGAAAGTGGATCAGACGTTTTCTGGTTTTCCCTCCCAATGACTCACAAAGTGAACTGCTGTGAACTGTAGCCGCTGTTAGCTCAGTTAGTTAGCCGTGCTACCCGAACTTTTTTTCACTTGCAGCGCTAGACTTGTTCTTGTATTCACGCGTATTATACAGCAAAATTCACTAAACACAATCAACGCGATCCACTCGACACGATCTACATGAAGAAGCATTCTTTGTTTTCAAATGAACTTATTGAATCCCCTGATGAGCGATACTGTTTGAGAAAAATTCATTCTACTTAAATTAAGTCGCACGCCGCCGACTATTTCTCTTATTTTAGCGAAAGTGGATCAGACGTTTTCTGGTTTTCCCTCTCAGTGACTCACAAACAACTGTAGCCGCTGTTAGCTCAGTTAGTTAGCCGTGCTACCCGTACTTGTGGGTTCATGAACATTTATTGTGAGGCGGTTGCCAGAACAGGCACCAGGAGCTTGGGAAATGTAGCTGGGGTTAACAGAGGGAGAGCACGGCAGGGCCAATCCTGCAAATAAATCGCAAAAATACCACTTAATATGCAAAGTTAAGTCTTATTGCTACTTTTACTTCAGTATAAGATCTGTGTACTGCACACCTGCAACCAAAAAGTTATACCTGCCTTACACATTAACCATTAAAAATGTCATTATTAACTTAAAATCACGCCCTTTCAGGAAGGTTTCATCTCAGTTTTTCTTAAAATGGCACCAACTTAGTACCAAAATGCTTTCGGGGACCCGGGTCCATTATTATAGAGATTTTGGCAGTGGCTGGACTTGGCTGAGTAATGGCACTGGTGCATTAGGAGAGAGAGGGAGAGAGATGTATGATAGCCTGAGTTGTGAGTCAACATCAGAGGCCTTGGGCTGACCCCACAGGGGATTACACACTCTGATTTAAGAGCATCTCTCCAGCACCTCTCCTCTCTCTGCAGCACTCGTATCCTCGGTGCATAGAACACCCACCTGATGCAACATAATGTCCAGGAATACAGACACACAAGCTCGCTCGCTCGCGTGCACGCGCGCACTCACTCGCATGCGGGATCATTCTCGTTATACCCTTATTCTTAGCCGTGCTCCATCTTCTGTTATAGGGTCGGGGCAGAATAGGATCCTATCAGGGTTGGTATCCAGAGAGGGAGAGAGAGATCTGAGCCCCTGCAGTGGTAAGTAAATACAGCCTAATGGCCTCTGATTAATTCTACATTGCTCTCATCAGGTCAGTAAAAAGAGATGTAATGACCTGCATCTCTCTCTCCCTCTTTCCTTCTCCCTCATTTCTCTCTCTCTCCCCCACTCCCCCTCCTCAGCCTTTCTCAATATCTCCCTCATTTGCACAGCTTTTGATAATGAATTAAAAGGGATTGCAAATGGTATGCTGTTGGTTGGCCCCCTGATTGCCATATTTGATTAAGAAATGTCAGTGTGCATGTTTCCCATGTCTGTCTTTTTTTAGCCTCTCTGTTCGCTGCAACATTCACACATGCACGAGGAAACACAATGGCTCCGCGGCTCTCAGACTGTCTGCCATGAACAGCAAACTTGCGCTAATCAAACGCATTCTTCCGTCTTCCCCCCTTCTCTTTTTCTCAGCCTCTTTTCTCATTTTTTGCCTTTTCAAAACTCGGTGGGTTTTTGTATCAGCTGTGAGACACACCAACAAGGGAGAAATCACAGAAAATTAAAGAGCATTGAGAAAAACAGGTAGAGCAAAGAATGAGGACAGGAACAAGTGATGGAGATCTGAGGACTGAAATCAGTGCAGAGAGGGGCCAGTTTCTCAAAGTTAATTGTAATCCTCAAAACGGAAACTTCTGCTAGTTGTTTGCTCGTACGATGATTTGTATTTTCCTCCTTTGAGACGACGTATATCATTTATACACTTGTGAATCTGCTGAGATGACATACATTCTGAACTGCAGCTAAAAGCAGAAGAAGAAAAATACCATGACTGCTTTAACGTCTCTACGAGATGCAAAGCAAGGCTGCCTGTTATCCTTTCACAGCACTGACTGCCTACTGAATGGAGCAGCTCCTTTCAGGCCTCCAGGTCAACTTAGGGATGGATGGATGGATGGGTAGATGGATGACTTACTTCACCCCCGAAGGGAAATTAGGCACACATATACCTCACAGTCAGTCATAAACATACATGGGGCCTCTGGTCATTGGTGTGAAAGCCACAGGTGTAAGTCTGACCTCCTGACCTGCCAGGTAAGTCTGAGTGCCAGAAGCCAGCAGCACCAGATCTTTGTACGTAACGTTATCGTGTGGAAAATATTACAAGATGATCGATATTGGAACTCTTTTCCTATCGGCTGATGAACATTCAGTCTTGGTGGCAAAAGCCAATGTTTCTAAGATTCCAGCGTCGCCGGCGGACATACGGAAAACAGATGACGTCTCTCCGGCAGAGCGACTAGTAGCTTGATAAATGAGAATGATCAGAAAGAAACATCAGGAATACAGAGTCAACAAAATACACACATTTCCTCTGTTTCATCTGTCCGACAGTAACAACAGTAACATCGCTGTCTTGGCTCACTCTTGAAGCGTTGTTTTCAGCCGGAGCAGGCAGCTGTGTTCAGTGAGAAACCCTTTGTACGTCACCTGCACAGGAACCGAACAGCAGACAGACTCCGTTAACAACAAGATCTCAGCAGGTAAAGAGCCGGAGACTTTCCTCAGCGAATACCGGACTCACATTCACACAACACAACTCCAGATGAATTCTGATGCTCCGTATCTGATGAATATGTAAATAAGCACATGTTTGCCGACAAGTTGTTTCTGCTGCCCCACAGTGGCCAAAGAAACTGTTGAACTTTTAATGGTGCAGCCCAGAACAGCCAAACACTCGTGTGATAAACAGACGAGTGGACAGCGAGGAAAGACTTTAACTTAACTTTAAGCTGCAGTTTTACTTGCTTTATGTTTTGTTATTAGGTCCTCTGATCATAGCGATGCCATTCAATCTAAATTAAATAACCTTTAACTAAAACTATAAAATCCTGGTTAATAGTTGCTATTAGTGAGCGACTAACGACACTGCAGTGTGTCTCAGGATAGGCTGCAGCTTAAATCTGCCCACTTTCAGGAGGGGAGCAGGTTTTTTAAATTACTTTAAACGTCTCATCAAATAACTTTTAATTGTTTTTTTAAATTGGTAATTGGTTTTAAAGCTATTAGAGTTAATCTTATTTTGCCAAACCTAATCTGAAGTCATCAAACGAACGACTTAAAGCTGTCTCAGCTCTCAGGCATGTCAGCACTGCGCGTGTTTTGTGTTTCATGTCTAATCACCAGGTATGTCCAGCTTCTCCTCTGTTAGCTCTTCCTCGCTGCCATTAGTTTGTGCTCAGCAGCACGTATCTCACGGTCGCCATTATTCTCTGCCCATCGGCTCACAAGCCGAACCGACAGACCTTCTGTACGCGCGGCTGCTTGCATGCATGTATATACGTTTGGATAAATGGCGTGTCCATGAGTTGATGCTTCTGTGTCTGCATGCGTGGACATGCGAGCATTGTGTGTGTGTGTGCGTGCACGCGCATGTGTGTGTGTGTGTGCGCTCGGCTGCTCGCACTTGTGTGATAATGGGCTGTGTCCATCAGCACACAGAACACGAGCCCTCTGTATCAGGCAGAAGACACACTTAATGCCTGTCACAGGGTCAGATCAAGTGTGTACAAAGGAGAATTGAATCCTTTGAAAAACAGAATCCAACCAAGGACAGTTTTCCCATTTTCCAAGGAGTAAGAAAAAGAAAGGTGTATAGAAAGAGGGGAGAGGGAGAAAATGGGAGAGAGAAATGGTGTAGGTGCCAGCAGAAGAGAAATGTGTTGATCTTTTGAGATGAAAAGCCCTACTTTCACGGGCTGCAAAATGGAATGGTGAGCTTCAGGGCCAAGGCTATAAGGAGAGGAGTTTCTTTCCCCTCTAGGTCCTTTTGTTGTCCTCCCATCAGTCCATCTCAGAAGAGGTGGAGATACTGAGGCGAGGGCGTGGGAGGAGGTGGCTATGACAACTGCCTGCCCCACCAGGAAGAAATGGCCTCCCTCCCCTGGCCCTCGTGGGGGTAGATACACACGCTATCTTACCCTGGAGATGAACATAGGAGTGGAGGAAGAGGTGAGATTGAAGTTTGGTGCGGGCGCACAGCAGAGGAGAGTGTTAATGAGGGGACGGCACGAGGAGAAAAGGTTCCACTGCGCTCTTTTTTAGAAGGTGGCCCCTCTCGCATTATATTCTTGACTCCCCTCCAGGAGGGCCTAATGGCGCTCTCTAAGGATGGTCTTGTGGAGGAAGAGAGGGGGTTGGGCTGACATGCCGGGTAGAAGCGCCCCCGAACGCCACAGAGGACGTAGCCAAGAAAAGGGAGAGAGAATGGTATCCCCTCCAGAGAGCGACGAGCGAGAAGGAGCTCTTTTTCTCAAGACTCTTCATGTGCCCATCTTCCTCTCACTTCAATCTCTCTCTTCTTCTCTGGCTCACCTCTCCACCTCCACCCATCCTCCCTTTTTCTTGCTCCTTCGTCCTCTGGAGCAGGTTGGTAATTGTCACACACAGCAGCACTATTTTCCATTAACTTAAGTATGTACAAGGAGCTAATACATAACTGAGCTAAATGTGGATTTAGTTGTGATTTCAAGCTCCATCATAGGAGAAAGGAGCCCCTCAGGAGGCACCATAGAGTACATATATCATATATATATATAAAAAATAAAACAAATGAGTAAGATTTCCCATCCTTCCAGATTTTCTTTTTCCAGCCATCTTCAAAACAAATTTATAACCCACACCCATCTACCCCCAACCCCGTCTATTCCCCAAGAATGTCAGAGTATCCATAAACAAAATCAGAGGGTACAGTAAGGTCTCTAATCAAGGCAATCAGTGCTGTTTTCAGAGGTGTACAGCACAGCAGCAGCGCTGGTCTCATCTTTGTCTGTGCTTTAATTACTTGCTTTTGCATTTTGATGGAGGGGGGTGACGGGGGTGATTGTGCCTTATCACCTATCTCCAAGGATAAAAGACTACCCAATTACTTTGTTTGGATGCTAATGATTGCATTTCATTAGTAGCCGCTCTTAGCCCTCCTCACCCAGTAAATGAATGAATATGCCGTAATTTCAATTATTGGAATTATGAAAATTGCTTTTAAAAAGACGGCACGGGTATCATCAGCTTTCCACTGTGACATAATGCCATTTTAATTTCTATAATAGTTTTAATTGTCAGTGGCCCCGCTGTGCATTAATCATTTAATTGTATTGTCTTTTTCTGCTGCAAACACCTACACCCCCTGAACACCCACACGCTTTCCCGCCCCGGCTTTGAAAATACAAATCACAATCAGCACTATCATCTTGAGAGTGATGAGAGACGGAGAAAACAAAAAACCAAGTTAGAGGCGTGATTCGAAGTTCTGAGACGGCGGCGGCGGATAGGCGCTCTTTGTCAGAGGTTTTTCTGCGGAGGGAATAAACCGTGTTTGGACGACGTGTGACCTTTTATTGGATATTTTAATCTGATATTTGGTACAAAAACCACTGAAGCAGATGAAAAATGAAGGTTTATTCTCATTTTGTGCTGTTGATTTTAACAGAATAGAGGCGTCATCGCTCAAAGTCGCACTGAATACAGGTAGAACTTTGAGATATCGAACTACTAGAAATAAAGATAAATTTAAAAAAACACAGAAAAAAGAGAAATAATTTGCATTTTCTTGCATTTACGGACAAACTACAGGCCCGTTTGGGTTATTTCTGCTGAGATAGAATATTTTAAAAACCCAGACAGCAGCTTTGCATGACTACACAGAAAGGTCAAAGGTCAAGGACACGGCACAACTCTCCAGAGAAGAATAGTCTTTGTGGCTGTAGTGACCTCCTGTAATCTCTGAAGAAAGAAACAAGATTGAAAACTGATAATTGGCTCAGAGCTTCTTTTTTTTAAATATTTTGCTTTGTTTGTTCATTTTAAAGAAAAAACCTGACTGAGATCAAATGATTGCAGCTAATTTCTGCTTTTATTTTTCGTAACGGTGATAATTACGCTGGTACTTGACACAAAGACATGTCAGAAACAGAAAACAGATAAATAAATTAAAAATTTTCTATGTTCTTAGACTGTACCTGTGTTTTTTAATCCACATTTAAACAGCGAAACACACAAACAAAAAAAAGTAAAACAGCACTGCGTGTAAAATCAAACAGTCAACATGTGAATTTATTCCCTGTTTTCTACATGTGGAGCCGTACAGCAGCAGGAGCAGCATGAGAGGAGAAAGTCTGACTGACAGCCTTGAGCAGCCCTCCACCGTCTCCTCCATCGCTCCTCGAGAGGGAGGAGGTCAAGTGTACCCCCTCAAACAAACACACTCGGATGCCCATGCAGAACACCTTGCCAAGCCTTTTAGCCACAGCTATTTTTCTTAAACTCATGTCGTCAAGAGCACCAGAGGCATCTCTCAGCCTTGAACTTCCGAGGGGTGAAGTGGGCTGACAACCAGGCAGGAAAATATATCTGTGTTAGGCGGATCAGGTGTGCTCCCCCCCGTGAATACATTTAATGCCTCAACCTCCAAATTTCTCCTTTCTTGTCCGTTCTGAAGAGAGGAAAAACATTGTACCAACGTTTATATGCCACCAAATTAGTTGGAATCCTGTCTTATAGAAAAGGGCACTTCAAATCCTCGAAGATCAGCCTCTTTCAAAGCACAACAGAACCTTTTCAAACAGAAATATGAAGCTTTTTTTTCATATCTAAGCCTACGTTTTGCTGCATGACCCCATGATCTTTGTTTATGTGGCAAAGGCACCTACGTTTTTTATTATTATTATTATTATTATATATATTTTTTGTTGTTGAAGTGTAGCAGAGAGGAGACTGTTGCGCTGAAAGCACAAACAGGTGGCAGACGCCGCGTCGCTGGAGAATGGACAGACATTTTTGAGCTTGCAGGTCAACTTTTTAATCAAGCCGCGAAAGAAAGAAAACATAACTTAACTTTGAATCTGACTTCTAAAAGTTAAACGTAACTTTTAATCTCTCCGCGGAGCTCCGGGTCACGGAGAAATGTGCGACTCCGATTTGATTAAAACAGCCTCATATTTCTGTAAGATTAGCTCTGAAATCATTAAGTGATGGTCCATGAAGTGTTGGCTAATCACATAAACGACTGGTGACTTCAAATCATCGTGACTCATGCATTAGCATTTGTTTTGTCGCCTTATTATAAGTTTTTACCAACTTTTAATTCAAGTAAACTCAGCGGCTCTTGATAAAGTTTCTTATACAAAAAGATGAATAAACTAACCAAAAGTTCATAAATCTGCACACGGACCGACTGAGCTGTAATTTGAAGGCACTTTTAAATCACATTTAATTAAAAACATTAACTTTAAAATGCCTGCTTAGCTCGTAAAAGTTTTTACGACTTTTATTGAAATTAAAGACTCTCCAAGTTAATGTGAGTTTATGAGGTCAGTTTGCTCTGTTCTTGAATCATTTTGATAATTAGCACATGTCCCACAAATACAGTGCGGCCGCAGCGCTCCCACAAAAAGACTTTCTGTTAGTTTCTCGTGGAGCTTTATTACCGTGCCGCACATTGACAGCCATTAAAGTTGCAGAAGAATCATCTGCAACTTTGAGCACGGAGCCACTATGAAGGTTTCTTTAGAGGGACTGACGTGACCAGGACCAGGCGCTGTCACTCAAGAGTGCCGAGAAGGACGCGGAGAAAGAAAAGGAAAAAGTGTGTGTGTGTGTGTGTGCGTGTTTGTGTGCCTGTAGAGAGAGAGAGAGAAAAAGCAAGTGGAAGACAGAAAAGTACACTTGATGGAGAGAGGATTTACAAAAGACTTGACCTTGGTGAGTTTGAATTATATGACTCTGTGGAAGGGCCACATACTCTTCGTCTGAGCCTTTCTTTTCAGCTGACAATATTAAAAAAACATTATGGCAATTTGTTAACACTGTCTCCAGGTCAAAGGGTTGAGAGGTCTCTTTACATACACGGAACGAAAATGGAAATACTGTTTTTTTTTATGACTGCATAAGGAACAAGACCTGAGTGACAGCCTTTTATTATTTATATAGCATCAATGGCATCCTGATGAATGCCTGGCCTGTGACCAGTTCCTACACAATTGTGCCACCTTCTGGAATAAATGGGAAAATCTATGAAGGACGGAGAAAGATTCCTTTTAAAATTTGTTTGTTTGTCTCCTCTCTTGTGAATTTCACAGATTCTGAGTCGGGGTCTTTCTTTCCGGCTTGCTGCAGCTTTTATATCAAAGTAAAATAAATAAAACACTGCATTAAATTGATGAATAATAATTTCTGGGAAGGCAATTCCACTTTGTTTCACTTGGTACTAATTACATGTAAAAAAAAATAAAAAAAAATAGCAGGACCCTATAATCGTAATTGGTACACTACCAAGTAATTAACCTCTGTTAATTGCTAGAGAGTCATTAAGTCGGTGCACAGCGGGTCAGCTCAACATGCAAGGATGTGAAATTTGTCATAAAATAAACTTTCCAATAATAAATGAACATTTATTTGGGTGGAGCTCGTCCTGCCAGGAACAAATTAACAGCTCTTTCAAAAGAAACTTTGAAAATTAACAATTTCTTTTTGGATTACTGACTAAATAAAGCTGCTATTTGCAGAAAGTCTCATTTCCAAACAGCCTGATTTCATTAAAATATTTGGATTTCATCTGTATCGTCCCCACAGTTGGTTTGGATGGATATATTTCTATGTTATATTTCTATTTGGGGGGTTTGCGTTGCTTTCAGGAAGGCGGATGTGTGTGTGTGTGTGTGTGGGCACTCGTGAAAGCGTGGCTGTATGGATGACGTGTTTGTGTATTTGGGGTTGCGGGGGCCGGGGAGACCGAAAGAGAAGATTGGGGAGTGATTCAATCGCTACACAAATGGATTTGGCTAATAGAAGGAGCCTCTGATCCTGACTGGTGCACAGCTGGAGCTCCCCTAATTGGAGAGGGTGAAGAGTGGAGAAGAGAGTGGAGAGAAAAGAGAAAGAGAGAATATGGCCCCCAGAGAAAATGCACCTCTGCTGTAACACTATTGACTCGACGAGGATCATGCCAAACATTAACGCCGGTGAAAAAGGACACGCGCCTGGAAAGAAAGCCGCGTGGAGACTCATCGCGGCTCTGTGTTCATATTCTCACCTTGAAAAGCAGCTCAATCAGTTTCTGTGTAATCATTCCCTGTGTTTTAAATATCTGATGAAGGGTGATGAAGAGAGCAAAAAGTGGCCAGCTCTCTAACCCACTTCACATCAGCAAGGACCATTAGAGAAATAACTCAGCCTGATAGGTGAAAACAGGAGCCTTATAACCATTTACCAGCACTGAGTGCTCACCACTTTTTTTTTTTTTTTGCCAGCGAGCCGCGTCCATTGTTAAAAGAAATCAAGATCCAAGCATGAGATGCACTGTTACTGATGACCTCCCTCGTTATCGTGCGGCTCTGAACTAGTTAGAAGTAACAAATGTCAGACTAATTGAGGCAAATATGGAATGAATTCACTCTTAAATTCCTGAAGAGATTACAAAGAGACGAAAATCATTGTCGGGACGATTTCCCATCGCTGTCGCCTTTGTGAGAGCGCACACAAAACATCTGACAGAGGCTACAACTACGAGTCCATTATCCTTTATATGAATCCACTAATGCTGCACAAAACAGAAAAGGAGAAGCAGAACCCACCGCAGATTTTAGATCCCAGTGAAAGAGGCCGAAGCAGAATTATGTGAGCTGTATAGTGAGTAAACAGGTGCAAAATACACAACTTCTAGTCAAGCCTGCAGCCGGAAACAGCATAAAAACCTGTGAGTGAAGTCTGTTCTGTTTATAATGATCAGTCAGACCACACGGAGCAAACAAGGTAATCTGAGTGAAAGTTTGTTCAAGTGTCAGATGATGGAAATCAGAATTCCTTCTCTGATTTTGAGGCACTAAAGGATAAAATATGTTTAACACATATAAACTTCAAAAATCATCTTTTCAATAAGAATTCTCCAAATTAAAATGCCAAAATATGCAGTTTGTTAGTTCGCCGTCGTCCTCCAGAACGACTCGTGAGAAGTGTTTTCTGATCCGACGCCGCCGGGGTTCATTTTAGGCACGGGAGGAAAAAAAAAAAAAATTGCTACTTTCTTTAAGTGTTAGGGGACCTTTGTTGTCATGGTTACAAAGATAACCATGTGGTTAAGGTTTGGGGAATGAAACAGGAAACAAACAGCAGTCTGCCGCTTTGTTGACCCGATGAACGAGAGTCGGAATTCACGATCGCAGCTCGAGTCGCTCTAACGTGACGTTTTGGGGTTTTTTTTTAAGGAATTTTCTGAAACGTCAAATCTTGTTTGTTTTTTTGACCAAACTTCCCGAACGTGACGTCAGTTATTTAGAGCGAGGAGTGTTAAAGTGAAGACTTGTGTTTGTGTGCAAACATTACAAAGAATGATTGTAAGAGAGGAGAACAGGTGTCTGAGGAAGTGTGTGTGAGAGAGAGAGAGTGTGTGTGTGAGGCAGACAGTGAGAGATTGTGTGTGTATTCTAAAAGCAGGGGGTCTCTTCCAATCGGCCAAAACACAAAGAGCTGCTCAGCGTGAACACACCAGGGGGGCTCTTAGGAAACCCATCAGCTCACAGGGAAAGGGCAGAGGAAAGACTTACATATAGGAAACAGGCTGTATAGGAGGAGCACACACACACACACACACACACACACTCACCCCTTGTCTAAGGTTTCCTACTGTAAAAGTTTGCAGCAACACGGAGACCTGACTCTGGCGACACACCTCCACAGACTTCCAGGCCTAAAAAATATCTGTACAGCACGTGTCGGAGCTGCGCCCCATGCCGCCAGGTGACAATCCACAACCCTGAGATCAGATCAACATATTAGTGTACAAACACACACAGATTGTCAGATCTCGCGGGGACACTCACACACAGAGGCAGGACGGCAGACCCTCCCACCGTGTTCCCATTGTGGCGGCCATTGTAACAGTTTTGTCTGAGCCATATGGGCTGGTTTAGGGGATGTGGACCCCCGGCAGCTGAGGCTTTGTCCCCGTGTCACAGAGGTCGCTGGGATTGTGTTCCCAGCTAATTCCCTCTTTCAGGGACTGCAGATCAGAGTCTATAATGATCTGGGCGGCCTAGCACAGGGATTACTGCTGCTGCCTCTGACATCAACAGGCTTGTGTGTGTGTGTGTGTGTGTGTGTGTGGGTTGGCGGTGAGAAAGAGAGCGAGATGACATCTTAAGATGAAACATTGTCGCTACTCCTTAACAACAGGAATCAATTGATTCCCCCCTCACACCAAACCCACCCACCACACCGAAATAGATCCACCCCACCTCCCAAACACACACACACACACACTCTGAGTTTTCCACCTCATTTCCCTCAATCTAGCTTAGGCAAACATTATTAGCAGAGAAAGTGAAGGCAGTGAAGGGAAAGTAATAGGTTCTTGTGTCTTCACTGACCTCCGCTGTCATCATATGGTTTACAAATTACAGAGGACTGTCTGGATATTTTGACTTACACCTTCAGTGTGGCTGCTTCTGTCACACTGCGACTGATTAATACATCATGTAAATTTGATTATCTGTTGTTCCCTATCTGTCATTACGAGTACGGCAAGTTTTATAGCAAAGCAACAAAAGCACTCTTTATGCAGAATAACTGTCTGCGTTACAGTATTATATATTCTGTTAAGAATGCACTAATACTGACGCATTACCCCTGTATGGTTAAGGTGAAGCTAGTTTCATCTATTTTATATCAGAGCTGTGAAGAGTCAGTCAACAGGAAATTTAAAATGATGATCGGCGGCGAGTTCCAGCTCATCATTTCAGAGGATTTGCAGGTTTTATTGCTGTTTTATGGGATAATAACCTGAAAATCTAGTTACATAAATACTAGTTACAGCCCTTATTTATGCAGTGTTGGGTGGTTTCATGTATTGTGTAATGATGATATTTTGCCCACCAAAACTGGATTTCGGAGGCAGATATCAGAGTTCATATATATTTTTTCATGTAATCTAAAAAAAGTTTAAGAAACCAAACCAAATTACATCAAATCTAAGTATGACACCTCCATACTGCGATATCTTGTTATTTATTGGCCGACAGAGTACACAGAAATACAGATAAGCTAATATCTGCCGATTTTATTGATATACTGGCCTGGCAAAAATAATCTGTCTACCTCTAAGTGTAAAGCTAAAATAGACGTATACTCAAATAAATTAAAAAATATTCATCTGTAATCATATTGTAGCACGCTGCTTATCTTTAAGAATGTCTTGCTTCATGACGTGAGATCATAAAAGGACTTTGGCTCCATCACAAGCTGAAGCACTCACTGAGAACGGCTCCAACAGAAAAGCCTGTTTTTAAATGAATGGATATTATAAAAAGGGTATATCAATTACTTCCAGGAAAAAAACAAACAAACTACAGCGCGCGGCTGAATCCGCACACGGTACGCTGCTGCTGCTGGATTGGACTGAATTGGATTGGATCGCCGGGTACACTTCGACAAAACAGGAAACCAACCTGCGTAATCAGATATATGTGGTCTGAAGAAGAGAGACATCTACATCCTAAATGAAGAGCACTCACACACATACATGCTGAAGAGGAAGCATCCCACTCTTCGTGAAGCCCTCAAACGCTTGATAAAGAGGACTTTCAACAAGGCAGCTGAAAACAAAACTTGTTTGCTTTCCTTCATTCCACTTTTAATTTTCTGCTCTCATTTGTTTCTGTAGGCATATTTCCATATTTTATTCTCTTTCTTCTTTCCCCCGGTGAAAGGGACTTTCATTGAAATTCATGCTCTCAAGGACCAGCACCGATGCAAGGCCAGAAAGATAATAGGGCGACCTATTTACCCAGCAGTTTTATTTATCCTCCCCTCCTTCCCTCCCCCTCTGCTCCCCCCTGGCTTTGGATTGATGACGGTCACTGCAAGATGACAGCTGTCTCCTGTGCATTAGCATTGCAAATGAAATAGAAGAAGAAGAAGCAAAAAAAAAAAAAAGCAAGAAGTGGAGCTTCAGCGTGTGTGTGTGTGTGTGTGTGTGTTGAGCTACAGGCCTGTAGCCCATCAGCATCCTGACCAAGTGCTGCCAGGATACAGCAGCTGACAGAGGGAGACATGGGGACAGCGGCCGTGTCGTCAGCGGCTTTGACAAAAACAGATTTCTAAGACAGTCCAATCAGCCTTTTGAGTGTGTTTTATGTATTATCCTTGATGAGTTCAGAGACCAGCGGCTGCACGCTCAGATGAAGTTTGTTTTTTGGATCGGGGTTGGCATGTGGAGCCGATACAGCCTGTGTAGTCGGTATCATAGCTAAATTTAGTTGCAGTTACACTGAAGAGAGTTTGGAGCTTCTTCAGAGGACACGCATAAAATATGAATAACAGGAAGTAATGTGATTTATGTCAAAATGGCTGAAAATCTAATGAGATGCAAATGGGCGTGGTCATGTTTTGTTTTGCATTTATCTGCTCAAAGAGTGAAATCTATAAATTTGGTTTCATAATGTTTGCCCCGTAGATTTGCATTAATTTGACAGAATACCAGTCAAATATTTATCTACACACAGACGGCCAATCAAGCCGTAACATCAGCCAATCAGCAGCCTGCTAAACTCATGGACGTGGCACAACATGCCAGCTGCATGAGCATCTCGTTTTTTTACAGGTAAAAACTACATAAAACTACGTAAAAGCTACAATCTGTTACAATAAATACCTCCATGTTCCAGAGGAAATGCGGCACAGCAGAGACTAGAGCATCTGTGACGCTGTAGTCGTGCAGTGTTGTTGTATTTTGGCTGGTAGCTTGTTGATCAAGCATCAGAGAAGCGCCGCTAAACTAACATCAGGTCGAAGGCAGGACCAGAAACATAACAACTGAGCTCCTATAATGAAAATCTGGATCCCAGGAAACCAGAGAAAAGATTTTTTTCCCCGTAGTTCATGAGCTACTGTTGAAGCTATTTCTTCCAGTTGGTGGGTGAAATTCTAGGAAACCCTGCGTTGCCTTTGACGTTTCTGTTTTTTGAGATACACGACGCTCGTCGGCTCGTTGTTCTTTGGTATCGTGGGCGGTCGGGCTCTGGATTGATGTGGTGATCATTAATGGGAACTCACATAATAGGTCTGCTTGTTGATGGTCAGTTATTCAACTTTTGTTAAGTTTGTGGGGACGGTCAATCAATGCTGGTTTATTGATTCTTTTTATTCGTAAAAATGCAATGCTGCAAGGACTCTGCACTCATTGTACTGAAAGAGAACCACATGTGGGCTCAGAGAAAATGCATTTGCTTTGGCCATGTGATGAGTACAGCTGTTTTAAAACAGGATCGATTAATAACGTATTAACCCGGCCTTCAAGCAGTTATGTATGTTGGTATCCAAGGACGAATCTTATTAATATCACTTCTGCACGGAGGGCAATACAGGTAGGTGATTGTTACAAACCCCCGCAAAGAAATATTGTCATGGTTACCGGCGAGCAGTTCAGACAAAGCCGCATGTATCCTCATGGAGTAATAACTCAAACACACACATGCACATGAATGCATAAGCAGGCGCACAAAAATCAGAGCCAGAGACACAAAGGCAGCGCTGTGGGAGAGGCGGACAGACAGACGTGAAAGTTTACATGGGAGATAATTCAGGATGTGATGCTCAGTTCAGTGTCGTTCTTGTTTAGTGTGGCACTCTGGATCGGCAGCAGTAGAAAGTAAGAAAGTACTGACTCAAGTACCCCTTTGAGATACTTTACTCCTCTACTGTTCCACATGCTACTTCACCAACACAAGCGAAATACTCAAAAATCGCACACGTTCTCCTGAAATGAAACTCCGAGCCCTCGTTGACCGTGCAAAGCACTCACCACAGCACACAACCCCGGCTTCACCCGAACCAAGCGGCAAGCGGCAAACTCTGCGGCTGGGAAATGAAGCCGAAAAAACTGTAACTCGAGCCGCTGCTTGAGTCTGGCTGCAGAACATTTCATCATCCATAAGTCCCCATGTTCAAAACTTCACAGCAGAAATAAACATGTTTACAGCCTGGTACAAAAAACTGTTTTGGTCTCTGTAGCTAATTTCCCCGTTCATGACAACTGTACTGAGGGTGAATTTATACACAACTCACCTGTTCACATTATATTTAAGCAATATTACAGAGAGTGTGTGCTTTATTGGCACGACAGAGGCACAATTACAATTAATAACTTAAATAGAAAATATAATCAAAAGACCTTCATGATTTGGGGCAATTTGCTCTCAAAATAAACATTTCTTTGCTCATCTTCCTGCTCTGAGCTCCGTTTCTATGGAGATACACGGAGTCTGACTAATACCTGGAAAACAATCAGTGACAGCAGTAGACAGTTCACCACTCCAGCAAGTAGCCCGAGCCTCAGTAACGACCTTTCTAGTCCCGTCAAAGCTTCTAATCACTAAACTGCTAGTTCAGTCTTGTAGTGACTCAGACACCTGCTGACACAGACTTCTCCACGCACAGACTGACCTCCTGACTTGCATTGAAACATGCATTTTGAAGCTCGCGCCGTATCTGCGTGACTCACCTGCACAGGTGATGGTGGATGATCCAAACATTTCCGGTAACTCCACAGCGTCGTTAAGTCCAAAAGTCAGAACGTGTTGAACAAAGATGGATGGAATCAAAACGAACATGTTTGTATCTAGCTGAATATTCCTCTTCAGTCCACTTTCAGTCTTTAGAAAATATTTCCTCTGCGCTCGCTGAAATGTTTGATCTCCCACGTGCTGCACACAAACGAGGCGCACGAGGCGGTCTAACAGCTGCGCAGCACAGAATATTCATTCAAGAAATTATAAATTCAGATTCTTCACTTTATTAAAACTGACTTCCAGTGGACTTATTCATATTTATTGACATGTTTTCTATTCTGAGGACGCGTCAATGTGCAGATGGCGGAGTGATATTTCCAGTGATGAGTCAGGTGTGCTTTGAGTTTGGTTGACCAATCAGATTGCTCGGTAGTGGGCGCTTTGACTGACAGGTAGGTGCTGTTACAGGTGGCTTGTTTGACCCGAACAGGAAGCCACTGCTCTGCTGATGTCTACTAGCTCAGCTGAGATGTGGAAGAAGCAGGAGAGCCAACATAGGTGGCCTCATAAACCTGTGGGTCACATCACACACACACGCTGTCATTGACCTGAACTCATCCACTTTACTCCTCTCTGGCCCCAGATACAGATTACTTTGTATCATTGTCCTTAACAAATGGTAGCAATCATACAGACTGAAAACAATCTATCTGTGTGCCTCCGCCATAGGTTTGCTACACAGAACTATCTGGAGCTGCTGAACCATACCTGGAGCTCATGATGCAGCTGCAGGTTCAGACCACTGTGGTTCAAGTGCATAGCTTGAAGCCCGACAAGATGGATTCTCAGACAATCCTTCGAGTCCAGCTGGATTTGTGTTCATGTTTACATGCCTCTACAGTTCAGAAGAAAAGTAAAATAAAATATCCTTTTGGGTTGTGACTGCTTACAAAAAAAGCAGCGTCTAATTGGCCCTTTTCAGATATTTCAGAAGTAGTTGTTGATCAGAGTTGTTGTTCCACCAAAGATTGATTGTTTTAGTCATATTTTAAAACACATAAAAATACTTTTAAAGATCATTTGTGTGTGAATGTTTCCCCCCGTAACCCGTATGAGGATAAGCGGTCATTTTTATGAAATACTTCTGATCATTTTGGTGATAAAGTACTTCTAGGTCTTGGAATACTTTTACAGTGAAGCACCTTCCATCCCCGTTAATGAGAGTTACCTGAGAAAGATCAGCGATGTAGCTTCTCTGCTTGAGCCCACCTCAGATTTCACGCTGCCAAAGAGACGCACAGAGGAAGGACAAGTAAACTGGCTCAGTCCTTTACAAATGCTAGAGTGGCCATACTCCCACTGCCAGTCCCTCACACAGGACCACAATTAAATTCTTCACCCACTCATTCTTTTCCTCTTTTTTGTCTCTCGAGAAGACACCTCACTTGAGAAACCACTGAGGCTGCTTTTTAAAGGTCCCTGTGTGGCAGGGTGACAGAGGACACCACTCTCTGCCTTTTCTCTCATTTGGAAAGACCCAGCGAAATTGAAAAGGGGGTCCTCAGCTCCCTCCCAGAAGACCCTCTCTAGCTCTGATCACCCCACCCCACCGTCCCCGCCTCGGCCTGGGTGGACTCCCTCGGTCGGTTCTCAGACCTCCCCTGTCTGCGTGATACCAGCGGTATTGTGAGACGCTGACAAAGAACAGGAAGCCTGGGGGTCGGCGGGGCAGGCCTGAAGGTCAGCTCAATCAGTCTCTGTATGATGGATGCAGCACGGGGGCCGGGTCACCTGAAATGCAGCAAACAAGATTGGTCCTTCGGCAGCTTCTGGGCTCTTTAAATCTCCCTCTCGCACCACACAAACACACACAGTTACTGTCAGCTACACACACACATCTGAAACTTGTCAGATCATTTATGAGCGTACCTTTACACAGAATATAAACCAGCAACCTCAGCAGTCAACTACCAGCTCAAGACACAAAAACCTGCACGTCGTCCACTAAAACTACAGTAAGTATCTCCAAATCGTGGATATGTTATGAAGACGTGCAGTGCAAAGACAAAAGACTGTTGAGTTTATCAAATGTAATATTTTGTGTTTCACACCACATTAAACTTGACTAAAAGAAGACGAAGAAGAAGAAGAAAAGGTTTACTGCAATAAAATAAATAATAAAACTGCAAGGTTAAACATCACGGGTGGGAAGATGTGAAGTGATTTGACTGAATAGATCCTTCAATAGGAAATATACTGATGAATTTAAAGGATAACTCTGAACTATATTTCACATAATTAGCCATAAACTGGAGGAGCTGCTTTACAGGAAGAAATACAAGAAAAATAAATATATGTAAGAATATAAAATATAAAGTGGAGATGTTCACAGACGTTCTTCTCTTACCTTCTTTAGTCACACACTGATGTAAGTTCTATGAATTTTAATATTATGGGAGTCCTCTGCACTGTGTCAGTGGGTGGGAGGAGATGAGTGTGTGTGTGTGTGTGTGTGTGGAGGGGTGTCCATCGTCGTCAAGGAGACCCCTGTGTGTGGGAAGCAGTCCAAACATGAGAGGGCTGAGTTTACTGACTCAAGGTGACATGGGCCGAGGGCACAACAGCACACAACAGGGGTTGGGGGGTGGGCAGGGGTGGGGGGGGGACAATGGCCGCTCCATTAGTGCTAATGGGGGACACATGTAACAGGATTAGGGTGAGGACACCTGGGTGTGTGTGTGTGCGTGTGTGTGTGTGTGTGGGGGGGGGGACCACATGGGGAGATGGTACACAAATCCCACCCCCCTAAAAAAAATAAAAAACCCTCCCCTGTCCTGTCCCACTCCATCAAACTCACACAAAACTGGAGCTGCCAGCCCGCCGTGACGTTTTCTAACCTGCAGAAAATCTTCACACACTCTTAGTAAAAGTCACAATAATACGCCATAAAATACAAAAACATGTAAATGCAGTGAAGAAAGTATAAAATATGCATTATATATCATTTTATTAAATATACATTGACATATGAGCTTTATTTAATGTTGTAGTTGGTCATGGTGGAGTTAATTTGAACTATTTCATCCACTTTTGGGCAATTTAATCTTCAACAAAGCTGAAAAGCCTCTTGTAATTCCACAGTATACAGTGGAGTACTTGTATAAAAGTACAATATTAATTTCCGTCGTCATGAACTTAAGTACAGCACTTGAGTAAACGTAGTACCACATCTGGTAATTAGATCAAATCAGCATATTTGATTATTTTATTCATTTAAACTGGTCAAATATTATTTATTAAATCGAGTTAATAAAGAAACATCTGGTCCAGTGACTGGAATGATGTGATCTTTGTTTAATTAGTTAAATCTTAATGATACAAAACGATTTAAAAGTTATAAAAAAGTTTGAGATCCGTACAGTACATCACCACATCGTCACAACTCTCGCCTTCCTCGCAGCAATGTGAATCAAACGGAAATAAATCTGAGGCCGAGGTTAATGAATCTCCATTGGTGCACTGTGAATCTTCCCCGGTCGTCCCACCCCTCCATCCCTCGCAGCTCATCCCTCATCCCCACTTTTCCGTCTCCCCCTTCTGCAAATTCCTGAACTCTGCCCAAGACGCCCAGTCAATTAATAAGACATTGTCTCCTCCCCTTGGAGCCCGTGCACAAGAGGCCACCCAGGAGCCAGCGGGCCTTCCCTCTAAAGCTGCTTCACTGGTGGCCTCCAGGAATGCCAATCGCTTTGGGAACAGGCAGGACGGGGTTGGATGGGGTTGAGGTGGGGGTATGGGAAGCTGGATAATAGAAACAGCCCCATCATGCTCATGTGCTGGGGCAAACCAGTCAAAAATTGGAGGGCAACAAAAGGAAATGCGTTCCACTCCCAAGGATCGGAGGCACTTCACCCCTCTACAGTCTGGCTTAAACCCCGCCCTCTGAAACACACAAGCAACTATGCACACACACACACACACACACACACACACACTCATTGATTTTGCCATACTTGAGAGAGCACTGCATTGGCTTACATTCGCTTCCTACTGGTTTAGTAAACTCCAACCTTAAACCTGCTCTTAACCAGTGAGTTAAAAATCACGATGAGACCTGGCTGAAACGTCTGCACGGGACTGGAGCGCTGTCAGGAGGCAGTCCAAACTAGACCACCACCACACACTCATCAAAACCCAGCTCGGAGTCCTCCATCATGTCCTGTCTCAGTCTGCATTCATTTCTCAGCAGCCCCCCCCCCCGCCTTTTGAGGAAATGCCCTCTGGGAGGAGGTACAGACGACGAGACAAGTCGTTTTCAGCCCACAGAAGTCTTCCTAATAATTTATGTCTGATTTTTAGGTTAGGTTATCTGTCTATCGACACCCAGGCCAGTGGACAGCTACCTAGCTTACCTACCTACCTTCACTCGTGCTGCTGGAACATCAACTTCGATTCGTACATCTACAAATGTAATTATATTTATATTTATATTTTATCAGTCAAATGTTGGCGCCTGGTTGCAGTCCAGAGAAGAGTGCGAGTGCCATGCTGAAATTAGCACACCACCGTGAACTACATAGACGTGTAGTAACTGACGGTAGCACAAGATAAAAAGAGCTAGGTCATTTCTAAATGTTGCTGCTATTAGCTCAGTTAAATTATTCACAGTAAAACAAAGTGAATTTGGATTTTATTGCTTCTTCTTTTTATCTGTAAGAGGAAGTAGATTGTGTCATTTCCTCTTTCAGAAGTTGCATATTTAGGCAAAAACATGCTTCCAGTTTTGTGACGACACGAAGGAATTATTCATTTTCTCACACTGGTGTGGACGAACTGCACGAGGACGCATGTCACACACGTCTTCTACCCCAACATCAGCTTGTATGAATATGAATTCACTTTTTGAGTGAATTAATGTGATTAAAAATACCTTGAAATCAAATCTCTTGGTCATAAAATCATCACGCTGAGAGAAACTTGGCTGTAAATCATCACAGAGGTTTACTGACACCTGAAGAGAGAGCCTGCAGAGGAGACGTCAGGCAGCGGAGGAGAGTCTTTTCGACAATAGATGTCGACGTGAACGAGAACAAAAGTGAAATTGTTTGGAGGGCTTTGAAGGTGAACAGAAAAGGGTTTCCATTAAAGGGCGGAATTATGCTTCATCGCTGAATAAACAAGGGCTCACATTGTCTTGACTTCACTGCTGAAAAGTCTCATTTCTTACATTTCAGAACTGCATCATCCATCTCTGCCCTGTTGGCATACTTTTCTTTTTTTGAGTCGAGTCGCAAAATATTTGGGTGTATTTTTATCCCGATGTATTAGCTGATGGATTTAGTGATGGATTTTAGAGTGCCTACTCTCCATCAGCAATGCTTGACCACACGCATTGTTTAGTAATGGATAGCATGTTAATGCAGAGAGATTTCAAAGAAAAGACACACACACACACACACAAGACACAGCGTAATGAGCTTCTCCCGCTGAGCATCTCATATTGACATCCACATGGCAGAATTATCCCGGCAAAAGTGCTCTGTAAGTGCACCGTGTGTGCTGTCGCATATAGTAGCAAGTGGGGTGAAACAACAATAAGTGGACTGCAAGCCATGCATAAAAATACGCTTTGTTTTGTAAATACTGTGCATTAGTGTCAGTCTGACTGTAGCTTGTATTATCAGCTCATCTTATCTGTCGTGATCTATATCACAGCAGCAAAATATTGAGACGTTTATGAAATTAGGTGTCAAAATCAGGTGAAAATGAGCCGTCTCAGCTGCTGAAGGTGACGTGACTAACTCTGAAACACTGAGCTGAGATGAATTCATCTCTAGCTCTCCGCTCAGGGTGGCCTCAGCGTGTCATCGAGCCGCCCTCTAAGGACCGCCCACAAAATGACTGAAGACTTAAAACAGTTTGAACATCAACTATTTTCCAACATATTTCATGTATTTTGAAAGAAATTACACAGACTTTAATGTAGTCAGTGTTTGCGTGAATGTCACTCACGCTCACGCAGAAGACCTCTGACCTTTTCGATGCATTGATTCAAACCCTCTCTGGAGACGACCTCACCCAGGTGTGGACTCTAAGTTTGGTTTGACCTGCTCAACACCAAAAACTCAAAACTTACTTCCCCCGAAGAGCAGATGACTTTGACAGGAGCAGTCAGTGTCCGGCCGCTCGAGAGCCGAAGAGCGTCCTCTCCTGTCAGTGCACGGTAGTACACATTGTGGGTTTTTACTCTTACACCTGCGCCAATGAGTTGAGTCACTGATTAGTGGACTAATGGTAGAAAGGTGATCGGAAACTACTTTAATAATCAGCTCCTCTGCTGGTTTTCTACGACAGATCTATGATCTAATAAATATCTTACTTTTGGGCTGTTGGGAGGACAAAACAAGCAGTATGAAAGGTCAGTTTTAGGTCTGAGAAAATATTTTAGCGATCAAACGATCTATAAATTAATAGAGAAAGTAACTGACGTTTAAAAATAACCATTAGCTGCAGCCCTAGTGCAGAAACAAATATGTAATAGTTGATTTGTTTTATTGCGACATGTGACAAACAGTTCAATATTTTCTAGAGCCCTTAACCTCGTCACAGACATGACACTCACAAACACAAACAGAGCTCATTTATCATTATTTTTAAATAATTCCCAACTCGTGACTCACATTTCCAGCTCTTACCTCTATTTTAATCAGAGCAGATCAATAATAGAACTTAGCCTGGTACACAGACATGAATCTCTAGTCCTACTAGACATAATGAAGCATGTTTAACACATATTTGATTCATCTACGACTAAATCATAGAGGCTGACTGGAGTTCATGCTGTTCTCAGAGTGGTACTTTATTAAACACTGCCATCTAGAGGCTGTCTGCTGAAAGAAACGTTTCCAAGTCTTTAGGATACAATTTTTAAATATGAAAAAAAAACAAACACCTAATTTATTAGTCAAGATCAATAAATGAACAGGAAATCGCACATTTATTGTCCTTCTGACGACTCTTACACACACACACACACACACACCGTGGTATCACAAAATATCTTCAGTAATGATGGAATACACGTGAAAATACAACGAAGCCAAAGATCTATTTAAAAAGACTCGCCGTGAGCGCTGTCAGGTTATTAAATGTACAGATGTATTCAGCCAGCAGGTAAAGCATTTACTGAAGCAAATCAAGTTTGTTTTTTTCCTCCGGTGCCTAAAGAGACCTGAATGATGATGTTCACAGTGCCCTAAAGAAGCAGGTGTGCTATCTGTACAGTACAAGTACTACCCGGTGTTGAGGTTTCTATTCTTAAATATGGTCTTACAAATGTTGGTCATCTACACAAACAGACGGACGAATAAGCGGAAACATCTGAACCTGCACGAAGTCGAACAGGTTTCTTTTTTTTTTCTTCTCTTTTACATAAAAATCAGTTGCATGATTAAAATAACACACGAGTGCAAAGTTTTGCCCTTAAAGCTCGATTGCGTGTTTTCAAACTAATATTGACTGAAAGGGATTCACTGCTACAGTACTTCTTTTTTCAGTGACCACACATGACATGGACAGAATGAATAAAGACACGGGCGGGAATCGAGCAGTAGCACATGCATGGAAAGTGTCAGGCTGGCGTGAACACTAAAACCTTTTTAATGTGGCATTAATCTGTTAAACAGTAGAGGAATACCGGGCTGAGCAAACCTAAGAATAAATTCAAAAACATGTTCACAAACGCATCCTGCAGCTGCTTCGACGTCTCCGGCAGGGTCACGGATCATTAAAAAGGTCAGTTCACACAATTAGATAAACATACAGTGTTTTTCTGACGAGCTGCATCAAGCTTTGGTTTTATGTGACACATCGGTCTATGAAATTCCCGCTGCGGCCCCGATATAACGGAGGTTTGTCTGCGATGCTCCCATCATTGAGACATTTACAAACTCTAACGACGTCCGAGTTGGAGAATCAACACTGTCACACATCCCGTGAACTGCTTTCTCCCAGAGAAAAGGTTCCTGTGATTACCGTGTTCTGTTTGAGCAGACTGACCCTTTAAAGCAGTGTTTCCCACAGTCAGATACATGTTCAGATAAACACGCTCTTAATTAAATAAAACTAGATTTGAACTATTTTTTCTGGAGTTTTTTTGGGAAGTTTGAATTCATACGACTACTTAAAGTGACAGCAGCTGGACATTTAAGCCACTTTCACAACTTTTCTGCTTGTCGGCTGACTAGTTGTCACTCACTCAACCAATCAGAGCAACTGGTAGACCAATGCATGGTGGCTGTGCCAAGCAGAGATGAGGAGCGGGCTAGAGAAGTCTGGTTAACCTCTAAATCCACACCGCCAGATGTGTGAAATTGGTTCCCCTTTAAGATCAGCCTCATAATAAATGTGTGTGTTTTGTCTCCTGCTTTAAAGGATCACGTTATCACAGGTCATCGTGGAAAGCCACACGTCTTGTTGGTTTTTTGCAGCATCGTCAGAGAGAGGTTTGGCCACTTCAGCACCGAGGACAGCTCCATAAAATCCCGTAACTATAAAAGCTGATCGAGAAAGAGACGAACAGCGTCCGTCCAAAGCGTCATCACGTCCACAGACAATATATATATATATATATATATATATATATAAGCACAAGAGCAACTAAACCGAGAAGCTTTCAGGGCAAAATGTTTTTAACTCTCAGCTTTGGCACCTACAGCTGCCTCTTTAGCACATTACACGACTCCACCGGCAGAAGTTCAGAAGCACGCGAGAACATCCCAAAGTCCAATCCTTTGATTTTAAAATGCACATCAACACACACTGGTTTATAGAAAAAACAGTTCAAACTACCAGCCCTCTAATTTGTGTTGAAGAAAGGTACAAAGGTTGAGCTCATCAGGTGAAAGGGGGGCTTTACAGAGAAGCAAAAAAGAGGAAGCACTGTAGGCAGAAAAGGAACTTTCATTCAAATTCAAGGGAATCTACAAAAAAAAGGTACTGACAAATTAAAACTGGACTTCCCTCCCCTCCTCCTCCTCCTCCTCCTCCTCGTAGTGGCACACTAAACAAGTTGTTCATCAAAGGACGGGGAAACCTAGTTTGAAAATCAGCCCCGCGAGACGTTGCTACTGAAGCAATCCTTTCCTGTGATGCACTGTTAGCTTCCCCTACAAAAGAAAGAAAGTGAGCTGGGTCCCACGGAGGCAGTGAGTGGAGCACAGAGTATTTTCTTTGGAACAAACAGCACTGCAGTACATCAGCTAATAGAACCTGGCTCCCAGAGGGGAGCTCAATATAGGACACTTCTCCTCTTCCTCCACTTGAGCTATTAATACACCCAAACAAAAGAAAAGAGGCTTAATGAGGCAGCAACGGGGAACTCATGCAAACTAAGTTAGACGAGAGCTTTGTAGTGTTTAGCTCAGAGGATTCCAGCTTTTTCACACGCCAATGCTTCTCCTATTGATGCCATAAGAGTAAAAGTACACTACATGTGCATCGCATTACGCCCTTTTAAGCATTATGTTTGGACCCATCTGCTGAGGTCTTTTTCTTTGAAATGGCAAAAGCAACACAACGGTGAAAAGATATGCATAGTTTAAAGCATGATAATGTGCCGGATGTGGATATTACAGATCCCATAAAGAAGCTCACTGTACACGGTTACAGATCTGAACATATTTCACCCGGTCGGACAAAACAAACAGAAAAAAACGTGATATTACGAAGCTTTTTTTTCTTTTTTTTTCTTTGCATATTTGCATGAAAGGAAAGATCTCATGCAGCTTAGAGCAGCTACCTTGAAGTTAATGCTTTGGTTCAGATTCAGAGTGCATTAAAATGGAAGAAGATGAGGGAGTGTATTCAAATGCACACAGTAGTCTCACAACTAAGAATTTGTATCCTGATTGAGCAGGAGAAACTGTTTCTAGGCAGCTTCACATACCGAACACAAAACACCCCTGTACATATGAACAGGATACAGTATTTCAACTATTACCATGGAAACAGACTAACACAACAACAAAAAACAAGTAACAGAGCATGGCATTTTCTTGCCTGACTACTCCGGCTAACACCAGCGTCTAACATCAGAACATTACAATATTCAGGCTACTGTAAAAAATAAAAAAAGGGGTTTTGGTGTTTACATCCATCACATCTTAAAACAAACAGAAAAACTTCAAAGTCCCCGATTTTAATCAGGGAGAGTCAAATGTGCAAGTAAACAAACTCACGTTGAATCAAGTAAGAAAACAAAAAAGAAGAGGTCGATGTTTCAGTTCACATCGCGCACTGGGGGCTTAATACTAACCAGATATCTGCCTCAAAGTGAGAGCTGGCTGTCACACAGTGCAAAGATCACCGCTGAAGTCATGCAGTACAGAGAGGGGTGGCGTCAAAAGTAAACGGAGTCAGGCCTCAGAAACTTTATATGCTTTCATAAAGGGTAGATATATATCGCAGTAGTTTTAAGACTACACCTTTTTTAAATATATATTTATATATATATATATACTGCATTAAAATAGCGTGAATCTGTCACCGCAGGCTGAACTTTGCCCGGTACCTGATTTGTTTGCATGTTTTGGCACATGAACTTTTCAATTTTAACATTTTTCTGTTGTTGTTTTATCTGAAGCCGCTTCAGGCTTCAGGATCTCAAACCTCTTAACGCGTTCACCTCGCACTAAGCTGATCTGAATTTTCCATTCGGGCGTTCCGCTCCAATCCAATTGGTTGTAAGTGATAATGAGACAAATTAAGTCCCGATACCACAACGAGGCAAATCCGCTGCTGGGCTAAATATACTGACTCGAGGATGAGAGAATGTGGAACAGCAGCGATGCCGAGCCTTGAAGTAGTCATACTCCCACATCGGAGGCAAAAATAAGTCTAAATATAGCTCTTCTTGTTGGGGTCACATCCCCTCAGGCAACAGTACTCCCCATACAACGATAAAAACCACAGATTTGGCTGAACATACTACATCCACATTTGGTTGTTCCTACAAAAACATCTTCACGCTTTTGCTTTTTAATCCTTACAAACAAGGATCGTTTTTTTAAACCGCTGGACACAGCTGCAGTTCAATCCCAAAAACGATCCCCAGCCTCTCTCCATAAATAAATCTGTAAGGTTACATAAATTGAACTGTTTCACAACCATTAACGAAGTAGCTCATGGTGTTAATCTCTTCCTGCCTATAATAATCTTACACTATCTACATAACTGTGTCTCAGTAACCTACTTGAAGCACTGATGTCTGTGATGATTACAAAGACGTATGAACAAACATCAGACTACGTGGAAACAGTCTTTTGAGCTGAGAGGGAAAAATACACACATACACAAAATGTCTTTTTACTTCTTTTTCTTTTGACTGTATCCATTATTTCTTTTCAGATCAATCGGAACCATAAATAAGTTAACAATATAGCTTATCATAAATAAATTTCAGTCTGTAAAATTCACATATAAATACCCTGCTCCATCTTGCAGAGACTTCCCAGAAAAGAGAAGTGGACCCACGTTACGTTACGTTACGCTGCAGCGCTGCACGTTGCGTTTCTTACGCTCCTCGTGACAAAAAAAAAGTACAACGCGTCCGCGGTGTAAACACTACGACTTTCCCTTTAAAACCTCTGGAGGCGTAGACAAAGACAGGTGAATGGAGCGGACGGACTGAGCTGTGATTTTTCTGACGAGACTGAAGATGTCTCTCCATTGTCTGTCCGCACCAGGGGGGCAGTAGGGCAGCCCTTTTCATTTGAGACGCCGGTGACTTCTTCCTGGTCCAGTCCCTGATTGATACAGTCTGTGTGAGAAAGTGAGAGAGAAAGAAAAGGGGATAGGCTATTGCTAGTGATGATTGATTGATTGATACTGAGGTGACGGTTGCTGCTCCTGCTGCATGCTTAAGTTTTGGAGACGTGCGGACGTCCATGCAATTGAGCCAGAGGCAGAGAGCTGCCAGGGACAGAGAGAAAGAGAAGAGAGCTGTCTCTACACTGGTCCAAGCGATCCTGCGGATCACAAAACTATCTGAATCACCCTTTTTCTTCTTGCCGTCTCACTGTCCTTCTGAGAAGTCAAAGGCCGGGTGCGCTGGTTGGTGCTCAGAGTCTGTTCCCAGCGCCACGGGCGTGTTGACAGGCGTGCTGTTGGAGGGCTGAGGGTTGGCGTCGCCCCCCGGGAAAGTCTTCTCCTGAGACTGGGAGGAGGACGACGAGGAGTGGGTGCTCTCGCTGGAACTGCTGCGGGTCTCTGTGCTGGTACTTGTCTTTTTCATCTTCCTCCTCTTGGCGAGCGGCGCTTTATCCACCGTCTGCAGGCGGAAACCTTCCCGCTTACATTTGTTAAACGCCTGGAGCAAACACAAAAGGGAACCGAGTGAGCGAGTTTAGATTTCTCAGAATTATTTATTTTTCAAAGGACGCACTGATCCAGCTTTTTTTTTCTCCTGATAGCGATTAAGACTCCTGGAACTCAGAGCTTTTCCTAAAATAGAGTCCTGATACTTTATCTGTGTCCTCACTGGAGTCATTTTTCAGGTCACACGACACATCAGACTGCTGGGACACTAAAATCTGAGTTGGCAGCCTGCCACGGCTGAATGAATGAAACCGAGAGAAGAAACATTTTTAGACAATGAATTTTATGTGGATCAGTACGTCTGGCTAATACCCGATCAGCTTAAATAAGGTCAGTATCAGCTCTGATACTGATCCTGAATATCAGTTTGGTGCACTGTGGCATCTCCCCATCTATTCTGCACTGTTTGATTCATATATTTTGTGTTATTAAGTGTATTTTACCAATGAAAATTATTATTTTTATCCCTAAAAAAGGGACTTGAGTGAACTAGGCCTGAAACTAATGATCATAGTTCTGTAGTTATGGTGATATAGGCCTCATTGATATCTTCAGGTCAAAGAATTTACAGCTTACCGTCACACAGGAAAACCCTCAAAACTCAGCTTCTCAATTTTCCTTGGAAAGGATTCACCAATTATTAGAATAGTTGATGATACATTCTCTGTTTTCCTGACAGACTAATTTATCTAACAAACCATGTACAAACCATGAGCAACAGCAGTCTAAAAACAAGCACGCAGTGCTGGGCATTTTCGTACATTAAAGGTTGCTTTGACGTAAGTGTGGACGGAGGCGGTGGATGAGCCGAGGATGTCCGGGGTCATGAGTGGATTGGAGGACAGCTGGCTGTCATCCTGCAGCCAGGCATTGTAACGTAGGCCGCACATCTTAATCCTCTTGTTTGGGTCCACTGTCAGCAGCTCTGTGGGAGCGAGACACAAATTTACCTTCAGCGCGCTCAACACGCGAGTGAAGAGGTGAGCCACAAAGAGGAAGTGACTCTGTCCTCAGGAAGCTCAGTCACCGCAGGCAGAGTGAGTTTGAAATGTGTATTCACATCTGAAATTGTGCTTTGAACCAGAGTCCCATGGTGACATAACATCTGATCTTTTATCTTGTACTTGTAACAAGGAGCCACAGGTGTCGATGCTCACCTTGGATAAGATCCTTGGCCTGCTGGGACACATTTCTCCAGGCCTCGCCCTCGAACGAGAAGTCCCCGTGTTTGATTTTCTTCATGATTTCCTCAGCACTGGTGTGTGTCAGGCTCTTCTCCTGACACTGGAAAGGCACCTGGCCAGACAGCATGGTGTACTGCGAACAAGAGAAAACACACAACCTGCTGTCAAGACAACATGAACACAGCTCGGTACAGTAAACTGACTCCAAGCATTTTCCACCATCAGTGTGATGAGCAGGGAAAGTAACGGGGACTCGTGTTCAAACATATCTGCTGTCGAAATAACAACATGCTTCAGAAGGCTCTTAACCGATCACGACTGTCCACATTATTCCATTGTTATGCTGCATGTTGACCGTGGTTGAACCAGCACTAAACATGAGAGCGGCCTGTGCTCAGCTGGATGAACAGGATACTCTCACCTTGGCCTGCTTGCATCTGCCCCCAGAATTCTCTTTGAAATGACAGCAGTTGCAAACGGCCCTTTTGGCGGTGGAGGATCTGCCGTGCTCTGATCTCCCTCCCTCTCTGTGTTGGCTCACTTTGCTTCCAGGGCATTGTGCACACAGCTTGTCAGTAGCCATTTCATCAAACCTCCATAAGGCACACTACTCCTATATTCCCCTTCAGGGCGCGACGATGCAGAACAGCACTTGCGCAAAGGAGCCCAGACTCTGTATGGATGACTGGCCAAGTACAGAAATCTCTCTCTCTCAACTCTCTGCCTCCCTCCCTACTGTGTGGCCTCTCCTTTTAATTTTCCTCCTCTAAGCAGAAAATGGTTGAATTAGGATGACATTTCCGCTGCCGGGAAGCACCGTCTCATACGAGCGCAGCCTTAACCAGCTCTAAGAGCCGGGGCTGGTTGCTCTTCACTCGGTGGTGAGCCTTAAACTGTGTCAGCTCACCACAGGATGCTGAAGCACTGAACAGAGGCAGAGAGATGAATATCAAGCAAAACAGACTAAAAACGAAAAATGCACACGCATGCATACATACATGAAACGCCCTCCACACACAGACACACACACGGAAAGCCTGAACTATTGCTCAATCAGAGTGGCCTGCAGTAAATGTTAAACCCATAAACTGGATCAACAAATCAGCACTGTGTGGAGCTCATGATTAAACATTTGGTTATGAAAGACAACTTTAAAGTGGAAGCAGTGGATTTATTTATTTTTTTAGAAAATGATAAATTTATAATCAGGTCACTCTCCTGGGGCTTTGTGGAAAGTGAGGTGATACACTTGTGATGTGACTTCACAGTCGCTGCTGAATAGAGCTAATCAATGATCTGTCATTTAGTCCTGTTTGTGACTGAGCAGCATTATTAATATCATCACTGAAAGCTTTTAATTTTAAAGGTGATCATAAACTTTGAACCTGAACATTAAAAAAAGAATAGCACAAAGTCTGTGCTTCCTGTGTCAGGGGTCAAAATATGTGATACCTTGCCACAAATACATCATAATACTTAATGTAATATACTTTATATGTATAAAAATGTACTTTAAGACGATGTGATACGTAAGAGTGAATTCCTAATCATAATTATGTATATTATAAATCCTGAAATATGGAAACACTCACGAATAAATCGCATTAAAAGCTGTAACCAGCAATTTTTATGTATTTTAATTTGACAAATTAATAACTTGATATGTTGCCTTCCCATCCCGATAATGTCAAGTTGAATAACGAATGATCCTCCGTCAGTCCTGCCACCAGTGTTTTGTTTTAACCCGAGCATCGCTCCGTCATCCCGCGCCCACTCACCAGAATGACCCCCAGACTCCACAGGTCGCAGGACTCGTCGTAGCCGTCGTATTTGAGTATCTCCGGCGCCGCGTACTGCAGCGTGAAGCAGGGAGTCTTCAGGAGTTGATTGTCTGGCGGTTTGAGGCGAGCGAAGCCAAAGTCTATGATTTTTATCTCGGAGTTCTCACTCTCGTCTGTGAAGAGCAGGTTCTACGAAGCAATTCGAGACACGGAGAGCAATCATTTCTTTCTGCTCTGCAAAACTGAGGCACTCGAGCGCTCACTAAATTGGACAGCAAGACTTGTCTGACCAGGTACTTTTGACCCATGTTTGGGTCAAACAATTTTACCCTTGTTGTGTAAAAGATTGCAGTCAGAATGTGGCGGTACGACAGATCACACTAAGTTCAGAAAAACACAGTAATTCTGTCTTAAAAGATGATGGTGCATCTGTATTCATCACAGAGACAAAAAACTGTGCCCAGACAGAAAGGAAGGTTCTGTGTGATACCTCCGGTTTGAGGTCCCTGTGCACCACCCCCACGTCGTGCATGTGACTGACGGCCGACACAAGCTTCCTCATGATGCGGCTGGCTTCTGTTTCGCTGAAATGTTGCTTTCTGCGGATCCTCTCCAGCAGCTCCCCTCCGCCGAGCAGCTCCAGGACCAGGTATGTGTGGAGCTACAGCAAACACACACACACACACAATATATATTTACACTTCTCACCAACCTCTGTTACAGCAGATGCAAACAAAAACTGAGCGCTAATGGACGTTAAATCTCGCTTGAACTGTTAACGTGTGAAATGGTGGATTTTGTTTTTATTTTTGTTGCATAATAAAATGGCAGATACAGTCCATCCTTGATCCCATGATGGTGAGATCAAACCACAATGGTATTGAGTAAAAGTGAAAGGGGCCAAACAAATTGGGAAGAGAATAATGTGTCTGGGCAGCGGGGTAGAGTTTCTCATTAGTGCTGGGTCTGTGGAACAAAGGCAGGACTCGGTCGAGGCGAGGCGAGGCAGCGCCGCTTTGATCTGGGTCACAGGCAGTGGTACAGTAATAACCCCACTGAGCTCATCAGGACTAAAGTGGTGCTCCTGGGCTTGAAGGACCGGGGCTAATGAACCTGTACACAGTCAGCCACACGGGCACACCTTCCCAATAACGGAGGTAAGCTTCAGTTGGAACGCATGCACACTGCAACGCGGCTCGATTAGCAACACAAGTAAATCTAGGTTGTTTCTATTCAGCGTTACAAAATGGATGTTTGTACAGCTGCAGTTTAAAAATACGTTTGGTGTGAATTATCGAGCACACGGAGAGATGTTTATGGGACAATACATGAAGAGACAAACCTCGAGGGCTTCAAGCTACCCCATTAATCTGCCTTGTTCCAGTTCCAGGACTTAATAAGGCTGCAGTCTCCCACAGGCTCCACTGAGAGTCATGCAAAAACAGAATTTACGGTGGAGAGCGTAACTGTAAGCGCTGCGACGACCTTACCTGGTCGTGGTAAATTTCGTGTAACTTGACAATGTTGGGGTGGCCGTCGCAGAGCTTCAGGGCTGCTATTTCCCGCTGAGTCTGCGCCTCCATCCTACAGCAAACACAAGCAGGAAGCCAGATAACTGCCACGAAATACAACATAAATACACACATACACAATCAGGTGAGAAACTGACTTGCATGCAGTTGTTGTCTCCTTTTAAACAGAGTTTTAATTGCAATGTTGGTCTAATTTTGGCACTTTTCAATGAATTATGCATGAGTGCCTTTGCATTATATATAAGTCAATAACAAGCTGTACACTGTAACCCTGTCAGTCCATCCTACGGTACCTGTAAGGTTCAGATCTAAAAAGGTTTGAAAAAGTGCAGTTTTACTTTTCAAACCAGATTTTTTAATTTAATGCACAATTAGAAAACAATGTGGTGCTGATTCTTTCCAAACGTGCATCAGAAACACGTCCTTTAATTATATTGTCCTAGTGAGGATTACTCTTATTAGAGCCAGAATACTTGGTTGGTTTAGAGAGTAGTATCAGACTGTAGTTTTGTAGCAGTTGCCACCAAAAACAACTAGACTGGTGAGCAGAGATGTATTTATCTACTAACCCACATGTGGAAACTAATGAAGCTAATAAAAAGTCAAATCATGACATTATTTAACACTGCAGTTTAATAGAATCATTCTAAACTCTTTTTTTAGACTGTGTTTAAGGTTGGTTTTACCTCTTGCTGACAATCTTGACTGCGTATTTCTGTCCGGTCTTCTTGTGTGTGCACCGTCTGCAGATGGAGAAGCTGCCCTCTCCCAGAACGCTGTCCCTCAGGTCCATCTCATAACTCATATAGAAGGGTGAGTCCTGTAGGGGGGAGCAGTGGATCAAACACAAGTTGTTTTCAAGTCACCTGAATTAAAGAATGTCAAGTCTTTGATAAAATAAACCCTTTTTTTCCTCCTCATACTGTAAAATACTGCTGATTGCATGTGATTATAAAACTTGTTTCTGTGTTATCACCACGAGTTCATCTGCAACTCACCGTGAAAATGAGGAACCCTGTCAAACTCGTCATTGTGCAATGTTGCAATTCATTCGTTAAAAAAAAAGAAAAGAAAAAAAGAGAGAGAGAGAAGCATGGTGGTGGCAAACGTGCATCGAAACTGCACGGTGAAAAAAAGGTTGTCCCGATTTGAATGAAGACATTAAAGATGGCTACAAGACAAGACAGGCCGGGTGTGAACCAGCTTTCAGTGTGTAGTAACACGGTGAGCTGCAGCTTTATTGGCATTCTGAGCACATTTGTTGTTGCCCAACTGCACTGGCTGAAACTTCCCTTTTCTCATCTGTGTATGATCAAGGTTCAAGCCTATTATAGTTTAATATTCCAGCATGCACTGCTAAGTGAAAAGCAACATGATTAACTAACAACATAACAAATACGATAAAAAATCTCAAATACGGCAAAAATTGTGAACTTAAAAATCAACACAACATCTCCACATCAGCAGGTACCCAGAATGCTGATGAGACTTGAAGCATGCTACCTTCTCAAAAACTAATTTTGTTGCACAGATACACAAGTGCACAAGTCCAAACAGTGCCCAAATAAATGTCTGAAAATGCGAGTGCAAAACAAGTACAGTAGGAAAAAAAAAGAAAGTTCCAGTGGAACGAGGACGAGGACGACGAGGAGGAGGGGAAAAGTCTCATCTGTCTGTGACAGCAGCCATTAGCTTAAGTGTGTTTGTACAGGGAGATCCAAGTCCATTCATCTTACCTTCATCATGGCGCTGCGGGCCACCGCAGCAGAGCCTGGCCTCTCAGAGCCCCCACACAGCTGGACAGGGTCGTCCATCACCACATTCCTCTTGAACAGGATGGAGGGGGCCATGAAAGAGTAGCCCTGCACGCAGAGACACATGAACTCTAAGTGTTTACATTTTTTTTTTAAAAACGGCATAAAGTGAGGGGTGGACAGAGGGAGAGGGAACATCCATCGCTTCAGCCTGCAGCATTAAAACCTCCCTGATTAGACTTGATTTTATAGATTACCTAAATATATTTCTAGATTCACTTTCAATTGTTGTGTGCACTTTTCTTCAAAGCCTGTCAGCTCCCCAATAAACCAAATTCTGCTGCCGAATTGTGACAAATTCTGTCCAATTTTGTGAGTGACAGCGGCTGTCCAGCTGTTCCCATTGTTAGACCTGTCATTGTGGAGCTCTGCCTGCTTAATTCCAGCTGTGGGGAGCCCAAAGCATCGAGCTTGGCATTAATCTCTCTTTCCCCTTTTTCACCGACGACGCGCACACACACAGCTGTGTGGTATGTAGTGACAAGCCATGGATGGACGGAAGGATGGATGTTGAATGAATGAGATGCCCTAAATTGCCGGGCTTGAATATTTGATTGCTCTGCTGTGAAATTACATCTTGGCACTCTTAATGCAATTTTAATTTTGTTTTGTGAGGCACGGTGGGGGAGCAAGTGCAACGGCTTAAAATTGGGATTGCTGTCGTTATCTCAGAGATTGCTAGGCTTGCAAATTATAAAGACCACAAAATTTCAGACTATGTGAATGGCAGCTGAGAGCGAAAAAAGCCAAGATGAAGTTGGCAATCAAAGACTGAAGGCGTAACCGAGACAGACGTGGTGATGCTCTCAAAGTGTAACCTTTTATTCCATGAGAGAAGCCCGTTAATGGATCTATTGATCTACCGAGCTCAAGGATCCAGAAGGCAATCAGAGTTGAAATTTCATGCAATACATCAGACAGCCATCAGCTGGCACGGAGTTGTGGGCCATATTATGGTTCAAAGCTACATCAAAAATAGTCATTCACATCTGTTACTTCAATAAGAGCTGCATATGGCAGCAATTACTCCAATAAAAGACCCTTTAGTCAATTTGAATACCAGTGCACACAGACAGACTCATGTTGACTTACAGCAACCTTTTGAGGACATTCAAAACTTCACTTGATTACTTCAATTGCTGTGGAGTATGTCAAATATAGTCGCAGACAAAAAGCCGATAATGTATAATGCGATTTTTCATCCGTGTCAACATTTCGCACACTGCCTGCAACCGGAGCTCAGACAAACATCAGCACAAAGCAGGTGCAAATAGAAATGTAGTCCTGTGCAATGACCTGCAAGGAGCACAAAGGATCCTTCCTGTCTGTAAACAGCAAGACGTGAGTCATGACAAATAAAGAAAGAAAATAGCCTGTGCCTGTTTTAACATCCCTGCACACCCTCCCACCTGGAAGATGCGGTCGCAGTTCTGAGGCAGTGCTGCGGGGGAGTAGGTGGGGTCCATCTCTGTGAACTCTTCGGCAAAGTTGCTGACGTCCAGCTCGTCCCGGATCACCGGCTTGAACGGGGCGGGCACCTTCTTAGCTGCCAGGTCCTCCCAGTTAATTTTCTGAAGCAAAAAAAAAAAAGAAAAAAGACAAACATTGTGGTTCATCCCCGTCCTTATTAACACAGCTTATACAAACACTCAGTTCTCCTAAATACTATTCACTCAGAGCAGCCTCATTATGTTCAGCAACAGCCCACCCTGCTGTTTAGTTTTTCTAAATATTGTAAAAAAGTAGAGACAGGCAATGAGACCCACCTGGTAAAACGGGTGTTTTTTTACATTCTCTGCTCCATTAGGACCTGAGCCCAGTCTCTTCTTTGGATCTTTGACGAGGAGTCGCTGGATGACATCTTTGGCCAGTGGTCCCATATCTTTGGGGAAAGGAGGGTCCTTTTTTAAAATCCTCCTGTGGTGATGTGTGAGACAGACAAGGTCAGAGTTGCAGAGCGATAAGAAGTGAAAGATGGGCTGAAAACTGTGGCCGGCGAGCAGGGAAAAAATCCATACTTGGCAATGTCCGTATGTGAGTTCTCATCCCCGTCAACGGTGAAGGGTGATCCGCCAGTCAGAAGCTCGTACATCAACACGCCGAGGCTCCACCAGTCCACAGCCTGGAATGCATGAAAACACCCACCCGTGACTTTGGCTTAACAGTCTAGAAGACAAATCTCAGTGGAAACAACAAACATTCAGGAGTGCAAAGAGAGCGAGAGAGTCTGAGCTGCTCGATTTGATCCAACAAAAGACAGCGTGAAACTAATTCTAAACTATAAATTACCTTGTCATGTCCGGACTCTCCACCTTCCACGATTTCTGGAGCCATATATTCGATGGTGCCACAGACTGAAAATGCCCTTTCCATCTGTTTAAACAAATACATTTTAAAATCCAAATATAAAAAAAATTCAAACACAGACAGTCTCAGTCCTCTCTGTGTTGAAAAATGCCTGCAAGTTGGCAGGAGTGTGAGAGAACGATTAAAGCCCAAAGTCTGAAGTGTTTTATAACATTTAAAGGTTCCCTGTGGACTCTTTAACCTCCGGTAGCACTCTTTTTCTTACCCATTATCTATCTTATATAGGCATCATTTATTGTATTATAAAAAGCTCAGCTAATCTTTGTCATTGGAACTGTATGGTCGCATGGACGTTCAAAGCAGCAGGGAGAGCTTGTAGGACGATTTCTCTCGTGTGAAATAACTGTTCTAACTTTGGCAGTAAATACTGTGTTAAGAGCAAACTGCTCACAGAAAAAAGAGAAAATAGTCTTTGAGTCTTTTTATGCTTTTATGCTCCATCATGGGGAGTTAAAGGACTGAGAGGTTTTCACAAATATCGAGGAGACGTAGCGTACCTGATCAAACTCTTTACTGAGGCCAAAGTCTGTGAGGACTATATGACCGCTTGAATCCAGCAGAATATTCTCTAATTTCAGGTCCCGATAGACGATCCCAAGCTGCAATAACAAAATGATACAAAAGGAGGCAAGTGAAACACAAGCCGTCTATGCAGACGACTAGATAGATAACTTCTACTGATGGGGGGGTTACCTTGTGTAGATGCTCTAGCGCCAACACAATCTCCCCGCTGTACAGGGCGACCTCTTGCTCCTTAAATCGCACCCTTTGCACCAAATGTGTGAAGAGCTCCCCGCCATTTACATAGTCTACAAAAGGAAGATATCAAGCACGTCATGTTTCGCCCAAAATAATGTGACATTGGTTCATTTCTTTCTCTAGAGAAGGGCAAATACTTAAAGTTTCTGGTGATACTAATTCCTTGAGCTGGCGAAAATCTTTCGGCAGGTTAAAGATAATCATTAAACTTTTGTTTTGCTTGCATAAACATAACACAGAAGTGGGCAGACTGCAGCGCAGGCAGTTTCCTATAAAATACCGAGAATGAGGTGCAGCTTGGTATCCGTCTGGAAGGCGTAGTGAAGTGTGACGAGGAATGGTGATTGACGGATGTGCTCCAGCACTTGCCGCTCCGTCCGTGTGTGTTCAGCAGTTTTTGCCTTTTGTACAATAGTGGCTTTCTTCAAAACCTTCATGGCGTACAGCTTCCCCGCATCATGACCGCTCACTTTCCTCACCAGGAACACCTTGCCGTATGCTGGAGGTTAAAATAAACAGAGACAGAGAGCAAAGTTCAGCGCAGAGCCAAAGGCATAAACAGAAATTACTTGTATGACATGCTTATCAATCCTAAAACACACAATAATCGGACGCCAGACTGGCTCATCTAAAATGAGTTCAAGACAGAGAGAGACTGAAGTTAAAAGCTTTACTCACCTCCGGTGCCCAGCACCTTTAATAGCTCAAAGTTTTCAATGCCCACCCGCTCGACATGGCCTGTCAAGTTGGCTGAAATAAAATGTTACAGAATATCAGAGAATCACTCCAATCATGTAAGTAAAATTAAATGTTACAGTATGTTATGTCAGCAGATGCATCAAAGTATATTTTCATCATATCAACGAGTGGTTGGACCTTAAAAAGGAAACAAAGAATATTTTCCACATCAGTTTTTTTTTAAGGCTTCTGTGGCACACAGGACAACATATGTTTATATTCACTGCATTACAGCATATTGCTGTTTGCAAATAAATCTCTCACCTACCACGACTGGTGCCACGATATTGCAGACAACTCACTGGAGTGAGCTACAAGCCGATTATTAATAATAACTATTAATAATTAAAGATAAAGAGGTGTGAGTTGTGGACGTGGATCTTAGTATAAAAGCGAAGGGACTAGTTTATTTCAAATATATACTATAACATCTTTAAAACCGCTCCTTCTCGTCTTAAATACTAAAAAGTTAAAGGGATGTTTTGTTAACCAGCAAGCTAACGAACTGAAAGTTCAACAATAAAATGACCAGCACCATCAGTGAATACATTTTCAATGTCTATTCAGTTCAGTACTGTTAATGCAGCCATGCTGTAAACACATTTCAAAAGGATCCACTGTTTATAAGCCATTGCTTCCAAAAGCTGCAGACCTTGCACGAACACGCAACAGACTTCTGTTGCCCGTCCCACGTGATGTATTCTTGCATTTCATTTTGATACAAAGAGACTCTCGGGCTATGATGCTTTGAGGGCAATGAAACAGGCTTTAAACTGGAGGATCAGCGTTTTAAAACACACTGGATTAATGTCTGGATGGTTGCAGCAGACTGGTAGCACTGGGCATCTTTGTGCAATGACATAACATGAGCATAACTCTCTCAAATATGCAATACGAGTTCATCATCCACGCAACAGTAAGCAAAAGGTCATTATCTTCTGGAGAAGATACCGAGTGAATTCAGCACACTATGTCAGTCACTCCTCGTGTCTTTCTAAATCACAGTGTCCCAGTGCAGCTGACTGAGCATAGCACGCTCTTAGACATGCGTGTCCATTGTAGTGAATACATTCCTTCTGTCTCACACTCTGAAAATAGGCTACTGAGCAATTAAAACGGCTGATTTAATCTTTTCCCCCCGCTGCTGCCTCTTCTCCTGTTACACACGAGAAGAAATGACTGCGACTATTAGGTGCACTACTGTGTCGTCTCAAAACAACAATCCCATCATTCAAATTTGAGGTCAGAGGTTCAGGTTGCGTAACACCCCTTGTCAAACTCGCCCTGCCGTGGCCAAGTTTGATTTCTGTGTTTATTAATAGACGGACGGCAGTGTCCAGCCAGATGATGCCACACTGCCAGACAAGGGAAATGTCCAGCGTTCAAAATAAATTCCTTAAATTGTGTAGTCTGGTTGGTTTTCCCTCATCAAATCCATCAGCTAGAGAACTTACAGAAAAGTTCTTATTCTATCTATTAAAAACTAAATGGAAAAGCTCTGGCACGGACTGGGTGGACAGACATGTTTGTCCTTTTATTGTCTCGGGTGTCCGTAGTAGTGTGGTGTTGGTTTGACCTGTGTGAAATCTAATACAAAAGTGCCAGTGACATCTAGACTGGCTGCATATTTAGGGCAGGGCAGTAAAATGGGGGGGGGGGGGGGGGGGGGGGGGGTGCAGGCAGCGGTAGTCATGTTGCAGCCTGCATGCAGCATACAGCACTGTGTTATTATTATAAAGCAGCTGTAGCTGACTGAAGCAATGTGTCCAACTTTCATTCAGCAATACACACACACACACACACACATCATAAATATTTGGGACAACTGGAACTGACTGTAAAGATGTTGCTGGTGCATGACAACAGTAACAACTTCAGTGTGTGCGTGCTCATACAACAACAACAACAAAGGCACAACAGTGACAGATTTACTGTGAGGATGATGTTGAACAGACTCAGTCATTTACCTGTGTACTATCACTACACATGCCTAACGTTACTGTTGATCTGCATCCCTCTTTATAACGTGAAGCTAACGTGTTTAACTCTGGCCATTTGACAGCACTGCAGCAAGAAGTTAGCTGTGACTAAATCCAGGCAGCACATATGAACAATTAACGTTAAGTTAAAGGCGTCGACAATGGTACACAAACTTGCTCCACAGTGTGCTCTGATTTAGCCTCGTTACACGTTAACAACTAGCCTAAGCTAATGTCATTATCTGGGGCTGACCGCGGTTATTAAGTAGCAGTTAGCCGACGTTGGTTAACTGGTAAAGGTAAACGAGTTAGCAGTAGCCTTAAACGTTACAGTTAATAACGGTCGTTAGCCTTTCCTCTGCCATTTTTCGACTCTCAATGTTAGCGCTCACTACACACAAATGCCCATTGACAGTGACAGCTAACCACCAGCTAACGTTTCTCCAGGGCAACGTGTCGTCTCCTAAAGACACAACGTCAAATAAAATCAAACTTTTTTCTTTCTTTTCTTTTTATTTTTTTTAAAACCAGCTCACGCAGCTAACTTACCATTTCTCAGCTCGTGTTTCACAGTAAAGAGGTCACCTTCTCTGGAAGATCCCTCCATCGGGGATGGCATCGTATAATTTCGTGTGTTCCACTTGTGCTTTTTTTTTCAGACACCTCGCGAGCTAGTCTGCACTGTTAACATGCAGAAACTGGATTATTAAAGCCAGTGGGTTAAAAACGCTCGACAGTTAGGCGCCAAACTTAACAGAAATATGGGCTACTACACGTAGCAGCGAACAAGCCCAGAGGAAACACTTGCTTCATCCAGCAGCAAGCACAGCACACACCAACACGACCACTACCTTCGCAACCAGACCGTCCCTCGCCCCTGATTGGGGTTGCTATGTGAAGGTCTGGCCTCTGATTGGCTCCTTTTTCGTGGTAGCGACCACACGATCCCGCCTTCCTTCAAAAGAGCTGATGCTGCCTTCAAATGCCCCTCGGATACTCTCATGTCAAAGGTCAGGAGTGTGAAAATTAAACTGCGTATGAGAAGTTAAGAATATATTAATACAAGTACAAGTTTGAGGATTTATCTGGGGTTTGATTTGTTCCATGAAATAAGTTGTATTAGTAGCACAGTAGTACTTTTGAGTACTATGATTCTACTTTTTTAGGGCAAGTATTGCATTTGTTACCCCACCAGATATATTTGAAAGACGAACACAAACATAACATTATCTTATAAAACAGGATGCATGTGATGCACTACGCAGTATTGTATCAGATATGATGTGATAATACAGCACTGATAGAAGCTTAAAACGTATTTTTACTTCCAGCACGTCCTCCACCACCGTGCTAGATTCAGTCAAGGGGACAACTTGACTATCTAACCTGCATGCATGCATGTCTATAATAAAATGTAATTACTTTTAATGAAATGCAATTTTGAGCATCCTGTTTTGCCTCAGTGAAGTGCAGATAGTTACTTATTGGGCAAGACAGACAGCATATCTCAAAAATGATCAGTTCCTGTTAGGTGAAGTAAGAATATGTGAGGTGGCGGAGATTTTGTTTCTTTCGTTTTCATTTGAGCCGATGCTGAGATCTGCTCACTTTACATGGAGTCTGATAAGCTTTGACCTGCTCTGAGAAAAAAATGCTAAATATTGCAAAGTGATGAATGGCCGCACGAGTAAAGGAGCAGGGGCTTCCACTTTGGTCTATAATTAAATACTGTCCATTCTAAAATCTGGAATAAACTTCTGGGACACTGAGCGTTAAATAAGCTATAGTGCACCTTGTGTGTATACTGTGTAGGGGCCATTTTCCCATAAAGTCTGTTAATGTAGTTCACAAGTTTGTACACAGGGTGTCACCTTTGTGTTGTGATCAGGAGGAAACTTTCACCCAGGAGAAGGCCTACACATCACAAGTAAATAACATGCACTCAGAATCATATTTAAGTAAAGGTACAGATGTAATGTTAGCTGTTATACTTCATACGTCAGTGTTTCCCAAAGAATGACAGCGTGAATGAATAACATTTTTTGAACAGTGCTTTTTTCATATAGAATCTTTACAATATTTCCTCTGTGACAATAAACTTCATATTTTTGAGTTGTGGACAAACAAGACACGTCACCTTGGACTTTGAGAGACAGTGATCAACATTTTTCACAATTTTCTGACATTTTATGAACCAAACAACAACTCAGTTAACCAAGTAACTGATCTACAGATTAATCAATAATGAAAATAATCGTTAGCCGCAGCTTTCCAAGTGTTTGACTGGAACACCAGCCTTTTTAATGTTGCTTCTCATCGACAGAGAAGTCGCGAAGCAAAGCATTTATGTTTTTTCTTTCAAATAGAATATTTATACTAGTATAATTGGATAATTGGAGTAATTTTACAAACCATCTGAGTTTTTTAGAGGAAATGTCTCTTTGGTAGAACTGCTAAAAGCACAAATATACATCTGAATTCAAAATTTCACTTATGTGCTAAACTAGTCCAAATGTAGTGACAATTTAGTATGAAAAAGTTTCAAGGACCATTGAAATAAAGATTCCTTAAAATCTTGTGTTGTCAGTCTAACTGTATTTCTTTTTAAATCATTCTGTTTATTCATTGCATGTCTTCCCCCGTGATGTTTTGCTTACAATCTTGTTCTAACAAACAGTAATATCTGTGGGACTGTGGGTTTGCAGCAGGACTTATGCAATATGTTTGCCACATGACAGATACATAGACACAGATAGACACAAACAAAACCACAGGAAACACATATCACGTCCATTCGTGTAACATGTAACACACATACCACTCAGCAATAACACAGATGAAAATCTGGGGTTAATACGAGTTGATGACAAGAATATACTACACTACAGATCCAATTCAGACGATTCATCTGATGGATGCAGCGTTCTCAAGTCCCCTATGTTTGAAATCCAAGTAACAGGTATTCACTCTTTGATTTCAGTCAAGGCCAAATATTCTGTATATATCTTAAATTAATTCATTAATTCATTAATTCATTCATTTAAAACCTTCTAACTTCTAAGCATAAAACAAATTAAAGAGGCTGTGGGCCAAATGACTTTCATCCTATCTTTGTAATGAAATCAAAAATGCACACACACACACACACACACACACACACACACACACACAGATTACAAGTACAGATAATTTGTTGAGACAGAGGTTGACACAAAATTACAACAGTAAGTAGGAAAAACAAAACCAAAGAGTCTGGAAATTTGTCCATTAAGTCGCATGTAATGAGTGAAATAGCAAAAACATGTTGTAACATTGTTCTTCTCCACCTCATTCCAGATATCCTGTGTATAGTTTGAAGTCACTTAAACGGATTAATGCCACCGCCTTGTGGCAACATGTCGCTATTGCTTTCATTAAGTCTAGTTGTATTTTACATTGCATGTTTGTTGTGCACACTCATATCGACTGCAGTAACTCGTATTTTTCCAAATAAAATGACAAAATAACAATATAACTTTTAAAACAGAGAGATTTCCGGACAGGTGTGTGGTTAGTTCAGGCTTCCGAAGTAGTCTTGCCGAGGGGGCGTTTTGTAGTCCTTGAGTACCCAATGAGCTGCGAGTTCTTCAAAGTCATCCAATGAAATGAGAGTATCTTCAGTAACAGCCAATCAGCTTCCCCTCGGAATGATTCGGTTTTCAGGAAGTGCTTACAAAGTCGCCGGTCTTGCTGTTGCACTCAAACATACCAATGATAGCAGTTTGACAAGCTAACTAGCTAGCTTCCCTTCACTGCTGACTGACCTCCGCTCCCAAGATGGCTGGTGTTCGAGCCCTTGGTGTTCTCTCCAGATTGACATCACGGAGATATGCTCTCTACGCAGGTAGAAACTACAACATTTAATATTTAATAATAAAGGAGAAGCAGCGCGGTGAATGATGAAGGAAATACGGCACCTGCTAGGTAGCATAGACGGGTAATTAGCTTGTTAGGACTAACCCAATGTATGAATGGTATGCTATGTATACGTGTATGCTTCAATACAATAAAAAACACGAGGTTCTTCAGCAAACTTATATCTCACTGAAAGTTTATTAACTTTTTTAGTAACTTTTAGTTTTAGCGGAGAAACTTTAAGCGCCACCCGTGCTAGCAGTGAGCTAGCCCGTCACGGTGGCTGTGGTTCAAACTTAAAGTTTTAACAATTTAGTGGGACTGTTTGCTTCCACGTTTGACAGTAAAATATCCACATGAAGTCCGCTTAGACGGATTTTTGAAGGCCTGTGCCATTGAGTCCTCATTGTGATGGACTGTGTCTGTCTGAATGGTAGGCGGAGAATGTAGGTGAAGGGTCATTTCCAACTGGATTGCACAGCATGGCCGAGACCTTCTGAGGTCATCAAGGCAATATCATGGGATCATATTCATTTCATGTACATGTTGTTGAGATACTTAATGATGTGTTTTTATGTATATATACTGCGAGTTTGCAGGATTGCAATATGTTGGGCACATGACAGGTGATTGTATTGCTGACTGTCATTTTTCTGTTCACAGGCAGTACTTATCGTACCTTCTCAGTCGCTCCTGCAATGTTAGGTAATTTCAAAATTCTAATGATTTAAGTATTTTTATATCATGCATTTGGGAAATAAAAAAAAAATAGGTCAGCCTGTCCGGTGACACAATTTGTTTCTCACGTCTCACTTCTCTATTTTTAGCCCGGACCCATGTGAACTATGAAGTCAAGGGCGATGTTGCTGTTGTACGGATCAACGATCCGAACTCCAAGGTATGTGACGAACGTGACGTTTTTTTTTTTGCTTATGAATAATGCGGCTGTAATGTGAACCTAATGGTCGTTTCCCGCCCCCCTTCCAGGTTAACACACTGTCAATCCAAATGCAAAACGAGATGGCAGAGGTGATGAACGAAGTGTGGGCCAACGACGCTGTTCAAAGTGCTGTGCTCATCTCCTCAAAGCCGGGATGCTTCATCGCAGGAGCTGATATTAAGTAAGAGAAGTCTGTCAGTTCAGCGAATAGCTCCTCAGATCTGCTGGCTTTTCACTCTGTTTGTACCAAAGCCAGGCTCTTTAAATGGGAAACAACATGCAGCATAACAATGACAATAGCAGTAAGGAATAAAGAGTCCTAAGCATTTAGGATCCTCATTTCGGATCCTAGTGGCCTGAGGGTAGAAGCTTTTCTTGAGCTTCTCAGTGCTGGCTTGGTGCATCTGGTTGTTGTGATGTTAGGTAAAGTAGCAGGAGAGTTGTTTGTTCTGGGAAACAGTCTTGTCCCCTTTGCATGTTGATAAAAAGCAGCAGTTTAAGAGTTTGCAACCCCACAACATGGCTGTATTATGGAAACATCCAATACAAAGACACTTGTTTTTTGTGTAGTCTTAATTTTAAATAAAAGTTTAACTTCCCAATTAAACTGCTCTTAACTACTAACTCGTACGTCTGTTAACAGCATGATCCAGGGCTGCAAGAATGAAGAAGAGGTCACCAAACTTTCTCAGGAAGGGCAGAAGATGTTCGAGCGGATCGAAAAATCTTCCAAGCCCATTGTCGCTGCCATCAACGGCTCCTGTTTAGGAGGAGGATTGGAGGTAAAAAAAAAGACTATATGTTTGACTGTATTTGACTATGCTGTTCGATAATAATGTTATCTAATGGGCTCTTTTTGCATTTCAGTTTGCCATCGCCTGTCAGTACAGAATTGCAACAAAGAGCAAGAAAACAGTTCTTGGTACTCCTGAGGTGATGCTGGGTCTTCTTCCCGGAGCTGGTGGCACTCAGAGACTCCCCAAAATGGTTGGCACTGCAATTATATTACCTAAATCTCCACTGGTACAAAAGTACAAGTACAAAAACATACGTAATGCAGGATGAAGCAGATCATTGGATGTAAAGTCATCATATGTTACCTATAACACGGTGTCTTGTTTCAGGACAAGATTTAAAATGGCTAGACGGGAATGCAAAATAATCTGGTTAATTCTCCTAATTGGATTAAGATGTTTACATGCTCTTTAGAGACCCTGCAAACCAGTAACCAGTAAATTATCCATCTGTCCGTCATGTTTGAGTTTCAACAACCCTGTTCTTTGAAGCGCAGGATAACATGGAACATTTTTCTTTTTCATGCACTACACACAACAGATTCTCAATATTGATGATAAATCAGTCCACATATGTTTTCTCTATAATCTTTAGGTCGGTCTACCCAGTGCCTTTGACATGATGCTGACAGGAAGAAATATCCGAGCAGATAAAGCCAAGAAGATGGGGCTTGTTGACCACCTTGTGGACACTCTAGGTAAGCTACCATGACTCGTATAAATGTGTTGATAAGTATTACCACCTGCAAAAATTGTAATCTAAAATTAATCTTTGCATGTTTTTTTTGTATTCTAGGACCTGGGCTGAAGAGTCCAGAGGAAAGGACAATAGACTACCTTGAGGAAGTTGCCATTGAATGTGCCAAAGGGATCGTCAATAAGAAGATTCCTCTCCGTAAAGAGAAAAGCAGGATGCAGAGTGAGTCGTGCTGCATTTATTGAGCTTTTGACTCTTTGTAGTCAAAGTTTGTTTCATCATGAATTAAAAAAAAATACTGCATTTTAAAGTTTAATGTTCTTTGTCCATAGAAATTCAAGACTACATTATGAGTTTTGAGTTGGTACGGAATCAGATCTACAAAACTGTCCACGGTAAAGTTATGAAGCAGAGCAAAGGACTGTATCCAGCACCTCTGAAAATAATTGAAGTAAGTAAAAATAAATTCTCTTTAGTTATTATTATTTGATAATCAACTAATGTTTAAATCATTTGTCAAGTTAAATACTGCATTCACTGTCCACAGCTTCTTATAAATGTTTGTCTTCTCTGCTATGGTAACCATTAATAGTTTCTGAAAGTTGGTCATGGTCTTATTTATCATGACATTTTTTATTATTTCCCTTTCTCAGTGTGTGAAGACCGGAGTGGAACAAGGCCCCATTGCTGGATACTTAGCCGAGTCTCAGGTAAGGTTTGTCTACCTGCATTATTAGCAAATGTAGTACTTGCATTAACACATTGTGCATGTGACCATCAACAATTTTCGTGTCTTTCACAGAATTTTGGTCAGTTGGCAAAAACCTCAGAATCAGCAGCTCTGATTGGTCTCTATCACGGTCAAGTTGCGTGCAAGAAGAACCGCTTTGGAGCTCCTCAGAAAGAAGTGAAGTAAGTGGATATCAATGTGACGTTAGGCAGTTAACGCATGTTCAACCTGTATTTGACATTTCAGACCAGTTTGTTTGGTCATGGTTAAATAATTGGTCATATTAACTAATGACAAAGGCACATTTAAGCTGCATTCAGACCAAATCTGGTGTTGTGGCTTTTTATTCCTCTGATTCACCGGCTGTCTCGATTCCACCGCTCCCTCTGTTTCATTCACTGTCTACATCGATCAACTCAACTTGGCATTGTTATTTTGCAACATAGACTGCAAGCCAGACACAGATGTCAAAGCTGAATACAAGGCGTAAACCGAGTGAGAGCACCACTGAGAGAGTATCATCAGTTTAGTCCATGAACTCTGACAGGATAGTGCCCGGTTTGCATAATGTTTCAGACAGACTGTGGAGCAGTTTGACCGGTCTGATCGGCAGGTTTGTCAGCACATCGTGACAGCAGGTTACATTTCCCCAAAAGCTGTTTCAACTTTGTCTTGCAGGTCACTGCAAATAAATGGGACAACCTACTTTTTTTACTGCTGCACCTGATTTGATCTCAAACGCCCTTACACTGATTGCAAACAGGATTTTATCCATGGTTGGTTAGGTAGTACATAACATGTTTTTTTAAATTTTTTTATTTGCCACCAGGTCTCTTGCCATCTTGGGAGCAGGTCTGATGGGTGCAGGTATTGCCCAGGTGACTGTGGACAAAGGTGTTCACACAATCCTGAAGGACACCACTCTGGAAGGACTGGCCAGAGGAGAACAGCAGGTTTACAAAGGGTGGGTGATATCAGGCCTTTATTATGTTTAATTCACATCCTAACTGTACGTTGGGTTGATACAGTTCTAGTCTAATGACAGAATAATCTGAAACTTCACACACATGTATGAAATTTAGTGGTTGTACAATTTTAGGATACCTGTGCTGGGACCTAAAGTGTGATGAATGATTTGACTTTTTATTCTTAACCAGGCTTAACGACAAGACCAAAAAGAAGAGCATCACGTCGTTTCAGAGAGACTCCATACTGTCTAACTTGACTGGACAAGTGGATTACAGCGGCTTTGAAAAGGCTGACATGGTTATCGAAGCTGTGTTTGAAGATATTAAAATCAAGCATGCCGTCCTGAAGGAGGTGGAAGCTGTAAGTGTCGCTAAAAGTTGGCCTTTGTTACCGAGAGAATGTTGTCAGTCAGTCTGTGATATTTTCATCTGTAGACTTGTCAGCTGTGATCTAACAAACGCTCGTCTGCAGGTGGTTCCCCCTCACTGCATATTTGCCAGCAACACATCTGCTCTGCCCATCAAGAATATTGCTGCTGCTAGCAAGAGGCCAGACAAGGTTTGTGCTTTACTTTGTAATTTAGAAATGCTTCTTTAAAAAATACTACGTGCTGAATATTTTCTGTTTTTTTTCAGGTGATTGGAATGCACTATTTCTCTCCTGTGGACAAGATGCAGCTCCTTGAGATTATAACCACTGATCAGACGTCCAAGGACACCACAGCCTCTGCTGTGGCAGTCGGTCTGAAGCAAGGGAAAGTCATCATTGTTGTTGGGGTGAGCATTCTGTTTCTCTCCTGTCCTTAATGATAACATTAATAGTGACTGTCCAGTTCTTAGTCTGAGAGTGTGAAGTGTTCTGATGATGTTGGGACTGCGTGGCGTTAAACGTAAAAACTGTCTGACACTTACTGATATTACTTTGCAGGATGGACCTGGGTTCTACACAACAAGGTGTCTGGGTCCCATGATGGCTGAAGTAATACGGTTACTTCAGGTTAGTAGTATTATCTCAGTAGAAGCAGCTTATTAGAGTTCTTATCAGCGTTATAAATAATAATCAATTCATCCATTTGGACCTACAGGAAGGAGTCGACCCCAAGAAGTTAGACGGACTCACCACAGGCTTCGGCTTCCCCGTGGGTGCAGCCACGCTGGCTGATGAAGTCGGTATCGATGTCGCCGCCCACGTGGCCGAGGACCTCAGCAAAGCTTTCGGCTCCCGCTTTGGCGGTGGAAACGCGGAGGTTCTGAAGACCATGGTGGACATGGGATTCAAGGGTACGGGTGGTCACACTGAAGGACTGTGCTCAGTTTCAGTTGGATAAAGAATGTGAGTTTTAATTCATGCGCACACGTATGTTTGTATTCTCAAGGCCGCAAATCAGGAAAGGGTTGCTACATCTACCAGCCAGGACTCAAGACCAGAGAGGTCAACCCAGATATTGGAGAAATCCTTGAGAAATACAGATTGATTCCAAATCCTGCTGTGTAAGTTGACACTGGATAATTACACAAGTAGTAATGCAGTAAATGGACACTCATTGTAGAGTGTGTTTTGTGTTTTTAATAAATTACAACGATCATCATAAAACTACATGCTGCTGATTTGGACTAATTGTTCAATTTGTTAATTATAACAAAACCTTTTTTTGACAAAACAAAAACCTAATGAGCAGTTTTATTCAATAAAAATGTACAATGATGGTAAATGAACATCTTTTTGCAGATCATCAGATTCTGATGTGCAGTACAGACTCATCTCTCGATTCACCAACGAGGCTGTGCTCTGTTTGCAAGAGGGCATCTTGAACAGCCCACTGGACGGAGACATCGGGGCTGTGTTTGGCCTGGGATTCCCTCCCTGCCTCGGAGGTCAGAGTTCAGCCTTTAGTCACAGTCACCTGGGCTTTTTTTTGTTCTGTTTGATGTGAAATTTAAAGCCCAACATTTGTAGTAATAATGCAGACTTGATTAAACCTTGCTTTACCACCGCTCCTCTTCTCGGAGCAAATAAAGACAAGCGTGGAGTAGCATCACTATGTATCCCTATGATTATATTGCTAACGTAATACCTTGCCTCTTTCAGGACCTTTCCGCTTCATTGACAACTTCGGTGCGGACAAGCTGGTGGAGAAGATGAGGCGGTTCGAAGCCGTCTACGGAGATCCCTTCACGCCGTGCCAGCTCCTGCTGGACCACGCCAAGGACCCCAGCAAGAAGTTTCACAAGTGACCGACCCGCCGCGTGTGCCAGTAGCGTTCAATAGAACTCCAACCGCTAGAATGTGCCTAACATTTATATCATGAGTGCGGGGGCAAACATACTCAACATGCACACAGTTTACAGTTCATTAGGTACACCTAGCTAAATGGAACGCAGCCTGCAATAAATCCTACTATCATGCAATGTTCAGTTGTTGTTTGAGAGAGCTGTGTGTTTGTGTGTGTGTGTGTGTGTGTGCACTAACTGATATAAAGGGGGTGGAAAGAAGCCTCCGATTTATTGGCAGGGCTGGCGTGTTACTTTTAGATGGATGGACCTAATGAACCGGCGACTGAGCGTCTGATCAGCAGCAAATGTTTTTTTTTTCTTTTTGTACTTTAACATTATTGATTTATTTGATGATGTATAGATTGGGGAGCAGATGGAGGCTGATTGTTCACACAGGACACTGTAGATGCAGAAGAATTAAATTATTCTCCAACTGGCAAATTGATTCTTCATTATTCATAAATGTCTACAAACTGGTTCACAGAGTGTCTTTTCTTTATCTTTTTGTACATTAAAGACTGTGAGGCCTGGCTGGTACAATGATGTAAATGTGAAGCCTGAATAAAATTTTGTTATTGAATTAAAAAAAATAAAAAATCAGCTTCCTTTCTCCCTTAAGGTGCGTTCAAGTGTTAGTTAGGTTGGTGATTTATCACGTTTACAGATTTAGACCGGAGCCGTGAACCAGGAGAACATTTGCTCCAATCCAATTCATTGCGCAGGTC